>OU383773.1:91069799-93469799 GCA_910950805.1 Acrocephalus scirpaceus scirpaceus
TTCTACACTCTTTTGTCTGGGTCTGTCCGTCCCTAGAATCCCTTCCCAAATTAGGCTAGCATGTGGCTATCATGTATTCCCTCTGTGGATAGACTTATATATTGTGTTCGAAATCTCTATTAATCTGATTAAGCTAGTGAGTGACTAATCCTTTAATCTCCTTGAGAGCACTGTTATGTCTGCTGTGTGTCAGATTTGTAACTAGTAATCAGTTAAGTAAATGCTAAAAGTTAAGCAAAAACTACTTTGGACCCATTTTGACAGCTGCTTTTGGTTAGTGGCCTTTAGAGTGAAACTGTATGGAGAACATAAGGGAACAGAAGAAATTGCTTGTGGTGGCAAATCTGCTGCTCCAAGCATACCTGTTGTAAGGACCATCATGTTACTGCTCCCCCAGGCTTTAGCTAATTATAAATGAACAGGTAATTTCCCCTTTGCTTTGTTTCTTTCACTCTGGAAAGAAAATACATAGAATGACTTCCGTGTATTTATAATTTGAAAAGGAAATTCGGTTGCCAATTAATTTCCAACTATTTGTTTATTCATTCTTTTCATTGAAGTCATCACTGCTGTGCTAGTTTTGGATAGCATAGAGTTAATTTTCTTCACAGTAGCTGGTTTTCATTTGTGCTGAAACAGTGCTGGTAATTCAGGGATGTTTCTGTTATTATTGATCAGTGCTAACACAGGGTCAAGGTCTTTTCATCTTCTCACCCCACCCATCAGCGAGGGGGCTGGGGGTGCACGAGGAGTTGGGAAGGAACACAGCCAGGACAGCTGTCCCCAGATGACCACAGGGATATTCCATGACATATGGTGTCACACTCAGCATGTTGACATGGGGGAAGAAGAAGGAAGTGGGGAACATTTGGTTTGATAGTGTTTGTCTTCCCAAGTCACCATTATATGTGATGGAGCCCCGTTTTCCTGGGAATGGTTGAACTTGCCTGCTCACGGGAAGTGGCGAATGAATTCCTTGTTTTGCTTTGCTTGTGTGCATGCAGCTCTTGCTATTAAACTGTGTTTGCCTCAACCCACAAGTTTTCTCACTTCAAATCTTCTGATCCTCTCCCCCATCCCACTGTGGGGGGAGTGGATGAGCAGCTGCAATGGGTTTAGCTGCCGGCTAAACTGCAATTGCTAAACCTTTACCTGAGCAAACACAGACACATTTTAAAAGCTGTACTGGAAAAAACCCCACAGTTGTTTTACCTTAATAAAAGGAGACTGTGCAGAAGGAGATTTGGGGCAAGGGGAAGGAAAATGTGCAATCTTCATATAAAAAAAATGTGTAGACCTATTGCTGGCAGATGTAGAAGCATCAAGTCAATATGGTAACAAGGATCAATATGCCCTCAGGCAAGATACGACTATGACAATGCTGAATGCATGTATAAATTTCCCACTCCAACTAGCTGCCTAGGAAGAAAATGAATTCAAAGCAGCCGTGCAGAGAGGAGTAAATCTTGAACCTGGTACATAGCTCAGAGACGTGACCAGGCCACCAGGAGACAACCAGAAGGGTCAGTAGGAATACTTCCCAAACAAGCTGGCCCTTGGTACCACGATTCCTATTGTCACCCCTGCAGCCTCAGGTCCACATTCCTCTCAATAGTACCCATCAGGAATGCACAGGATCTGTTCAGTTTGATTTTCATGGTGGCTACACTTCTGAATTGACTTTCCCTGGTATTATATATTTGCGAATGACTTCTCTTTACTCCCAAACTCCCTTACCTGAGTGAAGAGGGGGCATGCTTCTGAGTCACAGAGGCAGGAGAATGTATACCAAATGTCTCTTTTCAGGAATTCTTTCAGGAGGGCAGCAACTGATGGGCAGATGAGGATTGGCAGAATAAAACTTGTGGAGAAATGGTAATGTTTGCTTGCTCTTAGGGAAGATTAGCCAGGCCTGTCAAAAACTCAATAGGCTGCAGAAACACTAGATTTCTGTAAATGTATTTATATAGTATTTTCAAGGAAACCTTGGATAAAGAACATCCATTAATTATAGTCACATGTAAATCAAAACACTTTAGAACAAGTGATCTTTCTTTTTTTTTCTTTTTGTAAGATTTTCTTCAAATGTGGTCATTTAACCTCAATCAAAAAGAGAGTAAGTCAAGCAGACATGAGAAATATCTAAGTAACAAGGAATATGAGCACAATAGGTTTTAGGCCAGATTCCTCTTTGGATGCACAAGCTAGTCTCCTACAGATTTCTATGACAGACACATTGACAGCAGTGGGAATCAGGCATACTCATCCAAGGGCATAATTTGGCCCATAACGTATGAGGTTTGTCCAGCTTATGAAAGCAGCAAGCAGTGTTTTACAAACACTGCCTCTGTGTAGCTTACTGGGGGTTTAAATCCTCAGTGGCATTTCCTGTGCCTCTAAAATGCATTTGATAAAAATAGCTGAGGCTGCTTGAATCAATACCTGTTGAAAGAACAGACCTGCTAAAAAAATTAAAATTTGTTGCAACAAGGTTATCCATTTAACAGGTTTCTACTTGAATTACCAAACAATCCTCATTTTATAGCCTAGCTAAAGCCGTGCTGAATCCACTGGAGAAAGTCTGATATTTTCCATCCTGGATCCTTAAGCCTGTCTTTGCAAATGTTTTCTAGCTCTGCTCGCAGCAATTTCTTTTCACCCATACGACGGTAATGGCTTATGTAATTATGACTTTGTACACAAGCTGAACTCCCCATGGATGTTTAGATTCCTATTATCTTTAACCTCATTCACCTCTGTCAGTGAACTCTCACCTTGGAGGCTTGTTAGAGGGATCAGCTGGTGGCTGAGGGGAGAGCAGGGTGCTCACAGGGGCTGGGAGCTGGTGGGCAGTTCCTTAGCCCTTATGGGGCTCAAATGCCAAGGAAGGGAAGGCAATCAGAAGTCCGTCTCTCTCCAGTTCTGCCCAGCTGACTGGCATCACTAGAAACCATTTGCAGCCACCTCTGAGGAACCAGTCCACTCAAATGTGGGATTGGAGGTCAAGCTCACCAGGCTGTGCCTTTTCTTTGTTAAGAGGTCCCATATATTGCTTGGGAGAGTTTGACAAGCCTATTTGGGAAAAAAAAAAAAAAAAGGACTATTGACTATTAATTTTTGTTGCTGTTATTATTTTGCAGCCCCATAAAATTAATTCTCCTTTTTTTCCTTGCCCACATCCACTGGACAAGAGATTCAAGGAGCTCTTACTGATAAAAATTGCTCAGCCTAGGATGATGTTTGCATTCTCCTTCACCCTTTCTTTCTCTTGCATGTCCCTTCAGCCTGTACCATTAACAGCTTTGATAGAAGAAACCAGTGTCCCCATAGTGCAAAGGTAAGGCTTTCTTCTGGCTAAAAATGTGGTTTGGGAAACTGGTGAACTCAGTACAGGCTGGTCCTTGTAACAGATGGGGAAAAGTCCTGTCACTGTGAGGGACTGACCCCCAAGTCTGACCTGGCTGTACTGAGTTCAGTGAGAGAAAGTAGGTCTGAGTCTAAATAAAACATAGTTTAAAGCTATTGAATGGAAAACCATGGAAAATTTTTAAAACACTACTGAAGCTTTCTGAGTGACACAGTTATATGTTTAATTTCATTCTGAGATTTATCAGTTCTTTTAAAATAATTTTCCCTTCTTATAGCAATATTACCCATTATATGAAAAATAAAAATCACAGCAGAAATGATACAGTAAAAGTTTTCTGAAACTGAAAAACCACAGGAGGTTTGGTAAACCATCTGTAAAATTTTTGACAATTAATTTGAGATCTCAGTCCAATTTCTTCTGGCCATATTAACACTGAGCTAAGCAGAGATTTTCTTTCCCAGGAAAAAAATCACCAAGACTGAAACACTGGAGCTTAGTTAACAGGGACCCAGACTGCTAAGATCCAACTTCTTTGCTGAGGCTGTTTCTAGACCCATTGAGCTGCTGGCATTTTTCAGTCACAATGTATTTGCTGTTAGGTTTCAACCCTCATCAACAATTCTGTGTTAGTGTACGAGTTCTAACACTCATCCTTTTTTGTGGAATTTTGAAACCAACACTGAATGCTGATTTATAACATCGAACATAAGCTACATGCGTGGTATGCTAAGTGACCATTGAACCAAAACTCACAGTGATTTAAGGTCCAGGATTTCACCAAGGTGTGCCCTCATCCATATGGGCTAGCAAGATCCAAAGTCAATAAAGAACTTGTTGTTTTTTCTTTTGGACATTACTAAGCCTTGGATTTTGTGTATGTCACCAGAAAATGAGATCAACAAAAGCAGTAGAGCCTGCATTGTGTTTTCACACTCTTAAGGATTTAAATGACCTCTCTGTATGAGAACCACATGTTAATAAATTTTTGGTAGTCTAAATTTGTTTTTTGTCCAAAGCAAAAACAATTCAACCACAACAACAGAAGAATGAAGTCAGATGAAACTGTAACCACTCACCATCATCAAACTGTATTGACTCATTTGGATATTATTAGAGCAAACCCCCTAGATCAATTAAAAAAACACAATTCTTTGCCCCATTAAAAAACCAAAATCAAAACAAAAAAAACAAAAAAAATCCCATAAAATCCCTAGTTCTCTTAATCTAACAATTTATTTTTTTAACTATTATTTTTTTCACTATGAATTTTTTCACGACATTTTTCTTAATCTACCTTTATGCAATTCTGTACTGCACTAGATTCCTCTTATCTTTTTACTTAAGAATGAAGTGTGCATACCAGTTTTGCATGGATGTCTAGGGATGGCTTGACAAATTGTTTTGGGATGAACACAGATGCATTGTGTACTGCATGTTCTTTATGGTGGAATTAATAGTTATGTCTTTAGATTTGCTTTTTGCATCTCATTCTCTGACGAGATTAAATGCCTATCACTGGTGCAGCAAAGATGGTTCATTTTCCTATGAAGTTCTGCTTTAATTGCCAGAGAGGTCTGTGGTTGCTTTTCTCAGAATTTCTGACCCCAGCAGGATTTCCTTCTGAAGTACTCACCATCTCCATGTGCCTTTCCTCTTTCCTAGCAGCTGTGGCTGTTCTGAACACTAGTTGGATACAAGAGCACTGCAGGGCGAGCAGTGACTCCAATAGCCAGTGCTGATACGTGGTGTCCATATGGACAGTATAACTTTACATTAAGGCCTTTCTTTACTGAGTTTGATCCTGGCCCCATGAGTCAAACTCTAGCTGTCAAGGGATTTGTTGTAAGTAATGGTCATTTGTGTTTCATAATTATCTTGAATAAACACAATTAGTTCCACATTCTGCTGTTTTCTTCCTAAGGCATCTGTAAACATTCTGTACTATTCTAGCAAATGGCTTTTGGCAATCATTAGAAAATAAAAAACCCTAAGCAAAATGGTTCTCAGTGGATCCTTTTAATTTATTCTAAGGAGTGTGCCCAGAGGAGTAATGAGACCTACTAGACAGTAATGGCAAAGGGATATTATCTTTCACTTAGTTAACCATCGTAACCCACTTTGAAGTATCTCCAATCACAGTCCTCATGTGGTTAAAATAGAACATACACTCAAGAGTTTTCACTTCAGGGTTTCTCCAATAAGCCAACCTAATATATTTGGTATAGGAATAATGTAGGCATCTTACTTCCATTCTTCCATTAAAGAGGATATCCAAAAAAGCTAGCTGAAAGTGTTAATAAAATAACAACACAAAAACCCAAACCAATCCCCTCGACAAAAAAACCCAAAAACCAACCCCAAACAAAAAAACAACACTTCCCCTCCCCCCCCACCAAAAAAGAAGTGTAGAAATTTTTGACAGCACCAGACATGCAAAAATCTGGATTTTCTTTTTCTAAATGCTGCTGATTCTTTCTAGCCTTTGGGCACTGGACAATTTACTTGTCCTCTCTGTGCCCCATTTGTTCTTTCTATGACATAGACATGCGTAGCATTTGTCCACTTTTACAATTCTCTTCAGATTGGAAGCATTGCAAAGTCACAGTAATACCATTCCCTATATAGTACTGGCACAGGTTTACCTACAAGTTAAGTTAATGGGATAATACTTCTTCAAGATAATGGACTCTATTACTTTTTACATTGTAAGTTAAAGAAACAGAAAATCAATAGTCCCAGTTTATTAAAAATAAATAAAACATTGAAAAAAAGGCTAATTGAATATGGAGGAAGAAATGTTGTAGTTCTTGTTCTAGTAAACAGGCAGTTAAAACTAGGAGGAAAGTGTCAATTGGTAAAATTAGCTAAAAAAGTTACTTTGAGTTTTTGCCCTACATTTGGACTATCAAAACTGAGGCAAACTTTTCAAAGCAAATTGCTGAGGATTGCCAAGTTAACAAGCTGTTCTGTGCTGCAAGGGACATATTTATGGACATACTTTCAACAAGACGTACCTAGTGCTACCAAGCTGTGCTGTACTAAAGAGCAGTAAGTATCAGATAAACTGATTTTTTTTTTTTTAATAAAGGATTTCACACATGGGAATGATTAAACACAGCTCAAATATTCAGAAGTGCACAAACCTTTCCCTCCCCCCAAACCCACTCCTCTCTTCTGCTACAATAGTGTCTAAACAAAATAAGAAAACCCAGGAAATTCAAAGATAAGAAGACACAGAATTTTCTAAGAATTTATTAAAAGAAGGCACTGCAAAGTTAATTATGGATGAGTACTGGTCTTAGTAGTAATTCTTACTTTAATGGGGCTGTGTGTAGCATCTTCAATGACATTTCAGAGTATGCCTTTTGAATCCATCAGTTCCTTAAGGGCTGTGTTTTTAAAATGTTTCACAACCTCTTCTCCAAAAAAAAAAAATTCTAAAAACTGTTTCTAGCCTGCAAGACCAACAAAGCTAATATGGAAAGCAAGAATAGCTATTTCTGGACACTTTTTATAAGGAGTAGGGATTTTAATGGCAATTTTCTTCAAAATCTTTTGTATGCAAGGGGCCAAATTCTAACTACAAAGGCCAATGCTATCTGAAGACACAGGATTGTTTTACACACTCAGGTTCCTTTGAAACTCCCAGCCCTCAAGAACATTACTGTTCACAGAAGGGTAAAGTTTGAATGCATGTACCTTTCCCATCACTAGGAGCTAAGGACATGCATGAGAGAGCCCATTGCTGGGAGGACACTCAGTTTTCAGACATGGCATGTCTAAGTCCACCTGTGGCATTGCAAAGCCTGCCAGAGAAAGCCTATATAGCCCATAAACAAAGACAACTTTATCTAAATACATCATTTGTCTTCAACTCCATTTCTGCTTCCTGGTTGAAATTAGAAGTGATGCTGCGAATAGACAAAGATTTGTGTCTGAAAATATGTTTCAAAGCTAGCTGGGCATTTTGGATCTACTTTGTCCAGAAAGGCTGTGAGCTTCACTGGTATGTGTCAGATCACAATCTTTTTCCTAGGATATTTTTCTGTCTTAGAAGAGACCTATTTTCTGGTGTTGTGCTTTTCTGAGTATTTTGCAATGTCCTTCACTAAAGTGTAGGAGCTCAAGATGAAGTTTATTCTAACCAGAACCAGAATGTCACTCTCCAGGAGGTAACTCCAAGATATTAAAAATGCTTGGAGTAATTCTTTTCCTGTAGTCACTTTGTCTCATGTAATCTTAGCCATGTTTCTGAGTATCTGCATTCTCCCATGCCATTTGTACATTGGAAATACCATATAGAACATGTATGTGCATCTTCATTTAGCCTCTTTCTCAGATGAAGTAATTCTACACTGTACACCTTTAAAAAATTCTGAAAGAAATAAACCTATTAAAATTTTGAGGTTGTGAATAAATTTGAGGTTTAGTTTTCATTATTTAAACCACAGAACTCCTAATAATTGAAAGGAAGCAGAAAAAAAATTATAAAAAGGAGTTTCAATTACAGGAGTGTAAATAACAGAATTTAATCTAAGTAAGTGATCTGCATGCAGCACAAAGCCCAGAACATTGCAGAATGTTTTCACACTTTCCTTCTGGACTCCTACTGTTCTTAAAAAATGATTTAACATTTACCTTTAAAAGTAACCTTAACCTTAGGGGCTTTCAGGGAGATATATTGACTTGACTATAGCAAACATAACAACATCCCTTACCGAAACAGCTGAAAATACATTTATTCCAGGGCCTGAAAGTCAGATTCCTTCTTTTTAAGTACAAACTTGGGGTTTGGAGGATTTTTCCCTCCTAGTTCTGGTAAGAGATATTTAAGCAGAAAGAGCAGCTTGTTTCCTTGACAGCAGAGAACCAACTGTTTTGGTTTTCTTTGTTCCGTGTCTGTTCAACATACTGTATCCATAGAAATAGCTGCTGTCCCAGAAGTTCAAGCATTTTGTATTATATATACCCAGAGATTGAGTTAATGTTACCTTAACTTTGCAGAGTTTCTATCATAAAATTTCAGAAAGGAAAAAATAAAAGAAAGCAAAGGTTCCCAAGGCAACGTTGTACATTCTGTATGTTTTCTGGTTTATATTTAACATTTCAAAAATATCAATATCAAGCTATGCATTTAAGAAATAAAGACAAATGTAATGTGATGCTTATAAGCCACGTTGCTGACTGTGATAATGGAAACTGCTGGTTTTGCTTTTGCCGTTTTTGTGACACACAATCTGATGAACTGGTAGTTTGTAGTAGACCTAATACTTCAACAAATATTTCCTCTTATTTCAGAAGTGAAGAAATGTGAAAAGAAACACTCTAGGATTTATATTTGAGGGCCAGGGTCTCACTTTTGAGACAAAAATGCAGCTGATGAGCTGTACCTGCAAGCAATCCCCTATCTTCCCTCCCCCCTTCTCAGCCTCATGCACCACCCGCCTCCACCCCTGCACATAAAAAACATGTAAACTCAGCTTTTTGTACCCTGTGAGCTGAGGGGACAAATATTTTGAAGATAAAGGTAGGAAAGGTCTTAGCCAAGACAAGGGTGAGAGCCTTGGGCTCCATGTTCTCCTCTAACATGGCATTTTACAAAGACACCTCCTACCACGTGACAAGTTTTGCAGGGCAGGATGGCTCCCAAAGAGCTATGAAACAGTGAGAAGGGATATGGCAACGAGGTTATAACTGAAACAGGTTTGTAACTTCTGCTCCCATCTCCTTTGCCTGTAGTTGTTTACAAAACACTGGGTGTGCATGTGGAAACCACAAAAGCAGCTCCTGCCCTCCTGAAGAACAAACCACCCTCCAGGTTTCAGAATTTAGACAGTGCCCTGTTGTGAGCACCCAGGCTGCTCCATGATGGCTGGTGTATGGAAAGAAGCTTAATTAAACCACAAATCACACAATTCCAGGATGAGGCCCAACTGCTATCTGACTCAGGATAGGCTGATTTTTCATTTTCCTCCAGAAAACAAGCCATCTCCCAGCACTGTGCTACCCAGCTCGGAGTGGTTTTCTTGGCGACCCTCGGGTGATGAGGCAAGGAGGGGAATCTGTGCCATGGGAAGTGTGAATCCCCATGCACACCTGGCCTTCCTGGGCCGTGGAATATAGATGAGCTGTGAAAAAAAAGCAGTGAGGTTCTGTGTTGTTCCTGTGATTTGCTGTGCCTGCTAGCTGTGTCTCTCTGTATATATGTACACATGTTCACGTGTGTGCTGGTGTGCGTGTAAGTACATATTCTCAAAATATAAATAAATGTAAATAAGCATGCATGCACATATCTCCACAATATTTATACAGATCAAAATAAAAAGGAAGGAAAACAGTGATGAGGATCAGTATTTTTGTTCAAAGGACCCACCCAGCACGGGGGAAAATGTATTGGCAGTGGATTTTTTTTCCCCCAAACCTCAGCTCAACTTCACAAAGCCCGATTTCCAACATGGCCTTCATGCAGTTGCTTTTATCACTTTCTCTCATTGTGTCCTTATGTACAAGGGTAAAGACTATTCTACTGCATCCAAGTACAGTGTGCTAAAGGGAGGGTGAGCAGTGGGGAGCCGTGCCTGTGCCACTGTCCTTTGCCTGTTCCTGATTCCATGGCCTGAGGCAATGGTTTGCATTTTTAGGACAACAGCCGGCTATCTCCAAGCAGGAGACCACTCGTCAGGCTTCATTACTGCACACAAAATGACACTAGTGAGCCTGTGGTCACAACTGTGCTTATGGTGCGCTGAAAAGCCATTACATCTCATTGCAACAAAAAAACTGCACGAATGTACAGGCTGACCAGCCCCATAAATTGCCAAAAACCTGACAGGTCAGCTTATTTATGCAATGTAGTACCTGGAGTAAAATTTTCTGGATAAAGCAATAGTAAGGGACTAGGAACTAAAGAACCTTTTCATCAAAGGTGTTACAGTTTAATAGGCAATGCTACTGTTTCCTTTATTGAGTACTGGGAAAATAAAGAATTTCATTCTGCTGCATGCTTGCTGCATTAGGCATGGTCAGCTGAAGTGTCTTCTCCTTCTTCACATTAACAACCCTAAAGCATAGTTAAAATCTAATGACGAGCATGAATGGATTTTCATGTTTGATGTTATTTTTTCATTGTTTAAATTTTTGGTATTATACAGATCACATTGACATATCTGACATATAGCATTTTACTTAACTATAAGTGAACGGGTTTCTGCTATAATTACAGACATTATTACTGGTTTAAGTCAGGCAATGAGTATATTTAATAATGCTGCATGTAAAGGGTAAAACTGAAAGAGACAAAGAAAATGCAGCCATTAGGATGCTGGAACATTCCCTTCTAAAGGAAATTCATATTGTAATGTGGCTAGCATTTATTTATGTTGCATATAATTGGTATTCATTGGCAAGTGCTGTAAACAAAAGAATTCTGGGCCAGATTCTGATCTTGTGTGCATGCTTATGTGCACCTATAAAGAAAGAGAGGGAATAATTTTATCCTGGTGAAGCAAGACAAGAAGAAAGAAGGATTGTCTTTTGGGAGGTCAGATGCTATAGCTGGGAAAGCAGAGGGGCTTCCAAGCCCACAGTGGCTTTCTCAAGTGATCTTACTACCTTAGCATAATTTGCTGATTGTAGTTATAACAATGTCTATAAATTTAGATCTGTGATGGAATTGTGTCAGTACATGGACATTGTAATTGAGCTCAGCAACAAGATGTTTCCTTATCAATAAAACTGTTCCTGTATTCATCAAATGATAATACATGTTTTCTCTTCCATAAAAGTATGTTCCTCTTCATATTCTAGGCTACAAATGTTCACAAACATGTGTGTAGTAATTGGTGAATGTGATAGGGAGGAACTCATCATTGTTGTCAAAAGTTTGAACTGTTTCTTCCAAGTGGAGAGGTTTAACCATAAGTCTTGCACCAAACTTCTTAGTGGATGGCAGAGTTCCGTAAAGCACATATTTCTATTGCAATAATATCTGGTCTTCAATCTGAGCTCTTCACTTTCTTCAAATGTAAAGGACATTGGGTATATTAAAATATGGGGGAGGGGAGTTGTCTGCAGAAAATACTTCAGGGGACTCAGCCATGTGGATTGAACTTTACCTGGAAGCTGCATTAAAGTTTTCCAGGGCCTCTGGGGTTCAAAAAATGTAGGATGCTGTCACATTGATTAAATATCTAGGTCTTGACAGAGGGTCCATCAGCTGTAACTTTGAAGGCCACGGACATGATGATGGAAGTATAAAAGCAGCCATGGACATGTGAATGGTTATTCATTACTTTAAAAAGATTGATATACTGTCACAGCAACACCTATCAGTAAGAGGGACTAATCTGTCAGAGGTTTTTCTGCATTCGGTTATCGAGTTGCTCCTGTAGTGACTCTCGCCACAGATACCAAGTCATGGGGACACTGGCATCCTGTAATAGCACATCCAGAGCAATGTATAGGCAACTGCTTTCAGCAGTTCACACCAGTGTCAGTAAGTGGAAATTTTATTGAAAACTACAGGGTTGCTGTTGTCCTATCCAAACTTAGGGATCGAGGTTCCATGAACTGGAGACTATAATTCATTCTAGCACTGCTTTTGTCTTGATAGCTTACACACAACCTATACATAAATATCATGATTTCTAGAACAAACCTGGAGTGTAGAATAGTCCAATAGCTAGAAAAACTGGACTGCTAATTTGAAAGCTACACTCCTATGATCTTTATTGGCCAGGGCTTACCAACTGTCCTTGGGGATGAGGAGAGCTTTGGTTTCTTTTTCCCGCTTAGAAAAGGAAATCCCTTATGTGCTTGACTTCACCCAGGAAAGTTGCTGGAGGATTGTTTCTTAAAAACGACATTACACAAGCCTCTTGGCATGACCAACTGGGCACATGTACTCATAGTTAAAAAGAATTTCATCAGCTGAAGGTCCCTGGCCCTGGTTGAGATGCAATAACTGAGGAGGTACCTGGTGCTAACCAATAGCTCTATGAAAGGACAAAGAAGTTACCCTGTGATTCTGCATAAGCCATCTTCCATGGCACCTCATTTTCAGCAGAGATGTAAGCTTACCCATTTCCCTTATGTTGCAGCTGAGGAGCACAAGAATCACGTTTGCATATCTCCACTGGTATGGATTGTATCGTGAAATTAACTGAGCAAAACACAAGGCTAACAGGAGATAGGGACTCTCCTGGTCACAGTGTCAGAATGCTTTATAATCTAATGACTATTTTAATAATTTCAGAAGTTTAAGCATGGAGCCAACT
This sequence comes from Acrocephalus scirpaceus scirpaceus, assembly GCA_910950805.1. NCBI lineage: Eukaryota > Metazoa > Chordata > Aves > Passeriformes > Sylviidae > Acrocephalus > Acrocephalus scirpaceus. The sequence continues at coordinate 91,082,445 of OU383773.1, forward strand.
CTGATCTCAGAAAAACTACAGGTATACAGACTGTAGCCAATCATTAGCCTCATCAGCTCAGAAGGGGAAACCTGCACCTTTAGCCACTGCATATTTAACAACACCTGAGATAGCTGCTGGGCAGTAAGATAACACCAAAAAGATTAAGTGAAAGGAATACCAGCAACTGGTCTGTTGTCACTCTCAACCCATAGCACATCCTGGAGCCCAGGATTCTGGAGTTTGAAGGTAGGGGTAAGACTAATAAATACTTAGAATTTGTATAGTGCTACAGCTTATGTGTTATATACACTGCCCGTATCTTACTTGAAAAGTGACCATGACATTCCAGTGTAGAACTGGATTTCAAGAGATAAGGAAAACTAAAGAAGATAGCAAGTAATGTGTATTTGCAGGCAATGAAAGCAGTATTTCCTGGGCCTGCTGAATATCTTTCCCAACCATCTTCCAAGGAACCTATTGCTCTAAAGTCAGCTCAGCTGTAGGCAAGACCAATGATGACAGACAAGGCTCCTTGCACAATTTAGCACCACCATGGTTTATCTTATGGCATTTGTCCTATCTTCCTCACTTTGCTCTGGGGTGTATGTTGGGATATATTTTTATGGAAAGTTAAGTTGACCTATTCCATGAACCAGGGGGCAAGCACACATGCACAAAGAGATGATAATTTGACTTCTGTGTTTCTCAAGTTGCTGAGGTATTGGGCCTCTGGAGCACCCAGAGTAAGGACAGCAGTTGAACTCCCTGTCTGTGCAGTGGGATGAGCATTGACATCTTAAGCAATGCAAGTGAGGGAAAAAAAGTACCTTTGATGAGTCTTGTGTGTGGGTACTTGTGCAATACTAACCCATGTACTAATTAATGCAAGTATCACATGCAGGGCTTGGCAGTTCAATCTCCTAGCTCAGCTGCAAACTGTATCTCCCTGCTTCAAGCCCCAGTCCCTCAAAAACAACTGCAGCTAATTTGCAGCAGAGGAAAAATTTTCAATGGGATTTCACTTCCCCTTTAGCTTGTAAACAAAGCATTTCAATTATGCTGTGTCATGGGAAGGTCACACAACCATCAGCAGAATTCGGGATCTTTGCCCCATCAGGAATGCTGGATCACTAGAGCTACCTTATTCCCTGGTTCCATGTAATGCAGTTATTCTCCTTCTCGAGCAGACACCCCTCAAGGCACCACATTCTTGAGTCAGCAATAGGTGGCTCAAGATGAGAGAGGTATGTCCCATAGATATCTCCAGCAGCTGGCATGAATAGAAGAACCCAGAAAGAGAGAAATGAGATCCTAGACCTTGGTACACTCCTATCTCACTTCTACTCCTGCATCAAACTCTGAAATATTTTCTGCAGCCAAAAGGTCTGGCTCAGTATTTGGCTGTCATCAGTTTTCCACTCATCCATGCCTTCAAACTTTTTTATGTAAGGATAAGAGGCTTTTACACTACCTACAGAAAATGGTGACATAATAGTGGTGCTGTAGAAAACACTCAAATATACAGATATTTCAATTTATTTTAAGTGTTCCATCTGGAATATCATAATGCACTATTTACTGCTGTTCCTATATTTAAAACCGATAGGCTCCACTTAGAGTAGCTGTTAAGATAATAACCAATGGGGGACAGATTGATAAATAACTTAATATGCCAGCCTTTTAAAAGCTCTTAAAATAGTTCAAACTTGTTTCAGCTTCAAGGTTTACACATGTACAGCCCTACAATTTCTAGGGTAAAAATCCCTTATGCCTTACTGAGGTCTTAAAGCCCAAGGTTATCACCTAAGACAATCTGGCCTAGGAATGCTGCTTTTCCCAAATACCCTGATGTGTTGCCTTTAAAAATCTAGCAAAACATGAGTTCCAGGCATGGGTTTTTTTCATTGTATCAAAAGTTATTCCTCCTTTCCCTTTTCCTTCCTACCCCTTTTAATTCTGAATAGTTAGTCTTCATCACTGAGATTGGTTTTCCACTCAAGATTACACTGAAAAACTGCTGAAGTCAGAACAGAAATACAGACCCATGATTGCCACCTCAAAGTTTGTCATTCTTGTCTCAGGGCACTAGTCTGCTCTCATGAACCAAATATGGGGCAAAACCACCATGCTGTTATAAATTAGATGAACACCATACTGGCATGCAGAGATTTATTGCCCAGAAGGCACCTGGAGTCATCTTTACCAGTGTTCTACACTATCAGGACCTCAGAAAATGTGCAGAGGAGCAGCACTAGGAAAACCTGTCACCGTCTCTTTCCATGACAGGTAGCACAACAGGAAGAAGCATAAGGCTTCACATGGTAGAAATGGAAAAATTGGATTGGGTAAACTTTATTGTATCAGAAGGTTTTAAAGAACGAACTAGCAAAACACTCGCTGTCACTGCCACGTGCACTCAGCTGTGGCATAGCCAGTCCTGTTTGAGGCCAGGCCACTTGGACTTTTAAACTCTTTCCTGTTTTCCTTTGTATTGAAAAATACTTGTGATGGAGAATTTAACCCATTACTACATGGTAAAGAGAAACGTAAAACTGGAGATGATCAAATAGTGGAATGCTATAGTCTGCCTTCACTTCCTTAGCCCACAACCCCCTTCTCTATCACTGCTCATCGCTTGTTCATCTTGTCATTTCCTTCACCTGATTTTCAGATGCTCTGATCTCTCACTTCCCCCTCTGGCTTGAACAGGAACAGACAACAGCACTCAGAGTTTCTGATGAGACTGGCTTAAAAGTAATCACTTCTCTGTCAATGAAACTGAAAGCACATTTTTCAGCTCCTTCTCTCTCGCACCTTCTTTTTCTCACCACTCATCCCCCTCCTGCTTTAGGGTACTTTAATGTGATAAGGTGCTATGCACAGCTAATCTAAGCTTCTGGTTTAGAATTGTTAGTGAGGGCTAGCTAACACATGCACTGTGTGTACACATTTTAGCATTACCTTTCCAGCACAGTCAAGTCTGTCAAAGGAAGTATGGCTTTATTTTACAGTTTTCCATTATATTTAATGTTTTACACCTCAGGAACATTTTATAAGTAGGGCATAAGTTGTAAGAGCAATTGAATTTGAATCAGATGCACAGTCTAACTCCAAGTCCCCTATTAACTTTTTCATCTCCCTGCAGAAGTTGTTTCTGTCCATATTTTTATTTCAGCTGGGCTGAGTGGGAGAAAGAACTCTAAGGGAGGTCTTAGCAGATGGTTGTCACAAACTGCATACGGCAATTGAGAATTAGTGTGCAAGCATATGCAACCTGGTACAGTATGAAACATTCCAGCATATGAACACTGAAGTAAATCAAGCTTGGACAGGATTTTTTTTTTTTTTTTTTATGATGAAAATTAGGATTTAGTTTCTCTATTCATCTACGCATATGGATCTCAGTCTTTTGCAACATATGGGGCCAAACGATGGACTTCGGCGTGACACCTTGGAAATCTAGGTAGTTTAACTTTGTATGAATTTGGTTCACTAAGTCTAATGTAAAAAAAAAACATGCACTAATACAAACACAGCCACTGTGCGTGTGTGTGTGTATATATAGGTATGTATATATGTGTAGATATAAAACACCTAATTTAATCTTCATCATTCCCCCTGCTCCACACACTCTCTAAATAATCTGTGAAAGAAACTTAGGGGAGAAATGAATGAAGAGGAAAGGGGGTTCCAAAAATTATAACTTAGCTACATATGTTGTTGGGTTTCTTTTTCCTTTAGAAAAGCAGCCCATTTTCTGGAAAAAAAAAGACTGAAACAGGAGAAATATCAAGTGGGTGAGCAAATACCCTTTTGTAGGTCATGCTTTAAACAAGCAGGAGAAAGGTTTTTGATATTCTGCCGTGAGATACAACAGTGCTCAGGTGGGTCTCTGGCTGAGCAGGGGTTCAGGGAGCATCTGTTCCCCTGTGCCCTGCTTTCCAGGCTGCAGGAGTGACCCTGATCCAGGCTGGTGTCACCCACCTCCCTTCACCTCCATCCCTCACTTCTCAATGTGTTTGGGATGTGGAGCAGAGGAGCAGGGATGGGGTTTCAGAAGTGACTTTTGCTGTGAGGGGGTCTCCTTGAAAATACACCTTGGTACTTTCTTAACCTTGCCACTTGCCCTTCTTTCTCAGTTATGGTGGAAAAAAAGAATTGAAATGGAGATGGGAAAGAATGCAAATACTGGCACACAAGGAAATACTGAATTACATATTGGTCGACCAAAACACAAATCAACTCAAAACTACAGGAGTCCACCAACATGCACATAAATCATTTATAACGATAATCCAAGGCTGGCTCCAAATCTCATTAAAGTATATGAATCCTTAATCTATTTTGGCAAAAAAGAGCCAATACACATTTTTTCTTTTTATCATAAATTACAGTTCTGTGGCACTGTGCAAATATTACCAAGCTGTAAGACAGCTGTGCTCCATTAAAATGTGTAATGGTCGCTGATTTCTTACAGCACATGGTCATCAGGCTGAATCTACAGCCAGTAATTAGGAAGATGAAATGTTTAATTGTGCCTTAATTTTGATAAAATTTATCTGTCACACATCCCGTAGTCAAGCAGTATGCTCACAAATCAATGTCATCAGGCCTGAGCAAGAACTGAAGCACCACACTCTTGTTTCTGACAGATTCATTTGAATATCAAACTGCTCTGGATGAGCCACCAGACTAGCAAAACAAGTAGAAACTTTCATGATGAGCATAGCTTCTGTGACACATCTCACCACCTAGGCTAAAAGACACTGAGGTCAAAGCTAAAGGCAGGTAGTTGCCATTCAGCTCATGCTCAGCAAGTTCCCTGGGCACAGTAAACCACTTAAATTATTTTAAAAGCAAAAATACTTCTTATTGACTTCTTAAATGAGGCTCAAGGGTTGCGAGCCGGAGGAGTTAGACAGTGCTTCCCATTTCTTGCTCCCTCGCCCCTTATTGGTTCTGCTGAAAAAAAACCATGCAAGGCAAAGCCAGTGCCCATTGTGTAGGCGAGAGGCAATCACTCACTTCCCTGCTGGCAGTACAGCACTGCACATTACAGCAACCAGTCATGTGCAGATTATTACCACACATATGCATTACTATTTTCTTTTTCTTTTTTTTTACACCAGAGTCCACATGGCATGTCAAAATGGCAGTGCCCTGCCTGAATAGTGCCCAGTTCCATTTTTAAAAAAATGCATGCTTTGTGTTTAACACATTCAAGTATGGGACTAATTTTGTTCATCTATCTTTTCTTTTCTTTTCTTTTCTTTTCTTTTCTTTTCTTTTCTTTTCTTTTCTTTTCTTTTCTTTTCTTTTCTTTTCTTTTCTTTTCTTTTCTTTTCTTTTTTCTTTTCTTTTTTCTTTTCTTCTTTCCTTCCTTCCTTCCTTCCTTCCTTCCTTCCTTCCTTCCTTCCTTCCTTCCTTCCTTCCTTCCTTCCTTCCTTCCTTCCTTCCTTCCTTCCTTCCTTCCTTCCTTCCTTCCTTCCTTCCTTCCTTCCTTCCTTCCTTCTTCTTTCTCTCTTACCTTTCCTCTTGCTTTCTTTTGCTTTCCCTTTCTCTCATTCTCTTTCTCTCTTTCTTTATTTCTCTCTCTCTCTTTAAACAGACTAATAGGAGCAGTACTCAAGTTAGACCAACTACTCTACCATGATAGTGGGCATCAACTCCTGCTCCAAAATGCTTCTTAATTTTTTTCAAAGAATCATTCTTGACTCTTGATATTTCCCACCTGTGCTACTGGAGGTACAGTTGCAATATAGTAATACCTCCACTACAGGAACTGAACACAGCAGTGCTGGGTTAAGGAACATAAACATTCCATTGCCTGAGAGAAAAGACAGTACCCATAACTTCAGATGCTGTAGGTGACCCAGAACAGAAGCATTGATACATGGTCCAGAGAGACTCAGGGAAGCAAGGAAAACATTGGTCTTCCTGTGGGTCACAATACACCAGAGCCTATACCGTGACCAGGGTGGCATAAGTGGGAGCAGTTATTACCACCTCCTTGATTTGGAGCAAACCACACCAACCCTCAGTTATCATCGTATAGTGTTGAGGTTGGAGGAGCTTACCACCATTTGTTCATTGGACCAAACTTTCTGGTTTTTGGAATCTGTTTTTTTCCCTTTTGCACCTATTGAAGCATAAGTCTGTGTGTCCAAGAAGAGGCCAAGAGTGCCATTTTCATTGCCCTGAATTACATCTGTGTACACACAGCCATGTATTCTGCAGAGAGATATAAAAAGAAAGGTATTGAAAAATAGGCAAAAAAGAAGGCTTTGGTAGACCTGCAATTCTGATACTAATTAAGACAAAATCCTAGGACAGTATTCAGTTTTTAAGACAGGACATTGCATTTACTGGATTGGTTACTCATTTTCTCTACCATACAGTCAGGTGTCTGTTCTTGTTTTTTTAAATCTGAGAGCAGGTTTTGCTAACCCTCCCCAGATAACCTTCAAGCTGATTGTAGTGTCTCTACAGCTTTTCTACCATTCATACTCTAGACTCAGAAGATCCTCTGGGATGATTGATCAAATGTCCTGGCTGGGTTGTTCTGTGATGCTTTGATATCCCTCTCTCTGCTTAGCCTTCACATGAGCTTGACTTTGAAAAGTCTAAACAGATGAGGGACCAGAAAGCCAGCTTCTCTGAAAATGGAAGTCATAATTAACTATATGAATATGTTCCTGTCTTGTTTGTAATCACCTCTCTGTTGCATTTCTGCTTTGAATATAAAATGCGTGTATCTTACCAATGATGACTCTGACACTGCCTCAGTCTTAATCTGAAGCATACCATTTATCTGAAATGAGGTTTTGTTCTCCGGATAGAACTCTCAAGTTCTTTTCCACAACCAGAGGCCAGCTTCAGCAAATGTTGGAGGATCACAGACCTGGACTCTGTTATCTTCTCTAACATCTTACATAACATTTTGATTTTTCAAATTTTCAAATAAAATTTTATGTAATCAGATTTGCAATCTAGGAAGCAAGTGAATTCTTTGAAAATCAAAGCATTAGCTGCTGGGAGCGGGTCAGTTGTTGGGTTTCTTTCCTAGTTAGAAAGATTTATTTACTGGTAGATACTAATGGCTTGGATCAAATAGAAAGCTCCTACATTTCTATAAAAGATACACATATGGAATATTCAAAATACTTTAAATACTGTAAATATTGTAAAAATATCATGGGTGACAAAAAGTCCTAAAATCACCAGAGAATGTTATCTTCATTGAAAATCTCACATTTCTCACTGCAACACTACAATAACTGAAGTATACAGTCTAGCTAAACTCAGCAGCTCCTTCTACTCTAGACAAAAGCCTAAGAACAAAAATCCTGATTTTGTGCTTCTAACCTATTAGGCAAGTTTGACATAAACATCAAGAATGTACTAAAACAATCATTCTACATGAAAAAATCATTGAATAGATATGAAGGACTTTTACCAATGGAGAAAATTATCTGCCATTCAGTCATCTCAGATTTAGTGCTCCTGATATGCATCATTTGGATACATCTCCTGCACTCCATGACAGAGAACTCTTAACAAACATTAGTTTGGAGTAGATGTGAGATCTTCAATTGTAAGTGCAGGAAAGTAAAGAAGGCAGAAGATAATTCACCATGACTTTTGCTTCATCAACTTCTTCTGAAATATTCTTGCTCTCCTTTATTCCCTCTTATATTTCACAACAGTACTAGAGGTTATAATAAAAAAAAAATCTCTTTTGAATGATTTTTCAGTTTTGTTAATTTCTCTTCCAGTTCTTTGATGTTGATGAGATTACAGATTTTAATAGTTATTATGACAGTGTTAGAAGCCTGTAATCTGTCAAATCCTTCCTCTTTTATCTCAGGTTTCTTATATAATTGTCTGGTTTGCTTATTTACTTAGGTAATTTTATGTACTTAATGCCTCCTCATAACATTTCAAGAAATAAAGCTGGCAATCAAAATATTTTTCATTACTAATCTCAAGATCTTAGAGGTAGTCAAGCATAAAGTTAAAAATTCCATCTGAGGCAGACAAACAAGCAGGTAAATATGCTGCTACCATTAGTGTTATCAGAAGATGATAGTCCTTCTTTTTCTTTTTTGCAGTTATTGGGATTTTTTTCTCCAGACAATCGACAAAAGAGGGGCTTGGTAGGGTAAATTTCCAACTCAGCATGGATAAAGTCTGTGGTACTTTATTCATGGGTTTCTAGATCGATGTAAATGATCTGTAGCCAGAATCTTAATGCAACCTGTTCACACCCAAGCAGAAGTCTCACCACTTACATTAAAAGTTTTGTTGTTTGAGTAGTGTCAAAGACCTTCTATTATTTATTTATATTAGACTAACTACACGCACAGAAAATGAAAAATGGGTGCCTTCCACAGACAGATCACAGCCTGGCTTTCTGAAGAGACAGTACAGATGATGGAAAGAGACAAATAGCACGGGTAAGTAAGGAAATTAAAAAAATGAAACTGTTTTGCTGCGTAAAAAATAGACTCCTCTCTCTCTGCTTAGTCATTGTCAACGGGCATTCTTCTGCTGACACTGTGTTAAAAACTAATTTTAAAGATAATTACAGGAGCATAACATGGCAGATTTCTGGATTTAGACAGAAACTTTTCCCCAAGCATAGCCAAGTGTTGTTAAGAAGAGAGTAATGATGTTCATTGTTGAAATCACTGAATTTTTGAGCCAATATCAGCACTTTCAATGTAGTAGTCTGTGATTATCTTTTCAAATCCTTAAGTATGAACTCCTTCTGATAACTTCCATTTAAAAGAAAGATTCCCCTGTAACCATAAATGTGATCATTCTACAATTCAGCTAAGGTCAAAGCTAATGCCCTTAATTATTCCTTCACACCATTCTAGTCCAATTTCAATTTGCAAAGGGAACAATCAATGTGAAATACATCAAATACTAACTTGGGTTAGTTTGTGTCCATCAATTTTGCTTGCATATTATGTCTCTTCCTCAGTCTTTTTCTCCCAAACATATGACTGGCAGAATATGAGGACTGGCTTTCCCAGGAGAAGATTCTTTAAGGTCAATGAACTAACTGCCAGTGGATGTAGCAAGCTGCTGTAAATACTTCCAGTTACAGAAGTGCTCCAGTACTGCAAAGTTTGGGATGTTGAAAATCGAGCGCTCATCTAGTTTTGGTGTTCGCAAATGGGGCGTCACAATGGTACCTCATTGATCTGCAGAAGTTACAAGAATTCAAATTGATAATCAGTAATGCAATGATGTTTGTTAAACACAAACCTACATTTCACTTGGCAGTAACTGAACCAAAAAAAGTCATTAGAATTCAGCAAACATGTTAAAATAGTCTGACAAATTCTGTAAATGAACATAGGAGAGGTCATAGCTATCACAGACAATATCATAGTCTTTCTTCAGAATTGTACATTGTCCTGCTAAGACACCAATGGAAGGAAAAAAATCTATATGTTTTTAAATCCTCACCTATTGGGGATCTTTTAAACTATTTTTTTAAAGACCTCAGGAAATCAGTGTCCATGGGTCAGTAGAGTGAAAACTAAATTATTCGGGAATGACTGCAAGGTGTAGAAAGTACACTTCAAAATTATTTGCAAGGAAAAGAATATGTTGCTTGCATAAAACTCAAATTAATGATTTTGCAGTAGTTTTTTAGCATATTTTCCCCACCTCTATCATTTGGTCATTTCTTTATACATAAAAGTACTAGTATTCAGCTGTATATGTATATGAGAACCACTATTATGAAGCTAGTGATAAATAATGCCTTTTTTGTATGAATTTTTTACTCATCTGATCAGAAAGGAGGAATAATGCAAGACCATGAACCCCAGAAGAGGGAAAAGACATTTCAAATAATTTTTAATTAAGAAAATAACTTTTGCTGTTTGCAGGATCAAGACACTGCATTTCATGTGCTGAAAAAAATCTAGAAATCATCAACTATTTTGAGGAAAGCCCTTAGAATAGAAGGGTGAAGTCTGTTGAATACATTTGCAACATAAACTGTTCATCCATTTCTATTTAGGATTTATTTCTTAGCACCCTGGTTTAGAAGGCGACAAGCCAATACTTGGTTGTAGTCCAACAACATCCCACATCCCCCGGGCAGATGATTTTACATTATAATAAATTAATATATTTTAAAACAACAGCCACACATGAACCTAAAAAACTGTCTGCGAAATAAGGTGCCTCTACTCCTAGGGCAGTATTTGGAGCCTGGCACAGAAAGGTAAAGAGAACACTAATTTTAAGGAATATGCTTAAATTCAGGATTTTCTGGATTATCAGAACCTGGCACAACCCCAAATATCTGAAAGCTGCTTCCTCAGAAAAATGGGCTCCACAGTACTGACAGCAGGAACAAAGCCTCATCTCCAGCCTGCGTAACGCAGTGTCCATCTGGACAGTGGCCATGGCAGCGAGTGACGGGGGCTGGTGTAGGAGTGGGTCCAGCCTCCAGGTCCCCACTCCAGTGAGACGGTGGTAGCGCACCTCAGCAGAAGAGGCGAGGCTCAGGCCAGCCAATCTGCCTCTCTGCAGTTGTATGGGCTACATACCATGACACCACAAGCTGCCAGGCTGTTGCCCGCAATGCTTGTCCCCAGCAGTGCATGCCCAAGCCCTGCCATGCCTCCGCTCTGCGGTTTTACCCTCACTGTGGAGGGGGAGCAGGGGCTTTGTCCTAGAAAAAGACAAAAGCCCCCTCAGACCTGTTGGACCTTTTGTTACGTGATGTAAAAAATGAAAGTAAGGAAGCAAATGCAAACATCATGGAGGAGTTCCACAGTTACCATAAAAAGACGTCCAACTTATACTGTGTCTTAAGACAGGTTCAGTGTCTAAATTCTTAACCTGCCTGGTGAACATGACATTCCTCACTTCAACGGTGTGTTGGGGACATATCTGCCATACAATCAAAACATTGCTTTCAGGGAGCACTGTTAGGTTTGTCATATGTGCAATAATTGGCTTTTGTTTGAGCTACTTGGACCAGAAAAAAAAAAAAAAAAACAACTTCTCCTGCACTGACCCTGGGCGCCAGCCATATTGAAGAGTGAAGGGTTGTTGGCCTGCGGTGCCAACATACTCCACCTTCACGGGGAGGCCATGCCCCTCACGCTCCAGCAATGCCAGACGGCGCTCGGATGAGGCGGGCTGGGTCTGGCAGGTGGCGGCACAGGAGGTAGTAAGTGAGAGCAGCACAGCATAACTGGCTGAAGCGTAGCAGTAGAATAATATTCTCGCGTCCTCAAAACTGTAGGAGTGTTTTTGACTTTGACTGCTTCCAATACCCAACAAATATGAGATCATGGCTTCTGGCATAAAAAGGACGAGTTCGTTGCCATGCCAGTAAGACTGCCAGTGGTGGGAGGAGGTGTCACCTACCCTGTCCCAACAGATAGTCCGTTGACTTCAAATCAACAACAACTCCTCTGTATGCTGCCCCAAAGTCCTATGTATTCACCCAGTCAGCACCCATGCAAGCCAGCAGCTCCCCCAAAGGGATCCTTCAAGTAGCAAATCCCCCTTTCTTTTGAAGTGGGAAGGGCAGTGTGGTATGCAACCTCCTAGGCTAACTTTGTTTGCTGCTTTAACTCTTTGCGGTTAATAACCCTTTGTTTTCAAAATGTGCTCCTTCTAAGGAACGCAGATCTACAGAAGCAAATGAGCTTTGAGATCTAAAGAAGCAAAAAACTGAAATGTGAGAGCACAGGCAGATGAGCTTACAAGCACTGGGCCCAAACAGCCAGAAAACTTCACTATGCAATAAAAATCCATGAATAATTGATTTCACTAGCTGAAATGAAGATTCGTTTTTGAAAAGCTGGTTTTGGTACCAAAAATAGAAATGCACTGGACAGAAAAATGTTGTAGTGCAACCTTCTAACAAAGTCATTCTCCGAAATGTGTACAAACACCCCATTTTCCAGTTCTAAATATTTCAACACCTAACCTTTTTTTTTGCCAAAAAATCCTTGTCTCTGCCAGCTAATTTAAGGAAGAGCAGGTTTGAAGCAGGGTTTTGCACTCTGGAGGATCTATTCCATCAGTAACTGTGTCTGTGATTCACGGGTGAGACTGCCAGAAGGTAGGATAAATGGAATGGCTCTACTCTTCAGTGACACATATTGTTCTGTTGAGTGCCCAAAAACAGGGGAGAAAGTATGTGTATGTGTGTAAATGTGTGTGTAAAAAATATTAGTAATTCCTATGATCGTGCCGATATTTGGATTGTTTCTGGGATACCATTAGAAAATAGGATATATTTGAATTCACTGCAGTTATAGTGAGATTATAGCCATGATCCAAGCTTTATGAATTCTCCAGACCAATTCAGCCTTTCATCTGGCTAACGTTTAGCCAACGCGGTTGAGAGATGCTGAGAAACAAGGAACATGGTCAGAAATGTACAGGCACAGTGATAGCACAATGAATGAGACATCCTGTTTACATCAGAAAGGGCATCAGCCAATAAGGATTTTGGATGACTTCTATATACCCCAACTGAATCAAATGAGGAGTCTGAAAGGTTTTTCATCCTGTGATTTGGTGTCTAAAGCAAAGAGAGAAAATAACATTGATTGAAAAAGCTAATTTCTTGTTGTTCTTTTTGCAAAGAATTCTCCCACCAAAAATGGTTGTTGACCAGAGTCTGGTCCAGGCACAAGATCCACAAGTACGCAATGGAATGTCATCTGGGAGTTTGCCAGAAAATCAATAAAGGGCCCACAGGAACCTGATCCAGAGAAATTTTGTTTTGTCCTAAAAAATACTTGCAAAATAGAAACTCAGATTGGTTTGCTGCTGATTTGATCCATTTCCACTTGCAAGCCTTAATTGGTATCAGCTGGACTGATGTTTGCCTCTGAGATCAAGTTGTGCAGTTCTCTCCTCTCACAGCTCACATGGGAACATTCAACAAGTAAGCCCGAGAAGTTGTTTTGCACTTTAAGGAAGAACTAAAGCAAAGAGAGAAAGCATAAGGTAAATGACAGATAAAAGCAATGAGATCCATCTGTTTTGGAGAATGAGTCAAATGTAAACAGAGCAGAAAAAAGGTTAAAGTCTGCAGAAATCAGAAAGCTGATGTGCAGCTCTGGGCACAGGTTTTCTACATTTCTTGCACTTTATGCTTCTCTCATCTGAATCCTTCTGCTGGTAAGTGTCATGTACATTATGGTCAACTATGTTACTGTGGAGAAAAAGAGAAACAGGGACAGAAAGGATGCAAAAAGACAATGATGAAGAGCAATTTATCTAAAAAACGAGCAAAACAAAACTGTGCTTTTAGAGATATTTGTCTTTGAAAGTGCAGTGAAGTCACTAAAAAACAGCTTTTTACTTTTAATGGAAAATTGTCACTGAAAAGTATGTTGAAAGTAATATCACAGCAGAAAGGTACTTCTGAAGAAATTCCCTGCAATTGAGCTATGTAATTGTGGGTTTGGTCAAATTACACTTCTGTTCTGGGGAAATATGCTAAAAAGGTATACAATGATTTTCAGGGCTTTTTTTTTAAGAATTGTCAACCAAATTTATTTAGTTCCTATGGAAGAAGGAACTGGGCATTTGTTGCTATTTATAAATACAATGTAATTCAGATCTGATAAGAAAAAGTGATATTCTTTCTGGATTGAGTATCATTTCAAATGGCAAAAGGCCTGAAAGGCATATTTTGTTCTTAGTTAACCTCCATGCAACAAAATTCAGATAATCTAGAATGAAAAATGAAAGCAAAAATCCATTTTGCACTGATATCTGTGCTAATTCTTCATTGAGTATGAAAAGAAAGAGAAATCAAAATGCACTCTTTTAGATAAAATATGTGTGATTGATTCAAAGCAGGCAAAGATGTGAAAGAAGGTTCTTGATCTAGAATGGAATCAAGCTTTATGGAGCAGTGAGATTACCAGGTCAGAAGCTTCATTACTTCCCAATGGGAATCATGTCTTCTCTTATAAGCATATTTTCAAATCATAGAATCATAGAATCATTTTAGTTGGAAAAGACCTTTAAGATCATTGAGTCCATCCATGACCATAACAAACCAAGTCCACCACTAAACCGTGTCCCTAAATGCCACATCTACACATCTTTTAAATACCCACAGGGATGGTGACTCTACATTTTCCCTAGGCAACCTCTTCTGATGCTGAACATATTTTCAGTGAGCAATTTTTCCTAATAATCAATCTAATCCTCCCCATGTACAACTTGAGGCCATTTCCTCTTGTCCTATCTCTTGGGAAAAGAGTTGGGAAGAGAGACCAACCCCCACCTGGCCACAACCTCCTTTGAGGTAGTTGTAGAGAGTGATAAGGTCTCCTCTGAGCCTCCTTTTCTCCAGACTAAACAGCCCCAGCTCTCTCAGTCACTTCTCACGGTACTTGTTCTTTAGACTATTTCCCAGCTCCTTTGCCCTTCTCTGGACACTCTTCAGTGCCTCAATGTCCTACTTGTAGTGAGTGGCTCAAAACAGAGCACAGGATTCAAGGTGCAGTCTCACCAGTGCCCAGTGCATGGGAACAATTACTGCCTTGGTCCTGCTGGCCATTCTATTGCTGACATAAATATTGGCAAGTACTTGTATTTGCCTGAAATTCTGCACCAAAATTTTTTTTCTATTTATAATATTGCATTTGGAATAATAACTATTTTGTTGGGAAATAAGTTCTGCAAGTTTGACAAGATCATTTTACTAAGGTCAGGCTCAAGGAGTGTACATTGATTATCATGCCACACACTGGAGCTTATAGATCTGGTCTGGTATTTTTTGAAACCCTACATTCATTGGGTGATGAAGCCCTGCAATAAAGGGAAACTAATGGAAGCAATTAGGAAAGAACACCTGTCGGTGGAAGAGTGCAACCCCTACATTGACCAGAGCCAGAAATTGCTCCCAATTGTTATTCACAACAATGGAAGACCTCTGGACTGTGAATGCAGGCAATGATGGAATGCAATAAAATTTTGCAAATGAGTTTTCACATTGTCTCATAAAATTCTATGACTTTGTCAATCTGTGTTGATACAGACCAACACATGGCTAAGCAATAAAATGATGTAAGAAAAGTGCTGATCACTATTGTTGGTGAAAAGTATCTTTGCACTTCTGAAGGATCTGTGACTAATTTTTCCATTGTTCACAAATAGGTCTGAGAATATTGTTTCTGTCCTAATCATTGGAGGAAGTTTAGCCTTATGGAGCAGGCTAGGTCAGGCTAGCATTCTCCATTCCACATCCACAATAACAAAGTTATTCACAAGTCAGCCACAGCAGCAAAGCTTTAAGGAAAATGCTTTTCTGCACTGCATGGTTTAGCCAGCAGATGACACAGAACTGCTCATTTTGCTAGAAATACACATAGACATAAACTATCTACAGAAAAATAAATTTTTGACTTTAAGAACCAGAAGAATTGTTAGAAAAAGTTATTCAGGTTATTCGGCACATACTTCTCTTGCAGTTCTCAGCTGGACAGTAAACATTTGACACACATTTTAACTACTCAGTTTTCCCTGTGAAAATTGGGAAATGGAGGAGAGGAGATGCAGCAACAGTATTAGAGAGTGAGGAAGAGGTGTGGGAGAAAAGAAAAAGAGATGCTAAGAGGAATCAGTTTGCAGTGACATCCACAGACTCAGCACACTATATGTGAACCATTTACATGTGAACCATGGAAGACCTATGAACATCAGATCTTCATGTCCTTCAAGTGTCCATGGTGTCAGCAAGGGAGAGACTGGTAGGATTGGCATAAGATCTCCAGCAGAAACCTGAGGAGTCAATCAAATATTACTTTTGAAATTCTTCTCACCAAAACATCTGAGAAAAATATTCTTCCTAGTTTATAATTGTGTGACTGTTTTTCAATGATTATTATTCTCCTGTAAAAATGTATATAGCAATTGTTTTAAATAGAACAGGCAGTTCCCATTCCCCAACATATTCTTTCCCTTACTGCTGTAGTGTAACTAAATGAGACTATTTCATGCCTCTAAAAAAGCCCAACCACGAAATGAACGTTTAATCAATAGACTTAATTTAATTCAATAACAATGAGCTGACTCTCTTCAGGGCCTAATTTTCTGTTCTCTACAGATAGTAGGACCAAATTTTCTTGTTACTGCAACTGTTTACATACAGACAGACACAAACTTGTATATAGAAATTGATTAATTAGACAACTATTAAAGAACTATAAATTGTAAAATAATTATACTTAAAACAATGCTGATTTTTCTTGAATCTTGCACCCATAATTTAAATGTGATTTCTCAGAAGGCAGATAATTACTGGCACATTTCACTCTCTCTCCTCTTTTTTTCATCTTCTCTTTTTTCATTTCATTTTTCAGGAACCAGCTACAGAAAAGGTTTCTGCAGATGTGCTCACAGACTGATATATTTCACAGAACCTTCCAGTTCAGAAGACTACTGCAAATAGCTTTTACTCATAATGTAGAACAGCATCAGAAAGAGCTACCAACCAGTTCTTTCTGTCTTATTTGCTCCCTCTTAATAATTTGTTCAAAGCCTAACAGTGATTTGTAGAAGAAACATACTCTTAATTCCATCCAGTCCAAACTAAGCATGTCAGGCTATACCTGTCTGGTAATTGTATAATTTCCACACATAGAAATACAACATTTTACTAAATTCATCCAAAACTTTGTCTTAAATTCCCACTCATATTGAAGAGGAAAACAAAAGGTTAATTGGAATAAAGGTTTTCAACAATGAAGAATTCAAGGAACAGATTTACTGAATGTTCTATAGTACAAACAAAGAAATATATAAGGTTTTTGTGTTTCCTCTGACTTAGTCTTGTAGCAAGCTATGAAAGTGGTAAATAGTAGAAGGGAAACTAATATGTTCACCTCCTTCTCCAAGATGGGGAAATTTGTCACACATTTTGTGAGATGAGACAAGTGCACGAACAGTCAGCACTGCACCCATTCTACAGAGAAGTTCAGCTACACACAGTCTGGAGAACAGATCTTAACAGCACACAGAGGCAGCACTTGGGCAACAGGCACAAGTTGTAACAAGGAAAACTGGAATGAGGTACCAGGAAACAATGGTTCACTGTGTAGGAGGTCAAATACTAGAACAAATTACCAGAGAAACTGTGAAAACTCCATCCGTGGAGATATTCAGACTTGCCCAGACATGGTGCCTGATGCAAACAGCCTTGTGTTGAGCAGAGGTTTGGACCAGATAGGTGGCCTTTTGCATTAATTTTCTTCCTAAATTGCTCTATGACTTTATGACCTGTAGAGTGACCTTGCACATTGCTGGAAAGGGGAAAGCCCTGCCCCACACTTCCCATAAAGTTTCTTTTAAAAAATTAGTAGTATCACCTCTTTAGTCACTGTGAGACAAATGAAAAACATGTTTATAAGGGAGCTATCTGCCTATAATCTATGGTCAGGACCACAAATTTTGTTGTAGTTAGGAGGAAGATGAAGCCAAATTACTCACTGCTAATTCTTGAAATAAAATGAAGACTGAATAAGAAGCAAGAAAAAAAAATGAACAGCCCTCTTTTCCAGGAAGGGACATCTATCACATATCTCTGGACATGGAGGTTTATAGTGAGACCATGGCGAGAACACACGAGTCATGATTAATACCTCTGGGATTCATTTTTTTGTGAGAATGCTTCCCAATCCCGGATCACAGCAATCATGTTTAATGATAATTTCACTAAATTGCACATTTTAACCTTTTTTTTTGGTCTATTTTTCTTTAGGGAAATTCTCATGAGCAAACAAACATGAAAAATAGATGGATGGATAAAAGACTGCATGGGTGCCAATAGCTTAATACAACTTTAAAATGAAAAATAACCATTGATGTTATAGGTAGTTGTTTTACCTGGGTCACATGATAAATAATTGTTCCTCCTGGGAATATTTCCAGCATAAGCCTTATTCTGAGACATGCTTGCCTTCTTTGCAGTCTGGCTCTTTTGATAAAGTGCTAATGAGCAGCATGGATGGGGCTTTTCACCTGGTGGTTGTTGAACATCCTGTAAGAACTTCAGTCTTCTCTCTTAGGTTTGTATTTTCCTTGGCTTAATCTAAATTACAGCTGAACATCCAGGAATAGTTTCTTTTTAGTATCACAGTCTGGCAGCCTGATTCAAATTGAAGAGTTCTTTGCTCTCAGCACGATCTCCTAAAATGTGGAAACTCAGTTTATTTTGCAGAGGTTGATCTGCACAGGACAAGGTGTGAGGTTAGAGCTTGAGGTGGGACATCTGGCAAGCAAGTGTGGAACTGTACAGTACTCATGTGGAGTAAAATTGTGTAGAGTGAAATTATTTGTGATTTGTTTCATGCACAGAAGTCTTCCTGCATAAAATCTTCAAGAAAGGCCTCACCAGGTACTTGAGGAAACAACTAAAGGACTGAGTTTTTATTTTTGTCTCATATGTGTTAGTGTTTAGAAGCATATTTATTTAGCATGCTAACTGATGCAGAAATTATGGCTAAACTCTTTAGTATTCAAGGCAACAGTATCAAACTTTCATTTTAACTTTCTGCTAATAAAGGGAATGGATCAGTTATGAGAAGGGGGAGAGAGAAGGGGACAGGGAATATGCAGAAAATCTCCATGAAATATTTCTTAAATAGGAAAAGATTTTGCTAGCCCAAAAGAATAAAGAAATCTGGCAGTTGCACTGCAAAGCAGTATAAGAGATGTATACTAGGAATCAAAATCAAAAATTGTTGGTTATAATAACTGTATGTTCAGTATAAGTTATTCTTATGGAAGTAACAAAATTATTGAATCTGTCTGTATTTTGAGTTCAGTATATAAATTTATATGCAATACCTTCTTCCATTTAAATCTCTTTAGTTCCTATACTGCATGTCTGAATTTATTCTTTATGCATAATAACCAAGACTTATCTCAAAAGACCTCACAATATTGAGACATCCCCCCAAGTTCCTGATTAGAAAGTATTTACTAAAAGTTGGATTAATCCCATCTGAGCATTAGCCTAATCAGTTTAATCAGTCACTCCAGTAATTGGAGAGAATCCAGCTTTTCCAGTGCATGTTTCATGTGGTCTCTAGGACAAGAACTTTAGATGAGATGAACCCCACTAAAGTACGACTTACCCAATCTGCTTCTGTTAGGACAGAAAGATTACTCTCCTGTAGTCATCACTTCAATGCCTTCAGAGAAAGTCTACACAATTATTTGTGATTCAGTGTCTGACTTTCAGGTGACTGAAGTATAAGCACAGGTTAGTAAATATCCAGCAAATGTTATTACGAGAAAATCCCACAATTTACCAGTTGTGGTAAAACCAAGTTTTGTTTCCAGAGCAAAACTCATTATATCCTAAATATAAGCCTATTAGCATAATAAATATGATACAACAGAGCAAAGTAACATAAAGAGAGAAATAATTTAAATTTTGCCAGGAATCACATCCAGGTTTTGCATTACTCTTTCAGTACCCTAATGCATGAAGCCCTTTCCAATACGTCTCCTGTCCCAGTTGCCACCTACTGCAATGACTGGCAGGCAGCAATGGCTCCATATGGCCTTTTCATTTCTTATTGTCATTTCTGGCATGTGTCACACTAATTTTTGGCCCACCAGAAAGGTGTGGCTGTGCTGGCGTACAGCAGTAGGACAGGAAGAGCTCACTTTTGTATGTGTTGAAAAGGCCCCTCATTCTGGTCACAGTCACCCTGGACATCTGTGTTTGAGCAGGCTTTGTCAGAAGCCTTGGATCCACTTGCTCTGGTGTCCTGTCTTAAAAGAAATAAAAGCAAATTATTTGCAGTAGCTGCTCTATTATATTATATATTCATTCCCATAATAGCAAGATATAAATTATTGCAACCAAATTATTCCTCAGGTTTTGAAAATGGCTTGAAAGACTTAACATCCTTTTGTTTAATTTAGTTGTATTTAGGTTGACCAAGAATGATTTTTAATATTTAGTAGTATAAAACTTACTTTTACAGAGCATGGGAAGAATTTATCCCAGGCATTAACAAAAACAAAAACAAAAAGAAATGTATAGATGATACCCATGCACACAGCAAAATCTCAGTCTGCAGTTGGCCTAGTAAGAGAACTACTGCTGAGAAGTCAAGGTCATTTCCAGTGTGTTAATCTCAAAGCATCAGGACAAGATCATGCTTTTAGTTTGGTAAATATGGCAAACCCACAGAGTTGTCTGGGTAATTAAAACATTGGATGCCCCACTGGTCATTCTTAACTCAGTTATCAGCAAGAATCTCACTAATCATAAGTCAGGGATGAGTCTGTGCATGTGCTGTACATGTGGCTTTCTGCATATGTCTGCACATCATTTCACAGGAAACTATTTCACACTACACCAGCTTGGTGAGTAGCTGTTGTTCACACCCACCAAGAAATAAGTACATGTGAGAATAATACCTTTACAACTTTGAAATGTCCTTAGACAGACTTTTAATCTCCAGGCCATCAACCTGCTGTGAACTCTCCTCCTGACTTTTCACACTTACAGAGAACAGGAGTCAAGCAACACACCATAAGGCAATATGAAAAGACAGAAAAATTCTGGGAAGTGCAAAATTAAGTGCAAATAAAAATATGTCATCTTTTTAAAATATGTGGCTCTTTCATCATATATTTACGCATAAGCATGCATATACTGATATAAATTTGATTAGTAAATTAGATTGCCGTGCTCAAAATGCAAGATGATACTGATGTATTCTAACAATAGTCTTCAGTTCCATCTCCTTGGTGTCTGCTCCATATGTCATGGCTGGCACAAAAACACCAGTAGTTAAAACACCTGTGTTTTCACAGATTTCCTACCAACATTAAGTTTAACCTCTGA
This sequence comes from Acrocephalus scirpaceus scirpaceus, assembly GCA_910950805.1. NCBI lineage: Eukaryota > Metazoa > Chordata > Aves > Passeriformes > Sylviidae > Acrocephalus > Acrocephalus scirpaceus. The sequence goes on from OU383773.1 coordinate 91,103,311, forward strand.
AGGTCTTTTCATTCCGTCTGCTATTATTACTTGTATATTAAATGAAATATATTATCTCATTTAGTAAGGATATAGCACAACAAAGTTCTTGACCTTAGGCGTCTTCAGCTCAAGGCCTTGATATGGTGCTAGTATAAACCTTGATATCAACATCGATTGATCATTTTTAGAGACAAAAACAGAAGAATACAAGGCACTGCCTATTTACCTGCTTTTTTCTAAAGAGGGAAAATGCAAAAATGAAGGGCATATCATGCTGATCAGGAGAGTTAGTATTTAATGATAACAGATGATAACATTTGCAAATCTTTTGTTTTAATTTATCTTTTTCTGATTTTGTTATTTCCTTTGTGAGAGGTCTACTAGTCCATGATAAAAAGAAATGGTGAAAAGTAATAATGTAAGGTAGGGATGGATTGAAAAGAGAGGGTCTTGATGGTTGGCACAATGGAGGCAGAAGGTTGTTTCAAGGACATGGAAAAAGCTCACATGAAGGATAATGGGAGGAGTATGTAGAAGAAAAAATGAAATAAAAATCACACTAGTAATAAGAAACCAGAAAAAGGAGAACAGAAGAATCCAACAATTTGAGCATGAAGAATCTTAGTCTTGTAAAAGACAAAGATTTCAGATGAAAACTAAGAAACTTGAAGTCATCGTGAGTGGTTTACAGCCTTCAGAACATTGAGATAAAGAGAAAGGGAAATGGAGAGCAGAAGAATACTCTGTAGATGAAATAGAATTGACCACAGCATCAAGAGGTGAAAAAATATGAGGCAATGTGTTTTAGTGACAGAATTACTGAAAGACTCAATTGAAGAGTTAGGTAGCTAAATTTCAAGAAAATTATTTATGGGAAGTGAGTAGGCATATATGTCATGTAAGGGTAGCTTAAAATTTAAATTTTTGTCTGTGAAGATAGGGTTATACAAAATTTATTTTCTTATTCTTCTGGGAGAGAGTATTTCCTGTTCTTTAGTTTGCTGCTAGGGAGCTAATCCTTGATCCTAAGACCTCTGATCTTTAATATCATTGGGATTCACAAAATCTGAGGGGTAACTTCAATCCCATTAACATGTTAACATCAGTTTGGTAGCTGAATGGTTTTTTGCTTTTTGTTTTAGTTTACTTAGACAAGACAGCAGGAAGTTGGAAATATGAATTCCAACCAAGACCAGCCAGGTAGAACTGTGTTTTGCACACACTATTAAATGCCCCAGATTCTTCAGATTTCTCATTTCCTTTTTGTTTCAAACTGCATCATAACACAAGCAGCATCATGAACAAGCCTGTGTCCCTAAATGTAGCAGATGTATAATACTTTCTAAATTACTCAGTTAACCCAAAATTCTGTCTAAAATAGTTCTCCTCTTCCTTGCCACCAGTGCCACTTGAATCATCCTGGTCTGGATACCAGAGGGAGTGAATAGAACATCTCTCTGCACACAGTGCACAGATGGGACAGCCCATCCAATTTAAAGTCAAAATGGCAGCTGTTTCCCCTGGACTTCAGATATTTGCAAAGGATGCCGCTTGGTAGGACAGTTTTGGTTTACTTTAAACAATTCCAAAAATTCCACTCTACAATTGCCTGCAACAAAATGTCACCTCCCTGTAAAGAATGATTAAGACAGGCAAAACTGAACTTCACAAACAGGCTGTCTGACAATCTTGCTCCGTCAATACATGCTAGGAAATCATCATCCAAACAAACTAGACAAGCTGTCTCTTTTGACATCTGCTCCTGTTTCAGTACATGAATTATACTCTTGGGTTATCCCATTTTCAGCTGCTTCAGCACTGGTGCCATATCACAACTTACCTATTCCAACAATTTGTCCATCTTTTTAACTGTATGCATAAAGGAATAAAGAGTATAGAAAGCATACCCTGAGAAATATCACTGCCATTTTCTGAGATGACAGCTGTATAAAATGGGAGCACAGAGGGCCATGGATTGACATGGAATTCTTAAAAATTCTGTATATATCATTAATAAAAATTTTAAGCAGTCAATGCTAATAGTCTGTAAATATGTGAAAAAGTGAGACTGACATTGCACTAGTAATGAAAACCTCCACCCTCATTTTTGGTATCTTTTTTAATTAAATAGTAAGGATTCGGAGCAAGGACAGTATCTCTCTATCCCCTTCAACAGTTCCAGGGAATGAAATTTCAATCTCATATTGACTTTTAGGTTCTTTTAAGGCCATTGCTATTTACCTTCATTAATGATGTAGACAAAGTAATCACCCTCAGCAGATTTGCAGATGACAACAGCCTGAGTGGTGCAGTTGAGACACCTGAACAACAAGCTGGACAAGGTTGAGAAGTGGGCCCGTGGGAATCTCATGCAGTTTAAAAAGACCAAGTCAAAGTGCTGCACCTGGATCAGGACAACTCCCAGTATCAATCCAGGCCGGGGGATAAACTGATGAAGAGCAGCCCTGCTGAGAAGAACTCGGGGATGCTGTTGGGTGAGAGCCTAGACGTGAGCCAGCAATCACAGAATCATGGAATCAATTAGGTTGGATAAGACCTTTGAGGTCATGTAGTCCAGCCTATGGCCAAATAGCACCATGTCATCTAGACCTTGGCACTGAGTGCCACATCTAATTTTTCCTTAAACAAGCTGCCATCATCTCCCTGGGCAGCTCATTCCAATGTCTAACCACCCTTTCTGTGAAGAAGTTCCTCCTGAGGTCCAACCTAAACCTACCCTGGCACATCTTAAGACTATGTCCTCTTTTCCTACCATTAGCTGACTGTGAGGTCAACCCCTACCTGGCTACCACCTCCTTTCAGGAAGTTGTAGAGAGAGGTAAGATCCTCCCTGAGCCTCCTTTTCTCCGGGCTAAACACTTTCAGCTGCCTCAGCCATTCCTCCTAGGACTTGTGCTCCGGACCTTTCACCAGCTTCATTGACATTCTCCGGACCTATTCCAGGACCTCAATGCCCTTCATGTAAGGAGGGGCCCAGAACCGAAGGCAGGATTTGAGGTGTGGCCTCACCAGTGCCAAGTACAGGGAAAGAACCTCTTCCCTGGTCCTGCTGGTCACGCTATTCCTGGTACAGGTCAGGATGCCCTTGGCCTTCTTGGCCAACTGTGCATATGCTGGCTCATGTTCAGCCAGCTGTTGACCGGCACCCGCAGGTCCTTTTCTGCAGAGACACTTTCCAGCCACTCTGCCTGTAGAGCTGCAGGGGGTTGTTGTGGCCAAAGTGCAGGACCTGGCACTTGGTTAAACCTCATGCCATTAACTCAGCCCATCAATCCAGCCTCTGCAGGTCCCTCTCCAGAGATCTCCTATCCTCCAGCAGATCAACACTCCCACCCAACTTGGTGTCATCTCCACATTTGCTAATGGTAGTCTCAATCCCCTCATCCAGATCACCAATTAAGATATTAAAGTGAACTAAGCCCAAAACTGATTCCCAGGGGTCACCACTAATGACTGGGTGTGAACTGGATGCAGCACTATTCACTGCCAGTCTCTGGGCCCATCCAGCCAGCCAGCCAGTCCTTAACCCAGCAAGGAGAGCACCTGTCCAAGCCTTGGGCTGCCAGCTTTTCCAGGAGGATGCCATGGAAAACAGTGTCAAAGCTTTGTTGAAGTCCAGGCACACAATATCCAGAGCCTCTGTCCCATCCAGCAGGCAGGTCATCTAGTCATAAAAGGAGATCAGGTTGATCAAGCAGGACCTGCCTTTCTTAAACCCATGCTGGCTGGGCCTGACCCTTTGGTTTTCCTGTATGTGCCAGGTGATCTCACTCAAGATGATCTATGCCCAACATAACCTTGCTGGGCACCAAGGTCATGCTGACAGACCTACAGTTCCCCAGATCCACCTTCCAGCCTTGTCTGTGGATGGGCATCACATTGGCCATCATCTAGTCATCTGGGAGCTCCCTGGTTGGCCAGGATTGATGTTAAATAATGGACAGCAGCTTAGCAAGGTCTTCCACCAGCTCCCTCATCACGCTAGGATTAACCTAGTCTTATCCCATAGACTTCTGAGCATCTAAGTGGCTCAGCAGGTCACAAACTGCTTCCTTCTGGATTATGGGAGCTCCATTCTGCCGCAGTCCCTATCTACCAGCTCAGGACCCTGAGGATAACCAATCTTACTATTGAAGAGGCAAAGAAAGTGTCAAGTACCTCAGTGTTTTCTTCATCTTTGGTGACTATATTCCCCCCTTACACCCAGTAAAGAATGGAGCTTTTCCTTGCCCCTTCTTATGCTATTAATGTATTTATAAAAACTCATTATCCTTTACAGAAGTCGCCAGATTAGGTTCCAATTGAGATTTGCCTTTCTAGCTTTCTTTCCTCATTACTTAGTGACATCCTTAAACACTTCCTGAGTCACCTGCCCTTTTCTAAAGGTGACTACACTCTTTTTTTTCCCCCTCAATTCTTGCAAAACACCCTGCTCATTCAGGATGATCCCCTTCCATGTCCTTATTTTTAGGCACAGTAGGATGACCTGCTCCTATGTCTTCAAGATTTCTTCCTTAAAGTATATCCAGCCCTCCTGGGCCCCTCTGTTTTTAAGGGCTGATTCCCAGGGGGCAGTTTGAACAGGTCCCTGAATAGGCCAAAGTCCACCCTCCAGAAGTGCTCTTGCAGCCCAGAAAGACAACCAATCCTGGGCTGTTCCAAAGGCAGCATGGCCAGCAGGCTGGTGGTTCTGTCCTGCTGCTCCTCACTGGAGAGACCCCACCTGGAGTGCTCCATCCTGCTCTGGGGTTCTCAGCCCGGGAAGGACATTGACCTTCTGGAGCAAGTCCAGAGGCAGGACAAGATGATCAGAGGCATGGAGTAATTCTCCTATGAGAAAAGACTGAGAGAGCTGAGATTGTTCACACTGGGAAAAAGAAGACTTCAGGGTGAACAGAAAAAATCCATATCAAATTACACAGGCAGCAGTTTTGCATACTAAGATTTCTTGGGAGTAGAATGATAGTTTTTCTTAGGGCATGATTTGGCACAGAAAGATGGAGAATCAGTACATGATACAGATGGGAAAACTTTAGAGATCCCTTTAAATTTTTATCCATTATAGATGTATTATGTACAAAGCGGTAACAATTTCTCCCTTATTTAAAAATTAACCAAGATTACTACTTAATCTTGACTGGACTACTGAAGGATCAGGTCTGGAAGTTAAAGTCATCAGCATCCAAATTTAAAAGCTTATCTTATCAGCACAACACAACATGTCTCACAAAAGGCACTGACATGTGAAGTCACCTCTAGCAACTGAATGACATAGCAAGCGGGGCTATTAATAAAACATGCTTTTGACCAGTATCTAAAAGGCCCTTTACCATTTTTACAAATATTTCTGAATTTGAAGTAAAATGATAAACAAAGGTAGTGGGTTGGTGAGTTTCCATTTTAGCGTACCTTAAATTTTCTAAGGGAAAAGTGTTCCATATGTACAATTGCAAGAGGTAATCCTCATTAATAATCCTGCCGGGCAAGTGACCCAGCCAGAATGTCTTACCAAGAGTGCTCACTATGCAGTAAAAAAATTCTCTTCACATTTAATGACACTCAAACTGATGACTGATAAGTTACTGTCATTTTTCTCTCAATTTTCTTATTCTAGGGCACTAAAGCTTGGAAAACACTGAGAGCTGGAAAAATTCTCTTTTGTGCTTTTCAGGAGGTAGTTTGTCTTCTTTCTTATTATCCTTGAAGTAGCACTGCAGGAGCCAGAATACCACAATTATTTTTTGGCCATGAAGCATTCATGGATGAATTAAGAGCTCAGGAGATGTTTTGCAAAGCAAATCAAATGAGAACCAATATTGGCCTATTATTTTTCAGCTCTCTTTATAATGAAATAAAATCTATGTAGCAAAACTACTTTCATTTACATACACTTTATTCTCATAGTCATCACAGACCTGGAGGTGAAAATTAAGTTACAACAAACATTTTTGCTTTAGTATCTGTAAATTCATGCAAGTGTAATTACTTCTGCAGCAAAAAATTTCAACAGGCTACAAGGCATTATGGAGAAGTAAAAACAGAAGACATATCCAATGCAGTCACTGAAATTTTAAGTCCTTGTGATGAAACTTTTTGATTTACACCAACCAATTGTTTAGGATATTTTTTTCCCTACTTGGATAACCAAAGAACTTTTATATTAAAAATGCAGGAATACTGTCAGATTTTAATTGTAACCAATGACTGGATGAAAGGTGGTCTTTATTCCCCAAGAAGTGATACAAGTTAGAAAAGAGAAGATGTGATTGGTGGATTTGGTGGATGAAAAAAGTAAACATTAAAGTTAAATGAAAAATTGTCCATTTCCCAGTGTTTATTTTCCTGTTTCTAGCTTTTTCCTTCATCTCAATGAACTTCAGCAAGCAAGATCTACCACTGCCTAGAGCTCATTGTCCAACCACTGAGAAGAGGAAAGGGAGCATTAAGCCTGGAAAGTGTAGCAGAACTGGCAAAATATCCCAAAATCCCTTCTGCTGAATCCCCAAAACCCAATAATTGCCACAGCACAAATGAGCAATTCAGCAGGCTCTGACTGCAGAATGTATGAAAGAAACATCCTCTAAAAGTAGATACAGGTTTCTATAAAAAAAGGATTATTTAGTAGTGTAGTAGGAAATATTCCTAAAAGTAACAAGGATTCAAATACACGAGAACACATTGTGTAGAGGAATGGATCAAAGTCACAGGTGGACCTGGATTAGTCCAAAACCAAAGATGTGAGTTCAAGTCCCCCTGTATGAGTTGGTATTACCATAAGTTTTGCCTCAATTGTCAAGGTGCACAACCCCTGAAAAAGTCTCAATTGCACTGTAACTGAGAGGAGTGCCATGATCATCTTTAACAGGAAAGGGTCATGGTGTTTCCGAGATGTAGTAACAATACAGGTAATAATCTTAAGTCTGAATGTTTTGAGCATCTCCATTTAGTACTAAATTGTTAAAAAGTGAAGTGCTGCATTGATTTTTTTCATTCTGTCTAATTTCTTGATTATTTCCCCCTTGTAGATGGGGAGATTGGGCCAAACAGAAGAGAAAAAGCAGAGATCACCAGTATAGAATCAAATTTCCAAAGTAAATCACCCACAGGGAGCAGGATACCAATACTCTCTTCTTCATTCTCTTAGTACTAAGAGATTTGTATTACTACAATCTCAGTGCAGGGCCAGTTAAAGGAATTAGACTGGAACAAACCTCACAGGTACATTTTATTTTTTTCTTTCTCTACAAGACTGTTAGTAAGCTGAGTATTCTACACATTCTTTTCTTACTATTTTTCCTCTGCAATGGCATAATTTTGTCCAACACTAGCCACAGTTTACAGCATGAAATGGGATCACAACTGAAGATACATGAGATTAAGAGTTCCAGTGAAAGGACTGAAGCCAAGCATTTGGTTTTAGCCACTTTTATTTTAGATGGAGGCTGACATTGTCAGATGAGGACTTCATGTTAGTGAGAGACAATTTCATTAGACATACAGAGAGTGCATTATTCCTGCACTGAGCCAGAGTGCAACATGGAGTCCAATTTGCCCTCACAGGGAGGAGTACAAATAATAAAAGCTACAAAGGAGTTGCACAAGTGCACAAAGCATTCTGGGGTCAGAATGGAGCCAGACTTTCTCCAATATCTGTAGTTTTCTCCTTGTTGAGTGCAAATGTTTCTGCTGGCTCATGTTAGCACATAACCTGCTAATGTTCTAGCACAGAGGAGATCATTATTTTCTAGAGTTACTTGGCTCCTGAAAACTTCTGTGCTGCTTTCTTGTCACTCAGTACAACTTGAGGTCTTTATTTAGCATTCATTCAATCATCCTATTGAATAGGTAACAAAAATCAACAAGAGTTTTTCTTTTTTCTTTTGAGCCAGAACACAGATTCTTGGGCTGCTGTGTGGGTTGAGAGTTTTTACCGTGCAACTATAAATGATGCAGAGCAATCAGTCTGCATCAGAACCAGCAAAGTAATTCCCTTTCACTGAGCATTTTACAAATTTCATCAGTCTCTTTCTAGGAGGCTCTGTATATTTGCTTATTTCCAGTTGACAGTCTCTTGAAGCCATTGCATGTGCAGTAGCTCTGGAGCAGGTTCTGAGCTGGGTGTTAGCCCATGATTCCAGTGGCAATCTCTCACAAGAAGAGATTTCCTCCCTTGGATATCACAGTGTTCATGACCAATCTGTATATGTTTAGAATCTTCTATTTGATGACAATATTTTAGATTGAAAAGCCACAAGGTGAGGCCTGATTAAGGTTTACGTGTATGTCTAGAAAGGAAACAAGGAATATGAACAAATAAATGCTCAGAGAGATATATGGGCATATATATTCTGACTTCAATCTTGCCTGAACAATATAACCAAATATAATGCTTCTGTCCTTAGTATAACTCAAAATCCAGCCTACAACTTGTGTTAAATTCTATGTTTATTTAATTACTACTTGCTTTTATAGCACTGAACTCCTCTAATTTTTTCATTCCTCCCAATTTAAATTTCTGTTTAGAGAACTTTATAGGCAGTCTTTACATAAAATAGAAGTTTGCTTACCTAAATCTTAAATTATGCTTTTTACCACTTTTTAATATCCCAGTTATATTTTTCCTGTTAAACTGAAAATATTCTATATCTATGATTTTAATTTTGATACTAATAAAGATAATCATTAATATCAACCTATAAACACATAGTTACAATGGAAATGGTTACAGACAATAAAAGCTGTTGTTCCTTATACCAAAACTCTGCTGTAGGAAGGTAATTATCATATTCCACTGAATGTGACATGTAGTGTTATAATAAGAGTGCCTTGGTACTAGAGGATTAGAGTACTGTACACAGCTCTAGCAAGCAAAATGAATAATTGAAATCCAGTGCTTTTATGCTTCACTGAAAAAAAACAATATTTCATGGCACATAAAGTTATTCAGCTTATTTGCATTAAGGTTGAATGATCACCACTGACCAAAACAGAAGCAATGATGGTACCTTGATGTAAGTGGCAAAGAACATACATAAATATTCTTAGGAAGCAAGATGTACCTGCATTTAATCAGTACTTATTAAAATTTTATTCCCTATAGTTATTCAACAGGATCTGTGGTATAAAAACATAATTACAAAAATCAGATTTGAGCTCATTTGACAACAGAAGGGTTTTATGGTGACCTATCTCCAAATGTTCCTATTTGTAATTAAATGCAGCGATCAGCAGTAAGGATTTTGAAGCTGTTTTAGTAGTTCCGCTATTCTGCTTAACATGTGGCACCCGTAATAATTAAAATGATACTAACACATGCACAATTTTATGGCCCTTATGGTGCAACCCATTATGCCAAATAAGGGCCTCTGTTTTCACAGCATACTGCACATGGTCTCATTACACCCACTTTTCTTTTCCTGTCTTCACACTAACAACTGTTAAAGTGAATCAACACACGAAACGTACTATAACAGCTTAGTGTTTATGATATGTGTGCTGTTAGTCAGTGAACAGGAAAATCTAAACATTTACTGTTTATGTAAAGAATAGCGTTAGTGTTAGTGAATTGCTTGGGTCTGCTTCCTTTATTATCTAGATCACAAACATAATGATGGGTGTCAATGGTACCTATATTCACCCTTTGCTTTGCTCTCCTGTGTAAATGTCTGTAAGAATTAGAGGAACTTCACATTTGCAGTTCCAGAAACATTTTCTGTTTAGTAGTTTTCCTTTTCTACATTAAAGTGCAGGAAAAATATTTCTATCATAAACTCCTACCATATAAAAAATATTTCCATACATTTTCTCTTCCTCTTCACCATATTGTACTTGGACCAGTTTGGTTTATCCAAGGTGTTATAAAGTGACACATTTTTTCTTCAGCACCTCAGGAAATTCTTCAGGATACTGTGAATTCTAGTTTAGTGCTTTTTTATCATGAATAATTTTGCAATTACGCAGCTACTCAAAGACCTCCTACACTCATTTTACAGTCATCAGTTCGGAATGGCTTTCACTCTCTTGGTCTGGGATTCATTCCAAGGGAAGTCCCATAGGTGGGACACCAATGGATTGGACTAAATCTATCCTCTGCATTTCGTATTATAGCTTTGTGTGAACATTAGTTGAAAGTTCATATAAAGAGTAACAACCTGTCCTTTCATTTTCTCCCCTTATCCCCTGAGGACTGCCACTTATTCCTAACAGTTTCAGGAATTCGCTGTGTTATCAGTGCTAAGGGGAAACTAAAGCCCCTGAATGTGAATGGCAGAACAACTCTCTTGATTTCAAAGACATAAAGTGAAAATCATCACAAAATTACAGTGGTTGGGCTCCAGATATGATGAAAACAGAGAAACCAACCAGAAAACACTCAGGTATGTAATATATAAAGGGCACATACACGCTGAAGTGCAGCTTTTTAAAAAGTATATTTGGAACCATGAGATTTCAAACACCAGCAGCAGTGCCATAATGCTGAAAAATGGAGTAAAAGCCAGCACTGGACTCCTTTCACTGTTGTCTTCATGCCCAGTAGTGAGTGATACTGTGCAGAAAACTTGCAGTTTTGCTCTCTGAAATTTCAGGAGGAGGACATGGTGGGGGACATGCAAGGGAGAGGACCAAGAGGAAGAAGGACAATATCCATAATGTTGTAACAACTTCTTCTTGGTCTTTTTTGAAAAAACCTTGCTTAAAAAAAACCCCCCAAAAAATCATAAAACAAAACACCCTTATCACTGACATTCAAAAAGACTAAGGAAAAAACCACTTGATAATTACCTTCTGTCTGAACTTCAGGAAAGTTGAGTTCCACGATCTCTTTTTCTTTGATTAAAATGAATGTTTGTTATCAGCATTACTATTTACTACCCCATGATCAAAAACAAATAACCCACTTTGTTTGTTTCTTACTGCAAATGAATTAAATTAGACGCCATTAGGAGCACTAGCTGTTTATATCCTTGTTTCAGCAGTGGTAGTATTTGAAGTTTCCTGCGGTAAGTTCATTACTCGTATTTTGTCCAGAATTAGTGAAGCGTGCTGAAAATTGCTAATGACAGATGTTTCTCCACTCTGTCACACTTCTTGTATCATTTGATTTGGAAAGCAACATACGGTGTTCTGCTCTATCAGTATGTCACAGACTGTCTGTAAACAGCTGGTCATAACTCAGTTCAGTGAAAACCATTACTTTCCAATGAAGTGCTGGACACCCTCCAAATTGCATTTTGGCATGGCCTGAGCTGCATAATGCACAAAGTTCTTCTGTTCTGAGGTTACCTAAGGAAGGATTTTTCTCCCCCTTCTACTTGCTTATTGTGTTTCAGGAAAAAATATATTTTCAAATGGTGAGATAAGGGATGAAAATAACAGGAAATAAAAACATTTTTTCTTCTCTCAGGAACCCATAAAAGCTGTGACTGGTGCTGTGTTAACAGAAAAAAAATGCAACCCTACCTCAACATTTCTGTTTGTGCCTCAGGTTGAATGGGGTGTATTATCAGGGTCAGGGCACACAAGATGATGACAGATTGAAATGTCTCCTATCAAATAGTTGTGGCATTCTAACATTGCTATGACTATGGGGCTATTCCACAGCTCCTAATCACAATGAATCCTATTAAAAACACCACCCTGCGGTTTATGCATTGGTCAGATGCAAAGAAATCCATTTCACTTATGCATGTGAGAAGCACAAAATGCAGAGGGCAGATTTAATGCTGCACACATGGGCATATAAGGGACAATCTGCTGTTTCTTTCTAACAAAACCACTGCCTTGGTTGTTTTAAGATTATATGATATGTTATTAGCATATATTCAACTGAATATATATATATATATATCATACATTTCATGAATAGCAGTATCCATTCCTGAGACAGAGTCTGGCACAGTTATGCTATTTATAAAATATAAAGCACTTAGAGAGCATGTACTAATAACTGTGTTTACTCACAATAACTACCACTTGTATTATATTTAAGTAAAACCTTCACATAGATCTTCTTGGTTTAGAGCATGACAGTAGGAAAAGACATCAAAGCCACCTGCAAATCCTGGAGACTTCTGCAATGCTTGTACATTCCCAAGTGAAGAGCATCAGCATCTTTCCAACTACTATAAAATGATTATTTTGACACTTAAATTTAGGACAATAAAACCAACATTTGGAATCAAGGAACCTGAAGCTCAAAGATGCCAGTGGAAAGGGTAGAGATGGATGTCAAGACATTCAACCATTCCTGTAACCTATACAAGGGTTAACATCAAAAAAGATTGGGGAAAAGAAAAACAATATTACCAGTTAATCTGGATTTTCAAACCTTTGATAAGATAACATAACATTCTGCCCTATCATAAGATGTTATCAAAAGTTATCCTTGAAGAGGCATCCACTTAGAAAAATAAAGAGCTCTCATGCTCTCATAATTTTTCCAGAACACTAACACTGAGAAAAAAAATGACATTTCAATGTCCCTTTTATTTCTTTGAAATGTATCAATCTATAGGAGAACAAGGCCATTATATTAGGTTTGAGTTTTTTCTTTACATGTTGAACACAGATGAACAGATGGACCTTAGTGAGATACAGTCTTACAGAAAATGCTCAGCTGAGTTTTGTTGAAGAGGATGCAGCTTCACTTTTGGTGTAGGAATTTTACTGGGCTCAAAGTATAAGCTTGCTTTGGGGACCTGGAGGACTCTACAGCGAGTAAAAAGGAAGTCACAAAAGTCTCTACCTATTTTTAAACCTGTCATACATTACTTCTGCAGAGGAATCATGCAAAATGTTTCACAGGCCAGTACAAACCTAAGGATCCTGCCTTAAGAATTTATTATCTCAACAAATAGAAGAAAAAGGTCATACAACAGCACCACAAAAACCAGAGCAGCTCACTTTTGCCATATGTTAACACATTGACTAATGTATGAGCTACCAACAGCTGTTGATTTAAATAAAAACTTTTCTAATTACTATTGAATTTAACCCAGTAAGTAGATGAGGCAACTTACATTATCAAAAATTTAGATAAATAAATTCACTTTTCTTTGTCAATAAGTGGGTATCTGTTGTTCATCTTTACAGAGGCTGCCTAAAACAGGTTTATTCCTACAGCTCCTATTACTCCTACAGCTTTTATCTTTTCAGAAAATGTCAGAAGTTTTTCATTTGTCTTGGTATCCCATCCCACACAATAGGTCAGACATATTCTTTAACTTATGTTATAGCTTATAACTTATGCTGTATAATAAAATCCAATTAAAGCAACTTCACTTTCTTTTACAGCTATTTTCCTGTTAATTTTGTGACTGTGCCCTCTGGCCCGAGCAAACTGGTGTAACGTTTGCAATCCAAAACCATTGTAATTCCTGTTCATCCTTTTCCATCAAAAATAATTAGTCATATAGTTTTTGTGAAGTTTCACCAAAACTGGGGTTTGGGCAGAATATTTAATTCTTCTATTGGAATGGCAGTGAGTTTGTTTCAGCATAAAAGTTCAGTTGTATCAAGAAAAAAACCTCAACATTCACAAAATATTAGAGGAGCAGATGCCACAAACTCTGTCTTATGCTTGCCACTCAATGTGCACCAGTCAGAAGCAAAATAACAACCAACCATGGCAGACTTCTGGGCAAAAGAAATCAAAACTAAGCAAGAACACCCAACTGAAGGTCTCTTACTGCTTTACCAAAGCATCCCCATGTCTTTCTTCTTAACTCCTCAAATTTCTGGCATTCACTTATTTGACCCTCCAGGACCAACCATGTTCTCTGAGGGTGCTGAAGAGATATCATTTAATGGCAGAAAATGCAAAAGAACCTGACGACTGAGCTGTCAAACCATTGCCTGAGATCTCAGCAGCTCTCTCTTCCATGCTACCTCCAAGCTTGACTAAAATAACCTCCAATGCTACAGTATCACTGAGTCTCCATAAGTTTTGATCTAACTAGGCTGAACACATTTAGGTAGCCAGTACTATACATTACTGGGCTGAGTTTCAAGTTCTTTGTTCACCATATGGAGGCAATCATAACAAGACACAAAAGCATGCAGAGTAAGGGGGGGCTGTCTCATATCTCCAATAAAATTTTGCCAAAGTGTGTCAATCTCAGCACAAGTTGCAAAGACACATAAAAAGGAAACATATTCATGAGTGCACCACAACAAGGCAAAGCTCGGATGATGTTGATACCAAAACAGAGGTCTTTGTTGGGTCTGTTGATCAAAGCAAAATTCTCTAACAGATTGGCTTTGTGAAAATGGAAATAACCAGTCAAAGTAAATTTCAAAATAGATACTGGAGCTAAATACATTATCATCATTCTAAGCACATGCAAAATTAAGATTGACCTCCCAGTACTGCAAGCAAAACCTAAGTTTTCCTCATAAAGCAATCACAAAGAGTAGACAGGGCATAGAAACTACAAACTCATACTGGCACAAGATATCTGTTGAAAGATATAAGATGAAGAGAAGTGGTATAACTGTCTACAAATCAGTGTTCAAAAGCTATTCTTAAAGAATCTGATGAGGCAGTTAGCAATCTGCGAGGCTCTAAGAATATAATACATCACAGTTGCAGAGATTTCAGTGTGCCATGAAAACGCTTGCTCCGTTAGTACTGGGAGATGGAGTCTGAACTTGAGTGAATGATAAAGTGAGAAGTTACTGGGCACATTCACACATCAATTGGCTAGAGTAGCAGTTCTGTTGCCATAACAAACCTAACAGTTAAAGATTGTCAAAATCTATAAGATTCTAACATGATTATCAAATGTTATCATTAGCCAATAATGACAGCTGATATGAAGTAGACCCTGACACTCAAAAATATTGTGATTTCCAAATCCAAGCCATAAGTAGTTCACACTGAGGAAAAGTCACCAAACTGAGCAACTTCCCATGTCCTCCTAGTATCTGCTTGCAGAAGACATTTTTTCAGAGTTGTACCAGTCTTGAAGGTTGCACTCTAACAGAGGTGGATTAAGTCCTAACATTTGTTGTCTGAAGTCCTAATTTCTTGGCTTTCATCTGTGTTGTAACGCAGAATACGTTATGCAAATAATTTCTACAAAAATGTCCCTTACTCCAAAAATGTAAACGCTTGGGTTTTTAACATTTAAATAAGGAGATGCTTGAAACATTTTAGTACAGAAAAGAAAGCAATTTTGCATTTGTTGTGTCTTTGGAAGTTTTGGTTGTCTAAGGCAGTCACATATTTGATCCAATATTGTGATTCAAACCAACTTTTTGAATGCTGGACTTTTGCCATTCAGCACTGTAATATGTACCAAATTGGAAAAAAAAATCTGAGAAAGGAGACTGATGCAAAACAAAATGTCCAAGAGCAATCCAAAAAATGTCATATGTATATTAGCTCATATTTATGGAGCATGTCTAGCTATGAAACTTGAAGACAATTTTGACCTAACCTTGCATTTATACTGGGAGAACAAACTGCATGTGACAGGTTCTACTCATATTATTTAATGCTCTAGGGGAAAACTCAGGTACCATGGTGCTGTGTGTGGTAAAGTACCTGAACAGACTACAGCAGCTTTGAAAGTCGTTTGAATTACTTGTACCATTATCCATAACCATAGATTTTTATGCAGTAGCAGGTTCAGCATATCCCATTTACCTTGTAAATGCAGGAACTGCCAAAAGAAAACCCAAAAAATGAACATTACACAGTGGGATCTGATTGCTTCACTATCATAGAGGTCTATATATCCTTCTTGTACTCCCTCTTGGATTTTTACATGGTCCATTATGAGGAGGTCAGATGCATGAAACCCAGGTAGGTTTTACTTCTGTCACAATGGCGTTGTCTGAAACATGCAACAATTTTCTTGGTATGAAGAACTAATGAATTTTCCCATAAATTATTTGTTCATTTTATTTAAAAGCTGTCAAATGGTACTTGGCTCAAGAAAGGAACAGCAACTCATTTGAAAGCAACTCCTACTCAGAACATCAGGTTTTATCCTTTTATACCCTACATTTTTAAAGAGCAATGAAAAAAAAATTCAAATTAACTTATGGAAGAAAATATGATGAAAAAAGTCTGTTAGCAAATTTTTCTTTTTTGCCCAAAAACTGAACAAGTTCTCTTATTCCTCCTTACATTACAGAGTACTATTTCAAGGACAATTGCATTAGGCTGTTTTGTTCCCTCCTTAATTACTGTTGCATATAGTTATAAATAGCAGACAGAAGGTGAGCGGAAAATGACAAAACAAGTTTATTCTGAAGTCTAACATAAAACACTACAGGCTAAATATGTACAGGGAATTACACAAACAAGTGTTGAACTATATACACATGTTATAACAGAAGGAAAGACATTTCATACATGCAAGGAAAATCTTCCCAAAATAACTTCAGCAAAAATGCCTACTTATCCTTAGCTAAGCGTGTGATCTAAGAGGCCAGAGAAAGCACTAACTTTCTCTGGAGACTAACACCTTCCTGAAGGTAGTCTTTTGGTGGTTTCCCAGCCTCTAGAGGGTTTTCTGCAAGCTTCTCTTCTAATCTACCCTCTCAGTCCTTTTGACATCGCTGCAGAACCCAGGCATCTGTACCCAGGTAAGGCTGTCTCATCTCTAGATATGCAGGCAACACACATGAGTTTGCCAAGCTGTGCTGGATCCTTCCTCAGAGCAACCAGTCGTACCAGCTGGTCTCTTCAGGCACCTTCCAGGCCCATATTTCAATTATTCTCTTGCCCCTTGCAGAAGATTGTCATTTCAACTCAGTGACTCACAGCAATCAACCAACCTCTTAGGCTGGATTCCTGGTACAAAATAAATGTTACAAGAGTTGAACTATCAGATACAATGATGCATTGAATCTGCCATCCTCAGTTTCCATAGAGATGCCATACGGATGCCTCCTCAGGCCTGTCGGTCCCCAGCTAGAGTACCATTCACATTGCAGAAAGAAAACTCTATTGAATCAGTGCCTTGTCTACACAAACAAAGCAAAGTAGCTAGCATCATTTAATCTTTACTTGCTTTTGTTCAAGAGTGGAAGATCTTCACAGAGATTTGACTACA
Source organism: Acrocephalus scirpaceus scirpaceus (assembly GCA_910950805.1). Classification (NCBI taxonomy): domain Eukaryota; kingdom Metazoa; phylum Chordata; class Aves; order Passeriformes; family Sylviidae; genus Acrocephalus; species Acrocephalus scirpaceus. Next base: position 91,120,380 of record OU383773.1, read on the forward strand.
GTACAAAATACTTAAAAAAAAAAAAAAGTCATAAACTAGCAGTACAAAGGTGCAGCACTCAAAAACTATCCAGAAAACCCACTGATTAATTTGACATGAATTATCAAGCTTGGAAAATGCCATCTCTAAGGCACAAAATGAAATGACAGAAGATTTCTTGACTAGGAATCAACTAGTGACATAGCCTTTGCAATGACATACATGGACTCATTTCCTACAGTCGAATTCTCTTTCCAGTTGTGATTGTGTAGGTGATTGTAATAGGATCAAGGTCTGGATTAGACACATTTGGTACCTCACCTGACAAAGCTTTTGGAAACAGACTTCAGAAGAGTTTCAGAAAATGGAGCAAAGCAAGTTAGGAAGATACTGTTTTAAGGAAAAATAGTTTTCAAGCTCCATCAGGTTTGGTTCTAGAGCTAATTTGTCTTAAATTATGAGAATTATATCTCTCAATAAAAAGTGCTTACATGCATAATAGAATTATGTTTATATCTATAAACATGAATCATCTAAAATACCAAATTCGTATGCTTACTAGTATCCTGCACTTTTGTAGTATCCTACACTCTGATGTGAGTGATGCAAAGAAGCCTCTTTTGTCAAATTTAAATGCATCACTTTTCATACCTGTTAAATATCTCTTTTGCTATTATGAAGAAAGGCAAATGTGAATGTCTGGTTCACCTGCTCTTAACCATTCATGACTTACAGATATGCAACATTTTTGCTTCCATTCACATTTTCATGTGTCACAAGCCCAGGCACCCATTCCCTTGTCAGATAGAAGCTTGACATACAACTAATAATTTTCTTCATTTATTCCGAGACCTAGCATTTATCTCTTAGATCATTTTTATAACAAGATTTATTCACTACCTTTGCAGTAGGGTGCATCAATAGGATAGATATTTATATGTGGGTCTAGAATGTTTCCTTTTTTTTTTTCTCTTACAATTACTTTTATGTGCCACCATTTTCCTTTGCTATAATAATATATCAATATCATATATTAAAGAGAAGTTTTCATTCATCTTTTACAATTTGAGCCTGGATATGAAAATTGAAATTCTTATCATTCTTTGTGGTAAATGTAACTTCACATTTACCAACACAGCTTAAAACTGGTATTTTTTTATAATTCTTCTCAGATTGGTCTATACTTGATTCATTTTCTGTATTTGATTATCTAAATATCATCATCCTACTTACTCTCCAAATCTTGCACACAGAACTCAGATTAGATCTGACCTGGGCACAGGATGAAGCCCAAGGAAAAAAGTGATCCCTATAATAAAAGACTGCATATTAATGTCTGCCCTTGGAGGTGCCACAGCTTGCCAGACAGCTTTAGTTCTGACATTCAAAATTCTACTTTGCTGTGCTAATAAAATTCTTTTAAGCCAGGGGGATTTCTCTGGAACCCTTCCAACCTACTCCCCCAAAATATCTGAAGCAAATGCCACAATGTGCTTTCAGAAATGGATCCTAGGAGGGGCTGTAGTCCAGTGTACAGACCTGCAGCTCACTGGAGAGGGAGGAACATGACAGCAACAAAATCTTCCCTCAAGTGCACAATCACAGGGATGACACTCTAACAGGGGACCAGATCCTTCCCTCACTATTACTATCTGTAAGCCACAGATTCTTGCTTACAACACAAACATGGTGACACTCAGGAACCTCACTCCAAACACAGTAAAGGAGCTGTAATAGGGGCTTCTTCTTTCAATTTCTTTTTTTTTCTTTCTTTTTTTTTATTATGTTGATTCACCATTTGGCAAATTAGTTGCAAAAAGTGTGCTTGAAAGTAGCTTTGACAAAATATTTGGAAATTATTTCCTGAACAATCTAGTATTCATGGTGAAATAATTCATAGTGCTTAATGTTCATGTTTTGTCTTTTTTTTTTAATTTATGAAATACTATGTTAAACCATTTTTCCTATTTCCTATATTGTGTCTTTACTCACATTTGTGCTTTTGGTGGATATCAAAATTCGATTAACAATGCAGAAAACTAATGTTGCAGGTTTATGGTAGTTAAGTAAAATTATTTCAAATATGCAGTATAAAAATATCAATACTGACTTGCAATACTAAATGACAAATTTTCTTATAAAAAGGGTTGATGATCTGCAGTTAGAAATCCTTCAAGACAAAAGAGCTTACTGTTCTTAGGTGGTTAAACTAATTTTTAAATCCTATTAGAAAAGGAGTAAAATATAACATTTCCCAAAATTACTTTATTATATTTTCCTCTTCTAAATAGCTTTTCTAGTTTCCATTCAGTTATTCAAGAATTTCAAAAAATCTAACTACATTGAAGTCAAATTAGTACAATCTCGAAAAAAAGGGTACAACCCTTCAAAGCAGGCAATTTTTTCCAATTTCTTGTCAGACACAGAACTAATGATTTCTCCTGGTTTAGTAATCTGATTCACTTTAGAGATGTGCTCTTTAAGTTCTACTCATCATAAGTTATTTAAACAGATTATTGGAAGTTATGTCTAAACATATGCTGTCATAGTTTCAAGTTTAAGTTTTAATATGTTTATATTTGCAAGGAGAGATGTATGCAAAGGCAGTTAAATTGCAGTAAAACACATATCTTAAATAAATGATTAATTTATTCTGCTCCACAGTCAGCAGTTATGACACAGACTTGCAATCAGTAGTGCATGCACAGTGATGTATGGAAAGACCTCTACCAAGACACATTTAGTAGCATGGCCTCTGCTGTATATCAACTTCCCAAATGAAATTCTAGATGCTAAAAATATTCTAGCTAACATACTTAGTTTAAGAGGATATCCAGTTTACATATCAGCTCAGTTAGTTCTGTAAAAGAGGAGCTGTTTATCCAGGTTTTGCTTTAAGATCAAAGAGTGTCACTAAAAACAAAGCCATCTTGCAAGTTTTCTAAGAGGTCCTCGAACCTATTTTCTGAGAAATAGTTATTACTACTGCTAACATCTAAGTATAATGATTTTATGATCTTTCCATTTCAGGACAGGTAGTTACTTTTTCCACAACTTGAGCATAATATGGACTTCTTATTTAGAACCTTATTTTTGATGCACAAAAGCACTCAGAAATCAAACAAAAAGACCAAAAAAGAAACTAGGACAGTAACACTGAAAGAATATAATTCATTTTAATAGTAGGTGATTTGTCCTCATTTATTCTCTCCTAAGCCCACAATATTAAGAAGAAACAGCGGAAATCAAATGTGTACTATAAAAGGCAATTTCAAGGACAAGTAAGAAGGTGTGGCTTTTGTTGGAATGAAAAAATGATTTATTATTTGCAATGAAGTTGATCACATTATAGAAGTGCTATATGGAGTCCTCTGAAATAAATAATCAGATTTAGGAAAAAAAAAAATTTATGGAGGTTTGCTCCATTGTTGCTCAGTACAAGACATTCCACTATTCAGTACAGAAGATTTAGCACATAAAACCACGGCCAAAGGTTGAGACAGGTTGAGACAAGAGCCCTTTGTTTACTACAATTGCAAGCACCACCTCTTGGGCCAAGCATGCTAAAAGCAAATCACAATCACTGTCCCATGAGGCTTCTTAGGAGCTGTTGAAAATAGAAATTTTAGCCACTAACAAAAATACCATGGCAAAGTGACCTTGGAGACAAGCAATATGACTGCAAAAAATCAAGATTTTAGTTCAGCTTCTTCTAAAATGTGGCTATTCAGCAGCTGCAGAGCTTGCCTTGGTATCATGCAGCTATACTGATCTGGTGCCTGCAATGACAGCACAGGAAGTGTGAGTGATTCCATGACCCAAAATTTGTCTGCTGCAAAATGGGAGGGGAGACAGAAGCAAATCAATGTACCTTTTTCCTCTTCAAGGGGTTGAATTTGAAACAGAAGGCTGAATTTGAAAGAGAAGTATACCTTTATCCAGTGGTTTATTAACATATCTGTTATAGCAAATAGCAGTCAATATCTGGCAAATAATTGTCCTATCAGCCCATCCATTATGGAAGTGAATGCTCAGCTTATACAACCAAATCCCTTTCCTGTTTGGGCATGTAGGAAAATCAAGATGATTTGAACAGTTTCATTGTCTGTGTGACATCAAAGCTAAGAAGACCTCACCTGTACTCACTACCACCTACTCACTACCGTACGTTTCTGCTTGACCAAGAACCAAGTGGTGCTAATCCCACCCCTGTAAAACAAAGCACCTTGTAAAACAAGGGTGCTGCGCTTCACCACCAGAAGACACATCCCACCCATTCCTGCAGGAGCTCCTGGAGCCTGGACCATACAACATCAAGCACACCAGTGTGGGGATGGGATGCTTAGGTCTGGATGCTGCTCTGGCAGACCAAAACTGGAGCCTTTCAGAAATCTATTCTCCCTGGATATTGCCTACTTGTCTCTTTGGCAGGGATTAAGGGGCTGGGTACAGAACTGCACAGAACCAAGGTGTTCCCAATGATGCATCTTCTCAGGCCAGGCATTCAGGTAAAATCAGCCTGATATGTTTGCTGAGGGAAAACAGATGTATTGTAAAGCCCTTTGGTGTCATTATCCAAAAATAATGCTGTCACTTCAGAGACAGGGTTGACATGGAGAGGAAAACTTCATGGTCACTGAGAAGAGAGACACTCCTGGGATGCTCAGCAATATTAAGCAGGATAGAAAATAAGAGCTTAACTTTTGATACCCTGAAAGCAAATGTGCATAGTTTTGGGTGCCCCATGGAAATATTTTCTCATGCCTTGCATTGGACATATGGCCCAGAGAGACACTCTGCTCCCACGTTGCACATGGAGTGAAGGATAGCCTTGGATGTTCAGTGACACTTAGCACCCAGCTCACTCTAGTTCACATGTTGGGGTCCTGGCAGGCTGAGAAAAAGCTTGAAAGAAAGCTGTGATCCTAGAATAACAAAAGCAGAATCTTCTAGGACACCTATATACAGTGGAAAAGAGAATGGCACAGATACCCTCACCCCGTAAAACCCCAACAAATAAGCCTGTATTATACAGTGGAGCTAAGCAATTCCATCAGCCTATGTCCAGGAGAAATTCAGTCATATTTGTGCAGCTCTGTGCCCAAACTACGAAGCTCTGCATCCCAGTATGACCAGATGGCTGAGAGTAGTCTGCAACCACCAAAGCCTTTACACACACTTGTTTTAATCATGCTGATGAGATAAGTTCTCCTCAGATTTTAAAGAGCTTCAAATTTGTCTATATTTCCTGTATCTGCCACTTATCTTTTCACAAGACTATTCCCCCATGCCCTCCAAGGGCTAAATCCATTAAAATATGCAGATGGATTGAAGTGATTCTCTGATATTTTATTTTCAAGGAGACTGCAGTCCCAGGTCACCCTGTAGCCATGGATATTCTAGGTTACTGGTGAGCACAGTTTTATGTGATAATGAAGATACCTCTGTTTGTCCAGAGACGGTCTCAAATAATGGAAATCAACACAGATCCTCATTCAATAAAATAGAAATTGTCACCATTTCACTGTGCTTCCGCCAGAGCAACATATGGTAGCACAGCTGACAAATATAATCTTTTCCTTTTTTTTTTTTTCCATTTCACATGCACATTTCATTTTGCAGAATACTAAGACTTTACATAAATTGCCTGTTAACCCCTTGTAGTCACAGCATTTGCTGCTTGGGATCTCTTGAGCCCTCGAATATTTGAAAGATGGAGTTAAAAGGCAGCCAACAGTCAGGGAACAGTTCATGTCTTCAACATACAGCCTACTAGCACTTTTCACAAGGAAAATCTGCTCTTTCTAACCTTTTACCCTACCCAACCCTTCTTTTTAACCAGAAGCAGTATACTCTGGCTATATGAAAGTTTATTGATATAATAAATTGATACTCAATTCACTTGCTGCTTCTTTAGGTGTTTTTCAATGCCACAAGCCAAGTCACAGGTTCCCAGTGACTTTACACTGATGGGACTCATTTACACGGGTTTTAGGAATTTGATTATATAAAACTGAGCAGTGTCCACTTTCCAGTACCAATTCAAGATACTTTCTTTGTTAAACATTATATCCATGTCAATATCAGGTTTTTCCCATTCTAGGCAGATACACCCTGGTGCAAAAACCTTCTTGGTGTTTGTTGGCTTTTTTTGCTGTGGAACGCCTGCAAGGAGTTCTGTGTCTAAAGAAATCTCATGGGCTTTCTTGACTCTTCCCCACAGCTGATTCATTCATTTTACTCATGCCAGTTTTCAGCTCTTGTCCAGCCATCCAGGTGGTAAATTATGAAAGTTCCATTCAAAATTGTCACGGTTACAATCAGGATTCACTCGAGTTTGACAAGGGGTGGGAGGTGTCTTTGCTTTTTCACAAGACTTTTTGGCACCCAGTAATAAGGCTTAGGGCTGCAGAGGGCACTGAGAGAAGGTATTCACAGTGTCTCACTGGAAGTAGTGACCTGGCTGTGTGAATTAGCCTAAACTAATCTACTTCTGCTCTGAATCACTCTATTGAAGATCCTTTCTCTCTCTGCTGAACATATAGCGAAAGCAGAGAAACTAGCCCCTAATTTCTGTGTTGTACAGGGAACCTAAAACTGAGCTAAACTAATGTCATCTAACAAGGATGGCTCCACCCAGAAAAGGTGGTTGGATGAGGGGAAAGACTTGGAGGACTCTGAAATGGGCTAAAATGACTGTAAAGCAGAGAAAATCAACGTAAAGTGAAGCTGTTTGCTCCAAGAAAGATTACTTAAAAAGATGAAAACTCCTCATTTCTTTGGTTTAAAGTCAGATTAACCCCAATTACCATTGCTTTTCCATATATGCAAAAAGTAACGTCTTGACACAGATAAGGCATAAATCATAGCTCTGACCACTTCTTAAACACATTTGCGTTCAATTTGCGAGCAGAAAAGAAAAACCTGCTTTTCACAAATGTCATTTGCTTCCTGACAGTTTGCAAAAGCACACTCCAACAAACAGTTGCTTTTAAGGACTGGGAGCACCTGCACAAGCTAAAAGGGAAGAGTGGGGGTTGAATAACAAACTTCTGACATGCATGCTAAGTATTCCACAATTAAAGGCTAACACCACACGCTACAGGGCTGCTAATATGAAGTGCAATAAAGAAATATGAAGGAAAGTCTAACTAGGCTAAAATCAAGAGTCAAGTATGACTTAACTGCTTGCCCAGATAAAGTGAGTTTTAGATGCTTTCCTCCATTCAAGTATTAGCCAGCAGCAACATCATCACATCAAGCTGGATGGGGACCTTTGGGTTGACTCAGTGCTTATGTTCTTATGAGGTGCTAATGCTTTGGGGTACCTGAAAACTTGAGTTCTCTGTTCATTGACTGGATTTTCAGCTGACTGGAGCTAAGTTTAGCCAAGAGTAGGAAGGTCTCTGACACAGTCAAACACAGCCTCATTAATGGCAATCAACATCAAAATATTAGACACTATCAGAAAGGACCCATTTTAAGGGAAAAAATATTGTTGCTGAAGCCTCTGATTTTCACTTGAATAAGTGTTCTTGAACTTGCCATTTTGTTAGCTAACATATCCTGACCATTTGCTTACTTTTTATGCTATTCATTTCACAGACTGATACTTTCATATTATATCTAAACAAATTAACATATCCCATCTCCATGAAAAACTGTATCATATTTTATTACGTACTGTAAGCAAAACTTTTGGGGCAATAGGCACATTTTGTCTTTTTCAAATCACTGCATTTTTCCAGATGTATGGTATGTTAGAAAACTGACACAAAAGATGTGAATTGAGTTAACGAGCCCTGCTATATTTCCACCAAAATGGGCTGTTGGTTCATTTGAATAACTTTGACGTTTTTCCTGTTTATTGTCTTTGAAAACAAACAAACAGCCCAAAAAAACAAACAAAAAGAAAAGAGGGGAAAGAAAAGAAAAAAATGAACCCAAAAAACCCACCAAAAAAAAAAAAATCCACAGCCAATCATTATGATGACCACAAGTCTACTCAGGCACCTTGACAGCTGAATCACCATCTCACATCAAGAGATTTAGCCTTGGGCATCTGGCTGAGTTGACACACATTAGTTGGTCCTTTTTACACATTAAACGTCTTTACAGTTTTCATATTTCTTCTGTTTTTTACACTCTCCAGCTATGCATTGTTGTAAAAAGGGAACCCAAAACACACACTACACAATGAACACAATTAACACCTTCCAATTCTTTGTGGTCTTTAAAAAAACTAAACACAAGGGGCTTGCTTAAATTTTAAAAATACCAAAAAGTATATGTGCCATATATTTAAGCAAGAACAGAATGAAAATAGAAATCTGATAAAAGCTTAGAATTGTACAATTCACCAGAGACTTCTCTTTTTAGTCACATTGCAGGAAAGAAAATTGAGAGAAAAGCTGGAAGGACATTATGTTTTCTCCCCTCCTATACTTTGCATTTCCAGGCTTTTGTTGTCTGATGCTCTAGAATAAGTTTTTCTAATGAGATGGAAATAAAAAAAACCCTTTGGGAGACAGAAAGATTCACACATGGGCCTGATTCAGCAACCTGACTCACTTCACATGGGAATAGTCCCAACTGGTTTCATCTTCTAGTTATGACTTCAGTGATAGCCACTTTAACTGGTTTACTCATGCAAACAAACATTATTCCAAGTGAGCAGAGACTGTAGACTGGAAACGTCCCCCTCTGAGATATGGCCAAATAGAAGAGAAAATGGAGGGAGGCTGAAATATGAGCACTGAAAAGTATTTTTTGAGTCAAAATTCAAGGGATTTTTTCAATGTAGTCAGAAATCTATTTAGCATTCTCTTTTCATTTTAAAATCTTTGGAAGGAAAAGGTCACTTTTCTTAGATTCTACCTCCTTGCCAAGATTTGTAGATCAGGAATAAGAAAGAAAACTGAGCAGACAAATAAATGAAAACCCTAATGCATCAGCTTGGTCAGGCCACATTTCCTGACTGTAATCATTCAGAGTTTTCTGACCTTTGGAAACCTTTTACACTAAAACTCACAACAAATCTTTCCTTTCTCATCAGTGCCATGGTTTTGCCATCCATAGCTGTGTGTGTGTTTTGCAGTCAAAGCTGGAGGCTGCAAGCTGCAAAATGCATTGTGGTTTTGATTAACTGAATTAATTAGCAAATATAAGTACCAGGAATGAGGCTGGCAAATTTGTTTACCTGTGTTTATTAATTTAGAGAGAAGGCAAACTACACTCTATTTCTTGAAAGTTAATATATCACATCCAGCTGATATGGCACGGTTTCATCTTGGACTCTCTTTAATACTGGGTATGTGTGAGTGAAACAATGTATATGGGCTTATTATTTTTATTCCCACACATGGATGTGTCTCACAGGAGCAGGGAGCAGAAGGCCAATTTAGGCATTTTAGACCTTTTCTGATTTTTAGTATTTCAATCAAACTTTTTCAGCTGATGCCTCTATTTTGTGTGAAAGATATGAATAACATAAAAGCAAGCTGCAAACTTTCAGAACTGAGGCTCAGCCTGTTCCAATTTTAACTGTTCTTCTTAGATAAGTGGAAAATGCTTCCCTAATACAACATTTCTCAAAATCAACAGTATATTTTTCTTGACAGCATGATCAGCGTGAACAAAACTACAAGTTAATCAATCCAGGGCAGGACTAAACTGTCTTATTTTTCTAGTAAATTCTACTGCTATTTTCCAAATTGGTATGATTGCCAGAGAGAACATAAGCAAAATAAATATATATCTATATATATTAGTTAAAATAAGCCAGCCAGACAGCAGGGGAGTATTTTTTCAGGCACCTCTGGACTCTTATTAAAATACTGAAATGCGAAGGCCCAAATTATCAGCCAAATGCAACTACAGGAAATGTGTCAGACTTTACGAACAGCTGCGATTGTATGTTTGCGACAACTTTCATCTGTTTCGTGTACATCCGGGATGTTCTTTCCCCAATTTAACACCTCTGCCATACTAAGAAGTCAGTCAAAAGTCATGTCCGCTGGTGGAAGCCCTGCAAACACAGCCTCTGTCTCCTTCCTGCTGAGGCTGAAGCAGGAGATGCTTCCCCGCGCGGCACTGCAGGGACCACCACCGAGGGTAATTGGATTTGCACGCCTATTCCGCCCCGGGGCTGCGCGCTGACACCGCCAGCCTCCAGCTCCGCTTGTCTCCGCACAGCGCTCACCGCTGTGGCACTCAGGGCTGCTGCCCAGGGACAGCCAAGTCCTCCTCCTGCCAGGAGCGTGGTGAGCAATCAGGAGCTTAAAACCGAGATAACCAACGCCCTGCAGAAGAGCTCTTTGGTAGGCCTTGTGTGAGCAACCTGGCTACTATTGGCTGCGGCTCAGTTTGAGTTTAAAAGATACATCTGAGGGACTACATATTTATTTTTGGTTTCTGTAAACCGTTTATTCCCATCTGTGCTGCTCGTCCCTGCGCACACACTCCATTAGATTTTCTTTTTTTATTTTCATAAACCTGCCAAAAGATAATCCAAAAATTTAAAAGATCACTGTCATTAGGACAGTGGAGTGATTCGTACTTGACAGTGATGTTTAAAGTTTAGCCCATTAAATACATACTTTAACTGCTGAATAAAAGCATTCAGTGCAGATGAAAAGGGACGTCTTTCTTCCCCCTTATCACCATGGCTAAATATCCCCTTTTTGTAAAACAGTTGAGCTGTTAAGTTCTATGCTAAGGCACGTACACACTTTGGAAAGGTAATTTGAAAGCGAGTTGAGCCATGACAAATAGGGACAGCTGGCCTAATTGAATCATTTGATCTAAGACAGCTCAACTTGGTTATCCTCACTGCAGCCCACATTGATATTAGCGAGTGAATCATTAGCCATGAAATCATGTCGACTTTCCCGATGCAGCGTTCTTGACATGACAGGGAACGCAGTCTGCCTTTCATTACAGCACCAATGAGTTCTTCAGTCTGTCATGAAGGGAGGAAAAAAATGGAAAAAAAAAGAAAAAAAAAAGTGCTTTGAAAACTTTTAGGCTCAGCAACAGAAAGTAATTTACTCCTCCATACATCATAGAGCAGCTAAAGGAGGAAAGACTCTCTCTTGGTGGGTCTCAGGTTACTTGTCAGCCTCGGCCTCACTCAGCCTCCTGGGGCAGGCACAGGCTGCAGTGGGACAACAGGTCACCGTTTACTAGCTATTTCCTCATTTCCTAGGACTTAATTCCTTTCCTTGTGCCTGTGCAGATGAGAGAGCCTGCAGTGTCATGTGCATTTGTACAGGCTGTTTCTAGGAGCAACTTCTTATGTCGCAACTTTTCTAGATTAATTAATAGCAGGCTAGAGCTGCATCTCTGCATTTGGACCACAATTTTTGGCTATTCTGAATGCTAACAGAACTGCTCCTAATCTAACTCTCATCTCAACTATTCTAAAAAAAATTTCCAAACATCTCCAAGGTATTTAGGAAGAGATATCACTCTTTAAAGTCCTTCCTTGGTTGGTAAAAAGCTCATCCAGCTGCCATTGAATGGAATGGAAATTTTCTATGGACACAGGCAAAGCCAGGTCCCAAGCTCCTTTAACAGGCATAGATGGACAAAATTACCTGATGGTTTAGGTCAGGTTATTGGTGGCAGAACCAGACAAACACAATTCAGACAAAACTAGGAGCCTGATGAAATTTGTATAATGTCTAAATAAGAAAGAGAAACAGAAGAAGGCCTTTTTTTTTTTCTTTTTTTTTTTTTTTCTTTTTTTTTTTAAGTCAAAGAGACACCAGTACTGGATAGTGATGAGATTCAGACCTTGAAAAAGAGAACCACCATATCTTATTCTGCCAGTAGTGGTCTAAATGGTATATCTGCAAACTATCAGGGAGAGAAAAGAAAGAAGGAATAAGCATGAGGACAAGGGTACTTATAAATCAAAACTATACTGTCCTTAAGGCAAAGTGAAACAAATTACAAGCCTGAAAAGATACCAGAAAGTCTGATAATGGCCCAAAAATCTTATTTTCTTTGTAGGGGGTTGGTGGTAGGGGTTTTTCTTCCACTCAAAATATGAAAGATAAGTGCAGAGATTTCATTTAAGAATCTGTTTCCCTGTAACAAGTGGCTATCAGTTTGGTAAGCAGGGATCTTTCCATCCCAAATGTGGAGTTACATTCTGTGTCATGATGGTTGGGAGGTGAGCATTATTTACCAGAAGGGGAAAACCTTGCCAGTCTGCCTTCTGGAGAGATGGAAATATAACAGTAGCAAATGGGTAGAAGCTAGTCAACATAGAATTTAGACATACGGGGCAGGGAGGGGGGGCAGACCTTTTTTCAAAGAAATAAAATAGTGAGAATTTTTCAGGTCTTTGGCACCAGTGTTATTCTCAATTTTTGCATTAAAATAGCCTTGTCAATGTCGTTACCCGGGTTCAGGGCAGGATTTCTGTTGAGTCCAAATCCCTGAATGCTTAGGAAAATCATTTCATTGAGTTAGTGTCCTAACTGCTTGGTTGTAATGGGGTAGTAACCCTTAATGGAGCTCTTTGGTGTGAATAACTATATAAATCATAGAGAAGGCAGCCATTTGTCTATTCTGATGATTAGGCTAATAGCCTGGGAAGTGGGAAACCTGTTTTCAGGCCTCCCCCATGCCTGATAAACCATGCTTGCACTTCAAATACCACTCATATATCCCTGTGGTGTTTCAGAGTGTGCATGGGGACGGTCATGTGGATTTGGGAAGTGTTCCTGGTGTTGGACGTGAATTCCTAAGTCCTGCATAGGGACTGTGCTGCAGCCAGGCTGTGCTCGGGATCTCAAGCCTGCTTGGTCCAAGCAGAGATGCTGAAAGGTGTCTATGTGCCAAAGATCAGCAGCATGGAAAATCACTTCCAAGAGCTATGCGTTTTAAAATCCTTCAGAATTTGAGCTACCACGTTTCCCATATGTAAACTATCCCATGCTTATCCATTCCTCTTGTTAGAAAGATTTATTCACTCTGCAGCATGTGTCTTAGCTGTGCAACAGCTTGAAGAGTCTTGTATTTCCCCTGTCTTTCAAGTGAAGATGAAGACATCCCTTATTTTCCCAGCTACCTGGCAAAGACAGGGCTGAGGTAAGTTTTTAAATCTAAGTTATGCATTTTTAAAGTAGTTTGTTGTTCTGAGGTAGAAAAAAGATAACATATATCTGCTAAGTTTTGCAAAGGGATTACTTCTTCACCCTTTGCAAGCCAGGTCTCTAGTGAGATATACTTACAAGTTTCCTGTCACTGCTCACACTTTCTAGCAACTGATTAGCTGATGTGGCATATTTGTTAGGATGTTAGTTTGTCTGCCGGAAAAGCACAAAGATTATATGTAGGTCAGCCCAAATGTGTGTCAATGAAACTTTCATGGCATCATTGTCTCGCATTCAGTAGATGTCAACATGGCACAGAAAAGCTGTTCCTGAAAGATTTTATTAGTTCTGAAGTTTTTCATTAGCAGCGTGTACGTGTGTCTGTAAAATATGTCAGATTCTCCTGTTTCCTAGGGACAGGAAAACATATATACTTCAGAAATTTCTGGGATGGTCTCAGATGCCTTCTTTAAACATCAGGAAAGTGACAGACTTTCTCCTGAGCTCTCCCAAAACAACTTATGCACAAACCTTTTGTGTTTGAAAAGTAGATTTCCTGCCGTTCTAAAACACAGAGCAAGACCATTTTTTCACTTTGGATGTTCAGATGGTGATTGCCCATCCAAAATCCCATGACTATTTCCCTCTCTGAGCTGCAGTACAGTTTTTTAGTGCACACAGCCAGCTGCAAGGAAAAATATTTCTCTGCCAACCCTTTCAGACCAACTGCTGAAGGAACCAGAATCTGGGTTAGTTTATGGTGAATGAGATGTCTGGCCTGCATGGATCACATGACTCCCATCCACATGGAAGCTTTCATGAATGCATGAACACACGTGTGTACCTTCCCAATACAGATGTACTTCCCATTGTTACCAACTCCAAGCATTCAAACCCCACTCATAAGACAGGCTAAAAATCAATAAATTTTATTTACGTCTAAATATATATTTGAGTGTATTAAGGAAAAGACTTGAACCTTCAAATCAATTAAATTGCTTAATTGCTATTATCTACTTTTTGCAGATGTTGCTATTGGAAAGCGCTTCCACCAATCCAGCTCAGCCAGTTAAGCTCCTGTTGATTTTTCACCAATATAGAAAGTAGAAAATAGTTAGGGTAAACTATTCCCTTCATGCATATGCTGCATAACTTTTCTAACATTTGCTAGGGTTCCATTTGGTTTGTGTTTCCACTGAAAAACAGCAGGCATTAGTTTCCTGTACCTGTCTGCCCTCCCTCTCTATCAACTTTCTGATTTTTAAAAGCTATAAAAGAATGTCCTTAACAAATACAATTTTCACAACGTTTTCTCAAAAAGTACATACAGCTTCACTTCCTTGATGCTAACAGTCAGCCATAAAACTCCATCAATTTTAGGGATTTTCTTCAAAAACCTTTCAAAATTGCAAAGATACCACTGGCCCTGATTTCATCATCTGTCCAATTTTTCTAAAGATGCAAGGTTTATATAGTACTTAAGAAAAGTGAATGTTCACTGTCTTGGAAGAATCTGATTTAGTAGGTTGTTTCAGCATGAACCACAGTAATGTAATGCTTTTATTCACTGATGAATTTGAGCAATATAGTGTTAATCACTCTCACTACCGTATGCCACTCGAATAATCAACAAACCCCAATGATACATGTTCCCAGATCCTGTAGAGTGCTATTTATCACTGACACAGAGCCTGTTTACTCTTGACATGTCTTATTTGTGCAGAATAAGCAGAGAATTTACCGCATAAATAATGTTAGGTGGGTATCATTTAAACCAAAATACAAGAGATTTGAACCTCCTCAGAGCCAGATAAGTCTGAAAGGGGTAGAAAAGGTGGGAAAATGGAACTTCAACAGTAATCACAAAAATACATTTAATTGATTTATAACTTTCAGGAATGAGCTGATGAACTTTTCAGGACAGTTCATATAACTTGTGTAGGTCATCAGATATCCCCAGGTTGACTGTCTAAAACATGGTTCAAAAGAAAGTCTCTCACACAATCAGTCTCAGCTTTTATGCTTTGTTGTGGGGCTTTGTTGTGGGGGTTTTTGTAATGTCACTTGCATATCTTTGCTTGCATGTGTAAAAATGGTTTTATTCTTTGCACAGTTTTGAGATGGTGGCAGACTAGTAAAAGAAGCACCAGATGACAGGATGGGGACAAAGGTGACAGTGATGCTGCTGCCCACCTCTCACACTGTCTGATGTACAGGGCTGAGTTCAAGTCTCTGTGTCTGCAACCACCCCACCCTCCAACACAGATCACAGCAGATGCAGAATGTCACGCACTCCATGAGTGCTGTTTCTTAATCTCCTACTGGAATTAGGTTCCAGTGTCCAAACTGGTAGAAGCAGTGGAAATCTAGCTCCAGGCTTCTATCTCCTGTCTCCTGGGGATTTAAAACTGCATTTCAAGAAGAAATGACGGACGATTTAATAGTATCTGTCTTAATATTGAAAAGCAGTGTTTTGGTTTCAAGCAGATTTGGGAGAAACCCTCCCACGGGGTCCCCCTCCCCCAACCGGTTCGGGAAGAAAGACTTCCTGAGAGAGAGGTGGAAAAGACCTGTTTATTACACAGGCAAAGCACTCCCCAGCACAATACCCGATGACAAGAGCCTCGTGCCGCTTACAGAGGGATAACAAACTTGGAAAAGAGCAGATCTCCTCTTTGAAAGATGTTCACTGCTACGTTGTTCATCTCTGCTGGTGCTGGGAGGAAAGGGAATTGTTATACAGGGCTGGTCTTGATGGGGTGGGTCCCCTGTGGAAGCCCCCGGCGCTTTTCCAGGTCCCCGGTCCGGAGAGATCGGTACAGTTCCAAGGAGAGGGAGAAAAAGGGAAAAAAAAGGAAAAAAAAAAAAAAAGAACCTCCAGCTATTCTACAGGTCTAACTATGCTAGCTCTAAGCTACTACTAACTACTACCTCTCCCGGAAAAACAACAGCTTCTTATGTCTTGCAGGTTTCTCCCCCGCTTAGTCTCAAGGTCCATCCGAGGAGCAGAGCTTTCCTGGGGAAAAACAAACTGCGCCTTTCCCCCCCACTTTACACCCAACAGACGATTGAGGGATAAACACATCACCCTAGGACAAGCAGCAAGAATGGATTATGAAGCTTTGGCAAAGTGGCTAAAGTCAGGTAAATTTAGCCAGTTTTAGATGTGAATGTGAAATCATCCTGTCTGGCAACAGGGAGTATATAACTATACGAAGGTGACAGAGAACAGCAAAAGATGGACAAATATCGAAATAACACATTTTTATCACCAAAAACTCTAAGCATCTGCTTCAAGAATTGCCTTTAATGAGCATAAATCAGGTATTTGCTAATCCCTCAGCATCTGTAACGCTCATATTTCTTTATGTCAAATATTTTCTGAGGTAAAAGCTGGTCCAAAATCTCAAATTTCTACATCTGAATCATGCTCTAAGCCTAACAAGGTTAATGAAAAGGCAGAACTATGGAAACACGACCAGCCTTTGAAGGTCTGAGCTACATTGTTTTAGTAAAAAGTCCTTCAAATGGTCTTGAAGAAGTCTCTCTACAAGCTCTGCAGCCCAACCTGGGACAAAGTAGTTCATCCTGCCACAGATAAACAACTTTATTTAGAAATTTGAGGGCTATTAAACAAGGTGAATTTCCCTAGTGGATCAGCACAAATTTATTAATCCAGGTGTTACTCTAATTGTGATTCATTGGGGATAGAAACTCTGTTCAATGGTCCTCAAACTTGCTCTTCCATTTAGCGCTGTGCTGGAAACGCAGCACCAGGAGCTGCAAGCTACCTTGAAATTCTTCATATTTCCCTATATTTTGCCTTTATTTGTACTTAATATTTTTAACAATTCTATAGCAATTGTTGCAGCAATTGTAGTTTTATTTGCCTAGTTATAAAAAGGTTTTTCTTCTCTGATGTCTTTTACCTGCAGAGCTATACTAATCATTTTTCAGAATAAAGCAGTACTTAAAAAGAGGAAAATCCACACCCCATCACCAAACCGGACTGGGACAGACCTCAGGCAGTTAGGGCAGACTTTACTATCACAGACAAACATGTAACCCTAACCCACTGCACTTGAAAACCACAATTCCTATTTCTTCATTTGCAGTGGAGGACTGTTTTTAAAACCCATCCCTACTCTAAGCATCTTGTCTGAGTTCCTGGCTATGAGTTTCTTATCATGCTTTTGACTCATTATAATCTATATCTTCACCCTTTTAACAGTTTTTTTTTTACCCCTGCACTTCCCTGCCATGACAAAGAAGATGGACAAAGTGGTCACTTTCAAAAGCATCCTAAAATGCCACTTTACAGCTATGAACCTGCAAAACAAACCCCACAGACACCATAGAGTGGGACCAGATATCACAGCACACGATCACTCAGTGTGATATTGCTTCATATCTGTGCAGTGACAAAGTGATTCAATGTCTTATTTTCCACATTTGTGGAAAATTTCAAGGCAATGGTGTTCAAGGGAGAAGTAGATGGATCTACCTTGCATATGCATACGGATATTTAAACTAAATTAAAAGCAGAGGGGAACAGAACACATGATAATTCTGCTCCATTAGCATCCCCTGTACAGTGCTGCACATAGCTACAGCACCATGGAAATGTGAAGCTTGGAAAAGTCCAGTTGGACACAAGCATTTACCCAATAGGCTGCAGGAATCAGGCTATTGAATAAACAGATACATTCATGATAGTGGCCTTTCTATTGCTCACCATCCATTTACTCCCTAAGCACTGTGTATCTATGAGTTTAATTTTATTTGCTGAAATCATTAAACAGGGAAATATCTGTATCCGGAATGTAGGTGAGGTAAAGAAAGACAGATATTTAGCACCGATATTTTAAAGATAAGGAATCATCACTTCTTTTCACACAGCCTCTCACTCTACTTGAATCTGTCCAGCATAGCTGTAACTTGCTGCTATTGAGAATACACTTCCAGATGTAGATGTTTTGAGTCTCCAGTACAATTTTCCGTGGCTCAAATGGGAAGTTTATTTCAGTATTATACTTGTCACTCTCAATGATTCATCTATATTGCTTAAATGAGCTGTGTAGGAAATTTATTAAGAGTACAGACATACCTACCTAGGTTCAGCTCTACAAGGCAAGGAAAACTCGTGCTCTCTGCTGAAATAACCACATGACCCTACAAGGTAAAATCTCCCATATCAATGCACTTAACTCAGTGTGTAATGAGGGACTCTAGCTCTCTGTACTTTCAAGCAGGACCCACTCAGTGTGATATTGCTTCATATCTCTACCTTTTTCAGGTACAAGTTTCCTTCATGTTTGCTTTAAAGTTGCTAATATATCATGAATACATCACAGAGTGAACTCTAATTCCTGTAAATTTTCCAAAGATATCCCCCCTCACATTATCTCTTCAGTTTACTAGGGAAAAAAAATGGCTGGTATGAATTATCAGATTGAAACAGGCAGACTTAAATTTTATCATAAATCGTATTTGATGGAGTTAATTTTGATATCAAGAAAAGGAAACATCTTGCAATCATTTCTTTCCTCTAACAACAGCCAAGATCACCAATCATTAAGGTTCTCTTGAATACAGTGGGCCTTGACATGTTTTCAGAGGTCAAAGATTAATCCATTATGTTTTGATGTGGTGGCTGTAGATTGACTGCAAGTGACCAAAACATCCAGGCTAAGATGAGAAACCCAAAACACTTGTAAAAATTGCCCACAGCCTCACATAAATAAACACAAAGGTGGAGCCAGGCAGCAACTGTTAGCTCCGAACTATATCCAGCTGTGTTTGGTCTTCCACACCAGCCATGTGTAGATGAAAAAAGCAAGGGGAAAACTGGGAAAAAGTTGTGGAGAAAACTGCAAGGTGTGACAGATTTTGCCAACTTTACCCTTTGCTGCATCAAAAAGCAGCATGGCCAGGAGGTCAAGGGAGGTGATTCTCCCCCTCTACTCTGCTCTTGTGAGTACTTATATCCAGCTATGGGATCCCCAGAACAGGAAAGACATGGACATGTTCAAGTGGGTCTAGAGGAGGCCAGAGATGATCACGGGGTTGGAATACCTCTCCTATGAAGGCAGATTGAGAAAATTGGGGGTGCTCTGCCTGAAGAAGAGAAGAACCTGGGGAGAACCTGGGGAGACCTTCCAGTACCTAAAGGGGGCTAAAAGAGAGCAGGAGAGGGACTTTTGACAAGGGCATAGAGTGATAGGACAAGGGATAATGGTCTTAAACAGAAAGAGGGCAGGTCAGAAAGAGGGCAGGTCTAGATTAGATACTAGGATGAAATTCTATACTGTGAGGCACTGGAACAGGTTGCCCAGAGAATATGGGGATGCTCCTGTACTGGAAGCGTTCAAGGCCAGGCTGGATGGGGATCTGAGTAACCTGGTTGAGTGAATGGTGTCCTCACCCATGGCAGGGGAGTTGGAACTAGCATGACCTTTAATGTCTCTTTCAACCCAAACTTTCCTAGGATTTTGTGAAACCACCTGCCTAAAGCTCATCTGTGATGATTGCTGCAGTCTCCATTCAGTCAGCCAGGTATCCCATTTGCCAGCAGATCAGTGGCCTCAGACTCCAGCTGATAACCACTTTCTCTGCTTCATCTCTCATAGTTATCCAAAAGCCAGAACAGGCCAGAGGGCTTTCTTACCTCCTTGAAGAGTTTGAAGATTTAAAAGGATTTGTGAAACACAAAATGCTGTTGAGTTCAGCCCACAGCCTTAGCCTCACTGACTCCACCAAATTACTTTTTTTTTTTTAAGTAGTTTGTGATTTGATACATGGATCCCCAAAGTCTAGGAAGAGAAAGATGTTTTCAGAGAAGCTTGTGCGTTCATATGTAAAATTAGTAAGCCAGAGAGATTCAACAGAGGTAGAGAGAAACAGGGAAAGGTAGTGAAAGTAAATTGAGACATATGATTTATCTATAATGCAATTTTGCCTTTTTAATTAATTTGCTTTCATGCAAATTCCCAAAATCCATATTGCAGATTTTTTTAATTGACAATTTTTGCTGTTTGCATTTCTTTATACCTTATAAGGAAATGAATAGGATTTTTATTGGAACCACATTTTAGTTATATCTTTTTATGAAGTTCCAAAGGAGTTTTCTAAGCCTGAAACAGCCCACAAAGAGAGTCAGTCGTGCATATAGCATATTGCAAGGAAGACCAAATTAAATTTCTTTAGACAATATTAGCTAGTAAGGAAATTTTCATTCAATCCTTCCACTTTCCATCATGAAAAATATCTCAAAAAATTACAAAATTAAAAAAATCTTACCCACTTCTACCATTCTCTTAAAGTGCGAGTAGTAGAAATTAAGGGTAAAATTCCTACTTTTCCTTGTCATATTCCCTGTAATCTTCCGTGAAGACATTCACTTTCATTTTACACACCAGCCAGAAGTTATAGATGGACTCTAATCCCATATTGATGCAAAATTTTAGATATAATTTACTTTTATCAGTCACATATTTTGTTCCTTTAGAAAGTAACACTAGTTTACTAACACTTCAGGATCCTACTAAGGACTCATGCAAGACCAAGGATGGAAGGGAAAAATCTGCTTTGCCTTCAGCTTAAAGGAAAAAAAAAGAAACAAGTGGAAGAAATTGATCCTGTTTTGAACATTTTTCACTACAGCTAGAATGAAAAGTTTGATGCCACTGTGAGTGCTATAATATTAATGATTCACCATTACACAAAATTTTTTGTTATGCTACTTTAAACTAAAAACTTTTCATTTCCTAATCAAAATTACTATCACTGCAAAACTTAAACATCAACAGCTCTATTCAAATCTCAGCTAAATGCAGTTTAACATCCTAAAATTTGAGATCTTCATTAAATATTAATTTAATGTGGGGAAGTTTCCAGATTAATTTCAGATTCATTTGCATATAGGTGTTTGTGTAGCTCAAGCAGTATCTTTCCTTTCTGTCATTTCCATCATCTGATGGACGGTGGAAAGAAGAAAATGTATAGAGAAGATGTACAGTGATAAAGTAAGATGAGGAAGATTTAATTACAAACTGTTATTACATATTCTGCCCTGGCAAGCATGCAATAGGTAAGTGAGCAACATAAATTTGCTAATGACTAGAGTGATAGAAGATACTAGAACATCTTAGATAAATAAAGTGGGCAGTTTGGAATAGCAGAGCAAGGTACATGACTATTAATGCTACTGCATTCTCTGTTGAAGTTTAAAAATGTTTTGACGACATAGGATGCTTTATGCACATCAAATGAATTGAGTATTTCTACTAGCATAGTTAAAAATACATAAGAAACTTCACAAAGTGGGTTTATGGGTGTCTGAGGGAAATCACCACAGATGGGTATGGGAATTCTGAACTGTTTTAAAAATTGCTAACACTTGCAAAATACTAGCTGAAAGAAAACAGAAAAATAGTCTTGCAGCTCCCAGCATAATAATTTATTTATTAGGGACATGGCATTTGTTTTTGGAACTTTTTCATATGTTTCCAATAGAGTATGTCTACAGGGAGGAGTTAGAATGACGTTAGGGCTGAATATATAATACAGTACAATTCAGATCCAGAATCTTACTATTTGTTTGGGGGCCCTGTAAATCTGATCTCCATACCATGGCTTGGATTTCCATTGGTAGCAATAAAACACAAACTCATTTGTGGGGAAGTAATTTTTGCATCACTTGTCCCTTTGCATGTTCATACAATGCAACCTGTTAGATTTCTGCCAGGGACTTCATAGCTGGTCTTCTAGAACTCATTAAGCACTTCACGTCCCCATAGCAAGTAAACGGACTTCTTATTGACATATGTTGCAAAAGAGATCATAATTGCTTAAGAATAACAAAACCAGTGCTTTGCCTGTTGGAGATGTCAAGGGTGGACACCATTTGAGCCTCCCGTACAGAACCTGGGTGTGATGGTGATCCTCCACGCTTGGACGTCACCACTCATTTCTTCTCCAGCATCTTCAAGATCAGGGCACAAAGTAGAGCAACAGTTGCACCCCAGAGAGCCACATCATCACTTCCATGTGAGGATATTGCAGACACAACACCAAGGGCACGGGGGAGCTCTCTCAAGAGGAGACAATATGGTTTGCCCCTAAAAAAGAAAAGCGAACCATGTGTGATAGGAACAATGGCTTAAATCACTGACTGCCAAGAAACACATTGTTTTGATTGGGGGTTACAAGAGGAGAGCATAAAGCAAAACTCATTAAATAGCTAGTGCAGGGTGGTAGCTACAGCAAAACAATCTGCTAAAAATGGATTTCAAGATAAATCATTCTTACCATTGTACCCTCTGAGCTATCTCATCATAGCTCACAGAATAAAACATTGTCAATCTGAGTAACTATAAAACAAACAATGAAATCATACCACAATATTGACAAAATGTAAGATAATCAACAAACTATTAGAATGGGCCTGTTGACTCAAGCAAATGGAATGTAGTAGAACAGCTGTTCGCTTTATCCTGCCCATAAAGGAAAACCTTGGTGACTCATTGAGGGCTTTATAAATTACTGGCTTCATTTTTCCCCTTCCTTGCTATAAATAGGATTCTTCAGTCCTGTCTCCTGTGTCCAGCCTGCACCTATCTCACCTCCGCTTCCCATAGCAAGTGCTGTTAAATACTCCCTACCTTCCATGAGGAATTCAGATAAGAAAATCACTAATCTATTTTCAAGATTGTTAACAGTGAGTTAAGTGGTTTAGCTTCCACCAATAGGCAAAAAAGAGCCTAAGAGCTTTTGGGAGCATTTTCAGCTTCCACATCAAAATGTAAAGAGGTCCAGTGGGAACAGAAATGAGGTTTCGTTGACTGATGCCAGAAAATATTCTTATTCGTGTTTTCAGGAAGATGGTATGGTAATGAGCATGACTTAGGGGAAACTACAACCCATAGAGCCAATTCTAGATCACTGCTATGATCTCAATCAATTTTTCCTCATTCAGGAACTTGAAATAATACAGATATTGTAGACCAAAACAGATGCTTAGAGGCACTCTTTAGGGACTATGGACTTTCTAGATTTTTTTTTTTTAGAATTGAGTCACAGCATGATGCAAAGACATTTATTTCCCCAATGATTTGCACTTTCTAGAACAAAAAAAAAATGTTGCTTTTATCATTGCTCTCACAGTGTAAATGACGTTTAGTATGCTATGTGCAAAAGCACTCAATCTCTAAGATATTGCACGGCAAAATAGAATATATCTAAATTGTTCCATCATTACAATTATAAAAAACTAGTCAAGGTTGGAAAATTAAACTAGAGGAATTAATTTATATAAGCATTCATTTTTGATGATATGGAGTAGCACAGTGAAGATCAAGCCCAGAAAAAAGCAAGGACCCAGCCCTACCATTTGAGAATACTACTTTGAGATTTAGCCCAGCAGCTCACATGGGAAGCTGTGAAACTGAACCTAACATTTTAAAAATTAAGGGTTGGGGAGAAACTAACAGACCAATAAAACCTACAAAAAAATTACTTTGTAGAGCATTGTAGCTCATAAAGTAACCGAAAAAGGAGAAAATTCTGCCAGTGTAGGATTGAAAAAAAGTCTTGAAAACCCAAACCAAAAACTTCAAACAAATAACAAAAATTAAAAGCAAAATACTTTTGTGAATATTTTTTTATAGCATATGTAATATTTATAAATGTTCTTGTTCAGCATGTGCAAACAACGCATTGCTGTGTGTTAGCTCGTGCACTAAGCTGCTGTAAGGCTCAGGTGAGGTCCTTCATCAGGTAGGAGCAGCCAGCTGAGTTATGAAAGACATTGTGTCATCTTCAGAGCTTCACCTTTCCAGCCATAGCCAGGGTCTGCTACCACCATGGACAGGTCAGACTCACAGGTCCAAGCTAACAAATCCTTTCTCCCTGGAAAACAGAGGTGGCTTCCAGGAGCCGTGGAAGGCAGGCAGGGCTCCCCCAGCACCGAGGCTGGGTGGCCGACTGGCACGTTGCCAGTGGCCAGCCGGGACCATCCGTCTGGCAGTTGCTAAGAGACAGCACATGCCAACGTGGGTTGAACGGGAGCCAGCTGAAACGACAGGGCTGCAGGATGGAATGGCTCACACCCGGAATACCAACTCCTGGCATCCTTTTCCTGAGCTCCCCACTGGCTTCTTAGCATGGTAGGAGCTGGTTTTGATTGGGGAGGTCTTTCTGTGAGCAGCAGCAACTTTGCCAACTCTCCCCAGTCCTGCTTCATAGCATTTATTGATAATGGCAACGCGTTAATTATAGGAGACTCGATCATGGACTGTGAATCCAGCAGGAAGGAACACGTTGTGGTACAAAATGTTCTTCTCTCACTAACATGTACCCACCCACCCACCTATTTTCTTTCCATCTGAATTACTTTCCACTTCTCAGGGTTGCCGCTTCTCCTTTGTGTTTGCCAAGGAATCAGGGCAGTCGGATGGCAGAGCAAGGCCTCCAGATGAAAACATCACATTCAGCTCCTCAAGAACTCTCCAAGAGAGTGCCAGAAAACAAACAGGCAGCTCAGAGAGACTTCACAGAACTCAGGGGTTCCTCAGACTTCAGTCTTGAGGTTGGTCCTTAAACCAGAAGCAGTTTCTTCAAAAATTTCAGGCATGCCAACCAGAAGTCCACTTGTCCACTCCGTTCAGCAAACACATTGATATAAGCCACAACTACTTGCAGAATAAGCATCAATATCATTCTCTTACAAAGATCTTTCTAACTGTTGCAGATTTTAGCCAAGAGTGTTTCTGAGTTTCTAAACTCATTCATAAACCTGTGGTAGTGCCTACTGCAAAATACCACATACCACACACTACACAAAATACCAAAATACCACCAATTTGCCTGTTTGGAAGGCAAATTGCAACAGTGGAAAGGAGATCAATAAAGTGAAAAAAGTATTTTAAAATTTCTGTATGCTATTCAATGCATAGTTTACTGCTGATCAAAATAACATCTTTGGGATATTTCCCTACCATTAAATTTTATACAACTACTATTTTTTCCAAGCTGCTATGTGCCCTACTGCAGCAAAAACTTAAAATACACAAAACTTAAATTACAAAGTCTTAAAACAGATATAATAGACATTCCATTAATAAGCTTGTGTTAATATATATGTATAATCACACATAATTCACGTGAGACTATGCAAAAATAAGGCTTCCTAGGAGCTAATCTCTTACTCACACATTCAATCACTTTTTAGATTGTTTAAAAGCCTACATGATAGAAGTTTTAAAAGCTTTAATAGGCACTTTCACCAGTGCAATAAAACACCATTTCCGGATTGCATATCAGCTTACAAAATCAAACTTTAAAAATACCAACTAAATGTCCAGGCCTGCAATTCCTTATCACGGCAGACCCACTGAGATAAATTAAATGTTGCAGTGGCAATGAGACAGTGGAATGGACTTTTCAAATCTTATGAAGGCTTGCCCTGAAAACACATTATTTTCCAACATTATAGAGACACAATCTTTAATTCACCCTTGGTTTGGCAACTTTCCCCAGTGGGGAGAGTTATAGACAAAATGACAGTGCAATAGGGACACAGTGGCAGCTTTATTTCTGATTTCACTGTTTTTTGTCAGTTT
This sequence comes from Acrocephalus scirpaceus scirpaceus, assembly GCA_910950805.1. NCBI lineage: Eukaryota > Metazoa > Chordata > Aves > Passeriformes > Sylviidae > Acrocephalus > Acrocephalus scirpaceus. The sequence goes on from OU383773.1 coordinate 91,146,085, forward strand.
TTGTTACAATACTAAAATTATTTAATCTGGGGTTAGTTTTTCAGTGAAGCAGACAGGCTATTGACACTGTGTGACATGGGTAACTGGGGGAGATTTTGCGTGTCACAATATATTTGTGCTTTGACTGTTCTACCTATAGATAGATCTGTTTTTAAAAGCTTCAGTTTATGCTATGTTCCTGCAGGCCATTTCTTTGAGTTGATGAAGCAAATAATGGGGTTTTTTGGCTTTTTTTAACACAGTTTTTAAGGAGTTGTCAGAGAAAGGCTAATGAGGGGTTAAGAATTTCTATTTGAAGTTGTACAGAATAACTAATGAGTTGATTTCTTTGATGGGTCTTTTATATTTGGCTGCAGCTGTACAAGAATCAACCACAAAGGGATCTCGATTTTGTTCATCGTTAATTCCAACTCAACTGATGAAGTCTGGTTATCATTGTCACCTTCTCAGTTTGCCTTTCTATTATGTGAAGCTCATGTACTCAATTAACAATCTGATTAGCAAGTTCTTACATTCTTCAAGTAACTTTATTTATTACTGCCAACATACCGGGTCCCTCAAGCAGGATTTAAACCCATAATACTTTTTTGGCTATGACATAATTTTTAATGCTAGCATTTAAGACACTGAAGCACACAGGCCAGCAGGGGAACACAGCATTGAACTTAAGAAAGATATTAAGAATCACGAAGATTTAGAGTTATTTTACTACAAGCTATAGTAAATCAATCTTTTTTCCCTCCTTTGTACAGAAGGAATCTAATGAGATTCTTAGTTTTACCACTTTTGTTTAAATTATTAAGCTCTTACAGAACCAAAACAGAACAAGAAAGATGTGATGTTCTGGACTCTGGTGCAAGTTTAAATCCTGCTCAGGACTGAAATCAGGGACTGATGAGTGCTTCACTACAAAAAGATGACACAATCTTTTTGGCCCCTCTTTTCCCATCTGAAGCCTGGAATCATTCTTTCAGGAAGTCAAACCAAATTGAAACAATGAGGCAATGGCTGAATTTAACATGGTGTAGAGCTTTACCTGTTTTAGAAATAAGACTAAATATCGGAATATTGAATAGGATTTTGCTGGTATTTAAAATTTATGTCAGACTTGTACCTGGAGGAGTTACACCTGGCCAGAGAGAATATGCATGAAAATATTTGAGTTCCTTTTATAATCACATTTAGCCTCAGAGAATCATCAGCAAATGCACAAAATATGTTTATGATTTTTTAAACCAAGTTATCTTAAATCAAACACACAAAGAAGAAAAAAGAGAAAGACGAAAGCATGGGAGTGAAATCCATTGCATTTACAACTTAACTTACAATAATGTGTGAACATTTATGTTTTCCTGTGTTATCTAGCAGGTACAAATAGAACTATTCAATTTCTTTTTTCTGATTGGCTGAAATTTTTGGATCTGTTAAATTCCACAAATATTCAGAGGCTCCTGTTGGTTTGATCATTCCTGCAAAATAACACAGAATAAGTATGATATTTCTCTCTCTTTGCTTTTTTGTAACAGCACATTCCTATAGCACATGATAAGGCTCCCTTGCTACACTAGTGTCTACAAGTTTAAATTCACAAAACTTTAATTACAGCACAGTGAAAGCAGTCCTTTCCTTCACCCTGTTCTCAGGCATGGGCCATTGAGATATGATGCTAGGCTGGACCCTGCATGCTTCAGAGGATGCTGTATTCCTTGGAGAAACATGAAATGACAAGCCTTTCTAGAAATATAAAGGTGAAAAGAAATCATAGTTTTTCCAAGGAAACACTAGCACTTTTATTACTGCTTCTAAAGGTTTATATAATACTTTGCACTTGAATAGCACTCTCTACTCAGTGATCCCAAAATCCTTTGTCGTGGTGTATTTCACTTTGTGACAGCCCAACGAGATAGGCAAATAACACCATCTCCTTTATCTAAATTGGTCAGTGAGTCTGAGAAAGTTAAGCACCTAATTCAAAGCCCATTAAGGTAAATTAAAAGACTCCCAACAGGCTTTTGGTCAGTTGTTAATGAGACATCTCAGGTCATACAAAAAATTTGTGACAGAGAGCAGAACTCAAGTGTCCTTATTCCAATTCATGTGTCTTAGGAAGACATCATCCACCTTCCACATAAAAAAGATTTTTCAAAGGACAGATTTGTGGCTGTCATAGCTGAGTGTCAAACCTGTAAGGTGATATTACACCTATTAAAAAAATAGCTACACAGCAGAAGGTCCCAGGTGGGAAAAGAGGGGTCCCTCATTGAACAGCTATCCAAATCACAGTTCCAGGAAATTAAAGCCATATTTCAGACCAAAGTGACCCAAGTGTGTGCTGACCATTTTTATAAGTACAGGAAATCTTCACCAACTGAAGCATGGAGAAATAAGAGGAGAATAATAATCTGATGGGAGGGTGTAAAGGCAGCATAGCCAGACACTTCTTAGAGATTTTCAGTTACAGAACAAGAGGCAATAAACACATATTGAAATGCAATAAATTCTGTTTAAGCACATGAATTTATTTTTTTACTGCCAGAGTAGTCAAACAATGGCTCAAGTTGCCCAGAGAGGCTCTGCAGTCTCCACCCTTTGAGTTAATTAAAAAACAACTGCAGAGAGCCCTGAACAACTTGCAGTGACCATACTCGTTCAGAGTAGTTGGACTAAATGACCTCCAGAGCTAACATTATGATCAAAAAATTCGATGGTACCTAAGGCAGAAGAAATCATTCCAGGCTGCTCAAAGTTTAAACATGGTGTGCAGTAGCAAAAATCCTTGCAGCCAGTTTACAACCACAGTAAGTACTTTTAAAGAAGATGCTTCCTCCTTTGCTGACCTCTGAGCTCTCCATGCACCTTGCACTGGACCTCCACGTCTCACACCAGTGGCCGTGACACTGCAGTGACTGCTGAGGAGCAGGGGGCATCCAGGGGTACTGCAGGGCTGTAATTGAGAGAGGCTGTAGTTTAGAGATCCACCACACCTGGAGTGACAAATGTATTGTTATATCCAGCTACAGTGAAATAACTCTCTACTCAACCATTTTTCACAACGTTCAAAATGGAAAACACTTTTTCAAATAACCATTTAAGGGACAGGTGAAGAAATGGTGGGGGATCAGGAGCAGGAAATACCTTATATTTAATCTGCCTACTCTTTAACTGGAAAGGTTTGTCTTTCCCTTTAAAAATTCTGAAAGACCTGCTTTTTGACAGCTTTTATCTTCCTGTATATCTTGCTTCTTAGGTTGCATATCTCAGAAAAAAAATCTTTCCTCATAGCATGCGTTCCCTTTATTGAAACTTAACAACCTAGACAAGTTTATACTTTATTTCCAAAACTTGTCTTGTTCTTTCTCTTTGAGAGATAGAATCAGTTCATTCCTTGGGGGATACAAATATCTTTCATGAAACTGTGGAGCTCCTGTAGTGACAAAGCAGTTTGTAGTCACAGCAATGATTCTTAAGTCCTTTTCTTAGATGTATCCTAATCCCTCCTGAATCAAACATATTTGTTCAGTAGAAGCAGAATCTTTCCTTTCCTGCAATGTCTGACCTATATCTACTTTCATCAGCATACAGCTAGAAAAAAAGTGGTCTTTACCCAATAATGAGCATATCCTATATGATACTGCATAAAACCCATCAATTTTGCATTTTATTTATGAAGAGACTTATGAAGTATATAGTTTTAAGGAACATACTCCTTAGAAAAGGACTCTGCTGACAGTGTATCTCTGCAGATATTAGGTATATTATTAAGTTAAGGAGAAATCTCTTTACTAAAACCATAAGTAATTGATATGCTTGCATCTACTTAAAGCTAACTACAACTACAGTACAAAACTCAGCTTTTTGAAAGTCATGCCCTCGCCTCTCATGCGTGTTTTAGTCACCACAATCCCCTACTGAGTGCTAAAGGTAGAGTTAAGCAACACATTTCCCTGAAATGGCAATGAAGTGCAGCCAAAATAGAGATAATTATTTTAATTAATGGTAATGATTTTAACGGTTGAACATTTTAACTAATTAATTATGATTGATTGCTTGTTACTAATCAGGAATGTGATTCAAAGTTCTAATTGAAAACCTGAGAGCAACATGCACTAAAATATGATATACTTCTGCAGAGAGAACAGGCATTTATTTTTTATAGGAAACACTTCAAAGTAAAATTCATTTTGACATTTAAGATGGCCAGAAAATAACGTGCAGCTCCTTCACAGGAGGCTTTTTACCCTCAGACACAGGAATTTGAAAATACCTTGATAACCAATTAGAGAAAAATGGGGTAATCTCTCTGATCTTGTTTGAAATCTGTTTAACCCTCCTGTGTTACATCCCCTGTTGTTCCCTGTCAACATGGCATCACACTGTTGTACTTTAATACGCAGGGGAGAAGCTAACTGCATAATATTTATTCAGGATATGAACTCACTGAAGAGGCTTTATAGATCTGAAGCTGCTCTAAGGATCTCAGTAAGGCATTTATGGAATTAAGTAGCCCTGCAATCTATTCTCACAGACACACATCTCCCCAGTGTGCTACTCCTGGCTTCCTCAAGCCTGCATTGAGGACCACACAAGCAGACCAGCATCTCTCCTACCAAAAAATCTCACATTGCATCTGTACACCTGGTGGCACAGGCAGCACTGTGCCATGTGAGGGATGCTGCTCCCCAGAGCCATAGGGATGTGTGCCAGGAACCAGGGCTACAGTGCACCTTTCCACTAGTGGCCAGGACTCTGGGGCAGTGGTAGGGTTTACAAGTGACCACTGTCTGCCACACCACTGCTAACCAGAAGGCTCCCAGAACAGCTACTGGACCACCACAAATGACAGCAGAGACAGCCTTCCAGAGATCCATGGCTGGCACAAATGAGCCATTAGTCCTGCAGGCTGGGCACCACCATGAAGATGGCTGCACCAGTACTGAGAGCCCTCCATCTAAATTCTTAGACTGCAAGGAGAGGTAATCTGTGCCACTGGGAACAGTTTGACGTTGCTTTCGTGTAAAGGCAGCTTAACTCTGAAAGGGGCAGCCCTGCCCATACAGTCAACCTGGCCTCTTTTTCACTTCACTTCTCCTAGCTTTTCATAGGATCTAAACATCCCATGGCAGCAGGGCAAGTGATTTCAGCAAGCTGATCTGGCATTTATCTTTTGGGGGAAAGAGAGGCAAAAGCCTCTGTCAACAGCTGCCCATAGTTCAATGGCTTAGGTGGAACAGCCAAATGTCAGCACAGAGAGTGAATCACAAGAAGCAGCAGTCCCAGAAACAAACACCTCAAGCTGCGAGAAAGAAACATTGCAGATTGGGAAGGTCAAAATCAGGCCCTTTCCAGAAGTGGGGCATCAAATGCTGGGCTGAAAACTGATCCTCTCTTAAAACCACAGTCAGAAAAGTCTTCCTGCTACCAGTGCTTTCCTGCCATGAGGAGAGAGGAGAGGAGAGGAGAGGAGAGGAGAGGAGAGGAGAGGAGAGGAGAGGAGAGGAGAGGAGAGGAGAGGAGAGGAGAGGAGAGGAGAGGAGAGGAGAGGAGAGGAGAGGAGAGGAGAGGAGAGGAGAGGAGAGGAGAGGAGAGGAGAGGAGAGGAGAGGAGAGGAGAGGAGAGGAGAGGAGAGGAGAGGAGAGGAGAGGAGAGGAGAGGAGAGGAGAGGAGAGGAGAGGAGAGGAGAGGAGAGGAGAGGAGAGGAGAGGAAAGGAAAGGAAAGGAAAGGAAAGGAAAGGAAAGGAAAGGAAAGGAAAGGAAAGGAAAGGAAAGGAAAGGAAAGGAAAGGAAAGGAAAGGAAAAGGTCTGGCCTAGGCAGAAGGGAGTTGTAGTGCCAACAAAATGTTTATAGAAGAGCCATGAAGCTGTTTCATAGTTCTGAGAGAGGATTTGTTCCCTTGTTAGCTGATTTTAAAAAAGGAAATTCCCCAAAGTACTACTTGTCAACTACTATAAATAAACATTACAGACATAATACTGCTTTCTACTTCCAAATAAAAAAAAAGTATTAATTCACAATATATGTATGGGTTAGAGACATGTAGAGCTGGATTAAGAGAATGTGACATTTTAAACACAGGCTTGATACTGCTGGTACCAGTGAGATGACCTGAGGTAGGCAGTGCCTGGTCTGAGCTGGTGGTGGTTGTAGCAAGGCAGGATCCAGTCTCACACCAAGAGGGCAATGCCACTGGGACTGCACAGCTCTGCTTATGAACATGCTGACAACTGGACCAAGCCCCACACAGAGAATGGAAACACAAGAACTCTGGCCACCTCCATCCTGTAGCCCAGCCCCCAGCTTTGGGTCTTTGTTGCCTTTTTGTCTGATTTGGGGAGTCTGAGGATGCCCACCTCCAAGTTCAGACAAACCACTGCAGTGATTTACCCTGGGAGCATGATTTTAAGACTGTTCTGACAACCTGAATGTTGTTTTAATCTAAACAGATGTTTTCATCATAGACCTTTCATGGGCGTTGTGAGGATCAAACTGGAGCAATATGCCCAAAATTCCAGGTGTTTTAAGTCATCAGGCACTTCAATGCAGAGCCTAAGAATCCTTGGGCATTTAAATCTAATCCAACACACATGACCAAAACCCAGGTATCTCATCATGATCCAGGCTTAAGCTGTCATTCCACCTGTGCTCCACCTAAATCTTCCCAAAGTCCTAACACTGTCAAATTTATGCTTAATTATGGCAGTAATTACTCTGGGCTTTAGAGGCTTGACTGTTCACGTGTGCAGATGCCCCATGCCCATCATGCTGTGCTGCCTGCGGACCCTTGAACCCCAAACCCAGCCAGGAGTGGCAGCTCAGGAACTGATTCATGGGTGGACCAGACTTCCTTGATTTAGCCATAGCAATTTCCATTTAACGGAACACAGGCAGGAACAAACTCATTCACCTCAATTTCCCATCAGAGACATACCAGTAACCCTGAATTCAGCCCTTGAAACTGACAGGCTGAATTCCACCCCAGACACTACACATTTACCTGCTGTGTTAAACCATTAAGTTAATCTTGGAACAAAACAAACAAACAAACAAACAAAAAAGCAAAGTAAAAAATAGACAGCTTTTCTGATCTAAAGAAGAAAAGAAGGGAGTCGGTGTCAAAGATAAAACTTCCACCTACCTCTATTTACATCACAGACGAAGAGTATGTAGCAACTTGACCATGCAAACATCTTTAAAGATTTTAGCTCATTTCTTCCTTAACTAATTGCATAGTAGAGGTATGACTTTTCTTCCACACCACTCCTATAGCATAATTTCATTGGCAGAGCTGACTAGCAGACACTAATACACAATCGAGCACTTGCAATTTTATCTTCAGGAAGAGACAAACCAGAATGGATTCTTTCCTGACATTATCCCACTCCAGCTCCAAGCAGCAAGCTGAGAGAACCAGAATTCCAGGGAGCATGGCTGCCAGCTTAAAAAAGAGGGGGAAAATGGCTGTAGTATGGAAAGGACTGTGCCCTTCAGTTTACTACTTGCATGTTGAGCTATTTAGCTGGGAGGGAAAAAAAGTCATATTTGCTGATTGTATAAATAAGCCCCAAAGCTGCAGCCCTATGCATTCTGGTCCTTTGAAGGACTGCCGTATCATATTAGCAGTCATGGGAGGAAACCATGCCTAGAAACTTCTCTGAAAGCTGCAGCACTTCAAGAAGGATCAGAAAGAAATGTCACCAGGCAATACTCCCTCTTGGCCCTTTAGCATAATGGCTCAGGAGAGGGAGATTACAACAGGTTTTCATCATGAATATTGTGTGTTCGAGCAAGGAGCAATTTCCTGACAGCTTTGATTCCAAATTTCAACATTATGTCACTTGCTGAAGTATCAGACACATCATTAACCAGCTCTAGCAGGTTTTGTTATGATATGATGAGTCAATATCTGCCTAGAAAATTTAACCCATTTTTCTCTCACACACACATTTCAAACAAGTTCTTGGAAATGCCTTTCTGAACAGCATTTCGTCTGAGTCATAAAATACCCTTTGATGCCTTATTATTTACAGAGCACTTGCACATGCTCATGCCTTATTCTGTATCATTACCATGAAGTAGCTCTTCACAGGATTCAAGGTACTTTCTAGATTTAGCTTTAATTGTATTCTTTATTTCAGGCAACTAAGCATTATCCTCCCACCTCTAATTTCAGAAAAAGGGAGAGAGCTGTGATATCTCGTTGACTTCTGCTGGATGGCTGTGGGTTCACCCCTCTGAATGGGCAGCTGCTGGCATGCACAGTCAGGCCAAACCTCTCTTGCCTATGCTCCTGCTCCTGGACCACCTTTTCTTTCTCATTGCACAGTTTCTGTGCACTACCCTGAATTAAAGGAGTCAACTTGCTGGGTGATTCAGTTAATCTAGCAACTGGTTTGTTGCTAGATTATTGTTATGTACAGGGCTTTGCAAGACTAGGACCTAGGGCAGGTGTTTTTTGAAACTCATATGTTTTAAGTATTAAAAGGGCTAGCTGAAGACAAGGACTACTCATGCCAGGAAAAGATACGTCATTGTAGCCCTAAATCTGCCTAAACTATATTCTTTAAATTCAGTTTCAGCCAGGCTTTATTACAAACCTCTGCTGATCTAGGAGCAGAGAGGTTGTCCAAAACCGGGGGTGCTAAATTATATTTTCCTTACTACTGTGTTCATTTAGTGCATCTTTTTTTGTTTTTCAAAGCTACTACATGAAACATTTTCTTCAAAATATGTTTGTCTGTTTAAAAGCTCTGGAATGTGCTTAAAGCAATACACTTGGGTTTGTGAAGCTGTCAGCCCAATTTTATTTTCAGCAGGTTAGGATTATCTAGAGAACTGCTTTCCCCTTTCACAGAGGGTTTGGAGAAGGAAAGCCTGAGAGGATCTTCTCTTAGGAATCTCACACACCATCTTGTAGACCACCATAGCCTGGGTATGTGTTGAGATAAAATTGTACGTTATGCTTAGAGAGCACGGTCAGTTCTAGGCCATTAGTCTTGAGCTCTAATGCTAAATACTTTTGTATAAGAACCCACATATTTTTAAATTAAACTGCCCAAAATCTGTACTGGATATCAATTTAGTTTCAGGTTCTCCATGCTCTTTCTTGTGTTGTTTCTGAATAACATGATTATTCACAAAATGCACCTGAAAATATTTCTTAACTATTAGACTGAAATGTCAGTGCAAAAAGAGTGGGACTTGGGCAAATATTTTTCAAGGTTTTCACATGTTTTCTAGCTCCAAATAAAGCTGATTTTCATCAGCACTGTATCTGTTGTATTTATGAACTTGTTTGACCTTTCTTCAAAACACAAACAGGAAAAATAGAGCCAGAGATAGTAAAAACACAAAGCTAGTTGTAAGTTGAAACATCAACTTTACCAATATCAGCTGCTCTCCTAAAAGGTGTTCCAAGCATGTCACCCCTTAATTGAATAGTGAGTAGGAAGTTAGAGGTACGAGGGAGGCTCTAGTTCAAAATTTATTCCTGTTAGGTTACACCTACATCTGCTGTGCCTGTTAATCATTAATTAATATCTCTAAAAGTAGTTACCTAAATTAGTTTTATTTTCAAGGAGAAATATAATTGCATAGACTTTTTTTTTTCTAAGTTGGCATTCAATATGTCAAGACGTTACAGAAGAATGAAAAGTAGATTAAGATTCAACCTGGTGCCCTTTCTCTCTTACAAAGCTGCCTTGAAATGGGCTTGTTCAATATGACAGCAGCCTGGATCTCAAGTTTCTGTTGAAAACTGCCTTGGAAATGAGGGTCATACTGCAAAACTCTTGGAGAAAATGTGGAATAGAGACAGAAAAAAGTTCTGCATTCACTTGAGCAGCAAAGAGATACACAGTCCTCAGATGAAAGATTATTATTTCACCAAATGACTGGCAACTGAAACAGAAAACAACAACAGCTTGCTGCTGGCCTCAGTAACAACACTGATAATTCAGCATATTACAGCTTCCTTTCAGCCTTACTGGTGATTCATTGGTGGGGAAACTGAGGCACAAGGCAGTTTCTGTAATCAGTGCCCAGGCCAGAAGTATAAAAACCCTCCCCAGGCTGCTGGGCTGACTCCCTCTAACACAACACTGAATATTTCCATCCCTCTTGCAGGTCCCTGCCCCCACAGTACCATAAATTGTTCCAGCTAGTACCCAGAGTTTCACCAGCTAACTGAAACTAGGTCCCAAAGGTCCAGTAGCAGACGTCCATGACTGCCAATAGAAAATCATTTCCATTTTGTTAAACCTGTGAAGTTATTCTGATTTCTTTGGATTTTGTTTTGTTTTCCTCACAGAATAAAACAATGATGAGAACCTTCAAAATTTCTGCATAATTTGGAAAAACATCTATATTAGCCTATTCTCTGATAGCTGTATTATTAAGTTAGTAGGATGTCACCTGCTTAGATCATCTCCTCTAAAATATTCCAGTAGGAAAGAGAGGAAAGCAATGAAAAGAAAGTGAGTTGGAAGGAGAGAGAACTTACTGTGAAGAATGCAGAAGTCTCTTTGACTGTTTAATAGATAGGAATGAATGCTGCTGTTTAACTAGATCCAGCCACTGAAATATCTAATTAAAACTGATGTGCTTATTTAGTTTCCAATTCATCACAGGTGGGCCCACATTAATGTGAAAATGAAAGTAAATTACCAGCATTTGGCAATCTCACTGAATGTCATTCACATTATTAACTCAAATCTCAGAATGCATTTTAAAATATGGTTCATAGGTGATAATGTGCCTGAGAACCAGTGAAACCCACAAGTGTGAATCCAAACTATACCGGGGGAGCTGCCGAATAATGCAAGTGATGTTCTGTACATAACTGCTTTTAGGCAGAATGTTCTGGGGGAGTTTCACCCACTTTCCTACCACTAATATCACTTGGGAATGGTTGTTTATATTGGCCCACTCCTACCCGTCCCCCTCCAGCTAGAAGCTCATAATAACTTTGAGCCATTTAATTGTAACCAGATTTCAGGCTCACACTCGGATCTCAGAGACCCTGCATGCTTCAACTGCAGTGTATTCAGCTTCATAAATGCAAAACAAAAAGGGGAAAATAGGCTTGTAAATAACATGTATTCCTAAAGCATTTGATTTTTTTCTTTTTTTTTTTTGTAAATACATTTATAATTTTTACCTGTTATATGAGCTTGAGCTGGTTGGAAAAAAGAAAGCTAAAGTACATTTGAGTTTGATTAAGAAAATCTCTGCAAATTTTCAAAATTTGCAAGGATGCATTTAAGCCACAGGTAGATTAAATGTTTACCCAGAGCTCAAAGGGAGACTATCCAGAAATATATATATCCCTTCAAATTCAGTTAGTAGGATTCTACTAAACTGAAACCATTATCCATCTTTGTTTTGGTTTGGGTCAATGTAACCAACATCTCTTAAACTGAAGTGCTATAATCAGGGACTTACCTCAGGTACTCAAATTATGAAATACAGTGGTGTCAAGCTTTAGATCACATTTCTCAAGTTCAGAGAACGTTATTTTCTTTAACATTTAATCACATCATTGCCTTGAGTATTATTGGCAACTTAGACCTCTAACATATGGTTACTATAGTGAAAAGGGCAATTTCTATTTCTATTTCAAGACTTCAAAATAGTTTTTCCTCTGCTGCTTTCAAAAACACCACTTTTCATTTTAGAAAATAATTGTAAAAATATTTTACTGGATTTGAAAAATGCTTTTGCAATCTTTTCCTGTTTTACTAGTCCTACCCACTACCCCTTTGGCATTAAAAAGAGGAACAGAAAGGAATTTATTAAAATGTGGGGGGAGACATATAGACAAATTTCTTCACTAATCAATTGTTAATTGCAATCTGTGGTTTTACTGGAAAAAACTGTTTTTCCCTTGGCCAAACTCTTATGTAAAGGCACTGCAGCCCCTTGCAAGTACCATTGTAAACACTGTCTTCCATTATCAACCACAACAAAACATTTCCAAGAATTGTATTGCAAAGCCAACCAGGCAACTAAATCTTTAAATTTTTTTAGACAGAGAAAGTGATTAAAGGCATAAGATGACCCAGAGCACACAAAAGAAGAGAAAGGAATGGGAAGAGAGAAAAGGGCTAAGAAGAAAAACAGTGTGCCAAAGAGAAATCAGCAGAAACTTAGTTTAAGAAGAGAAAGAAGAAAATATGCAAACAGGGGAGTTAGATCACCTAAACAGTCTGGGAAAAAACCGTTATGTGGTTTTAAAAGCAAAGACACAAAGGAAAGACATAAGATCAGCAGATTATCCAAGGGATGTGGTGGACCATCATTCTGTGTTTAACAATGTAAAACTGATCTCAAGCTGATGAGTTGCCAGCCAAGCCTTTGGGAGTGTGCGGTGAGAACATCCTGCAGCCCCATCAGGAAGTGCAGTCGTGGTGCTGCCAGCCTTCCAGCAGGGCAAGGAGAGGACACTAACATCCCTAGGAATGCTGACTAGACAGCAGCTGGGGATCAGGCTTTCTGCCTCCAGCCCACCACAGACCATCCTTTCAAAGACTCATTTGCAGTACATGTGAGGAGAGGAGGGGTAAGGCCAAGAAACTAGTGGGAAATAATAGGAAAGAAGTGCTGTAGTTTGATGAGGATAATAACCTTTTAAACTGGTGTCCTATCATATTAGTTTCCCCATGAAATTATTTAAAACAGCAGGGAATCAAACATCCCCACATTATTAACCTCTAGCTCGTGCTTATTGAAGAAAATCAGGCAGATATTTTATGGGTGGCTTCCCAGATGATGCCACACAGCATGGTGAGGACCATGGGACCAGGCACTCACGATGATGAGGACATCCCTCTGTGTCCCAGTTCTGGTGTGCTGGTTGCCACCCCATGCAAGCCCAGTGGTCACCACTCATTCACTGCTCCCTGTCCCTTTCTGACCAGCTCCTCAGGGCACAAGATTTCCCCATCAGGTCTGGGAAGGCAAATACCCACAAGCAAGTGAAACCCTCAAAGCAAAGTGCCCACTGTGAATCACAACACCAGGATGACACCAGACCTGGCTGTCAGTCCCCACTGCTCAGTTAACTCAGCTCTTAACAAGGCACTTGAACATGGCTTTTTAGATGAAAGCTAGTCTCTTGCTAAACATTTCAGGGGAAATATTTTTAAAAGCAAATGAAGACCATTTATGAAAAAATGCGAAAGTTTAAATTCAGAAACCGGTAAAACTGGGAAACCAAACCATTGCATCATCCTTCTTACGTCACTTATATATCTTCCAATGCATGACAAAAGAAATAAAAAATAACCACCTTCAAAAGAGGTTATTAGATAAGTCTGTGAATCTAAATCATCTAAAGACAGAGCTGAATCATCTAAATGATAGGCTCTTCCTACTTATTCACAAATTGTGTAGGGAAATAATTTACACCTTTTTTTTTTTTGTAGTTGTCCCTCAGAGCAGTACATTGCTTGGCTGGGAATCCACTGCTGGTTTTTGTATTTAAACATTCTATATTACTTATATGCTTTGTAGGAAATATTTTTTTTTCTGTTGCCAAAAATTCTTTTCTTTATTCTCAGCAAAACTCGTATGATGTCTATTTTTCAAATGCTTATTGACTAAACCTGCACTTCTGTAAAATACTAAGGAATTTAGTACAACAGAAAGTCATTGAAATGCTACTTTGAAATATTTAAACCTTCAGAGGGCAGGTTCAGTTTTTAAAGGTTTATTTTTGACATTTGTGAAGATATACATACATAAATTATTGGTAGCACTGAATTCCAGCACTGGAAATGCAGCAAAGGACCTTGGCGGCACCACTACGAACAGCTGCTTGTGATGAGCCTGCCTTCCCAAACACCCAAAGGAAGGTGGGGAGTGCTGAAGTGTTGGCTGAATACTCAAAAAAAATTGCAAAGAATAAACTTCACCATAAAGCAAAATGTGAGGAACACACTTCTGTTCCTAACACCCCTTGGGCAACACTGCAGGAAGGACCTGGCTGTACATTTTACACCTCTGCTATGTGCTCATGCAAACATGCTCTTCTGAAAAACAAACAAAAAGAGCCTTATTACTATTTCAGTGTCTCTGAAATAGCACTGGCATCCCATAGAAAATAAGTATTTCCCATGTACAGGACGGCATAATCATCTCTCTGCACAGCAGGAGGTATTTGCCACCTCCTGAAGTGTCACTTATTAGCCCTGGCGGGGCTACAACTGGCAAAAGAGCAGCTCCTGAATCACCAGCCAGGTGGTTCAAAGGTGCTGGGGCGAGGTGAGTGAGCAGCTTCTGAGAGCAAATGAAGTTTAGTGTTGGAATGAGAAGGGCAGGAGGGTTTTATGGTGGTGTAGGGTGGTTTCTGAGAGGTACGTTATTGATCACCTTGGAGCAAAGAGATGCCTGTCAAGAACAGGGACTGCTGCTGTGTCTGGGGTGGCGCGCACACGCCACAATAGAGATGGACTCCTCCACAGAGATTTTACAAGCCAGGTTTATGACCAGACAACATACAGATGTAATACACAAACACAGAGGAAGAGGGGAAAGGAGATAACAGTAAAATTAGCATGCATTTTTCATAATAGGCAGTAATTTCATGGCTTAATTTAATCAATGGTCTAACGTAGTGCAGTACCTTGCTCTTCTCCTGTACTCATAAGTTTTAAGGCCTCATTAACATAGGATGTGTATGGAATATTTTATGGGGTCTTATTCCATTTTAAAAAGTGGCCCCAACAGAAAGTATTTACTAAGCATTGCTTCAAGAGGTAGGTGAGGTGTTCTGCAATAATTTACATTTTCTGTAGCAAGAACAGTGTATGAGTGCTGAATTTTGGACTCTGGCATGTTGCAAGTGCAAGGCAAGGCTTATAAGAACACCCACAGCATTTTATTGTCTGACTTCCACTTACCCCTGTCTTACATCTGGAAAGGGCTTTGGGAACTGCTGGCAAAAGATGTTTCAGCACCATTAAGTGCTGTTATGATGAAACCTTTTCCACAGAGAAGAGGAAAGCGCTATGTCAGTTTAAAAGGTGAAGATAGGCTCTAATCCTGAGGATGCAATTTTTGTTAGGAATGAGTGCTCACCATGTGCCATTTTTTTCTGTAGAACATCAGGGTCTGTGTGACTTGGCAATAAGCCATTAACATGAACATATGTATAAGGTGAGAGGCAATAGCTTTTTATGTTTTATATGCTATTGTTATTCCTATTCTTACCTTCCATGCAAAAATGATCTCCCATCCCAGGCTTACCTGCACAGGCCTGGCCAAGAGACTGATTTGGATATATATATGACCACACACCTTAAACTTCATTTCAGTAGATCACCTAACACATAAGGATTTTCTTTTAGTAACTATCTTGATAGACCCACAAGGCCCTTCAATGTCAGAGGAGGAACAATTATCCTCCTACCTGTTTTGAGACCAAAATACACGCTTGTGCTACCAGAATTAACATAATTGAAATTCATCATGCAGATTCAAGTTTTAAAGAAATTGGAACAAACTCAAATCTGGTGCCAGCTGAACACACCAGCAGAGTTAAAGGAGAAACTAATTTGGTCCAATTATTTTAACGTGAATTTACTGCTCTTGAAAGACTGCATTTATGATAGCACTTTATTTGTCCTAAAGAGTACAACATGAGTGACACAGAGGCCGCGGGGAAAGTTTGCATCCCCTTCATCATGGCCACTGGCATCTTTGAGCTTCCAGGTCTCACCAACAAATCATTTTTCACACAGTGAGGAGTTAGGCTAAAAAAAAGAAATGAGATCAGCTGGTTTTTAAGGGCTGCTGAAACACAACTAGATGATAAAGTCTTTCCCTTGTAAGAGAACACAAAATCTCAGAGCTAATCTAAATCATGGGCACAGTAGAGGCACATTTCTCCACTAGTTACTACTTTCAGCTGCATACTCACTCCATCTTGCCATTAGTGAGAACAACAACGTAGCTGCAAGTTTCTGAAGAATATCCCAAACTTCTAGAAACTTGGTTGGAACCAGGTGTCCCCTTGAACAAGAATGTACGTGCTGATCATTAACAATTAGGTTTTAATTAATATCACTTTATACCTGAAATTTCCTTTCCAATTACATTCCATCAGTCTTAAGCGTAACTTTTGGAAGAAACCTATTGAATTCTTTAGATTTATTTTTTAGGAGATATCTCTTTAAGGAAATATGGCTGAGCAATTACCACACACTTTGTCACAGACAAGTCTATAGATTTGACACTGCGTGTGTTTGGTGTCTACACCCATGATACCGTGCAACAGAAAAATGTGCATCTGTTTGGCTTAGTGATAATTCATCCAAGATCAGGCAGACAAATCAAAAGCTAGAAGCAAGAAGTCAAACACTTTGCCATGACATTTGGGTATGAAGTTCAGCAAACTTTTTTGCACTCAGAACAGAGGGAAAGAAACTCCCATGTGCCAGATAAGTCTTCCAGCCACTCAATTTTCTACTATGGGGAACAATTCTTCACTCAAGGCCCAAAATTTCTGCTTCCATGGGAATTTCTGGTTTCTGTAAACCATTTTGCTCAGTATTCAGGTCCAGGAGTTGTGAAATTCCTTCAGACAAATGCTGAAAAATACAAGCCATTTTTTCTTTGTGTTTTTAAATTTTCAGAAAGAACACTAAAGAGACACAGAAGTGTTAGTCATGCTCTAACTTTCATGATGTTTAGTAATGTCCACCCAGAGGATTAAGTCCATTATGTAAATTTTAAGCTTTCCTACAGATTGAAAACATGAGATAAGATATAATGCCTTATGATCATTAGGAAAATTAAGTACTCAATCTGACATTATTAAAACTTTGGCAGAGAATTCCAGACCTCAGGATTTCTAGAGGATCCTATATATCCTTGGTCTGTGCTCTCACTTCGTTACACAGAGAGGTATCTATTTGCAAGTATCTAAACTGATATTTCAGCCCTATTCAGCATCTGTGATATCCATCACTGGTGAGCTGTAATAATTGGACCTCTGAGTACTCATATCCAGTACCCATAGTACTCACTGGATAGTGCAATAGGCTTAAGAGCACGGTTTATCTCTGGGATTTTAACTGATTTTAAATCAAACTTTGAATTTCATGCCCACCTTTTCAAACAGAAAGGTGTTATGTACTTTGATTATGTACTAGATGAGGTAGATGTAGCAGAATAATACACATGAAATGTTTGGCTTCCTTACTTCCACACATTTCCTCCTCGTTTTAGTGTTAATCATTCACCACCATAAACTTAAGCCCAGAATAATGTCTTTTCAATTAAGAACAAACAAACAAACAAAAAGCGCCATCAATATCATCATCATTAACAATCTGCAATTACTGTCTAGTTACAGCACTTGTTCTGGCTTTGAGGTGGTGTGCATCCCCATGCTGATGACGGCGATGATTGCAGTAGCAAAGGTCAGGCTTGCAGCCTCGCCGCAGCCAGTCATCCAGACGATTACCATCATTGACAGTTTTTGCCAGAAGCACACTTATTGAAAGCAATGTGAATGCCACAAGGACTGTGTATAAAAATAGAGGAAAATTGTCTGCAGTCTTCCCTCATCTCCTGGTTGCCAATTGTAATTAGATCTTCAGGCTGCTTTGTAATCAGCCATCAATTCTGCAGTATAAAGACCTCCGCAGCAGAATATGCATTCTATGTCTTTATCATCAGAGTCCTCCAGTCATCCAAATAGCTTACAGTATAAATATCTTTTCCATATAACTTAGGACGTCCAGGGAAAAATAGGAAACTGAGTATACCAGAGCTGCTTCTAGCAGAAACTAGAAAAGAATATCACTTGCAATTACTGTGCAGTGTTTCCTAACGCAACCTTACACTTACCAGAAATACCAAAATAAGGTCAGAAAGAATCTTCATTTATACATATAACATGCCACTCCCTTTTGCCTTTTTCAATACATGGGATCATGTCCCCTCATGCAACATATTTAATCTTTTGTTTATCACTAATTTAATATTCTTAATTTCAGAGTTTTGAGGGATCTAATTTGGTTCTACTGATACAAGCAAAAAATATACAAATGACCTCTAAGATTGTATCCACCTACATGTTACATGATGTTTCTGTATCATTTTCTCTCAGGCAATAAAGGTTTTTCTTACCTCTAGGCTGTTGTTTAAATAAGCTGGATTACAATTGTATTGATTTATAAATAGATATGTTCACAATTGATTTCCACTGTGCTTAGATGTTAGATGCGCACATAGAACAGTGTTCATCTTATTGACCTATAATCCATGCTCTTTGTATTTATTGCTTTTAAAGGAATCCACACAGACAAAGACTCTGATTCACACCTTTGTCCCAGTGTCCCGGTTTTCATCATAGAGAATATTGAATAAATACTTTTTTTAAGTCCCTCTCAGCTAATTCTCCATTAAAATGTATTTAATATGGCAAAAATCTCTCTCAGCAATACATTTTCTACTAAGCAATGTCAGAAATTAGACTAAGACATAATTCTTCTGTCCCTGAAAATGCTGCTCCATGCTTCTCTTTAGAGGATCTCCATGTGAGTGGTGCAAGAATAACTCCCGTTACATCTCCTAAACCCATAGACTATCAGCATAATCCCCCAAGGTGAGTTTCAACCACTCTATTGCTGCAGAGGATTTTCACCAGCTGAAGACTTCAGGGTATAGAGAAAAATTGTCTGTATCTGCTGGGCCTGGTTGCTGGAGCTGGCAAGTCCCATCTCCATCTTCTCAGATGCTCATCCCACGAGTAAAAGAGAGATTCCATAGTAAGGACAGTTCTGGACAACCTAGACACAGGTGCCCACTGCAGCTTTGAAAGCTGTTTCTTTACTAAATAGGAATAATAATGACTCTGCAATGTAGAGTCAATATAATAATAATTATTTTTGCGATGGAGGTTCCCGCAACTTTCATCCTTACTTCTAAAACCATTGTCAAAAAAAACCTAGTGCTATACTCCCTTGATTTTACCTTGTCTCTCTAGATGAAGAAGATATTTCAATTGAAGGGATGGGGACAAAACTTAAGAGTAAGACATTTAAATAATGTTTTGTGAACTTTGGAAAATGTCATGCTGAGCTTCTCAGGTGAAAATTCAGTTTCTATGCATTCCAATCCTCTTTCACTATGCCCATCTGACTCTCCAGATTCATTAACTGAGCAGCCACATTTTCTAGCAGGTTTCCTACAGTGATTGAAGTTTGCAACACATCTATTTCTGCATATAGCAATTCCAACACTTCTCAAAATGATCCCTTAAAGTCCAGACTTGTGGCAGATTGTCTTTCCAGCAGGACAGCACAAGATGGTCTCTGGTATGTGTCTTGAGATGTAGTGGTAATGCACGTTGAAATAAATTAACTATTTATACAGAGCATTTCATCTTAAGAATTGTATGAGCTATGTACCTCACAAACCATGCATAAAAGTAGCAGCCTCCAGAATGAGACCAGGAGATTTATGCAGGTCAGGATCTTAGGTACTAGCTACCATTGCTAAGGAAACCTGATGAACTTGGGTGGTTCTGAATATAACAGTGGTGTTATTTGGATCACTAAATGTTGTGCAAAAAAATTTCCAGGATCAGGGATTAATGGTTCAATTTAGGCAATGAAAAGCAACTTTATACCTTATACTTTTATACCTTAGCAGAATGACCTTTGAGCATGACTGGAATGTTCTGCTTTTGTTTGTTAAGAACCAACAGTTTTAACCAACCTGTATTTCAACATTGATAGAATTAATTAGAAAGAAAAGTTCTCAAAGTTCTCCTAAGTAATTTCTTTCCCTCCATCAGTCTTACTGTCTGCTACAGAAAAGTTATGAAAAACAGCTGGCTAGCAATTCCATAGAATCACATCAAGTGAAAATATTTTATTAGTTTTATCTACAACCTGGACTTAGTGGTTAATGGACATAATTTTGGGGTTTTTCTCACCTGCCTTCTCTCACACTTACCAAACAACAGTAGGATGCAATCATACTTGTTTCTTGCAAAACTCCAGCTAGCTGAACCCAAGTGACCTTTAGGGAAATGCAAGTCAGGGCAATAGCATGTGAAGTTTTTTTTTAATTCCTGTGGGCTTTTTTCCTAAGAAAAACAAAACAGAACAGGCTAAGATACAGACATAGTGCTGAGCGGCCAGGAGTTGTACTCTCAAAGAACATCCTATACAATGAACATGCAGTTCCAATTCTTCCTCAGTTTTTTTTTTGTTAGCATTAATCATAAAATCATATAAACGGTTGGGGAAGATCTCGTGGATCACTGCGTCCTACACTGCCATCCAAGTCTACCATTTAACCATGTCTCTATGTGCCACACCTACACTTCTTTGAAATAACTTCAGGGATGGTGACTCAACCACTTCCCTGGGCAGCCTCTTCCAGTGATTGACACCCTTTCCATGAAGAAATTTTTCCCAATATCAAGTCTAAACCTCTCCTGGTACAACTTGAGGCCATTTTCTCTTGTTCTATCACTTGTTATCTGTGACAAGAGAACCCCACCTTACTTCTTGGCCACCTGGGCACACTGGTGGCTCACATTTACCCAGTTGTCAACCAGCACTCCCAAGTCCTTTCCACCAAGAAATTTTACAGCCAGTCTGCCCCAAGCCCTCATGGGGTTGTTGACACCAGAGTGCAGGACCTGGCTCTTGGCCTCATTGAAGCTCATACTGTTGGCCTCAGCTGATGGATCTAGCTTGTCCGGATCCCTTTGTAGAGCCTCTCTGCCCTCCAGCAGGTCATCACTCTTGACCAGCTTTGTGTTGCCTGCAAAGTGAGTATGCCCTCAATCTCCTCATCCAGATTATGAATAAAGATAGTAACAGGACTGGCCCCATTGCTGAGCCTTAGAGAACAGCATTTGTGACTGGCCAGCAATAGGATATAACCCCACTGGCCACCACTCTCTGGCCTTGCCATCCAGCAAGTTTCTTGCCTGGTGAACAGTGCACCCATCCAAGCCATGATCAGCCACTTTCTTCCAGAGAATACTATAGGAAATGGTGGCAAATATTTTCCTGAAGTCTACTTGAAGTGGAAAATGTCTGCAGCCCCTCCCCATTCAGAAAATGGGGCACCTTGTAATAGACAGAGATCAGGTTTGTCAACATCATGAATTAAGGTTATCATTGGTACTGCAGTCCATAAAACACAGTGCCAAATTTACCAACATTCTTTATGGGAAATGACATTAAAGCAGCAGCTTCTATATCTCTGGTAAGCTCCACATATTGTACAGGCAGCTCTGAAGTTGCCTTTAGATCTGTCATATGGTGCAAACAGCTGTCGATGAGCATGTGAACTGCTTTGACCTCCTGCATGCCATTTTCCCCTGGCTTCCCTTTGACTTTGAGCATGCGGCCTCTTTTACACAGCTCACAGGATTGGAAGGCAAAAGTTTCTTTCCCGTTATAGGACCAGTGATTTTTCTTGGAGAATACAAATACAAATCGATAGTTTCTCATTTTGACATAAGGGAAATGCTTTTTTTCCCCAATGAATTCTGTTTTCACCCCTGAGACTGTACAAAGCAACAAGAAGAGGCTCCATTAGAGATACACAGGGGATTTTAAGATTCTTCTTCACTTGCCCCCACTTCACATTGTCAAAACATGTAAAAACAAAGGATTTCATTTCACTTGCAAAAGACATGTCACTAAGTGTACAGCTTCAGAAGTTTAATTAGATGATGAATTCACAGGTGACAAGATGCTAGCATTTGTATATATAGAAACTACCTGACTTTGTATATATGAAATCACCAAGCTTTCAGAGGGGTTTTTCCTTCAACACAAGGAAATTAAGTCTATTGTGTCTCACATCTATTTAAGGTCAAGGACTCCTGTTCAGCACAGGACCCTGATGTGATGAGCACATAGGACCGTGGGCTGACTGAACCAGCAGCAGAATAAATGCAGATTGTGTCCCTTGAACTGTACATTCCCTTTCTCCTCCTGGACACCACAATGCTGGGGTTTTGACATGTATCTTTCTTTTTTAGGTTCATTTTATCTATTTAATATCTGACTGATTTACCTAGGAAGTCATCTTTACACAACACACCTCAAACACCAAGTGGTACGCTAGGCAGAAATTTCATCAGAAACTTCTTCCCTTTAAATTAAAAAGAAAGAGGCAGCATGAAGCCATAGGGACAAAGCAGAGAGCTGTTCTGGGGAGCATTAGCAAGCCATGGCCCTGGGTTTAGCTGGAATTAGGAGCAATGGATTTCCTTGTGGGCACTTTATGTCAGTTCAGGGAAAACGCCACCAGCCCCAGCTCTGCCCCACCTTCTGCCATGGGGGAAAATGCCCCAGGAGGTTTCAGTGCCAAAGTGCTCAAGTGACATATCCTATGCATTACTGAGCAGGATATGATATCAGATGCAGGTCTGGAACCCAAATTTTGTTCCAGTAACCTGTGTGGCTTGCTGAAATCCTGCAAGTCTTACACAGGACTGAGCTGTTTAAGACCAAAGACAAAATTTGTTTTCTTTTGTTTAGACTTAACAGAGCTACATTTCATTTCACATTCCTTATTTGTACAGCAAAGAAGCAGATTGATATTTCAAAACCTTTTCCAAATGTTTATTTTAAGCAGTGATACAGGAACTCTGTATTTTTACATATGGTTAGTGGTGCTGTTTGCAAGTTATCAGTCATCAGTTTAACTTTTAATCAAAGGGTTTAAAACATTTGTGTATCTCTGAAAGTTTCACACATATTTAAGTGATGAGTAGCAAAGTTTTAATTGAGCAGGTGTTCAGGGATGGATGCACACTTCCTGATAGCACTCCTTGGGGCTATCCCTGAGTGGCTGAGAGTACAGGAAGCTGAGAGTAGGTGTGCTGACAATGCACCTTATTTAGTACAAAATCTCTAAAGCAAAAAAAACCAAATAGGAAACAAGGGCAGGCTTTGATGATTATAAAAGTTACAAAGGTAATTCTACAGCTACCATTACATATTACACATACTGCATAAATTATTTTCTATTCTATTATAGAAATCTTCATACATTCAAGTTTCCTGGTATTTTTGTTTTGCTACTTCCAATTTCTGATGATTGTCTTTGATTGTATTACTACTTTTGAGTTGACTGTTTATTCCTCTGCTGCTAGAAACAACAGAAAAGGATGTAAACAGTGCAGGGAAATAACCTAAGCCTGGGGGTCTAAGGATCAGCATTTCTGATTCCTATTACTTCTCTCCATTTTGGGTCACATATATAACATAGATGCCATACACAGCCTTAGAGACTTTATTCTTATTAGTTAAAGTGTTGTAGATTTTGATGCATACACATTACACAGCTAGGGAAACAAGAACAGGTACTAAACATACACGGACAGATATGAAGATTTAATTATACAAGCAGTTTTGAAGCCTTGGAATCAATGTATGCATGCACACACACACAGAGACATATACACATAATTGTACATACACTTAAGTGCAAAGTGATATTAATACTGGATATTGCTTTCTAAGTGACAGTAAAAAATAAGTATATGTCTGTCACATTCAAATACAAAATTCAGTTCCTCTAATGAGTTAAAATGTAAATACACGAAAAAGTAAAGATGAACAACAGATTTAACACAGGAACAATTAAAAAAAGCTTAACTTCACAAAAATAAAATATATAAAAGTAGATCCAATTATTTGAAAGTTTCTTGATGCATATAAATTTCTAAACTATTAATAAATATATCTGATAAATAATGATGATAGTCTCCATATTTCTTTGTTTAATTCTCAGTTTTCTTGCAAGATCTTCTTGAAGTTTGGTTGTAATGGATCATTACGTCCATAATGTGCTCAATGTTGGAGTGAATTTTGAACAGTTTTTCGGCTGCATACTGTTTTCTTCCAGATAATTTACTGGATTAAAATTAGCAGTGTGAAAAGCTGTAGAGAAATCTAAATGCCTGCCAAATCAAAGAAATAATCACATTTTTATGAATATTTAATATCATAGTCATGGCAAATAAGGCAAGTAATTAGTACTTACCATAAATTTGCAAAGTATTATTTTATGTAAATGTTACATTCTACTAGTTTGATATGAATTATTCATTGTATTACCAGACAGTGACACAAACCAGCAAACACTAAAATCTATGTGTTATTAGTTTACTTACCTTTAATGATATTGTTTAGAGGGTATTTTTCTGAGATTACTATTTTTTCCCAAATGGGATGGAAACAACAAGAAAGTCATTTAAAGTCACCTACTGCACATTCCAATATTGGAGAAACTCAAGATGCAAATCAACAGAATGCAAGTTCTTTCATGTGTACAGATGAAGAGCTCTCAGCTATGTCTCCAATTGCAAAGACTGCACAGGTGATTACTATTAATGAAGTATGGTAAAAGCTGTTTATAAAAATAATGGATGTGGGAGAAAAACACACATCTTTACAGATAACCTCCACAGCTCCTCACAGTCAAGGGGCAGGGTCAGGTAACTACATGATTAAAAGAGAATCTAGTGCTGACTATAACATACAATATCCAAATAGCACTTCAGGACAAAAAGACCCCTCCCACCTTATCTACAGGTGTGGGTTGTCACCTGTCTTTCAAGGCTTGACTGCTAACTTTCCTTGATTCCTACAAAAATCAGCTCTTTTTCCTGCTCTGTGATTAGCACCCACTAATCCCTGAAAACATCAATCCTCATTGTGCTTCCAGCATTACAGTATATTAAACGACCAAAGCCACTTAAAACCCTTGCTCCATCTTAAATATAATCCCCATCTCCTTCTGGTGTTAGTAAAACCTTTCACTTTATTGTAACTGGCAAATTTTCACTGATACTCCTTTAGAATTGCCAATACAGAGAGCTAATCAACACTAATTTCTAAAACATACACTCCATTGCAATTACCTTATGATGTGAAAAATAACCAATAACTTGCTCATCTATCTTTCACCTACCAAACTATTTTATTGAACCTTTATGAGCAGCATCTGACGGTTTTTCTCCTATAAAACAAGCCTTCTCCAAACAGTAATCCTTTCAGCCTAAATAAATTACATCCACTGCTTGTCAGCTTGCTCTGCAACAAACTTACCAAAATTAAAATCAGCTCATGCCATACATCCTCTTCTTTGATAAATCCATGCACATTTTCTGCAGACAATTTTGATCTCCTCTAGTATTCATCTCTCCTAGTATAAACAAATCAATTGCTCATGAGACTTTCAGACTAATTGGTTCTGGAGCCAAATTCTCACCAAAATAATCGGGCATTTCCTATGCAATAAAAAACATATATTGGTCTTTTGGATCAGAATTCAACTTAGACCTACCACAATACACTTGGGGTCTACCAAGGGATATTTCAACTTTCTATGTCTGCTTCACTCTCCACCTCTCTGGCAGTGTCTGTGGGCAAAATGCTTCACAGTACACAGACGAAAAGCAAATGTTTTGTTTCTATTTTTTTCAAAATTCATCAAAGCATCAAAGAGTTTTCTTGTCCTAGTAGAACCCTGAATAATGAAAATTTGAACCATCTACATACAGTAAAAAGCGATATTACCATCTTTGGACAGAGGTTGGAGCAACTGGAATAGTTGTTTTACTCATGGTGAGTAAATCAGGTTACAGGCTGGTAGAGGTAGTTCTTTCTGAGCCTTTGGCACCACTTAATTGGGAATTTGCAAGTATGAGCAACACTGGTCTAAATTTTGTTTATTTTATTTAAATACAACTTTCCTTATGCAATCTTAATTCTGTTACTTGTGCTTTTCACTGATCAGTATTTGGAGTTCTGTTCAGCAAAGGCAAGCTTTAGCTTTTCATGCCATCACTACAGTTGTAGGTGTGATTTTGAATAATGTCATGTTAAGGCACGCACCAACCATAACATCTCTACAGCTTCTAGTGCATTTCACAAAATTAAAAACATCCCATTTCCAGAGAACTGAAGTACAAGGATTTTAGCTAGGAGAGATGAATATCAGATGTGGCTCCATAAAATGAACTATTTCAAAGTACAGAGGAAAAGGTGTTGTTACAATAGCTCCTTGCTATGAGTTCATGGTTTCATGCTGTACTTGGGAAAGTGCATCAAGGAAGCTGCCAGTATTAGAAGCAATTTTAGAAACCACAGCTCTGTATCCCCCATTTTAAATAAAAGCTTGCCAGCTGGCAAGTGGGAGAGAAGGAAATTTCTTGTCCTTGTGGGTGGTTTGGACTGTGCACCAGTAAACCATCAGTCTTTACCCCAACAAAATTCTCATCAGTCTTTGGAAGTTGCAAATCTTTTTAAGGTTTCCCTTAATCACCCTTGTGAAACCTATTTCATTTAGGTTCAAATTTATTTCCATCTGCAAGTAAGCAAGTTTGCAGGGTCTGTAGAAAGCATAGAGAAACAGAAGCAATGATCAAAAGCTCTCACTGAAGAATCCTTCAATCCCTGACTTTCACCCTTTGCTATGGACTCTCCTGCACCCCACTCTGGCCTCATCTCCCCCGATCATGATAAGCAACATGTGCAAAACATCCAATTAAAAGCAAAATTTAAAGTGATGATAGAGAAGAGCACAGCACAATGGACAGCAAAAATGTGGTTCACATAAATGTTTGGTTTTAGCTTTAATATTTTAAACAAACATTTCCTTCCACTTAGACTCATCCTAATCTGCAATCTCCACCTGGTGTTTTTCAAACCAGATGGAAATGTAAATTATTTAAAATCATGAAATTCCATTAGCAGTTGGGCTTAAGTGCTTAAAAAAAAAAAAAAAAAAAAAAAAAAAAAAAGGGAAGAAAGATAACTTTTCAGGGTTCCAGAAGGCGACTGCGCCACCCCAGTGTGTGGCTGTGGGCACTGAGCAGGGTCTGGGAGTGCTCTGCCCCATGCATGCCCTGGCTGAGCTCTGAGCATTGGTGGAGAAGCCCTAGATCCAAGTCGTGGCTGAGATTTGCACTGCAGCAACACCTGCAGCTCACTCATTCCCACAGCAGAAAGAGTGTGACCCCTGGAGAGCCTGCAAAGCAGACATTCATTTCACCTCTCAAACTGCTTCGAGCAATGCTACCTACTTTGCTTCTGTTCCACGGGGAGAAGGAATTTTCCAAAAATGTTGGGTTTTTTTCCAAAGTGCAACCAATGCCCATGATGATGCCAGTTCATTCCTGTTTGTAGCATAAAAGCCTGTGAAGAAATCCTATATAAAGAACATGCCTGCGTGAACAAATATCACAGTGAAATGAGAAGGACCACAAGGAAGAAAACACAAACCAACTACATCTTTATGCAGGATTTTTGGCCATGACAACTAATAACAAAAATTACATTTGGGGGCATGGTAATCTTTTATTTCTCCTCTTTGTTGAGGCCTTGTACAAAAGGTGACTAAAAAGGGGCAAGTGCTGATGTTGTTGAGGTGACTCACAGCTCTCAGGTGCATCACAAGACAGGAGCCTTCAGCCACTAACATCAAGGGGCTGAGACACAAGATCTTCCCAGCTCCCATCTCCCTTCCTTTTAGTTGACTGAGTTCTGCCAACCAACATCACCCTCTGCTGAGCTCCCTATTTCTCTGCACAGCAAGAAATCAAGCTAGGACCACTTCGCCGCTGGCTGAAGGACTTTCTTCTTGTACTTTTAATATTGGTTTCTGTGAGATGGGAGCTCTCTGACTGATTACTGTTTGCTTGGATTCTCTAGTATTTGGCCACATCGTAGTATAAAAAATATCTCTAAAGCTCAATTATATTAATTAATGTAAAAGAACTTCAAAGTGTATACAAAATGTGTAAGAAGGCATGTACAAGAGCATATTCAGTGGCATGGATATATTGTATTCACACTCAGTGGAATCCTATATACCTGTGCCATTTATAAAATCCACACCAGACAAACCCGTTCTGGCCATGTTATCGAACCCCAGTTATCAACAAGCACACTATTCTTACTGACCTCCCAACTTCAGCTAGTTGGTAACCACACCTCCATCCTTAGTCCCACTTTCACTGACCACAGAAGAATGGCTGGATTTATTAATTGTTCACGGACCAAATTCATTGAAGGAGACTTAGGCACTGTAACATTATCCTAGCTGTCTTATTATGAATCCAGAACTCTATGAGAGATGGCTATGGCCCCCTTGCAAGGCAGGAGAAGAATTTGATGTTTGTGAAGGGAGTCCACAAGAACCAGCACACTGAATGACTGTTAATGCACCTCTTACACCCTAGGTCTCTCAGAGTACTGATCTGGTGCATGCATTCCCCTGAGGTGGCACAGATCTCTCTGCCTGGTTTGGACCACAGATCTGAATCCAGGTCTAGTCTAACAGAAAATGACAACATAAGAAATCTTAAGCCATGCAATCAGAGGATACAGCAGATTGTTAAGGGCATTGGATATATGGGTGGGAAGTGAGCAAGGAGCTGGAGTCCCAGGTTTGATTTTAAGTTCTTTGTTTGAAGGTGGTGCCAACTCTGTGAGTTTGGCCTTCTGTTTGCACATTGCCTAGTCCAATATGAGTCCTTTCTGCTGCAAGAGCTTTTATATGCTCTGTGAAACTCAGAGAAAATGTGTTTAATAATGATCATATTTACTGTGGAAACAATCACTTTGGATTTTTTCTTGCTTTGTTCCTTCACACCAACACTTCTGCAAATCTTTTATGCCTTTAGTGCTTGGGCCAATGTAAGACAAAATTACATTATACCTAGAAAATCTTGTACTTTCCTCTTACCTCTAAAATATTGGTATATTGGCTAAGGAAAAAGACTCCTGAGTCACAGATATTACCCTCTATGGGGCACTATCTACCTACAGTTCCTGGTATTTCATACTATTGGAAAAGAAAACTCTCTTTCATAGGGAAAAAACATATTAAAAGTTGTAGCACTAAAGGCACCCAGAAGCGGCAATGTAATCAACAATCCAAATTTCAGTGTCTCCAAACAAATTTCAGAGTCCCTGTCTTATGGAACACAGGGCTGGTTGCTTCATGTGGCTCTGCTCTGCTCCTTTTTCTTACTACGTCATTTAAATTCTGAGATGTTCTTGTCATGGCTTTTTCTCTCTCTGATTTCAAAGAATGAACTTGGGGCTTATGATCAGGATGGAGAAGCAAAGAGAAAAAAAGAATTCTTTCAACAAAGGGAATCCTGTCAAAACACACTTTAAAATAAAGAGTATTTTATAGGTATACCTATTTTATAGTTATACCTATATTGTATTTGTTGCAGTTTGGGGAAAGAGAACGGTATTCACTGTATGAATCCTGGGGGTGGTAACTCTTGTTGCACAGAAATTGGTGGGACTAAATGTCTCAGTGTTGAGTTCCTCAGAAAGGCTTTGAAACCTGCATGGAGCTCTCTTTTATGCCACCAGGAGCATCCAGGCAAGCCAGTTTAAACCTAGCTAGGATTTCTGTACTGCAGTCAGCTCAGCCGCAGAGTAACTGCAGTGTAGTGTCTCCTCCAACACAAAATAAGTGACTCTACGTTTTTAATTTTCTATAAACTTGCATACCCCACAGGTAGTCCAAAATTCTCCTGCTTCATGGAAAGAAGTCATCAGCCATCTGCACTAGAGTGAATGGCATTCAGTGTGAGAGAGGTCCCAGCTGGGAGCAAGTCTTCCTCTCATTCTCATCTGAGACTTTCCCTCTTCCCTTAACAAAACCCAGAAAAGCCATCAAAAAGTACTCTGAAATTTCCATAGCTTTATAACCATATAAAGCTTCTTTTGTACTCTCTGTGTAGAACAGTTAGCAATATTTGGGGGTATTTCTCTTTTGGGAGTAGAGCCTCCAGAAACCCAGTCAGTTTGGCCACAGCCCCCAGGGACAAACTCTGTTGTGGTTCCTTCATCATCATCCTGTAGGTAATGCCAAAAGTAAAAAGGCAAAAGAAGGTCCAACATGGGTTGTACTGTCTATCACCTTGGACTCAGAGCTGCAGAAAGTTTCTCTCCACTGCTTTAGGGAGATCAGAATTAGGTAGGGATTCTCCTCCATCCCATGTCAATCAGAGGGCAATACAACTTGGACAGGCCATCCTTCTTAAAGCAGGCACAGCTATGAGATCAGGTCATGTTCCTCATCACACACAAATTCTAACAAATTCTGTAAACATGAGAGTGAGCAGGTAGAGCACCCTCTTCCATGGCTTCACTGCTCTCATGGTAAAACAGTTTTTCCTCATATCCACTGGGATACAGTTTTCCTTGTTTTAGTTTCTCCCCTTCCAATGTCTCTTGCCCTTTCAGCACAAACTACTGTGAATTCCTGTCTCCATCTTCTTGATAAGCTCTACATTGATTCCGGTACTCTTTTTGATAGGTCCCCTAGAAGCCATGTCTTCTCAAGGCTGAATGAACCCAGTCTCCTCAGCCTCTCTTCACAGGACAGGTACTCCAGCCTGACAACCTCAATGGCCCCCTGCAGAATTCGCTTCAGTTTATTGATGTCTTACTTACACTGCCATGCCCAAAACTGGATTCATTAATTAAGCCACTAGGAAGATCAGAAGGAGCCAAAGCAGGGAGACGTTCTGAGAACTTTCTACAGTTTTGACTGGGCATTTCCCCACCCTGTTTGATATTGATGACTTAAGTTTAGCTTTCATGTTTTTCAGACTCTCTGCTGCCTGGGGGTGTAGATCTTAGCCTCATATTAAGTGTTAGTAAGCTCTCTTCACAGAGTAGGTAGACAAAACAAATCCTTTTCTTGCTGAAGACTGAGGACAAGGAGTACAACTTTCAGGCCCAAAAAGCATAAACAACGGTGGACTGAAGAGAGAAACAAGAAGGACGAGACCTCACAACCTGAAGTTGTAACTAGACAATTAAACCCCAATATGCAAATGGACCAAAACTTATAAAAGTGTGAAACCTCGTGAGTGGTCATCCATTTTGTGACCATTCTTAGTCCTCCTTGGGTGTAGCCCCAGCCAGGCTCTTGTCCTTCCCAAGGTGTATCTTTTAAGGCCTTTCAATAAATATCTATTTAATTCTCCAGTTCTGTCCAGTCTCTGCTTCAGGTCAGACTTCCCAAGGCATCAATATGTTTCAATATGAAATTATAAATGATGGCGTACTCGGGATGCAACAAATCATCCCCTTCTGGCGAGCAGGAAACCAGGAACCAATGGAACATACACATCTGTTTCCAGTGTAGCCTAGCTGTGGCCAGTTAGGAACCTGCACACAGCAGGTCTCACCAGTTAGCTGATGGGTAAAGCCCATTAACGTTCAAGTTTAGTTCATCTGCTCAGTCTGGTTTATCTGACCAGTGAATGGGAATTAATTTCAATATTGTCTCCCTGTCTCCTTTCCTGCATTGCCTTTCAGTTCGTCATTCCTCTAAGCTGGCCAGCCCTTTTCTTCCTCCTTCCTCTGCCATTTTCCATTCTGAAACTCTGTGGTAATTCCTGCAGCAATTGTCAGGCTCTCCTTACCCCCAACATGCAGTTTGAATCTAATCCATTTCAGTGATAGTCTTAGTGGATCTGGGACCAGTAGCCACTTCAGTTTGGACCAATGTCTAGCTTTAGGGGGCTTCTTGGTTTTCTCCATAGGAAACACAGTTATTTATAATAACGAGATGCCACAAATTAAGGGTATGTGTTATTATGGTTGTATCTTTAAGATGGGTCCAGTTACAAGGATGTTAAGGGTAGATTCCTATTCAGATTGAGGGATCTGAAGTTAGGTGTTTACAGCTGCAGCACAGACCTAAGCTCCCATTACCAAAAGTGGATAGTTGAAATAGTTAAGGTTGTGAGCTTCCCACATACAGCTGCAGGCCGGTTTTCCCACATACCCTGCAGCCTATTTTTATCTCAAATCAAATCCTGCCTGAAGAATTAAAAAGTGGCTTTATATAACTTAGAATTTTCTTTTCCTACTACAAACACAGGAAAGAAGGACCAATGTTAAGTAATTACACGTTTTGTTCTAGCTCAGGTCTCCCAGTGGCTTGCTCTGAATACCAAACCTTGTTCCCTTAAGATGTTAAAGGCAGCAGATCAGCTCCATTTAAAACTATTCCTCAGAGCTCCCACAGGCTTTGCAATTGCTACAGACCAACTGTGGCACTGGGATGCAAGACCCTCTGGAGGCCTCCAGCACACCAGGTTCCCCAGTCCTGAGAGCATGTCAGTGAACACAAACTCCACCTGGGGAGTCAATCCCCACCTGGGGCAGAGAGTGGGGATCCCTTCCTCCAGCAGGTCCCGAGGAGAGCTTTACCAACAAATGGAGGCAGAAAAGAGCTCCCAGGTGAAGGGGTCTGGCTGAAGCAGTTGGATGGGGCACAATATCAAGAGGGAAAGAATGCATCTCTAGTAGTCACTGTTCCATCTCTTTTTTTTTTTGTCTTCTTCTTTGTTTAGATCCAGGGCAATTCAGGTTCAGATGAGACCACAGAGCCAGGGGACTGAAGCAGTTTCCAGTTAAATAAAAATCATTCAAAGTTAACAAACAAGTCTCTGCAAATGGGAAGAAATAGATTCATGCATTAAAGCTGCATTAAGAGAGCAAAGAGAAAACAAATTATTCTCTGTCTGCCACAAACTTCACTTTAACTGAACACTATTGGAAAAGAAATGCTGTTGGTCCCCAGTGCAAAAGTGGAAGGGGTGGGAAGGTTACGTGGGGAGAAGAAGAAATCACTTTATTTCTATCACGATGCACTAAGATATAAATACAATCAAAAGGGGTTAATCTAATCCTTTTGTGAAGCACTGAGTCAGAGAACAAGACAAAAACAAATCTGTGATCTGGAACTTCCTGAGCACCCACTCAGGGTGGATTAATGAGGAGTACACGGCTGTGAAATTACGTGCCCTCTGAGTCAGGAAAATGGTCCTAGTGGTGCATGACCTTGAAATGAGGGGAAGCAAACTTCACCTGATCCACAATTATAAAGACCTAAAAGGAGGGGGACTAAGGAGGAGAGAGAACACATTAAGAGCCGAGAAAATGTTTCTGAATATGAAACCAACAAAATATTAAACAAACCCAAGGCTGAAAGACAAATTAAATGTAGCATAAAAAAATCCAGAGGCTTTAAAGGATACTGGCATTAGTGTTTGAGCATTATAAGGAAAGCTTGTCCTCTTTATTTACATGAAGTGGATATTTTGTTGCCGTTGTTATGGACTTAGCGATATTTGTCTGCCTTCAATTTTCTCTTTGCAATGAAAAATTGTTGTGAGATGATTTCTAGTCTTAGCTGCTTTACATGACAGTATTATCAAGGATTCATCAAGAGGCCATCTGTCGATTTTATGAAAAAAAATGCAAAAACAAAACAGATGAAAAGGAAAGAGCAAGACAGAGACTAGTCCAGGGGACGATAGATGTGGCAGCATGTGCCTCAGTGTGAAAATTACAACATTTAAATACTGTAGAATAAATTACTGTGCCGAAAAATTAGTGATGCTCTCCCACTTCAGATTCTCTCCTTATGATGAGAACATAATGAAATAGATCACAGACCAAATCATTTTTTCCTGTGGCTATTATTATATTCTAATGAAAAATTAAAATGGAGTAAAGACATAAAACCTGTAAGGGAATCAAATAAGCTTAGCTACTGAGTCATTTCGTAGGTATCTCCAAAATGTACAGCTGATGTGGAAACAATAAATTCATAGCTTTTTATGTCTGTAATCAAGTGATCTCCCCCTGTTTTTCATTTCTTCTTGCATCTTTATTGTTGGTATGTGTAGCCTCAAACACACGCTGGTGACATAGAAAAGATAATGGAAGGGCAAAAAAAATTATTTGTCTTCATTACGACTGGTTGAATTGCATAGTAAAGTAAGTAAAATATAAGCATCTATTTCCAAACAATATATATTGCACATAAAATTCACTATCTAATGTTTTCTAACTACATTGATACCTATGTTTACATACTGTGTATAAGAAATAAATCTGAATCAAGTATGTGCATATTGAAATCAAGGCTGTTTGGATTTAATCAGAATTTAAGAGTTTAAATCCAGCTTGCAGTGTATTTTAAAAAATTCCATGTCTTTCCTATCCTCTCCTTTCACCTGACTTCCATAAGGAATGCATCTGAACTTCTGTGAAAATTTGTGATAAGCTAAGAGGGAAAATATCTCACTGATTACTGCACGAATTCAAATATTTTCAACAACCTTTCCCCAGATGCAATTTGTGTTTTACTGATTATGTTTAAAGTTATGGAAAGCCAGCCACCAGGCTATATCCATAAAAATGTAAAGATCAGAATTTGTCATACCATGTATTTTTAAACATAACTGTAATACATAATAAAAAATTCAAATTCTCCATGTCCACACAGGGAAAAAAACTAAGAGAAAAAAAGGCTGATACTGCTGTTACACCACACGTAGAAAGACACAATAGTTAACTCTGACTTTCTCCACCAAAACCTCCCCCAAAAGTAGATGGCCTACCCATGATGACCTATCCAATGATGATTTTCTGCACGAGAGAAGGAGCAGATGAAATTGCCCTCAAGCTTTGTTAAAGACCTTCCTCAGCTATTCTAGTTTATGTGTCAGAAATCAACTTCTGCGCTAATCTCCCTGAGTTCCAATTTTTAACTAACAAGTAAAGAAAGGCTACAGCTGGAAGTTGATCAAACCGTCCTCAAGCACGCAATCATTCAGTTTAGATGATGAACATTCTTGGTGCCTGGGAAGGCAATATCCCAAAATCTTCAGTTGACTTGAAAAAAAAAAGCACCAAGATAATCATTAATTTTAACATAATTGAATTGGGAAGATCATCTTGATGCATCAGTAATTAAATGACAGCAAACACCATAAAAGCAAACTGTGCATATATCTTAATGGCACAGAGCAAAGCAAAACTACTTACAAGGTCTAAACTCTGTGTCCTTCCAAAACTACAGTACAGTTTATGGCTAAATACCACTGTATCATTCACTGTAGCCTGGGGAGACTGCATTAGGGAGAATCTGTAGGTTTAGCCCTGGAAATATATGCTTACTTATTTAACTTTACTCGTGAGGGTAAGCTCACAAATTTCAGTTGTACTTGACCTAACTGTAAGGGCAAGCATATACAAATCCCTCTGAAAGATGGGCCATAAAATTTACATTCTGGAAACTTTTTTTAATACAATTATGCAAATATTACTATCCCATTATTATGCTTTAAGGATCAATTCTTTAATTATATAAGCATCAATATTCACTTGAAAACTGTGATGTAATTACAAGCAAAAGAAAAGGTAGTTATGTTGGATGGGGGCTAATTAAGTAAAAGTCTTCTATGGAGTATTTTCTTTTGAATCTACTCAAATATCTGAATATTTGAGTAGATATTACAAAATGTTGTCTGCAGGACTTGTCTTCTGATTTAAAAGAAGATTGGTATGTGAATACCAGACTCGGTACCTTATTTGAAGAAGGACCTGTCATACAAATGCAGTGAACCCAGAGTTTCTCAGGGATCAGTAATCTTGCTTGTGAAAATTAACAGAGAAGAAACCCACAGCAATCAAGTATTTTCTATCACAAAATATATGTTTTGTGAAATATATTTATATTATATATTTTGATAGGTATATATTCTATTATATATACTCTATTAACATTTATGATATGACCAAGCATTTAGATAAAGATTTTGCCATAGTAAAAGGGAAATAAAAAGACTTGTTGACAGTGATTTTTGATCCTCACTTCACTGCATCTCTAGGAACAGTTCAGAAGCAAAAAATGGCATCAACAAATCATCAGTGTCCTTTGTGAGCAATTTTTAAGAACCCGGCTGCCTTGTTTAGAACAGGCCATTTCTTTTTCTCTGCATTCTCCAAGAAAAAAAAAAAAAAACAAAAACCTTTGCCTGAACCAATGTGAGGACCTGTTCATGCTGAAATAGCACAAGATTCCTTCAAGTTTCAAGGGAGTGGTGTTTTTCACACAGATGCAGAATTCTGCAGGCCTCCAGCTCAATTCCTGCTATTGATGGATCATTTAAGTGCTCCACCCATGCCAAACCATTATCTCTGTACTGTGCAACAAAACCCAGTGATCACATACAATAACAATCAGCAACGAAAAAGATTGTCAAGCAAGCACTGGAGGTCTGATTTTATCAGGAGCAGAGAATTCCTGGTAACTCTAATTAATTTACTGGGCTCAGATGCAGTTGTTACACTGGCAGCAGATTTACCGCAGAAGCTGTGGTCCCATTTTTGGGAAATCAAGAGCTTTTGTGCCACTCTTTACCTGTCCCGAATTGCTGACACCTCAAGAGGAGAATTATGCTAGGACAGGGCTGTGTGGGAGAACATGAAAACACATTCCATTAAATTAGTTACTCAAGTGTGTAACGCTGCCATGCACAGGAGTCAATTACCCTGATAGCCCTGCTCTGCCCCACTCCCTATCACCATATGACTGAAGATCCATTGTATAATAATATCCTACAATAAGGTGTCAAGAAAGGACATTAGGGGTCTCTGAAGCAATGAGCATTAACTGGGTACAATATTTTCCTGGGTCCATTTTATTGGGATAATCCCTGAACTATTCAAATACATGAACTCCCATATGAAACAGGTATCTCTCCATCTGCACAAGCCCCGTTACTGATGAACAGGCTGGAAATATATGGGAAGCTACTATATTTTAAATAACTGTTCCATAAAATAAATAGTAAGCACACAGCTCAGCATTTCAAGAGCCATAAAATAAACCATCATCAAAAAGCCTATTTTATGAACCCATAAATCACCTGAGAATAAACGTTTTCTTCATCTTCCTGTGTTTTAATAAAAAATTCCTTTTTTTACTCACTCAATTACAATATCACTATCAGTTCAAATTACAGGTCAATGATATGGGGCTTAATGTATGTACAGCCAGTTCTCTTCTCCTAATAACCTGTCATTCCCAGGATTTGAATGTCAGAACAGAGCCTGCCGTGGTAATGCTACCCGGCAGCACAGTGATGAAAACTTTGGACAAATCATGAAGAACATTCCAGATCCAAATCATCAGAAGGTTACTGGGGAGAGCCTTTCATCCCGCTCTGACCCCTTGATCTGACAAGTGACACCTACAAAATGAACAGCTCTCCAGCTTAAATTGTTTAACTGTAGCCTGATCAGTTTTATTATCTTGCTAATCCGGATATCAGCCATTTCATCAGAATGGAAGATATGCATATCATGAATTATTTTGACACCAAGACCTTTTAATTTTTGCCAGCAATATTTCACTACACCAATCAGGGCCTGCAGTCAGTGATGCTGTTCGCCTCCTGGGATGTCAGAGGACAGTGCACTCCTGACAGCACCAAATCATCTGGGAGCTGTAACGAGCTATTGCTGCAATTATTATTATCTCTTGTAGTCATGCATTTCATTACAGTGCAGGGAGACAGAGGTTTCCGTTTCGGGCCACTCTTATTTAGGAATCTCTGCCATTTTATGGGCTGTAGGGCTCTGTAGTGTAATTTCTTTTCTCCTCGGTAGACAAGGATAGGTGAATTTCTAATAAAAACAAAACACTAGCGAGGTACTGTAGAAAGAGGGAGCACAATACAGTACATTAACCAGCAGTGAAACAGCTTAAATGGCCCACTTGTAGTTTATGAAAGCAGTGGTTAATCAGCAATATGGTTTGCTGCAGAGAGAAATAAAGAATGGTTTATCTTTAAATGCATATATATTATCCTTTTCCAAACTACCCACTGCTAAACTTTTTTGAAGGCTAACACTAAATCTTGAAGGGGCAGATCTATGGCTTTTAGTGAATTTTTTTCCACCGCTTCATAAAAAAACCCCTAAAATAGTTTAATGCATATGCCTGGGTTTTTTGTCTAAGCAGTTTTTAGTGGCCATTATTGCAAAGCACGGGTATGCATACAGGCATGTTGGAGAGAAAAGGGAGAGCAGTAATTTCATTTAAAAATTAAGAAAACATTTAAAAATTTATAAATGGATATTCACAGGTAGAACACACCATGTCTTCTGAGGAACAGCTGAGGGAGAGGGGTTTGTTTATTCTCAAGATGAGGAGGCTTAGTGGGGACTCATCACTCTTGACAGCTCCCTGTCAGAGGTTGTGGTGAGGTGGGGGCCAGTCCCTTCTACCGTGCCTGTGGTGAGAGGACCAGAGGAAAATGGCCTTAAACTGAGGCAGGGGAGATTCAGATGGGATGTAAGAAAAGCTTTTTCACTGTTTGGGTGGTCAGGCATTGGAATAGGTTACCAACAGAGGTGGTGGAGCCACCATCCCTGGAGATGCTCAGGGGCTGTCTGAATCTGGGTGATGGTTCAGTGGTGTAAGAGTTGCAGTGGTAGTGCTGGGTTGACGGTTGGACTTGGTGATATTAGAGGTCTCTTTCACCTTGGATGATTCTCTTATTCTGAGACCAGGAGCTCTTCTCAGACAAAGCACCAACAATCACCATTTTACTTCTTTCTTACATCTAAGGATAAATGGTGGCCCAAAAGACCTTGTCCTGTCAGCCACGTGTTGAACATCCTTTGGTGGATATCACCAGCTTCCACGAGCATTATAAAACAAAAGAAGATGACAAAATGTGAGATGACTCTCTTTCTCTTCAGGAATTCCGTTTTCTTTCTCCATTTCAAACCCACTCCTTCTCAATGTTTAAGCTACAGATTACTTAACTTCATATTAGAAAAAGAAACACCAGCAAAACCAGGGATAGGATTCACCAGTTTCCATGTTTTTTAGTAGTGGTATGTAATACAACCAGTAAAAAACAAATAGGAAACTTTCTATTAAGTGTGAGGAGCACAGCCAAGCTCCTGGCTATCTGTGTACACATGATAAAACACTGGAAAGTCAACCACACATTCAGAGAATCTAAGTTATTACTGATACAGACAGAAATTGCTGCTACACAAAATAATTTGAAGAGACAAATTTAAGTGTAACAATAAAAAAACTACTTCACACCACCTTTCCCCATGAAAACTATGATGTCTTCTTCTGTGCTGAGGTATTTAATTATGCACTTTCTGTATTCAGCCATTCCCTCCACATGTATAGTTTTTTTTGACAGCAAGAGAGACAAAGTTCTGAATATTAAACTTAAAGTAACATATTCTGCCTCATCACTTGTGTAAAGACAGCTGATATTGCCTGAGAGTTTGGCACCAGGGGCCAGGCACCATATTTTCAGCCACCCACACACAAACCCTTTCAATACAATCACTAGCAACTTGACTGTGAAATTTCCAGACATTGATGGCTAGCAAAGACTAATAGCAATGCTCCTGTGATGGACTCCCGTCATGAAAACGCAGTTCTTCAGCTTTTTGATCCCATCTGTGTGATGCGAAGAGAGCAGGGAACACTTTGCCTCAGCAAAGATTGGATGGTGTGTCCAAAAAGGAGCAGAGCAGCACACCAGGGTCTGTAGTGTTGTGTTTATTTACAGATGCCATGCAGTTCTACATAACTCCCTTGTTAGTTAAGGGTTGCTGATCCTACAGACTCTTACACATGTGAGCAGTTCCATCAAAGTCACTGGGACGTGCATGAATTAAGATTCCTCTTTCAAGAAAGGCTTAGCAGGATCAAGGCTGGTCCTTGTGGCTGTTGAAATCTTTGCCATCGACTAGAAGGAGAAGTTAAATCCACTCAGCCCTAAACAAACTAGCAGATACTTTCCAATGACCCATCTCAGTCTCTCTTTGTCTAGTGACAGTCATTCACCCCTCTGAGGGACTGGCTCTGCTAATCAGGGCTCGTGGTGTGCAGTTACGGAGTGAGAGAGCTGAACCACACCCCCAGAACGGGTAACTGAGGTTAGCACTGAAGAGCATCAGCTCAAGGCACTGACATGGACAGCAAAGGTTGCTTTATTTCCTGAGGGTCAAGGTGCCCCCTGCTCTGCAAGGGCTGACCCACGGGTGACTTAGAGCTAAAGTTTCCAAGTCACCCATGGGTGGCTTGCTTAAAAAGGCAAGAATCATCCTGCTCTCTTTGCTGGCAAGACTTTAGAAAACAGCTTTTTAAAGTCACTTCACTTTGCAGGTCCTTTAACACGAGCTTTACATTGGCTGTGGTTATCATAAGTCAATCACAAGAGAAGACATTTAGCATGAAACCAAAGCAAGACAGCTCAGTCAGGAGGATCTAAAAGCATCTCAAACCCAGGCTGGAATTTTCTGGACGTTTGCAGCTTTTTCTCTACCTTGAATACAAACTCCATGCTTTGCTTAAACACAGCTAAGAATGAGGGAGTAACAGACCAAAGTCAGAAGTGTGCTGGTTGTGCCAGGTGACCTCTTTTTGAGAACAGGTAGGAAGGCATAAAATTTCCTTCCAATTACTGAAAAATTTTAGTGCAAAAGAAATTTTTAAAAATTAGAAGACTTGTCAATTAATTAGAAAACCTTAAGAGGGAATCCAGGCAGTGGAGCTCTCCCACTCCCACTCTAAAACCTGTCACTGCCTTCAATGGCCCTTATTTTATTTCTTTTATAGTCATTTTTTATTCCCTTTAAGAAATTGTTTTCCTTAATGACTGTCAACCTCCTTCTTAAAATCAGCTTAAAACTACAGTCACCTCTTTATAATGAGTTTATCCAGATAGACTTGATAAAAAATCTTTTTAACTCTTGAAAAGTTGTAATTCTTTCATGCAACAATAAGAAATTAAAAATGCAATGCAATAAAAAAAGAAACAATAAAGTTGCCATTCTTCAGATCAGTGAGAAACTCTTCAAACACATTCATGCAAACAAACAAGGGTACAGACTTCATAAGGTATCTTCTTTTAAGATAGTTTTGAATTCCACATTATTGTGAATAAAAATTCACAGGAAAATATGCTAATAATGTCAAAACCACCTGCATTTCAAGCATTTTTTGGTGTTTAAGTGGTGTTTTTTGTTTAACAGAATACAAGAACCCCCGACTATGAGGAAGTTACACAACAGATATAATTACTTAATTGGATCCTCATAATATTTCCAGACAATCAGTTCCAGAATTCTCAGAATCATCGGGGGTCAAATACCACAATATCCACTGAAGTGAAGAAATGTTGTTAATTGATCTGGGTCAGATCAGACTCCTCATATATTTTTCAGGGATTTCAGCATATATTGGCATGTTGCTTAAATCTTGTAGTGATTTTTACTTCTTGTTTACTATATATGATGTTGCCTTAGTAACATCTTAGCTTACTTATTTACCTTAAGAGCCAGGTTCTTTGTATTACAGTTCAAAGAGTGTTCTAGCCTATAACATCAGAATTTTAGTTATCTTTAATGGCAACACAGCAGATTTGCACTAAAATAAGTATAAAGTTCTTCATTAACTTTAGAATGTATACAGACTCAGCCTTTTATTTTTTACAAAATCAAGCATGACAGATTCTTCAGAATAATCCTTAAAAGTGAACTTGACTTCTATCTGAGTCCTGCTGATGAGCTGCTGTGTAACATTGCAGCCACCAAATACGTTGCATCAGCATTTACCATCTCAGCTTAGAGGTGCATTTAGTCATCTAAATGATCCAACAATAATCAAGCCAAAAAAATGGCAGGAAGTTTTTAAAATCTATTTCTCAGCAACCTGTCAAAAGCTTTATCCTTAAATTCAAGGTGAAAATTCAATACTTCATAGGTATCATGACTGAGCTTCAGCTATCAATGTGTTCCTCATAGTAACTCATGGAAAAATTTTTCCTTCTCCCTTTGCCCTCCTGTAATGTGTTGTGTCTTTCATTCTTGCCATGCTAAAAGGTTAAGGATGCAGAGTGTACAGCAGTAAGAGCACTTGTTACTTTTGCACTGTTAACCTGATGTCCAAGTAGGGAATCTAACACAACCTGCTTAAATTCCAACCACTTCTACCTTTGATGGATTTAATTTGTCAAATCTCCTGCACTTTATGCCGTACTTCCAAGTAAAAAACCAATT
The DNA here is from genome assembly GCA_910950805.1 of Acrocephalus scirpaceus scirpaceus. Taxonomy (NCBI): domain Eukaryota; kingdom Metazoa; phylum Chordata; class Aves; order Passeriformes; family Sylviidae; genus Acrocephalus; species Acrocephalus scirpaceus. The sequence goes on from OU383773.1 coordinate 91,188,019, forward strand.
TAGAGAAAGCTTTCATGCTTTATGTATCACACAGACATGAATACTCATTTTAAAAGCAGAAACAAATCTACAATCCAATAATGACCTGATGTAGGTGGGACCAAAGTTTTCAAATATAGTTCTTGGTGGCAGGCTTCCAAGCCCATGTTAGGCTCCCAAGCCCACATTAATGTTCCAGATTCCATTAAAAAAAAAAAAAAAGGGGTTAAGCCCTTCATGAAGGAGCATTACAGCATTTCAGAGGCACCTGCTGCTTTCACGGAGAAGGAGCCAAGCATTGCCACAAACGAGTCTTGATGGATTTGTGTTGTGCCAAGGTATGGGCTGGGAATGGAGCAGCTCTATTGGCTGTGCCAGGAAAGAGATCACTCCATCCAGGGAGGAGCTGCAGGCTTTAGGGAGTCAGTAAATCCCAAAAGCTAGGTGCTCTGGAATAATGTTCTCAGCAGAAATCTTTAGTGGTATAATGTTGGACATTTAAAGCAAACTTCAGAAATAATTAAGTGACCAGACTCACATTTGGTTTGACTTAAAACCACTAAGTGCCTGTATGTCCCACTAATGCCAAAAGCTACTGTGGCTTTTTTATGGAAGAGACAAATCTGGAATGTAAAATTAAGCAAAATATTTGAAAACTTTGGCCTATAAACATTGTGTATATAGCCAATGTAAACTAAACTCCTAAATATTTAAAATCTTGTTTGCTTTTTATTAGACATAATTTTGGTTTTAGGAAAAAGAAGAATGGAAATAAAACCTCTTATTTTTACTCATAGGATTAATTAAGATAACTCCATGAGATCACAGTCGGATACATAAATTAAATTAAACTACCCAAATAAGTCTTCTTAGGCTTGAAAAGAAAGTTAGGGAAGAACAAATGACCCTTTTTTCCCCTTCTGTCTGATTCATTTTAACCATTCTTCCTTGTGCAGCCACCATTACCATTCATGGTGAAGTTTAAGGGAATCAAGGAAAAGAATGCATAGCACTCTGCTGCATCTACAATCACTTACTTAATTTTAAATGTTGCATGTAAAATTTTACAATACTAAATCTAAAAGACTACTGTTGACAACTTGCTAGGAATCCTGACCAGTGGAGTGATTACACCACTCTCATTTTTCAGTGGAACTAAGAGAAGGGCCCCAAGCTGTAAGTCAGTGTAGGGCAATGACATATGTGACATTCCTCAGAAAACCCACTCTTGGCTAGAAGTTTTACAAGTTTAGAATCAACCCCTCTGCTTATGTTTACATGCTGCAGAGAACCTGACAAGTTCCTACAAAGCCTGTGTAAAACTTTCAGAATATTTCCTTCCAATATACTGGGTGTGTTCACACTTTTCTTTTAAACCTAAGGCAATAGTACACCTACCTGCGCTGCCAGTTTGTTGTTGAGCCACCACAGTGGAGAGAGAAGCCACTGGCTTTTGAAAGAGGGCTTGCTCACTACAGCTGCTCTTCACGTTATGGAAAGTTTTAGGCTTTCTTTTGCCTTTCTCATTCAGACAAGGAAGTTTTCATTTCCAGATCATTCTGAATTAACTCATATACTGCCACACAGACATATTTATAATTTTGTTTTACTCTGAACAATGTTTCTTTTTAATAATTAAAAGACACTTAGGTTAGTATAAATCAGTAGTTCAGATTTGCTGTTGTCATTCTATAAGTAACCTTCTGAATTACTTGTAAAAGGAATGGTCTCGTAAAAAGGGGAGGAAATCTCTTCAATTAAATCATAAACATTTTATAACATATATTATCATCCTGGGACAAAAAAAGTACAAATTTTTGTAAAACCATGCTATCAAAGTTGGGGAAAAGGATAATGCAACTCAAGTCTTATGAGAACAGTTTTAATAATGCATTTTACTTTGTAAGCAGTGAGCAAACAGAGATCTCATACACTATCTATGACAGTATGCAGAGGATACACCTTTTCTTGCAGAGGTGTTGAAACAACAAGGTGTTCTTGTTGATGGTGTGCTCAAATGTGTGGTCATGTCCAAGTGTATGTAACCAGTTTTGTTCAGGAACAGACAAAGCTACTTCTAATTACAGTCTTCATATTAAAAGCTGAGCATGTATTTGTCTTTGAAGAGCTGTGACCAAAATGACTTCACAATGCAAAAAATGAGGCAGGTCGCTCATTTCTCTGGTGCATACTTATGTGCTCCTGGGTTAGGTAGACGAAACTGTACTTTACTGTCCAGTTCAGATCAACCATAGTTTGCTTTATTTGCAGTCATTCTGCCACAGAAGCCTTGCGGTTCGGTCTTCATTATTTTGGGGTTTGGAAAGCAAAATTAAAATGTGAAACCCTATCAACATGTGAACTCTGCACCTTCTGACATATGGGGCCTGCCCCTCATCCAACACAATCTTTGGTTAACAGCTGTGAGGAGTTTTACCAGGCTAAACAGCTTTTTAGTCCAACCCAGAGGAACTGGCATGTGTTAGCACAGCTACAGAAGGTCTCTACAGTCCCTAAATGCAAAAACATATTGAGGATTGCAAAGAAAAAGTTACAAGGGGAACAGAGTTCAAATAAAATTTGTTCTCTGCTTCATGGCAAGATCAATTTATGCTCACAAACACGTTCAAGACAGGCTCATTTGCCACAGGTTTGCAATTGTGAATGCTCAGTATGAAGCATCTGAAGGATTACCTGTCTGAAGGTAATCCTTGGAGCAGCACACATTGATGTTTTTCCACTTAAAGTAGCAATGGAATATTAATTGCAGGAAAACTGGTGTCTGTGTCTAGGGCTGCCATACTTCTGCACCTGGTTCTTCTGTAACACAGATGATGCATATGGATCTTAACAAATCCGTGATGCAAATATAGGCAGACCAATATATCCCAGAACCTGAGGCTTATTTTACCTTTAGAGCTCATCTGTCATGCCCAGCTGCCCTCCAGTGCATGTAGAGCCTGGTCAGACCCACTAGCCTGAGTAGGCATCAGACAGCCTGAAACACTGAGCAAATGGCAAAGTGTTCATTTCTTGCCAAATAAAGGAAAAAATAAATTATTTTCAAGGAAAACTGGATGTATGGTAGCGATGTCCACATAATAAAGAATCCAGACTAGTTTAAGTAAGTCTGACAGCAGGACAGTGTGAACAGGCCAGTGTAGCCTGTAAATAGCCCACTGACAACTTCCTATCACCACCGTGCTGCATGAGGGGGGACATGAACCCTTATGTGCCCCAGACACATGAGAGTCAGAGAGAGAGGGGTGTTTACTCCCTTGTCAGTGTGAAGAGCTTGTTTCATTATTCTGGCTTTGACTGAGTTCCTCTGCCTCTTGCCAAGTTAAACTTCCATTATCACAATAATTCTAGGTGCTGCTAAAGGCATTTGGCGAAGCATGAGGAAAGCTAATTGACATGGAAAAGGAAAATTTGCAGGCCATGTTTTCTCCTGTGGAAATTATGTTAAATTGTTGCTGCTGCATTACACAAATAATTTTGATACATTAGCTTGTCTTTTGCTTGTCTTTACCTAAATCTCACCCCAATACTATGTTTTTTTACATACCCTTTTTAGTTCTTAGTTCTTAGACTGGTTTCTGGAGAGCTCACAAAGGCATCCTAGGGAGCAGCCTCCTTCGCATCACTTCGAAAGCTGATATGGAACACCAGCTATTCGACAATACAATTATTTCCTTAAAAAGGAGCAATACTTTATCCATCCAACTAGCATTTCTCTGAAGGATTGACAACACTGACTGCAGTCAGGCTCTGCTGTGCCTTGTGCCATGGCACGAGCTGCAGCTCCGCAGTGCAGCAGGGCTGCTGCCAGGTGAAGGTTAAGTCCTTCGTGGCGGCTCTGCTGTGCCCTGCTGAACTATTTTTGCCTGTCACCATCATCCTCATGCACCACCTCAGGTAAAACCCTGACCTAGCCCATGCTGCTTGAAAGTCATATTCACTGCTCCTGTGGTGACAACTTTGTACGACAACAGGGTTGCCATCCTTCCCTATCAAAGGTATGAAAAGCATTACTGCCAGAAAACAGCAACATTTCTGAAGCATTTAGTTGTGCTTTATCTGTCTTTGTTCAGTGCTCACCCACACTGACTCTGTCATTAGTTTCTAACAATTTAAGACATTCCTGTTTTCAGCTTTCTCTGAAGCAGCATGTAAGCCTCTGACAGTTGTATCTCACTGATACTTTTCTGTAGTTTAACAAATCTAAATATAGATCAGAATCTGATTCAAAAAAATTGAATCAACACTTTATAAATTTTACACTATTTTCACCTACTCATTGCAATGACAAAAGCAAAGACTATTAGTTTTTTATTGTGTTAAAACTATGCAACATTTATAATTCATACCTATTTTATAAATACATAAAAGCTTAAGCAAATTACTTCACTGCAAAGTGTTGAAATACATGCCCACTAAATTGTGGCCAAATCCGAAGATGGCTGTGAATAAGACTCTCAGAAATTAAAAAAAAAAAAAATTAATGTAAAATATTTTTAATTATTTACATCTCTGTTGTTCCATTGTATCTTAGATGTCATTTTAAAAATGAAGTGGTATCTTATCTTGATTAATAACAACTATATTATCAATACTTTGCTATGGACTTCACAACACTATCTGTCTTGCTAAAAGATATTTAGTGAAAATGAAAACAATTCTGTTTTATTTAGGGAACAACAATATTCTTGATTGTTCATCCTCACTGTTCTGGAAGAACAATGAAACAGCACTTACATGAAGGATTTACTGGTTTGCATGCCAGGACAAAAACAGATGGACAAAACAAGTTTAGACAACTGAATCTGAAAAATTGGATGACCTTTATTTCACAAACAAAGTTACAGAAATTCAGAAAAAGCCAAACACTATTTTATTGCCTTCAATGGAGAAATTCCGGTATTTGTCCTCGAGCCAACCACTTTAATTTAAACATGATGATGTAAGTCAGTAGGTAGCCCTTATGGCCAACACAACATCATTCCTAAAGCACAAAGATCTCAAATGCTTTCTAAAAAGCCCCATTCCACTCCCCAAAATACTTATCATTGTCTTAGCTAAGGGTAAGATCAGATCTAATGAAGGAGATTTATGGATTTAGGGTTTTGGTTGGGGGTTTTTTTGTTTGTTTGTTTTTGGGGTTTTTTTGGGGTTTGGTGTTTTTTTTTTTTTTGTACTTGGTAGCATTGACTCACAGCCAAGATCAAGTGATTTGCAGTGACAGTGTCAAGCTTAGGTGAGAGATCCTGACTCTGGCAGCTCGTGGGTGAGGATAAGGCAGAAATACACCAGGCAGACAAAACAAGAGGTCTGGAAAGCTGCTAAAGAATTAAGGAGGAAAGAGAAACACATATCCTTGTTAGCAACAAAGCACAAGGTTCAGATCCCTGGTTTTAAGGCATGCAAAAGGAAATTACACAAAGGAAGCCTTCCATCAATGTTTCTAAAATATCCAATATTGCTCTTTGCTGAAACCATAAGAATTGAAGCAATCCAGGCAGAGAGCAAAGATATGGCAAGGCCACTGCAACAAGTAAATTTTGTCATTATGCCCATATATATTACAGATTTGGAAGGGGTATTTAAACTCTGTAAAATCTATGGAATACAAATACTGAACTAAAAATATTCCCACGTATTCTTCACACCCATTTGAGAGCAAAAGTGCAAGCTGAAATTATCATGAAAAGCTGATCAGTGTCCTTTCAGCTTTAAATACAATGTGTTCTAAGAATCTAAGAGATTCAAACTAAACAAAAGAAAAATTAAAATCTACACAGGAGAATCACCTTATACAGAAGCAAATAGAAAACCTTCTAAAATATGGAATAACAAAGTTTGGGAATGACAGTTCATTCAATAATTAAGTCCCAGAAACAGCTAGGTATTTGGTACATTTGCAGGTAGATTTAGAAAATTGCTTCCATTTCATCTACCTACTGTTAAGAGATCAATATATTATTGACACAACACACTAGAAATCAGCTGCTATTGTAGGAAATAATCAAGGCCACTTCCCATGTTCATGTGGTCCTCCTCAAAGAAGCATCCTACTCACTTAGGATTCCTGTCAAGCTTTTTGTCCCTCACTGCATTGATCACACTGGGAACTTCACACGCCATAAGGGATGAGCACAGGCTCACGTGAATGGCTAGGTCCTTCCTCCATATGCAAAAATCAACTTAATACATGATGGAAAAGGGTAGCTCTCGTGAAAATACATCAGTCAATGTAATTTTTAAATGAATACTTACAATCGTACTGTGAGAGTACAGGTTTGTTATGTTCTATGTGGTTTTGCATGAATTCCATATCTGGAAAATTCATTTAGTACCACGATTTTTCTAAAAAAGAGACATTTATAAGAGCATGCGGACATTGGCCCTTCACTTTGTTGTCTGTCCCAGCAGTGTCTCCTTCACAGCCGTGTCACACACAGAACACGGACTTACACACCGCTTGAGGCGGCTGGTATTGCAAACGGGGCGCTGTCTTGTTGGAAGATCATTTTTAAGAGACCCCTCTGCCTGGATTCCTGGTGGTTATGACTTTGGTCTTGACTTAATCCATGTACATCCCAATGCCCAAGTTATTCTCCATTAACTTTATTGGGACTTTGCCCTGGCTCAGGAGAGACAGGATCAGGCCCCAGCTACAATCTGTGACTGCAATAGAACCAAGCACTTTTGCTTTCTAGTGAAAGAGCTTCTCTGCAATTATTCTCCTGACAGGAAAGATGCTGAGGCAGACCACATAATATTATGACCCTAAGGATTTTTATTTTCTTTTTGTAGCAGGAGTAAAGTGCTCCCTCTTCTGCACTCTCAGCTCTGTCAGCCTTTGTTTCTCAGAGCTGTTCAAAGACCCAAAAAGACAGAATCCTCCTGTTCCGCCTTTTGCAAAACAAGCTGCTGCATTCAGAATGAAAATGCTCTGCAAACATACAGCTTTTTATTCTCAGTAATTCCGTTTTTCTTTTTTAGCAGAAAATGGTTTAATTCTGCCTAACAAGCAATTAATATGTTCTTCCAAACAAATCAGAACTGGAGAACCAAATTAACACCCTTCAAGACTGATACATCAGCGCCGGATTTCACAGAATGCTTTATGACCCTTCCACCTAATCTAATGGATGGATTTTAAATATAAAAAAACCTTAACATGGCTTGAATTTGAACACTTCGACTTCTTCTAAGTGTGTGTCACTAATTACAGAGAGACTTTATTAAACCAAGTAGTCACCTATGTATTTCAAAGACAAGAAAAACTTTTTAAAAAACCAGCAACCGTTAAATATTACATTCACTGTTATTTTTATTGAGAAATACCCAGCAAAGGAATATTTACCATTTCAGTACTGCATACATATCAAGATTATTTGTAAATCTAAAATCAACTAAATATTAAACACATAGCAGTATCTAGTCAGAACCAGGGATATCAGCTGCTAATTTTTTCCACTTGTCTTTCACTTCCTTCAGCTCATAAACAGATTTAATAAAAAAAGAATCATGGAATCAAAACAACATATTCATGGGGAGGTATGTTCATTTAAGCAACAGGCTGTTCCAATGTAGCTTTTAATAAGATAGATGAAATTGAGTAAGTGATAATTTAACCAATGACAGAAATGGTTTTGCATACATTGCAATAATGCCAAGCTTTGAATTCTAATGAATCCTCTGTTTTTCTCATAAAACCTCAGCTCCTATAGTCAGTTAATTAGACAGTAATTTCATTTTTTATTTGGGGGAGTGTGCAAAAAGGTACAATTCTAAGTGTTGTATTTAACAAAAAAAAAAAAAAAGTTGATAAGAAGGAAACACCTCAGGGAACAGACAGTAAAGGAAAAAAGAACACCATGTTCAAAATTATGCAGTTTTTGTGTTGTATGGTGGGCAGAGCTCATAATTATACATATATTCAAAGTATCCATACCAGGATGTAGATGCTGGGAGTCCAGGTGGTACCATTGCTGCAACACCTGCAAAAAAGATGAGGCAGACTGGGAATACCATTTGTGCTACTGAGATCTTCGTGGACTAATGTCCAGGATAATATCCAACATCAGGGTATATAGCCCCCATGAGAGTGGTCAAGTGTATACAGAGTTAAATAGCCTAAAAAAATGGGCAACAACAGGGCAAGATTCTAATGATGCCTCACTCACATGGGGTAACTTTGTCCTTAAGAAGTGCCTCTGAAAACAAGACTAAATCAGCCTGCATGCCTGTACAGCTTCTGCGCTGCCAAATCTGGCAGCAGAGGTTTCTGCCAATTATTTTTTGTTAAGGGAATTGGACTGCAGCCTGTGATTCATTTTACATATAGTAGAGCAAGAGTTGGCCTACATATAAAAATTCACGCTGGTAAAACTGTGTCAGTTTGGGGTGTGATATTTTGCTGACAGTTTTACCTTTAAAAGACCTAAAGTAGATGTGGTGAAATCTGTGCCCAGATAATTTATACTCACTGAGGTTCTTTGTTGGGTTGGTATTTTCTCCTGGTTTTCAGCTAGAATAAACAGGCTAAACGATACAACTATGGCACCTTCCAGCAGGCTGCATATCCATCCATTCTTATCAAAATAATACAGATAACATGTAAGTCCAGACCTGTACCAGAAGCTTCCCTCCAAAAAAGAGGGGATCATTAATAGGCCCTTTGTACCAGTCATCTCTTTACAGAATCACAGAACTGCTAAAGCTGGAAGGGATCTCCAGAGGTCATCTGGTCTGGTGGCCCTGCTCAAGCAGAACCACCCAAAGCTGGTTGTACAAGCCCATGTCCAAACAGCTTTTGAATGTCCTCAAAAATGGAAAATCCTGGGCAGCCAGTGCTCAGTCCTCCTCACAATGAAAAAGTGTTTCCCAATATTCAGACTGAATCTTTACGAGAAGAATAAACTTGTTTGGTACAAATATTTTTAAAAATCTACCAAATATACCAGAATTTTAGAGAGGTTAACTAATACATATAACACCCAGTGTTATCAGAAGTGAGTCTATGTTTTTGTTATAAAAATGGTACCAGTGCAATGGCCTCATTATTCACACTTTCTAGAAATCAGTGTTTATACTGAGTAGAGAAGTTCACCATATTTAATTGGAAGGTAAGGACATCTGAAACTAAATCCGCTCCTTGGATATCAGCAAACTGAGACTTGTCAGAAAGGCACAATCAAAAATGAGCTTAATTTTTACCAGTTTATTTCTCATGTTAGTTGTAGATAGGAAGAGATCACAATGTAATACAAATGTTTTAAGAGTCAAGATTTACATAGGGAAAAATTAATTTGTTAACCAACTACAACTTGTTTTATTAGAATCATTATTTCAAAGGAGACTGAGCAATGAAAAAAGAATTGGCTTTCATTTTTAACATTTCCTTCTTGCATTAATACTCTTAGTCAATTACAATACTCAATTTCAGTTTGACCCACTGAGATTTCAAATTGTAGGGTCTGGAGGGGGTAGATGGCTCTTGCATCTTTTCCATATACTATTTTCTCCGACAAAACAAGTTTGGCAAGCACATGTCAGGCTCGTAGCAAAGGATCTGACCTGACCATTTTAAGCACTGTTTTCTTAATATAATGTTGACATATGGCTATTGTGCTCTTAATGTAGTTATTTTGTGTCTGCTGTGTTGTTGCTATCTCATCTTCTGAATTTTCTTCAGGCAATTACTGTCAGAGGCATTTAAATTCTTCTGCTACATATTAACCAGTTGCCAACATTCCCCTTTTTTTGGTGTGGAAGGAGTATTTATGAGGCCAAAGAAATACTATTGCAAGATGTCCTAGGTATATCTGTATACTTGCAAGGCCATCTAAAAATATTCTGACTACACACCAAAGAAAGGTAAAGAAGCTTTGGAGAGGATAAAGCTGTTCTTTTGGCCTTCACGTGTCATGAAACCAGAAAAAAACACACTATGTTGCTTTCATGTCTAATACGTTGAAGAGTTGCCTGTGGTTAATTACACTGCATCGTGGAAGGTGTCACAATCAGGCAGTAGGTTTAAGCCAGTTGAGAGTGATGTGAGGAAACAGATGGAAAATAACTCAGGTAACCATAGAAAGCAAGTACAAGAGCTTTAGCCGTAAGTAGGCAAAATACCACATTTAACCATTTTATGCAGTGGAAAAAGGAAACTCCCCTGCGAGAGAAAAACAGTGCAAGCTAACACACATTGTTCACTACCATGTGTTGACAATATTTTAACCTTGAGCACGCAAGACCAAAGGTACATACGATAAACAGAGAAATGAAATAGCTGGTAGGCACAGGTTTTACACAGGACAGGGGAGGGGATGTCCTTCACATTAGCACTTGCTGGTTCACAACACACTCCACATCCCGTGATGGGGAGCAGCTGCCCTGCTGCCATGCTGTCCAACATCCATCAAGGCTGCATCCTCCCTGACCAGCCTGTAGTATTTATTATATCGTATGGCTTCTGTTTGGTTCTTGTGTGTTGTTCTAATGTCCCTTAACTCTAAGCTATTAAAAACTGCCAAAAGAGTATGAGATCAGGAAGTTTTTATTCTACCAGGCTTCACAGGGCTAAGTCTGAATAGTCCTCTGAGGAGCTTCTCTCTCTTTCCATCTAATTCACCCCACAGGCACCTAAACTGAGCAGTGTGAGGACCTGCTCATCATCACTGTGTTACTGTGCTTTGTTCACATTCTGGAGTGTGACACACCTTCATTTTCCTCTGTCTCTACTTACAGAAAGGGGTGGCAGGGCCTACTTCACCAGCTGCAAGCATTCCAACATGTTATCAGGTAATCAGCTTTGCCTTTGCAGGCATGACTCGTGGTCATAATGTTTGCTTTCACGGAACAAATTGCAGATCTCTAGAAAATCAGCATCTAAATTTGTTGCAGAAACTCATTTTGAATGCAAGCTAAGTCCTATGTTTTCAGATTGTACCCCACAAATACTAAAATAAGCACTTCCTGGGGGCTGAAAAATAAACCTTGGAAAAAATATACCCTTGATTTCTCAGAGAGTCAAGAGTAGATGTTTGAAGAGAAAAAATTAAAGATATGTGATCTGTTCCTATACTTTGCAGTTTGCCAGATTCTGTACTGAAATTCAACCAACCATTAAGTCATAGGATAACATGTACTATTTACAACAAACTAAATATAGCAGTTGGTTTTACTCACAAATGCTCATACTTTTCTTTAGTGATTTCTAAAGGAATTTTATCATATGACCATAGGTTTCACAAATGCCAGTTAGACAGGCATGACAAGGGTACTGATAGCATCATAAAAGCAGCAGTTACACTTTACTTGAGCGCTTAGCATAAATTGTATCTATAGCAGCTAATCAGACAACTGGTTAGCAATTTAGAAACCAGTTTATTCATAAAATTAAATGTAGCATCAAAAACAATGTGGCAATATGACTAAGCTGGGATTGTATATGTTGAAGCATATTGGACAAGAGACCTGTTTGCAAAGTTCATGAGAATTCGGCTGTACTGCAATATTCTATCAGCCATCATCATTATCTTGTACAGGTACCTAGTGGACAAAATAACAATCTGAACTACAGAGAAACTGCTAAAATTCACAGTTGAGTGAAATGCTGATTGCAGCAGCAACCCTCTTTTCTTCTCCCTGTCACTCCCACCCTTTTGTTCTCTTCCACTTTGCTTTTCTCCTTGGAACAGCAGACAACAGTACAATGGCGTGAGTAACATGTGGTATATTGGTCTTATTAGCATTCATTTACACCGAGCCACGTAGCTGCACTCCTCCCAAACCCACTCTGCTCAGCATCCCTACTGCCAAGGCACACACTTGCCTGCACAAGAGATCAGGACACCTTCTTCTCTCATGGGCTCTCTTCTTGCCTGTCCCAGCAAAGAGGAGCTGCTTTCTGCCCACTTCATGCACTCAAATGCCTCATTGTTTAAATCAAATTACAAGCTTACTTTCTGGCCAAACTCTTTATCTCCTGAAAGCAAGTTTGAATGTAAAAGATAATACAGCATTCACCATAAACATTACTCTGTTCCATGACTGTAATTTTTATCTCCTAATTGAAATACTTTTTATTTTCTTTTCCTCATTGAGCTATTTTAAGGAATAGCTGAATGAGATTGTGTTGGAAGACACACTGAGTGTTGCTCAAAACAGAGGGTCTTTTTTTTCAGAGAGCAAAATATACGAGTTCCAAAATAAGTTTACCTGACACGAACCTAGGTTGTTAAAAATCAGCCTTTCCACCAGTTTTCATAGCCAAGGCATTATGAAAGCAGAATTCATGAAAAGTTATCTAAAAAACACCTATATGTCATGGCTGGATATAATCTTTATGTGAGGACTAACATAGACTACAAAAATGTCCACCCATTTAAAGCATCATTTTGAGTGCCATGATGTCACTGTTGCTTGCTGAAGGAGACATCTCATTTTTCAAGGGACATTGTAAGATCCCTTAAACCTCAGCAAACCATACTTTGCTCAATATTTTTACTTCAAAATGTAAAGAATTACTTCATCTTTTTCACAGTTATCTTAAAATAGGAAGCTACGGGAGAAAAAAATCATTTCAGACAACAGCCCAGGAACTGAATGAATTGCTTGATGCCATCCCCAAAACCTGGTTCACAAAATATCTGGCTCATTGGTCAGGGAAATGGGAAGTCTGTGCAGTACCTGATCTATTATTCTGAGCTGCTAAATTTTTCTTCTTACCTTTCCATCCTTGGTGCATTTTAGCTAGCACAATCAGTGTGATTAAGAAGATGTTCTAAGACAGTGCAAGTCACCTGTGAGACAACAGATACATAAAAGCGAGGGTCAGGAAAAGTAGCTGCATTGGGGCTTGGATGGAGTTGCCCCTTCATCATGTAGCAGAGTGAAAAAGCAGGTGTCTGTTTTAGGACAAGGGAAACTTTAAGAAAAAAGAAAGGTATAAAAAAAAGGAAAAAAATACAGCTAATGGGTTTCCATCTTCCTTTTGCTTTCCTGCCTCCCTTCACCACCAACAGAGAGATAATAAATTGAAAGACTTGGTGCTGTCAGTGAATCAGGGTCTGGCCTCCATTGCTGTCTAGAATCCAATTTGAAGTCATCATGCCATTTTCCAGGTAATAGATATAAAAGTTTCGGTAGGAGACAAAGCATCTGAAGTTGGATCACATCATCAGTTTTGTACTGATGAGACATTGGATGGGTTTTCTATTACATATCCAAAGAGTGAACATCTGTCTTACCAGAAAGCTTATTCAGGCTCAGCCAAAAGCTTTCATATTCAGAGATACATGTCATAATTTGAGCCTAGTGAACTGGAGATATTCTGGGGGAAGAAACATGCCAGCACAGAATATTTTAACACAGCTGAGATTGGTTGAACGTGGAAAGGACACTCAGAAAAAAAACCCAGATTCTTGGAGTTTTCTATTCTTGTTTAATTCTGAATAATTTTTTGTTTCTAGTGTGCTATATACACACTGGACACTTAATAGGAGAAAAAGGCACTCTCAAAAAAAATTAAAAAAGGAATATTAAACAAAAGAACAATAAATTTCAAAAGCATTGGCTCTAAAATAATTTTAAAGCATATGGGATTTTTTACAATGACATAACAGAAAAATTCTCTCAAGATAGGGCAGACCTCTCAAGACTCAGTAAGCCTCCAGAAAGTGTTTCTTTCTGGCCATCAAGGAGATCAGGCTTCAGAGGAATCTTCCTTTAAAGTATGTGGGGAAAAGCAGGCTTTGTGCATGGTTTGCCTTCTGAAGGCAGCTGTCTGTGCAGTGACCAACCTCCACACCACACACCTTCCCAGAACACCTAAAGTCAGCTGGGGCAAATACTGCCCTATGTGACCATAAAATAGAACCTTCCTGGAGTCACGCCGTGCTATAAATCAAGCAGCAGTTAGAAAATTTATCTTCCCAAGAGGACCTTTAGAAGACAATCCATTTTGAATGCTTAGGTAACCAGGTACAAAACAAGAGGGTCCAACCTGGAAACAACTTCTTCACATGGGCAGTACCATCACTTTTAATCTAACTATGTGCATGAGTAAATATTTTGCAGACTCATGAATTTATTTCTTAACTACCTTTTGCAGAAATGGCATCCTAAAGTCTCTTATGGAATTAAATAACACTGTCCACTCTCTTGTATCTGATATAAATTACAGAAAACAGCATCATAAAGATATTGCACCGTGAATAAATTAAACCATTCAGTCGTAAGGCCAATGACCAAAGGAAAGAAAAATTAAGAGACATAGGCAAAGGAGGAAAGATATGTTTCAAGATCGGGTTTGAAAAGAGATAGAGTTGATGAGGCAGAGAGCCATATTCATGCAGTGGGACTGAGTACCAAGAAAAACTTTCAGATGTTCTGATAGCCAGACAAACCAACCATGGACAGGCTTGACTAGACACATGGTACATGGAGGCTGTCACACATCTTCCTACACAAACAGCAATTCTCACACCTCACGAATTACTTATAGGGAGAAACCTGGTGCTTGACTGGTCTATAACTTGTTATGTCTCTAGTTTTTCAGTTCACTGCCCTATAAAAGGCATTTATGCTAGCACAAATCCAGCAAGACACTAGGAGTATAGCTTCAACCCATAAACCAGAGACATGCAGAGTGTTTCCTGAGAGAAAGAGCAACATTTGTGAAGGTACTCCAAACCATTCTGTGGTTTTGTGCAGCCATCTTGGGATGCCAGCAATCGAAGGTGCTAAACAGGTAGACAAGATTTCTGCAGTCACAACAGTACAGTCACAGCAGAAACTCCAGTCGGGTGGCATTGGATTTGGTTTTCACTTCTATCAAAACTCATGGGCCATACCCACATTCATGTGTAGGTGTCCTGTGCCACTAATTTCAATGGACCTTAGATGCCTCAATACCTCCATGAGCACAGGTTTTATGCCTGGTCTTCAGCAAGTCATTTAAAGATTGTGTAACTCAAACCCTTCTCTATCAAGCTGGGATGTTAGCACTTGGTAACAATAAATTAGGCCAGTGAAAAGTTCCTGTAATAACACACAGCACTACCGTAATATCTGCATAACATTTTCTGTGTCGCATCAACCAAGAGACAAACAACCCAATGCCACAATTAGAAAGAGTTGCCAGATAGGGCTTACTGCCCCTACAGGCAGAGCAAGACCCTGTCAGACACAGAAAGAGATTCTGAAAGTTCGTTTAAAACCTGCTCGTATGCCAGTTTCACCAGAGCTGATGGAATAAAGCTGGAGTCCACAGGAAGACAAAAACAAATGGTTCCTTCCATAAGATGCAGAAATAAAAGGTGCATACCCTTTTCCTGCTGTCATACTGGTTCTTTTCCCTTATAGGCAGGGGGATAAGTTATATGACTGTAAAAGACTCATTGTACTATGCACATCTTCACTCCAGATCCTCTTGCCCCTGTTCCCACATGCACTTTCTCCCAGTCATTATGCTGATCAATGTCCCAGCCTTTCTATCCCTGCCACCTCCACCAAGAAGACTCCCAATCCTATCTGAATCATCTAAATTTTTCCTTTTCCCTGGAAAACTTACTTACATTAGTTTCCACTCATGACAAGCAGCTTAGGTGTGACCTGAAGAGCAGTGGTGCAGAAGAGGCCCTGGGGATCCTGGTCAAAGGCAAGTTGAATCTGAGTCAGCAGTGCCCTGGCAGCCAGGAGGGCCAACAGTGTCCTGGGGGGTAATCAGGGACAGCATCATCAGCTGGGCAAGGCAGGGGATTGTCCCACTCTGCATCACTCTGGTGTGGCTCACCTCGAGTGCTGTGTGCAGTTTGGGGCACCACAATATAAAAAAGACATTAAGCTATAAATGAGTGTCCAAAGGAAGGCAACGAAGATGGGCATGGAGAGGAACAGCTGAGGAACAGCTGAGGTCACTTGGTTTGCTCAGTGTGGAGAAGAGGAACTGAAGGGAGACCTCATTGTGGTTTTCAGCCTCTTGAGGGGAAGCAGAGGGGCAGGATGAGGCCAGTCTAGTAGACTGCCACATAGTAACCAGTCTGCCCATGGCAGCAGGGTTAGAACTAGATGATCATTTGTCAGAACCCAAGACATCCCTTTGGATGTCCCGGGCGGTCCGAGACCCCAGGAGGGGGTCCAGAGACCCTGGAACAGTGATGAAAACACCAGTGCCTTTGATTTTAGCCCCTGGGAGCGATTGCCAACATTATATGAAGAATTACAAGTCACAGGTGTGTAATTAGGATATTAAATAACTTATTTTTGTGTATTAATGTGGATTTTGGGGGTTCACAAAGGGGGCTCAAGGAGACAAGATGGAGGGATTTCGGTGTGTCCCTTGTCTTTCTCCTTCTTCTTCTTGTCCTCCATCTTTGGGTGAGGTGGTGGCATTTTCTTATTGGTTTAGTGTAAAAGTGCACAGTTTAATAAAAGCAGTAGATATTGGTATAGTAGTGAAAACAATGGGGACGTAATAATTAGTATAAAAGATTAGGACCGCCCAGGAGCGGGGCAGATAGCCTTCGGCTGTGGTGTAGGTGACACCTACGCCGGCTGAAGAGAAAATATTTAAGAACACGATAGAATAAACAACTCTGATAAAAGAATCGACGCGTCCTGATTCTTTCTTCTGGCACGGGGCTTGGAGAAAAGGACTTTACCCGCAATTCTCGGATGGCTACCAGCCCGGGATCCGAGAATCATTAAAGTCCCTTCCAACTCAAGCCATTCTATGATTCTATGACTTAAACTAGGAAACCCACAAAACAGTCACGTTGCTTCTAAAACATCATGCTAACTTTTAATACTCTATGGAGACAACTACTGATGAATAATATGGTCTATCCTGCTAAACAGAAAACAGAGAAAAAATTGTTGTCTTGTTTTTGTTGGAAAACAAGGAAAATGTAATCTTATAGGTCGATCAGTAGAACAGGTAGGAAGCATTTAGTTTCTCAGCTTTGGCAAAGACTTTTCATCTTCCCCAAGCCTAGTCATGCCAGCCTGTTTTCCATGGTGATATCTTTTTTTTTTTACATTATGAGATACCATAGGCTTTGACTCACTGAGCACTTCCAGATTCACAGAATCATGGAATTGTAGAATTATCAAGGTTGGAAGAGACCTTTAAGATCAGCAAGCCTAACCATCAACCCAGCATTACCACTGTAATCATACTATTTTATCAGGAGGTACAGCCAAATCGTGCTTCCATGAGCACTGGTTGTGAGGAGAGTCAAGTATATCAAAGAACCCTTGAAAATGCACCACTGCTTTTGAAAACTTGGATATTAAAAACCCTTCCTCTCAATTTTCTCCCCTAGTGCAGAAATGTTGTACCTGCTCAATACACCAGGGCATAATGAAGCTGAAATCAAGCTTAGAAGTATTATAAGACTCTTGGAAGGAGCTGCCCCAGAGGAATGATTGCTTAGCAAATTCCTCCTAGGAAAGGGAAGGGACACATGTTATGTCTTATTGAGCTTGACTGTTGAAGTGAGACCCCAAAGATTGTATGGTACATGGCAAGGTTAGACATTTGCAAAACAGACACATTCTTAATATGCTCTTTAAGTCACATGGACACTCACTAATTCTTCATTAGGCTGATAATCCCTCTGCATGAAAGGACAAAGACTACAGATTTTTCCATGTAGCCTGGGAGCCATGAGGTCAGCTTTACTGAATGAATTTATCAATAGAGTTAGAGTTTCAATTTATCTAATATGTTTTACCTAATAAGGCAGTTCCTGTCGTAATTGCTGCTGTAGAGATAGGAGGTTAATCTTTTAAATGATGGCACTGGACTCACCTGCTGAGAGATGATCCAGAGCTCTCCTATAAAACATTCATGGCTTCATGCCTCCTCTGCTGCACTTAAATCTATGTTAACAGTTTCAAAAAGCTAAAAAGTCATGTCTATGCTCTGCAGTGATCAGTGGCACCACAGTAAGATACCTTTGCATTCAGCTCAGTTGGATAAAAGTAGTGGGTTGGTAGATTTAGTAGTGGGTGGAAATGACAGATGGAATTTACATCTTTTGTTCAAAAGCTTTGTTCTCCTCCTGCATTAGCGCAAAGAAGTTTTCTGTGATGTTTTGCTTGCTATCCAAGAGACTGGAAGTACCAATCATTTTGCTTTGTTCCCCCTGGAAAATAAAATAAAGAAAAATATCATATTTACTGAGTGCAGTGTGAAGAGATGGAAAGGGCAAAAAGGGACACACATCTACCCCTTCCCTACTGAGGTGACCCTGAGAAGATCACATAGAGTAATTGAAGGATTTAGAAAACAAAGAGCTAGAACTAACCGGTAAGAATGGCAGAACTTAACAAGAATGACTCTGCCATGTAATAAAAGTTCCAAAGTGGTTGAATAGCACTTACAAACTAGTTACACCATACTATTAAATACAGGAGACAGAGGTTGCTTTCATCTGTTAATGACAGAGTTAAGAAAGACTATGGTCATCAGGCAAAAAATGGTATTCATGTGCGAATCATCAAGCTCCCAAAACTACCGTTTTCTTTCTGAAAAATAAGAAGTTTCTCCTCTACAATGGTCATGTTACTAGTGCAGGTCAAGCACAGAATATGATTTATTGGTATCCTATTTATTATCATTAGATGGATGTTACACTTTCAAATTGCTTTCTATAAAAGTGAGGCAGTTAACAAAGACACAATGGACATAATTTTAAACTTGTGACCCAATTAAGGTTATAGATACCTGCAGTCTCAGCAAATACCAGTCTGCAATGGGGAATCAGTAAACTGCCTCCAGCTCACCAAGGAATCCAGCTGAACAAGACTCAGAAGAAAAGCAGCAAATATAACAGCTGAAGGTTAAAGTCTACTTAGCAATGGCAAGGCCAAATACAGTCCTGGCAATAATCTCCTCAGAGGTTGAAACAAATATCTCTTACAAGGCCTTTTTCAAGCCACATTCAGAATAGTTTGTTTGATGTGCTTCTTCCTGAAGAAGATAGTCAGGTGTAGAGGAAGAACCTAGAGAACAAAGAATTCAGTGGAAGACTAAAACATAAGGATTAAGATAAAATCATCAATATTTCAATCCCTAAAAGGAATGCCTTTTGTTTCATTAATAAATTTTTCTATGAACAAAATGGAACTTGAAAAATCTTTGAAAAATCCTACTAAAAAAGGCACACAAGGGTTAGCATAATTTGGAAGATGCAGCATAAGTGGAGCCATACTGAATATGAAGATGAGACACATTTAGTTTAAACCTCAGAAAGGGATTTTCTCAAAGGAGGATGAAACATAATGTTTGCTATGTGCAAAACATAAAGATTGCATCACCATCCTTTTAGATACAGCATATGAACATATCTGCTGAAAGTCAAAAGTGAAAGACTCTAGGAAGCTGCCAGACCTAGGGAAAATGAATATTCTGCAAATATATTTATTTTACATGTAAAGCAAAGCAAAGAAAAATGTTGTTAAATATTTACTCATCACCCGGTAGCTTATTAATCTTTGTTGCAGCAAATACAGCTGACTATAGAGTGTGGGCAGAGATGGTCCTTACCAATAAATAAGCTGAAGAGGCACCACCACAGCCTGGGGCTCCTAGGTAGGCAGAAGCCCTAACAGGGGCAGTGACTCAGCTACACGAAGAGCAGATGCACAGGCAAATCTGGCCATTACTCTTACATCCTCTTGCTTGTGTTTTTGCTCTGTGACTTCCTTCACCTGGCCCCCAGAGCTGTCCTGCTCTAGCAGACATCTCACAGCTGTTACTGCAGCACCGCTCCAGAATCGCTGGAGTCCATGAAGGCACGGACTGTCTTCTGATGACCTGCTTTAGGCACTTGATATTGATGGCTGCAACACCTGAAAATCAAATGCCTTGTCCCAGCCTGATGGCTCGGGAGCAAAGGCTCCTCAGCTGGTGTGTGGGGAATCTGATTCAGGTCATCAAATGTCTTTTTTTTAATCCCCTTGGTCATCTAGGTTTCCTGAACATGGAACATTCTACCTCCACCTGGTAGGAGACACTGATTCCTAGAGGCCTGCTCTGGAGTTTGGTGCAGTTCACACCACTGCCTGCTGAGAGAGGAGCCAGGAGTTCAGGCATTCTTCTGATGGATTGAGCAGCCACAGTGATTCCCTGCCTTTGCACAACAACGTGGTGGCACATCCCCAAACCCCGGAGGAGGTGTAAAATCTGAACTCTACTTCAGGCTGAGGGCTTCAACCCCATCAAAATCTCATTTCCCTGGGAGTACCTGACTGTACAGGTTACACACTAGGAGAGAATGTTCCCTCTCTTAAAACTGTGCCTTTTTTGTTCCCTACACTTCTTTTGTACACTTCTGTGCAGGACTCATAGCACCAGAGAACAGACAGGGAACCTACCTGCACCACCCAGAAGAAGTGAAAAAGGTCTGATTCATGGTTACTGTCACTCAATGGCTCTCAACAATTCAAAAGAAAAATACCAAGCCTCCCAGAGCAGGAAGCAGACGACCTTGAGAGACTCTCCTCCTCATGGATGGCATAGAGGCATAGAGAAAGTTACTTTATTAGCTCTTGATTAAAATAATAATAATAATAATAGTAAAATAAAATTAACTTGACACATCACACATGGGAAAGACCACAAAATAGTTAACAGACAGCTTCATTGGAAAATGTGCTAAGAGCAGCAGTGGGCTCTGGCAATAAAATCATGACTAGCTGTTTTCCTTGGGGATACACTGGCCTTCAGGTGTGAGTTATTCAGCAAAAGTCCAAAGGTCTACATTATGCAAGAAGGCAGATTAGATGGTCATAGCAGTCCCTTCTGGTCTTTTGCAATTAATCTATGACATGATGTCAGAAGGTTGGTTCATCAAAGACCAAAAAAAAGCAATTTCCTTGCTGATAAGTAAAAAGTAAATCAATTTTTAGTCCTAGATGAGGATGGGATTCCACTGGTCCCTAGGGGCTATTCCATGTTCAGGCCCTGAGCAACTGAGCAAGGGACTGCTGGACCAAACAGCACGTGCTCTTGCCAGGACCTGGATTTATTCTCCCTGTTTCCAGCAAAATCGCAGCCATGAGAGGTGAATTCTGGCTTCTGAAGACGCTGATGAGTTTAGATGGGGCCTTGGCTTCCAAAGGAGTATAGAATGCTCAATGATAAGCAGCTAAACAAATTATGGAAATCACGGAAGGGAAAATGGGCTGATATCTATGCCGCAGGATCACAACCTCACTGGTCTACATTTTTCCCCACTAATTCAGATCTTCAAGTCAAGATTGAACACTGAAAGACATTTTTCAGGAAATTGTGCTAAAAAATTGTGCAGATATTGAGTAACTGATTCTCAATTACTTGTGTGATGCCAGGGGCAATGCCCTTCTTACCTCCAGTTCCCCAGGGAGGGAAGTAAAACATGAGAGAACATTGCCAAAGGACTAAAAACCAAATAAGTAAAAGGTGATTGAAAGTGGAATAAGCAAACTCCCAGTCCCATATTCCTGCCACCAAATTTCACAATCCCCCAAAGGTCATTCCTTCCATTTCCAAGACTCATATGACTTAAATCTCCATGTAAATTTAAATCTCCATTTAGATAGCACTGTTTTCTCTTTCCTGTACTGGGATCTTACGAAGTGAGAAAACAACAGTGGTCAGAGCCTGTGTCTTTTTCAGCCAGGGAATGGCTGTAATACAAAATGGCAGAAGGAAACCAAACCACAAAATGAATTATACACCATCATCCTCAAGCACTGAAATTGGGTGGATTACATTGCAACTACATTCCTAATGATACCACTGCCAAGAGGATTTCTCTACAGCAAATGCAAATGTAAGTTTTTCACTAATGCAGTTGCAGAAATTATATAATTTATTACATTTTTTTAATTTCTCATTGGTTATGTTTAGGTATGTAACAGAATAATTGATGTGCACATTTGCAAAGGACAGATAGAGAGAAACTGCTCAGAAATAATGTGAAGTGGAGCCACAGTGTCTTTATTTTGTATTTGAGGCATCTTCCCAGTCAACGAACCTCTGTGGAAGATTAATGTCATTTGAACTTTTATTGTGGAATATCATTCGTGCACTGTCACACTTCGCACAAATGGTGCTTCAGTCACAGTTGGGTAACACTCCAGCATATTATTTCCCAGGCATTTGAGAGTTTAGAGAATTATTGAAGGGCAAACTGTACTCATTTGGTAATAAGGCAGAGTGCAGTTGCAGTCTCCATATGAATTCAACAAATGGAATCAATGTTAATTTCATTGAACGTAGCAAAATAGTTGTGATAATAACCCCTGTGAAATATTCCACTAGAGAAAAGAGATGGAGAATAGTGTCACAGTGTTTTATATCATCTACACAAAGGATTCTAGAAAAAAATATAGAAACGAGTGCGGAAAAAAAAAGCTTAATAATTTCTGAAAAAAATATACTGTACTCATTTGAAAAATCAAAACTGCTATTTTTCCCAGTCTTTATGCTTGGATTTTAAGGATTTGCTGCAGAAGAAAAAACTAAAGAAATCCACTGAGATTCACTTCCTGTTTTTACCAACCACATCCAGCTTTGAGGCAGTCTAGATGTTTCAATTTGGCATTACTGTTTGTGCAAATACGTGTTATACTGATCCTGAAAGTAAACATTTCCCAAAGCCATGATTTGTTATCACTGTCTTCATATATTATAGTCAATTAGTCAATAATTAGTCAAATAATTAAAAATATAATTATGCAATGATGTTGCCTTATTTTTAAATTAAGGACTCATTCACAAGCTGATTCCTTTTTCTGATTATATGTTTCTTTGCTACTAAGCACAGAAAGTTTAAGCCTTGGTTTTTGTCCCTTTTAGATTTAAAACAGGATTCTGTTAATAAACAGACAAGTGCTTATTAATATGCTGTCACCAGCAAAGACACAAATGTGCAACTAAATACTTATGCATTTTCCCCATATTACAGATGCAAATATATCTGTAAGAACCATCACTGATGTGTTAGAGACCTCTAGAGCTGTAGCCCTTCTCATGAAACTACAGTGGCTGATATTTATTTTATTAGGGCTATGGTTCAGGTATACAATATCAAGCTTTAATTTAAAAACTAAACAAAACCCTCTACAATAAAACAAACAAACTCACAAACTAAAAATGAGAGGTCCTTTGCAGAATTATCAAAATATCTCCAATACACAATCATAAAGTGCACAACACCCCAGCAACCACCATAGTTTCAGTACCTTTAGACACTTGCTTAAAACAGAGGGATATGAGCCTTTAGAAGGGCCCTGATGTCATGCAGAGGATGTGTCACCACTGTCAGATAAAGAAAGAAGTGTCAGTGCTGTGTACTGGCACCCAGAAAAGTAACTTCTACATAAACATCACAGGAATGAGACAACCAAAATCAGGAATTCAGTGTGTCTTTAACGATCCATTCATTTGTCTGGTTCCCATCTATCTATACCAAGGCTACAGGACTTCCAGCTAGCAAGGTCTGCAGGGGTGGAGTAGGATAGCTTGGAGTAAAGCAAGATGCACAGTCCACCTCATCCTTCAGAGCTAAATCTATGTTTATAACTTAGGAACAGAAATGTATCACTCCAATGCTCTCCAGTGACTATATTCACCCTCCTATCTAGCTACTTTTTGTAGTTGTATTAGTGACACTCTAATATCCTGAGAATTTCTTTTATCTTGCCACACAGTTATCAACAGGATGTCATGGTGCTATGCTATGCTCCATTGCAGCCACCTCCTGCCTCTTCAACCTGGGGCTATGAGGAGACCTTATCTCCCTGCAACCTCAAGAAGTTAGAGTTCGTGACACAACCAAAACAAACACAGGACTATTCATTAGTTCAGCAGTAGATGCAAATGGAGGCTTATGCAGGAGAACAGTTACAATTTGAACAAAACACTTTCCAATAATCTCATGTCTTTAAAAATGCTATTATTTTACCAGACGCAAAACATTCCTATCAAAAATTCATAAATGTCACCTTACATTATTTTTAATGTCATTTAAAATTACCACTATGGGCCAAACCATCCTGAATTAAATCTCACCAATAAGTGTATCCTAATGATTGGAAGGTCAAATACTGAATCACAGAACCACAGAATGGATCAGATTGGAAGAGACCACAATGGGTAATCTGGTCCAACCTCCCTGCTCGAGCAGGGTCATCACATAGCACAGGATTGCATCCAGATGGTTCTTGAATATTTCCAGTGAGAGAAAGTTCCAACTTTTCTGGCCAATCTGTTCCAGTCTACAGTCACCCACATAGTAAAGAGGTTCCCAGTATTTCAGTGGACCTTTCTGTGCATCAGTTTCTGCCCATTGCCACTTGTTCTATTGCTTGGCACCACCAAGATCCTGGATCCATCCTCTTGACATTCCCTATTCAGACACTTGTATACATTGATGAGGACCTCTTTCTGTTGTCTCTTCCCAAGGCTGAACAGGCCCCCTCAGCCTTTCCTCATAAGAGAGATGCTCCAGACCCCGAACATCTTTATAGCCCTTCACTGGATCTGCTCCAGAAGCTCTGTGTTTCTCTTGCCCTGAGGAGCCCAGAACTGGACACAACACTCCAGATGTGCCTCACCAGGGCTGAGTAGGACTGTTACCAGCCACTTCAGACCACCTAGGTGAATGGGATTCTTGCCTGAATGAGGACTGAGTAAAGAGATCAAGATTTGTCTATGTTTATGAAGGCAAGCATGCAATTCCAGTCATGCATAACATAAACTTCTAAACTAAATGCATCCAGTACACTATCAAAAAGATTCATTTTTGTAATATGGATGTTTTTCCAAGAAAACTCTCAACCATAATTGGTACCAAGATGTGGGCTTGGCAGGTGTATAGAAAACTTCAATTTTTGTCTCTTAATACATGGTACTAGAGATGGGAAACATTTTTGCCTTCATACAGGACCCAGATGGCAAACTGTGAAAGCTTAATTTCAAGAGCATTCAGGCTGACAGCTCTACAAGCAGCTAGCTGAATTTAACTTATGTGATTATGACACATACACAGGACTCTTCAACCAAGTGGTCCAACACTCTACCTATTAGAGGCACGGCTGTGAGATCTGTGCGTGCTGCATGAAAGCCTTTACTGGTGCTGATCAGGTCTGGATTACTGCACTAGGAACCACACGTGCACGTGCATACAACTTACTTCCATGGTCTAGCTTGTCAACCAAGATATTGGTTCTATTTCTGCTTTTGCAAAGGATAATGAGGAGTCTAAACCTAAAGGGTTTCACTTGTGTTATGCCTTACTCAACTCCATGCTGGCACACCACCTGCTGACAGCCTAGCGTTGCTTTCCATGTTTATTAAAATCCTGTCCCTATGTGAGCCCAAGACCTCTGACCCTGTGATGTACGGCTGTGCAAGCCAGAGCAGCAGCATTTGTCAAGACTCTAAAAAGAGAAGGTATTGAGAGAAAGGGTCTTCAGGCCACTGGTGGTATATTGATAAAAATTAATAAGCTCAACTGTTCAGCATTTCAAGCCAAGCAGTGGGAAACGAATTGTCTCTCAGTCGAATGAGAAGCAAGCAGTCAGACAGCTTATCAGCAAGCAGTTAATGAGACTCTGGTATTCTGAGAATCTCTTTCATCCAGGCATAAAGTTAGCAAAAGGAGTAATAATTGTATGTTAATATCCCATCCTCCATTTCAGGCATCTCCTCGTCTCCCAAGTGCAAAGGTCAGTTTAAGTTTCTTTTGATTCTACATTATTTTAAGGTGTTTGTATATTTTAATGGTTGCAGATATGCAGTTGGATTGTAGTGCACTGAGCAGAAACACATTAAAGCACCACCTTTTGTCCTTTCTGACATTTCTTTGTATACAATTACTGCACAGCTCCATAAGGCTGAACTTCCTGTCCCTATTTTTGGCAATATTTGATGTTCTTTTCCATGTATTTACTTTGATACTCCATAAGTAGCACCCTTGAACCTCACAGGCTATTCTAAGTAAGAGGAAACTGTGAAAAAATAGTTGATCCTGATAGTGAAATTAAGCATGTCTAGAGAGAATTGACAGCAAATAATGATCCCCCTTTTCTCCAAGCTGCAGCTGATTGTACATTAAGTTAACCAAGCATTCCTGAACTTAGTAATGCTGGAGTTTGACAGATACTTCACATCATCCTGTCATCTTTAACACTATTTGAGGTATCCTGATCCACTGACTTTGCCTCCTTCATCAGCCCAGTGGTAGCTACTTGTCTCCCCCTGACTTCTCATGACATCTTGATTTGGTCTGGATCTCCAAATCTCAACCCATCTATTTTAGCTTAACTCACAAGAATACCTTAAAAACACTATTTCTGGAATTTTTGGTGCAAGTAAGACTTGAGTGATTATGAAAAAAGGAGGGAGAGGCTGTTATATGTCTGACTGAAGAGCTGTGTGATCATCCTCTTGTTCCTCTGCTCACAACACGAAGGGTACACAGTCACACCAATGGAATTCATGTCCCTCATGGCCAAGATCATCATTTGCTTGTCCCTGTTAAACACTAAATAACCATTTAGGATAATAAAGGGAGGGATATTTCCTGTGGAGGTCGCTACTGTTGCAGTCTCTTAAAAGGATTAGTCTCTAGAAGTATCTAGTGTGTCTAATCATCTCAAGGGTCAATTGTAAAGAAGAAGATTAAGACTGGTCTGATCCAATTAGCAGGGATTTGAGGAAGAAACAAAAAAAAGTTGTAGATTAACCTTTAATAAATCCTCAGGCACAAGTCTGAGGAGTTGATACGGGTTCTGCATAGCTGTACAAGTATGTGTTCATTTTGGTGTGTGTGGTCTTCATGGGATCACTGCTGCAAGGGGCTTTGCCCTCCAGCTGATGTTTCCCTGTTTGGTGTGTGTACTGCAGCTGAGATGGCACAGAGAACCCAACGCCCTCTGCAGCTACATCCAGTCTGGAACACTGTCATTAACCACTCAGGGGGAAAACCTGATGCCTTCATTAGCCCAGCTTAGAGCCAAAGGGTGAAACATTGGATGACTTCCCTAAGTCACACAGGTATAGCAGGGAGCATAACCCTGGGATCACCAACCAAAAATTACTGTCTATGACGAAGAACTTTTCTACCCGGAGACAGAAGGAGCAACAAGAGTTAATCCTAAAGTATTATCATGAAGACCATCAGGAAATTGGCTCAAGTTTCTATTGCACAAAGGTATTTGTAGAAAAAACATCCTCTTTACTTCAGTTTTAAGTGTTGCCACTAAAATTCCATGAAGTCTAGCTGTAACAATTAAGCTAATGAAGATCCAGCAGATGTTGGATTTATGGTATTTGTAGCATTATTTTAATTGGGGAAAGAATACAGTTTTGCTAAAATATTAAGGAAAGTATGCCCAGTTTTCTTCTGGATTCGAAAAAATGCCTATCTTCAATAGCTTGTTCCTGTTTCCAGTTCTCACTGTTGCTTCTTCATCTTACTAGTAAGACAGCAAAAGGCAAAAACAAAGAACTAATGGTCTTTGTGCACTGAACTGTTGAATGTACGCTGTGAAGAGGACAACACAGAGGCTGACATGAATATATTTTTTCCTCTATGAGTGCACCTTGGAAACATGTCCAATTGAAGCTGAATGGAATTCAGACCCCCCCAAATTTCCTTTTGATTATGTCCATACTGTATGAACAAAAGTCACAGGAGTCTTTCCAAGTCTTGAGCTTCAAACTGCAAACTCCATTTTGGACAAAACACCCCATAGTAAATTGGGAGGTTTTAGTATAACAACTGTGTTTGACTTACTTTGAAAAGATAAAAAAACCTCAAGTTTTGCACTCAGCCTAAGTCATAGGATCACAACCATCTAGGCTTGCCATGAGGCCTTGCCAATTGGAACATTTCTAAAGGCCTAGAGTGAATTCTTATTTCTGACTGACTGTCAGGAGAAGTTCTCTTTTCTGTCCCCACAACAGAAACCTCAAATTCTGTCACTTCCATAACAAGCAATCCTGTGCCTTTTTTTCTTTTTTCCTGAATCACTCTGCTATACGTGCCTCTCTCCTGTTATACATCTGTTGTGGCACAAGCTCATTTCCCCACTGTCATTCTCTGAGTCAGTATTTGTACTTCAGTCTCATATTATGAAGAAAACACGTCTAGTGGCACTACATTTTAATTGGTATGAAAATATTTGGTAGCATAGTCAGTAACACCCACAACTTTATGGCTTCTCTCCCTATGGAATACTGGTATCATCATCCACTTTTAAATGGCATTATTCAATCCCTATTTTTTATTTCAGTGATGGGACTCCTAGTTTTAAGCAGTCCATTCTACTAATATGTCAGGCTCTTTTTCAAGGAAGTGTCCTAGAGACATGAGAAGGGCATTTAATCATAACACAAACATCAGCAGACTTGACACCAGCATCTTAAGCTGCACTTCCAACCAGAGCCTGACACAAGGTCAGATAGGACCCTAACACAAAGCTGTTCCTGAAATTTCTGTGGGCAGGTCTTCTTGGTCAGCAGCTGTGGTCACAGACTCAGCTGACTCCTGTTGGAAAGGTCCCATGAGGGAAATAACCATGACCGTGTGTCCTGTGTATTCCACACTGCTAGAATATCAAAGCTTTAGACCTGCAGCAGATTTTACTTATATATAACATAGATTATGGTAATGAATATGCACTGTGGATGGCAGGAGGAAGTCTACAAACAGACTGTTGTTGATTCAGAAACACTCAGGTAACAAGAAGAGCCTTTTCAATAAATACACACATTTCTCTCTCCTACACATACATGCATCCCTACCCACCAAGTCAACTGATCTTCCAGTATTACATTTTAAATAGGGCTTACAACAGGGAATAAAGTGCATACAAGGCACTGTGAAAAAGGTCTTCTAGGTTTTAAATTAAAATACCTTTTTGTCCCCCTTTTATATTGATTTTCTCCATAACAGTTGCACGAGTTTCCTCTAACTTCACAGTTAATTCCTCTATTTTTTAGAAGCTAAGCCAAACAGAGTGGAAGGGCATTGCTTTCTAAAGAAGAAACTTGGAGTTCAAATTTTGGCTGCATTAACCTGCGCCTAACTTTACTTGTGTCAGCATGGCTGAAGGGTGCAGACCTCTCCTTTGCCTCACTCAGCCTTCCACACAGCCACAGACCAACCCACAGCCACAGCAGCCAGGAGGCACTCGTGGTGCCAGCACCATCCTTGCAGGGGAATCAGCTCTCTCTAGGAAGGGAGGAGCCAGGCTGCCACCCCTGCTCCCAGAGATGAATGAGGAACAACACCGTCCAAAAGAAAAATAAACACACAGAGACAAAACCTTAGCCACTTCCAGGAAACACTTTTTTGTGCTTCTCACTAATTCCTCATTTAGATGGATGTTCTTCCAACATGCATCCCTGTGAGAAACACCAGAATAGATGAAGAAGAGAGGCACTGCTCACATTCCTGTGTTTTAAAGTCAGCCAGAAGCAACAACAGTGATGGGGCATTGGGTGAAAACCTGTTACAGCAGCCTTAGCCATGTGCTGGGCAGGTCTGAGAGCCAGCCATCAGCCTCTGTGACTGTTCATGCAAACTAAAACTACAAACCTACAAACCCTTTGGCAATACCTGGCATCTGACTGGGGTCTGGAGGTTGAACCAAAAGAGATGTCTCTTGTTCTGGAACCAAAGCATGACCTAGAAGGGGGCATTTGTTTGCAAAGAATCTGGGCTGAATTCTGATTTGTGTTACATTTGGGATAAAACTAGGATTAAATTATCCTGCACTCACAGTGCTGTCAGGTAGATCAACTCAGGACTTCTGTCACTCAAGCAGGTGGCACACAGAGCATAAATCTGCAGATATTTATACACAGACATGCAAAACCCACTATCCATTCCATTTCATGGGTCATTAAGATCGTCTGCAGCACTTTATATGCAGTTATGAATAAATTAATTGTAAAAAATAAATAGTGGTCTTTATTTAGAGACAAAACTCACTTCCAGGAGTTTTTCTAAAACAAAACAAACAAAATTAAAAATTAAAGAAATGTAAGCGTAAGATCCATATGAGAACAAAGAAAGTGTAGTGCTCCATCTATGAAAACCACACAAAGTTCGGCAGAAAAGTGAAAGAATGCATTTAAAAGAAACAAACAAAAATTCCAAAGGAGTCAAAAGATGGGAAGACATCTACAGCCACCGGGAAGGTGCCGGGGGCTGCGGTGCCTGCATCCCCCTGCGGGCTGCCCGCTCTCTCGCTCCCGGTCTCGTTCCCTGCCTCCCTCCCTCCCTCTCCGGTTCCCCGCTCCCCGCTCCCTGCCGCCTGCCGGCCATCGGCACGTCCATGCTGCCATCTAGTGCTGCCGCCCCGCTGCGCACCCGGCGCGCCCGGCACCGCCCGGCACCGCCGCACCGCCGCCGGCGGGCACCCCGCCCCGGGAGGGACACCGGGGCTGGAGCGCGTCCGGAGGAGAGACACCGAGCTGGGGCAGGGTCTGGAGCACAAGTCCCGTAAGGAGGGGCTGAGAGGAAGCTGGGAGTGTTCAGCTTGGAGAAAAGGATCACGACCATCTAGGGGTGACCCTATTGCTTTCTACAACTCCCTGAAAGAAAGTCGTAGCCAGAGGGGGTTCAGCCCCTTCTCGCAGGCAGGTAGAGAGCACGAGAGGTCACAGCTGCACTAGGTGAGCTTCTGGTTAGACATTAGGAAGAAATTCTAGAGAAAGAGTGATTACACATTGGAATGGGCTGCCTAGGGAGGTGGTAGAGTCACCATCCATGGAGATGTTTAAGGAACAACTGGACGTGGCACTTTGCCATGGTCTAGTTGACAAGGTGGTGTTTGGTCACAGGTTGGACTCAATGATCTCAGAGGTCTGTTCCAACCTGTGATTCTGTGATTTCCATCTTGCTTAATGTGCAGAAGTGATTTCAACACAGGATACAACTCTGGTGTTTGACACAGGCCCACGAGTAATGGAATGAGCACAGGCAGCAGCAGCCGAAAGACGTGCAAACAGCTGGGATGCAATACAAGTGGAGATTCTTCCTAAAGTCTCTTCCCAAGCAGCAGGAGACCAGCGTGGCCATGCAGTCCTTTTAGGACTCTGGGACTCTAAAGGCTCAGTTAACTTCAGATGTTGCTGCAAGCATCTGTTTATATGGGGAGTCAGCCAGTCCCTCCTTCCCATTGCCCCTTCAACTGGAGGTTTAACGTGGTCAATGAGGTGGAGATGGAGCATCAGCCAAGCCAGCACTGCAGGTCCAGAGGCTGGAAGAGGAGGAGATGGGGAGAGTTCTCCCTTTGAATCAGAAGGGCCCTTTAAAAAGTGCCTCTTTAGAACTTTCATAACATTTACACAGTCATCAATCACTAAGTAGCAGCTTGGGGAATAAGGCCAGACCACCAGTTACCAAGAATACCTGAACTGGTGGTAGTAGAAGTCCAGGAGCCCTTCCTGCCTGCATTAGTGGCTTGCACAAGCAGCCACCTAGGCCCCTGACAGGAGGAGACCAATACTTTCAAACAGAGAATAAAGGAGTTTCCTGATATCCCACATTTTCATCTATACAAGAATCATCCAGGAGAGGAGGTGATAGAGCTTCTGTTCTTAATCTTCACATTGCAGAGACAATTTCTGTGATTTCATAACATGTGTGGGGTGAGATTTTCTAACAGCCTCCTTGTATCTTGGCCCAGTGCTGCTCAGTCAGGTCTCTCCAACTTGATTCAAATACTTCACTTTACCAAATCCCAAAGAAGCAGAAACTCTCTGCCTTGTTATCCTGCTTTGCCTGGTTGAAAAGTGAGATGCAGAGTTATGGCAAGCAAAGCAGGCAAAAGAAAGCAAAGCAAAACATATACAAACCAGAAGACTCTGAATGCTTCAAAACCACTGAGCCAGGGAAACAGGAATAGGTAGCATGAGCCAGCAGAATGAAGCTGAGGCCAGTGAGGAATTAGCAAAGTAAGAAGGTGGAAAACTCTTTTAACTTTTTCATTTGTTTTGGTTTTCTGATGCAATGCCCTAATTTGTTAGGAAAGCAATTCCACAAACTCTCAATTTTCATTAAAAAACAAGCATCCCTAATCCTTATAGCTGCAGAAACGATGGGAAAAAGGCATGGAACTCCACTCTAGCATACCCAAACAGCAGGATAAAACAAGCAAGAAACAAAATTATTTGGTTTGAATCCTCAGGCAATTTAAGTCCAGTTTCTAGTAGGAACTACATTTCCATATTTCGTATTATAAGGATGAAAGACTACAATGATGATGACAACAAGAGTATTGTAATAAGAACAAAAACAAGGAACAAAGTGTGCACTAAAAGAAGCAGGTTTGTACAAAAAAAAAAAACTTAGCT
Organism: Acrocephalus scirpaceus scirpaceus; assembly: GCA_910950805.1. Lineage (NCBI taxonomy): Eukaryota > Metazoa > Chordata > Aves > Passeriformes > Sylviidae > Acrocephalus > Acrocephalus scirpaceus. The sequence continues at coordinate 91,220,378 of OU383773.1, forward strand.
GCTTAAGGATCTCACACTCTGTGCTGATAGGCACTGCACCAAGACTGGAACTCCCAACATCCTTGGATTTATTTTTTTCTATCAAGGGAACTGTTAATTTTAAGTATCTGAAGTTAAGGTCCTGAGGAGCCAAGAAGCTCAGGTCACAGAACCCCAAACCAATTTCCCTGTTTCATGCTGATCAAGCCAGCATTTTGCAAGATGGCCCAGCACAAAGCATAATTTTTGTGGGTGTCCAGTTTGTTGAACAGCTCTCTCCTTGGCAGGGGACAAATTTGGTTCTTAGTTTTGCCTTTTGATGTCTCACACAGGAACTTTATTTGTGTAAGCAGATACCCTCATCCACTTTATATTATTTCATAAATCTTGGGTTTAGAGAGTGGAGGCCCTTGGTTATGCTGGAATTCAGTTACCTTGTAGGACAGTCCTAGTAGTACTGCACTCTGCTATAAGAAAAAGGGAAAAACTGCTTTATGCAGGCCAGTACTGGTCATTTCTTAAAAAGCTGGTGCAAGGAGCAATCACCAGTAACTTTCTTCAGATTTGTAACTTTTGCTTGCCAGATTTAAGGGGCAGCCTCAGAAAAGTATGAAGGAAATATGTTCCTGCCAAGACGTTATTATTAGAAAAAACGATTCATGGAACAGCCATTGCTTTGGGGTATTACTGTGGCACTACAAACTGCTACTAATAATTAATAGGTGGCTTATAAGAGCTTTGTCTTAGGAAAGTGGGATCACATCTCCCATGGATGAAATAAAAACATTTTTACATTATTTATTCCTATCAAAGAAAGTTTCCTACTAATAGCAGAGGAAGATGTTGATCAGCTCACAGACTTCTTTAAAATCAGCTTAAGGACAACATTGCAATCACAACAGCATTATGTGGGGGCATTTTTGTCAGCATTGACAATTTTTATCCTGTACAAATGGTGGTGTTTAACAAAGACATATGTTTACACAGATGGAGGAGGGAGGTTGTAGTAATGGTGTGATTGAAAGTAAATTGGATTGGTTGAGTAGCTGATGCCAGCTGCCATTTCAGTCTAGGAGTAGGTGGGTACTCGAGATGGGCTGTAGTCACTGGGACCAGTTATTGAAAGTTTGCTGGCTACCTCCTATCACCCATTTAGATGATCCTAAACCCATCACCCAGCAGCTGAGAGCTGGCTCAGGGTTCAGAATTCAGCGAGGCATTTTGGTTTGGGTGTTCCTATCCTGAAGGAAGGAATGGCATTTAAGTACACATCTCTTCAGAGGCAGGCACACAGCACATAGATGAAGGCTAAACTTAAGTATCCTTACAGCTCTCCAAAAGGAAAATTTATTTAAAGACCACCCTCTCTCTCTTCTCTGTAGGTAGCTGACTGTCCAACAAGCCAGACACACAGACAACTGTACTGTTGCTCAGCCAAAATAGCATGACATTGACCATGCAGAAGAAACACTGGCCCTAGCGTTCTAATATTTTGGCTGGTCAAAAAGAGATTTCTAAAGATAGAAGCTCATTTTCAGAAGCTCAAAATTTCAGAATTTGGGTCTTTATAAGCTGCGACTACTGGAATATTGAAGTACCTCAGAGCTAACGGGAATGACAACTTTTTCCACTTAGTGTTGGTCTCACACGAGCAAAGGGTCTGTTCCTCCCCACATCTCTGTTTACAGACCCTGCTGCAATCTAGTGGTGTTGGGATGAGGGACATTCAAGTTTTCACTTCATTTTGTGGCATTAGGTTTTTTCCTTCTCTTCTTCCTACTCAATTAATTTAAATCATGCAAGACTCTTACACACCCAAGGTGTTCACAAATAATAGTCAGGTGTAGCTCTCACTGTAGTTAACCAGATATCCATCCATTCTACAGACAGGTCTGCATCATGCTTCCCTATGTATATTATGAACAGCATCTTAAAAAAGCAATTTTTTAAATTTAGACACATTACAATTTTTAAAATGTCTAAAGCTATTTTTGGTGCTTTACCCTCGTAACTACCATTCCCTTTTCATAATTTCATAATGAAATCATAGACCCTTTATCCATTGAATTGCAACTGACTATTTAGCTTTACCTGCGTGAGGTTCATTATACTGGGGGTGGTGTGTGTGGATGGCTGAAGAAAAAGGAAAACAGCACAATATGACATTCTTAACTTCTTTAAGCCAGTCACACAAATATGAACTACAAACATAATATTAGAGAGGGTATGACTTCTGAGACATCCCAGGTGAAGAACTAGCCACTGCCAGCTTTCATTTACAGGTTCCTAGCTTTGAAGAGGGTAACACACACCTATTTGATAATAATCCCTGTGAAATTATGTTTCAAGAAGCTGTTTTCACAGTGAAGGCTTATATACAAAAAGCCTATTTACTTTTTTCCTTAGGACAAAATTTTGCAGACTGACAGAGAATTTTCATTGTTGAAGCTATAACAGTGAAAAAGGTTTCAAAAACCAGTCATTTATTTAATATTTGCTTAGCCTGCTGAAAGGTTTGGATATAACTTCAATTAAAGAGCAGGAGTATCCTTCGAGCACGCGTAATTTACTGTTACAAACAACAATGCATTTTATACACCAGAACATCTACACATATGGAGAAACAAAAGCAGCTACATTGACTATAACAATAAGATTGCTTCAGCAGCCTAAATGACAGAGTTAATGCTCACCTATATTAAATGGCTGCTATTTCCCTATTATAGTGGGTGATATATCTTCACTGTTTCAGTAATGTAGCCAACAATTGAGAGCTAAGTAGTAGCCACTCTTCACCTTCAGTAAGCTTTACAGGTATTTTATATGCAAAGAAATAGACTCCTTAAAATATGTCATTTACTACATCCCATTGAATTACAGTGTATAAACAATAATGGTTATTTGCTAAAACATTACAGCACATATTTGTTGTAGCAAAGGAGGTAAAGCCATGAAACCCAAGGACAACATATAAGCATATATATAAGTTTTATACTGAGATTGTGAACCTAAATGGCATTGTCAATATTGAACATGGGACTTCCATATGAATAATACAGGGATTTACAATCAAAAATCCATTGTGGGAGTTTAAGTTTTTATTCAGAAAAAAAAATTAATATTGCAGTAATGCAAATTAAATTCTCACCTTTAGACAGTCTCATGTAAAGCTAAATTAGCACTGTTCCTCTGGCCAGGAGGAGCAGCCTTTTGCAGATGAGAAGTCTTTTTGCCTGTGAATTGCTTTCCAGCTTCCTTCCACTCCCTCCCAGCCTTCCCAAAACCAGGACTGACTGTGCTGGATCATCTACCTACCCTTTAAAGTTAAATACAAAACAATACACCATGGATACTTGCCCAGTGAAGGAACCATGGCCAAAAGGTCACACCACAAAAGGGACACTTTGGTGTGCTATCGTCACTTTTCACATGTGCTATAAGCAGGAGCAGGAAGGGAGTTTAACCAAAACATGCTCTTGACAGGTAATTAAAAAGAAACACATTTATATAGGATATATAATACTGTGTATATGGGGAGACTACAAAGGAGACAACATCTCCTTAGAGTAATGTTAAAGATTAAAACATACTAATAACATTAATTGCTGGAAAGAGCACAAATACCACAGTCAGGGTGGTGTTTAACTCTGGTGAAAGCAGCAGATGCCTTGGGCATCTTCTGCAAGCCAGCACTGCTGAAATAGATCATGTTGTGCAAAGCTTTTGAAATATATCATATGCAAAGATAGCTGATTTTTTTTTTTTTAATTCAAAAGGGTATTTGTCACCGAAAGTTCTTTGCTACTGAGAACTTCAACTAATCAGTAAGAACTATTTTGAGATAGAAATTGGTTTTGACCATGCCTTTTAACATCCTGGTGCAGCAAATGTATAACTGAATAAGGAAAGTTGATTGTGACAGGTTTGACTTTCCTACTCCAGCCCAGAGAAGTTGACAGTGCAAAGGTCCCTCTTAAAATGGAAAGCATTTCAGTTTATTTATGAAGTGAAGCATGAGCTAAGAATCAGAGAAAGCTCACAAAATTTTGCACCTCCCAGGATTCCTGAGCAATTTGGGTAAACAGATTCTGTTGTGCAGTCTGTAAAATCAGGCCAGTAGAAAAACCCTTTTTTAAAGACCTTGTGTTATGTATGTTCACGTGTCTGTGGGATCTTAGGTGTGAACATTGTGCCAGCTGCTCCCTGCTAGCTTGCCATGGGCTCACGAGGGATCTCACCCTCCCCTTTCACCAGCAAACATCCAGAGAAGCAGTTCCCACAGAGAAGCTGACACAGCAATTGCCTGCACCAGTGGGTTAGCATGCCATGACCCTGAAGGACCTCAAAGAGAAGAGGTTTGAGACAGCAAAGTATTACCTCAAACAGTACCCCCAGCTTAACTCGGTGCTCTGATAGGAAACAAAACACCACTCCTGTCATAGTGTGGGTTTGCTGTATTCAGATTTCTGTAACTGCTACTTCAAAGACCTTTGTTATGCCAGTCAGACATATTGCCATGCACTGCTGGCATAGAAGTGCTTTTGACATAAGAAGCTTGGTTTCACTTGTGATTTTATTCAGCTCCTTAGAAACAATAGTCACAGTAGCACAAGTGGCACAGGCTGATCAACCAGAACTGCAGCCACTGGGCAAGTCTTAAACACTGCAGAAATTATTTAGCTACCAAGTTCTGTATCTTGGTAGCCACGAAGAGAGAAGGCTGCTGGGAACTTGATCCAGATAGCAGCCTTCAGATCCTAACATAATAAACAACTTCTACCATGACAACTGGCACAAAAATCTGTTAACAGTGTGCATCTCCTCTGAGATGTGTTTGTGTCTTGAGACTTTAACTGCTTTAAGGGATCTTAATTTATTCCACAGAGGAAGCTCTAACTCTTGCAGTCACTTGCACAGTGCAACATGCACATAAATGAACAGTAAGTTGAAGAAACTTTAAAAGAATGTAATTCCGATGTGGCACATGTGACATCTTACCTTGCTCTCCATGTGCTATCTACATATATGCAAAGTACTGCAAATTTAAATCAGCTCTTTTCAACCCCATTCAAAACCTGCAAGGCAAGCTAAACAAAGACCATTGCCTGCCCTCTGTAAACTACAAATAGGACTATTTCTTTTTCTAATAGCTTTATACTAAGCTTTGGAGCAGGAATCTCAACAGGCAGTCACCCCTGGGGCTAATTAGATGCTGTACCTCACCGAAGAAGTCTCCAGTGACCCCTCCACTCACTCCCTTTTGCCAAACCATGTGCTTTCAACTTTTCCTGAAGAATTACAATCAGCATCAGAAATGGGTTGAGACATTATTCTCATCTCTTATCTGTTTTCAACCCTTAATTTTAACAGACAGGGGTTGTTAGCGTTTTAGGAACTCAGAATAATTAGGTACAGACAAAGAAACAGGAAAGACTTTATGATCCAGCCTTCTGCCAAAGGAATATGGGAAGGAGTGGTGCTGCTAATTTTCATTAGGTGCCTTTCTAAACTCTGCTAGTTGACAGCTCAAACGTTGTCAGAGGCAAAAAAGGCACACCCACATTTTATTTTACATTACAGGCAGTTACAGGAGTACTTCACACCTGCCAGTTTGCATCTGCCTAGGTAGTCAGTGTTTTCTTCCAAATTAGCCCCATACAGTACCCCCCTCACCAGCTTACACAGCCTGTGGCAAAACTCAGCCACATCAGCTACTTTTGTACGGAATAAGCCATAGGTGATTCAGAGTGGGAAAGCCAGAGTATAATGTATTTCACTGTACTGCAGAATGCTTACAGTGCTTTGACAGCTGCTCACAGAGGCACAGCTATAAGCCTCAATTTTGCCTCTACCTATCCCATCAGCATTTATTCTTCTTATGAGGAAACACGGTCGTGATTATTCCATTATGCTGTACACAGTGATAACCCTAGGACAATTCACGAGCTTCTCACCATGATGTAAGCAGTGACTTCCTTGGCAACTGAGTACTTTGCAACTTTTCCAACCAATACCAGTCCCAGGTCTCAGTTCAACTTCCTTTTAGAAGCCTCCAATTTTGCAGTAATTTTTTTGTCATATCCTTAGGTCAGAGCAAAAGGGTTTTCTTGTTCTTCATCTGACCTCTGAAAAAAGTACAAGCATAAAATTAATGAGTCTGTGCTATGACTTCCCCCCCAGCTTTATCAAAGAAATTTCTCCGGAAGTGTTGGCTTTTCTTAATTTCCCTAATGAAATATGACCTACATAGCATCAGTCACTTAAAAAAAAGCTAATGTCCAAAAAAGCCTCCCTAACAATGAATTTGAGATAATATCCTCAAGAATCATCTGCTCACCCACTTTTTACAAAAAAAACCCTTTGTTTGAAATGTAAGCAATGTTCTATACATATACAAAAGCCCTGCTGTGACAGACAGCAAAGGACTCACTATGACTGGACATCTGCATTCCTCTCTGCCAAATTAAAGATGAATACACTTCTAAAACCACAAGCAGCTTAAAAGCAAGCCAGAACACTTAAGAAGACACCAGACTTTCTTTAGACAGGTAAAAAGGCACCAGTCATGCTTTGTTTAGTTGTATTATCCTTTATTATTTTACAATGTATTTCAAAAACTTTTACAGATGCCTTAAACTGTTCTACAAGAGCTGCAATACTGTCATAAAAGCACACCTACAGACCGAATGCACAAACGAACTGTAATACCTACTGGTATTGAACCATTAATATCCAAAGGGTGTAGTCTTTTAGTAAATAGATGTGCAGTAATGCAAATGCAAACAGATGTTAATGCAGAAAAACAAAACTCTGCATTCATGGCTATAGAACAGAGGACTTTTCAAACACATTTGGTACTGTAACATTCTAGACAGCAATATGAATAGCATTACATATTTAAAGCAATACATGCCCTGAAAAGCCTGTATTTTCAATCTGTGCGTGTAAACCTGAATCAAAAATAAACTAGATATATTAAAAAACATGAGACGTCTAGTCTGCCAACAAGATTTTGTTGTATTTTTTTTTTCTTAGAATGACAATTAAATTGGGTGGGTGAACTCTGACCTGCATTATTATTATTATTATTATTATTTTACATTATCATATGCTCAGCATTTCTGTAGTACTATGACAGCCTGTGGGGGTTTTTATTTATTCCTTGTGCATAGGCACAGGAGAATAACTTTGATGCATTAAATTTCTTTTCTGAGTCTCCAAGTGGTAAATATGATTCATATTATAGCAAATACATTACCACAAAAAAGCACTGTATAATGACGTGTATAACATGTTTCAAAGTTCTCAGCTGTATTTCTCCGGTGCAACAAAGCAGGGGCACTGCAGCTTTCAAGCACTGGGTATTGAATCCTCTCACGCACAGTGTTTACTAACAACTCAGATATATGTTTTTCTCTACCTACAGAAGTTTTGCTTTTATTATCACTTTTGCTCACAGGAATTACTATGACATCCTTAAACTTGTACTGTCTGTAAGTTACAGGGCAAAGCCAATTGTTTGCATATGTTTTTAAGCCAAGCTGACATATTTTCATGGGAGTCTCATGAAAGACATTAGGAGGGAACAGTAATTGCGTATCGGGATTGTTAAGGGAAAACAAAATAAAGAGTCAAAATTTACGAGTGTGGCACTGTGGCAAAAGAGGCATTCTGTCCTGCTTCATATTTCAAGTTTAAAGTTTTAGTTACCATTAAATATTTCCTAACAGTAAACACCATTTCTTAATCAAATATAGTCTACATTCCTCTATTCTCTGCAGGCAGAGCTGCAATGGGTCATCACTACATTAGACCACAGCTTTTTCTGCTAGTCTTCCCAGCTAGCCTAAACAGCAGTCAGTGGTATTTATTAGTTATATATATGTATATATATATTTATATCAGTCAGTCACACCCATCATTACAAATATGTTCTAGTTTATTTACTGTACAATGTATGTATACATATTTGTGTTTTTTCAGTCCCTTTTTTCTTATCTTAAGCACTCCAATGGTTAAGGGCAGGCTGGGAAAAATATACATAAAAGGGTTACACACATCAAGTCTGTAGTGATTCTAGTTTAACAGCAAAAGGGGATCCTCGTGCTCACGCTGTGAACACGGCTGGCAAAAACAAAGGCAAAAAAAGTGGCAGACTGTATTTTTCTCTGGAGTCAAAATCTAGAAAATTGAACAAAACAATGTTAGTCCAGAGGGATGTAGAAATGAAAAGGGCATTTCATTCAATGTACAATTTGAGCTGTTAAGGATTTTCTTTCACAGAGGCCCTGAGACGAGTTGAATGGATTCTCTCTACCATGTGTTTCACGTGAAGTCAAACTTAACTTAAAGCTCTATGGGTATAGCATAAACATTTGGTATATAACAGTGGACCCATTTTTAAAAAGTGAAGCAATAAAACCTACATGAAAAACTAATGAAGGAACAATTTTATTGGAGGCCTCTGTCCTCTGACCCCTGTCCTATCAGGCTAAACGTCCAATAAAATGTAAAATGCAGCATACATTTGCTTAATCTAAAATTTCCGTGATGATTATTGCAAATTGCACTTGGCAGTTCACCACACCAATGGAAAACTGGCCCCCTTGTTGGTTCATTCACAAAGTCTTTCAACACCAAATACAAGTCACCAGTAGAAAGATCTTGATAGAAAGTTTGCTGCTGTGCTGAGCCAGCTTGCTGCACCTTCTGGGTGTGACCCAACACGAGACACTGCTTTGTCCTGTTCCTTAGTAGGGCTCTCATCTTCTGGCAAATACTCAGGTAGATCTGTGTTCTGCTCTACTTCCACTGGAGTATCTTGGAACGGAACTAGCATCTGGTAAAACAACAGATTAAAATTACACCAAATGTTGTAATTTAAAAGAATGAATCAAAGTTATAAAATATACATGTTCAGGGTGTCAGGCATGCACATTGTTAGACTCCTCTCCACTGCCCTATGGCGCAAGAGCATAAATGGAACCTACTGTGCTTAGAAGATACACAAGAAAAGCGTCAGCTTAGTAGGGAAGAAAAAGGATCAAGTAAATACAGACTACCTTTTAAAGTAGCTGTGAAACAAAAGCACATCAGCAACTCCAACCAAGAAAACCCACCACGTTCATTGTGACCCTTTTCATATCATTATGGAGATAATCAATTAGAGTACCTTTTGTCCTTCTTCTGAACAACAATTTCTGTGTAACTGTTCTATGGATTTATATCCTAGATTCCCCTTGTACTGGATGTGTAGCACTCACGCTTAAAAAATTTTGCCTACTATCAGATGTTACGGGCACAGAGGTGCTGATATTTAAGATACAGCTGAGCTGTAACAATCGGTATTTAGAAAGATACAGATCCTACCTCCTCACCACTTTCACTTTTCACAACTTGCTGTGCCTTCATAACTTTGGTTGATGCTATTGCCGTTGCCAGCGCCTACAAACACACAAGAAAAAAGCAAGAGCTCAGCACAACAGAATGCAGTAATGTGAGGATCTCGGGGGTTACAAAGCACTTACCTCTGCTTTTAAATCTGAGCGAATTCTGACCACGCACCTTTGAACAGCCATTTGAAAGGTAAAACTAATAACACCTTTAATTTTCAACAAGGCTTCTTCACAAAGATTCCTTCGAGACTGAAAAACAAACAGAAGTCCCACAACTGAAAAACATACCATGTGAAAATGCTCACAATTAATTGTTAAGGTGTTCCTGTATGTCTCAAAGCACATGGTTACAAAAGTGTGGTTGAGTAACAGAAAAGCTAAGACTTACTTTTTAGTGCACAAATATTAGACTCTCTTGCCAGAAAAGAAAAATTTGCTTACACTTTAGAAGTCAAAGAAGGATGGAATCAACTGTAAATAATTAGAGAAAAGTGCTGAAAAGCAAAGAATGTTTTTCTCCGTGTGATCAGCTAAACAGTCCCCTCTGGTTAAGTTCTGATTGACTGAAGTGCTCATTGATGAGCAGTTAGTGTTTAAGTTGCTATTTATCAGACACCTTGGCTCCATACTGACTGAATGCATCAAAGCAGCTGTTGTATCTTTCTGCTGCTTCATCTGTGGCAGCTCACAGACATCATGGCACAGCACACATTTAATTCTTATTTTAAAGGGAAAATATTTGGTTGATAACCCACAGAGTGTTATGTTTAAAGCAAGTGACATCACCTACTGTGCTGTAACATTACATTGCCCTGTACTAGTTGTATCTGCTACATTACCTTAGAATGTTCTATTTTTTTCCCTTTTAATACTTGCACAAGATGGTTGCACCAAAATAATTAAAGTCTACTTGGAGAGACTGCTAGCACAAAGGGGATAAAAAAGAATGGACTGTATCAGAAATAAACTGACAGCCTTTACACAGGTTTAAAATAATTATATACCTAATTATACTTTTTTCCTGCAAGGTTTTAAATAATTAGTTATTTCAAAGTATATTTGCATTAGTTACCAAATAATCACTAGTCAGTATTCACTGTATGCACAAGTAAATTAAATTCTTTTAATCTCTGCAAGAATGAACTGAAGCAGTTCGGGATTTTTTTTAGCAGTTTATCATATATATTGAAACAATTCATTTGTGTAAGTTTATGTATTGAAATAGCTAACATTTTTGCGTTTACCAAAATATAACTTTACTATACAAAGGAAATATTTCATGCAAAGATGATAAGCTGTCTTACACAAGTGAAAGTTGAAACCTACTTCTGGACACAAGAAGCAACACTTTCATAGCTTCTTAGCCTGAAAAAATAAATTCATACATGGGTGTGTAGCAATTCTGTGACAGAATTTTTACTCTTTAAGATCCCAGGTAAATCACAGGCACCTCAGTTTAATTCAAAATGAGGATTTCAGTGATCAGGTAATTGGTGAATTATTTCTTAAAAGTCAAAATTTATTAAGGTTCACATGAACTCCTTAAAAAGCTGGCAGCTTGGCAGCCACCAGCTTTGCTGGACAGACATACTTTGCAAAAGACATTTGACTGGTAGGTAGCCACAAACCCCAGCAATACACAGCTAAATATCTTTCTGCATGGTACTCCTGAAGCATGGGCACAGGCAAAATTTAGGTTACTCTCTTACACACCAAATCCTGATTACCATGCCCCTCACAAATACAACTAAAATGTACAGACTAGAAAACTCACTGAGGGGCATGCCACAAACTCCTGAGTTACTGCCTTGTTTTTTACCTTTATCACCAAATTTGATTATTAGATCTTAAAATTAAAACACCTGACACCACATTAAACAACAAACGACCTTTTCCCTCTCTTCCTAAAACAATCAATACCTACTATTTGAGGTTTCAAAATCCACAAGCATTTGTAGGATCTGCAACCGTTCCTAACAGCAGCTTCCATTTACAAATGTCAATGACTGAGAACACCATGTCTAAAGCTCTTGTTTACTCTCTATTCCTTTTCAAACTCATACATGCAACCTAATATTCTCTGCTACTGAAGTCAGGAATAAACTATTGAATGAAATTAAATGGCTTTTGTTGCTCACAAGCTTTATCATCCTCCCAGTCCCAACTTATCGTAACATTTAAAGCAGCATTACTGGGATGTTTCACTTGTGGTGAGCACCTCTTAACATTTCTTTAATCATCTGATGAAATACAGAGCTACGTACACCAGCTATCTCAGCCTCTGCACAGCCAGATTTTCCTTTAACAACAAGCTAGGAAAATATGCTGGTATGATCTCCCTGCAGTTTTGCTCTCTAGAGATGAATATCTAAATACTCTATGGTTTTTCACAATACCTTTACCTCAGCATTGCAGAGAGAAAACTCTACAAATATTGCTATGTTCCATTTGTTGAAGAAAACAAAGACATGCTTTTAAGACAGAATTGGACTACAGGCAAAATATCTAAGCTCCCGAAAACAGAAGTGGATGAAATTTCTTGCTTGGAGATACCTGTGAACAAACCAATCAACTACAAGCTTAAAAACAACAACCTATGGGACTGAATTTAAAAAATTTCACAGACTAGAAAAGCCAATGGTGTTAACAAAGCACTGCCTTTCTAGTTACAGCAAGTGCTGGAAGACCAAAACTGTAAAAAATATTTGTAATAAAGTGAGCTAGAGCAGCATATTATTTCTAAAGGAATTAACTATGGTCTTATGAAAACAGAACAGTGGGTATACTGCTGGTAAACTGGGCCTGTGGACATGCTTACTTGGCAGAATGTAAAGCAACAAAGCAAAGGATCAGGTTTGATCATTTAAAATGGGTACAAAACTGAAAGATACAGAGTCCGGAGGGCACTTGTGGATAACATGCTTAAACAGCCTACATGCTGTTTGGCAGCCGTAAAAAGGCAAACATGGCCCTGGGGTGTTATCTACAGGGGTATGGTAGATAAATCTGTAGAAGTTATTCTGACATTACATAAAGACTCAGTGAGACCTCATTAATTCAAACGCCATTCTGGTCACTACAGTAGAAAAGATCTCACAGACAATGAAAAGATGCAGCAAAACCACCTCAAAATACAGCCTTTCTAAATTAAGAATAATTAAAAAAAACCCTAGTGTCTGAAATATCTCATAACTAAAAGGAAACTTCTTTTAGATAAACACAACTTCTACAACCACAAGAGATCCTTAAGTGAAAAATGCTGAAGGCACCTTGTTTATTCTATTCTTTCTTGAAAAACCGTCAAGAAAACTGCCTTAAAACTTCTTTAGGTGTTCTGAGCAAGCTCAATTTATGCAAGATTTCATACATATCTCATGCTTCAAAATACAATTCACAGAAATTGCTGACAATTGATGATGTCACACAAGGAGCCTGACTGGGTTTCTGGGGTTAAAATAAATCTCAGTACAGCATGCCTTATTTACACAAACTCTGAAGGTTTCCTTACCGAATCATCAAGGCCATCTATATGCAAAACCACTGTCTTGGCACGCTTATTTGTGCTGCCAAGGAAAAACTGTGCTTTCCGCCGACGGTAATTCATCTCATTCACATTGTCCATGTCTGACATGTTGGAAGACTGAAGGATATCATAGACTTCAGAAGCCAGAAGTTTAGTCTCTCCTGGTGTAGTGGTCCTTAAAGAAAAAAAAAAAAACAGACTAAGATTTCCAAGTTTGTTTTCACATTAGTACTGCAAAAAGCTATTGATTACATCCTTGCAACTGGAATATTCCGTGTGGCACAGTCAAGACATGTTAAGTGGGGAGAGCAGAAATTGGGTAAAACTATTTTCTTTTCTTGATTCCAATTTTTATGTCGATTTGTTGATTCCATGCTCATTATAAACAGGTCTGTTCTCAAACAACATGAACACAATTTACATCAGTTTGGCAACTACAAGCCAAACATGGTAGTACATGGTCAGTGCTCCAGGGTTACTTCGCCCTGAGCTTTACTTTTTTAATAACAAAACTTCTCCAATTGCCTTGTGACGTGTTTTGTTTCCCATTTTCTTTGCTACAAAATAAAAGTAATTTCTCTGTAGAACTGGCATCTTTCCCAATGTTTTCTTCTCCAAAGTTGGCTGACCAGCAGCACAGCAGAAACACAAATTTTCTTCAAGAATCCAAAGGTTATTCCTGATTAGACTAAAATTTATGGTATGAATTATATGATAGCATTTTTTCAGATAAAAACGTAGGTAAAAGACTCAATATATATTGAATTCTTATGATTAATTCAAATTAATTTTAATAAGGTACTAATATAAATCTGTTGTCCAAATTCAGTCATTTTAATTATGCCAGTGATTTAAAGCTGAGTGTAGAAACAAAATTATTACTGCATCAACTTGCAATTAATCTTAAAATGATGAATGACAGCTTTGCAGCTTTGTTTAGCAAACACTAAGTAAGTAACAAGTACCTTTAGATTTATTTTTTTTTCCATTTGACTTCCTTAATTACCAGACATTAAACACATTTTCCATCCTACCATATGGACAAGAGAGAACACTAAAGCAAGCATGTTAGGAGTTCTCAGCTTGTGGGGGTCTCAGCTAGCCTTTTTTTTTTTTTTTTTTTTTCTTCTCTGCACCTTGTTTTGAACAGCACCCATTCGGAAAAGAAAATGTCATTTTTTGTGATAATTCAGTAGATTAACAACATTCAAAGGGAAAAAAAAAGAAAAAAGAAAAAATTTGTAATAAGCAAATAACCAAGACCTAGAAAGGGAAAGTATTCCAACATATGCTCAGTTTTAAATACGTGCTTACGTTCTGCTTTCCTATACTGAAAAATCACTTATGTTAATTCACAGAAACAAGTGCTGGGAACTCACAAACATTTCAACTTCAACCTTCCATAATTTATTAGATAAAGTAATAGAATTGATGATAAAGCCATGCAACTGGATGTCTTGAGGTAGCAATAAGTCAGCTTTTGCAAGTGATAGTTTATCAAGAGATTAAGGAATCCCACCTATTAGTTTTGCCAATTTCTTTCAACAACAATTCTGTCTGTATTGAGTGATTTACAATAGAGGAGTTTTATTTTTTGCAGCTCACTAAGCAAACTATTGAAAATGTCACTATTCCACCTACAGCACCCACTATGCAGTTGGTAAGGGGTTTTGCTTCCAAACAATTGTACTACTGCATTACAGAGTTAAAAATAAAGTCAGAAAGATAAATGAGAAATAAAGCATCCTTAATATTTCCCTTAATATATATGCATATATATACATACTTACACAAAAGAAAGAGAATTTAAAGCTGTTACTATGTCAGCAAATATAAAATATTCAAGAGCCCAAAAGCAAAAAATCAACTGTGATTTTCATATATGTTTTATTCTCCCAACATTATAGTTGGCACAGTTCTTGAAAACTAATGACCTGCTATTAACTGCACAACCTGTTAACTTTGAAACACAAAAGTAAATTGGGTCTTATTTGACACAGTTATTCCAAGATCTTCCTAAACCAAGTCTATAGTGATAAATTTTATGTGTACACACACATATACATAGACACTCAAACAAGATACTCAGAACACACATACACACACAAACAAAATACTCAGATAATTTTCTGTATTTTTCCAAACAGAGGATTACCACTATCTACCACCAAGCTACCCCTATTACCTTCTAAAAAAACCCAAATGCAAGACTTTAATCTTATTTAAAGTGAATCAGTAAAAAGCAACTGACTGTGTAATAAAAAGCATCAAGAAACTCTGACACTACACTACAGGGGCAAGGACAATGGCTACCACTTAGAAATATCAGATTGCAAAACAATCCCAAGTGAAGCTGTACACCAGTTTTACTCTGCAGAAACAATACTACATTTTCAGCAACTCATTTAAACAAAGACACCCAAAATTCCTGACAAAATCTTCAATTTTAAATATATTGGCAAAATGAGTGAATACAAGTTTTCAGCAACCTGTTATTCTTTCATTAAAGCAATTTCTGCAACAGTTGTAAAAATAATAGAAGCATTTGTATCTTAATATCAGATTAAATGAAAATTTTTTATGATGAACCTGGTGAAACACTGGCACAGACTGCCCATAGAAACAGTAGATATTCTATCCCTAGAACCATTCACCATCAAATTGGATGATTCAGTTACAGATATCCCTGCTCATTGCAGGGGGACTTGGACTAGAGGACCTTTAAAGGTCCCTTCCAACCCAAACTATTTTATGATTCTATGATCTTTAGGAAAAAAAAAAAACCTATCTGGAAGCAAGTATAATAAACCTTGTTGGTTGCAAAACCAAGGTGGTATTCAATGGTGAGTCTGTTTCCTTAGATACTGTATTGCTAATAAAAAAAATACAATGAAACTGCACATAAAATTAAACCACAGAAGAGTGGAAGATTTTTTAAAAAACTACTGTACCTCAGGGGCTGTGGTTTTGTTGCCTGAACGAGAGAACTTTAGAAGAGTTCTGAGAGCCCTGACACCAGCCCTCCCAGCACCTGCACATCAGTAGTTTCAGATAACACTGCCCACAGCTGTGTGACCCAGGCTCCTGCCACCATCAGAGCAGCCCAAGGGAACTCTTGCTCTGCCTCCCTCCCCCACCCCAGTATAGCACTTCAGTCATCACCGAAGGTGCAGATGCATACTATGAAGTCACTGCAGCTACAGCTTGTTTGAGAACACTTGATCATTGGAACAATCTCACCAAGGGAGATGGTACAGCCCCCATTGCTGGAGGTTTTCAAGATACAGTTGGACAGGGCACGACATAGTCTCATCTAGGTCCCCTTTCCCAGGAAAGGTTGGGCCAGACCATCTTTTGAGGTCCCCTCTAAGCTGGGCTGTTCTGTGATTCTATGACTAGTGTTCTGCTGCCCTGCTAGGGAAATGGTAGCACCTACTTAGAGAGAGTAACAGTTGGCAAGAGTTGGTTACCATCTCTTTCAGAGGCGGTAACATCTTACATTACTTCAGCAAGATTCAGAAGATGCCTGTCAGAAACCCAACCCTTTAGTTTTCACTGTCTTCCTGAATTCCTGTCATCCTACATTGCTGCCTGTCCTTCCATCATGTTCACCCAAGGCTGGCTGTATAAGGAATATGAACACAGAATCCAAGTGACACATGCTGTATCTGTCAGAAGAGGATACAAGAAATAGTTCTCATTTTCTACACTATTAAAAATAACTTTTTAAAAATGGTCCCAGTGCTGCAGAGGTTTTATTAGCATAGCAAGACATTGTTTTAAGTTTTAGCTAACCTTAAAGGACATGAAAACTAATGGCTACTACTCCAAAGGTGTGTGTGATGTGGGTAGAGTATGGATGCTCGGAAAGAATGTGTAGGCAGTGTACAGCATTATGGCTGTACAACTAGCACATGACTGAAGTACAGAGCATCAGAAACGGTAATAGAAAGGCATGACAACCTTCCTAGCACAGCTTCATCTGATGCAAAGGTAACAGACCTAGTTTCTTCCTTGAGAAGAAGCACGAAGACTGAGAAAGACTAATATAGTGTTTTTCTCCTTTTAGAGAAGGGCAAGACATAAATAAGTTTACAAATATATACATGGGGGTCTGAGTGTGTAAAAGATAATCTTTTCCTTTTTTAAGCTGTAATATTTTATGCATCTTTTTAAAAATAAATTTGTGTACATACTTGTAAATTACATACAAACTCCCGGATCAGAGGAAACGTGCAACTGTAACCCTGCTCAAAGTAGAGCAGACCCTGTACACAAGCACAGGAACTATTATGTGCTTTTGCTTAGTAGCACCCATTGTGCTCCAAAGACACATTAGCCAAACACGTCACAAACACACTACAACAGCATTTCATTACTGTGTTTCTACTGAGTTTATAACCTTGACACAGGAGGTTTCCAAATAAAAGAGGGGATTTTTCTTTACCCAAGACTCAATTACATTCCAGACTCTATCAAAAGGAAATCTATGTAATTTAATTCCAAAAGTTTCACTTCTGTAATAATTCTGCTTTTGGACGTACTTGCTCAGTTTGTCTACTACCCACAGTAAGATGATAAAGTTAATTGTCCATTCATGAAATTTCAAGGCTCTGATAATCTCTGAACCCTTAGGAAAGTGATGGAACAAATCTGAAGGTGCCCAGGAAGGGTGAGCCCAGATTCACAAAGAGAAAGTCATGCCTGAGCACACCAGGAGCCTTCTACAATGAAACAACAGGCTTCACTGGGATGGGAGAGCAAATGGGTGCTGTCTGTTGACACTGGCTCTTATACAATCCCCACAGAGAAGCTGATGAAGGATGGACTGTCTGACAAGATTGTGATGTGGACTGAAAACTGGCTAGATGGCCAGGCCCAGAAGGTGGTGAGCGAGCTATGAAACCCAGCTGGAGGTCAGTATCTAGCAGTGTACATCAGGGATCAACACCAGGTCCCATTCTGTTCAGTATCTTCATTAACAATCTGGGGCACAAGGAGCCCTTAACAAGCCTGCAGATGACACAGAACAGGAAGGAGTTACAGCTACATCAGATACAGCTGCGCCAGAGAAACCTCAGGCTGTAGAAATGGGCTGACAGGCACCTCATCAAGTTCAGCAAGGCAAGTGCAAAGACCTGCATCTGTGGAAAAACAGCCCCAGGCACCACTCAGGTCAGGCACAATCCCAGAATGAGCAGCTGGAAAGCAGCTTTGCAAAGAACCCATTGGACATGAAGATCAGTATCAGCCAGCAATGTGCCCTTGCAGCAAAGGTTACTGGTTATCCTTCCTGGGCTGCAAAGGAAGGAGTGCTGCCAGCAGACAGAGGAAGGTGATCCTGCCCCTTTCATCAGCAGTGGTGAGGTCTCACCTGAAGTGCTGTGTCGACGTCTGGGCTCCCCAGTACACAAGATGTATGAACACGCTGCAGAGTGCAGGCAAGGGTCAGGAAAATGATTACAGGGCTGATGAGAGAAGGGAGAGAGATCTGGAACGGTTGAGTCTAGAGAAGACTTGGGGGAAGCTTGTCAATGTACATAAGTATTTGAAGGGGGTGCAAAGGGGACAAAGCTAGGCTCTTCTTAGTGGTGCCCAGTGCCAGGACCAGAGGCAATGGCCACAAACTGAAAAATCAGAAAACACTTTTCCACTGTGAAGGTGACTGAGCACTGGCAGAAGCTGTCCAGACAGGTTATAGAGTCTCCATCCTTGGAGATACTCAAAAGCTGACTGAACATGGTTCTGGGCAATGTGGATTAGGTGTCTATGCCTGAGTAGACAGGAGCTGGACCCAAGACCTGCAAAGGTCCTTTCCATCCTCAATCACCCTGTGACTCTGAACACATATTAAGAAGTCATTAAGTAAATTCAAACAGCAGCATACACGGAGTACATCCATTTTTACCTACTTATGAAGTAATCTCTAATCTTTCAGGTTAAGAATATTTTAGAAGATAGGCTTTTATGTAAGTAAAGCCGAAATTTATTTGATTTTCCTGCCAACTATTTCCCTTACACATTGTCTTCTAAAGAATTCTGCATGACAGCTTACATAATTCTAACGCATCTGATAACTAGAAAGACTGATTTCAGAAACTTCCTGCTCTCATATTTAGACTTACAGTTCACTGCTCAGTCCTAAATTTTTTTGTCTTAAGGTATCATGAACTAAAGGCAAGATTAGATGCAAAAAGGAAGGCATGGTTCTCAAAGTCATTAGAACTTGTCAGTTGGTATTGCTGATGTTTTCACCTTCATAGAATCATCCTTAAATGGTTAAGGTTGGAAGATGACCCTGAAGAACATCTAGTTCCAACCCTCCTGCCGTGGGCAACAACAGCTTTAACTAGACCAGGTTGCTCAGAGCTGCATCCAACCTGGCCTCGAAAACCTTCAGGGATGGTACATCCACAACTTCCCTAGGCAACCTGTTCCACCTTAGTTTGTAAACAGATCTTATTACACACAGTCATCACAGAAAAACTATTGAGATTATTACACTTTATAATAACGATTTAGAAACTTTTAATACAAAACTTAAAAATCCAATAGTTCACTGGTTCAAACACGACATTGATTTTAGGAGAACATTGCTCCCAGGTTTCTCATTCAAAATATGTAATTTCTTTGTAATTCTACTTAGCACAATAACTGTATTCGGTAAATAGAGTATACAGAGCATAAATCCAAAGATGAGATCATACAGGCAAACTAAAGAAATATTTTAATCTCAAGTAACTTCACAAGATAGATCAAAATGTCAGTGTATATAAGCTCACTCAGTAGTTTAAGCTGTTACTCTCATATCTGACTCTGATGTAGTTCAAGAGTATTCAATTAGTAATCTACGGACCAATCCCAGCCTTGTACTGATGGGCCTTTTTTCCTCAGTGTTGCTCATGAGCAAGAGAACCAAAGACAGAGACCATTCTCAGCTTCTAGGTTTAGAATTGGGCATCACTTGCATCTCAAGGCTGACCTGCGGGGCTATCCTGTGCAGAGCCAGGAGCTGAACTCGATGGGCCTTGTGGATTCCCTCCAACTCAGGATATTTTACGATTCTCAAGATACATGAAGAAGAGCTACAGCTCATTCCTCTCCTCATGGA
Source organism: Acrocephalus scirpaceus scirpaceus (assembly GCA_910950805.1). Lineage (NCBI taxonomy): Eukaryota > Metazoa > Chordata > Aves > Passeriformes > Sylviidae > Acrocephalus > Acrocephalus scirpaceus. The sequence continues at coordinate 91,240,386 of OU383773.1, forward strand.
GAAGAGCTACAGCTCCTTCGTCTAAACTGAGAAATCTCTGTGGAAGAGGGCAACCAGAGGTAGACTCTATGACAGAACTCACACCCCAGAACTCTGTTAAGATCCAAGCAAGGAAAACTATACAGGAGAATAGTAAATTTGCAGTACACCACTTACATAACAACACTTCTCACACAGAGCGTCTGCACTATATACATTTTCAGTTGGCATGGTGCCATAAGTAAGGGAGCACAATCACAGACAAAGGCTGTGGTAGAGCCAAACAGAAAAGGTGGATGTGCACTGTATGGTTCATCACTGTGCTCTTACTCACTAATACTTAGGAAAACAACACAAAGAAAAGAACAGCTCTGTAAAAGCAAAAAGAAAAGTAGCTAACAGTGGTGAAGGAAAACACACACACAAAACTAAGGAAACAGATCTTGACATTTTAAAGTTAGGCCAGGTAAAATTTCCTATATTGCATCTCAAGGATTCTATATAGTAATGGAAAGTGGTACCTTAAAGCATGGATCTGTAAAAAGAATCCACTACAAAATTCAAGTCTAACAAATATGAAGAGCTTGAAGAAGAAAAATATCTTCATTATCCAAGTCAAGGCTCCAATAAGTGTCAAGACCTCAGCGAATAACATCCTAAATGACCTACTCATAACTGAAAGTGAAAACAACTCTGACTTAACTTACAGACACAGAAGAATCACTGAACATAACAAAGGACTGAATGTATAATCTGAACACTAGTTTGAGAGACCTCATTTACAAAGTGACACAAATACCTTTCCAAAATGTTAGAGAAAACCTACCATCACATAAAAGCAGATATTTTCATTTGATTCCAATCCTCTACATACATGCAAGTACTGTCCCTATATTTTTTTCCTAAGTAGTGGTATCTTCAACTATCATTTTATTTCCATAATAAACGTCATTCATTGCAATGCATATAGTAGCCCATATGACACAAAAAGCACAAGTAAGAATTTCATGGATTGACATGAATTCCATCATTCTGTTTTATCATTGTTGGGCAAGTGCATGCCTATCAGAACGTTTAAAGTATATACACAGTACAGATTTATCATTTAGTCATGGGTAACAAATGGCTAATCAACATATACTCAAATCACTATGCATTAAGACCACTTATGTATTTGTTTCCAGCTGAACAATTTCTTTTGGAATACATTCTTCCTATACTTAAAGACAGAAATTGTTTCCAGCAACTAAAGGGAGCAGTAAACTGCAAAGAGTTGCTACATTCTGTAAGGGGAAGTCGGGAAATCACTAATCCTTGATTTTAGAAGTGAGATACAATGATTGACATGGTTTTGATGAAAACTTTGAGCATGAATGACAAGCCTAAAGAAAGAGCATGGTATTAGAGAAAAAGCAATCTGTTTCAAGACAGTTATCTGATCTAGCTGCTTTTCTGCCTGTTCTGCTCCAGTGCCAGGGCAAGATTCTTTCTTATCTCCAAGAATGCTGCTCTTTCTTGTAAGCTTACAGTGCATCCCGTGATACAGTGGGCTTGCTCATAAGCACGCGACTGCTCTCCTGGCTTATTCAGGGCAGCAGGCACATTATTTGAAAACAACTTGAAGAGCAGCATCACCTCAGCACACACCTTCTCAGAGTCCCAGTATGGTGCTGCTACCATGCTACGCCTCAGTTTCCTCTAGCCCTAAAACACAGCAAAGATAATATTATAGAGCAGCTGACAAAATGATTTCCACATGCTTTCTGAAAAGAAAAAGTCAATATCCTGAAGAATACAGACAGCAGGATCCTTATGTTGGTCAATAACATTATAGTAAGCATAGTAATGGGTTAACAACAGGAAAAACAATTTGTAGGTGTGAACAGGAAAAACAAGAGAGCCTGTAGGCCTGGGCAAGCCTTAAGTGACAGAATAAGCAGCAGTACTATGGATCTTCAAACCCCAAAACCAAGCAGGTGGACTGCTCAATGATCCTATGCACAGCCTGAGTACAGTAGTGTCATGTGCCTACATTCCAGTGGTATCAAGCATGTGCTCCAAGGCAGCTGCACCATGGAAACAAGGCAAGGTCACACAGATTTTCCTAGAATGCTCCCTAGAATTTCAAGATGCCTGTCACTTGGCAAGCCTTCCAGACACTACTCATGCTGATAGCTGTGACAATTTGACCAGGAGACACTAAACTAAAATGCTTGTAATGTCTTAAGGTTGATTTTGTACTTAACAAGACATATCCCACTGAAATTAGGAGAGAGGATTGGATTTCCCAATGCCACTTCCAGCTCAGTTTACATCATATACCTACTGACCCTGAAGATGTGCAGAAACCCCATGTAAATGCTGGGATGTTCTGAAGACTCTTGTAAACAAACAAACAAGCATAAATATTAAATGAGTTGTAAATAAAAGTAAAATCGTAGTACAATCCAATTAACTGTTGTAAATTCAGCGACTGTGATATGATTTAAACATTTAGCAAATTGATTAATTACCCATACTTAGAACATTTTCCTGATTCATTCTATTGTCCTCTGATCACAAGAAGAGAATGAACTTTCAAGAATGGGATAACACATTTGAACATATGCCATATGGTTAACCCAGCTATTCATCCAATTTTGTTTAACTCTTGCTATTTATACACTAAATGGAAAATCAACTTTTGATCTCCCACAGCTTGGTATCTACCATATGGACATACTCTAAAAAAAAAAAAAAAAAAAAAAAAAAAGAAAAAGAAAAAAGAAAAAAGAAAAAAGCAGGGCCTGCTAACTCAATTAAACTCTAAATCTCCATAGCAGCATTTGCTAGACAAGAGTCCACCTAAAAGACAAACTCCATGTTGAATTTCACAGTAGCTAATTCCAACATCTTGCCTGCTAATAAACAGTAATCATTTCATGGATGGCAAAAATCATGTTTATTGTAGAGTTTCAACAAATTACATCAGGGCTAAAAAAAAAAGAATAAAAAAAAATCTTAACGGCAACAACTGTCTTTGGTCCTTTACAATGAAAGTGGATTGAAATCTCTAAGATACAAGCTTCCCTAAACAAAGACTGTATGAATAATAAGAATTAAACTACAGCAGCAACCTGTCCCAGAGGAAAAAAAAATGCAGGTTTAATCTATGTAGGCATATCTATGTCTAAGCTTTGTATTTGATTATTTTGCTAATATAGTTAATTCAGTAGAGACTCAAAGTAGATAACTATTGAAACATCTTGTTTTCCTACTCTTAAACTACTTATTTATTAGCAAGGAACTGACTTTTTTATTTTTTTAAGCAAGCTAGCATTAGCAGCTTCATTCCTAGTCAAAGGACTGCTGCAGTCCCCATGCAAAAGAGGCTGAAGCATACAACAAGGTTTAAAAAAAAGTGTTGTGGGAACTTGATGAGGTACTGTGTAAATACAGCATGTGCTAACAATTTAAGTTAGTTTCAAGTTATTAGATAGGACTTTCTACTGCAAAATTCAATGGAAATCCTGCCGACGTAGCAGGTACTGCAAAACAACAAAGTATCAAAACATATTCCTGGATAGAAATACCAATTGAGAATCACATACTTTAACATTAATTGTTCCAGAATAAAATTCACCTTCTTCTGACGTAACACCTCCATCCAGGAACTACTAATGAAGGCTGTATCATCATTAGTATCTTCTCAGGCATTTCCCTTTGTAGTATTTATTGCTTGTAAAACACATCTGAAACTATGTAAGTTCTAATCACACACCAGCACCTTACTATGTTTACTGATCAAGCAGCACTCAGAAAAAAAGAATAATAAAAGGCTAATCCATTTATGGTTTCTTAGAAAAAAGATCTGCAATTTTTTGGGGATGCTTACCATGAAGATCAAAGACCAGGGATAAATACCACCTGTGACCTGTGGACAAGGTCACTGTAAACCAAAGGTAGACATTTGACACTGTCAGAGGAAGATGAGAAACCTCACTGTGTTAAGTATGTATCAATTCCCTTTCCATAAGTAAGTGACTCCAGCCTACAATACCATCAATCCATACCTGTGCTGATATTAAATACTTTACCACACAATTTGTTACTTTGATTTTAAAGCATCTTAAGCCTTCTTAGCTCTTAATTTTAGTAAGCATCAGTAAAAGTCAGCATATTGAAGAACCTATCTCAGCACTTTTTCTTGTAAACTCAATAGTAACCAGAGAAGGTCACTGTATTCCTGAAATCTTTTCACCACCAGCTGATGACACAGTTTATTGAGCATTAAAAGCACCCTGTGTTGCCATTACTAATCCTGACTCTTCTGCCAATCCACTTAAATCTCTACCCTACCTGTACACAGGTACAGAACTGCACCTCAAAAAGAAAAGAAGTTGCCTTTTGGCACACCATGTCAGGCAGATCTTGAGGCACTAAGTTCAGCATTATAGTATTTGTTTTCTATCCTACAGTCAGCAGTAATTTAAATACCAACTAGGATTCTATTTTTTTAACATATCATAATATTGTGTCTCACCCTGTAAACCACTTCATTATTTTTTATAATCCACATTTATGAGTTCCCAATTTGTTTTAATATAAAGTCTGCAAAAAAAAGGGAAGTAAAAACATCTTAAGCTTAAATGACTTCCTAAAATATTTAACTCCCTGTTTCAGCCAATTTCTAAATAAAGAAGAAACTGGCTAAGACATTGAGCACAAAAGGCTTTTAAACACATGTGGTTTTATTAAAGTTATTTTATACTTTATAACCTTTTCTCAGTGTTTCAAAGATCTCGATTTTTTAAATTCTGCAATACTCATCACAATATTTCTTGCCTACAGTGAAAAGCAACTAGCTCATTTTTAACTTCCCAATTGATTTTTTCCCAACTTAAACAGAAAGCACTCAAAGCAATTATGACTGTGACCCTCCCTCTGTCAGAAAAGCAAGAATAATGCCTATTTATTCAGTAACAGGTACTGAAAGTTCTTTTCCAGGTTTAGAAACCTATGATTTGATAATTGTATCAAATAAATAACCACTGTAGAACTTAGGCACCTCAATGGATAGGTAACTACTTTCATTGCTTGTAATCATATTCTTAAGCTGGTCATTGTAGACCAGCCAAAGGCCATGATTTTGAAGAACTTGCAGGTACTCTTTATAAAAACACTGCATTAACAACTACTTACTTTGTTACCTCGCTATTTGTCAATTAGTTAACATGAGATACTCAAAATGCTAAGAAAATTGAACATTTCTACCAAAGAAAAGAGGCAAAAGAAGCTGTTGAAATGCAAGCACTGTCGTGTCAGAGAAAGTTTTGCATCAACTGCAAGTACTGCACAGAAAGCAGTAACAAAGGTTCTGCTGTTTCATGGAGTGCACAAATGCTCTGACGTAGCACACTAAAAGCTGCTCTATTGAACCAGTACGTACTGAACCGGCACTATGAAAAGTCCATGGAAACACAGTACCTGGATTACACTGAGACAGACATCAGGCACTGTAAAGCTGCACAACCAACAGTCCTGATAGAAATGCCAGACACCAAGTGAAGCATTGTGAGGTAAAAGCAGTAGCCTGGAGAACAAAGAGCGAAACAAAATTGTATTTCTGATTGCAGCCAGAAATATTGAAATAGGAATTAGACACGTGACAGAATGAAAAAAAATAGAAAACATAAAATCCAAAAACTAGAGATTAGCAAACACCTAAACCGTTGAGTACAGAAACAGCAGTAATCATATAGAAATCACTAAGCAAGCTGCATACAAGTATAAATTAGGACTGCGTAATGTCTCTGGCTGCAGAGAGGTCCTGAGATAAACAAAAAATCCAAAAATAACCCTACTAACATCAAAAGTACATCTTGTAAGAGCAAATAGGAGACCCTTCCATTGGGTCATGTTTTTGTATTTTTTGTGATCAACTCTACACACACAAACAGTAAGCTTATCCTAAATTGTACCTCTCAAAACAAACCTTTAACCCATGCAAAATATAAACTCACAGTAAGTACTTCAACATGTAGATTGCTAGTTACATTTGAATTGCTGATGACCCACTCTTTGACTAGGCTTACAAATGACATCCATCTTTCCAAGACTTTAAACCTTATTTCTTTACCTCACAGCAGCCGTAAGATTCTCCCAGAAAGCATATTACATTATGACTAAATTCTAGGTTAACATCAATATTGTAAGAGTAAGATTTTAACTAATTCTTTCTGTGTTTTATTTATCATTTTTCCCTGGGCCTGCACCTCTGTGTTGAGATCATAACTTCCTATATGGTTACTAACACTGAAATACACTAGAGGAACCAAAGACTGCTGAACCAAAGTCTGTAATTTTGTTAGTTTGCCATGATCCACAAACAAAAGGAGCAGGAACTTGTATGAGAACACGCCTAACTAACTGAGGTAGCTCACTACATTAAACCCTCTCCCCCAGATACAACTTCCTTCAAGGCTTCCAGAAAGCCTTTGACAGACAAAAGGAGCTTTCAGTTATTCAGAACAAGTAATGTGGTATTTTTAAAGAGAATATACTAATGTCTCCTACATTTTGTAATATTTCATTGTTTTGTTTTGGGGGAAAGGGGGCAGAGGATGCTATCTCAAAAATAATTTCAAGAAACAATCCATTTCCAAAACTTGTAACATTTAGAAAATATACAAAAAAAAATTCTTTAAAGAAACTCGGGGTGTCTAGGAGATAGGGATATTAAGCTACTTTGTTTAACAATGCTGAACAGAACAGCCTGCAGGCGTCTTCCTGCTGTGACCTTCTATTATTAACAAACATATTGCTCCAGCAATAAATACATTGGAGCCCCACAGCCCAGAGATGCACCAGTAACCAAGGGTGTCATTTTATTGGGAAAAATAACAGGAATAAAAAGGCCAGGAAAGTTAATACAGAACAGACAGAGATGTGTGTATTTTTCTTCCTCCAGGTGATACACTACAATTTGGAAATAGTGACTAAAACCAACATTTTTGGAACCTACTGCTCACACAAAATCCAAGGCCTAAGATAATCATATTTTTCTCCAAAAACTTCTCAGTGCAGAATCACAAGTACTGTGGAGTTCAAAAATAATCATGCAACAGAATCATGCTTCCCATTACCCAATCTCAACTGTTTCTCAATTTTGACGTGTTGAAGAAACCTCACATGCCAAGCGTTACAAAACCAGCATTACTAAGCAATTCAGGTAGAGAAAAATAAAATCTCTACTGTCTATAAAAAGCTCTTTCCTTTTCCTTTACAGGTGAGAATTTTAGTATTCCAATTAATATAAATACGTTAAATGTAAGTAGTTCACTGTTTTTTAACTATAATTTCTCACAAAGTATTATCTTGAAGCTAGCTATATGGCAACTTCCTTTTAATCATCAGATATCCCTTTAAATACATAGTTTGCCTACTTCCTAATTAATATATGGCCTTTGCCCTGTCTTTCCCCAACCATTCATTCTCTCACAAAGAAGAAAAAATAGTATGCCACACAACAACAAAATGATAAAACTATTGTGACGCTACATCCCTACTGTTTTAATTTCAACAAATACTATGTGAAATACTTGGCTTTTGCCTTTTTTTTCTGTCAGACATCATAAATTTAATCTTTGCTGGTTTCAATGAATAATTAAATTTTCAAAAAGTGCAGGTAATTAAGACTACCAAAAATTAAAATTGAGTAAGAAGTCAGCAATTATAGACTGCATGTATTTTACCAGATCTGCAAGGGACTCTAATTAAACACATATTAATTGCCCTAATCTTCTTAGGCAAGTAATAAATTGGAAGAGCTGATTAATGCACTGGATTTAGTTCAGCTTGTTAAATCTGACAACCTGGCAAAGGAAGACTATCTTGAAAAGCTCTTTTAGCTAAGTAATTGGAATTTTACTCTCAGTAATTTGCCATTCCATAATAAGAGCTATTTAGTATATTGACTCTTCATCAGTGGGGTTTTTTTTAAATACATACTAGTTATACTGAAACAGTACCATTATGCTGCTCATAAAGATTATGAAAAATTATGAACTTTGACCTTTATTGTCCATCAAAAAACACTTTCACTCTGAACACAAATTAGTGTATTTTCTTGCAGGCAATAAATCCTAATTAATTTTAATTCTAGAAGCTGCTAATAGCATTTCAGAAAGTCCATATGGACACATTAGGTCCTCTACACAATTCATAAAGCCAGCAACTAAACCAGTTTTCAATATTAAATAACTGCTGATGACTGCTGGAATACAATGAAACACCAGCATTCAAAGAGCTTCAATCTCTTATATCTTTTTATCTATTTATGCAAACACTTCTGCACATACACATGACAAGGGAATGTAACATTTTTGTAATGTCAGCCATACAAAAAAAATAGGGTAGTCTGGAAACCTCCAGGTAAAAATTTTAAAGGTCTGATATCTCTCCAACACAGGTGCTTACTCCTAGCTTATAACATGAAAAAATGCATCAAGTTTTACTTTAAAATAAGCAGATGTAGGTGAAAGACAAACAAACAAAAAAATCTCCCTTTTTAAGGAAAAAAGTAGCAAGTATATAGAACAGGGAATCAGAAAATTTTATACTTGAAAAATGTTTTGAAGTATTCCATGAAAGCTGAAGCAGGTCTTCATCTCTCCTAGCAAATGAGGAAGTCTAGTCTTTCACATGAAGAAGCTTAGAAAATCACATGTTTCAAATCAAGTTCAGTCAGAAAACAAATCCTAAACATAAAATATCTAGCTGCCGTCAAATTTTCATTCCGTAGTCCTCAGAGCTGACATTCCATACACTTCTCTTGTAGAACCTGTAACTTCCAGGATCTACATTTGAAATGTGTTACTCTTCTGTTAGCAAAATCTAGTGTTCATAAACCTTGAAAATCAGTCACAGTCAACCTGAAACTTATCCTTTGTTCCTTAAGTGTAGTATCAACTAAGGAGTCAGCCAGACATCAGTTTTGAGCAGCAATATATTTTCACAACAGAGCTTTAACACTCAGAATAAGCAAAACACCAAAAAGTTGATCAGATAATACCAGAGGACTGATAAGCCATGGAAGGAGACATGAAGATACCACAAAGAACTGTCAAACTCAGATGTCTCAAATATTTCCTACCCATTTTTCATGATGCAGTGCAATTTACTGCTTATCACCGAGGTCCCTAGCACAGGAGAACTTCTTTACTGTGAGGGTGGTGAGGGATTGGAACAGGCTGCCCAGAGAAGCTGTTCCATCCCTAGAAGTGTTCAAGGCCAGGTAGGATGGAGCTCTGAGCAACCTGGTCGAGCAGAAGGTGCCCCTGCCAAAGGCAGGGGGTTGGAACTCAAATATCTTTAAGGTCCCTTCCAACCCAGGCCATGCTACAATTCTATGACTGGATACACAGGTGGGACTCAATTTCAACTCTCATCCTCAGTAGTCTTCATGAAAGAAATAGTACTTTGCCATCATGATATTTAGTGTAAGTAGTATTTTCCCATTGGTTGTGTATTACTTGCAATGAAAGGGTTGGGGCTTGTGCCTGAAGCTCCCATGTACTACTACAAGAAGCCATCAGTAGAAAACCAATTCCAACTACTTTCCAGTTGATGGCATTGATAATTTAAAGATCTGTTAGACTTGTTAGCTGCACTTAGGTTATGAGAAGAAATTTCATATCTGAACTTGAGGTCTCCAACACAGAAACCTTCAAGGCTTATAAAAAGACATATGATGAGAAAGCCCTCAAACTTCAGGATTTGTGTAACTGAAAACAAAAGAGAATTGGAATGCTAAAAAAAACTCAACTTCCTAGCACAGTGTCACTTAAGCACTGCTGAACATAAACTTCAGTTGGAAATATGACAAATATTCAGTTTGTGATTTGCCTGTGCTCCATTTCATTGCTTGAGAAGACATACCGCAGCTTTATCAGTGGCAGAATAATTTGTCATAAATCAGAACTGAACAGGGAAAGCCACTGAATATTATTTACTTAAGTGAGAAAATGGACAGTGAAAGTTGAAAAATCCTTGGTGAAAAGGAAGTATTCAGATGATAGGATGTGCTTCATCTGTCAGGAGCAAAAAGCCAGTGACTACAACTTCTGGTCCAGAAGATGCTGGGTTCTGTCTCGCTTGAAAGAAAGAAACAAAAACTACAAAAGCAAAATTCTGACAGAAGTTCCTATATTTTTTGTATAATTTGTTTGCATTCTTGTAACACATTACGAAAAAAAATTTAAATCCCAAATGCCTTGGGTTATGTAAGCAAAAAATGTGTATTCTATTTCGTCTGTTGGAAGCAGCTGGGGAGATGTTTTTTCTTTATCTCTTGTAACTCCAGGGGGGAGGGGGGCAGATGCCTTCTGATAATGGGTCAGCTGTTAAAACCAGGTGGGGCAACTTTCACCACCTGTCCAGTCCATCCTCCATTCTCTGGGGGATATCTTCTGCTAATGGGCCATTAAGGCTCACCAATGACATGACACATTACATCACCCCATTGTGAGTTGCTCCACTGAGTGCGGGGGAGCCAACCGTTCCTACCTGGATAGAAACTGAGACTCAGGAACATGAGGTACATGTTTTTTCCACTGGATCCCTAGAGGAAGATTGGGCCCATCTTGCCACAGCTGGACCCTTTCTACAGCATCATCTCTACTCCACAGAACCACATCTGTTACTCCAGGAGGATTTATTTGGACTGCTTCCAACACCCTGACCAACAGGGTATCAGGTCGTATTCTGACTGTCAGGGTTTTCCAGGATTTTTGTTTGCTTGCTTGCTTGGTTTTTTTGTACTACTACATTTGTATTTTTTAATATTCCTAGTAAAGAACTGTTATTCCTATTCCCATATCTTTGCCTGAAAGTCCCTAATTGCAAAATTATAATAATTTGGAGGTATGGGGGTTTACATTCTCCAGGGGAAGCTCAAGCTTTCCCTGGCAAACAACTGTCTTTCAAAACCAAGACACCAAATTAAATTCTGAAAATAAATTTAAAAATATTTTAGATAGAGTAATGAGTTAAATATGCAGATTCTGGAAAGTACATGGGAACAGACAGCATGAAGTCATTTAGACCAAAGCATCTATTAATGTCTAGTTTCAGTTCAACAGACTACAGTATCTTCTAGTAAACTGAAATAAAATAAAAGCTAGAACCTGCATTTTGTAAAGCAAATCAAAGACAGTAGAGACCTTGTTTTCTGCCCTACAGACTCTCTAACAAAAAACCCCACAACCTAAAACCTAATTGTGATAAAATAAGTCTACATTTATCTTCTCGGCATTTTTCTACCATATTTCTCCATATTTATGCAAGCAGTACAAAAGTTAACTTCAGCATTTCCTGTCAACATTAAAACCTAAAATCCTGACAAGCACATGACAAAGTCTTGTGGTTGAAGATGCTGTGTATTTAAATTTTCATGATATCACACTTTCCAAATGTTACAAGCATACATATCAAACGTATGTTCTTACTGTTGCCAAAGAGCTTTCTAGAAAAAAAAAAAAGGAACACCTACAAGATTTCCAGTTTTCATTCACTTATCTCTCATTTTCTGCACCTATCTGAACTTTGCTCTTTTGGCCCTTGAAATTGAAATCTAGAAAAAAATGTTGTTGAAGAGATTTCCATAAAATTCTTTAATGTTTCCCAAGTAATATTTGCAAGCTATGGAGACTGATAAGGAACTACCCTCTCAACAACTTTTTCAGTATGTCTCTGCACTCTAATTAGACACATAATCTATACTAAAAGTAAGTTCTCTTGAAACACATGCTTCTGTTATTACCTAAATGTTTCAGGTCTTATTATAAAAGTAGCAAAGACTTATGTGTATTTCAGTTAATTATGCTTGTCCTTAGAAAAGGTAAATATCACAGGAAGACTTAAATCCATTTTTCTGTCCATACATCATATTAGAACACCTATCACTTCAAAAGTTACAATTATTCCATTATTTTTTAAAAATTGACAGATTTCTTCTACATTTCAATAACTTTGTTCATTTCTCTTTCTAAGACATATGTTTTAAAACCCAGTGTTTTGCATAATTGGTAAATCACAAGATGATATTCAGGCATAATGCTGAACTCTGTGCCAATATATAAACGCCTTTAGCTTTAGCACAATTAATTAAGTACTCAAAGGTAAAAAGTAGTAATATTTTCTAGATCACACAGAACTTGAGTACAGACCATAATTTCCCCTCCTTCATGTTCACACGTATAGATAAGGAGTGTCAGACAGAGGGACATACAACAATAATCCTGTAATATCCAAGAATAATCCCAAATCCTGGGCTGCATCAAAAGCAGCGTGGCCAGCAAGTTGAAGGAGGTGATTCTCCCTGTCTGATCTTGTGAGACCCTACCAGAAGTTCTGCGCAGAGTTCCAGGGCCCCCACCTTAAGGACATGAAACTGGTGGTGCAAGTCCAGAGGAGAGCCACAAAGTTGATCAGAGGATTGGAGCACCTCCCTTACAAAGACAGGCTGAGGAAGTTGGAGCTGTTCAGCCTGGAGAAGAGAAGGTTGGGTGGAAACCTTTCAGTTTTTAAAGGGGCCTACTGGGAAGCCAGAGAGGGACTCTTTACCACGAACTGGAGCAATAGGACAAGGTGTAATGGGCACAGATTGAAAGAGGTTAGGTACTAGGGAGAAATTCTTTACTGTGAGGATGGTTAGGCACTGGAACCGGTTGCCCAGGGAGGTTGTGGGTGCCCCAGCCCTGGCAGTGTTCAAGTCCAGGTTGGATAAAGCCTTGACCAACCTGCTCTAGTGGGCAGAGACTAGATCCATTCCAACCCCTTAACATTCTGTGATAATAGGACACACTGAGAAGAACTGGTGGGACTGTGGGATGAAGGAACTAGCAGAGTCTAGCCTTTTTTCTAGAAGAAACTTGTACATCTACAGCACAAGTGGCAGAAGTTCAACTAACATATTAAAATATTCAAAACTTTCTACTAGAATATTTAATATACAATTTCACCTGTGTTTTACCCTTTTCTAAGTACTTGTTTTAAACATTCACCTGAAACATCTCAATGCAGCAACATGACTTTTCTCCTCCCCCATGGAACAGTTCCTCGTATCTCCAAAGTCCAGAGCTCCAACAGAGCAATACCAAACTGTGTGCAAAATAATCACCTTCACACAGTTTGATGGCAAGTTAATTTTTGCTGTGACAGACTAATCTTTGAAGGAGGCTGTTGGTGTTTCTTTTGAATAGTGATTCACCTTAGTTCATCACATAAATTTCTGATTAAGTGCACACTTGCATCATCTCCAGCATGCATGTACACAGAGATCATCCAGTATTCAAGACTCAGCAGTTAGAAATCTTGAGAAAATCCAACAATCACAAATTTTAAGAGGCGTAACCCATCTGATACCTTGTACAAAGATATTAGAGACCACTACAAATCTCATTAATTTCTAACCTCCATCTGCAAGATGTTTTCTCAACACAAAACTGCAGATACTTACTTCCAAAAATACATTGAAACAAATTCCCTACCCAAAGGTGAGGTTCAAAGAATAAATGTGGCAGATGCCAAGCAATTTCTTTAATTACACTACTGCACAGCAACCTTATATAATGATGAGAAGGATTAGAAGAGAACGGAAGGAAAGGGTTAAAAAATTAGTTATCTTGTAACAAGGCAAAGAAAACTTGTTGTTTAGCAAATGACTTGCAAATTAATATTAATATTTCTTGTAGACTATTGTCTGACTATTTCAAAATACTGTAAAATGAAAATCATTGATTGCTTGCAGTCACATGATTTCAACAAGGAAATATTAGAAACTCAATATACAAATTCAGTTCAAGTTTTACTTTGTATCACAATTCTATCTTTACACTGCTTGGATGCAACACCCCACTGTAAACTTACTTTTGTATTACATTCTGCAAGCTGAGCATCATACCCAATTCACTTTTCATCTTTTCTCTGTTGACACGGCACTCAGCCAGATAGCGGAGAGCCTAAAAGAGAAAGGACCGCAGCAGATCAGCAACGCATTCAGTACATTATCAGTCATTTCTGCTAGTGCACATCTGCAAAAGAGTCACAGAGGCAGTTCTAGTGGGAAGAGAAAGAACTATAATCTACTACGAACATTAAAAACCTATCTTATTTTTATAAATACACAGAAAGCACAGAGTATCTAATCTATGAGAAAAGGCTGAGAGACTGCATTTGCTTATACCAGCTGAGAGCCTAAGGGACAATTTAATAGCTGTCTACAGCTACACAAGAAGCCTTTACAAACATAGTCAAGCCCAACTTTCCTCTACAGCAGCAGACAAGGGGGAACAGCCATAAACTGTAGCTTGGGAAGTTCAAATCAAGTATTATAAAAAGCCTTTTTCCTCTGAAGGTAGTACAACACCGGACTAGATGACCTAGTGGAACTGCAGAATGAATGAGACACAGCTACAACTGACCTGATTGAGTGCTGGTGATAGTCCCAATTCAAACAGGAAACTGAAGTGAATCACTTCCAGAAGTCCCTTCCAATAAACATTTATGTGACTTGAGATCTAAAGTAATTTTTATACATGATGCTTCCAATATAATTTCCATGAATTCTGTGGGTTCCCCCAGTACTAGAAACCTCACTGCTACCAAGTTCTGCTCACAAAAAGAAGTCTAACACATGTATAAGCTTTTGAAGACTAATTGCAATTTCATTATTCCATGCAGGAATAAAGATAAAGCAGCAGCAAGCTTCTTAGCTTAATGTGACCTAAACTGGGAAATTACACTTATTTGTTGCTCAAGGTTTTGTTTACTTGACTTGCAAGGTAGATTCTTTGCAAAACTTTACAGTTGACCCCAGTTGGTAACTGTATATTCACGTGATCCTCCTAACATAACATTCATCCAATTAAAATGTCAGTCCTTCTTTTCATGAGACATCTCTCTATTGTTTGTGCTGAGAAAGTTTTCTTAGAAGGAGCCTCCAAAGGTGTTTTACTGATGTAGGTACAAGAACTGCACTTGAAAAATCCTGCAATACATAAATACAATGATTTATAAAATGGGGTTTGTGACACAAGGTTTAGAAGCGCACCAATTCTTTATATATAGTCACGTAGAAGCTACACTGCACAGTAACTGCTTTAAAAATAACATGCTCCTTAATCTCTTCAGAAATAGAGGACTAATCATCAGGGTTTATTTTTTCCAAGTCATCTTCAGAACATATCAGGTAAAATTCACAAGACTATTTTACTGTCTATTAAGAAACTCTGGCTGCTGTCTGGCATGACAAAAACTTTAGATGTGATTTTTATTATTTCCTGACACGGACCAGTATCAATAGTTGCAGCTTATAAATGTTGTATATCCATTTACTACCTTTTCAACTATGGGGAAGTAACTAAATGATAGCTCTTAACTAACTTGCATGCTATGAAATGTATCCTTGCTGGTGTAACAAGTTTCTCACTTTTATTCTGGCAATTTAGTAAGGGTGCACTCAGCTGGACAAAGAAAAACCTATTCTCTCAACAGCTAATTTTTTGAGTCACATCTCAAATAAGACCAAAGTCATCAGAGAAGCTTAATTGACCCAACTTTTCAACACTAGAAAGTTTCCATTCCTCCTGTCTCCCATGGGAGATACAAAGGTCTGAACCTTCAAAGACGTGAGATCATTTACACTTACTAAATTCAGTACACTGAAAGTATAGGGAAAGTTATTGTTATGAACTTTGGCTCAGCTTTTGTTCAGCTAAACTTACCTGTGCTAGCTTTAAGGCTCACATAGGTAAGTTCATCATAATGAACAGGGCTACCTGCATGCTTTAATATAAAATACACTCCTGCGAGTCATAATAAAAATACATCTTTGATGGTTTTTATGTGAAATTTTGAAGTAGTTCCTTAACTTCAGGGTCCTATTTTATGAAATTTTAGTCCAAATTTAAGAGGGGGAAAAAAAGTAGCATTGCCTGTGTTACTGCTGATTTTTTAAATTTAAATCATTCGAAACTTCTAACATTTAAAGTATATCCTAAAAAATTTCTGAAATCAAGACTAGAGAAATCCAGAAACTGAAATATATAAAATATATATCACTTCTTCATCAGATACAAAGAAACAACTGAGCTGAAACTGCACATGGGGAGAAAAACATCCTCCCTGAAAAGTTCTGTAACACATCCAAGAAATGAAATATGGAACTATTACAATTTATAGAGTTGATTACAATTTCAGGTACAGGAATTGCTGAGTAGTACAAGAAGAAACTTAAAGTCAGTGCTACACATCCCTTTATTAGGTACACATTTAATGGAAGATCATTACATTTAATGATTCCCATTCACATTGAAGCACTTTTTGATCAGCAGGAAGACTACAAAAACAAAATTACTTTTCAGGATGGAAAAATATAAAACAGGAAGTCAAAAAAGTTGCCAGCGAAGACATTTAAACCATCAGAACCTAAGCATATCAAGAACTCATGAACACAAGGAGTCTGAATAGCAGACCAGAACATGTTTTCACAGTAAACTGATCCATTTCTCATTGCAGCCATGTTCTGGTCTCCTCTAAATCCCCATTCTTAATCTACTCTAACTGTAGTTTATCACTACATGGAACAAGCCATATGCCTCCCATCCTCACCCAAGGAGATTTTTTTTCAAACCAACTGGAGTACTATCAGTGGCTGTGGAACCACACTGCAAACTGGATTAGTCCTCATCACTCTTGACAAATCAGTCCTTTCATGTAGAAGTAATTTCTATAACATTATCAGAGACTGATTTGTGAATCTCATGCAGGCTGTAAGAATACACAGCCCAACAAAACAAAGGAAGGAAAAAGACAGTGGGGCATCCAAACAAGAGCTTCTTTTAAGATCACAGCCTAAGGAAACTACTCTGGGAAGAAAACCAATTTAACACATTCCCAAGAGCAGTAAACTCAACTCCAAATGCTATGGAAAAGTTAACCTAAAAAACAATTAGCAGGACACAGGTTTCCTGGCTTATGGGACCTCCCTCCCCAAACTCAAAAGAAATCAGAGTCACTTAAGTAATTTCATGAAGTCCAATAATATCCACTATGAAAGCAACACAAATGGAAAACAAAGAATTATAGTACAGATAAGTCTCAGTGATATAAAGAATAATGTACATTTGCATGTAAAAACCAGAGCTCTTTGTTCTCTTAAACTCTTTACAATCCATTAATGACACAAATACAAAAAAGAGCATCACATAAACATCAGTAAACTTAAAATCTCAGAAGTCTAACTCAATTCTTCATGACTAAATGACTAAATTCTGACTTTCATTTCTCTCATTTCTAAGCAAGAAATATATATTTTTAAGCTAATATTACAATTCAGGATAAGAAATGAGGACTTCAGCATTTATGATTTTGAACGAGAAGAAATGGGCAAAGGCTGAAACAAGTTGTATTAGATATTTTTTGGGTTGGTTGGTTCTTTTGGTTTTGAGAGGGTTTTGTTTGTTTTCAATATCATGAAACGGTCAAATGGCTGGTCAAATGCTGGAACAGTGTGCCAGAGAGGTCATGGAATCTTCACCCCTCAAAGTGCTCGAGATCAAAAAGACACAACCACGAGCTGTGATCTGAGTGCACCTAATTTGGGCATGGGACTGGACTACATCACCTCAGGAGGTTGTTTCTAACCCAAGATATCTTATGATTGGATTTTGATTTTTATAACATGTATATCATATCATATTTACCAAGCTCCATGACTTCATCTTAAGAAAGAGATTTAAGGGTCCTT
Source organism: Acrocephalus scirpaceus scirpaceus (assembly GCA_910950805.1). Classification (NCBI taxonomy): domain Eukaryota; kingdom Metazoa; phylum Chordata; class Aves; order Passeriformes; family Sylviidae; genus Acrocephalus; species Acrocephalus scirpaceus. The sequence continues at coordinate 91,258,153 of OU383773.1, forward strand.
ACCTCCCTCCACACAAAAAGTCAAATAGCTGTATTAGAGAAAAATGCAAAGTAAGTTAATATCTTTTAAAAAATCCCCTGGAAAAATGTGTCATTTTTAAAAAAACGCACGTAATGAATACCAACATAACCAGGCATTATTTTTCACATTTTTACTTGTTTAAACAAATTGTTTAAACAATTTATTTAACAAAGTTTAAAAATGCCCTACCAACATAGAAATTTATCTCCAGAATACTTACTAGTAAAGCTGAATGAACAACCTGAGGGTTGGGATGGTCCAAAAACAGAATAAGACCTGGCAGGCATCCTTGATCCTGAACAATGGCCCGTCTGTTCAGTGGATCAGCTGCTAGATCTCGGAGTTGGTTAACTACAGATAGTGCATCAGGCTCCTCACTCATAGCAGAATTCATCTTTTCTGCACCATTCATACAAAATACCTGCTGAAAAAAAATTTATTACTACTATCACGACATTTATCGTCAATTAAAACATAGACAAAAAAAAAGCACAAAGGCAATGATATGCTCTAAACAAAAAAGGTATAAAAAACCCAAGGACTAGAATTCATGGAGGGTGGATGGAATTGATACAGATGTGGGTCCTGAAATTTATAAACTGGAAATCTAAACTTCCTATGCAGAGAGCAGATATATTTGGTTAATAAGGTTTCTAATTTGTTTCCTATCTGTTATTTCAGACCAGTCAATCTTTATGGGGTATTGTATGTTGGGGTTTTTCCCTTACACTAGTGACAAATGTTTTCACTAAATCCAGTTTTCTCACAAGGCACTCTAGAAGTCTATAAACATCCTTCTGTGTAAAAGTGCAAAATCAAAGTATTTTCAGAGTAGCTTTGGCAATCAAAAAAATTAACCACAAAAGTCAACAAAATATTACCAGTGCATCAAGAACAGTGAACATTAAGCTTTATTCTTTATCTACATCAAATAATTAGTGTCACGCCACACACTCAAAGGCAGAAAGGGCTTTAAAGGCTGGGTTTGAGCTGTTTTTTCTCCTTTTCACAAGTATCCCTCGATAGAAAGAGGGCAAGCAGGTCACGCCTTGCTCGAAGTCCAAGCCACCAGATCAATTTCAAAGGAGACACGTGTTAGCTTGAAAGTATCAGATTGCAGAGCTGTTAATAATAACTACTTAACAGGCAACAAAAGCATAGGTTTGCTCAGAGAAAATGATAAAATCTTGGTGTAAAAAAACCAGTTTATTTGTGCCTCTGAAACTACTAAATGCTAACTGCAGTCCTGGCTGTTGCCAGTACCAATTCAGCCAAGTAACTTAAGGCACCAAAGTGGGAATGAATACATATTGTTAATTTGTTAAATGACTCATTTTTCCCCAAATAAATAATAAATAAAAAATTTTAAGTGATCACATTCTTTTAACATCATTTGCCAACATTACATAAGTTTTTCCTCACTGAAGGTTGCCTCTGAGGAAAATAAATTTATCACACTCATCAAAAGCAATGAACCGTAAACATGCATTTGGATTATGATAATTTCTGACATTTTCACACAGAAAACATGCTGTTAACCTCTAAGTCAATGCTTCTTACTTCAGGAAAGAGAGTGCTAAAGTGAAAAGTACAAGCCAATGATTAGTCTCCAGACTATTTCCCTTGACTATCAGAAATCAAAAAGGTATCAACTGGGAGATACAGCAGCTCAACCAATACAAGTTTGTGTTTCCAAAGGAAAAAACTCTAAATTAAAAAAAAAAAAAACCATAAAACAAAACCTCAGCAAACAAAACCACCAAACAAACAAAGCCAAAGCAACTCTGTTGAGTATTATTAACTATTTTCCATAGTACACAAAGGAACTTATTATTCAAGACTTAAAAATCAAGTCGTGGAGCTGATGCTAATCAGTGTCTCTGAGTTCCACGTCTGTGTCCCAAGCACCAGATCATTCCTATAACTCTTTCCATCCTGATCACCTTTTGCCTTTTTCCTTCTAATCCTCTGAAAAAACCCACCCACAAAACCAAGTTTTACCCTCTCCTATTTTATTGGGCTACACTCATCTGAATGGAACTACAAGAAAGATGGAGAGGGGCATTTTACAAAGACATATAGTGATAGGACAATGGGTAATGTCTTTAACCTTAAAGGAATAAACGTTTGGATTATATATTTGAAGTAATTATTGTAAGGATGGTGATGCATTGGAACAGATTGCTCAAAGAAGCTGCGGATACTCCATCCCTAGAAGTGTTCTAGACGAGCTTGGATGGAGCTCTGAGCAACCTGGTCTATTGGAAGGTGCCCCTGCTCAGAGTAGAGGGGTTAGAACTACACGTTCTTCAAGGTCCCTTCCAACCCAAACCATTAAATGATTCTGTTATTCCCAGACCGTTCTCCATCTCTCCTAAGCCTCAACTCCGGAGACACCTCTGAAATCCTCACCCTTCTCCATGATCTGCAACAATCAATTCCATCAAAACTCGCGCCCCCGCCCTCCTCCCGGAGTTTTTAAATTAAAAATATTAAGTGGTTGTAAAAGTTATAATAAGATATCTAGACTTCAAGAGTCTGGCAGAGCAGCGAGCCAGGTGCCTGCTCCTGTCTCCTCTGTGTAGCTTTGAGATCAAAGCCGCAGCCGTATCTCTCTGCCGCTCTCCCGCTCCGCTCTGTGCTCTCGCCGGGGCGGCCCTGGAAAGGAACCTCCACAACCCCGCTGCCAGCCCTCCCTAAGCGGCCGAGGCCTCAAGCCCGGCTGGGACCAGGCCCCGGCACTCAGCTCCCAGGCCCCGCGGTCGGCGGAGACTCAGTCCCGCAGCCACCGGGCAACAGGAGCTCCGGGATGTATTTGGGAAGCAGGGGGGATCTCGGCCGCACACGCCGCCCCCTCACGGCCCTTCCCGGCGCGGCCTGTTCCCCTCCCCGGCAGAGCCGTACCGTCGCAAAGCCGTCTCTAGGCGGACTAGCAGCTCAGCCCCGCGCCCCCATGTCCCGCGGGGCGGCGCGACCTGCGGAGAGCGGCGGGAGAAGCAGGGGAAGAAGCTCGGGAAGAGCCGCGGGATGAGCACCGGGACGAGAGCGCCCGCACCACCCACCGGAGCCCGCTCTGACCCGGCACCGCGCAACACCGCGCAGCGCGATTGGCGCGTAGCGGGCGTGGCTCTTCCGCCAATCGTGGAGTTCTTTGTTCCTGGGAGGGCGCGGTGCAAGCCGGGAGATGTAGTCCGAGGACTGTAGTCCAGAAACGCGCCCCTCGCGCAGCTCCATTTGTTTTGGATTTTTTTTTTTTCTGGTTACCGCTAGAAGTTGAATTTACTGCTCAAATAAAGGGTAGCGTGTACTGTAAAACAATCTAGTGTGAACCACACCTGATGCTGTATGGACAGAGTGCGCCCGTCTGGTTGGAAAAGCGAAGTGGGTATTCCCCACCCCATGAGACACCGTAATTAACTTTAATATAGAATCAAGGCATCGTTAAGGCTGAAAAAACCTCTAACAGCACCAGGTTCAACATCTTGATACTTTACGATGGTTTGGGTCCCCATGTCTTCGAAGTTGCAAAGGTTTTCCCTTTCCTCGTTCCTCCACGTCACCTTCGCACCTTATTTTAAAATGCTCGAGTAAAAATTTCAGTAGTTTCTAAAGCTGAAAACACCCGCTAAGTAATCCTTAAATAATTCAGCACCAAGAAGCTCTCCCTGAGCTCCCCTCAATCCCGCAGTCCCCTCTGCCCCACAGCGATCCCGAATTCCCGCCCGCTTCCACAGCGCTCCCGGCCCTCCTTCCAACAAAGTTTTAACGAGACACAGCCGACGCCAGCCCAGGAGGCACGGCGGTGCCGCAGCCGACAGCCGCACCTCAGGGAGCCGCAGGCCGCCGGCAGCCGCGGCTGGGGCTGCGGAGGAGCCCAGGAGGAGCCCAGGAGGAGCCCAGGAGGAGCCCAGGAGGAGCCCAGGAGCAGCCCCCCTCGGGACACGGCAGCGCTGGCCTGGCGGTGACACGGGAGGGCCGCCGGCGTGGAAAAGATCTCCGAGGTCATCAAGTGCAACCTGTGACCGAACACCACCTTGTCATCTACACCAGGTACTGAGTGCCACATCCAGCCTTTCCTGAACACCTCTCGGGATGGTGACTGCACCGCCCCCCAGGGCAGCCCATTGCAACGTTTAATCACTCGTTTTGTGAAACAAATTCCTCCTGATGTCCAACCTGAACCTCCCGTGGCACAGCTCGAAGCTGTGTCCTTTAATCCTGCTCGCTAGTTGCCAGGGAGATGACACCGAATCCCCACGGCCGTGACACCGGGACCCGAACTCCCCATCCCGGCGGCGCCTCCCGGCGCCCCGCCCCTATTGGCGGGTCCTGCTCACGTGACCGCTCAGGGGGCGGGGCGGAGCGACTCCCCCGCCCGCTGCCGGCTCGGCGCCTGCCGGGTAGCGCCTCACCCCTCCAGCTCGCGCCACGTCCCGCCTCCCGCGCCCGCCGCCGGGTCTGCGATTGGCCGGGCTGGCGCCGAGCCGGTCGCGGATTGGCTGCCGGGCAGGGTCGCGAGCGGCCGCGCGGGCAGCGGGTGAGGCAGCGCGGCGGCCGCGGCGGCGGCGGGTGAGGCGAGGCGAGGCGGGGGCGGCGGCGGACCGCGTTTCTCCCCTTCCCCCTGGGCAGCCCCTTCTGTCCCTCTGGGCAGCCCCTTCTATCCCCCTGGGCAGCCCCTCTTGGCGCGGCCGATCCCGGGCGAGGGGCGGTGCGGGAGGGTAAGCTTGCCTGAAACCGCATACAGGCCGCTCGGGGCGGCCCGGCTCTCCTTGGGCAGGGCCGTCCCCTTTCTCAGGCCTGCCCTGGGCAGGGCAGGTGCCGGGCAGGACCGTAGAAGTGCCTCGGGGTGCTGGGCCGAAGCTTTTGTTCCTGCAGGAGAACTGCTGTGATAAGAAGATGACAGATCACGGAAAATAATGTAAATACAAGATCATGTGGCGATAATATGGAGGAGTTTGAGGGAAGTTTTTAAAAGAGGCTTTAAAATAGAGAGTTGGCGTATAAGAAGAAAAATGAGCCCTAAGGGGAATGGTGGTTTTATTTTTCTTTTCTGTAAACTTATGCTGCTTGCTTTGTGCACCTTTAGTGATACTGCTGCCGTGCTCAGGATCTTCTGTAGTGTTCGTAAATAAATAACTTGCTGGGTGCGTGTTTTCATTTTGTTTAACAAGCTGTTGAAATTCCAAATATTGAGGGTGAGTAGAGTTTGAATGCTGAAATCAATCGTAGCGTATTGATCTCTGCCTGACAGCGTCAGCAGTACTTCATTAATATTTACATGCTGTGCTCAGAGTGCTCTGCAGCTCTTGTGAAGGCAAGTCTTACAAGGATCAAATGAATAGGAATTATGTCTTCTGATCCCCACTGGCTTTTACCTAGGTGATAAAAATGAGGCAGCTGAGTTATCTGCACATCAGGTCTAAAAGTTCTGGCTAGTTGTTGCTGAATGCAAATAATGTTCTTTGTAGGGGTCACTAGCTAAAATATGATTGTTGCGTGTAGGAACTCGACATTGTTACGCAGAGAGATATCTGGTCATTTTAAATAGTTTTTCAGACAAATACACCCTTTTGTTTATAAGACTTACCTGCTGTTGTCTCTCAAAGCTGTAGCAGAAAGACTGACATTTGCTGCAGCTGATGGGGAGGTCTGTCTGCATGGCAGGGAGGTGTAGGTGTTTGGTTGTCTCTATCATACAATACCTAGTGGTCTATAGGTGTTGAAGGGTTTCACTTGCCTCTCAGTGGTATCACAGTGCACTGTGCAGGTACAATCGTTGCAGAGCAAAGGCTTTCGATTAAACTAGTGCTGAAACGTGGATTTTTTTTTCTCTGTCCTTAGTTGGCAAGGTGGGATAGTGCAAATAAAATCTGATTAGTAGGGTTTTGCATGTTCAGGTAAATATGATGGGGCTGTATTTTTAAGAAAGCTTTAGCAACTTCTGTTGCAAGTATGCATGACTTTCAATTCCTACTTTAAATTTCATACTAGTACTAGCTTAGATTGTCCTTGTAGTATTCACTGAGTTTTATCTCTATTCATGTGTTTCCAAACAGGTGTTTCTGTTAGTTAGGGTGCTTCATTATTTGTAGCTTCCACGCCAAAAAACAGACTTCTGTTTCTGGCTATATGACCTCTGCCAAATGCATATTTACTTTACTTATAGCTGATCTTTGTCAGTTTGGGACAGAGTCTGGTCCTTTATCCAAAGATTCTTCCTGCACATTTGGCTGCTGTGATAATGCTTTTTTTTTTTTTCTTCCCTTATTACTTTTTTCATAATGTTTCCTTGTGAGTGTAATTTTATTAGATGAACTTGGGCCATGAGGCAGTCTGAAAGACTGAGGAGATATGCTTGCCCTAGTTCTAGCTAAAATAAGGAGGAGTCTGGTCTTATTGCATTTGATTTTTTATGTAGTTGATATTCCTTTGAGCCCATGCTTCTTTGAAAATTTTATACTTCTTAATGTTATACCTTTTCAATTTAGAGACTACACCTTTCATTTTTCAGACTTCATGCCTTTGTTTATTCTTTGTTAAGGTTAATCTGCTCCATCAATCCCATTAAGTCATTCTCTTATGTTCGTATGGATCTGAAGTGAATGAGAGAAACCGTCAGAAAAAAATATGAGTATCATATTTCTTTTGAAGAACAAGAACTCATGCTCTGAAAGGGACTTGGATAAATACAACATTGCAAAAATTCACAGAAGAATTTCAATTTGAAAGCAGTTGCATCTGATTTCTCTTTCTTTTAATCTTTCATGTGTTTGACTCACTAGAAAGCCTGGCAAAGGGCTTCTGTTCATATTTATTGGATATTATGTCTTATGTGTACAGACTCCAGAGCTTTTATATTTATTTAATGAACTTTTTGTAATTTATAAGTGGTATTACTTCTCAGCTTTGTAGACTTGATATTTGATATGAGAGTATTGAACAGAGCCTGCAAAAGTGGTTGGGAAAAGTAGGGGCAAACAAGCTCCAGGGGGCTTGCAAATGTTGACGTCCTAATTTCTAAACCAAGGAATTCCTCCATATTTCCATATTAGTAAGAAAGTTCTTCAGCATTGTTAATTTCTGGGTTTCATTGAAATGAACCTATGAAATTCCAACCCCTTCATGCTTTATGCAGTGAAATGTAATTCTTTATGTTACTGCTCTTTGGACATCTTGGTAATCCTGTCAATGACTGCTGCTCATCCTTGTAATCGTTTTGCTGAGGCAGAGCAGAGGGACCATTTTTATGGCAATATTTCTGTCTCTCGGGGCTCTTTATTGTAGTAATTGAGTTACGGAAATTTTGGGGGAATTAAACTATTTTTAGGTAGTACCAAGAAGACAGAGGATAAATACCAAAAAGATTAATATTTTAAAAGAGGTATTATTCTGTTTACTAAAAGCAGTAAATATTTAACTGCTGCTTCTGAAAATGACATGTATGCAGAGCATGAGAGAGGAATTTGCTAATGCTTTCATTCTTGCTATCCAGCAGTTTCTTTTGGAATGAACCCTGTCTGTTCTTGGCACATAAACCAATTATGAAATAGCTGAGTTTTGTGAAGAAAGGTATAGTGCAACATAGTCTGAAAGAAGTATGAAGTTTGCCTGGAGATAATTCTGTAACCTCATATAAAAATATCAATCAGATATACTTAGAAGCATTTTTCTTTTAGATACCAGATTAGCTGGAGGTTGTTCAAACATTGTGGTTTTCCTTAGTGCCACAAACTAAGGAAGCTATTCCAGGAACTGGGTGATACTCTGCACTCTTACAGACTGATTTCAGTCTCTTTCTTCGGCAAAAACAGACGAGTCATTGACAAGAGCAAGGTGTTGGTGACCCCAGTCTCAGGTACTTCAAGTATTTAGGCTGCAGAGGAAACAATGACTTACAAAGTGAACTATAAATACTCATTTTAGTGAAGTAATTGTTTTGTTGTATGAATGCTCTTTTATGTTCAGTCATCAAAGTCTTGGAACCTGGAATTATGAAGGGTCACATTAATATTTTAGGGCAGGATAAGTGTTTTGGACTATTTCCAGTGCTTTGTGTCATCATGCTCCTTCTTTTATTCCTGGGGGTTTTGGATTCCATCGAACAAGTTTCTGAAATAATTTATCAATATCTCAAAAATTGCTTTGACAAGTTTCTGAACTTTACAAGGTGAAATTCATTAGATACTGTTATCCTGGATGCTTATAACTTCTCAGCATTGTCTGTAATCTGTGCTAACACCTGTCGTTCTTGTCAGGTGAAAACACTGAATACATAGTGACTATCCATATCACTCACTGCTTTCTTTCTGTTACATCATGATCGTCTCTCTTGTCTCTTACTGCTGATACATGTAGGACTTTTTTATGCCTGTAGGATGGAGCACTCGCCTTTTTTAGCTTACTGCTTCATATTTATACTATTCTGTAATCCTCATGTTGTGCTGCTTTTTTTCTGCATTTGGTTTTGTGCTTTTAATTGATTGTCTTGTCAGTTTTTGTGTTGCTCTTTTACCTATTTGCCATTAAGTTTCCTAAATTCATGGAAACTTCCTAGACCTGCTCGGATTTCTTTGGAGGAATTTCTAATACTCACTTTTCACTTCTGTCCAAATTGTCTCTGTTGTTACACTCTGGCCTCTCATTTGATCAGAAACTAAATTATACATTTTCTTCTCTGCCTGAAAGAAAACATGTCTCTGACTTCTTTTAAGTGTATGAGCTGGCTGAAAGATCAGTGTATCAGGATACAGTAATTTCTTTTAGTCCTATCACTTTCCTTTCTCAGCGAGCCCTGTCTTTGCAGTTGCTCAGCAATACTCTACCTTTTTCTCTTTTGTTTGAATTTGTCTTGATACAGCTTTCATTTTTCTTCCTTTGATTTCCACACTGCTTGTTGAACAAGTCTGGACTTTGGAATGAGGTGGAGTATATCACACCTTTGGAACAGGTTTCCCCTTTTAAAGGAGTATTCCTCTCTCTTATGTCACTGCATGCTACGGTGCCAGGTATGATGCCAAATCCAATGTGAGGCTTTGTGTTTTTCCTGCTTTAAGAACGCAGCAGGAACAATGACATCCAAGATCCATACAGTAGGTTGTGTAAAAAAAAATAACAGAAGCCTAAAGGAATAATACATAAGTAGATGGTAATGCTTCTCTAATAGACTTCTCCAGCATTCCATAAAGAACTCCATGACTTACTTATTTATTATGAATGACTGTAGTTTGTATTCATGGCTGTTTGGTAGCTAGCCCATATTCTTCTGTATTGTTTTTCTTATATAACAGTTGCAGTTTTCATTCTAATCTCCTGGTGTAGATTAATAGTTTTTTTTAGTCACAAACAAAAGAAAATCCTGTGATGATGAGAGACTAGTATCAACTGTTTTTTAAGCCTGTCTAAAAAAAGATCACTGTAAGATTGTACTGTTTCTGCCAAGTTTCCACAAGAGGTTCGTTATTACTAAGGAGCTGTTGAAAAAAATTTGTAATGGAAACAATGATGGTTTAACTGTAGGGCTTGTGGGCACTTCCAAACAGCAGAGCTTTTCCATCTCCTGACTTTCAAACTTCCCAAGTACCAGCTCCTTCCTGCTGCATTGCTTTAGTCATCCCTTGTCTGTATATGGACTGGCTTCAGCAACACTGTTGTTCATACTACAAATACATTGCTCAGGGTGGATCAACAGGGTGTTGTTTCCAGCCTGCTACACAAAACAAATGTAAACCTAAATCTGTGGCTTTCTTCCCTGGTTTTGGTGGCATACACTTCTCAGTGGCATCCAGGTTATGACTGGTGTAGAACACAGTTGAAGCAAAAGTACACTATTTTCACTAGAGGAGCAATAAAACCATCTTGAGTTGAGTGAATGGAAGTGTATATAAATAGACAGAATTTGAAATCTGTCTAATTTTATAAACTGCTTGAATATTTTCATGTCCTACATCTACAGTATTTTGTGTCATTATCCTGCATTAGTCATTTTTCTGTTTCCTTTCTCTCCTTAGTTGTAGAAAAAAGGAAGGAACAACAAAGCTGTCAGAGAATGTGAATCAAGAGAGGTGATCAGCTTTCTGCAGTCTGTTCCTGCATAGAAATGAGTTTTAGATATGAGTGTGGCACTTCAATCTTAGTGCTAATCCCCATCTGCAGGCGTTCCATAGGGCTTGATGCTCACTTAGAGTTGTTGAACGCCATCATCTGTCCAAGATCAAGTGAGCAGGCATTTCCCCAGCGTTTTAATTGTTAACTTTTCAACAGCTTGGATTTCTTTCCAGTACCTGAAGTGGACTACAAGAGAGCTGGAGAAAGACTTTTTGCAAGGGCATGCAGTGATAGGGCAAGGGGCAGTGGCTTTAAACTGAGAAAGGATATGTTTGGATTAGTTCCATATCACCATGAGGGTGCTGATGCACTGAAACAGGTTTCCCAAAAAAGTTGTGTATGCCCCATTCCTGGAAGTTTTCATGGCCAGGCTGGATAAGGCCCTGTGCAACCTGATTTAGTGCAAGGTGTTCCTGCACATAGCAGGAGGGTTGGAATTGGATGACTTTTAAGCTGCCTTCCAACTCATGACACTACTAAAAAGTCTTTGTTACCTGTATTAAGTAAGATGCCTTTTGAACACCTTTGCTTTGCAGTACGAGAATTTGATGTCATCTGTCTTGTATCTAAAGCTTGTTTTTTAGGAATGTAGCAGTTTACTTCTGTACCTGTTCCACAACATGCATCTAAAATTCTTATGTGTCTCATTTCAGAACTACTATGGAACCTTGGCAGCCTTGTAGGTTTGGAAGGCTTAAATCCAAGTTCGGAAAGGCCTTTTCCAGTCCAGATGATTTGCTGGCTGAAGCGCTTAATTAGAATGGCTTTTGAGCAAATTGGATTGAACATGGAATCAGTAAGTGTTTCAAACTTCCTTTATGTTTTCAGAAAATAAGGTATAGCAAGCACTTCATGTTGTTTAGTTTGTGCTTATCTAGAAGAACACTTGAGGTATACTCAGTACTGGAATGATTCTGCATTGCTGAAAAGTCATCAAGTTTATGACTTGGACACTGAAATATTGAGTAATAAATGTGTTAAAAGTACTATGCAGTTCCTTCTGGTTCTAATAAACTGTTTACTTTGTAAATACTGCTTTTCATGCTGGACTTCCGTGTGTGTGTTGAAGCTGAAGGACAATTAAATCTTACTTTAAACAGTGATTGAAAAATAACCTTACTTCTTGTTCTTACCTTGGAGATAGGAAAAGCCCCATGAAACTGAGATGATTATAATTGTGCTACATATACATCTTCTGTGCTATAGTTACCTCTTCTGGAGGTGTAACAGTACATGAAATAGTACAGCTGTGTTCTCTACTGGGTAAACAGAGGAATAGGCATGCATAGCTCTCCTCTTGGAGGAGACTATATAGAGAGTTTTCTCTGGATGTTTAGCAGACCGAGACAGAGAGCTGCTACGCATCAACTGTTCTGTCACTGGGACCTTTAGGAAGCTATTTGAATACAAGTGTTGACCTCAGTGCAGTAATCCCTGTAAGATCTTGAAATATTTTAATGTTTTAAGAATGGGGAGATCCTTAACAGCTATGTGCTATATTTAGTCAGTATTATTGTGGTAGAACCTTTTATCAGTCTTGGGAATCTACGGAGAGCAAATTGTTTATACAGCATAAATTAAAATTGACAACAAGAATCTGTATTTTAGGATTTTATTTGAATTTTGATCTGAAATTCCATGTAACTTTGAAAATTCAAAGATTAGGAAAATGTTGCATTATGACACTGGTAATTCAGCAATTTCAGCCTAAATAGGGAGAGGAACAAGTTTTTAATCTGTTTCTCCCCATTCTCTACTTGTATCAGGCTTGTGACAACACAGTTACATTTACAAATGTCAGCTCTTCTGGACAACAGCAAAACACTGATGCAATAGGAGTGTATGACTAAGTAGCATTTTGCAGACTTGCTTAGCCAGTGCTTCAGGTCAACAAGAAGTTGTGTGAACTTGTTAGAGCAGTGCTGAGACCTCAGCTCAGCTGAGCAGGAAACTGACTTTACTTGCATCCCTTGTGGCACAGTTTGCATGCACTTTTCTGAAAATAATGTCCTGGCATATCTTGTATAACCAAAACTGAGTCATTCAGCATTTTGGTGCACCAAGCCACTGTTGTTGAAGAGCCCCAAGAGCATTTGGAAACCAAATGATTTTGAGTGCTAGTCAACAACTTGTCTGTGGTCTGAGCAACATCTAAACAAGTTTTGCTGCTTGTTTAAAATGCATTGCCCTTGTGTTGGTAATAGAGCATGTAGTCTAGACTCTCTTGCTGTTGTGGAAGTACTTCTGCAATGAATTAAGCCTTCCTTTGACTGGCATTATTTGTTCCAATGCCCTGTCACTTTGAGTCTCTTGCCAACAGTTCTGCTTTAATCAGAATCAGTTGTGAATAATGAGACTGTATGACTGTGGTGCTGTTAGTCAGTGACTTGTTCTTGAAGGCCACTGATCTACCGGCTGTTTGCTCAGACATGTAAACAAACAGTAAGGTGATAGGCACAATTGTGAGGTCTTTGTTGAGCCAACCAAAATGCAGCATCAGTAGACTACTCTGCATTGAAAAATTTGTGTTCAGCTTGGCAGTGGATTAAGCGAGAGAATGTATTTTTTATAGAATGGGCAAAAAATTGATCTGAGTGGATTCATGGCAAAGTTGCAGCTCTGTTGTGAGGATGTAGCATAGTATATGTGCAGTGCACATTTATTTTGTCAAAATTTTTACATTTCAGTAAAGCCAGAGGAAGGAAGGATAGAAATTAGAAATAGGCAAAATGTTTGTGTGAAGTTTCTGAAATAATGCGGGGATCAATACCGTGGAACATAAATTTTCCTTTCTAATAGAACCTTCAACATCTACCAGTCTTTGCTTAGTATATCAAAATATTCAGTTGTGTGTTATGCAAATCCCACAGCACCACTACAGTCATCATACAGGCAATATTGCCATTGCAAATCCAGCATAGCCTAGATTTTTCCTGTTTTCTTTGTTGGGCAACCCTCTACCAGGATGTCAAGTTTGCTTGAAGCTATGATCTTTTAAACACTTAAGGTCTGACTAGTAAATTCATATTTACGGCCATAATTAAACACTGGCCAAGTTTTTAAAATTTCCATACAATGTTCTTATTGTTCACTAAAAAAATACCCTGTGTTAGAGTCTTCTCATTATTCTTTTTCTTGCTTCTGTTGTTTTTATTGCCTTTGCTTGTTCTGAAGTCTTTCTTACTTCACTCCGGGACGTTTGCTTCTGTTCTGGCTCATTCTGTAGTATTCTCCTAGGATTAAATACCCTTTTTATTTCCTTTCATAAGGTTGTTGTAAATACTAAATACAACAAAAAGAAGCAAATTTAATCTCTGTTGAAACAACATAGAGGAAATGTAAATTGCAGTAGAAAGAGTTGTAATAAAGCCTGGTGTGTTGAGCTGCTATGGGCAGTTTTCTCTAGGTGGATCTGTTGTTTTGGGGCAGGGGATAAAGTTCCTTTCTTACAAAATTTTCATCTTATTTTCTCCTTTTTACTTTCCTTTGCTCTTTAATTTCACAGTTACGTTTTCATATTTATTGTAGCTGATACTTACTTTCATTAAGAATGGTAGACACTATTTCTGTTTTAGAAGAGCTCTTAATTAAAAAAGAAAAAAAGATGTTTTGAGAAATGAAAAATTATGTGACTTTATGGATTTTCAATGATTGAGTGGCTTTTCTTGAAACCCTATAAAAAGAGGTATCTGACTGAATGTAGGTTCTTCATTGTCTTGAAAATTTGAATATTGTGTTTTTGAAGATACTTTCAGTTCCTGAAGTCTTCTGTATTACCTGATTTATTGTTTTGGCTTTAGACTAAATACAGAGGCTGTCTTGACTTTGATCTAGCAATATTGTACTGATGATGTATAATGTATTTGTGCTGGTTTGGAGATAGAATGTAAGGAGTTCACTGGGACAGAATTCAGCATTATATCCTACTCTAGCATGAAAGGAATTGTTAAATACATTTAGAAAAAGCATGATATGGATGAATAAGGGAGAACTATTACAGTGTGATACAAAAATCAGTTCCTTTAACAGCTGGCTTCTTTATTTTTCCCATGCAGGTGCTTTGGTCAAGCAAGCCTTATGGTTCATCTCGAAGTATTGTAAGGAAAATTGGTTCTAACCTCTCTCTTATACAGTGTCCAAGGGTTCACTTTCAGGTAGGTGTTCTCAACAGTTTAGAATCTATTTCACTATACTGATAAAGGGATTTGCTCATGGCTAGAAGGTTTGTAAAAGTAGGATATGATAAACTAGACATAGGAGAATTAGCCTACTTAAGTTCTGTCTGCTTCCAGTTCTGATTTTTTCCAAATAAGAAAGTTGAAAAAAAAAATCTATAAAATAGAAAAATGAAACTTACTTATATAAACAGTATTTATAAGCTAGGCTTAAGAGGCATGTAAAGATGAACAGTATTAAAAATACTTGGGAAAATAAACAACTTTATCAGAAATGAAAAAATTAGTAACAAGATAACATGAGTACCCTGTTTGCTTTTGTTTAAAATACAAGCACTGTGTAGGTGACAGGGTAGGGTAAAGAGCAAGTGTAAAAGCTTAAGGAAGAGAAAACCCATGCTTTCTATAATGAGTCTTTCAGGAACAGATGGGGAAGTGGAAGCTGTTACACATAATCTCTTCAACTCTGGTGTTAGGGGTAGGGAGTGAGTATAGAATTGGAGAAATTTAGTGTTTGAAATTCAAGCTGAGAGAGACATGTTTTGTGGGCTGAGCAAGGGCGGGGAGTGTAAAGATGAATGGAGGGAATCAGCTGCCACACTAAGATAAAGTAATTTCCACACTCCTAAATTTTTCAATGTTTAAATTAATTTATCGTAAATGAAATGTATGAATAATATTTAGACTTGAAATTACAGTAGCAAAACCAGATAGTTCAGATTACCATAGAAGTGTGATAGTATAAGCCATGCTAACATTCTGCCTCTCTTAAAAAATCACGTTGAGAAAGCTGGGGGCAGCCATCTCGCATTTCTAGTGGCTTGCTGGAAAAAAGAAATAAAGGGATATGGGGCTTTGTGCAGGTGAGGACAACAAATGGCATGCTGGATTAAACTTTTGAATATATAATTAGTAGGTGTTTTGTCAGCAAGAAGGGTACATGTGCCTCAGATTTAAAAGGTAGTGAAGACCTCCTATTGTGTCTGATTTTCTGTAAAGGGAATACAAGGGAATGTGATGCTCATTTGCAGTTAGCCTAATACTGACTTCTCTTAATATGGTACATAAAAGAAGACATTTCTGGTTTATGTTCTGGCAAGGAATGGCAAGATATATCTGGGATATCTGTTCCTGATTATTTTTAGTGTTTAAGCAAATAAGTAAATACATAAATATGTTTTGGTCTTTATTCTGTTAAAATAAATGTTTTTGTCCTCTTAAAGAGACATTCATTCAGCTTTGTGTGTACACTAAGTATAAGCATTCACCTTGTATGAGATGAAAGGAAAGGATCCTGAAAACAGAAGTACAGTTGTGAGAGTTGATTCAATTAGAAATAGGAATTTCAAAATTTGAGCCTTGAAACACAAAAATTTATATAGTTTGTGCAGACTCTAAACTATTTTAATATGTAAACTGCTGAACATGTTAATTGTGATGTTAACATCTGGTTTTGTGTCTTTATCTCAGCATTAAGATTCTATAGTGAAGTTCAATACTGATCTCGATGGTTTTCATGCTGTTGCAACTGACGCTTTCCTATAGCTGTCTCTTCCTCTTTCTTTCTTGCCAGCTTTAGCTCTATTATGAAAGGACCATGAACTGAACCTTGCTGTAAGTCACTCTATTTAAATAAATGGATCAAATCTTACTTGCATCATCTGAGGGTGCATGTATGTAATCAGTGTTTGTAACCCCAGAGCAGCAGGATTTCCACAGATCTGCATTTTCCTTATGATAAATGCATGAGACTCATTGAAAGAATATCTCTGTAATGCTCATACTTACCTTCTAGCATGCTTTGGTTTAGCTAGTCTGAAAAAAGAATAGTAGCCAAACATTTTGATGTTTGGAGCCTACTGACTCTGTGGATCTTGCCATAGTCAACATTTAAATTAATAGCTAAATAGTAAAATGCTGCCTGCATATTCAGTAATGTAGAGCAGAGCTTATGTACCTTATGTACTCTACATGGCATGAACAAATGAAAATAGTCCATATAGATCTTTTGTATGTCATATTTTTTAAATTTATATGTAGTCTTTAGGAGAAAATAAAATTAAACTTACCAGTATAGCCGAGGTAAATTCAACTTAACCGAGAGTAGTGTGTCTCAAGATTTCATCCTTCAGCTACAGCATCTCTGTTTTAGTCCCATGCTTCTTCTGTCTGTCTGATGGATAACCTGATAACTCAGTAGAAGTCTCATCATAAATTGGTATGCATGTAACAAACATCTGAATTTACTAGGTTAATTTGAAAAATCACAGCAAGTTTGTCTTACTTGAAATGTTTCCAAATGTTTAATACATAACCGTATCAGTAATTTGAAACAAGAGGGTTTTATTCTGTCCTCCGGTGTATAAAAGTGTCTGTTCTGCTTTGCACTTCAAGGAGCAAACAAAGGAGCAGGGAAGCTGCCCTGCCCCGCAGCGGAGCAGCGTTTCCGTAGTGTAGTGGTTATCACGTTCGCCTAACACGCGAAAGGTCCCCGGTTCGAAACCGGGCGGAAACACTGGCGAGGCTGACTCTTTCTTTGGGAGTTGGACTCGATGATTCTTTATGTGTCCCTTCCTGCTCGAGGTGCCAGAGCAGTACGGTGTGTGTGGTCTTCAGAAATCCGTGATGAGCCTGCAGCCCTCCAGCATGCCTGTGTGTGCAGCATACATGCACACTAAGATAGGCAAAAAGCATGTGAAGGAAGAAGTGGGGGAAACAATTATACAGTTTCCAGAGAAAGAAAAGCAGGCTATGGCACTGATTCATTCAGTTCCTGCCATCCGGTAGAACTGGGCCTCTGTTTTCAGTACTCTGTTCTCCATTTTAGGTGCTGGCAGAGCAGTTGTTCAGATGTTTTTTCTGCTGGGATTGACTGGAAGAGTAGGGTAGTCAGAGGTGTTCACAGGCAGGTGAAGGTTTTGAGAGATGGGTATTGGCTTTTCACCTTTATATTAAAGTAAAAATCTTGCATTAACTTGAAAGTCAAATTCCACTGCTGGGGAAGGCTTTGTTGTTTTTAGGGATAGAGAAGAGAAACATCTGTATATGGGGTAACAAGCAGATTCTGTTTATATACAAATATGAATTGAAATTAAGAAGAACCTTGTTTCACAATATAGCAGAAGGCTTAGTACTAAGTCTTGAATTAGAAGTTATTTATCTCATGGTGCAGGAATTCTGGCAGTGGTAAATATATTCCTTACTGTTGATTTAGAAAATTATGTTTGATTCAAGTATCTGTAGTGCCTTTATTTAAAAGTGGCTTCAATCTTTTAATGGTAATATTACTGCCAGAAAAATCTGTACCACCTGTAAGAAATGGCTAATGCATTACAGATTTTTTAAGTTGCCATTAACATTAATACAAATGCTGTGGCCCTGAAAATTTCTATTCATTTTTAAAAAGGAAAATGCCAAGAAAAGCTCAAACAGCAAAAATCCTAACATGCAATATAGTATTCTCTAGACTGCTTTAAAGAGAGGCAGACTGTAATGGTATTAGGCACAACTGTTAATGTGATAAACATATTACCATCTGTGCTGATGCTACCTGGAAAAAACCCTGTTGTTTCCAAATGATCTGATGGTGCCAATACACACTCCTGGGAGCTGTGATAAAGACTCTTATACAAGTGAGAGTGTGAGGTGAAGGCAACTAATCTCAATTTCTAAGGCTGTTTGCAACAACTCCCAGGGAAAAAAACAGCCCCAAGCCCCCAACTTCTCTCTTCCTGAGACTTGTGTATCAGAGGCTACTACTAAAATATGTGTGGATGTTCTTCTGAAATGGTTTCACCTCATCCAGGCTGCAGTCCTACTGTGACAGGTCTGCTACAAATTCAGATTAATGCAAACATTTCACAGTAGCTGCTCTTACCAAGTGGGGTTGCCTTGAAAACTGACCTAAGTGCTAATGGGCTGGATGCAGACTGTCCTCACAGACTGGCACCTACTGCCACCATCTTTGTCAGTATTCCCAGCTTTTTGGCCACTGCTGGCCACAGGCAGCACTTGAACAGCTGCAACAACATGCAGATTTGGCTGTGGGTTTGTTTGTAGAGCTGGACTCAATGATCTTAGAGGGCTTTTCTCACCTTAACCATTCTGTGATTCTGTGGAATACAAGCAAAAGCTGGGGCATATATGCATTGGAGATATGGAACTCCAAGGTGAAGACTGAGCAGAGCTTATTACTGGAAGTCGTTTCAGTAGCTTTTATCTGCTGAGATACTGAGCCCAGGCTGCACAGGAGTCCAGTGACTCTGAACACGTGCCCTCATCTGATCTGGGGAAGCAGCCAGTATTTCAAAATAGATTTGAAACCATTTTGTTGAGTTGTGACTATGGAGCAAGTATTGATGGCCCAAACAATTTTTCAAATCACCATTCAGGTCACTTAACTGGAAATTGAAGAAAGGTTTCAGTCTCTGAAGCTTTGCTCACCTTTGGCTTCAAACAGCTGTAAAGCTAATGGCCAGAACCATGCTGGAAAATGGTCCGTTTGTTTGGCATGTTGTAAATAAGATTGTTAGCACATAATGTATAATATTATGATTGCATCCTACCTCTCACTCAAAGTCTTTGTGATTACTGAGCTGGTAGAATTGGCTTTTTGCCTGGTTTTGGGTTTGCTTTTCCCCCTGTGCAGTGTACGTACTCCTTGTACAGAAATTTGGAAGTTGTAGGGAAAGGGAAACTTCGGCAGAATTTCACTTAAAATAATACTAAATCAGAGCAAAATACTTAATAAGTATTGGCAGCCTTAATGTCTTTTTTAACTACTGGTCATGAATATAATTTAAAAGCATACTATTTGAGGTAATATAGAAAACTGTGTGAGAATGTTGATGTTTGTTTGTCTTAAAGGTAGCAATTAGCATTGGATTTTTAGTGTTCATTAGCATCATGTGATGGTGTATGTAGTTAGCCATGAATTTCTGCAGGGTGTTCAGCAGAATGGATTGAATAGTTTGAAGTCAGTGAAATGGTCCTGTACTGAGCACAGGACAGAAATAAGTGTTTCAAGTCTACAGATGTGGTTTGTGCATGTATGTGTTAATAGTTACATGTAGCCTCAGTAGAAGTATTGGGTAACATAAATAATTGGGCTTGGGCTGAGAGTATTGGCTCTAAAATCTTCAATCTTGCCTTTAAAATTTAGCTTATTTCTCATGTCACGGAAGGAAACAGCCCTGCTCAACTCAGAGAAGATGCAGTGGCCACCTTTGCTGATGTGGGATGGATTGCTGAAGAAGAAGGTGACGTCTCTACAAGGCTCAGGTATGTTTCTGAAATCTTCTCTCTGAACTTCTGAACTGAGAGGAAGAAACCTCACTTCTCTCCAGTGAGAATATGCTGTGCATTACAATTAACAGACAGCACTTGAATGCTGGGAGAAGAGACAGAGGTAGAGTCTGGAAAAGAAGTAGTAGAGGTTAGACTAATAGGATTACGAAACCAAGACTTGTTGGAAAACACACAGGAGATTGGCATTATACAAGGAAGACTCTGGATTTTGTTTATTTATGTATTGCAAAGAAGTGCACACAATAGCTTTAAGCAATGAAAATGTCTGCTGTGCTATGGCACAATTGCTAACAGTGATTCTCCAGTTCACCTGAGATTGTCATTACCATGGGGCAGTGAACTGTACAGCTTCCTCATTAGCAGCAGTGGTCATTCTGGCATTCCAGTACTTGGCACATCGTTTTTCACCTTTGTGGTTAAGGGTCCACAGTCTGCTAAGTACAATGAAAAAATTGTGGTTTGTGTTTCACATCTTCAATCTTCATAACAAAAACTGGCAGGGAAGTATGTGAGCACCTGTGTCCAGAATGATGGGATAGGTACTGGTGTGTTGGACCAAGGGTTCTACACAGCACTGTCACTGCATGAAACAGTTTGGCTGAAGGGATGAAGTTCTCTTTTCCATCCTACTCAGGTTGCTGCTCAGACTATCCAGAAACAAAAGTAAGTTCTTTAGTGCAGAGGAGGTTTTTCTTCTAAACAAACTAATCTGTCAGAGAAGGGCACAGGTTGTTGGCTTCAGAGATTACAGGAGTATACTGTTCTTAATTTGAAAGCATAAAATAGGTTAGTAATGACCTAGATGCCCTCCAACATGACTTGCTACGGTGAAGCTTTGCATAACAAACATTCTGGCACTGCCACATTAATTTCACAAACTCAGAGGGGAGTCACAGAAATCAGCACTTGCTTGGGAAACACTATTCCTGAAGTCTGTTTGATATGAAAGAAATCAACTGTCCGATACTACTTTTGTTTGCACAGAAGTATTTTGTTTAAGGATGGAACTGTAAAGCTATTACATTTAATGGAGACAACAGGGAGAATGGCTCTTTGGTGCTTCAAAGAACCTATTACGAAAGATGTAGGACCGCATATTTGCTGAAACGTCTGCATGGGAATCGGGGGAGCAGGGACAGATGGATGTGGGATGGGACTAAAATAATCCTGCAGATACATAGTGGCCTTAAGGCAAACAGCTTATGATGGAGCACGGCAAGTGAATTACTTAGCAAATATGAGTATTTCAGTGTGCACTGTTTATTACGTCTGTGCACAGTATTAGTAGTGGAGCTGGTATGCATTAGGTGTTTTCCAGGCATTTGAAATTCTGTGTTTCGACAGGATCAAATAGGTGTTACTGTTAAATATTTATCCACTATAAAATTTAGTAAACAGTCTTGCAGACATAGGAGTTTTTTATTGTGAATACAGTTTTAGAGGGGAAGCAACTAAATGACAAATCATTTTTCCCCTACCCCTAGTCAGAGCAGTAGTGACAACTCAGGCATAATATTTTCCCATAGTGTTAGATTCCAATCAAGACATCTCCTTAAAACTCTATTACTGCTCTGAGCAGAAAATACCCTTTGTTATTTAGCTCTTCTGCTCCTTCCTGCTATTTCTGGACTGCAGGTTTTAAGGAGTGAAGTGACCACTGGCTCCTTCCACCTTACTTAGGGAGGGCAGGGAAGTGGCTGCTATAGGAGGTATCTTGTTCTCAGATTCTGTTCCTGTGTAGATAACAGTACCTAAATTTCATCATCCATGAAAATAATCAATTCTCCTTCTTCAAATTTCTGCAAGTTTTGCTGATGGTTTTTATCAGATTCCTAGAAGGCTTAAATGTGTGTCTAATCCTGGTTTGATGTAGTCACAGCACAGGGCTTGTTCTAGCCTAAAATCTTGGCTCTTGCTTTAGGTCTAGTACAACTGCAGATCTAACATGGTGAGCACCCACAGTAGCTTAATCCAGGTATCCAGAGTGATGGGGCACTTGGGCTGAGTTAGCCTGGAGCCATTCCACCCATTTCAAAAATTCCTTTTACCAGCCCCTATTCTCTCTGTCCTGTTTAAGTAAACAATGGAATCCTGGCATGCCTGAGAAGTTTGGGGATTGACATTAAGGAGTTAAGTATGTGACCACATTTTGTGTTTTAAAGTTTATGATAATTTGTTGTCATCAGTCCTTATCAGTTCTAGTTACAGACTCACAGAACATCTTGCATTGGAAGGGACCTTAAAAAGCCATCTAGTCCAAGCCCCCTGCAATGAGCAGGGGCACCTTTAAGTCGATCAGATTCCTCAGATTGAGATAAACGGTTTTAAAATGCTGGTGTCTTTGTAGGGGCTTATTGGACTTGTTTGAGCAGATGCTCAATAATGCCTCAGTGTTTAACATGGCTTGAGCTTTGATGGGTATTAAGGGAAGGCAACAGAGTTACGTTTTCTTCTGAAAAGCAGAGGGAAGGTCACGGACTCCTTAAAACTGTAGGAAATTTTCTTGGCTATAGTTCTAATTATTGTGTTAGAAAACTATATATTAGACCCTTTCCCATCAACTGACAAGCAGTCTCTGCATCACTAAGCTGTTTCATGTATTCCATATTTCCCAGTGCTGCTAAAATTGGAAAATTAAAAAAAAAGTTTAAAAAATCAGAAATATAAACAGTACAAAAAAATATCCTGTGGAACTAAGAGACTCTTCCTTCTTCATAGGAATCAACTGCAAATGGCTGTATGTTGCCCATGGGGAAAAATGGTAGCATTTAAGAAAAGAAAAATCTTCATTCAACTAAAATATATAATAGGTTTGAGGCAGAGAAATAGATTAGGATAAGAGGAAAGGCATTCCTTATTTTTTTGCTGAAACTAAGGATTCTACAAAACGCTGTCTGGGGAAGAGAAAAAACACAGCTCATGATGTAAATAGAAAGGATGTAAAGCTCTAATTTACCTTAAACTATTTCAAGTCTTAATGAAAGCGATTCATATAAAAACAATTAGGAAGTCAGGTCTTCAACTTGTACCCCTGATTTATAAGTAATACTGGTTTAGTTTTTGTCTGTTTCACAGCCTTTAAAATAAGTTGCGATATTTTTGTTACAGGTCAGAAGTTTGGTCAAAAACAACCCAGCCTCTTCCAGGCGAAGCAGATCATTCCAGGAAGTCCCCACGCAGACAAACGTCCTTGCAAAGCCCGTCAGGAGAGGAACCAGTGCCCAGGAGCGCAGTGATGGCAAACGAGGAAGCGCTGCAGAAGATCAATGCCCTGGAAAACGAACTGGCCTCTTTAAGAGCACAAATAGCCAAAATTGTCATCTTGCAAGAACAGCAGAACTTGACAGCAGGTACTAAATTTGCTGTACTCTTAGCAAAAACTACTTCATGAATGTGTCCCTTTTATTATTAATACTGTGCTAATTCTTTTTTGTGAGATACTGCAACACCCAGCACTTCTCCATATTGTTTTGGTTAGTTTGGCACAATAACCAAGGGGTACAGAATAGGTCTTGAAGACAAATGACTTGCCAGATTTTCTGTATTTTATAGTATTCCTAAAGTCTTCATGTTTGTCTGTAAATCTGCCAGACTTCTGAATCTGTGAATGAGTAAAGAAGTATTAAAACAGCTTTCAGAGCAAAGCTCATGATAAACATGATGGCTTAAACCAAACTAAGAGAATGTAACTTAATTACTGACACTGAAGTCTTTCCCTTCAGTAAGGAAGTAGGCTCTCTGATATCATTAAGTATTCATACAAGATGCTAATTATGCTTTTGGAATATGTAATATACATCTCAAGTAACAGAAAAGGCAATTAATTGTTTACTGCAATCATCACTGGGACCAGACACATTGTCCATATGGAACCAAAAGTGGTGCACTGTTTCTGGTAGTAAACAGAATAATTCTTTTCCTGAATTTCTTTCTCCTCTTTCCATCACCTCTGACTCCTTTCAGTTTTATGTCTTCAAAGATTAGCAGGAGATGGCCCTTGTCGGCTGCAGATGACAGACATTTGGTTGTCACTCTTTCCCAAGGTCACTTAACAAGTACAGCTTTGCCTATGTTTGTGTATAAAATCATATTCTGATTTTTCAGATGCTCCTTTAGCTGTTAACTGATAGCAGTTGCTTTATTTTTCCTGAACTGCTCATATTCAAAACTGTGAAATAGTTTTAAGGATCACCTGGTTTCACTCTTGAATTTTAATTATGGGGAGGAGGGTGTGGACCTGTGAAGTAACTATAAACTTCTTTATAATTTTTTTCCCTTTACCTCTATTTATTAGGGAAATTAAATTTTATTTTATCATCTTTACTTCCCTCTTGTGGTAGAACGTGGTAATGATGCTATGTGTTTGCCTACAGGCACACACAGTAGACTCCTCTGTTTTATTTCTATAAATACATTTACAGACTTTATACTCCAAGCCTCCAAACCCTGGTTTGATCTTATTTTTCTCATTTTTTTTAAACGGGCAGTGAAACAGAGGTTTCTTCATTTATTTGTCAGGTTATTACTGATACTATATTTATAACACCTGTTTTTACCTAAAGTATACACGGAGCTCAAAATCAAGATTATTGTAAGAATCTCTGAGAAGAGAAAGATGAGTAGCTGGCCTAAAAATCCTCAACCTCAGTCAGCTGCAATGAGCTTCAATTTAAGCACTGTTTGAGCTCTGAAATTCACATTTTAAAATCTTGCATGGTAATTTCTTATTTGTGATGATAAGTAGGAAGAAACACTGCTCCTGTGGCAGGTTGTGCCTTGCAGCTCAGTAGCAGCCTCTAAGAGGAGAGGGAAATACTGCTAACATTAGGGGCAGAACATAACTAGAAGATGTCATGGCATCCGTCCCATGGCAGTCAAGACACAAATGCACCTAGAATGAGGACTGGAATTTCAAAGGATGCTTCTAACTTTTCAAGAAGGATTTTCATGTGGCTTTTTATCTGAGTCTGCTTAGGTGGTTTAGGAATGAAGAAGTTACGTGACAATCTAAAGATGACAGAGGAGATGCATTGAAGTTACTACAGTGATTTTCTTACCTGAGCATTTGTGGCACGTGAAGGGGAGTTACCAGTAAACTGACTTGTAATGTTTTATTTGTAGTTGGGTCAAGTCCACTTGCTTCAGCTGCTGTCGCTGTTCCACCACCGCCGCCACCTCCTCCTCCTCTGCCTCCACCCCCTCCCTCAGGTCTGCATCAGAGTACGTCTGCAATTGATCTCATTAAAGAGAGGAAAAACAAAAAAATGAACGCTGGCCAGAATGTGATGGAAAATGGGCCAAAGAAACCTGAAGTACCAAACATGCTAGAAATCCTCAAAGACATGAACAGCGTGAAACTACGCTCAGTGAAAAGGTAATAAATGTCAACGTACCAAGATTGGCATTAATGATTTGTTTTTATGACTCAAAACTACTTCAGGGTGAGACAGATGCTGATGCCATTTTCTTTTCTAGGTCCTCAGAAGGTACAAAATCTAAAGTGTCTCAGCCTGCAGATCCTGCAACATTAATAGCAGAAGCTCTCAAAAAGAAATTTGCATATCGATACCGAAATGATGGCCAAGGTGAAACAGAAAAAGTGATTCCAAAGGCTGAAACAAAGACACAGACTGAGGTAGTGCTGGTGAGTATTGTGATTCTGACCACATCCTTGGACTAAATGATTGTTGTGCAAACCAACCTAAATCTTTCTGCTAACATGTGTAGATGTTACACAAGTTAGCATCTCTGTCCACAAAACCCTGTGAAGTATTGCTGATACGCCAGGACTTTTGGCACGCATGTGTTTTTAGTGGTAGGTCTTGGGATTGTGTACTGTCTTGGCCCTAGCTTTAAAGAGTCTTCTTATAGTTTTGTTATTCTTAAAACAGTTTCCTGTTGCCACAAGCATCTGATATTCAGAAAACCATTGCTAAGGGCTCACATCAAACCTAGTCTGAATTGAGTTTGCCTGTTACTACCAGCTTTAACCATTCAGCTGGTGCAGGTGAAACTTTGAAGCAAGTTCTGAAACATATCAGACATTCCTAGGAATTTGGAAAATAAATTGTTCAGAAAGCCTGCTGGATCTTGGTTCTCTGGTACAGGGAGTTTCTTTTAATAATTGGAAATGCTGAGTATATGAAAGCAGTTTCTTTATAGTGTGAGGTTGTTAAAATGAAATTCTATTTCAAGTCCACTTCCTGGCACAAGTTATTAATGGCTTCTAGTTTATTTCAGATGGATTTGGATTTGGTTTTTAAGCAGTGAACATTCAAAATACAATTCTCTATCAATGTACACTTAAAAATCAGCCTGGTATCAGTTTTCTTTGTCAGTAATCCTTGCAGCCTTGTGCTGTGGAACCAGAGTGGAAGAGTAAAGAGGGTTTTTTTTCATTTGTGTGATTGAAAAAATGCACATAAAAGTCCAAAAGCTGGCTCTGCTCTGAATTAAGTTTTAAGGAAAATAACATTTCCATGCCATACATCTCAGGACTTTTGAGTAGTTTAGCTAATTAATGTTTACTTACTTGCCTTTTGGCCTCTAGTGGTTTATTTCTGTAATGTTCAGGCTGTTCTTCCCAACTGAAAGGCTAGATGTTTCCCAAGAATTAATCACATTTCCTCAGTATCTATGGTGCATTAAGGAGAAGAACACGAGTTGGGTTCACACAGGGTTTTTTCATTATTTTCTAGTTTTGAAATTTACAGTCCACCTTTAGAGGCAAAGGATCATCAAGTCCTCAAGAGCTAAGAAAATTTAAGATTTTCATTAAATGATAGAATGTTGATCCATAATGTGCTAATAAAATCTGTCCATCAGTTACTTACCAGTATCTTAACTTGGTTAGATCAGACTTGTATGGTGTCTTTGTATGACAGTTTTGAAAAGGAGTTGCACAGAAATGCAGGGTAGAGCAAGACCAGAAGCATTGTTAAACTGCTGCTGGAGCAGCAGTTGGTTGTCAAGGTGTACTGATAACTGTGTCTGTCTCCTTATTTTACTGTGACAGACCAAACTGCCTCCAGCCCTGCTCCAGCAAGTCGTTGGCTCCCTCCTCTGAGCAATTTCAGCTGTTCCTAACACAAGTTTCTTTTTACTTTGTGACGTCCACATGCAGAGAAGCAGGGTGATAAAGGAAATTACTTCTGCCCAAGTTCTGCTTTTACTACTTAGATAGAGAGTAGTTCAACAAGGGTTCTGTTGAAAGCAATCTGAACATGTTTCTGGTTTTCTTTCCAGTTTGGACCACACATGCTGAAGTCTACAGGAAAAATGAAGACTTTAATTGAAAAATCTTAGTGTTAAAGACTATTCTGCAAAAGACTGTTAAGCTGCTTTGTATAAAATATTTTATGTTGCAGATAGCACTAGTACTGAGCGGTCTCTTTCTTACAGCACAGAAAGACCTAATGTGAAATGTAGAAATGAGGCACTAAACATGTTTGTGTGTATGTGATTCATCAAGGGGAATAAATGGGACCATTATACTCAGGTATTAATTTTGTATTCAAGCCTGGCTTTCCGCTCAGATTTATGTGATGGGTTTAGTTTATTAACACTAAGTTATATATACAACATTTTTTGTGCATAACTGACAGGCTCAAAAATTTGTGTACATGTTATTAATGATGGTGATACACCCTTTAAGTTAATACCAGTTTTATGTGAGCTTTACCTGTAATTTGCACTACAGTGTGTAATTTGATACTGAAATCTTCATGTTGAAGTCTCTCTTTTAAACTTAACTGTAGCAAGTTTTTAGGCGAAAGAAAACCTGAAGGCACTCTGCTTCTTACTGAAACAAAGCGAAAACTTGAACCTGCTGCCAGAGGTCACCTAAATTTTACATAGTAGTACATTTTTGTGCAGGGTTTTTTGTTTGTTTCATCTGAGCTTGCAAGGGTAAGAGTAAAACCTGCTTGCATCATCCTGTGGCCATTATAAAGAGTAAAATCATGCTGTGGGAGCCTCTGTCAGTAGGTAGTCAAGGGAATTTGAAATAGTCAGTAGATAGCAGCAGATTAAATAAAAAAGAGTATGTGTTAATTAGTATAAAGTGTAGATAAGAAAACAAAGGTACAAAGTACCGTGGGGTGCAAGTTGCCAAAAGCAGCTCATCTCTGTTGCTCTAGGAGATGCTCATGGACACCTTCTCCTCAACTTGGCTCCCTGGGTATGTTTCTGGCACATGGAGCTTGCACAAGCCCTCGTGGCCCCATTTGCAGGGAAGAGATGGATAAGCTGTTGCCCATAACCCATTTTCCAGGGGAAGCCCTTCTGGGGCCTTGGTGCAGCAGCTGTTTCCTGCCACACCTGACCAACCACCTGAGCTCATGTCTCCAGCCACAGGTGTGTAAAAAGGCTCAAGCTGAAAGTACAAGTCAGGGTGAAAAACGCTGTTTGGGAACCGAGAACTGCAGTTGAGGTGCACACTGAAACACATATGGTTTGCTCTGACCATGGATGAGCATTGAAAGAGCTGAGCCTGGGTATTCTTGGTGCTTTAGGCTGATCCTGGCTACTGGGACAAGTACAACTGCCTCTGGGAGCTTCTGTTTCTAAGGAAAAGACAAAAGCAGCACTTCTTTAATAAAGACAGCTGAATGGCTCTGACAAGGTTACTGAAGATGGGGAAGCTTTGCTGCTTATAACTGGAATGTAGGTTGTACATGGAGGAGCTTTGTTTTCTGGTGTGGAACTTGAAATGGAGATAATAAGTACACAATGTAACTTCCTTCCAAAGTGCTCTGCCATCAGTCCTGCTGATTGGTCATTCAATCCTTCAGTTCTTCTAAGTGCCTTTAAAACACTTTGTGAAAGTTAACTTTGGTTTTAAGTTTTGTATTTTATGCTCTATTGCCACTATATAAAATTAAAAGCAGATAAAATAATAAACATGGCATATTTGATTTGTGGTACTCTACAAATGATAGCAGCCACAACAATTAAGTTTCCATGCGGTTACAGTGACTATAAATCAGTGTAATGACAACCTCCTTGCATCTCCTCCAGGGCTGGTTTGCTTACCTTGCTGTGCAGCAGGAGTAACAGTAGGGTTGGCTGTTAATTCAGGTGCATGCTGTTTAAACAAACAAAAAAAAGGTTCTCAGGAACCAGTGAGGAGTTTATGCCTCACCACAACAAGGAATGGACTTGCTCAATGGCCTCTGCATCCCTTGGTACACTCAGTTCCTCTGGCAGTCCAACTAAATCATTATTTGTAAAGTTCAGGATGTCACTTGACCTATTAAACTAGGCTAAAGCGTGAGAATCACCCACACCTGACACTTCACATCTGAACTGGGATATCCAGCACCAGAAATGAGGGGAGCTTTAACAGTGATGTAAAATTACTGAAAAAGAAACATCATCTGTGCAAGAAAATAAAACCACAAAACTGCCATCAAATATCTTACACTGTACCTTAATTTGTATCTTTCTACTTGAAATTACAAACAATGCCACTGCCCACAGAAAAACACCTCAAGTGCTTGAACTAAGGCCATTCCTGGAGGCTGGGCAGGGCCCTTGGACATAAGCTGAGGCCTCTTTCTGTCTGTCTGTGTACAGAACAGTGCTGGGAGCAGATCTGTGAATTGGACAGTTGGGGGGACCTGGACCCCTTCCCCAGCAGGTTTCTGGGCTCCAGGGGCTGTTAGTGGCTGTGGGGCTCTAGGTCCTGTGCCTGGCACATGTGGGCTCTCAGCTCTCACGTGAAATGTTGAAGCTGCAGGAATGTTTGAAGTTGGGTAGATTTGTAGATGGCACTTCTCCATGGCCAGCATGGAGAAGGCATTTTTTTCTTTTTTTAATTCAAGTCCAATGACAGACGCTTCCACATGCATGAGGAGGTGGGATTAGAACCACTTTCTAAATCCAGTCTGGTAGGAAAAGACAGAAACCCCTTTCCAGGAAAAGTGGCTTAGAACAAAACTACTCCTATTTTACACTTTGACAAACTCTTCTGGGTCCTGTCAGAGCAAAGGACAGCAAGTTTACACAATGTTAAAAATCACAGGCTATTTATAAATGCTATATTGAAATACTCTATATACCTATTTGTAAAATTATTAATCTTAATTTTCATTAAAATTACATATTAACATATGCTTGCAACAAGTAGCAAAACTTAAAATGCAGTTGATGCTCTTTAAACCAAGTTCATTTTTTACAAATGTGTCACAGAAGGCATCATCAGATACTGATTTTAGTGGTCATTTTAGTGGTCAAAATAGCTGCAGGCTTGGCCTATGTTTCATTCAAAAAGGTCCAAGAGGAGTCAGTACTTTTCCACATTGAACCCAGTTAAGTGTTGCTCTGTAGCAGGTTTCTCTCCGTTTCTCTGTAGTAAGTTACACACAGTTGTTACACCTCAGTGTTCTCCCAGCTTTAAACACCCTTTCAAAGGCAACCTGTTAAAAATGGCTCTTCTCTCCTGAAAATTACAACCAGAGCTCATTGTCTCATCTGATCCTTCTCTGTTGGAGTCAACATCAAGAACTGGCACTGACAGCAAAGGAAGGAAGTTCACGCAGGCTCAAAGGAATGGTTTCATTAGAAATTTATTTCTTTAAACATGGCCACTTTGAGATTAATGATACTACTTCAGGGAACATGAAAGAATAATAAACAGTTTTAGAAGGGAAACAATCAGGTAAGTCAGGATTTGCTTTTCAAACAGTAAAAGGCCAAGCTCCAAGAGGCAATAAATTTTGGCATATGAGGACTAGTATTTTCAAATCCAAAAGTTGGCTTAGTTTTACAGTGGAAGCTGACTGCAACCTTAGCTACCTTTCCACAACGCTGGACTCAGTCATAACTTAAATGTACAGGAGCATAATGTGAAAAGATTTTGTTTTATTAATTAAAAGTTAACAGCAACAGGCACATATTAAAATTAATATGGCAAAGCCTTTACAAATGGCTTTACGCTGAAGCTCTCTTCCAAAAATGGCTGTTGCAACAAACTGTAAACAGAATTAATAAACAGTCTTTTACAATAATAACAGGGAAATACAAATGAACTAAAAGAAAGCACCAGTTTCTCAAACTAGATTACAGTTGTGCTTACTGTACTTAAAACAATGTAAAACAAATTACAAAAATGGAATGTTTAAAGTTTAAAATTAGTCCTTTAATTTTGTCCTAAAAAACATTTTCTCCTTTTCCCATCAAAAACCCATCAGTGGGTAATGTTTCAGTAGAGGGAGGAATACGTAAACAATGCACTTTTTTTTTTTTTTTTTTCAAATCAAAAACAAATTTGGTCACTTAGCTTTGTGCATAGTTTAAGGCATCTGTAGCAATTTGTTACAGTTTCCTCCCCAGTGTGGCTGTTCATGAAATTGTCACATTCTAAAAGAATAAATTAAAAAAAAACAAAACCAAAACAACAAAAAAAAAATGTTGCCGTTCAAACCCTTCCCCCAGCCCTCCCGCCCTCCCCCGTCCCAAACGTACTCACACACCCACACATACACACACGCTGCAGCGAAAGGGGCATTTGTACCCTTGTTCTGAAGGACACGCTTCCCATCCCACTTTATTTCAGATTGGCAAATACCCTGAGCTGATTATGGTGTTTAGACATTCCACCTTTTTCTTGCATGTGCAGTTCAAGTGTACAATAGTGAGAACAACATGCGATGTTCCCACTGCAGAATCGCAATGCAGTTCGGACACTTCCCCCCCACCCCTGCCCTTCCCAGATTCAGAAGTGTTTTTTCGCCGTTAAAAAATTGCATTCCCATATAGCACTGGAGTAAAGCTTGGCTGTGCTCTATGATGAATGCTCAGTTCCCAGTGCACAAACAAAATTATGGCAAATGGGAGGCTTTTCTGGCATCCAAAGAAACAAGAGCTGCAGTCTCAGATTTGATCTTTTTTTTAAAAAAAAGCAAAAAACCCAAGTTAGTGGTTCCTTCACAGCCATGCGCAAAGGTTAAGTCTAGAACCGACAGTTTCAGAGTACATTTGTAAACATCAAGTCTTGCCAGAGGCAGCAGAGGATGGGCACTTCACATTTCCGTATTAAAACAGGGACTGAGTGGAAGGTATGCTTTGAACACATTTATGCAAGTCTTGCTAAATTCCAAGGGAGTGGAACAATCCATGTCAAGTCTTAGATTTGAAGACTGTATTCCAAATATCATGAGAAAACCCAAGCCAAGGGGCACAATGAAGCTTTCATCCCGTTGCTCCAAGGCTCAGTCACTGCTGTGCTTTGCATATTCAAGGTTCCGAACGACAACCAACTGAGGCGGGTGCATATTGCTCTATGTTCAGATCTGGCGGCTTAAAAAAATTCTGGGTCAAATGGTCTGTGTCAAAGGAAAACTTGGAAATAAATAATGCTGGCATCATTTTACCATTTTACCAAAACCTTGGGCTGGCATGTGTCTCCTTTAATCCAACCGTGCAGATACTGAGGGAAGAGGCAGTTTTGTCATGGAGATTGAGGTCAGGACAATCGAGGTTCCTGAGGTAAAATGTCTGAGTCCATTTCCTCAAAAGTGGGGTCAACATCGTCACCGCTGCCCAACTGTTCCCTCTGCACTCCCTTCCAGCTTGCCTTGTTCAGTCCCAGGTGGCCAAGCATTGTCTGTGACAGCCTCGTGTTGGAAAATCGGGCCCATTCCCCAAACAGTGGTTCCACTAAGTAAGTCATAAAACCTTCAAAAACAAGCAAACAGAAGTAGATGAAATAAAAAAATGATACAGAGAAAAACTAAAATACCCAAACCCAAATATTTTTAACAGCATTTAGTAACAAATAATAAAACATGTCAAACTACTGTTCTCCAATGTGCATTTAAATATTCATTTAGCTATTTCGGGCATCTTCACAAAAAAAAGATTCTCAATGTAAAAGATTTTACTAATCAGTCAGAAGAACAGCAATACACTGCATTACAAACTAACTGTTCTTCCACAGCAATGCCCAAATGGAGACAAATACTGGACAACATGGAGGGGGAGAGAAATCTGAACATCAGCAACTAAGTCCCACAATTTAGAAAACCTAAATTTCTAAAAGATCTTATAATTTATTACCTCACAGAGTGTCTGAATTATACTACTCAGGGGAAAAAAAGAATATATTGTTTCCACAATATTAGGGTGACTAAAAATACTTTAAAATACAAATTTTAGAAATCTTTAAGCAAGGCCGCAAGACCACAAAACATTGATGTACTTGGTGTGTATGTACATGTTCATTTACTTGTAATGTCTGTTTCCATGAAAGAAAAATTCAAAGGTAAGATAGCCAAAATTGAGTCTTTTAATTAAAAAATATAGGACTTCTTAGCATTCTAAATTACATCATTGCAGCTCATTGAACACATCAGCTTTTGTGTCAATCTAAAGCATTAATTCATACTGTGATTGTTCAATTTATTCCTTTCTTTTACTATGTTTTTAACTGAGTCCCACTTCACCTCCACAATCAACTTTTATTAAAATTAACTATAAAGACATTTTACTATTTAAATCCAAGTCTGGTTAGTAAAAACTATTACTATAATGGCTATCCACCATTCTCCATCACATCTCTGCCCATTACTCTCCTTAAAGGCTGCATTTAAAGGAAATGCTGACATTCCAAAAAGCCAAACCCAGCATGCCCAGTTGTGGTGAGCTCGCTGCAAAAGGCACCCGAGACACATGGCAAGGGGAAGGGACCTTCCTCTTCCCAAAATACCACTTCAGATGAGGAAAGCTCTGGGCAGCAGTGTGGGAGAGATCAGAGGGCTGCCTCCCACACTGTACCTGCTCTGGGATGAAACAGAGGGGCTCCAGGACTGTCCGGGCAGCACCGTTCATAAACAATTCAAGAGATGTTATATAGCAAATAAAAATAAAATTGCTCTTTATAATAAAGTACTGCCACACACACACAGAGTATGCTCAGCCTCTGGGAACTGTATCCAAAAGGTGCTTTCTTTCAAATTGCATGCTGAAAGAAATCTACTTAAATGAACTGAATTGCAGTTACCAATCTGGATGTTGGCAATAGTTTCTGTCTGTCGGTCACAAAGTGGACTCACACCCAAGTGATATTTTTTTTCAATATCACCTAAAGAAACAGAAGTATAATGCAACCATTAAATCATCAAGTCCCAACCAAATCAAGCTCTAACAGAAGTGGGCTGTGAGTGTTGGTTAACAAGGATATTACCCTGCAGCTGGTGGAATGCACTTCTCTTCCCATCTCCCCAAAACCCAAGTAGATCTGTCAGACTAACAGTACCTACAACTACTGTATTTCAATACTTGGTATTTTTCATCAAACAGTAATTACAGAAACCCCATAGAACCACAGGTTTCCTGAAGGATTACCATCCTCTTTCTTGCAAAACCTCCTACACTGTCATAAAAATGACAAATTAATCCCCCCTCAGCAATATGGAAGAGGATAGCTTACCCTTCAGAAATTTCTCGCTAAAGGCAATTTGCATTTCTGCTTCCCCATCACCTTTATCTAAGATTAAGTCTCACATGATTAGCACCAAATAAAGCAGTCTGTTCCCCAATTACCATATTCACAGGCAAATTAGCAGGTCGCAAGTCCACCAAACTAGCCTTAATTTTATTATAAAACAATTTAATAATAATGGAGCAAATTCACTCCATTTGTCAATTAAAGGCTTTATTAACTGCTTATACAAGCAGTCTAAACTGCACAGTAACTAGAAATCTCCCTGGCTCTTACCTGCTTACCAACAGGCCTCACAGCTGAAGTTTAAATATTGAAGACACATGATGAACATATTTCATAATTCGCTGAAACCACCAGGGCAATTTTAAAGTGGCCATAATTATTAATCTGAAGCCCCTTTCGGCTGAAGGATGTATTGCATCAGCCATTCTAGGTTCAGATTCTAAGCAGATTCTCCTGAGTTTTAGTAACTCTGACCTTTTGCAGGAAAGTAAAAAAATCCCATACTGTACATCTCTGTTAGTGCTAAATATAAATGGACTAGGGCTCATGGATACCTCTCCACACTAAACACATTATACACTAACAGATACTTTTACTTGCCTTGATGGAAGAACTCCTCCGTTACTTTTTCACTCCACTGCTTGCTCAGCTCCCATGTCCGACAGGGGTTACAAATATCTGCACACTTCAAAGCCATCTAACAAGTTAAAACACACTGTTAGATCACCTTTCCTTAGAAAGATCAACAGAAGATCCTCCTTTAGATCAACAGAAGTGCCTGTAATTATTTAATTCCTGATAGCAGATTATTTTGGGTTTTGTGAATAACAAACCTACCTACCATTTGTGCTCCAAAGTTATGTTCTGTAATATTTAAAAAACACTCAGGCAGATCTCATGATCGTTCCTGAGTAATATGGAAATTCAGTCAACTCGAAGTATTTCGGGGCCACTATATTTAGTATACCCACTGGTACTGGAGCCAAAAATAACTTCAGAAAAAGAAGCATCAAAGCAAACAAGCAGTATTTTCCATTTCTGGCTCTCAAGCTTGTATTTTTAGCAATGGTTTGCACAAGACAGAACTTCTCATCTGTTTGTCCACTGTCTCTTATAGCTCACAATATGAACCTAGTAAGAAAATGTCTACAAATCTAAGATGATTATCAAGGCTTTTGTCTTTAAAATTTGCTAAATCTTACTAGCACAACTGCAAATTGATTCACAACAGCAGTGCTTTCCTTCCCCAAAATATGTTCTGACGAAATATTTCACAGTTCTGAGGCTGCAATGGGGTTGTTAGAAGAGCTAAACATTGTCTTGAAAACACCTTGCTTCAGCAGCTCTAAGCTATCAGACGTATCAACACACACCATCACCGGGGAGAAGTGCTGGCTGTGGGAATTGAAATGGAGGGAACAACCTTTTTGTAATGGAATAGAAAGACTAAAAGATAGTTCTGCTCCATTTTGAAAGGAGGAGAAGGCCTGGCAGAAGTAGTATTTAGTATTTTAAAGGGGATTAATTTTTACACTAAAATACTGTTTTCAAAAATATGACCAGCAAGATCACCTGTAAGATGAAGTGACGATGGCTTGCGTTCTCTAAACATAGATCTCCTCTATCCAAATGGGATCGGAACATGGACAGGTACTCGTTTTGTTGACTGATGTCTGTGGCAAGAATGAGATCACCTATCTGGCTCTCCATCAGCTGCCTGAAATAAGTGACACCAAACATTCAAAGTGTATCAATTAAGAACAACAGTCATCACTAGATCTACATGGCTTTTTATTGTATTTATTATTATACAAGTACAAGCTTTAGAATAAGCATTTTCACTGAACTGTTTGTTTTCTTTTCCTGAAAAATTCTCGCAACATTCAAAGAAATAGCAGAATATTTCATTGGCAGCTTTCAGGAAGACTAAAACAGTTTTTAGCTTTTTTCCCTCCCCCTCCCTTTTTTTTTTTCTCTTAAAAATGCACGAACTGATTGTCTCAAGATTATTTCTAGTCAAGAGTAGGTGAAGATGGTCTATTTTAAACTACAGTTGTGGTGGCAGAACGGTAAAAGACTGCCAAGTTTAGTCTGAACAGGTGCTTGACTACATGAATACACCCCTTCAATGTGCTTGCAATAAATGTTATTTTCCAAATATCACGTTGCACCATGAACTTCTCTACCAGCACAGTATCCAGGAATTCTTAAAATAGATCTCTGCATTTTATACTCAAAACTGCCATGCAATAACTTATCTTGCTTTGCAGGACTGTCTTAGCTGACAGATTGTTTGTATCTTAAACTAATATACACTATGCAGTGTAAACATACCTGTTTTCTAATGACATATGTGCAAATAAACCAGATTCTCTCAGCAACCCCACTGCCGATCTCCAGTGATGGTTCTCTAATACTGAGGTATTCTGTGAATTAAAAGGGAGTAACACATATCAGTCAATGTCTTTTTCTTAAACTGAAGAGCTATACACCAAGAGCAGCACCAGACAATTTGACTGTTTTGGGGTCGATCTTTTATTTTCTTCTCTTCTTTTTTGTTTTTCCCAAAGAGGTTAAAACTCACAAATCCTGAACACTTAGTTAATTTGCACAATTTTTTATCCCAGTGACATTGAAACGAGCATCTGCATTCAATCCTACCACTAGCTAAACACATTACAATTTATACTCCTTTTCTATACTCCTCTCCAAATCTGGTTTTAACAAAACAACTGATTTTATCCTTACCTTATATAAAGTCGCTAGGTAATGATTTGTTTTAATTAGGAAAGGTTGGTTAACGCCTGGGTGATCCAAATCGTGTGTGGCAGCTGCTATTAAACTGAGCAGGACATCCCATGGAGTTAAAGATCTGGAAAGCTGCAAGGCAAATCCAACAAATGTTAGTAATGTAATATGCCCTTAGAAAAAGTGCACGAGTGTTGCATTTTTGGTTTTCAGTATTTAACAGCCAATAGAAAATTGGAGAATATCTTGAAGATGTAAAACTAACATTCCACTGACTTTTCACAGTATGTCCCCCCACAAAGCTACAAAATTTCAACAATGGTTTAAGCATTATTCTTTTTGAATGGCAAGGTTCATTCTTAAAACATGCCAGCACACAAAATCCTTTGTGTCTAGTAATGAAGCACTTTTCAAAACCAGATCCCATAAAAGCAGCAAATTCTTAAAATTAGCTCTTCCTTTCATTTACCAAGTCCATTTGTATCTATTTGTGTCTATTCTTCTTTAAATTCATACTGTATTTTTAAAAGTATGGAAACCTTTCCTCCTAAGAGGAAGAAACTAATGCTCTGGAAGACTTCGAACTATTTTGGATGTATTTCTACTCTTGTGCAGAATTGTATTTCAAGGTCTCCCAGGAAGAGAACCAGAGGAGGAAAATCTGCCACAAATAAATATTTTCAATGTGCATGTCAATGAACTCAGCAGGCATCTATGCAGACTTACTTTCACTGTTCATAGCTGTTCCTGCTTGTGGTTGAGAGGTTTGCAAGTTTAAACTCAGTAATAAAGTCTAATTTGCAGTAAAACAGAGAGGACAGTTCTCCTCATATAAAGGTAAACTGCATCAAACACCCTGCAAGGACAGAAGTTTATGTTCCCTGTTGCATTTGCCATCTATCACACCTCACATGTTTATAATGTACTTCAGTGCAACAGAGCTGTAGTTCAGTACACTGAACTACAGTTGTATATGTTACTAAAAATACAAAGTCTATACTTGTATCTGAAGCTTTACAAAACCTCCATCACGAGTATTAAATAGAAAATGCTCAGAGCTTCCAAACTGAATGCCATAAAAAAGCTCATCATGTATCAGCTCAGATCAGGCTCACTGCACCAATTGGTCTGAGCAGCACTGAGAAACTGAGTGGGAGGAGTGGGCAAAGAGCCTCTGAAAAAGGCTTTATGGAGCCAAAACTTACTTGTTTCTACCCCAGAAGCAGAATATGGAGCTATGCTGCTCAAGGGAATATCAGATTGGTGATAATCTGCATCAAGGTAGATAACTTCTCATCTAGGTACAGAGCACTACAGCTTTCAATCTAATAATAGAGGCTTGGACAGGGCTTGGCTCTGAAATTGTCCAAGACATCATTGAGTGCAACCTGACGGCATTCCAAGTAGTGAGGAACAAACAATTAGTTTAGCTCCTTAAGGTCCATCACTCTACCCTTTCCTAAAAAGAAAGCCAAAGAGCACTCCTGATGTATTGCTGTGAACTGCCTCTCATAGAAGCAAACTGTTCAGCAACAGCAAAGATGAGCAAAGCAAGGGTAATGGTAATTTATGGAAGAAAAAAAAAACATCCCAGATGACAAGTACACAGGTTTACTGTTGCCAGCTCTGACTGAGGCTGCAATTCTATATAAATGTCTTGGGGCACAGCACTATGTTAAACAGCTGCAACTTTGATTCCCCATTCTAGTTCAACAGAAAGTCACACAAAAGACAATGTTAGCTCAGGGGGGAAAAAAGAAAAGCATATTAAGTGTGAATCCACAGCCTCAGCAACAGAGAGGGCAAGGGAGAGTTCAAAAGAGAGACTTTTTATAAAACCTGTATGTGCATATACTACATGTATGCATGTAGGTTTATATATAGATCTATGTTATTGCTCTCTACAACTGCCTGAAAAGAGGTTGCAGCCAGGTGGGTTTTGGCTGCTTCTCCCAGGTAACCAGTGACAGCATAGAGAACAGTCTAAAGCTGTGCCAGGGGAGGTTTAGGTTGGATATTAGGAACAATTTCTACACTGAAAGGGTTGTTAGACATTCGTATGGGCTGTCCAGGGTGGTGGTGGAGTCACTGTCCCTGGAGGTGTTTAAGTGGATGTGGCACTCAGTGCCATGGTCTAGAGTAGACAAGATGGTTTTTGGTCACAGGTTGGACTTGATCTCAGAGGTCTTTTTCAAGCTAAATGATTCTGTGATATGTGCACAGAATCCATTCATATGCATTTACTCACAAACACACATATTTCTGTGTGTATGAGTGATGTAAAAGTGAAAATGCTGTCTTACCTTGGGCTCTTTTAAGTAACAGTGCATGGCCTGAGTCACATCAGCAGCATGAACTGCATTATGATAAGGATTTTGACTGTGATAATCCTCTTGAACCATAACTGCAGGAAAATAACAAATATCCAAATTTAAATAAAATTGCAAAATTTTCAAGGAATAATTTATATGCTATTTTATATGCCCCTGTTAGGCACAGAAATATGCAATATCACAAGATAGATACACGTAAAAGCATCAAAGTCAATAAATCGTCAGCTGAACCACAATGCAGCTGCAAGATTTTTATGCGAAGAAATGGTGTTTGCTAAAGGAAATCAACTACATGTAAAGTCACCTCAGAGCAAAAATTAAACTACTTGAAATCAATATATAATCTGAGATACTCTGATAACTTCCCAGGGAAGGCTGTCTTTGACAATCTGTCTGAATGGTGAGGCAACACTGAATATAAAATGAAAATTAAGCTATTTACCAAACCACATTAGGATGACTTCATATCATGACCTGAAAACAGATAGGATTTCAGAGGAATTAAGCACTGCTTTCCTGTCATATGAAGTGCTTTGTTGTCCTATTCAGGAAAGTGGTCACAGAGAACTCTATATATTTTAGGTGTTTTCTCATACTCAGGCAAACTTAAGCCCATATGCAATTTAGAAAAGAATCTCATTTAGATGATCTAGGTATAGTTACCTAGATTCAATACTCCCTATTTAACTTCTTCTTGCTTTCCTCTGTCTTTCTGGTTGTCTTTGAATATTATAGGTAGAATTCTTTAAAGGACATCAACATTGGCTCAAGTACAGGGAATGAAAAAACTATAATGTTAAAAAGGACGGAGGGAAAGAAGATCGAAAGCACAGCTATCAAACTATATTCCAAAGTTTTGCCTGACATGATACATTCATTCTTCCAAGCAAAGCTCAAAAGAACATTTTCCTGTCTGACTACAGTCTGTCAGTCCCATCAAACAAACATGCCCACAAGCTTCTTTTCCACTTAGTTTACATGCCCAAAGGATTCATGTAATTGTGAGTGTAATGCTACAGCATTACTCACGTGGTATTTGTGAAGAGCTGAGTTCATGAAAAGTCAAAATACTGTTACTACCATGTAATCTCAATAGTACTCAATGGATAGCTGACAGCTCATATGAAAAATAATGAAAATCAAAATGAATGTCTTTGGGCTTTATTAACCTGACATAGAACCCTCTCTCACCTATTCCTCATATCAAGTGCATGAATGCATATAGCCCTGGCTTTCTTCTTAATTTTTTTGTGGTTTCATAGGCTGGATCCAGCTACCTGAACTCTACAATTTTCCTAATTTATTTTATTAAAGCAGACATAGGTCAACATTTTGATCACAGTTTGCCAGAACTAGAATAGCACAACATTGCATTTTCTCTCCTCTGGTTCAGGTCTGGAATAAGAACCTGTAAAGAAAGACACAGGAAGAAAATGCAGATCTCCAAGCAGAGGATGGAAATCACTGAAAGACCTTGCATGTGTGAGTGTGTGTATGTGTGTATATATATATACACACACACAAAAAAAAAAAAATCTTAAGATCCTACAGGGGACTAAAATCAGATTTCTCTACTTAAAAAAATTCCAGTAGATTCTCATATAATGTAAATTTTGTGTGGCCCTGGACCATTTGAGCTGTCCTAGCCTTCTGGAATTTGATCTTCAAATTGCTATGGATTAGAGAATAAGAGGTAGCAAAAGAAAAGAATGAATTATGTTCATGCTAAGAAGCTGTATTTGGAAGAAAGGTTCTTTGATTTTACAATGGACTAAGAGCTTTTTAGTGATATTAAGTAGAAGGCATTAACAAAAAGGGAAAGGTGCTGAATTTAGAATAAATTTTGCCTTCTTCGAAGTCTAATCTCATTTTAGTGGATTATGACTTTGAATAGTCATATGTAGTTAAAATTTATCTTTTGATAACCAGTTAACTAAGCCAGTCATTTCTAACTGGTCTTTCAAGTATTATAATTTGCCTAATGTCAACTAACCAGATGGGAAAGACAAATCACATTCAGTTAAAACTTGAGTAGCCTAAAATCACATTTCTATAATCATTTTCCTCCATTTCAACATATCAGTCATTAAGATCAGCTGATTAACATTCATGAAACTTGAGAAAATTTAATCCACTTTAAAACAATATAAAATGCAAGACAGAACTGATTTGTTTAAACTGAAAAAGAAGTAAATTATGAAAACAAAAACATTCTCTTATTTGAAAGGGGAGAAAATACTTCCAAATGTGATTTATCCCTTGTTAAGTAACAAGCTTTGTAACCACAGAATTGTTTTCTCTGAGAAAAACTGCTGAAAGGGACTAGAAACTTGTTTCTCCTGCTTAGTTAAAAAATCAACCCACTTCACAAAATTAAAGATACTGTCACAGAGGAACCAAAGAGAAGGAGGTCCCATACCAGCACCTGTCTATGTATTGGGATGCAGACAGCTCTGTCAAGTGAAACGTACCAATGGGTTTGAATATTCTACATTGTATTTACAATTCTTTCCAAAGAAGCATTCCAGTGACACAGGCCCAGACACTCAATTAAAATTGTCCTGTACACTGTCTAGGGAGAAACTATGTCCACAGTACAATGCTTGCTTGTAGGAGAACCTGAGCAAGCCAGAGATAACACCAAACTGGCACCAGAAAGGATTTTTGACATATTCCATACAGTTAGGGAACTATATCATTGGAAAAAGTAAAGATCAATACAGAACCAAAAACCTGTACAAAGAAAGGAGCTGTCTAGCCTTTCCCAATACAAATGTCACACAATGTCATATATATTCCTGATTGTTTAATAGATACTAAATAAATTTAATAAATAAAATACAGCATTGGCTATGAAACTATTAAACTTGTTAATACTTGTTTGGATTTAACATGGAATATTCTATACTCATAAAAACTTTGAGAGATCATCTCAGTTAATATAATTTAAATCACTGCACAATGTAGACTGCATCAGTACTCTTCAAACCTTATTGCTAAATTACAAACAGGACTTCAGGTAAAGTACAAAAATGCAGATAAACAGCAATATTCATCAAAATAAAAAGCTGTATTTACCCAAAAATCTACGAAGTTTCATCGTATCTAATTGGAAGTGTTCAATTAGTCCATGTAGATTAAACAGATGAAAGGTTAAGCTGACTAGACTGTTTCCTAAAAATAAGATGAAAATACTAATTCATTGGAAGCCATGAAATCAGTGACTCTTTCATAAGTATTATTTCAAACAAATTGGTCACAAAAATCATACAAGCAAACTTCTTTACACCAAGTCATGATATTCTACACCAGTTTGTAAATATTTACATCTTACTGCATGACAAGTTTCCATTAGCTGTCTCTAGTAACCAGTGGTTTTGCTTATTCTAACGCATTCACCAACAGTCCAATGGCAACTGACAGAAAGAAAATGTTACTGAACATTAAAAAACCACCCTGTTTGAACATACAAATCCATTATAATGATATTCAGTTTTATTTATATTTACTTATATTTATGTAACACATCACAAACACATACAAAATACAAATACAGTCAGGCAAAGAGAAAAGCTAGACAACACTACTGATTAGAACACATTCCAAATACGCTATCTCTCATTCTCATCATATGTTTTGCTGGACTTCTCCTTATTTCACCCAGAACTCTATAAAAAAGGCCCTAAGTATTGTTAAAGCTATTACAAGCTTGTAATATATTTCACCTAGTCATCGCTTTATTATAATCTTTTGCAGTGGTAAAAGGAGAAACAGTTCACAATGTTTATTTGAAATAGCTTGTCCATTATTTGCTCTGCAAACAATGTCATGGCTGACAATCTTCATGTAGCATTACAAGACCTAGCACAGACAGAGACTGAGGTACAAAAAGACAAAAAATTCCTGTAAATCAAGCTTATTACTAGGCTAGAATTAATATATTCTCATGTATATGCCACCTGCTCACAAGGAAATAAGCAATTCTTGGAACAACATTTACAGGGGAAATTCTTTCATAGAGGTTCACCCAGGGCAGCTCATCCAGCAGAGTTTTATATACAGCATTCTGCTGTTACAAATTTTCAAGAACAAGACTGCCTAATCAAAATGTTCTCTTAAAATTATTTAATTTGATGCAAAATGGATGGTGCTATTGCAAGGCTTCCACAATAGAAGCTCTTCTGGTAGTACTTCAAATGTATTTGAAAAGAGCACATACAAAAGGTAGAGAGGGCTCTTATGAGAAGGACAACTTAAGATTCTCTTACAATTTGATAAGCTAATCCAAAAGAAGCTATGCTTATGTGTTAACTTGATAAACTTTACATAACTGAATGAGAAAAGGCTATGTGTACATTATCTATATAAGCATTCTGTTTTCATGAGTCCTTGCTATTTTCATTTTTTTCTATCCGTTTTCTGTATTAAATATAACTGTGAGGTTACTACTTTTACACTTGGTTAAGCCAAGCATCCCTTCAATGAAACAGAAGAAAAAGATCTTTTGGTGCCACATTCTCCTTTCTGAACTTAAGTTCTTGTTCTGGCAACTTTAATTGCAACTTTGCTACCTATTCTATATGAGCGCTGCAAAATCTGCAAGAGCTGCCCTCCATTCTCTTCCCACACTGGCACAAATGTCACTGTGATGCTGGACTTGCTCATCTCCTCCTTTCACTCTGTTCAAAATCCAGCTGCCATTGCTGAGATTATAATGCAAGACTTTACCCTTCCCACTGCAGCAGCTCTTCCTCCTGCTTCCCAGCACATTTACAGATCTCTTTTCTGCCTACAAATGAACAATACTTAGGGCTTTTTTTTTAAATCGACTATTCCTGTAGTTCCTACTGCTATTTGTAATGGGCACACAAGTCACCAAAATGTTCTCTTCCTTTTTCTGTGTTGTGCAAGCTATGTGTACAGCAGCTTCCCTCTGCTCAACTCCCAATTCTCCATTATATCATAATTCTATAATTATAATGGATTAACACCAATATGCCTCTTACGGCACTATAAAGGAATAGAACTATTCTATCTAATACTACATTTATCAGAAAAATACTTGTTCAATATAAATGATCTTTTGGACACAACCATAAAAATTACCAACACCCCATAATTGAAAAAAAAAAGTCCAAGATCATAAAATTATTTGTTAATGTGTATCAAATTACCATTACAAATTACTAAGAGAGAACAGCAACCTATAAAGTACGTCAAGGGCCTCTTATAAAAATCAATGATTAGTATCAGTACGGACAATATTATTATTTTAATGGAGTACCAGACAAACTAGGACTCAGATTAAAGACTATTAAATCAAAAAGTACTACCTGATGAATTTGTGCTTTATAGTGAACAATCACATATGACACTGCAACATAGTAAGTGCAA
Source organism: Acrocephalus scirpaceus scirpaceus (assembly GCA_910950805.1). Lineage (NCBI taxonomy): Eukaryota > Metazoa > Chordata > Aves > Passeriformes > Sylviidae > Acrocephalus > Acrocephalus scirpaceus. The sequence continues at coordinate 91,302,684 of OU383773.1, forward strand.
CAGTTAAGTTATACTAGAAGATAAAACACAAATGAAATACCAAAATAAACTCACCATTTGTCAGTCTATCAAAAAGAAAAATATCAAAATTCCAATTTCCAACCTTCTCCAGCATACACTGAAAAGAAACACACAAGCTGTCATTCTTCAATCAGTATACGCCTATCTTCCTGGAGCTTGGAGGAGTATTTAAGATTTCAGAGATAGATCAAGTCTTTAGAACTTCTACATACCAAAAAATAGCAGTAAAAGAAAAATTAAATTTGTCTGATAACTGAAAAACATCACACATTTACAAATAAAAAGACTGTAGGGAAAAAACCAAGGCTCTCAAGAAGAGCCTTGACAGAACTGGTTAGAGATCCTCCTTTCAACCTTTAGTCAATTTCTCAAAAGACGATTTAAAACAATTAGATTCAAATCAGAAATATTATGGTAGAATGATTGTGCATTCAGACAAGCAAATTAATCTCTGTGTAGTCTTTTACCTTTTCTTTTTTTCCCCTGCTTGTAGAACAGTATCTAGATGACTCACAAGATATGTGAGCCATTGTATGAGCATTTTAATTTAACTTTTGACTTTTCACCACACTGAACTAACATGTCTTTATCACAGCTGCTCCACATGAACTGTTCTTTCTGCAATAGGGATGAGCAAGAGCAGCAAACAGTACAAGAGGCCTCACCACAGTTGAGCAGTCCCAATCTTTGCCTCCCCTACCTGCATCAGAAATATTGTCCAGCACATTTTACAACAGATCCCTGCCTTCTATTCTCATTAGATTGGTAGAGCTGCTTTGTGATCTAATTATAGGTTCTAGCTTTTCTCTGCTGAAACTCTGCTATCAGAAGAAACAAAAGCATTAACAATATCTTTTTATGATTAAATTACATGTACATTTTTAAGATCCATTCTCTGGGTTATCAGATTTCTTCCTACACTACAGCCTGATCATATTCAGCATGGATACATCCATTGTATTGTAAGCATATTCTTTTTCTGTGTCAGATGACAAAAAGCCACTACATACAGTGACACAGTCTTTGGGATCTTGAATAACCTGAATAATCTTTGCCTGCTCAGTCCCCTTCAGCACTGTCCATCCTCTGTTGCAAACACAGCAGCCTTTCCTCCAGGTAGCTGCTCCCTTAGCACCAACTCTCTTCCCAGTACCTACTTTCCCTGCTTTAGTGCTGCGCAAGTGTATTACAGCTATCATGTCTCTTTTCTAGAAGTGCCTACCAAAGAAAAAGTCTGTTTGACATAAGCATATCCTGAAAAATCCATTTACTACACTTTATTGAATTTAGGCAGACACTCTTCCAGTTGTTCTCTAGTGAGATTAGCCTAAAAATCAAAGGGAATAGTTGTATAAATTGCTCCACTACATTTCTTAAATACAGATACATTTTCCTCTCTTCATTTTTTTCTTCAATTATTCAAGGGCATCCTTAATTAATCAGTTATTAAAAAAACCCAAAAAACAACAAAACAAAACAGCAACAGAAAAAAAAACACTAGCCACATAAAAATCATCTTTGTAAACTTGGGTACTAGAGGAGTTTGCTACAAACCATGAAATTTTGTCTGGATTTCATTACAATATACATATACACATACATATATATGTATATAAGAAACACACAAAAATACATACACACATACATAAAAAATATGATTAAAATTGGTATTTGGTTGCACTTTTGGTATGTGATATATATACTAGCAAGCATTTCAAAAAACATACTTTAAAAAAATAAAAATCAAGCAACCAACCTTTGCTTGTCCATTATAATCATCATCTAAAATGTTTGAAGAATTTGGAACAGTGATACCACGGAAAAAACGGGAAGATCTCAGGTATCGCTGGAAACTAAGCAACCTTCTCACATTTCTTGCAGACACAGAGACCTCGATTTCAGAATTTGCTACAAAAAACAAGAAAATAAACACTCTCTCTAAAAACCCTTTATCAAAAAGACAAGTGCTCAGGGAAGTTTGGTACAAAGATAATGCAATTTTTTAAAGTATTAAATGTTTCAGCACAAATACAGATATTTTTATTAATACTAAATACAGAACCACAGATTAGAAAAAAATATGTTCTGTGTAAGCATCCTGTGAAGAAAAACAAATACTTAAATAATGGCTTAAACTTATCTTTTTAAGGAACTCTGTTATTGAAAGGACAAAAATATTACAGATATTATTTAAAAACACACACAGTACTGCAAACAAATTATTTTTGGAAAATTGCTGTCATGTATACACATCCCATCCATGTCCCTAACAAATCACCTAAGATGATATGTACACCAGCAAGAGAGCATCAGAAACTGAGTGTTGATACAGGAGATATAAGTAGACTTTGAGCTAGTACAAATTACTTTTACACAATTTAGAGCTCAGAAAATCTCTTTACTCTACTGTGCTGACTGCAAATAACTACACTCTTCTGCCAAACAATTACAACATTTACATTCACAGCATTATCTAATTCTGTTTCCCAGTATGGTGAAAACACAACAGAAAATTATTTCAGCCTCTTTTCAAAGATTAATCCAAATATTTAGCTTTACTTTTATTAGGTTAACTGATTTACACAAATGACTGATACCAGTTTACATCCAATTCCATTTGATGTGCCTGAAGTGTTTAGAAACCCCAGCATCGAACTACACAGAGCTACAGTTCCTTTGTAGCAAGCCAGATAGTCTCACTTTGAAATACATTAGGCCAAACTCGGCCTCTAGGTTCTTTTCAACAGTGCCCCCCAATAACCAATAGGAAGCCAATAATCTTATCTTGATATTCACTCAACCTGCCTGAAATTACTCATGTTAAATAACAGAATTTTAAAAAGAGGTATTAAGTAAGGAAGTCAATGCCAACATGCTCTTTTTCAAAAATGCAGATCATCAAAAACAACATGATCACAACTCTGTAGCACAGATCTCTTGTCCTTCCAAAAACCAGGCATATTAGAAGTTGAAGAAAGGAGTTACAACTTTTGTTCTTAAAGTCAGTGTAAAATGTACATGGGAACGTGCGGCCTTATTGACAATCTGAACTAAAAGCCTCAATGATTCCTAGTGACAGCAGCTTAATTCTACATAAGATAAATCTTCTCCCTGCAAAAGTTCCAATTTACTTTCTGTTCTATGCTAGCTCATTAATATATTAATAATAAATCAATATATTAATTCCCAAACCACACTAATAAAACACCTCTAAATAGAGCTGACAGTGGCATGACCATTAAATATCTAATCAAACACAGCACCATTCACTATCAATCGTCTGTGTTAACAGAGATTAAACTAACACAACTGAATGTTCTTTCAGACATGCCTGAAACACTTCATCAAGACACTGAAGTTCAGGGCTAACACAGACATCTCCACATGAAGTATCCTTCTTCAAGCTATCATTCTCAAGGCCAAGGGCTTTTCCTCTGAAGATACTAGTACCTATAACATATCCCAGTTTATATATTAAGTAAACAGATGTACTACATGTGATAAAGGTTGCTTATAAAGCAACACTCATGTGTATGTCAGGAAAATAAATAGATTCTGTCATGCTACATTACCAATATTTCTAAGCACATTTGTGATAATGACGTTATAGCTTGTAGAACAGAGAAACAGAGAGCAATACAGCTGCTGCTAATGCAAGTGTATGGTACGGGTAAGAAGTTTCTTCCCCTCAATCTTGATCCAATTCCTTAAGAGCCAAATTTCAAAACAGAAATCAGTGGGTTGAAAATAAAATAATATAAAATGGCTATACTTCAGTCATAAAATGATGTAAAATATCCACAAGGTCACATAAAGCCAGAAATTTCACTAAATCTTAATAAAACAAAATATTTAAAGTAGGAGAAAAGCACTTTTCTGGAGCACTTGTTCTCAAGTACTCTTCTACAGATCTACAGTTAACAAAAACTTGTTTCTGTTGTCATGCTATAAATAAGTTTCACCAGCACAGGTACCACCCATTAATCTTGGACAGAACAGTATGATGTAGGTACTACAAGTAAAACAGCAGCTTCTGGCAGCAAAGTACACAACAAAACATAGAAATGCAATAATTTCACAGTACAGGCCTATGTTCCACCTATATTTGTATTTGTAAATCATTCAGGAGGGGTTGCACATCTTCTTGCTTCAGGATTTTTTCTGATATTAATAGAGGTACAGAGGCAAATGAGTTGCTTGGCTTTCTGTGAAGCTGAACCATCATTCTCTTCAATATGCTATTGACATTTATTCATCTTACAAATATGTTTAAACTCTCTAAATTATCACCTATTTGCATAGCTCATGAACTACTACTATTACACATTAATCCTACTTTTTCTACTCCTTGTTAGGAAAAAAAAGAACAAAACAAAGTCTACATTATTCCAGCTTTCCTAGCAGCAATGCTGCTTATTCCAGAATCACAGAACAGGTGAGGTAGGAAGGTACCAGATGAGGTTCATCTAGTCAAACTCCTCTGCTCAAGCACTGCACAGAACCATCTCCCAGAGGCTTTTGTGGATCTCCAAGGATGAAGACTCCACAACCTCTCTGGGCATCCTGTGCCAGCACTTGGTCACTCACCCTCACAGTGAAAAAGTGTTTCCTGATGTGCATCAGCTTGTGCCCATGGCCTCTGGTCCTCACACTGGGCACCACTGAAAAGAGCCTGGCCCTGTCCCCTTTGCACTCTTCCCTTCAGGTATTTGTATATACTGAGAAGTTTCACCTTGAACCTTCTGTAGGCTGAACAGTCCCAGCTTTCTCAGCCTTTTCTCATCAGCCCTTCAGTCTTCCTCACCCTTTGCTGGACTCCCTCTGGTATGTCCATGTCTCTCTCTTACTGGGGAGCCCAGACCAGGACTCCAGGTGAGGCCTCTCCAGTGCTGCATATAGGAGAGGGCTCACCCCCCTCAACCAGCTGGCAATATTCCTCCAAATCTATTTGTTGCTTTCTTTGCAGAAAGGGAACATGGCTGGCTCATGTTTAACCTGGTGCCCACCAGGAGGCCCCATTCCTTTTCTGCCAAGCTGCTTTCCAGATGGTTGCCCCCTGCTCGTGCTGGGGCCTGGGGCTGTTCCCTCCCCATGGGCTGGGCTTTGTGCTTCCCTTTATTATTGCACATGGACAGCCCAAATTAGGTAATAAGTTCTTGACTAAATAAATGCCTTTATCCTTTAGATCTGAAATGATCAGAGTAACTCCCAAATGAGGAAAGAGATCTTGAGCCTTGCCATCCCTCTGCAGCTCCAGAGCACTTGATTCGCGGGACTACACCACCCAAAAACTAAATTTCTCTCTTCAACAGTTAAACATCTACCCCAGGACAATTCAGAAAAAGCGAGTCGATGCAGAGGTTTGACAAGTTATTAATTTAAAGTGGAGGCTGAAACAGAAAATAGCTGGCTTTCAAGGAAGGGGGTGAGGGGAAGATATGTTCCTCAGCTGCAGTAACACTGATAGCTACTGTGCCTGCTTTCTCCTTTTCCTCACAGATAAATTATTATTACAGATACAAAAATAAGTGCTTTGTGGTTTTGGCAGACAAGCTAAGGCCAGTCAATGAAAAGACTGGTAAAATGAATGATACAGTTGTGCAATGGAAACTTGGCCTTTCCCTCTAGGCACATTCATTCCTTTTAGATGCATGATTAATATGAGAATTACAACCTCCCCTCTTCTATCAAGAGTCATGAAAAGAGATGCTAATTTCAGAGACCCTACCAAACCAAGGTTCAGTAATGTATAGATCATGGAAAGAAGACAGTGAAGAATGAAGAGTGCACTGCACTTGCTCATGAATAAGCATGTTGCAAAAACATCTCTCCTCCTAGCCCAAACATCTTTCCTTTCATTTGGAGCCTTCAGTGTGCTAAATGCCCTTCTAATATCCAATATTGACCATTTGCTCTCAAGGACAGTTTAAGGACGAATGGGAATGACAAAATAAATATGACATTTACAGCCTTGCGAACTGAAAGAGAATGAAAGAAAAGTTGGGATGATGGGCACATAAGGAAGGACACTACAGCATTGGGAAGTGGTTTTGATGCAAGGAACCAGAAGGCAAACTGCAGGCCTTACTGCCTACTCAAAAGCAGCTGTCCTATGACATTCTTCTTGCCATTCCTTTTTAAGTTAGATTTTTCATTCAAAGTATCAATCCAAGGGTTTGGGGTTTTTTGTTTATTTGATTAAAATGGTTATATTCTTGTTTCTAAGCATCTTCAGTGAAATTCTGGTGTAATAGAAAATTTATTTCTCTAAAATAAAGAAAAAGAAGTCATTCTGGTTATTAATACCAGTTATTTTGCTAATGTGATGCATATATAGCAATAAAATAACACTCGTCGCCTTCATGCAACAGATTTCATCTGTATTCCGAGACGCTAATTTTAATCTCTTCCCACTCCCAATCTTTTAACTTCATGAAAACCTAAAAAAAAATTTTAGCACTTTTCACAGGGATATTAAATATTTATTTTTCTCATGCCAATATAAAAATACAAAGTAAGTAAAGGCAAGTGATAATCACTTAAAAGATCATAATATACTGATGAATTTACTCTTAAAATTTTTGTATCTTTTGTATAGCATGGACAGTCCACAAAAGGAAGAATGACAATTATGATTTGGTTAATTATTAATGGAACCTTAAATCCTAACAATATATTTCAATTTCTTATAATACAAAGGTAGACTTACACCCTCTGATGGGAATCTGGTCAAAAGGCGGCTCTCCAGTGATAAGAACTTTACCTCCATTTCTTCCTTGTTACAGCCCAAAAGGCAGATCGAAAATTAACCATGATAAAAAGCACTGTGTTTGCTACATACCAATAGAAAGAACACAATTGATGATCTTGGGTATCACTGCCACTAAGAAAAAAATTTTTAAAAAAGTATTTGAGACAATGGGTCCTTCTTACGTTTGACTGTAAAACCTGAACTTTGATGTGCACAGACCCCCCAGAGGCTTTTTCCCTAATAATATGAATTACCTTCTTTTAATGGAAGTGATCTCTCATGATTTTTCCATATTAACCCAACCGCACATTCATCATTTTTACATAGCAGATACTACCATTAAACCTGACATACCATCTGAAATTTTCCACAACCTGTAAATATTTGTTGGAAAGAAATTTGTTGGAAAGAAAATTCCATTTCACATGCCAATTAAAACCACCTTTCTAAGGATGCACCTTTCTAAAGATGATTCTTTCCAGGATACAAATAATTTTCAATTTATGAATAATATGAAAGCATTATCTAGCATTTCATACCACTAGAGGGACCCAAAAGCACTCTAATTTCACATCTATTCCCATCAAACCATTAAGAAACGAACTATATTAGATCCATGAACTTTTTTTTTTTAAAATTATGTCTTGCTATTTAACTCTCCTGTACATTTACCACTCATGGTTCAAATTTTAAAATAGTTTTACAACAATCAGTACTCAAATAATACATAAAACTATGACTTCATTTGGAAGATATAGTTTTAGTAAGGATTTTAAAGTTATGTAAAAAGACGAATTTAGACTGTTGGGGTCTAAATTACCTCATCATACTTCCTATCTTCCTTAGAACCACCCAGAAGCCTCGTTTAGCATCACTGTAAGGCACTACACTGCTTCTTCTGCTTAAAAAATATATTAAGCCATACTGGTTTGGGTTTAACGTATAATATATAACTATATACACATTCATAAATATTTTTTTGTTTTCCAAATATTTTCCATTATTTTCCAAATAATAATGACTGCTGGAAAATATGCTGTGGGTTAAGGATTAATGAAATAAGCATGGCTTTTACAAGTGTCTTCTGAGTGGAATCAGAAAAATAAATTTAAGTTTCAAGAAACTAGTAGTACCACAACTCTATTAAAAACTCTAGTAGTTTTCATCAGATGCTCCCTGATGGAGGGGAACTGCTAGGCATCACCACCACCAAAGATAACTTTTCCTGAAGGACCTGGCAGAGGATCTCACTGCCTTAGCAAAGCACAGAGCCACAGAACCATAGAATAATTTAGGTGGGAAGGGACAGAAGAAACTTCTGAAAGTTCTTCAGCCCAATCCTCTGCTCAAAGCAGAGCTATTTTGAGAGAAGTTGCTCAAAGTGAAGGGATTAGACTACTTCGGTATGAAATAAGTGCCAATTCTCCAATTCTCTACTGCACAGCAGTATAAGTGTAAAAAAAACCATAATGACAAGATGGTTCTACAGGACTTTGCTAATTTATCTCTTTTGAATTTTGGCTCATCTTAGTATTTCTGTAAGTAAGTGCCTCAGGAAAAATACAAAATTAAGTGAATTAAACTGTGCCATTCCTGTGCTGGAATGAGTAACATTTTGCAATAATCTCAGGACTAGGAAACTACATACAAGGCTGTCTTTCCATACCAATTTACTGAATCATAAGCCCAGCAACCCTGCAGTTTGTTTTGGGATTTTTTTTAAAATCTGAATCCACTCATTGGGCACAACAGATCTGCAATTCACGACAGCATACTGTGAAGTAAGAAATCTCACTGAAGCTAAATATTTAGAGGAATATCATCAGAACACAAATATAGAAATTATATACAAAGATAGCCTTTACAAAATGGGTTATGCCATGTTAATCAAGATACTGATACTCCTGAAGAACACGACACATAATGGTTCAACTTTTTTCCCAAAAGGATAATATATTCCAGACTGTCACCAAATCATTTTCTTGCTGTCTTCCCAGAAAAACCCACCTCTCTTCAGTGTCCTAGAAATCTTCAGTTCTACAGTAAAGGAATGACAGCACCCTCAACTCATCTTTTTTGTCAATTTTTCATCCCCAGAAATAAATGAAGAATTGAAAATTAACCCATCATGGTTAACAGAAAAAGAATTTCCTTTACCAGTCTATATGATGGTCAATGCAGAAAGTCAAATTGGGAGTAGAGATGAAAACAAAAGAACTCTCACATATTTTCTACTAAATTGTCCAGCATACAAAAAAAAATAGCCTTTCCAAATAAGGGACTTGGTGAAAGAACACACTGGAGGGGTTCAAAAGAAATGGAGAATGTATAATAGAATGTATCTCTGTCTTCCTCTATGGTCAAACTTAAGCCAGCAATGAAACACAGAGAGGCCTGTACCTGTGCAAGACTCTAGAACACACATGCTGTTTTACAGTAGCTTGGAAAAAGGAAACTGTAGGTAAAACAAAGATTTAGAGTAACAAAAAACCCAACCTGCTCTGTATTCTCAATTGCACTTTTTATCCTCAAACCTTCCTTAACCAAGCTCACTTCAATGTCACTCTTTTCATTCAGCCAATACAGCTGTATTTGGAGCATTTTCTGTGATTTCCCCTTGTGTGATTGCATTCTCCTAACTAAATCAAAGTCAAAATTTCTCTCACATTGTGGAACACAATTTATTTGAATAATCTGGACTGTGAATAATTAGAAGACAATTTCAGAATTGCATCATTCACAGAGGCAGCTTTTGAAGAAATCTCTCAAATACAAGCTTTTTACTCCTCAGTGACTGGTATTTTCAAAAGGAAACAAATATTTCAAGCTATGATCACACAAATCTTCTTGCATTACTTTACTCATTGTGAAACTCACCCTTCTTCACAGCAGACTGCTGAATAAGACAGACAATTACTGGTAAACATAACCAAATAGGTAATTTCTCTATTTTCTTGAAACACAAAAGGGCATTGAAATTCATCTGGACTCTGCTTAGTTTATCTCAATCTCTAGATGGTATCATCAAAAGCATCATTTGCTGTTGCTACACAAGGATTTTTCAAATTGTTTCAGGCAATCAATATGGATTTGCATCTTGTCTCTTCTTTGAATTCTGGCCTCTCAGCCAAAGGAAGTCTAAATTCACTGTTCAAGTTAAACATTTTCCAGTGGCTCATGAGCTAAGAACCAGAAAGTTAACAACATCATTGAAACAGCACATGTTGACATTTTTGCCAGATCTCAGAACAGCTTATAATATGTTCCACAAATTGTAATTTCCAAATAAACGGTCTGAAGGTTGTATAATAAAGGTAAACAATAAAGGTAAATAAACTCTGAAATTTCATCACATATTTGCACTCTCAAGAAAGAGAATTCGATTTATCCATCACCTACAAAAATATCTCTTCCTTTCTTTCCATTCCCTCCTTAAAAGCATTCACAGCTAAGGAGAACCATATAAGTCTCAATGAAGTCTTATTCTGTACCATTATATGGTATGCAAGCAACTATTTTCTTCAATATTGAGCATTCCTGAATGTTACCGAACACATACTGATTAATTCAAAAATCCCTTCTTCTGTGTAAGATAATTTAACTCACAGATGTGACAGATTTGGTTATCTATAAAACACAAAACAGAGCCCCATGTGATGGCAACATCATCATCTCCCCATAGAAGCATGCTCAGATGAGACTGGCACAAGAGATTCTAAAAACCTTTTGACAAGATCTTACTTGTTCTGGGCCAGGCACAACAGGAAAAGCAAGAAGAAAAACATGTTTCTTCTCTGCAAAACGAAGTATTCATTTTTTTATCTAGATCCTCCAGACTATATCCAACAACCCTTTCCTAAAAGGAAGCTTAAAAGCATTAATTTCAGCTGTATCTGCATATGACACGTCTCAATATTTTTTTCCTGTTATCTTAATTATTCATTTGATCTTTATTCATTTTGACTTCACTTCCTCACTATAACATACTGTACAGATCACTGTGCACACTCACTGTTTGGGATTTTTTTCAGGAGAAACAGATTAGGACACATATTATATGCCTTTGTTTGTGCATGCTAGAAACACCTCCAACAATAAAAATTTCTTAAGTGTAATTGTGTGTGTATACACACACACATATATATTAGAAAATAGACATTACTGACAACCTCTCAATAGCAAGAAAACAAAGCCTAAAACTTTATTGCTGGTTTGCTATTTCTGAAAAAGGGAATACTTTTATCTTGTCACTTACCAATTCTTCTGCCAAAGATTTTGCTTCACATTAGCTTTTATCAACATGTTCTGACAACACTAAAGACTGAATTACTGTCTATGATGTCTTGAGTAACATAAAGAAAGTTTTGAAGTATTCATGTAATCCAGAAGACAGTAAGTGATTTTAACCACTGCAATCACTTTTTCAGTAACTTCCCTGAAAACCAAACAGTACATGCTGCATTCTCACAGCAAACTGCAGAACTCCCTTCTCGTTTCTCAAGAAGTGAAAAGTAGATCCAGTGTCCTACAGTCAATTCAATAAAACACAGTGTATGCATTTTACTGTGCAACAGTGAATTCAGAGGAAGAAAGTTGTGTGGCTGCTCTCTCCTTTCCAGAAATGGGGGATTTAAGATGCTATCTAGACATGCCCATGATCCCACACAAGCATAACCAGCAGAAAACAGTACCAGAAAACCCTAAGTGATGACTTAACATTACTCAACTGCCAACCAACAACAATATAATCCTAAATTTCCCCATCCACCACGAAGCAGTCTTATTAAAACAAAGGTTTGTTTATTAAGCTATTCCACTTAGTAGTTCCTGCAATTACCTATAAAAAGGTGACTTCTGGAATAACAGATAATGTACAAGGAAAACTACTATCCAACAAAATTAGCTTGATCTTCAGGTCAAATACTGCATTTAATAATCCTCAGATATGACTACCATTCCACTGTCTCCAACAACAACAACAATTTTCCAACCATCTTCCTGAAGTCAAAGTTCCTGAAAGTTACTGTTGAGAATACTTCTAGACAGGTTAGAAACTTGAATATTATATTCATGTATCAATTACAGAATTCTGGGATGAAGATATAGATGCTGCCTAAGAAGATACAGAAGTGATCTTTAGACAAGTGCTGACAAACTTTACATCGGCAACACTGGTTGAAGTTGCAAGTTTAAGTAGTGTTATGAAGCAAAGTAATGCATTTAAAATTCAGTACTCTTACAACCTATCAGTAAAATACTGGGTTAAAAGCCTATCAATAAAATATTAGAAAAGAGACTGGTCAGCGTATTATTAGCTAAACTCCCTGAAAGACATTCAACTTCTTCTCAAAACATCATTGACAGAAAAAGAAAACAATGCTGAACAACCAAAGTCAGCTAAGCAAAACATAAAACAGCACTAATGCTTCAGCACTGTGACTGACAGCCACTGTAACAAGTCCTCTGCAAAACATAAGCAATGATCATAGCAAAATATTTAGAACCACAGAATAAAACTAGTGGATAGTACAAGAAAGTTACAGTGAAACTATACAAACACAATGGAGGAAGCATGTCCATGCATTACTGATGTTCAGGATACAGCTGTGGTGGGGAGAAAAAAAAGGCAACGTTCAGATGGTTTAGTCTGCTTCAGCTGCAAGAGACCCTTTCCAGTTCAGTATTTGCACCAAGGAAAGAGGCGCTGACTGACTCCTCCCACATGTTATTGCTTGAATGGGTGAATATTTTTCAGTCATCTACCTCTATGTGGCAAAATCAACTCCTTCCAAAGGAACTGGGAGAGGGCAGGGAGAATACGCCAAAAATTAGGTCAAGTCTGATTCCTGCAACTTCTCTCTACTAGCAGTCTCATAGTGAATTACTAAATCTCCCTGGCTCACAACAATTAAGGAAACACTGATCAGGACTAAATTAGCATTGTAGAGGGAAAGAAAACATTTTATGGATAAAAAAGAATCCCACATTCATGTAAATTACTAGATAACCTACTGATATGGTGAGAGATGGTGCTGAATTCCTCCTGACTTTGAAAGAAACTCCACAATGCACCAGGAGCCCGAAGTCAAAGAGCAACTCTTCATCAAGCTACAATCCTGAAGTGCAAGCTACAATCCTGAACTGTAAAAAATCTGACTATAATATGACAGCTCTGAAAACTAACGCAGCAGCTGACTTGAGAGGGAAGTTAAAGCCAAAGAATTGTTTGGGCCTCCTGGCAATATTTTTTGCTGTCATCAAACACCACAGATGATGTTGCTAAAAGCTGGTGGCTGAGTCTGAACAAGTAGAGGCAAGGAGAAAGGATGTGAAAGTCCTTTTCCCAACTAGTCATGATCTGCCTGATGCACAAACATCAGGATGGAAAGAAACAGTGTGATGAGGACCACAGAAAATAGTTAATTTGACAACAGCAATAACATAGTATGTTGACTGCCTTTTAACAGGTAGTTCTTCTAATACTTCTGTTAGTATTTTCCTGTATCAGCATGAAATGCCACATACATATATACACAAAAAGACAGCTATGTACTCCATAAATTGCATGCTATTTCTACAGAGAATTTATTATACTCAATCAGGACTTGAGATGAAACTCTTATCCTCTTTATTGAAAAAATTCTACATAGCACACTCTTCAAACTTTGTTTTCTCACCTATTTTTATGAAACTTTTGAACGAAACTAAGAGTTTAAGAGTTTTAGATATTATCTACTTTTAAAAAGGATAACTTCAGTTAAGATCAGAGCATAGGATCAGTTTCTGCCACTCATTTTTACTCATAAGGTAATTACAACAACCACACTTACTACCATGAAATCGGCTTTACTAAATCTCTCCATTGCATTCAGAATACTTGGAATTGTGCTGATACAATGCTGGTATAGATCCTTTATGACACTTAATACATTCATTATTGGCGTAATTTAATTAAGACTCAGATCCCCTGCACTTTTGCTTCATATTGTTTCGGTGGTGTTGAAACTTTCTATTGTTTATATATATATATATAACTACTCTCTCTCTCTCTATATATATATACAACTACTGACAAATTTAGTTTTAACAACATACATGGATAATTTTATTTTTTTCTCTACAAAAATACTCTTCTTGTAACACCTTGAAAGAAGAAGATTCCTTAAACACAATCAAAAAATTTTAGGCTGCCACTTTCTCCTAACACTTTAATTTTTATTTAAGATTTGTCTCTGTCCAAAAATTTAAGTCCTAGCTACACATTTGAGTAGATGTAAATATTAATTCATTATGATGAGGTGAAGAATATTGATATTACTGTAATTCTGTTCAAGCATCATCCTGGACAGTTGTAAAAACATAAAAGTATTCTCCTCAACTGATTGTGTCTGCCAAGTAAGCACACAGCACACACATCAGTAGCTGTTTAGAAGATAAGTCTTCATTTCCATATGGATTTAGGTCTAAATTCAATGAGTTTAAAATTATAATTTTTAAAAAAAAATATTTAGCAGTGAAGGTTTTCCTCTTCTATTTTTGGTCATGAGTTAGATTTTCCTAAGAAGTCTAAAAAAAATAGTCTTGCTGTAAGAGCTGCTAACTTTATTTTAGAGGCTCAGTAGTTAAAATTGATGGAAGCCTTTGTTTATTTGTCATTTATCTGCTTTTAAATACTTACAGTGAAAAATACGGAAATCAATGTATGGATGAGAACCTCTTCTCTCTGTTTCAAATCCTGCCCGACTTCTTACTCGCACATCTCCTAGAAACAGGGTCAAGAGTGAAATAAAAGTGTGGAAGAGTGGCAGAGATAAAATGCAAATGAACATAGCCTGGAGGGGTAAAGATTCATGTACTTAATGGAGGAGAGTAATTCAAACAATAGGCCTTCTTCAATGTTTTTTGTTTTAAAGGTGAAATTCAAAACAAAGTTTGAAGACTTGTTAAACATGCAATCACATGCTTTCTTGCCAAAATCTCTCCTGCCTAAGCATACTTTGCCAGAAGCATGTGATAAGCATTCAGATGAAATTAGGAAGAGCTTGCTACACCAGTATGGCAAAAATGCACCTTAATATGACAGAAAACAAGAACATTTAAAGTTGATTTGTTCCTCAGTAACACACATACAACGATAACATTTTGTAGAATACAAAAAAGATTCAACTTGTAGAAATGGTAGCTTTTAGCAAATAAGCTAGTTACAATATGGTTTTATATTATATAATATTTTCCCACTAGCATTTACTTACTTGTGCTCAGCTGTTTGAATATTACACAAGAGCCTATTAAAATACCAAAACTCAGTATTAAAATTTGATCAAACTATTTTGCACTGTAATTAGCTTCAACCTGAATCTTTTAGCATGCTAGTTGACTTCTACTTAGGCATTTTACCAACTGAAAGCTGATCAGTATTCTTTTGTTAGATATTTGTATGTATTAATATAAGCAGTTCACCTGGATTAAAAGCTTTCACTAAAAATCCTTTTGCAATTACAAATTTGGAAAAATCCTCAAGGATCAAATGCAATAGCGTTTCCCTCCTCAAACTCTAACAAAGATAAATTTAAGGTGTGTAAATGTTGTGGTTTCTAATTACGAAAATCCTTCAAGTGTCATATTCTCCTCACTTCAAACACAGCACTTTCCATGTGAAACCAAAATAAGTAATTAACAAAAAGCACTATGACTGAGTCTATAAGAACTAAATAAAAATATAGCTATTTATTTTTCATCAAGTCATAGACATCTTGAGAACATTTTTTTCCTTATTTTCTTTTCTAACCTGCTAATGTGTAATGCTGAAATAGGCAACTTATCAGAAAATAGCTAAAGGTACTGACTCACACTTCAGTAATATGCTTTTAACACTTAACAGGTATCTTTCTAGAGATACATATCTATAAACACTGACACATCTACAGTGACGAACTTTGCATGAATGTTATCTTGTGAGGCATGCTGGAAGGACCACAAAAGGGTAAGTAGGCCCAGGGCTCCCATAAAGTTTACGTATCAGTAAAAACATAGTAAATACATGTGCCTTTCAGTTATTATTCCTTTCATTTTTTTTAAACTGAAAACCTTCACTGAGCTGCAAGGGAAAGCAACTCAATTACTATAAGCAAGTATTATTTTTCAGACCACTTACAATATATTACTTATAAAGGCTTCAAGCATTCATTTGAGCAGAGTGCAAGAGACTTGTCTCCTTCCAGGCAATACAGAGGCAGCAAATTGTAGAACTCTTCTGGTTAGGCACAAGCAACTGGTGAATTTTATTTACAAAAAAAAAAAAAAAAAAAAAACGAAAAAGAGAGGAAACTTTGGAAGAGAGGAGGCAAATGCATTAGTAGCTGTATATGAAAATAACAGTGTACATGGAGGAAAATTCGACTTTCATTACCTTTCACTCATATTTATCTGGGTAATCAGGCAAAGCTACAGCTGTGTGAATGAGATCACCAGCTAAATTAAAAGAAAATAAAAGAGGGGTTTTTTAGTGGAGCAAATTTTTTACAGAAAAGGTGGTAAAACTTTTACGATTTATTTTTAGTTTTAAATGCAGGTTTTTACTTTTAGAACTTACAAACCACAGTACAAATTCACAAATAGTTTCAGCCAGTGTACAACTAGGTTTTGGCAAACAATTTAAGTGCCAAAAATAGGAAAAGTTCACAGAAAAATACCTGAAGACCAACATGGAATTCTGCAAATAACAAAATTAGTAGATTCATCTGGTAAGTGATGTACAGAAAATTTCTCTCTGTTCTTTTTAATTTACTAGCACGCTTGACTAACAGCATAGACAGAATAATAGTATCCCTGGTAGCCTTGAAATGCCTGCAATGTTGAGAATTTTAGGGAGGAAAACAAGAAAAACTGTCTGTGAGTAAAATGAAGAAGTGCAACTGACTATATTACTTTAAACAGAAATTATTGGAATATCTATTTACAGGAATATTTAGCTAAAGAAGGAATTGTATACTAAAAATGCACATGACAAACTAAGGAAAAGGCACTGTAATAAGATAGAGCTAAAATCTTGTATAGAGCTATTTACTTGTATACGTATAAAATGAGAAATTTCCAGCAAGGAAAGCTGAATATTTTCATTACATAGCTATTGAACAAAATTCTCTCTCCCTAATAATGGTAGAAGAAGCTGTTTTTTAAAAAAAATAATATCTCAACAATGGAATATTTTTTTTAGACTACAACTGGATTTATTCTGGAAAAATATACCCATTCTACAGGAATGGAATTAATTACTGCAAACAAAGCAGAAAATTCTCTTGTGCCAGAACAAAGGCAAAAGAGATGTCTCCATTATCATGGTACAGAACTGCTGCATTTTTCAAGATTTCAGACAATAAATGTACTTGAAAAATACTGGTACAAGTGGAATTTGATGATACCATACATCCATCTGAAGTTTCTAAATATACACAAGGAGAAAAAGGAATAACTGGCTGCACATTATGAAACAATGTGCTATTAGCACAGTGAAACTAATCTCTAGTGCATATGTATAGTTAGTTCCACAACATCCAGAAATACTGGATCATCGTTATGCATTCACTCTTTGGTTAATGTAACCCACAGAAGATTAATGGATCCCAAATGCACCCACTTCATTGTACCTTCACACAACGTAACATGTTCACATCAACTTGCTTGGGAAATCCTGCACAAGTGTTTTGCAAGCCTGTGACTCTGAAGCTATGCAGAATTTAATTTTAAGGAAGAGACATGTTTATCTTCACAGGGAACTTGACAAAAAAAGCACAAGATATCTCAGATTTGAGATTACTTTTATCAAACAAAAGGACACTGTTACATAATTCCTTCAAAGAGTAAAAGAAGTTCAACCTCAGAGCCAATCATTATTATGGTAGCTGAAAGACAATTAAAATTCAACACCTAAAAAAGAGAACTTTTGTATCGTTTTTGTTTATTTAGACCTTTACAAATATACCAGAATGCTTGCACAATCTTTCTAAGCCATCAGGTTCCACAGTCTGCTGATAGGTAAATTTCCTTGGAGGAGGGCACAGAAGTGGCAGCAAACTGACTGACAGCTTTTATCTGAAGTGTCTCTTCTTGAGCCACATTCACCCACACTGGAAAGACTCCTGTGTTACCTTTACAGAACACATTCAAGTCCAGCATCTTAATGATACTGGACTTCCAGGAATAATTTTTTCCCTCTTTGAGAGGTTTGCTGATTTCAAAAATTCAAGAGAAAGATTTAAAGAACGTGAAGCCTTCATTTCCAAACTTGATTTTGAGCACAAAAATGATACAACATTTGATGGCTGAGCATTTAGGTACACTTTTTTCCAAAATAATCCTGCAAGATCAGGATCACTTGCATTTTTAAGACAAAGATGATACTGGCAGAAATTTAATTGAAGACTAAATAAATCATGGAAGAAGGAATGTAAGAGGGAGGTTTGCAGCTATAACAGAAAATTGAAAAGAAATTAGGGCTGTAATAAAACTTACCTTGAAACAGATTGTTTAGTTCCTGCCCCTCTCTCAGATTCCTGCTCACACAAGGACAGCTCTGATACTTACAAGGCAGCTGAAATGCCACAGCTGACACCCCTGGGCGTTAGGGTTACCCAGCACATACTTGGTGCTACCCTAACACTGCAGTGTGGCGCAGTAACAATGCAGCAGCTGCTCGGGGAGCTGAGGCCATCCAGAGCAGCGGCAGAAACCTCAGAGACCATGGAGGACAGCTGGGAGCAGAAATTACGACAGCCACCTCGAGGTAAAGGACTCAAGTCAAAGCCATGAGATTGTGAAGAGCAGGATTTTCAGACAGAATTACTAACTTCACAGATTAAAATTCCTATTAAATTTGTTGGAGAAACAGATGACAGGTCAGCTGAATGTGCCAGAATTAAAGCAAGCAGAATACAACATAAAATCCACTACCAGAGAAGAGTGTGCACAGTACACAGTAGTTTTTCTCCAGTATTTCCTATTTGAAGTGAACAAGACCTCTAAAGGAAGATAAATGCTCCAATTGTAGCTGAGAGGTGCATGCTCACCAATACAAGCAGTCAGTTCCCCACACTTTCTACTCCATGCACAGTAGAAAAACTTTCAGTCAGTATCAAGCAACAAGAAAAAGAAACCAGAAAAGCAACAGAAAAATCAAGAAAGTATCAAGATTACACAGAAGCACTTACAAGATATTTTGAGAATTCCTCATAGTTGCTGAGAAAAGTGGTTGAGGTGATGCAGATGTATTAGCCTTTCCAAGGTCTTAAAAGAAAAATTCTACAATGCTGCATCTGTATCTATATTTTAAAATAGTAAATAAGCCACTCAGGAGTGGCTTAGTGTATATTTTGGGAATGGGGTATGACAGATGAGTCATTACAGTCAACACTGCTTGTTTATATCGACATACTGATGAAGGCAGTTAGGAGTCAGCTTTTTATTTTGCATACCCCTACAAGAAGGATCTTTTAAATTGAACCTGGACACACTGCTATACCACAGGAATTCCTATTGGTGTAAATGAATTTCCATTGGATTACCATTGGAACAGCCTGATAAAACATGGAATGAAGCAACTTCATGGCCAGCACAACTAAACAAAGGCAGAGGGAGTTATTGTAGATACTCTTAGCCTTGTATTTTTGGTCTGCTGAGATAAACACCTTATCAAGGTAGATAGATACAGTCTGTATGGAATAAAACCAACAAAGTAACAGGTAAATCTTCTCATGACTGTGCCTAACTTCCCATTAAGTTACAGCTGAGGATTCCTTATAGCTTATTCTGCTAAGCTAAATACTAGCTTCGTGTACTAAGATAAATAGAACAATTACAAAACTCTCACAATACTGTAGGAAATGCAGTGCTTCACATTTCTTGCAAAAAATTGTAATGGAATATATTAACCCTTGAATCTACTCTGATTTGAATGTTTCTACGAACCGATGAGAGCAACTGTTCAGCTTTCAGGCTGGTCTTTTTCACAGTCCATTTACAAGTATAAAAATAATAAATATGTAAATAGTTGCTAACTTGTACAATATAGTGCACATAACATTTGGGAAAACCAAGTGATCACTATTAAGTGAGAAAATAATATAAATTTATCACATAATGATTCAAACATGCCATGAGTAATTTTTTGTTTGCTTGTTGGTACCCTCCTCCCCCACCTAAGTTGGAAGTCAATCCTTTAAAAGATTTACTGCTCTGAATAGCAGAACAGCATGAATGACTTATGCCAGAAAGAGTTATAATATTCATAACAAGCACCAATCTCATTATGTAATCATTAATTCCAATGAGAGTACAAGTAAAAAATTAATTTCCTTAACACCATGTTCTGAATATTTTCCAGTTCTACCTATGAGAATAGTGGAAGATTTCCAAGATAAATTAGATTTTTCTCTCCATTCAGATGTATATACCAAAAACTAGAGGAAGCCATGCTTTGCTTCTCTCTAGAATTACTTGAGCATTATCACAAATCCTTCGGCAGAAATGATGGGCCCAACTACCTCATTTTAACTTTTGAAAACAAAATAAACCTATTTACAACAACAACAAAAAAACCAAGCAGCTTTTTCAATAAACATTTAGAACTCAGCATCTTCTGTTTTCATCTTAATAAATCCCCAAAATAATTGAATTCTCTGATCAAAAACCCTTCAGCAGACAGCCAGTGCTATAGTATTAACAACTTTACAAATGTAAAAAATCAAAATAACTGGAAAAAAAGTGAAGCTGCTAAGTCAAAATTGGATTTATATGTATGTATGATCATATAATCCTGCATATGTAGGTTAGGACTATAAATTCATATACACACATGCATATAAGCTTACAACTTTAACTTCATAGACAATGCAGTTATGAATTTCTGAGGGCTTTAATATGTACAATATACCACTAAACTGAAAAGACTCAGGGCATAGACATGTTCTGGCTGATTTAGTTGGAGATGGTTAAGAATTTGTAATGAGTAGTTGTTGGTGTTCATTGAGCTGTGCGAGACATCATGCAAGCATTCATAGTCCAGAATTTCAACACAAATTCATAGCTCAAGGTGGCTTAAATTAAGTGGCATCATTTAGCAGTGAAACAGACTTAGAGCACATACGCAGTCCCCATGCCATCTGCACCACCAGCAGCCTCCAGAGAAATACTGAATCTGGCAGCCAGATCTGCAAGAGCTTTGCATCTTTCTCCTTTCAACAAGTGACCTCAACTCCTTCTGTGCACTCACTATCACAGAGGATCTCCCCTGGTATGCTTTCCCCTCCCAATACCATTCTTTTCTTCGAATTTGGCTTTACCCTTTGTCTCCTTGCTACTCTGGAAGCACTCCTCAGCAAGCTGACTGAACTACTCAGCCCTGTCAAACACCCTTTCCCTTCTCAAGTCACCTTCCAGGATTAATGAGAAAAATATTGTTTAAAATAATATCATTATTTCAAGAACACCTCACGCATTTCATAGCCTCAGTATTGAAGGTTTTAAGAGTGTGTGGTAACTCTCCAGCAAGTGTTCGCTAAGTTACAGTTTTAACTAGAAAGATACCATGCAGAGGTGGCAAATTCCACTGCAGAAAGAGCAATCATGAGTCATTTAGAAACTTTACTTCTACCAAACACATTGGGTTAATTATAAGAACTTTCCTTTTTAATATAGGAGTAAAACATCCTACACAATGTTTAACTCAGAAAAAAAGAAAAGAAAAAAGGCAAACAACTTAAAAACCCAAGTCAACACGAAAGAACTCAAACTCTTGTAGAGATTCTAACCAAAATATTATCCAGAAGAAAGCGAATGGTAGGTTTATTAATTCAACAGAGATATAAAAAAGGTATTATTTAAATCAACCATAAATGTTGAAACTTACAATATAGAAAATGGTATGCTTACCTAGCATACGAATGTACAACGCAGTCTGATCAGAGCTGTCATAGGAAATTGCTCCACGTCTCTGGAAAAAAAAAAGTGTATTTTAAGCAAGTTAGAAGCAAATAATTTTTAAATTGAAATGAAAATAAAGTATTAATTGACCATTTTCATTTTAACTCTTAACACTAATTTTAGAAATTGTGTGCCTTTCATGCAAAATGCATCTTTCAAGTATTTGTATCTACTGATTTTGCTTTAAGAGGGGACAAAGGAAGGATAGGAATTGGTAGAGAAAAGATTATGAAAAGTGAGATCAGAGTGAGATAAAAAACATCCCCATATATTTCTTGCCAATGTTCCTCAATTATTCCTCACAATAGAAAAGACATAGAACGAGATTACAGACACAAGAAAGTGCTTCTCACGGCCTTCTAGAAACACATACCTGAAACAAATACTTGCACTTCCTGGTTTATAGATCTACTTTTACCTATGGGGTATTTCCATCTTCCAAAGGTAAGAGATGTAAAAGAACTGAAATTACACCATTACTGCAGCCCTAGGATGCCATATGCTACTTTCATTCTACCCTGTATTTTCTGTAGGCAAAGCAAGGTATCACTGAGGTAAGATGTTATGCATAAAGGCATTTCAGAGAAAGCCAGCAAGTAGTATTTCAAATTTGATGATAAAAGTTCAGAAGAGTCATCAAGTTATCCATGTACAACACTGAGATACTCCCACATAAGCTGCATTTCTTACCTACATGGGACCCATATGTTTCATATGTATTCAGCTACTGTGGCAGTTACAATTCAGGAAAACTCCCATGAGGTGGTGAACTGGTCCTCTAACAGCTAAAAACCAGAGGAATGTCCTCATTGGCATCACACAGTCTGCAAAGTATGACTCCACCTAGCACCCAGCCTCACATCTTGCCTTTTTTGTACTTCGACCATCTTCTGCCCTTTCCTAAGGCCTTCATTAACGTTACTTGTTAATCCTAGGATTAGAGGATCACCTTCACAATCAGACCTCCATTTTGACAGTTCAGAACATTTGTTCTTTACAGAAATAAGATTTTTTGTGAGAGGTGCACATTAGAAACTCCTTTCACCTTTCTCTGTACATCACACTTCTTTCTTACACTGAGGAAAGCCACCAAGAGTCACCACATGCCTTTGAGATAAAAGCCAGCCTGGTGGCAAACACAATCACCCATTTTTCATTTGTCCAGCAGGAACAACACTCCCTTACAGACACACAACAGCCTGAAAAACATGCAAGTTCAAAAGATAAGAAATCAGACCATGTTAGGAAACAAGGTAGAAGAAATAATGTTGGCTATTGAGAAGAATTCAGAATGAAAGAAAATGGAGGAAAAAAGATACGTGGAAAGGCAAAAAGGCAGAACTGCTGATATGCATCTATCCACAAAACAACCTGAATGAACTCAAAGACAGACTAGAGATTAATAACTTCAATCACCATGATCTGTACAAGTGATGCGCTAAGACTCCAAACTCCTAAGTTACATTTTTTTGTATTTTTCATGTCGAAACAAAAAATAAAACATTACACTTGAAATTGTAGAAGTTTTTTCCAAAAGTAAGCTTAATATGCAATTACAGAAGTGACCAAAAAACATAGCTCCAAATGGGGTCCAACAATAACAGCTGTTGTAAAGACTACATGGAAGAATTCCGTGTACAGAACTTTTTTGTTATTTTAGCTTTTGTTCTATATTTCCTTAGAAGATCATAAACCATGCAAATAATTCCTCAACATATGTTTATACAGCATTTCTCACAGCAGTATGCCTGTCTCGATGGGGAAGGCAGAAATACAACTCATCAGCCAGAAAATGATGCTGATTTCCCACTAACATTTTCAATGTTTTTCATTAAACTTGCTTTTGAGTTTCAGAAAATCTCAGCTGAATATATTTTCCATAGCCTGGAACATTTCATATCACTGACTAGGCACAATCAGTGATGTAATTTAGTGCTAACTTGCAATTTGCACCTGTCTATCACAGATTTCTGGACATGTCCAGTACAGTTCTGTAATCTAATACAGGAGAAACCTAAGCACATATGCAGCTACAAGACCCACGTACAACCGGACCATTAGTCTCCAAGAAGGAAAACAATATAAAAAAATTTACTGAAACATAAATCCTTTTTATATGTCAATTCTAAAATATTATTCTAAAAGATTGCTATCTAAAATAAAACACGGTTAGATAAAGCAGTACATATCAAGTAGTGCATCCATGTATGATATCAAATACAAAGCACATTTTTAAAAACATACAGTAGTTGCCTATATAGAAAAGTGATTTTGCTCTGCAATTATATATTTGAAACAATCAAATCTAGTAAAATTATCTTAGAAAGTTTGGTTCTCTAAGGAAAAATAGAGACAATTTATTGTATAAATTTCACTAGCAATACTACACAAATAGTAGGACAATTTCAGCTAATTCTGCTAAAAGGGCTGAGGTCTCAAAGATACTTAGTCATTGAAATTTGTTAAATAAAATAGATAAGAGGAAACATGTATTAGCAAGTTCCACCAACAGATGTTGGGTGGGTGATGAGTGGTCAGATCTTTTACCTTTAGAACCAGGCAAATAAGTATGGTACAGAGTTGAGCACTGTGGTGGGCAGTCAGAGACAAAGGACGAAGCTAATGGTACAGAGGTTTTTAGCAACTTGTGAAAAGTAAACTAATAATATTGTACTCATCCAGATTGCTCTGTGTCAGCTTACCCTGCAAATACATAACAGACCATCTATTGCTGGTTGTGGTGCATCACCTATTTTCCCACTTCAAATAATACTGTCAGTGCATTTGTTATTCTACCCCCTACCGTACTATAGAAAAATGCAAGGAAAAAGGCAGAAAGAGAGAAGTAATTTAACATACCTCATGTGTGGTTCTTTAAAATATACTGCCCAGATTCCACTACTTAAATCCAGCAAACAGAAAAATCATATTCAATGCTTCAGCTTTTACTGCAATATGATCTGACAGACAGCAAATTCATAACAAGGCAGGCAAACATGTCTTGAACTAAAGTTACTATAAAGCACTCAACCATTCAAACAATTTATTCAGCAGGATTTTACCCTTGTTGATGACCAAAAATGCCACCCTCTTCATTGCTGATCAAAGGCCCACTCTCCCTACCTTACAGCAAGACACCAAGACTACACTTACCCTAAACATATACCTAACTTACACAGCTGAGACAACCATAGCATACACTAAACACTCTACAGACACCTTGGATCAGAAATCTTTGTGGATTAAGACTAGCTTCTGGCACCTCAAGATATTACTTGTTGTCATGTTATTGTCAATATTCTTAACTCATTTAGTAGAAATTTTTTTTTCCAAATCTCTGCACCACCTCTTCGGTCTACCTGAAGATTTGTACCTGTTAATAACAATACTGACCTTCTATGCAAATATCAAACAAATAAGCACCATTCTAACAAGCAGACAGAATTACTAGTGCTCAAAGACAAGACAACTGTAATGTGTTTGTGTTTAGGCAAGTTCTGTTCTCAAGCACAAGGACAACTTGGTTGGTGG
This sequence comes from Acrocephalus scirpaceus scirpaceus, assembly GCA_910950805.1. Taxonomy (NCBI): domain Eukaryota; kingdom Metazoa; phylum Chordata; class Aves; order Passeriformes; family Sylviidae; genus Acrocephalus; species Acrocephalus scirpaceus. Next base: position 91,327,963 of record OU383773.1, read on the forward strand.
GAATGTGCTGGACCCTAAGTGATTCAACAAATTCCTCAAATGATTAGGTGAGGTTCTCAGCTGCTCTGTTCCTCTCCAGGTACGAGCACAGCCACCTGAACTGGGTGGGCTGTTCTGCTTCAGCAGTGAAGATAGATGTCAGAAAGATGACTGGGAAGGATTGTTTATACTGGCCTTCCACTTTCAAAGCCTCACCTTAAACTCAAGTTTCACACTAGGGTATCGTTTAGTCTTCCAAAGGGCAATGGAGTAAAAAAGCTTCCTTTTTTCCTCTCTTTTGATTCATATTTGTGGAAAGGAAATAGAAGAAGTTCAAACTAAATTGGAAGACCCATTAATCCTCTAAGAACAACACTGATTCAAGGACTTGGCAAAAAAATGCAAAGGGAGTATCTACCAGAACTTAAATCTAAGTCAGATCGCTCCAAACATCTTTTCAAAAAGTGTAGAAAGTTATTACAGGCCATGCAATGGGAACACCATGCCAAAATAGCACACAGATACATCTTCAAAGGGAAACCGCTTCAGTGATGCTTGGGAGTACAAGCATTTGCATGTACCACTTGGAAACGGAGCACCTGCTGCTGTTTGTGTCAAACAGAAATGTTTCCATTGATGTATCAGTTTTATCACATGGATTTCCCAATCTTGTTGAGAGCAGAGCACCAGCTCAGCGAGGGCCAGCGCATGGACTATCTAGCAAAACAACTCCTGGTCTCATTCTCTAACAGAACCTGCTAGAGCTGTTGGCCCTCAAAATTCAGTACCACCCATCAGAAAGAACCATGCATACTTTTTGATACACGACTCTCATTTTGCTACTCAGTTGTTTATTCAGAAGCTGGGAAAGAAAAGACAGAGGACAGAGAGAAACACAGCCAGGCAGGTGTTTTTACGTACCTGACTTTCCAGTCCAAGCTCTTTGCTGAACTATTAGAGCATTAGTCTCAATTGCTCTGAAGACCAGTGTGGAGAAGTTGTTATACCCTGGCAACTGCAATCTACTGGTTATGCTGCCTCAAATACACACATTTGGAAAGCATTTAAGATCATAAGACAGTTTATGAACTAGAAGAATGACAAACTTTGGAGAATGACAAACTAGTTAAGACCTTATTTCTCCAACTATTATTAGATTTCAAAAACAGGACTCATGTATCTTAGACTTATTTCAAGTATTTAAAAGCCCTGTGCTAAGAGTCACAGTTTTCCAAAAGGCACCATCAATTTTTTTAACTCACTAAAGCACAGAAAAATGCTCTTTACAAGCACTTAAATTGACACTAAATTCAAGTAAGTCACTGCAAAATGGTCCTACTACTATTTAAAAATTTCACTGCAGTTTAAAGTGTTACTTGGAAAGTTTATCAAACCAGCAGTAAGAAAATGTCATTAATACTGTCTTCCTGAAATTTAATCAGTAGTAAGAACCGCACTCTTTCCTTCAAATATTCAAATGCAATAATTTTAATGTTTTAGTGTTTTAATGTTTCTTCCATATAAAGCTATTTTACATGATCACCTCGCAAGACAGATGGCAACCATTTTTAAACTTAGCTATCGTTTGAATGATAGCTATCAAAGTTAGTGATACATATATCTCACAAGCATCTGTAAGCTATTTTTTCTTATATACCTCAGATGTATATCATGTGGCACATAAGAGTTATCCAAAGCTCTATCAACATTAAAAAATCAAGACTTAAAAATATACAAAACAAAAGCTTGACAATTGATCCGAAAGAGAGTACAGTCAAAAAAACCCCACAAGCAATTGGTTTAAGTGACGACAGTAATGCACAAAGGTATTGCCTAAGGAAACTAAATCAGAAGAGCAGAAAGACGCAAGGGCAATGGCAAAATATGTAATTGGATGAACAAAAAAAGTGCTAATTCTTTAGAAGAAATCACCCCTAGCACATGTAAAAACACAATTATAAATAGCAGGGAATTTTATGCCTAACTGTATTATGTCAGCTACCTGGAACTCCTATTTTTCCCCACCTTAATACAATCTCTGACCAAACTGAATTAGATATAATCCTTGAACAGGTTTTTTATGTCAAGTTCCCAAAAGCCAGCAGTTCGACAATATAACAGTAAAATGCAGATGATGTACTGGTCTAGCACACAGACTGTAAATCAGTAGAATCTGCCTTCAGTCACAAGCGAACATCCATTGGGTTTCCTGGACTTTTTCTTGATGTAACAAAAGTTGTCACAAGTGCCTGCAACTAAGCCTGACCATTTTTGCTTTTAATAAATTTAGAAACATGTTATTGGCAATGACTGAAGAGTACAGGCATGGATGCCTGGCAAAGCTTGTTTTCACAACAAACTCAAATTCATGCTTGTTCAGGTTCTCCTGTTAATTGTACAAAAATTTTAGAAGCGTGTATCAGTAACAACAAAAACAAAAAATCCATCTATAAATGCAGGAACTCCATTTTTTTTTTCAGTTTCCTTTCTTTTCTCCAGTGATTCCAGCCCTCCTTCATAATCCTACACTTAAATTTATTCCCCCTTCTGGAATTAATTCCAGATTATGCAGCAAGCTACACTGAGAAGAGCCTGGTCTCATCCCCAGACACCAATCTCACCTATATTTACTAGCACAAATATCCATTATGGGGATACTTACATTCTTTGGAATGGCAGAGTAAAAAATTAATTCTAACATTAGCATGCATTTTTCAAAACACAAGGATCTCAAATGGAAAGGCTACAAAGTAAGTAAAGTAGATATTTCACATAAGCAAACAAAACTGGTATTTCCACTCCTGCAGCTCTGAAATCAACAATACAAAAAGGATATCCTGTCCAGGAAGCAAAATACACTAATTTCTATTATTCTCACTATGCTTAAAATTGTTTGTCCTTATTTTCACAAAGGCTTGAAAGTGCTATAAAATTGAAAATCTCCTGGTAACAGAGGCAAGCCAACTCCTGCCATTCAGAAGCCATTTCAGATCCCTTTTTTATCCTTTCTCCTAACTGGCACTGCTACAAACACACTCTTTCCCACTTCAAGGCAAGCAAAAGTCAAGAGCTACAAAATCATGTATGAACACTTAAGAAACAATCTTAAATGGCAAATGTTTCCAAAACAGATTAGATTTTAAAAGGAAAAATAAGCACTCATGAAGTTATTAATGACTTGTTTTCTCTCAGACTATTCATAAACCCAGTTAGTCAAAAAAGATTTTAAAAATGGCCTACCTTAGAAGTAATCCATTTGATAAGGATCAGAGCTAAACACCAGATCAATGCAATTCCCATTGGATCACCCCAAATACCCGAAGCATAATCTCCCCCCGATGGCCACCAGTGCTGAAAGCAGCAGGGCACAGCAGAGAGGCACAAGGCAGGCGGCAGCTGTCACCTGACAGCCCCTGCAATGTGCTCTGCCCCGCTCCTCTCGCTGCCAACGCCGGACTCAACAACAAAGTTTTACAACCAGAGGGCATGGCAATTAGTAAAACCTTACTAAACACCACAGAAACGCTAAAGGAAATGTAAAACCACGATTACATCCTTTCATCATCTTTAAATACAGCAAAGTGTGCCAGACAATAGGTTCAAACTTCAGTAGTCAAAACACCCGAGCTAAGTCAGGATACTGCCTTGCCTTCAAATGCTATGAAGAGCCTGTTGCCAGCAGATTCCACCACTTGTGATATTCAGAAGTTCCCTTCATCTCTGCCACCTGGAGAACTGCTAAGAACTGAACTTCAAAACATATTTCAAAATGGATTTTATAGCAATGCACTATAAATAATATTAGTGGAAGTTAATGCACTGAATATGCGCAATTGTTCAAACCAGTTGTCATTGTTTAGCTTCTTCTTTTGTCCACTAAATACTAGGCCATCCTTATACTGTCTTTCTAGCCATTCACACTCATGCCTGAACTGGCATGGGGCTTTCATGGGTTGAACCTGAGTACAGCCTCCCTAGCCGTTCCCAGGGCTGGAAAGCAGTCTAACTTCCTCCAAGAACACTGATTATGCAGCAATGTGGTCCTACATGCTTGGTGCAGCCTTGAGATTCATTCTAATTTCTGTCATTTTAAGCTCACAAAAGAAATCTCAAATACTTTGGAAGAAAAGGCACTATAGTGGGGGAGAAAAAGGAATAGTGTAGAATAACGAGGAGTTTAAAAGGATGAAGCTGAATAACTGAAAGCAAAATTATATGAAGAGTCTGTTCTTCCTATAATTTTTTTTTTGTAAAAAAATTTATTCCAAATTCCAATATGTGCACAAAACACAGAAGTTAACACAGATCACCAAAGGAGTAGTTTTAACATTAAGAAACTAATTTCCTCCCCTCCACAGGAAAAGGGACATACCACAGTAGATGTTTACTGAATTAAGAAGATTTGTTAAGTAGGATAGGGCTCTTTGTTATTTTATATTGTGATTCCAAATAGTTATGATGTCTTTTAAGCTATTATCATGGTCTCAGCACAACCTGTGAATCCCTACAGAACCATTACATTCCAAACATTTATCTTCTGCCCTGTCCCCATGCCCCAGAAAACCAGTCAGATCAAAACCAAAGGCAAACATTCAGAATGGGCCTTTTGGTACCTCACTTAATGAATGCAGCGCTTACCTGAAGGTCTGTCAAGTTCCACATAAAATACAAACTGTCACAGAGATAGATTTAAAAACATTACCACCTCTGGACAGCTGACAAGGCTACAACACCCTGACAATTAATCACCACCAGTCTGATGTTTCTTTAAAAAAAACAAACCCACAATAAATGGCATCAGGCTATATTTGCATTACAATTTGGCCCAACTGGACCAGATCAAAACACAGCTGCTGCTCAGATCTTTACACTTATACTATATGAAGCCCAGGAGTTCTAATTTTTTTTTGCAGGCCATATTTACTCCAACTTCCTGAACCAGATCCTACCACAGGAGGTTCAAAGCTGCCAAAAAATGACCCAGTAACCGATCAAACCTCTAAAACCCTACTGAGGCTTAGGGCACATTTGGTGCACACAATGAGTGAAATTATTTCATTTCTTTTGGAAGAAGCTGGTTAGCACATACCAAAACCACTCCAGAAAACAAACAAATGGGCACAGCAAACAGGAACAATGAGGTGGTTTGCTTCAAGACCAAACTCTCCTCTGAATAAAACTCCAGCATAAATAGCTTTATACCCTTTGAAATGTCAAGCATTCCTCTCTGTCATCACTATTATCAATCCCTGACAAGTCTTCTGTTTTCTTATCTCAAAACACCTGAAGATGTTCTTGGAGTGTGTGCATGGTCTTGCCCCTGGTGCATGGAGCAAAACTTTCTTCCACCAATTTCAGAAATACAACATTATCTTAGAAAATAGAGCTACACAAAGTGATCACGCTTTCCTCTTTTGTCTCCCACCATTAAGCGGTTTAATTAAGAAGTGCCCTCTTGCTAAAAGTTTTCTTAAAACTGTCTCATGCATAAGTTTAATATGAGAACACAGAAATAAAAGTATTTGACCACCTGTTAAGCACCACTACACTACACCATTATTTGTTTTAATTATGGCTTGGAAATGGAAAGATTGTTTTGGCAATACTGTTCTGAATTCGAAAACAGAGTAAGATCAGAAAGTGCATTGGTTTGTATGAGAAGTTTAAGAAATCAACACAGAAGCTAAAGTGCTTCTTTTGGGGAAAGTGCTGCTTTCAATAATCCCACTAACGATTCCAAGATGAAAGTAATTACGTCTCACAAATATGTGGAAGAAATTATTCAAGGTTATTAATACGTACGGTAAACTCACAGGTAGAAGGCTACATAAAAATGAGGTAATACTAAATTCCCTCTGTGTTAGCATGCTCCCTGTTATACTGCCTCAGTCCCAGGATTGCAGGGGCCCTTGAGCTGTAGACATCACCATCAGTCTCAGCTTCATCTTGAAACTAAGAAGCACACCAAAAAGAATGGCTATCATACAGTGCATTGTATTTTTTAAAAGTTGGGGAAGTTGCTAATGCTGTTTCATTTTCTTCTCTTTTTCTTTACTGCTTTCTAGCATATTCTTCTTCAGTTTTTCTAAAACCCATTTTCTTGATGTCTACAGAGACACCATGTTTGGTAAGACAAGATTTACAGTACCTAACATTCACATACACGTTGTTACCTATTCCTCTCTCCTTACCATCAGCTCACACATATAAGTGCAATTGCTGTGTCTAACCATTTCTAAAGAAACAGAAATATCCCTATGGCTTCAATGTAGACTTGATATGCAGCACTGTAGATGCATTTAAGCAGTCAAAGGCATGTTTTGCTACAATTTTTGCATTTACTGGACAAACCTCTCTGCTATTCCAGATAAGACAAGTATGCATTATCAATACAGCAGAAAGCAGCTGGGGTCTTGCAACAGTTGTTACAAAGATTCCACTAAGGAATTTGCTAAAGATACCAGTTTGTTCTCACTGGAAAGCAGGCATCACATGGGAACAGCTCCTAACCATTCAAGGTAGCTCCCTCATTAATACACCATGATGATTTGTAAGGCTCCAGTTATTTCCATATACACTCCTAGAGGATCTGCAAGGCTCCATGCAGAAACCCATTATTTCTTATTATGTACTCTGTTATTTGAAGTACCGAGTCCAGGATCCCAGTTTTACTTGTGTACTTCTAAATACCCATCTCTTCCAATACTTTTCTATTTTTATTTATTTTCCTGAAGTTCATCAGCCCTGAGAAATGACTCAAGGTTGCCTTACAAAGCTTAATAATTACTGCTTGTGCAGAAGTGTCTTTAAATGCTCCAACCCCACAAAAAAAAATCCCAACATCTTAGTAACATCTACAAGAAATCCAGAGTTGAAGCAAGAGCACCAGATTTCAGAGGCACTGCTGGGTCTCAAATGAAACTCCGTTTTAAATACAGCAGGACTTCATAGATCTCCATCACCACCTGAGTTTTTATGCTAAAGTTGGAGGCCTGTTGCTTATCAGTCCTACTTGCCAGAATGACCTGATTTCATGTGCATGCACTTGTACACCTGGCCCAGAAAAGAAATCTCCATGGAGTCTCCTTTGCCCTTCAAACATCCCCCCTTCCAGAAGAGAGGCTTGTGGCGCACTGATTTCTAGGATACTCCTGACTGACCTATTACTTGCTGTGAACTTCACTATATTAACAGCATGTAAATGACAGTAGAGGAATAAGCCTATCATTTACAAACTCATCAGCACACAATGGAAAATATTTCCATCACACTCATTTCCATATTTTCTTTGCTTTTCTCCCTGTCTCATTACATATCATGTGTGATCTCTCTCTCCAGCAGACTTCACTAAAAAAGAATAATTAAATGGTAATCTATGAGTATTCTTGTAACAAGTGTGGGTAGCTACTGCTGCAGCCCAACTCAACCACTAAACACTGCACTCAAGGGAAAAAAACCCCACAGCATTATTTTTATAGATACTGAGAGCAGAACTTCTAGAATTTCACAATGTATACACAATGACCAACTTTTACAAATGCTACTTCTATTTACATCTTAATTTAAAATGTTATCTAAGTATCTTACTTCCAGTTCAGCTTATTTTAAAGATTTGCCATGTTAGCCTAAGTTGCAACTAGGTACAAGATTCCAACTACTCTAGCTGTTTATTAACAAAATCATAGAATCATTTAGGTTGGAAAAGACCTTTAAGATCATCAAGTCCAACCGCTAACCCAGCAGTGCCAAGTCCACCACTAAACCATGTCCCTAAATGCCACTTCTACACATCTTTTCCAGGGACAGTGACTCATCAGCAAAGCTACATAGCAGCTAGCAAGCCATAAGCAAACATGAAAATCTAAGAGAGTTAGCAAAATTCACCTTCACGACCACAACTACATATAAACAACCTTTGCAACTGCCTAACTCAATGCAACTAAACTCAAAAGGCTAGTTGATCTTAAACCAAGGGCTGAGAACTCCAAAACATGAACTTTGAAAGTCAAGGACAGCTACAGATCCAGAGGGCAGAAATTATACCCTTAAAAACCACTTTTCAGTTTTAGAAATCTTCCATTTCAGTAAGCCAGAAAAGGAAAGAAACCCCCCTTGGAAAAGATACAATCCCAACAAAATGAATGAAGTCAACAATTTGCATTTCCATACCATCACCCATTCTGTGAATTTTCTATCGCTACTGCAACATAGCAATAGGAAACTATCAGGATTATGCTATGTATCCTTTATTTATAAAACGGATAAGAAGTAGTCTATATTTTATAAACAAATCATATAAATCTTTGTCCAAAAAAGCACATTGTTAAACATTGCATTTTTCTGATGGTTGTTTTAAACCTTTCCTCTTATTTGCTCAACATCATGATTTTGCAGGTTAACAGAAATGGACACGTAACACTGAAAAAGGCAAAACCATACATATCGTAGCTGAGGGATGTATAAGAACACTCTTTAAAGTTCCTTGTGTAGTTTAAACACCTTGAAACAGTTTTCTTCTTTTTAAAATTATTCTTTTGCAATACAAATTAGAACACTCTCAGTGTCTCTGTCATATCATGAACTTCAGTTTAGCTAGATGTGTTTTCATAAGAAAATGGTGTTATATGGTATAAAGTGGTTCAGTGACAAGCAATCCAATTTAGATCATTTAAATGTAGAAACTCTGAAATTTACTATTTTAGGTAAAACATATCACCAGAAGATTAACTGAAGTTCTACAATACAGTATTCTTTCTCTGATTTATTCAGACAAATGTTTTCAAAGGACGTTTAATTACTATGGCATTTTAGGCCTTTATATAATTCACGGAACTAAGATTCTCTCCAGAGAACAGATTTTGGAAAGAATTATATACTACTTTTTTCAAATCCTCTTTAAAGAAACAAACAAACAAAGTATGAAAAAGTTAGGACAAAGTTGATGCACATGTATTTGTCATTTACTTTTTAGGAAATATTAATTTTTTAACCCTTGGATGTAGTGTCTTACCACCTTGGACAGAGAAACATATTAGCAGTTGTACAGATGCTCAGTCAGGACTGTCTACAGCAGCCTGTCTCTGCCCACACCTGTTGGCAGGTACTGCCAGCTGCTCATTCACAGCAAGAAACTGGGCCAATTTTAGAGCTCAAGATAAATACCTTAATGCGTCATTTCAAAGAGTTAAAGAACTGTACCATTGTTACAAGACAGTTCCACCAGGGTCTCAAGACTGCAATCCACTCAGCAGACTGTTCTGAAGGTGAGATGCAAGGAGTTTTAGCTGCTCTGAGTTACTGTGTTTCACTATTAAATACACCTTCAGCCAAGACTGAATGGTATACTGGAAGCAAATAAAACAGTCATTTCAATTCCCATGTACTTCACATATTGCAAGTAACCCAGCTATGTAAGTGAGAACAGTTGAACAGTAGCATGTGATAAGAAAAGCTACCAATGTTTTAGACTTTGGAATAAAAAATTTTTGTTCTATTTCTAAAGCGTATCCTTTGAACAGTGAAAGATCATCTTACTGTGCTATATTTAAATGGGAATCTAAATAAAAAACATTGAGTTTACAATCTCACAAAAAGACACAGGCAAAACTGTCAACACACCACAACAACCAGAAAAGAAAATTACAGAACTTAAAGTTACAGTAGTAGTATCTTATAATTCTTCACAAATTATCAATAGAAGACACAAAGGACACACCAAGTCTGTCTTTGAAATTCAAGGTTTAAGCTTTTTGCCTTGGAGAGAACCTTTCCCAGTAACTTTTATGCTTATGTGAACACTGCTAGCTCACCCATGACCCTTCAGAGCCTCTAGAAGCGTGTGTGTGGAAAGGGGGAGCACAGGAAGCACTCAGGGCGTCTCCACACAGCAGCTCACGTATGGATTTCTACAGATGGGTCTGTCCAGCTCATGAACTCAGAGAAGAGAACAATGCAATGCAATAAATGAAAGCTAAAAGGCACAGGGTCAGAGTACAATGGGAGAAGCTCCTTTTCCCTTGCTCCCTGGGCTTCTCTCTCATTCACATGTGAAAAGGAAATCAATAAAATTTACGCTAAGAACTAAGAGCCTCTATTTGACTAAGTGATGGGTACTCCCACAGCTATGAGGGCACACCACTCTCTAAGCCTCGAGTAATATCTTCCTGCCTGGTTCTTGTCTAGCAAGTTTTTCCTAATCCAGCACTGCTAAAAGCTACCTTTAACCCCTTCACATACACCTCAATTCACTTTGTAGGAAGCATTTAAAGAACAGTTTACAGAAAATTAAAATATTCACACTTATTGAGACTCCCCAGGCAACACAGCTTCTATTTAGTTTAAGCAAGAATTTTCAAATTCCAAATCTCATTTTAAAAAGATTAACAATTTCTACAGGGAAAAAAGAAACAAAACAAAACCTAACACATTTCAGCAGATCCCTAGGCACACTGGCATATGCTAAAGCTCCAACTGTGTGTTAAATATTAGGAAGGCAGTAATAAAATCATCTTTGTTTCTGTTTCCTTTCTAGCCATCACACAAAAATATGAGGTTGTCAAAAAAGATTAAATTTCAAGGGCAAAGCTGGAAGATTCACTTTTGCAAGTTAAGCAGAGACTACAACAGAACATCTGAAATAAATAAAGTCTGGCTTTCATTCCCTTATTTGTGATTTTTGCCATTAACGTAACTGAAGAACTACAGATGACAAACACTGAAACTGGTTACACCATTTGCTGTCAAATTCACAAATCAATATTGTATTTAATTTATAATATGATAGTACATGAAAATAATTAACTTAAAGTCATCACAGAGTTTATGAAGAATAAAAGGTGAAGAATAAAAGAAAAAGGCAAAGCACAAAAGTAAGAAGCCACACATGGTATCATAGTATATGAAATACAGAAAAGATTGACCAACTACATTCAACTTCTTTCACCTCAAAAAAAAGCCCCTAACATTTCAAGCTAAAAGAAAACGCAAACAAATGAAACTAACAAAAAACCCAAAACAAGCAAAAACCAAACAACAAAACAACAAAAAACCCCAACCACACCATATACAGACCCAAACAATAGCAGTTACATTTTCTGCTACGTTCTTCCTAGAAGAAACTCATCTAGAAATGCATCTGCACTAAACACTTATTTCAGAATTTGCTTGCCCACCATACCCAAAAATGCTTTCAGTCTTCTAGTTAAGGATAAACTAATTTCAACTGAATTGGATAGGCAGACCAATTTCAGCCAAACCCCTTAAACTTGAAGAAGTTCTAATGAGACAGTAAGCTGAAAACCCCAGTGTTCCCCATGCCACACACCTGCCATTTCAACGCCTTCCCTCACTTTCCAGGCCATAATGTATTATTGCCAGCTTCCCACCTTTCATTTTATTGAGCTACCAATACAACACTTTTTTACATACTTCTAAATTCTCATTCTCTGACCTGCAGCAGATGCAGATTTCTTACAGCAAATGCTTTAAAAACCTGCTAATGAAGTTCAATAAAGGTATTTTCATGTAAACCTTATGTTTTATAGAAATTTACACAGCTTTAAACATGTAGTTATTGACTTGCATTAATATTCTGTTAGCATGTGGTTGCCAGCAATCCATGCATCCAAACACTTTTCATCAAAACCTGAATCTACTTATTTCAGCTTCTCACCCACTATAGATAAAGCTGACCCTGAAACAGAGAGAGCTTTTCAGTAGTGTTGTGCCTCATGTCTGCAGGTGTTGAACTGAAAAAGACTACTGTGCTGGAGACTGAAATACACTGAAAAGGCTCAGCCTTCCATTACAGAGATGTCAGTGTAAGAAGTATTTTCCTGGATATAAAGAAAGAGGATTTGTTTTTGTTTGGTTTGGCTTTTTTTCTAATAGGTCAGTACTACGATAGAAGTAGCTGACAAAGGAACAGAAGAATTATAAGCTCAAAACTAATATTAAAAAGATTCCAACGCAAAAAACGATGTATGATTGCAATCCTGTTAGGGAAGGCATGGAAGGAAGTATGGAAACACACATACAAAGAAAGTGTTCTATTAATAGATTAATACATTTTTTATACACTTCATCGCTGACACATTAACATAGGAAAAAAGGTGGAAAGTTAGAGGAGAAAGTCTAGGGACTTCTCCAACTACAGCTAATATCCTTCTATACAGCCTTCTCTCAAGTACTTCCTTGTACACACTCCTCATTATTCAACCTGAGTGTGCACTATCACATTTGCAACATTCCAAGACCTCCTACAATTAAAAACCACTTTCAAGTAATTTTTCTTACAGGGATTTCACAGCAGTACACCTCTGAATTTAATATGTCATTTTGAAGGTAACAAGATGCTGCTTTCATTGTCAAGATTTTAACACTAAATAGAAATTAAATTAAGCATAGAAAATAAGTTATTTCAATAGGATTTAAAAGATCTACATTTGTAAAATTACATTCCATTTCCATTTGCTTAGTTATCCTGCAGGGATGGTGAAAACAGCCATATAATTATTACATTGTTTCTTAAAGAAGCAAGAATTGTAGCAGTACCAACAAGAATGTTTATCTCTGAAGCTCCTTGCCACCCACTGGACACCTGTCAGTCTTGGCACTGGCCTTTATGTGCCCATGTAAAGAAGATTTTGCATGGCATAGCCCTCTCTTGACCAAATTAGGCTAACCTCATCTGCATTGACATCAGTGCCTACAATTTTGGAATCTCATCGACAGAAATAGCTTTATCACAGGGCCCAGCATACAAATTAAGCATCTGTATAGGGCATGCTGAACTTGTGGAAGTGATAAAAAGCTGTAGTGGAAAAATCTTAGCATATACTTTGAAGCTGCATCTAATTAAGGCAACAGTTAGCTACTCTGGGTGAACTTGTTATTTGAAGTCTGGGGTTTAGTCCGCTTGCTGTCTTCTCTTGTTTGCACACAAGCTAATGATAAAACCTTACATTTTAACCAAGAATCATGACCAGTAGCTCAGTATGTATTTCAGGTATGTGGAAATCACACACATTTTTGATATCGGATCACAGTTTTGTCTTCAAACTTAGCATCACTAATAAACCCACTTATTCTGCAAGAAGCCATTTCAGCTTGCTACAGGATTATCTCCAGGACTAAACTTGTGCTGTCTGCACAACAAACTAAAAATATCAAGACACCATTAATTTCATTAATGTTACATGATTTAGGCAGTAAAGGGGAAATCTGGTATACTGGATCATCATTATCTTATTAATGTAGTGAACTAATTTTACAGAGGAACTTTTGGAAAAGAGCAGAAGACAAAACAATTAAGCAAGATAAGCAACCCCTGATATACATTTGGAAAATGAGGTAAGAGAAAGAGAGGAGTAGCTTGTATGACTGCAGAAAAATCCCAGGCTTCTCATCATTATGTTCCAGGCTCCTCATCATTGTGTCAGAGCTGAGAGTTCACAGATCAAAAGGAGCACAGCACCACACACTCTGTTCTCCAGGGGAAAGGAAGATCTGCCATCAGTTACTTCTCCAAATATGATGGAAGACAGACACAAGACCTCAATATAATTAAAGCTTTTCTCATTTTGACAGAACTTTAAGACTCATGGAAATACAGATGATCATGCAGAACAAAAGAATAATAGAAAACATTAGGAACATTTTTTGCTTTAGAATAAGTTACTGAATATGGATGCTATTGCTCCTAAAGGGAACAGTACTGGAAGTACAAAGACTACTCCCAAACACATAGCTAAGAAATATAGAAAGAAATGCAACCCAGTCTGTAATTCAAGATCCCTGGGTTTTTGGAGGTGCCACAGGGAGCCAACTGGTGACACACACAACAGAACCTTGCTTCCCATGCTGTAAATCAGCCTACCTCCAACAAAATGGCTCCAATGTCTTCCTTATTGCTTCCTACGCAGAATTACAAATTGTCCTCATGCCTCTAATCAAAATTTTCCAAACAACTCACTCTCATTCTACTGTCCCCTCTTTTGCATCAAATTCCACCAAACACTGTAGGAGAACAGGAAAAGAAAGGTAGCACATATGGTGGCTAACCCATTAGCCTGGATGAAGTCCTATCGCATACCACACGAGAGAACTTCTTGAAATCACCAGTGAAAAGCTCAACTCTCAGTCTTTTATTTACTTTCCAAACTGTGAAGAGCATTATCCTGCATTAAAGGTTTGGCAACAAATCGTTAGCCAAAACAGTCAGTTTATTAAAATCCATACTTATGATGCCCTTAATTTTAAACTCACCTCAAAAAAAAATAAATATAGTAATAAAAATATTACTAGTAATTCTCCTACAGCATATCTCGCTGTTGTTTAATAGACTAAGATTCCATTCTGTTCTTCACAAAGTTCCCAAGTCAATTTGTGCACATAGGTTGTTGCTCCCATAACTAAGTCATAATCCTTTACTTAAAAAGTGGAAGGTCTGAAATGGCAATGGGCTTCACACACCGCAAAGGGCTCAAACTCCAAAGGAAGAATTAATATTTTCAGTGGCTTCTCTAAAGAATTTATCAAAACTATCAGACCACTTCACAAGTTGTTGCCCGGAGAAGTTGTGGATGTCCCATTCCTGGAAGGGTTCAAGGCCAGGTTGAATGGAGCTCTGAGCAACCTGGTCTAGCGGAAATTGTCCCTGCCCCTGGCAGAGAGAATGGAACTGGATGATCTTTAAGGTCCCTTCCATCCCTAACCACATTATGATTCTATAAGTATTCATCCTCAAACTCAAGCCCAGCATCAAAATCAGAGCTGAAACATCAGTTCTTCTGGGCACACAATTTAAGACTGCTAGAATTGTATTCTTTAATTTTTTTTTAATCACATGTAGCCTACATATAAGCATGGCTCCCTACACATCTCCCTCTTTGAGAGGGGGTGGAGGAGAGGAAGAGGGCAGAAAAAGCAAATCAGGCTGCAAGATCTCACATCAAGCATTCAACAAATGAGAAGCAGATAATCATGAAGTACATGTCCATACTGATAAGCAAGTGCAAGATGGAAGCATGAGAAATACCTTTTTTTCCGGAGTGGCACTTAAATGCCTTTTAAATACATTCAATCCTTCACTCTTCTCAGACAAAAAACACAAGGTATGGTTAAAATGCTTTTCATGACAAAAGCAAATACATTTTTAGCAATAAAGGAGGCAGAGATTTCCTGTAAAACATTTAAAAATTAAAACCTCACAATGCATTGATGTAAGGATGCTAACATGGATTGCAGATACAATTGAAATGCATATTGCCTAAATGCTGTGATTATCTTTAGAGTTACATCCATAAGGGAAGAAAGCTTATTTCACAGCTCTTCTGTTTTACTTCAATTGAAAAAAACCAAATCCACAAACCAGAAAAACCCACCAAAAAAAAAAAAACAACCAACAACCAAACTACAAAACTATTGGTGAGAGCATACTTTACCCACATAACTTAAGAGAGAAATTAAAAACCCTACATTCCTCTCAGAGACCACTTCTACTGTTATAAGATATAAACTACATACATAACTCATAATTTCTAATTACAGAAAACAAAAATCTGTTTCAAAAATTAACAAATTTAAAATGTATCTTGTGCAATACAGAAGTAAATCATTCTATAGAGATATACAAATACACTCAGTATGTAAAGCTGGAAACAAATGCACAAATTTAAAGCAATCATTCTTAACCAGTGAGCACAAACTTCTTAAAGAAAATAGTACAATGCAAAAAAAATTACGGTAGTTCTGTAAACTGATACATTTTTATCCTTTCTAGACCTAAGATACACTTTCCCAGGAACAACTGAACTTTCAACACTGGATTGGCTGTTTCTATCATCTACAAACCCAAAAGTTCAATAAAAATCCTTCAAACTGTGGGTTTAGAAGTATTCTGGAGCTGTTTCTTCTAGGCACACAATGCCTAGTAGGGTTGTAAGTAGTGTAGTAACTACTCAGGACTAAGTGTGGGCAGGGCATTAGCCATTAAGCAATCTATCCTTAATTATGAGAATAAGTTTTCAAGTGCACAGTTTGTGCCAAAATGCCTTTGATGTTGAAAATTCAACACTGTACAAAGCTTTGAACAGGTTGGCCACAAGATCACTGCAGAGTGCTAGAGAGCCTCCTCTTTTATAATAATTGAAATGAGACTAAACACTGCTTAAGTTTCCCTCTTTAATAAAAGCAATTGCTTGACGTCTTAAAAATCCCCAGGTATAGGGAAGTTTATATGAAAAACTGATGCCTCTCATCCTCAGATTAATGCTTGTTTTTAGTGGTACAAGACTACTTCAAGTAAGTATTTCTAGCCCACCTTGAACTGAGAGACTGCAATGCTGCACGGGGTACAACAGCCAGGGCTGGCACTGACTGGCACCTCAGTGCGTGGACATTGTTCTATCTTCATTCCTGAATTTTGCAAAACAGTTTTCAATGTAACACTCCACAACGGAGAAGCAGAAGTATGACTAATAAACTGAACTCCTTTGCTGGATCCAGCCTCCCCCATACCATGGGCACGTGGTACAGGAGGCTCGCTGCCCTTCAGCTCTACACCTTTCAGCCTTTCACTGAAGTATGGCTTGTCCTAAGGCAATATATATTATTCCACCTCTTCTTGAATCCAGACATGTTGTGGAGGAGGGGGACAAGCTCATACAAATGCAAGGCTCCTGAAATGAGGAACTGGAGGGAAAAAAAAGTATTTTTTGCAACTAATGTTGGAAGACCACAAAAACACAGCTTTGAAATCACAATTGTAACTTCTACAAGGGTTAGAAAGGCAAGTGGATTATTGTATTACGGAAAAATACTGTTTGAAAAGAACTGTACATCTGTGAAATGCACTGGATAAATTTTAGTTTGCATCAAGCAGTACTTTATGTTAATACTTTTCCCCTTTTTTTAAGAAAAAAATAAAAACAACTAGAATCTAAAAAAAAGTCTTCAGATGCAAAGTTATAAAGGTCACAACAATATCCCCCACAAAACCACATGAAGGGACAATAAGCTACCTTCCCCTGGCAGATGAGATTACTGGCAATTCTCACAATATTTTCTTGGTAATCACTACATATAAAATGGAATTCTATAAGTGAAATTAAACAAGTAGCTTAGCAACATCTAAACCCTTTCTCTATAAATTAAATTACATCACAAACCCCTCGAAAGAGAAATTTAGCTTTTATTCTCTAAACAGATTTCACAGCATACTTATTTATTTTGCTTTAATTTTTTCTAGACATTTTGTACATAAAATATATTCTGACAAACTCCCCTGATGGATTACTTTGCTATTTTTTCTCCCAACAACTATGTATAAATCATGTGCCACAGTTTGATAATCTCCCTTTAAAACTGAAAGGGTGGTGATTTCCACAACTGTCAGTATTTTTATTATTTAAAATATAAAGGGTGAAACATAAGAAACCCAATGAACAACTGAAGAGAAACCCACCTTGCTACACTGTGGATAAGACTAAAAGCAGGAGAGAAAGCTTAACACCAACCTTACTTATTTTTGTTTGCCTTTAAGACAGAAAAAAATGGGAGGTGATGGAGGTCTGAACAAATCTTTGAGACAGAAATATAATTTTCAAGGAATCACATTCAGATTTGCATCATTATCAAAGCTGGGGAAGCCCACCTCTGGCTTGTAGTGAGGCACAAAATATTCTCCTGAAATATGAAGAGCAAGCATTCTGCAAAGCCAGAAGAGTAACTCCCCTCTTTACAGTAGCTGGGAGAAGTGACTGAATTCCTAAATCTATAAATGTCAACAGCATCTGTATTGTAAGAAAGGGGAAGACAACATTCACAGACTTTTCTTTAGCTCATGACAATTAACTACCTGCAGGTCAGAGCTTAGCATCACCATCACTTGCTCAATCCAGAAGAAACCTGGGCTCAACTTCATAGTCCACACAAACAGGGAACCAGAAGTGAAGTCAGGCATACTCTTGTCTTCCTCAATAAGCAGACTTTTTTCACCTCTGAGTTTCCATTTAGGCATGCATATGCAACAGCACACCACTTTGGGCCAAGTTTTTTAAAAGTGACTATCTGATTTTCCTATATTTATCAATCTGAAGTGCAAGATATATGAAAATCCTTCAGAGAACAACTTGGTGTCATGCTGAGCTTATCAGCAAGTTCTGGGCACTGAGATCATTTGGTACTACTAAGTCTAGGACAGACTCTGAACTTATGAATATGGGAAGTGCCTCCATGTACGTGCTAAATCCATGCATGTCAAAGCCTGCTACATGTGAGCAGGAGGCTGCTCTGATTCCAAACTCCTCTCTCCAACAGAGAATACCAAGTGACTCATTTCCTTGATATGCACATGCACGATTTCAATGTAGGTAAGAGACCTTTCCTTTCCAAAATGCAGGTGGGTGTCAAACTCCATCAGACCAAATCAACATCATACCGGTGATGTCCCTTAAAGTGAAAACAGTTCTGCTAATAATAACTTGGCATATTTGATGTCAATACACATTTGTGAAAAAATTATGGGGTGGGTTGGAGGACACACAAACAGCTGGGAGGGAGATAATCCTGCTTTCTAGAACATTTTTTTGTATCTATGGTCAAAATTGACAGGAATGCTACCAAAAATGTTCAACAATAAAGCAACAAAAAATCACCAAACCAAGAGGAAACAAAGCTAAAAAAATGCAAAATGCCAAGCATTACACAGATTTGTATCTTGAGCTTTGCAAATAGCCAAGAACTGTAATACCTCTAAAAGGCACATCAATTCTGTAATTATTACCAGTGAAGTAGCATGGCCATTACATGTGTTAATATAAAAGGATAATTCAGTATCTATAAAGACAGTTCAATCTTTAACAAAACTGATAAAACTATCTTCAGTATCTTGATATAGTTGCCATTTTAACCTACAAAACCCTACTCAAGCAGGACATCAATTTTTTCCCCTCACACTCCTGTCTAGATTTCTGCAACAATCAACAGCCCACAGCTGAACTCATATGGCACAATGAAGGCCTCCAAAATGTCAAGGCTGCCAGATTCTGAAGGTGTATGATGACTTTACATCAGATTCTTCATTGTGCTGGCAAAAGAACACTCTGTGTGCTGATGGAACTGACATAATTAATACCCACAAAAAGTTTTTCATTACAATACAGAAAAAATGTAGTCAGGCATTAACTAGTGAGGCCCTTTCCATCCCCCAGCCACCCCCGAAAGTGAAGATCCTCAAAGTCTCAGAAATCTCATATCAAGGGACTGCTTTCAGGAATAGCACCAACCCATGCCAAAATATTATCAGAATAATATATTTGGTCATAATGGAATGGCTAAGATAAAAATCTATTTTAAAAAGCACAAAACATTTTGAAAACATAATAATCACCCGTTAATTTTACGACACATCTATCAGTGTTTGTAATTTAAAGGCATTAGACTTCCACTTTTTTCACCAGCAGAAAAGCACTAACTAAAGTTAATTGCTACAGAAATACTGAGAATTTTATCTGAAGTATTAAGTTACTGAAAACATGCAAGCTTGAAATGAAAGCTAAAAAATGAGAGACTGGTTAAAACTATGACCTCCACTACGAGTAAAAGCCTAGGAACAAAAAAAAAGTAAATTCCAATAGCTGCAATTATGATGCTTCATCTATTGTATCTGAATGAAAGCAACAGGATACAAAAATAATTTTTATTTGCCATGATGCACAAAGTATTTTTTAAAACAAATTATTTAAATCATTATAATCTGTAAATATAATGAATTCATCACATTATATAACAGGCATAAGGGTTAACTTCTAAGGAAAGCATTTAACTACTTTATGTGACCTCAGAAACTCTTAGTGAAAAAATATTCAACTCACGGTTATTACATTTGTCAGTCCAGATACAATTTCTGGAAAGTTGCTCTGTAAACTTTCACTGCACAGCCATACTTATATTCCAGACAACATCAACAGAGAACTACTCATAAAATCAGTTACTTCACTTCTCCAAACAAATAACAGAAACCACCAAAAAATACCAGCCTAGAAGTTCACTTCAGAAAAAACATTTTCCTTTTTTTTTTTTCCCACTTACCTGCATACCCTGAAAACAGTTTTCAGAAAGAGACACAATACTGAAAACATCATGTAGGTCTCATCTGCCAGAAAAGACCTTAATCACCAGCTTATTCAGCTTTCATTCTTCCTGCTCAGTTTCTTACAACCGCACTTTCCTTGCCTATACATGAGGTACCACAAATTCTTAAGTAACTGACATCATTTCCAAAGACAAATCACCTAGATGGCTGGACAAAGCTGATTAAAAAGATACAGTACATCCATACCGGCTTCATTTGAATGCGTGGGAGGAACTGACAGCGGTGCCAGCACATTTATGTAATGTGGTCACTGCAGATGTTCAGACGCTTTGAGTTGTCAGCTGGATTTGGAGATACACATCACAAAGCAGACTGGCAATTTAAAGAAGAACCCTCCAGGTGGTGTTGTGCGGATTTTAACATGGCGAAACATCTCGAAAAACATGCTGGGATATCTACCATATAGAACAGGTTTTAAAAACCTCAATGACACATTCCACCATGGGCTAATTAGAATTAATTTGTGCCCCATAGCCTCAAGAGCTGCTCTTGGAATACTTAGAACTCCTTAATCATCTTTAAGAAGGCACCTCTTTGCCATAACTCGATTCATGATTGTAGGACAATTTAAAGTAGCAAACCTGAAAACTCTAAATTCCAAAACTTCATTCCGAAATTTGTCCATCCACATATACCATGCTTTAATGCCTTCATCTCTTGTTGAAGTGTGTGCCTGACAGAGAGAGAATGGATAAATAACTTCATCTGTCCCTTTACCATTGCCAACAGAAGCCAGAGGGCTGCACTTGCACCACCTTTGTACCCTTACAAGGAATTTTGTACCCTGACAAGAGCAAAGAATGCATAGTTCTTCAACACCACTCTACAGGCACTCCTATCTCAAAGACATGAAACATCAACCCAAGAAAATCCTCTTCCTCGCCTATATTTTTTTTTCCTTTTAAACTACACACCCAGCTATGCCTTTTGCCTGTCCTTCCTACTAGTTTTACACATTCAGGTTTTTTTCTCCTTCGCACTGCTGTTGAAATATTTTACCTCTCTGTTTTTAATATCAGAAAGTACAGCTCACACTTCTAAATACCACATTTGCTTGATGA
Source organism: Acrocephalus scirpaceus scirpaceus (assembly GCA_910950805.1). NCBI lineage: Eukaryota > Metazoa > Chordata > Aves > Passeriformes > Sylviidae > Acrocephalus > Acrocephalus scirpaceus. Next base: position 91,349,158 of record OU383773.1, read on the forward strand.
ATTCTAGTTGAAGTTGTGAAGTTAAAAAAAAGACAAACCAGCATTCTTAGACAAGAAAGTAGGAGATGCTAAATTTATGTGCTTCATTTTGAGAGTAAGAAGGACAAATCATTGGCGTTTTCACACACAATGAAGACTCAGCATTACCAAGCACAGACCTTACACATCTGTCCACTAGCTAGTTTCATTCAAACACTGCTTGAGAACCTTAAAAACAAGCAGCTTGGCAGTCCTTTCCTCAAAATGATTACTAGTAAGTCTAATAATAAATTGATACTTAAATACTTGAAATATACTCAGGAAGGTAAACATTCATGAATGATAAATGCAGTTGCTTATCATGCCAACAGTATTTTAGTGTCTATGGAATACTAAGAAAACATTTTGTTTTAAAACCAGAGATGCTTTCTAGTCTAAAACAGAGGAAGAAGACATCACGCTGCTCTCCCTAGCAAAAAACATTCCTAGTAATCAGAATAACCCATGATTGCTGCTGGAGGCTTAAATGAGTCTTTATTTTATGCTGTGGAGACACAGCATAGAAAAACTATCATCAAAGACATGTCCTAACAGAGCAATTTTTCACAAATAAGACTAAACACACTGATTTCATTCAGTGAAAAAGCAATAAAATGCAGTTAAAAGTGAAAGCAACACCAAAGAGGCCAGCACTAATGCCTATTTCAGTATCTACACCAGTAACTCAGTATTACTGGTTCTGGGCTCCTGTTTACATGCTCAGATCCCGAAGTATTTGCCTTCATTCTCAACCCTTTTCCATCTCAAACAGCAGCATCAAGGATTACAGACTAACCAGACCCTTCTTCCCTAAGCATGACTCCCTCTTCTCCTCCAAAGTATAGGAGCAGAACTGCCATTTTCTATGGTAGACAAAATAGCCTACAGGAGAGCCATTAAGACAAGGAAAGGGAACTTATGAAAGAGGAGAGATTCCAAAAACATCTAAGTGAAATGCACTTCTGTGTGTCTGCACAGCTGAGGTTGGAACAGAGGTGCTTTCAACCAGATCACACAGGACATGAGAGGTCACTGATTTTATGGCAGAGAAAACTAAGTCCCTTATCTCACCTACAATCCTTGTACAATTTCTCAGCGGTAGAGCAGAGGTTTAACAGTACCTTGACTTATAATTTTATTGTAGCATTATTTTTCAGAACAGTACTGAGAAAGATTTGAAATGCAGACAACCCATGCACGTTTCAGCCAACTGTAACTAGCTAGTTCAGAAATGCAAACTGAATAAAAAGTATTTAGATACATAAGGTTTAGACCTGCACACTAGAAAACTAAAGAACATAATCACTTCACTAATTATCTTTTTTAACTAGGTGCTAGAGGCTACTATACAGTTTCAACAAAGATGAGAAAATTGATACAGAGGCACTGAAGAAGCAATTGAGAAGCAAGCTCACTGTTGGAAGCTGTAACTCAGCAACTGGAATTCTGGCCTCTATTGTGTAGGCGCTGCCATACTCTGCATACAATCCTTTTTTCATTCCCTGCAGAGAATTAGCGGCACAGTCCATACAGACCTGCAAAGAATATCAGGTCACGAGAAGCGGGGGTGAAAGTATGCACCACCATTACATCACAACACACACCTGGGTGCTTAAAAAGCTCACAGCTTTCTCTTCCTGACAAGAGCCACTTCCTCCTGTTTCCCAAAGCACTGATCAGTGGAAGCCCTAAAGAGCAGGGACCTGCTTAAAACCTTTTTACATATTAACTGTAACAAATAATCTATACTTTCACAATAGATTCACCTTCTTTATTTACCAAACATTTTAACTGGCACTTTTAGAATGAAGTGAAGCACCAGGCCTCATAAAGACACCTAAAACTTTCAGGGAAGGTTTTTGAGAGGCTGTATCTGGGGTTAAGCCACCATGTAGGAACACAAAGGAAGCAATGCTACAAAGCAAGCAGCAGAGGGGAAAAGATACAATGGATGAAACAAATGTGGATCAATGTGGGTGTTCAACAAAACCATATTGTTTTCACAACAATCTCATGCAGGGGTAATATTCTGCTATCATGCCCATCACACAATTATCTGACCTTCACCATCTCCCAAGGGGAACAAACCTCAAAAAGCATTGGTGGCACATCTCTCATACTGCCTTTTGTCAGTCCTCAGTCTTTGCTCTCACAAGTACTACACAAAGTAGATTTCGGGTATGACCTTCATGAGGTATCTTCCACAGCAAAGATGAAGAGCTACTAAGAAAGGACAGCCACGCGCACCACCTTTTCCATCCTCAGGTTTTACTTCAACTGTGGAGCCATCATCTGCTACTGATCTGTTCTCTTCTCCAATGCCAGCATGCATGAAATGGAAGCCAATACATTTACTGCTGCAGCTTCTTCTCTTCTATCACGATCCAGTAAATGTATCAGCAGTGTGGCCTATTTTATCTCCTGTACGTTAACAGTTCCCAGGAATGCTCTCCTGGTGCTACTCTGGGCAGACGGTATATGGCATCCCAGCTCGCTCAAGGCCTTACTCCTAGGCCAGAGGTTGAGTTCCCCACAGGCCCCTAATGAACCCACACACAAATACTTCCACAGGATTGAATGTACTTCCGGACACAATTCAAAATAATTCTGCCAATCAACATAATCAGCATACTGTGTGCTCTACTAAATTCAGCAGAAATGGATGGCTGAAGAACTGTGCACACATGTACACAGTCAATCCAGATTTGTTTTACTTGGCAGCTCAGTAACATAAAGAACAGCTATTACGGTATGACTGCCCTTGGTCTAAGATGTGCTTCAGGGCAAGCTCTACAGAGTTTGAAAGAGATATCTAGCAACATGTAACCTGAAAACAGGAAAACCAAAAAGACTACGAAGAAGAATCCCCTGACAGTCACCTGACATCATCCTGAAGCAGTCCAAACTGTAAAACTAATGTCATTCCGACCAAAAGTTTCTAAAACCTCACTATCAATGACAAAGGCTAGCAAGCTAATAAGTTGGGTTTTTTTTTAACTTAGATCAAGTGAAAACAACAAATATTCCCAAAATTGTTATCTTTAGGATATTATTTTGGCTTGTGACTTGGACACAGGACAACAATGGTAGCAAATGGTACAATGAACACAGGTTTTTTCACTTTTCCGAATCTATGCAGCACCCACCATAGCCTTATTCAGTAACCACATTTTCATATATACCCTATATATTTATTTTCATATGTATTTGTTTATATATATACATACTCACTCCCACATACAAACACACACTAGCAAGCCTTTTAAGTATGCTAAACAATTCTCCAAAGACAAATGACAGGATTGAGCCTCATGTTCTCACACACTTCATTTATAACCTGTAGCAACCATAGCTACTTTTGAAACCATATTGAAAATATGCGGAAAGACACTTTCAATTTCACATGAAAATAACCTTTCATTTGTACATTATTTCTAAATCACTACTCATACAGACAAGAAAACCAAAAATTTTCATATTTTGAAGTCCAATAATCCAAATTATGAAATTGGATGTTTTATAGGTTAAAAAAGAATATAGATTCTTTTGACTTAATGTACTTAATCATTTGTTCAAATGTTCTTTCTATCAAGTCAAGTCTATCTAATATCTGAAACACACAGAACCACGGACTCACCTAATAAAGATGAAATTACAGATTTTGAAGCTCTGTGAATAATAATGTATAAAAGACGCGGGCTACACAATGTTTCTTCAGAAATACTAAATACCTGAATACAGTGCATTACTTAATTTGAATAACACCACGGAATTAATTAGCCCACTCTTGTTTGCCCAGAAAGTGAAACAATTCCACACAGTTCAGCTGTTCTGGACATTCCTCCAACTGCAATGGAAACAACTTGAGTCAGTGTTGCCACACACTGGGTGGCCTCTGCCTGCATATCCCTGCTCCTTCCCTTGGACCAACACTCCTCAGATCCTGCAAGAAAACCAGGGAGAGAGAAATGAGCAGAAAATTACTGCCACAAAAATAAGAGGGCTTTCTGCTGCTGCAGCTCAGCAAACCAGCTTTCCACAGGGTCAGAGCAGTGCAACTGTCAGCACTAGAGCAGGAGTAAGGATAGGCACCTAGGAGCAATTACTGTGCAAGCAATACTGCTTACATTTAACACCAAAAGCATCTTGGAACTATGACTGCAGACATTAAATCAAACTCTTACCTGAAAAAGAATTTCCATTTAAAATAATATTAATAATAAAAACTATGGCTCCTGTCAACAATAATCATCAACCACAAAGCCTCTCCAAGCACCAAGCACAGCATTACAGCGCGTCAAGGCAGAATTTTGAAAAGTGCCCTCCTGTTTTTCATGACACATTAAACACAAAAATCATTGTACTTAACTTTAACAATCTTAATTTCAGGAGTGTCAGAAACAAAAACCTTCTGTAACATGTATTATTACACCAACAAACAAGCTTAAGATGTATTTTTAGCCTTATCGACTTTTCTCCCACCTTAACCAGACCCTTTGTCACCTACACTCAGCATGAGAGAAAAATTTGATCTCCTGACTCACAAATTGCTTCCAAGACAATCATATTTTTCAGCATGTAGCTTCTTTCCCATGTTCTCATATAAATACAACAATATTAAGAATGAAGAAAAATGTCTTAAACTTCATTAGTCTTAATTGTCATCCCTATTAATTCAGTCAATATATGAATAGCTCCTTGTCTAATCCTCTCAAATCATCTTTCCTAAAAAGCTCATGAAAATGGATTAGCCTTGTAGTGCACAGCTGATTATTTCACTTACAGTCTATTGTATCAAAAGGTGATAGGTGGAGAATTTTAACCAAAGGACTTTTATTAAAACAAACAAAAGAGAAATCCCTTCGGGCCTCAACTTAAGATGGAAGGGCATGGCAAAAATAACATCATAACATCACAAAAAAAAGAAAAAACACAAGGTAACCACAGCTTCAACCATTCAACACCCTTATGGAGATGAAGCTTCTCTCCTCCTTAAAAGAGCCTGAAAGTCAACACAGATCACAAAGTACAAGCCAAACACAAAACTTCAGGAATTTAGTACCTGCAATTTGCAAGGTTTGACTTCCAGTCTTCATTTACGGTACGTTGCAAAACTCCTGCAATAATCTGAAGTGACGAAGATATAAGCAGAAAGACTAGATGCAGAGGACAACCACTATCCTTTTTGAAAGGAGAAGGAAAAAACATTGAGGGGACAACAATATTTTTTTTTATATTTGGGACATTATGAGCTTCTCAAGGTTAAAAACTCAAGATTATTTTTTGGATTTAATTCAGGCAATAAAGCCTTACCATTTCATCTGTCAATTTGTGAGCTAAATACAAAGTGTTTTATCTGGACAAAAATGTAATCAGTTTATTTTGCCGAAATGAAAACAAATTAGGAAAAGCTTACTAAATATAAATTCAGTGGAAAATGTAGAAATTCCTATTATCACCCTCCTAAAAGAAATGTAGCTCAGACTTCACAACACCAGAAACAGAACAATGGCAGAACTCCGTAACAAAGGTACGGTCTAGATCTCATCATAAACAAGAACATCCAAAAAACCTGACCTTTACTATCCATATATAGACATCTATTATTTTAGCAGTTTCACACTATATTTGCAGCTATGAAAAACTACAGATTTTTCTTTGCCCAATATCAGAAAAAGCTCAATTATTGCAGCTGAAGCCCACAGGCAACAATCAAGGAAATTTAAGTGTTACAGGCTTTTTGAAAACTGGTTACAGGAATTTACCATTGCAAAAGAGAAGACAAGGCACTACTGATAAGACACACACCCCTGCCACACATAGACATTTCAGGAGATTACTGTGGCACCTGAACTTTATTGGAAAGTTCAAGAAAATGGAAGTGCAAGTTCATGCCTGACTAAACATGAAACCTTCTCCTCAGCATGCCATCAACTCCAGCATCAATATATGGGGTGTATTAGCTACAAACACAAAAGAGGTAACACAGGCCAGTGCCACTCCTGCCATGACAGCTATGATTCCTCCACCACCAGATTATGCTTTGCAAAGTTGGTTCTTTGTTGTTTTTTTTTTTTTTTTTGTGAAAGTGTTTACTTTTTCTGATCTACATATAACTGAGTCCCTCAGGAAATTACTTGCTTGCCATCAGCCCAACACTATATGTACCTCGATTCTTAAGACAACTAAGAACCATCACATCAGACAGAAACTTCACACAAAGTTTCTAAATCTCTTCTGTTCCAAGGCTGGTCCACACCTACTTAAGTATCAGAGTTCCCATTGTAACTTTTTCTCTCACAGCCTTGGAATAGGTTTCTGTGTATTTTCCTTTGGTTTTCTTTACCCCATGGGACAGAATTAACCCCTTGCCCTAAAGGGGGCAACAGGCTCTAATTCATATGTATTAAATTTCCAGTTTTATTAGTCAGAGTAGCCTCCAGCTATGTCTGTCATGGGGGGAGAAACAGGAAAATAATCCCTATGACTGGTAAAAGAAACAGTGTCTTTCTTTCTATGTATCTCATCTGGCAGAAAGGAGAGGAAGAAATAGTAAAGTATTTTACTAATATAGACCTTTCTTTATTATTCTCACTGCTGCATACTCTTTCTGATGCTCACGCAGGCAGACGAGGAAGGCCTGCTGCAAATCTTGGCTCCTTCACAACTTCAGCTAAGAGCTGAGAAAAGAATTCACCCTCTATCTTGCAATAAAAAACAGACTCCAGGAATCTCTAATTATAATTATTGTGGGAGTGTGGTCAGGAAGATAATAAATCAGACTGCCATATCAAAGGTGTACAAAGAGGGGGGAAGTGGGAAGAAAACAGGAGTCAGGCTGCCATAACAGAAGCAAAAAATTCTCAGGGTATGGAAGAGAGGAGGGCAGGGAAGGCAAGATAACAGCCACAAATTTATTTTCAACCAGAAAGAAAACAAAATGTTTGGCTACAAATTCTGTACAATACAGCCAGGATGCAAACATACAAATAAACAACTCTCCAACTAACCCTTAAATCTAGTTTCCCAGAACTGCATTTTTATAATAAGATATTTTGCCTTTGGCAGGCTGCCTTGTTGGATTACACAGGGTGCTTATTTACACTGCAGTTACTTGTTAATGACATAATCAGAACAAACTGAAGAAAACTTCAAATCTGACGAAATTCAAACTCTTTAAAGGCTTCCTGTCAGGATTCTGTGCATAACTCTGAACTAGAACTTGAGAATTGAACTGTGTGCAACTCCTGGTCCCAGACACATGCTTCTTGTGAGACCCTACATGTATGTGCATGCTCACACCATGTATTTGTTTTTGCTTATATAAAAGACTTTTTTCAAGCAGAACTGAACATTTCATTCAGCTGTGAATGCACACAAAAGACTGTTTGCACTAAATGTTTTATGTAGTATGATTACAGAGGTGAAGATAGAAATTTTTAGCGTGTCCATGTTCACACCTTCATTTACAAAGAAAAGACATTCTAATACAAGACACTACATTCCTTCAATGTAAGATAAATGAATTTGTATCTTAGACACACAACTGTATAAATTCACACGTGGAAAATACTGACATGTTTTAACAAAAATTTACACAGTAAAGGAAACCCAAGCTACCCTGGTTTCACATTTCTTGAAGAAACAAACAAACAAAAAAAAAAAAAAGGCAAACCACCAAACTAATTTGAGCTGTCAAATTACTCATTACTCCCATGCAGGTGCAGTGAACAAAAGCAAATACAACAGGTTTAGCCCAATCCAAAAGTTGTTTCATATATGTGAGCCACAACCTGACATGACTTGGAAATGCAGTCATGAATCTGAGATTTTCAATGCAAGAAAACTGAGTAGATGTAAAAATCTACAATTTTAGCAGAAAACCAGTGAAAAGTTGCAGATACCGAGTGATGAGGGAAACACAAGAAAACAAGAAGCCAATGGTCACTGATATGATACAGAACTGTTCTAACAAATCACCATTCTACTACCGGCAATTTTTTCCACTGTAGGCTTTTCAGAAAATAGAAGAACTGAAGAAATAAAGATTCACAATGCACATGTCCCCAGCACTGTTTTCCACACGCCAAAACTGTAGAACAGATGTGTCAGAAAAATTACATTGTTTTTATGATATGTTATTAACTCAACACTGAGCCTATTGACTTAAAATTAACTTAGTTTGGATACTGTTGCTTTTCTCAAGCAACCTGGAAAACCAGACTTACCTATTTCCTAAAGAGGGTTTTTTTTCAGGAAAGCTGCTGGAACAGACATCCCACAGAAAACACTCTGAATTCCAACAACCTGTATTTGTATGCTATTACTACATAATTAGTTCATATAGAATATTGAATATTCATACACTAATCCTGACTTCTTGTAAAACTGTTTTATGGTTAAAATTCAGTATTTCCCAAGTTGGGCACATAGCTATAATCTCTCTTTTCAAATCAATTTCTCTTTAAAGATAGCATCTAAAACTTGAGGTTCGTACAAAGCACAAAACATACTATTACACAATCGGGACAAAGAAGAATTGACTTTTAAGACAATCTAATTAATGGGGATTTCAAACTATTATTCTCTTTAGATCTTACATAGACAATTATAGGCCATGAAATAAGCTGCTATGACCTTTTTGCTGAATGAAGTACCAATGTTGCTTTACACTAGAACATATGAAAAAGTTAATTGGTCATAAAACTCGGGCCATTTTAAAAATGAACTGCCACATAAAATTACTGTAGTGTATGAAAGCCTCAATCAGAACTTGTCTGTGCTGTGCGTAGAGTCAGCGTCAGTCTCTCCCTCTCATATGAATAGATGCAATCTCAGCAACCAGACACAATAAATACAAGATGAAGGGAATGGCAAGCATAGCAGCAACACAGAATTAATTCCAGAGGCTAGGAATCACAACATGAAAATTATTTCATTATTTTAACTCATTAATTATTCATGCAGTAGAGATACAGGAAATGGCAGGAGAAATCTAATGAAAGAGCCAGCAACTGAGAAGCACTGATGAAGAGGATTAGAAAGGTATATAGATGAAAAGTTATGAAAAACAATGGATGGGAAAAGAAAGAGGTTTAGGGCAAGGTTTCGCATTCAGCAGGACCAATGTAAGGCATTCCTTCTGCTTCTCCACTGCTCGTTACTCCTGGTCTAGCACTGCGGTGTGCAGTTTCCTCCTTACTAACAGTCACAGTCATTTATGAAACTGTACTATGAGTCAGCCAAGGCTGAAAAATAACCTGATCAAAAAAAAAAAAAAGAAAAAAGAAAAAAAGAAGTTGACACAACTAAGAGGAAGATGCAGGAGTAGAAATGAGCAGCTGCAAGGGAAAAATAGGTCATGCCAACACTTCTCTCAGCGAAAAGGTGCAACCATGGAATTAAAGACCAAGGTCTATGTCCAGACCATATAAATACACTTCTCAACTGCATCTTTTAACTTACCATGCAACGTGCAGAACAAAACATGTTTAGATCACATCAGGCGACAGTGACAAGAAGAAATACACAGCAAAAGTTGGCCTAAGCACTTTGCTAATGTTGGGAAAGAGGAACTATACACCTTCCACTGAAGAATCAACTGATGCAATATATTTCCAGTTGCTCTTAGTGACTTTTTCCTCCACTTTGTCCCCAGAGTCAAATCTAGGACTCCATATGCATGATCTACAATCTACTGTTAAGGCATGAGAGTCACCACGTCTAACACTACACTGCCTAAATGTAATGTGAAATGGAGATGCAGTGAAGAAGGATCATGAATCAGGTTATCAAATACCAGACAGCATGACATGTTACTGCCTGGCACACGGTAGTACTTGGTACTTCAGGTGGAGGCTGTGCCTACATTTCTGAGATTCAAACGGAGTCTTCTATAATTTGCTCCATTCCCTCTTCAATTTCATCATTAGGAGACAGCTTTCTTTATCATCATCAATTTCAATCATTTAAAGACAGAAAGGCTAAAGCTAGATCTTTACTTTTATTCAGACACTGCTACTAGATACCATTGATGCCATTTCTGGAGGAACTGAAGAGACTGCAGAACCAGTTACAAAGTAGAGAGATGGAAATGAGTCAAAAATAGCAGGTTAGGCCGAAGTTTTCTTATTCATTTGTGATATGTTTATGTCAATCCAGCATGGGGTGAGGGGGAGTGCAATGCAGGACAATCTAAAAGTAGCTCGCAGCTACGTTTGTGAAGTGGTTTTCATTATAAACCCTTATTCATAAAAATGCAGACTAAGAATTTTCAAACTAAGTACAGTTCTAGAAACTTTCTTACTGCTATTAACAACCCAAGCTAAAAACTAGATGAGGCAATAAATCAAAAATTGTTCTCTGAAAGTTCAGCTTTAATTTGAAAAACATGATTTTGTAATATAGGCAATGAACACCCTGAGCGTATGATCCAAGGTACTAGTTAACATTCACCTGATCTCACAGTGAACCTCAATTCAAATCTCATTAATGTGAAATGTCCTGGTAATTTCAACATTTACGCATTCAAATAGCCTTAAAAACAGCTTTTAATACTAGCACTTAAAATTATTTCCTATTTAAAGATGATTATTAACTGAAATATTTGTTTCAGTTAATAACAGCAGCTTTTCACCTGACTGGACTTGAACAATAAATATCACAAATAACCTGTAAATGTTATCTTTATTATTTTTGTTGTAAAAACTTCTAAATTGAAAAAATTAAGACTATAGGGAAATAATTCATATATAAAAGAAAACTACAAGGAAAAAGGAATAAGTGTTTCCCTGCATTTACTGAGTATAGTAAAAGGTGCAAATCACCACAAGGAAGACTTAATTTCAGTATTACGAAAATTCTTTTAATACAAGAACAGTTAGGCACTGCTAAGAAAGTTGACGAGTGAGATTGCACAATTTTTATTATTTAAAGCTTTTATGACTTTCAAAAGCCTAATGGTACCATCTTTTCCTTTGAATCAGTTCTGACAAACTTCAATAAGCCTGTTTTATTCAAAGTGATGGCAGGAAGCTACCAAGTTTCCTGCTTGTGTTAGTTTGCTGCTGTTTTAGTGAACTGAATGAGCAAATATCTGACAAGCCTCAGAGATGGCATAGAGGAAGCAGTAATAACACGTGCCCAATGTCAGGCCTTTTAACCTTCAGCAAAAATAAGTTATGTCAACTCATTTCATCTCATAAGACTATATCTTAAAAAATAGATTAAGCAAAGATTAGACAAACATCTGCCAATAATGCTGTAAGTACAATTTATCCTTCCTGGGGCTAAGAGGAGTAGACCAGAATCCTTGAGGTCATTTCCAGCACCACTTTATTTAATCCTTAAAAAAGCAACATACACCCCATTTTGAACCCATGTAGAGAAACTTCATCAAAACTGAAATTTTCTTAATAAATTAAGATATAAATATTTGCCTGCTTAGGACTGTCCAATTAAATGTTATGTCTATTGTAGTGTGCATTTATCTCATGCATGTTTCAGTGTAAAATACCTTACTGGGAGGATCAGCCTAAAACATCTTATGACTCAATTATGTCACTTTTAATTTCTAAGTGGGAATGTAATTTTCAAGAGCTTACATTTTTCAAGAAAATCTGCTAAATGTGTATTAGTTGTAAAATGCTGGCTGTACATACCAGCTCCTTGGGTACACATCTCCAGTGTTACTCCTACTGCTCAAAGCTAGCTGGAGCAGAAGACTGAAAATGACTAACTGCTAAGGGTTCAGCTCTCTTTGGACAGGAATGAAATTGGAATGCCTTACAAGAGACTTGTAAGGTGAGGTGAAGTTCAGGAGTTACAAAGAATCACTAATCTCACTGGTAATGCTTCTTAGTCTATCATTTACACCAGCCTGTGGTTGCAGGTCTGGTAGACCTGTTCACATCCTACTGTTTGCAGGAGACTTCAGGGAAAGGAGAAAAAAAAGGTAAAGCTGTACTCTAATCAGATGTCTAGTAACAGCAAAGGCTTCTTCACTTAAATATCCTAATTCCTTTTTATTAATGCATAAACTTAGTTACTTGCTGGTTTATGCAGACAAAATACTACTTGGTCAAGCACACATATTTCCCTTTTTACAAGTTATTCGAGCACCTCTTCTTGGAACCCAATAATATACCTGCAGCATATTGGTTAGAAAAAAAAAGGAATCCATTGAGAAGCTTGAAAGTTGGAGAAAAAAACACTTTAAATGTCAATACCAGGCCTAATTTGGTAAACTTGTATACACTTCATGCATGACCTGTTCTGGAGACCATACAGAAAGGAATACAGTGTATCACCTTGACCATTTTGCCTATTCTTTTTCAGAGACCACGAGCGCTTCAAACAAGGGAGACTCTTATCTGCACAGAACAAAGTGTGCTGTATTAGCTTGGACTTTCAAGACTACTTATACATATGGAAAAGTCACCATCACCAAATACAGCTCAAAACAAGCAGTACGAATGCAAAAGATCCTAACCCGGTTGCTACATGGAAAATTCATTTGCCATAAACCCAAAGTCTTTGTCAATTACTACATTTATACTCAGAAAAGGAAGCATTGTCAACATACGTTCATCTTCATTTGCTTGCTAATAATTATTTCCACATGCATTCATGTCATTAACACAGTATTTTGTCGATTTTTCCTGTCCCAACATACACGTGCCTAATGCTCACACACACACGGAGCTCCACTGCTACCAAAGAGGGGACAAAGCCAAAAGCGACTGGCAGCTCTGTACTTTCTACAAAGATGTATGTGTAGCACAGCAAGTCATGGTGTATCTTATTAAGTTATATTATTATAACTTAATAAGATACACCAAAAATGTACAGAACAAAAAAATACCATTACACATGCAAAGACAACATCTTCTGTAAGGACAACACACTTCACAGCACTTAAACAGACCTTTCAATCTCGACACAGGAAATCCCTCGAAGCCAAAACGCTGACTCCCCACCAAAACATATGCCTTCCACCATAATTCCAGATTTTCTCCAGAGACTTCCGCCAGAATATAATTTTATCACTGGGTGCTGGAAACCATACTAACGCACAACCAGAAATGTAGGGCAGTGTTCACAAGAAAAACCTGCCTTTTGTCCTGATAGTTATAATGACCTTTTTCACAGTAATTCTAACATGATCAGATGAAACAAAACACAGTACAATTCATATTGTGACTGATGTAATATGGGCAGGGAACAATACCGTGGAAACGAAAAAGCGAAGGATCTTTGTCTCCTTCTAGACAAATTGCCAAGCCTCAATAGTTGGAGGGAGAAAAAGCAGAGCATCCCAAATAAAACACTGCAGTGCATGGTCACCATTTCAGTAAAGTCGCTGCAGCTTTTGGCAAACCCACAGGAAATTTGAACCCTTCAAAGAAAGCCCAAGCTAATAAAAGAACTAAAAAACAGCCCTAGCTTAAAAATTACAGGAGAAACAAATAACCCACTGGCTGTGGAAATAAACCCCACGGAGTTCACCGCTCGCGTGGCAGGCGATGCTAAATAGATAACCTCGGCAATAAGTAGTCATAGAAATATTAAATGCTGCATTTTCTCGCCACCGCCGCCGGTATTCGGGGGCAGGCGGACAAGGGCGCCGGGCCCAGCAGCAGTGCCTACCTGCGAGAGCTGCCGGGGGTTGGGGCAGCCGAAGAGCGCGGAGCTGGAGCTGAAGCTGATGGCCCCTCTGCGGCTGAGGACGTGCTGCGGCACCGGCCTGTCCAGCGGCAGCACGGGCAGCTGGTAACATACTTCCATTGACGAAGCCTCCGTGCGCCGGCCCGCCGCGGGGCAGCGGCCTCGCCCGCCGCACCTGCCCGCGCAGGGCTCGCCGCAGCAGGGAAGGACCGGCGGCGAAGCCCCGCGGGGGCCCGGCGCCTCCTCGCCGCCCCCGCGCCCCCCGGGGGGCCGGGCCGGGCCGCGCCGGGCCCCGCGCCTTTGTGCTTCGCCGCCGCCAAAGCCCGGCGGGAGCCGCCGGCGGGAGCGAGGGGGAGGCGGCGGAGCGGGACGGCTCTGTCAGCGCCCGGGGCGGCGAGTCCCGGCCCGCAGCCCGCGGCCGCCGCCGCTCCCTCCCTCCCTCCCTCAGGCGCGCTGCCGCCGGCGGGAGCCGCTGTCAGCCCCGCTGCCCGGCGCCGCGCATGGAGGGCCGGGGGCCGCGCTGGGGGAGACACGCGCCGCGCTCGCCCCTATTGTCCGGCACAGCCGGGAGCGGGAGGAGGAGGCGCCGCTCTGCCGAGGGGAAGGGGCCGGGCCGTCAGAGAGGGGACCCGGGGAGGAGGGGGAGGAGGAGGAGGAGAACGGAGAAAAGGAGGAGGAGGAGGAGGGATGGCGCCTCCGCCCCGCCCGCGCGCGGCGGCCCAGCTGGAGGAGCAGGCACGAGCCCGGCGGACCGTGCGTGGGTCGCGCGGCTGGCGACACGCGCACAGCGGCGTCATAACGTCACCGCTGCCCACACTCTCCCCGTCCGCGCGCACCAGGCAGGGGCGGCTCGGCGGGCCCCGCGCGCCGCGCGCATGCGCCCTGCCCCCTCCCCCTCGCGCCTTCGCCGGGGCGGGGGGCGGCACCGCCCTCCTTCCCTCCCTCCGCTCCTTCAGAGTCGCAGAAGCACGGAACAGATTAGGCTGGGAAAGGCCTGAGAGGTCAGCGAGTCCAAGCTGTGACTGAACACCACCATGTCAACTAGACCATGGCACGAAGTGCCACGTCCAGTCTTTCCTTAAACGCTTCCAAGGACGGTGACTTCACTGCCTCCCTGGTCAGCCCATTCCAGGATCTAGTCACCCTTTCCGTGAAGAAATTCTTCCTAAAGTCCAACCTGAACCTCCTATGATGCAGCTTAAGACTATGTCCTCTCATCCTGTCGCTGGTTGCCTGGGAGAAGAGCCTGACCCCCACCTGGCTACAACCTCATTTGAGGGAGCTACTGAGAGCTATAATGTTACCCCTGAGCTTCCTTCTCTCCCATGGGGTTAAACACTCCCGGCTCCATCAGCTCCTCCTAAGATTTGTACTCCAGACTCTGCAGCCACTCCATTGCCTCTCTCTGGACTTGCTCCAGTACCCCAATATCTTTCCTGAATTGAGGGGCCCAAAACTGGACACAGGACCCGAGGTGCAGCACTGCTTGGGTGAGACCCAAGGGGTCCTGGAACCCCTGAGCTAGAAAGGTGGTAAGTGGGAGCTTGACTCAAGTACCCCGTGTCATGACATGTCATCCTCAAAGGAATGGCATGAAGCTGGGTCAGGAGAGGTTTAGATAAGATACTGGGAAAAGATTCTTCACCCAAAGGGTGGCTGGGCACTAGAACTACTTCCCCAGGGAAGTAGTCACAGCACCAGCCTGACAGTCCAAGAGTGTTTCAACAATGCTCTCAGCCACGTGGTGACTCTTGGGGATGGTCCTGCTGTGCAGAGACAGGAGTTGGACTATGATGATTCCCTTCCAACTCAGGATATTCTGTGTCCATCAACCCTCAGTTCCCCATTCCCCATCCCCACAGGCTGTGCCCTGATGCTGGGAGACCAGCACTGAGAGGGCTGTGCTGTCACCAGGGCCAGATCTGGCTGGTCCTGCAGGAGGCTGGGCACCAGTCAGTACAGCCTGGCCTTGAACATCCAACTTGGGCAGCTGCTTGAAAATGAAACATGGAAAAATACTTTTGTTTCAAAATGCATCATCCATCAAATGCAATACACTGGGGAGTTTGTATTTCCATTTGAACCCTTGTGGTTCATTTTTAGAGTGGGGAAAGGTGGGTGTTTTTTGCAAGACAAAGAGGTAAAACCATGTAATTTTTGTTAAAGTAAAAAATTAGGTTCCTGCAACCCTCATAATTCCAGGAATTGCACTTTAAGGGAGAAAAGGAATAATTCATTATGTGATCTACTAGTCCATAGCTATGTACATCACATTAGCTGGGACACTTAGAAATAAACTTTGCACCTTTTTTTTTTTTTTAGGATTAAGCCTCCCTTTGTCGCTCTGTAACCACATTTTTTTCCCCATCCTTTCATCTCTTTTATTTTTCCATCATAAAGAAAAAATCCTAAATATAGCATGATAGGTAAGGGAACGTTTCTGTTCTTTGAATAATATATGAAGTGCCTGTACCCACTTAAAAATCAGATTTTGCAAAATGATTCATATGATTTAATTTTGCATAATACAATGCTCTTCTCAATGCTTGCTTACTGGCAGAAAGGTTTAGATTTCACATGATAGTGGTTATTCATAGGCAATGACAGCTTTGGAGGAACCCATTTGGAAAGGATAGGTGGTTTGTATGGAGGGTTTTCATCTGTATGAACTAGAAGCAAGTAGTTTTATAGATGTGGATGGATGGGCATTTCACCTTGAGCTGTGAAGTTAACAAATGCACCTCGTTCTTTTGCAGAACTGTAATCCCACCTTGTCTCATGGATAGCCAAAAGAACATATGGACGCATATGAGAAGGACGCTGGATCAACTGCCGTGACTTAAGAGTTTTTTCAGCTGTTTTTCCTCTTTTTTAAAAAATAAAAATCTCACAAGCATTCTCAGTATGATTTTATAGTGCATACATGCAAGAATTCAAGATACAATAAGCACATGGTAGTTCAAAGTAAAATAACGTGCTCAGCTTTTTTTTCCCAGTAATTAAGACATCAGGTTTTCTTCTGCATTCTTTGACAGTTTACTCATATTTGGCACGCTTACATTAAATCAGCAGTGCATTTGAGTAACTGATAGAACTCCACCACCTTCACTCGTATCAGAATTTCCCTCTCCCAATAATTTTTCAAAATTACTTTTTGTTCATTTCTACTAATAATGAGTTTGTTTTCTGTACTCAGGTAGGATGGATTTTTATTCTAGTCACTCTGAAATTCAATTCATCGAAAATATGTCATTTTTTTAGTGGAAAAAAAAGTATATTCTTATTTTCACAATATAAGTAGTGTATGTTTCAATCCTATATGGTCAAACTATAAGTGAAGATTATCAATAGTGTGTTTTATGGTTCCTATGAGCTCTGTGTACTTTCCATCTGATTATTTGAAATTAGTTCTTTAAGGACACTTTAATTTTCAGTCTGAGACAATATAGTCTGAAATAACATAACCAGTGTTGTCCCTCAGATTATCTTTGATCTCTAATTAGTGTTACATAAACACCTTTTGGAAACTGAAATACATTATTATGAAATAAGCATAGATTTTCCAGGCAGTGACTGTTCCCATAAGTGTGATGTTCTCAGGACACAAATTGCTATTTTTTAATAAATACAGAAGCTATGAATATTAGCCCAATGTTGATTTCTTAAATGAATTTACCAGGAAGACTCTTAGAGAATCATAGAAGGCTTTGGGTTGAAAGAGACCCTAAATATCATCTAGTTCCATCCCCCAGTCCACCTCAGGATGACAGATAAAGCCTTAAAATTATGGGGTAAGTCACACATTTTCAGCCTAAATATGTTTGTTGCAAAAAGAATGCATATTCTGTGACCTACATCCTGCCAGTTCTGTCTGTTGTCTTCACTTGCCACAGGATAAGAGCTTGTAGAAAAGGAAAGAGGGTTTTATTGATTTTCGTTATAGAGGTATAACAACACCAAAGTGTTTATTCAGAGCATTTTGTTTGAATTAAATTTCAGCCATGGAGTTCTTTGAGTACATAGTGGTATTCTAATTAATTTAAATGCATCGTAGGATATCTTGAGGTGCCATAGTTCAGCCATGAAAGCCCTGTGTCTTGTGAATTCTTTATCACGGCAGATACAGCAATTAATTAGAATATTCAAATTTTGTGAGCATTAATAGTGTTTCAGTGTTTCTTTTCACATTTGCCGTTAATGTCCTTTACACGTCATTATTATTTTCAAGGTGCTGTCTAGCAAGGAAGAAGCATTACTGATGGCTGGATTTGTCATAAAGAACAGCACTTGTGAAACTGGAGAGGTGGAAGATCACAAAATCAGAGTTAGTTTAGTTTCCTGCTTACTGTAAAAAGAAGATAAAATCACACAGGTACTCCAGCAAGATATTCTGCAGGGTTAACTGCATGGCACAGAGTGCCTCTCTGGGACACGCCCAGCTAACACTAGCAGAACTAAGCAGTCTGAACAGAAGAGGATGCTCTTCCCATGTTCTCTGTACAAAATGGAAAATAAGGATCCTCAAAGGCATAATGTGCTTGTACTTCAAAAACATCATGAGAATAGAGGAAATATTCATTTGTGCAGGTACATGATCAAAACAAGCACAAGATACTTTAGCTTTTCTTCTTACCTGAAGAAATTATGTGGCTAAAAATCAGGGTTATTCTGTAGACAAGTAAAAAGTCTCTTTGTTTGTTACATCCCCAGTAACTGCATTTTTAGACATTGCTTTTGGCATTTCTTTGGCACATGACCAGATAGTCCTTTTTTTCCGCCCAGAGATATTGTTTGAGTGAATATTGTGTATTTCCATAGGAATTTCAGACATCTGGCAGGTCAGTTGAAATGTACTTCTCTCCCTGTTTGGTGTGTCCCTTCCCTCTGCCTTGCCCTGTGCCTCCATTGGGCTTCTTTGAATTGTTGGCCAATACAACATTCTTGTTTCCTCTTTGGTTTGACATCCCCTGCACCCTGGATATTTTCTGCAGAACTTTGCATCATCCCCTCAGTGTATTCATCCTTCCTGAGTGCGATGACTTGCACTTGCCTTCACCTGAGTGTATTGTGATTTCCTCAACCCATTTTTTTGGTTGGTCAAGATTGAATACTAGTCCTGTCCTTCAATATACTTCCAGACTTTCCTGGCTCTCTGTCATCTGCAATTTTAATAAGCATGCTCTCGAAACAGCTCGGCAGTAAAAATTCCATGAGTGAGTTAGTCTGAGACCTGGAAGAGATCTGAGGAATGGTATTTAGTAAATCCTGTCAACTCATGCTGACTCCTCTGGGAATGTTTTACAGTCATTTTTTGCACCCATCTTGCAGTAGCTTTATCTTTTCTATGGCCCAGGTTCATCATTCCTGACTTTAGAGGCTTAACCTGGAGAGTAGTTGCCTAAGGCTAATTTCATAGTCAATAATTAAGGGAAAGACAGCAGGCCCTTCAAGTTATCCTTTGAAGTTGCCTTTCTCTTCACTGAAAGGAAGGAACATGGCATAACCTTTCCCCTAATTTAAGTGTGCTTCAGTTAGTGCCTGTGAAAACCATCAGATGAAGTGGGATATGTGATTGTGTTTATGGCAGTGTCAGGGTGGCCATGGAGAAGGTTGGTGTTAGTGAAGACAAGCTAAGTCATGTGTACTCTGTTCCCATTAGCTAGAGGCTTGTCACTCTGCTGGAGAGGCAGATAAAGTCGGTTTGACTTGTCTGGGCAGACTGCTTGTTTGCTTTTGCTTCAGTTTCTGGTATTTTAAATATTATATTGAAACCTGTTCAGAATATTTTCAGTATTTGTAATAACTTCAGTTTCACTAAACTGACAGTGGCTAATAGATATGTACCAATTCTACACCAAAACCAGCAAGCTGGAGCAGAAAGTTAAAGAATGATCCCAGAGTATTTCAAATTTTAATTTGCTCCCAGCCCTAAGAATCATCCTCTTTGCTTAATTTAAGACTGGAGTTTTACTGACAAGTTATAGCCTCCAGGAACAGGACTGACTGTGGAAACAGGCTAACAAATTCAGTTCTAAACACAGCTACAGACTGTCACAAGTTTAATATGGGTTCAAAGCCAGCTTTTTCTAACTCCACTGAAGATGTTATTGGGAATAATTCTTTCTAAATGCACTTCTAAAAAGCTTTAGCTAGAGTGCACCCAGCTTAACTGGTCTCAGCCACTGGTGTTCTGGTTTTTCAATGATTACAGTTACCTGTACAAAAATCCTCACACCACAGTTTAAATGAGTAAGGGCGTTGGTGTCAGCATAAGCCTGTGGAGAAAGCTTCTCTTTGTGTCATTTTTACATGAATAATAACAGCTGATGTGCAGAATATTTTTAATATCAGAGTGGGAGGATATGAGAACCCCAGGTGCAGTTTCCGAGGTGCAGCTTACAAGTTTAATGGTGTTATTAGAATCTGAAAATTCACAGCTTTTTATGTTGGTAATGGAGGTGGGTTTGGACCCCTATGAACAGATGTAACATTCATCGCACATTCACCAGCTGAATAATTTCTTAGCATGCCACTCAGTGTACAGTACCTGGTAGCCCCCATGATAAGCTGTAGAGCATCAATCTCCCATTCTGTCTTTAGAAAATCTAGTGATTTATTTTGATTTGGCTTGGTAGCTTTTTTTTTATGTTTTATATGCTGCCCCAGTACCTCATTCAAGTTGCACATCCTTTCTAAATTTCTTTACATGAAGGTGTAATATTTAGCACAGTCTTTGCAAGGATTTTCTAAAGCAATTTTGACTTTTATTTTTTAAAAATTTCTCCCAAATTAGGGATTAGAGTTAGGATTGGATTTGGAAGTCATGTTTGAGTTCAAGACATTCCTGATGTTACAGCTGATCCTTTACTGGCCTATTGATAGATACTAAAGATGTTGTGTAATATTAAAACTGAGACTATCAAATATTGACAGAAGTGAAATAATGAGCTAAAACTGCTGCTTACCAACTAGGCTGAAGCAACAGTATTTTATTAATCTCATTATGATGTGTTGTCAAAAATCAAAGGAAATCACCTTGCTGTTTATAGTCAAAAATAAGACCTTTCTTGGGGTCCTGCCTTCTTCTAGGGCAGAAGGGTCTTTCCACTGAATTAATTCTGTAGAGGGTTCTTTAGTGAAATGAGCCCATGGGAGAAGCAGCTAATGCAATTCCTGTTTGAAAAAATAAATCAATCAAGCATGAGCTTTAACTAGTCCTGTATTTTATAGGACCAGTGCTGGCAATAACACTAGAATTTCTTCAGACAAAGAACATTTTAATTTATGTCTGGTTATATTAAAGATGAGCACACTCCCTTCTTGCTGAAGCTTATTTGTATGAAAATGTAGACTAGTTGCTTTTTTATATATGCTAAAATTAATGAAAAATTTCTAGCAACAAAAGGACACTTTAGCAACAGTCTCCCTTTGGTGTATGAAGCAAAGCAGAAAAGGGAATTGGAGTAACTTGCAGCATTTGCACTTCTGATAATTTGGATGACTACATACAGGAACCTACAGTCTCTTACACCTACATTCCTCTTGCATTTTGGCTTTTTTACTATTCAATTTTATTTTTATTGAAGGGCTATTGTGTGTAATTATTCCCTCACAAAAGAGTTAAGTTGAAATAAATATTAACTACTATTAGAATTTACAATCTCATTCAGAGGATCACATTGCTAGTAAAACTTCATACTAATTAGTATTCAAATAAAATTACTTCAATACATTCCAAGTAGGTTTTTTTCTGCCTTTTCAAAAAAACATTTAAGCATATTACCTCTGTTCCTCCATTAAATTTGGGCTTGCTTCTGAAATTAATCAAGATTTTAATCTTTTTTCTTGCTTTTCAGCTCATTGGTGGAACTGCTCTTCTATCAAAACCTATAGCAGTAGAAGGTAGTCCCATTCAGGAATAAAAGTGTGAGGATTAAATATTTGAAGCTACTCTTGTTTTTCCACCATGTACCATCCTGACATTTCTTTGTAAAGGAAAGTATGTGTCAGGGTTAGCATTAGCATGACTTCTCCTGCAAGTCTGGAAAAACATCTGTCATTCTGCCAGTCTTCCCATTAACTACCTGAGCAAATGCAGTGAGTAGATTTCATTACTTTCAAGAGACTAGCTCAGCTTTTATTTAGGTTTATTCTTTGCTAGACCTTTTGTTTTTAACAATTGCAAAAACATAACTAGCATCCTGTCACATTTACAACTTACTAAATTTCTTAGTGCTTAATGCAATTAAAACTGGAAGGAATATTGCCAATATGTCAACAAAAATGCAACAAAGTGATGGGAGGGTTAGTTTACAGAAATTCCTGAACGCCTTTGTCTTGACCAAATGAAAGAAAATTGTTCTTGTAAGACAAGGGCATACTAAAGGGATTAGCTCTGATAAACTTTTATGTTCAAATAAAAGACAGTCTGAGTATTAGGAGAACATTTTTTTATCAATTTCTTAAAAGCAGCTTTGCAGTTATTTAGAGACGAGTCTTGTGTTTTAACAGCTGAATGGGGAAGGGAGTGGGGAAGCACGAAGTAGTGCAGTAAAACACAGAGGCTGAGCCCCGTAATGGTGCTGAGCGCACTGGAAATATGGTTTTAAATACACATTTTGCTAATACACGTTGTGCTAAACTAGATCCTGCTGTGCAGAGAGGCCATGCCCCTCCATCTCACTCCTCTTGGCTGTTTGCTTCAACCAGTATTGATGCTCACCTCTAGGGTAAGCCAAGAGGGTTTTAGAGAGTTAAAGTGGCAAAAAATTACTCTTAGTCCCACCCCTCTTCCTCTTCCCTCAGAAAACGTGGGACCAGCCAAACAGCCCAGTTGATTCAAGGTGCAGGTATGTAACTAGCAAAGGGAGTGCCCCTTTTGGAGTCAGCCAACATTAGACCACATCATCTGTATCACAAAAACTCACCTACATGGTGTAAATCAGCATTAGGTAAGGAATTACTCAGGTACTATATAATTCAAAAAGTGGTTCATTTTAGAAAATCTAGTTTTAAAATCTCACAGAAATATATTAATTGGAATATATGAGTATTATATTGAAATATATAACAGATAAGAGTAATATGTAACGTGTGTATGAAATATATGACATATATTTAATATTTATGTAATATATTTATGATACAAGATAGACATAGCAGAAATTGTGGTGAAAATATGGGTTAATTGGCATAAAGTGTTAGTGGTACAAAGCATATGCTAAATTTTATGCGTGTTCTTACATGCTTTGCTGAGCTGGGATTATGGAGAGCACCCTCTAGTCATGTCAGAACATCAGTTAAATCTACATAAATCAATACCATGTCAGCAGTTTTCTAGATTAAATTACATGACTAGGAATTCGTAGACTACCTTCATACAAGTATAGGCCTAAGAAAATAAGCAGCTTTTATAATGTTTCATCTTACCTTGGACTCGGAATGTTTGTTAATATAATCCTTTAGGAAGAAATTTCATACTAAAATGTATAAAATCTGAACAAATGTACTAGTCTGCAAATTGTTCAAAACCTGAAAAGGCAGCATGTTTTGTAGAATACCTAAACCCAGGAAAAACCATGACGTCTTCTTCATTCTATGCAGGAGGTTTTACTCATACACCCAACTTCTGACTACACAAAATAAGTAGAAAGCCTTGTCTTAAAAGACAGAATGAGTGTAAAACCCCAATAGAAATGCTGACATTTCTGCAGACTACAAAGAATTGAGAATAGGCCCAAAAAGCTTAATTTGGCAGAAGATTGCTTATCTTGCTGTGATCTTGAAATAGATGATCTATGGGCAAATGACACGTCATTACATCTGTAGCCAAAATAATCAATTCCCAGATAATGGGAGAATTTACTTTAATTTGTTAGAAGTCAGAATTAATGCTAATACACTTCAAGTCTATACCATTTGCATTACAAGTGCCTGGTTTATTGCAAAACGTGGGAAAAATGTACAGTGTGAAGCTATGCTCCCAAACAGCAAATAAATTCAACGTTTAAATTGCTTTATAATTCAATTTGCAGTTATATTTTTGTTTTCTTGTCACTTTATTGTGTCTGTATGCATGAATGTCCATTTGCGGAAAAGATTGCTGAAATAGATCTTTTAAACACTACTTGTTTAAAAATAAACAAATGCTCATCACGCAAACTTATTCCTAATTGCTACTTATTAAATGTAGGAAAAAAACATTGGTTTGTGTGCAATTTGTAACAATGCACAAATTTAAATTTCATGTGACTTTCAAATAAAAAAGGAAAAGGAAAATCGGTGAAATCTGCTATTGCCTGGCACCAGCAAAGGAGATTGTGATGTGAACCAACAGTCGCAGCATATGCTGACAGTTACCAAGTAATACATAGTATGGATCCTGTTCTGCTGGGATTTGACATGCATTCTGCAGCAACCCATTTCCCCTTTCTATGGCACAAACTCTATGCACACCCTATGAGTCTTTATAATTACTGCTACATTCCAACCAGAGGGTTCTAGTGGCCAATTTCTACTTGCTCTAAGAAGGGCTTTTGCCCTGCTTCGCAGGAAAAGTTTCACATCCTTTGGAATAAAAATAACATGGAAATCTGGAGAGTTAACTGTTATTTCATAGTGTAATTTCCAGTTGTTAGAATTGTACAAAGCTTCATGCAGAAGCTGATGCAGCCTCCCTTGGCTGGGGACTGATGGTGCAGCAGGGCAGCAGTAGTTCCCATGCCTTCTTGAGTAGCTTAGGTAGTCTGCTGCTAGGGTACCAGAGTTTGGGAATCCCTGCCAAATATTTGCAAATTATTTTGAAATAATATTTTGAAATAACATGTAAAAGTTTGAAGAGCTGTTTTTTAAGGAAAGCAAGAAAGTGAAGTAGCTCACTTCCTCTGAAGTGAATCATCCTCCCCCCACCACTTTTGGGGAAAAAAAAAAACAACTAAAATCACACTGTAAAGTTTATTGTGAGTAAAACCCATAATATTCCCCAGTCATGTACAGTAGTTTATGGAAAATTTTATAAATAAGAGTTGCAAATTATTGGGTGCTCATCTTCTGTCAATCTCAATTGCAAGTTCTGTCACTGATTTATAGAGGGTTAGGACCTCACCTTCAGAATCAAAAGGACATTAAAAATTTTTTTGTAGAGTTTATAGCAATCATAAAAATCTTTATTGAATTCTGGATAATTTCTACAAAGTCCATAGGACACCCTGATATAATAAATGCCTTGTAATCCTCTTGTCTGAACAAAGAAATATGAGTTATGTTAAGACCTGTGAATATTTCCCTCTGAAAATTGTTTTCAGGTAAAGTGTAATTTCTCATTTATTGATAGCAATTACCACTGCATTTTGTGGCGTGAATTTTGTATTGCAATCAATAGATAAATCATAAAGTTGAAAAGTTCAAGATGTTCTTTAGCAGAGAATAAATGCCAGCAGTCTCTACCTTTATGGTTATATTGACCTTATTATGGGCAACTCAGCCGACTCGAAAATAAGCAAGTACTGAGCAGTGGCCATAATTTTAATACTGTTTTCTTGCTCAGAAGGACAGCCTGTGCTCTGTTGTCACAGCTGCCTAATTGAAATTTGATCACACAGCTGGATCACTGGTCACGCACCAGTGACCGCTCTGTGGCTTTGGCAGCTCTTTGCTGTTACACTATCTTTTTGTTCCCCAATCATAAGCAAATTAAAGCAGGCAGCTGCAAAATCATCAATAGGTTAAATTCATTAGCTGTTCTCTCTATGAAATAAACAGGAAAATGAAGCTCTTCTTGGTCTTAATTAGTTCTTATAAAAGTTGGCAGGGAAACAAAGACATTTGTACACTCCTTTATTTTTATAAGAGACTTGCCCGAAAGAAAAACCTCAGACATGTAATTTCCTTTTTTTTCTTTTTCCCCTCCCATGCTTAATGTGCTCAGTCAGAAGCTAACCCAGCACCCTGCCTCTGAGGGAGAAGGAAAGGTGGTTTGGCAA
This sequence comes from Acrocephalus scirpaceus scirpaceus, assembly GCA_910950805.1. Lineage (NCBI taxonomy): Eukaryota > Metazoa > Chordata > Aves > Passeriformes > Sylviidae > Acrocephalus > Acrocephalus scirpaceus. Next base: position 91,374,822 of record OU383773.1, read on the forward strand.
GGGGTTACGCTCTGTCTCTTTTGTGCGGATCGGGGCATGTTCGGGGGAGCCTGCACAAGCGGTTTCCACAGCGATAGGCCACACTCTGTGTTTGCAGTCTCCTGTACGGGTAATTCTTCTGCAGGAGAAGCCTTAGCCGAGTGCTGTGGTTCCACAATCATTACCGCTGGCTCCGGGCCATGCCACATCACCCAGCAGTACAAATTTGATCTGGATCAGGTGTGGGCACATGATTACATTTCTGTCAAATTAGCAGAGCGCTCGGTGAGGATTTTCTGCCGCCTGTCTGCTTTTATCCTGGCTGCAGAGGAAATGCACTGTGCCGGAACCACAGAGGGTTAGGGCCATGTGGGCAACCGATACCTGTTGCAGCACTAATCCTGCTGGGGCAAAGGTAACCTGCCAAAGTTTTGTTGGAACAAAGTGAATTGGCAGAGAGCATTTCACCTGGAACAGCACCTTGTGTCACATACCCATGGCAGTGTTAAGTTGGCAGCAGAGGCCCCCAATGTGTTTAATATATAATTAAACATTGGCCTATTCTTTAGCCACAGACTAGTCCAGAGGAGTCTTAATTCTCCTTATTCATTCTATTTTCCAAAGAATTTACTTGTACTTCGTGCTTATATGGTGTTCTGGCCCCTGTATCCTTCTTAAGGTGCAGTTCTGTGGTGAGCTGAAAACAATGTAAGGCTTTAACTGCTGCTGAAAAGGTGTGATGTCACCACTTCCATTGCATCAGCTCTAGAAATGATACCGGTTGTGGAAGGAGTCAGACTAGAAAGCTGATTTTGCTGAAAACTAAGGAAAAAAATAATAGTAAGAAAGAAAATAAGTGAAAGTTTGGACTACTCCTTTGCTGGCATCCCTAAGATTAACTTGAGCCAATTGTGAGCCCACGAGTTCAGACTTTGAGTTTCAACTCTGACTATTTTTCAGCTGAAAGGTCTTGTCATAACAAGGTGAGGAAAAAGACCTTAAGAACAGCTGTGATAAATGGTTAACAATGAAGCTACTAATTTACTGAAATGTTAGTCTTCTGATCATTGCGAAATATTTTCGTGGCTATGTGCATAATAGCATTCATGTTTATGGTTTTACTTATTTATTTTATTGGTGAAATATTTATGCTAATGAAAGAAATTTTTTTTGAATTTTTACTTTCTGGCAGTAAGTAACATTCAGGAAAGAAAAACATCTTAGAATTCTGTCTTCTCATCTGTTAACCTGTAATTCCTCTACCGGGATTGCATTTTGCTTTAATTCTTTGACTTGTAACTCAACCACTGAACAGGCATTCCTTTCTGGTTCTAGATAAGATAGTTGCTCATCAGCACTTCAGAAAGAATTTACCTTTCTCAGCCATCAATTAAGTGAGCATTTCTAAGACAGGGCAATAAATCCGATGTGGGGATTAATGAAGCTTTAGAGAGAAATGGCTGCTGCCTGCTATCTCCCCTGCTGCGCCCCCTCCCTCCTGGGAACTATGTAGGTAAGAAGCCAGCTTGCAGGAGTTTTGGAAAAAATAGTTGAGTGGTAGGTGCAGGGTAGAACTGAGGACTGTGGTGATTTCAAGAAAGAGCTTGCATAGACAAAGACTGCAGGAGATGTCAGAGGGTGAATTATGAAAACTATGTGAGGGAGGAATAAGTGGAGAGAACTGTTTGGTGCTGAAGAAAGGTTGTATTTGGTGGGGAGGACAAAAAGCAAGTCTTGATTCCCAAACAGCAGGTACTGAGAAGATGTGGTACTGCTGTTTCCTAATCTGTTTCTGGTAATACAGCCTGAGAAATAGGTCAAAGCACTTATTTATACTGTTCAAGCTAATCTTCCTGATTCTTAACTGTAGCTGATTAGGCCATGCTAAAATGAATAACCTTGCTGCCAGAACTGTGGATTTGTAAATTTACCATAAGAAGCAGTAGAATACTGCCTTAAAGCACTACAGCTGCTTGCAACGTATATTACCAAGATGCTGCCAAAATAAAGAATTAGGGAACCCTCTTACTTCACTTTTACTCAAAGACATAGAAAACTCACCTCCGAGTTGTCAAAGCTAAATAAACTTCCTAGCTGTGCTTTTCAGAAAGTAATTTAATTTAAAGATAGGCAGATTATTGTGATTCACATCTTAGTTAAGGCTACCTCCATAACCCACTTTAAATTAGGGAGGATAGACAGAATTTTCTCATAAACCACAGATGAAAATAAAATTCCTGGTGTTTCTTGAGTAATTTGTTGAAAAAGTTAAGTCTATTATTATTACTTAAAACATTATGTTAGGGGTCTCTAGTTTAAATTACCAGGAAAAAATGTTTATATCATGTCACTTAAGTAGTCTGCCAAGGCTTTGAATTGAATTTACTGGAATGAACTAGGAAGTTATAGGTCTGGATTGCTTTTTTGTGTCAAACTGACCACGTAAATGCATGAGAAATTTAAAAATGTAGCTGACTGTTCATTTAAGGCTCCTGCTTCTTGAGTTTGCTACTTTTTTCCAGTGCTTCAGTTAAAGATATTAAAAACCCAAGATATATTTAAATTGAGATATTCTATGTGAATAGTAACAGAAGGTCACAATATGTTCAGAAAATTCAAATATATGAATGTTCTCTTATGAATACTCACTTCTTGAATAGATGGAGTTGCAGATGGGTTACCAGATGGAATACCTTCCTTCAAATATAGTTCCATGTATTTAAAAACAGATGCAATGAAATCATATTATTTAAATCAATTCTGTTATTGCTTTTGAAGCCAAAATGACAGTAACTATTCTGTAACAGAGAAATGTGGCAAGAGGAATGTAACTTCTTGCTGTAGAATTGTTGGGCTTGACTGACATCTAAAAAGTCTCTCTCTGAAGAAGGGACCTTAATCCAATGCTCTTTTCTTTGGGAGAATGTTTGACTACCTAGCAGCATGTGGTAAAGTTCAGACAGGGCACTAGATGTCCAGGAGCATGTGAAACAGAACTAGATAGAAAGAAATTACAAGAAGAGCATTTGGGGACATAGCGATTCAGAAGCACTCTTCCTTCTTAACAAAAATCAATCCCCATTCCTTCGCCAGAGGCCCAGCACATCTTGGCAGAAGCATTCTTTTTTTTTCAGTCTTGGTCTTTTGTCCTTTGACTATCTTGCTTAGCTGGATGTTACAAATATTGGTATCACCACAGCATAATATTAAAATATAAAACAAAAGAAAAACCCTGCCCAGAGAGTGAAAAACAAGAACACACTACCCCTGTATACATACTTTCTGAATTCACATATTCTCATCAGTCTACCTTACTTATATCCTCATGCTCTACTTGTGTGGGGTCTTCTTCCTGGCTGCCATTCATTCACCAGTGAAAAGTCAGCAGCTAGCAAGAGCTCTTGTTCCAGTATCCTCACCTTCCTTCTTTCTCTTGACATGTCTGGCCAGTCACCAATATAAATTCCAACATCCTTGTGGACCACCTTTTTGTAGAACAAGGCACAGAAAGTAGCGATAATAGTAATCACAATAGGGAGGTTTTGGGGAAAGCAATCAGGGACACCTAAAGCCTGTTGCCCAGAACCACATTCAGATGGCTTTTGAGTAACTCCAAGCATGGAGACTGCAAACGTCTCTGGGAAACTTGTGGCAGTGCTTGGTCATCCTCACAGTGGAGAAGTGTGCCCTGATCTTCAGAGGGAACTTCCCCTGTTTGGGAGTTTGGAGTCTGGGCCCATTGCCTCTGGTCGTGGCACTGGGCACCTCTGAAGAGAGCCTGGCTCTGTCCTCATTGCACTCTCCCTTCAGACATTTGTACACATTGATGAGTTCCCCCATGGAGCCCATTCCATTCTGGACAGTCACAGCTCTCTCAGCCTTTTCTCACAGGACAGATGCACCGGTCTCTTCATCATCTTTGTGGCCCTTTTTGGACTCTCTTCAGTATGTCCATGTCTCTTTTGTACTTGGAGGCCCTTATCTGGACCCAGAACTCCAGAGGTGACCTTACCAGTGTTGAGTAGACAGTAAGGATTATCTCCCTTAACCTGCTGGTTTTACCGAAGCATGTCAGCAAGACAATTTATTTCAATCACCAAATTCCTCAAAGTAAAATCTGATATTTTCTTTCCCTGCCACAAATGGAAGAAAGAGTCAAAAGCTGTAGGTTTTCCATAAAGGCCAGGAGTGCTTTATCTGATCACTGGTATCTCCTACATGCTTTGATGTTGTCATATCGACCCTACCCGATTCAACAAACTAGGAATATAATTCAGCTTTTAAAAATTGTCTTTCCTTGCCTTGGAAGTTAAAATTCACATGACTCTTAAGCAATGATGCCAGTACCTTTTTGCATGTATAGCTCTCAGCTCCAGGCTTTAAGTTCTTTAACTCACTATGATCCCAGAAAAGGAGGGAGTGGTAGGAGGAAGGACTGGAGTGACTCAGAGTTCTTCAGTTCCTTAGCTCTGGTTATGTGTAACTAGAAGCTTCAGAAGAAACCCCAGACCTCCTGTTCTGTCTGCACCATGTTTCAAATTTTTTATGTCTGATATTCAGCTTTGAATTTCCAGGCATGTTCTGATTTGCCTGTTTTGAAATACTTGCAATATATATATGAAGTGTAAAATATAAGCCAGACTTTTTAGATAGAAAAGCCTTTGGGACTAGAACTGTGTTTTAGTTTTGCATTGCCTGCCACAGTGGTCTTGTGGTGCATTATCAGGCGTTACAATACAAAAAAAAAAAAAAAAAAAAAAAAAAAAAAAAAAAAAAAAAAAAAAAAAAAAAAAAAAAAAAAAAAAAATAGAAGAGTGAACAGATATTAAATTATCTGGCTATTCTTCTAAATTGCATAGCTGACCTGACAAAAGAGTTATGACAATTCAGCAGTTTGGAGCCTTTTAAAGATTCTTTAGAATGCATTAAGGATACAGAATCCCAAAAGGGAAAAATCTCCCTGGATTTGCTGCGATTGTGTTTATTTCCTTCAAAGAAATAAGGAGTGCTTGTAGGAGAGGCAACGCAGGTTGCAGAGCAGTCCCAGCTCTGCGCGCCAGAGGGAGCTGTAACCACACAGAACTGCAAGTCCCGGTGTGTGCCAGCAATGCAGAGCAGGGATCTTGTCATAGGATGAATGTAAACACAAGGGTTTTGGATAACCTGGAAGTGATTTTATTTTCTGCTTGTTCCTCTTTTTTCCCCTAAATTTCTTCTTACCATTAGAAAGAATACATTTTGTTTTGGTTTGCATTGCAAGAAGCATAAAGCCATTTCAAAGATAAGAGATCAAGCCTGCTGATTGAATAATCTGGTTTATTGTGTTCATGCAATGCAATAGAATTAGCTATACCTACTCTGTTGTTATTGTCCTGGGAAAGATACTTTGACAATGCCATTTTGACTTCTCATAACTATGAAAAACACATTTTAGATTGAAATGTGCTTTGCCTTGTCCCCATGCAAAGCTGAAATTTGAGGGAATGTTTGAAATTAAGAATATGTCTAAGAACAAAAGAAATGTTAAAATCATATGCTTCACCTTAAAAGGCATCCACTTAACAATTTTTTTAATCAGCTGTCATGTGGTTGTTTTGTTTTTGTATGGTCATAATTATATAATCATAAATATACTTTATATACATGTGCTAATAACATACTTTATTATGAATTTGACCATAGCTGTAGCAAATATGTGATCATAATATCATATATATATGACCATAAATATAATTTATAGATATATACTTCAAATGATCATAACTATACAACCCACAATTCCTGTCCTCCTGGTTCTGCTCATGGATGATGGGGGATAGATGTGAATGAAGGAGCAAATTTGAGCCTGGAAACAGGGTGATGAGGGGAAGGTGTTTCAATTTTTGTCTTTGTTTCTTATCATCCAAATATCTTTTAATTAGTTATGAATTAAATTCATTTTCCCCAAGTCACATCTGTTTGGCCCATGACAGTAATGGGTAAGGGATCACCCTATCTTTATCTTGATCTATGAGCTTTTCAGTTTATCCTCTCTTCCCATTCTGTTGAAGGGGGGATGGTGGATGGTGTGAGGCGGGTAAAGGTCTGGCAGCCAGTACAAAGTACAAAGGATGTGGTTTGGAATTGGGTGATCTAGAAAATTTTTGAGTACAAAGGATGAACTATTTGGTTCCAAGGGACGATATGTGAAGAAAAATTGCATTTTTTAAGTCTAGAATTTATAGTCTTCTCTATTTCAAATGGAAAGGAATGGCTCTCTTAGGTTCTCATGGTGTAAGAGGAGAAACTCCACCAGAATAAAAGACTACGTCCTACATGTGCTGTTTTGATATAAAAATTTACAAGAATGCAGGACTAAGTCCTAAAGGGACTTCTTAAATTAATCCTGTTTTGGAAAGGATTATGTAGTAAACCTAAGCCATGGCTGGTCTTAAATAAGGGAAATTTAGAGCAAGAGATTGTTTTATATTTAAAAAAATTTAATATATTTGCATGGGAAAAAAAAGATAAACTCAATACCCCATCAAGAGTAAAGCATAGAACAACTAACTAAATACACAGTTGTCCCAAATTTTTTGGTGTCATTAACTCTTGGATATATCAGCTTTTAGACTCATGAATGTTTTATTTGCTCTTTCATAGATCTTCCTGAGAGATAACCAACTGGATACTGGACAACAAAAGAAGTAATCAGACTCCGCTGACCTGTTTCACCCTGATAGTGAAGAATGAAAAGCAGCACCTGCTTTCTGTGGAACAGGGCTTCTGGTGGCACTTGCTTCTTTCCTTTGGGATGATATTGGCGTAAAGACATCAAGGTATTGAACTCATAATGTTATGAGTTTATACATGCCAGACTGTGTTCCATCACTTTCTGAAGCAGGTATGTTCTTTGAATTACTTTGCCTTATTTTTCAGCACTGATCCAAATGAACTATGGGTGTTGTAATAAAAAAAGGCAGATTTTTACAAACTCTCTATAAGATACTTAGTGCTGGGTAGTATAAAATTGGCACAGAAAGAGCTGAAGTTAATTGGGGTCCCATCTTCTCAGGAGATGTGGAATTGTTACCAGAATTTGGATTGTGTCTTAATTTTATTGCCATTCAAGGGAGAAAACAATATCTTCTTGACTTTGTTCTACTGGAACAAAAATTCACAGTTCAAAAATAGGATTCTAATGTAATATCAGCCGTCAGGAATGTATCTAGTACTAAAATTGTGACTGTTAAATCTTCCTTAATAAGGAGAACTTTTAACTTTTTCTAGAAAAGTATTGTCCCACTGCACTTTTAGTATTTTATAGGACTGCTTTAAATAAGTAAGAAATAATTTTGAATAGCTAAAGTTAAAGCTTCAAGTTGATATAATCACTAGAAGACTGAATAGGCTATTGAGTCTAAATTTCCATAGCTGACTAGGTTATTAAAATTATTTTATGAGAAATACAAATGACATGACTTTGTAGTTCTTCAAAATTAAATCCATCATAACTTTAATTTTGGTTTATGCATCAGGGCTGCCATGTAGCTGATCAGCACTGTCACAGATTTTTTTAACTAATGCTGTGTATCTGTGACTTCACATGGTTACTACCATTATCTTGTTAAGCATTAACAATCCTCAAGTGCCTTGCATTATTCCAGTGCCAGGATAGATCCCAGGATTATGCTAAATATTCTCTAGGCATGCCATCATGAACAAAAATGCTTTTTGCTAACTACTACAGGTGATAAATTAATATCTAGATACTCACATTCAATTTCATTTTCTAACTGTTAACTTAAAACTAAAATATTAGTACATTTAATTGAGTGATTGTTTATAACACTTAAAAGTAGAAAGGTATTTTTTTTCAGCAAAGGACCCTTAATTGTGAGTTGGTTGATCAGAAAAAGAAAACATCAAAGTAAATACTATGTGCCAGAATTACTATGTGGATTATGTTTCTTTGTGTACTTACATGGTATTTGATTTTCTTTTTCATATTGAATAATGCCAAATAACTTAAAAGTGTTACATGGTTGGTTCTGAACCAAAATATGGCTTAATAAATAATATATGAATAATGTCATGATAGTGTTTCTAGCTCAGCAGTGAGAAGGGTGTAATAAATGAGAGGGTAGTCTTACCTAACAAAGCAGGTTTACAGAATTTTTTCTTATGACTGGGTTTACAGCTCACTTTTAGGCTTTTTCTGTGATCACTTTCCAACATTTGGAGAGGGGTCCAACATGTAAAGAAAGAAAGTTGTGGTGAGAGTTTTGTTGTGGCAAGTCTGCCATCAATGAGCTGTAGCTTTCTCTTATGAATCATAGGTATCTATATCTTGTGGTTTAAATTATGGTTTATGTAGAATCCTAGAATGGTTTGAGTTGGAAGGGACCTTAAAGGTCATCTAGTTCCAACCCCTTACCCTGGGCAGGGACACTTTCCACTAGCTAAAGTTGCTCAGAGTCCCATCCAGCCTGGCCTTGAAAACATCCAGGGATGGGGCAGCCACAGCTTCCCTGCGGCAACCTGTTCCAGTGCTTCACCACCCTCACAATGAAGACTTTCTTCCTAATATCTAATTTAAATTTAGCCTCTTTCAGCTGAAAACCATTCCCACTTGTCCTATTACTACATGTACTTGTAAAAAGTCCATCTCCAGGTCTCTTATAGGCCCTCTCTAAGTACTGGAAAGCTGCTAGAAGGAGTTTCTACTGTTTGAGTTTCTTTGTGTTATTGCCTAGCATTAGCTAGGTCTGGTTTAAAAATGTTTCATTCTTCAAATCCAAAAGGATGAACTGCGTGCTGTAAGGAGGTAGTCAAGCCACCCAATGAAGAATCACTGGTTTGTCTACTTCTCTTTTGTGATAAAGGAACAAATGTTAGCTCTGAAGTGGACTAAATCTGTCAGTCTGTGCTTGCACTATAATGTAAGTGTACCGTGTTAAATTTATCATTAATTCAATCCTAAGTCTTGTATCTCAAATAAGATAGGACCCTGAAAGATATCAGTATTTCCCGTGAAGAATTTTTGGATAAAGTTACTTTTATAATACCAGGGTCAATTCCTGGTATCTACTCTCATCATGTAGGTCCAGATTCACTTCACTGGTTCTCATGGTCATGGGTTGGGAGTCACAGAATCCATCAGGTTGGAAAAGATCTCTGAGATAATCAAGTCCAATCTATGACTGAACACCACCATGTCAACTAAATCATGGCACAAAGTGCCATATCCAGGCTTTCTTTAAGCATCTCCAGGGATGGTGACTCCACCACCTCCCTGGCAGCCCATTCCAATATCTAATCATTCTTTCTGTGAATAAATTCTTATGTCTGACTTAGACCTCCCCTCATGCACCTTAAGACTGTGTCCTCTTGTCCTGTCACTGGTTGCCCAGGAGAAGATGCCAACCTCCACCTGGCTACAATCTCCTTTCAGGGAGTTTCAGGAAGTGGTAAGGTCACCCTTGAACCTCCTTGTCTCCAGACTAAACAACCCCAGCTCCCTCAGCTGCTCCTCACCAAACTTGTGCTCTAGACCCTTCACCAGCTCTGTTGCTCTCTTCCGAACTTGCTTCAGCACCTCAATGGTCTTCCTGAATTGAGGGGCCTGGAACTGGACACAATGCTGGACTCAATGAGTCATCCTGAGCACACTGTAGAGATAATAAGGAGAAAGTGCTTGGCCAGTTGTTCTTGGGATCTGTATGCCTGTTGACAATACAAGGAGTCTGATTCAGAGTCAAATTCAATCACAGTTTAAGCACCTAAAATTGGTTTGGCTGAACCCTTGTGCTGAGAAAAAAAAAAGTTCTCCACTTCGTTGTATTAGGTAATGCTTAGAGGTACAAAGCTATTACACTGCTGTAAGAAGTCAATAACCTCAACAAATAGTGGAATAATTCTCCTATGACTTAGAAAGGACACATGTAAACAAACACAAATAGGTGGAAATACCATGTTTGGGTATTAATGCTATAGCAAATTTATCTATTCATTTTAGTGACAGCAACATCATGTATTTCATATGAACAGTGCTATCCAACACAAAAGCTTCTGTTCTTTGGTTTTTGCTTTTCCGTTTTCTCATTTTTTCCTAATAATAAAATACATTAAAGGACGGAGGATAGTATAGAGGAGATTTTATTCTAGATTCACTTTCATGTATTTTTAATATTTTGCTGCCTGATAAAAATCTATTAAAATTAACGATAAGAAATACTATCTATATATGCCTGCAGTCTCAGGTATTTTAAATTATGTTCTACATTAGCAGCTTTGGTAATGCACTGCTATCATGGCTGAACAAAGGCAACGTGCTTTGTCAACATCAGGTGAAGCGTTATATGAAATCCTGGCACTAGAGAAGGGAGCAACACATGATGAGATCAAGAAGTCCTACAGGTATGTAAAATGTGCTTTGCAACAGTTCTAAAAATGCTTATTTTACCGTGATTATGATGGTAAAACCTTTTGAGTTACCTGCACAGTAGACATTTTTTGTCACAATCCTCTCTTTTTTTAAATTTGTGAGCCTGAAAAGAATCAGAGATGATGCAATGCGAATCTACAAGCAGTCTGTGATTCATCTGAAATGTTTTAATCTAAGTGAATGAGAGGTCAGACTGTTGGGATAAACTAACTTGGGCTATTTGAATATTGCACCCAGTTCTTGTGTTAGGATTGCTCCTGAAGTATGTTGAAAAGTAAAGCCAATGCAAGTGCTGTAATGACAATTTGAGAACTAGAGTAAGAACATAAGGAGTTCAATCAGTTTATCTTGTCAGAAGAGAAAAAGAAGATTATTTAGAAGAAAAGAAAAAGATAGATTATTTGATTATAGTGTGTAATATCCTTGAAGGGGAAAATTGCTAGATGTGAGAAAGTTGTTCACTTTATGAAGGCAGGCATAACCAAAAGCAGTGCTTGGGATCTGAAAATGATTTGAGCTGAAAAAGAGGTACATTGTTTTAACTGTGAGTGTAACCAACTATTGAAAAATACTGGCACAGGAATGGTGGTTTCCATGTTGAAAAAGAAGAGAGGGCATCAACAATAATTATGGTCAAACACAAGTTATCAAAATGGTGGCAAATATTTTATTGTTGAAATGTAACAAGACCTAGAAGTAAGACCAGAAGATTTTATGGGTAATTTTGCCCTTAAATTTGCTCAACTGCTGTTGAAAGAGAAAGAAATTTCTATGTCGTGTGTGAAGTAGATGTTCTTGACATTGAAATATGTCAGATATGTACTTGCAGGTTTAATAAATATTGTAAAACTTTTATTACAGCATCATTTTGGGTATTGTGGGTTGCACTGTATATCCAGGCAAACTTAACACAGGTTACTTTCCCTATCAAATGTAAGAATATATATGAACTCAAAAAGGTTTATGAAATAGATCTGCTTGCATCATTGTTTATCTTGAATTTTGGCAAGACTCTGTCCTTCATGCTTTTTGAACAAATTGCATTTCTCCTGCTTTCTGTTCCTAAAGGCACATATTCAGGAGGCAAAAGTAGTGAATGTCCAAACTCTTCATACAATGGAAGGAGAACTGTTGTTCCCATGGTTCTGTTGTCTTGTGCAATTATATCACTGGGAAAAAAGCATATGGCATCAAATTCACTTATGACTTGCACCTCCTTTGTCTCTGTAGTACAGCCTGGCTGTAGAAATCATCTTCTGTCTCAAACTTCATGTTTTCCAGTTGCTTTTACATTTAATTTTCTGGAAGTCCCCAAAGGAGAAAGTTGTCATGGAAGAATGTAGAATGCAATTAACTTTATTTAATGCTGGGCATGAATATGGATGATTTGCACAGTCATCTATAGTAAAACTGACAGTGGTGCTTCCTCCATCTTTATTAGTAATTAGAGAAATAAAAAGGCTGCTTCTGACTAAAGTGGAAATGTCAGAGGGATTCACTTTTAATGGAGTAGCTGTAAATATTTGCAAGATAAAATGATGAGTCAGTCTCATAGATTTGCTTTAATTATGATTTAATTTATGCTAATCCAAAAATCTGCTGCTGAAATGGTATTCTTTAGTACAAGGTATAAAACTAGCCATACCTGATTCTGAGTTTCCTGCCATTATTAATTAAGTCACTGTTAATTACACTACCACAGCCCAGGGCACAATTTGCTTTTTCATAAACATGACAGACATGACTCTGTGATTTTATTTGGAGTTTGGCACAATCTAATTTATCAGGGAGTAAAGCTAATGGGCTTTTTAATCAGCAGAATTTCAAAGGAGACCTGTTTATCTTCAATATAATACAAAAATAATTTTAGAACCTTTTTTTTGGCAAAAAAATTAAATTGTACTTATGCTTCCTTGCCTGACAGTGAAGTAATATGCAGAGAGATAGATACTGGATTTCTTTTCTTCAGAAGTTTCAAAAGATCCTGTTTGATAGACTTTGCACAAGAAAATCATAGAATCATAGAGTGGTTTGTGTTGGAAGGGACCTTAAAGATCATCTAGTTTCAACCCTCTGCCTGGGGTTGCTCAGACTAGACCAAGTTGCTCAAAGACTCATCCAATTTGGCCTTGAACACTTCCAGAGATAGGTCATCCACAGCTTCTCTGAGCAACCAATTCCAGTGTATCACCAACCTCACAGTGAAGAACTTCTTTTGTAATATCTAATCCAAACTTTGCCTCTGTCAATTTCTAGCCATTGCCACTTGTCCTATCACTACATGCCCATGTCAAAAGCCCTGCTCCAACTTTCTTGTAGACCCTCCCTAAGCATTGGAAGGTTCCAATTATGTCATACTAAAGATTTCCCTTTTCCAGTCTGAAAAATCCAAATTCTTCTGGTCTTTCCTCCTAGGAAAGGAGCTCCATCCTGCTAATCATCATGGTGCTTCTCCTCTGGACTCGGTCCAAAAGGTCAAATCTCTGTGACAGTACACTGGTGATTAAGAATTTTATTAGAAAGTGTGTACAGCGTTCTTAATGACATTTAATTACTACCAAGCAAGGAGGGATAATGGCTTACTCATGCCAATGCCAAAGGCCTGTTCTACTTCTAATACAGCCTCTGGGTCCACCTAAGGCTCCCCAGAGCCACAAGAAGGCACAACACCTATGGCCCAGGAAAGGGAAAGAAAAGCTCTGGAGAATGTGGGCATCGATCCCACTACCTCTCACATGCTAAGCGAGCGCTCTACCACTTGAGCTAATTCCCCACCCTGCAGCCTCTGACCGACGTCCTCTCCCCTCCCAGGCACTCAGCCCTCAACCAGCATGCCCTGCACCCAAAGCCTGGGCCTCCCATTCATATCCCTCTCATACCACCTACTCATCCACTCACAGTCCTGCTGGAGGTGACTGCGGACAACCTCCATGGTCAGAACCACCATCCCCTCACCAAGGCTTTTACCAAAAAATGTCTTGACCACTAACCTTCCCAACTTCAGGCAAGAGCTGATGACTGGGCACTCATTCTGGGCAGTTCCCTGGGCAGGAGCAGGAAAAGGCAGCAGTGGCAGTGCAGGATGTGTGGCAGAGCCAAAAGATGACTCCTTCGAGCCGGAGTTGAACCAGCGACCTAAGGATGGCCATGCAAGAGAGCCTACAGTCCTCCGCTCTACCAGCTGAGCTATCGAAGGAAGCATGGGACATGCCCACGTGGACCTCACCCAGCACTTTTCCCAAGCCACACTGCACCACCATGCCTCTATTACCACATCATCCTTCAAACAGCCTCACCTCCAACATCACAGCTCCTTGCTCAACACTTTAGCCCATCAGTCATGCAAACCACAAACAGAAAGGCTCCATAAGCTCTTTGGACATCATTTTCTTCATGACAAGATGGACTCTCCTTAGGCTATACAGATCTTACCTATATCCTGCTGCATTTTCCCTTGATTCTCTTTCACTGTATTTTACTCTGCTCAAGGATAAGACAAAACAAAATTAAAGCCATTCCTCTGTTCTGTAACCTATGCCTAAGCACTGCAGCAAGTCCTCCAGACATCTCCTTCTCCATACTGAATATGCCCATTCTCCTCAGCCAATCCTTAAGGAGAAATCCATCAATTCCTTGAGATTCTTAGCAGCCTCCACTGAGGTTGTTTCACTTCATGGATGCCCTTTTCTGTACTGGGCTTCATGTTTGAGAATTGTCAAGCAAAGAGGGAGAACATAACATTTTTTCTGTTAAACTGCCCATAGTACTTGTTGGAGTATCCCTTTTTCTGACTCCGAGACAGGGCTCCTGAGAGGCATTTTAAAGACTTTTATTGTATTTTCAGTCTCATGTGCAGGGTGAGACAGTACAGATGTTACAATTACACCATCAAAATCAGAAGCCAAACTAGTTCCTAATTACAATATATTATAAGCAGGTTTTGGCCTATCAACTTTTACCACACAATGCTGCTAATGCTTTTCAGCCAATCATCTAAAAGTACCTCTCATGGGTCCTACTACAATACATCTTTCATAGTGCTAGTTCTCCAAAATATCTAGTCTATTTGCAAAGTCTTCATTTAAAACTTGGGTTTAGTTTAACAATGTCTGTCCTATTCCATGGCCTTTCTAAGTCAGCGTATTTTATCTCAGAGTTTGCATACAGATAACACACTATGTGAGCCTTCTGTCAGGCTTTGGGAATTCTCTACAAATCCATTTCTCACAGTACTCTTGACACAACCCTAGATGTCTTCCTCCTCTGTAAATCCAGGGCACACCATGAAACTCCCCAGGGGACACAGATGGATGCTCACTAAATGGTCCTGTGCCCAGGCAGTGGGGATGAAAAGCTCTGGAGAATGTGGGCATCGATCCCACTACCTCTCACATGCTAAGCGAGCGCTCTACCACTTGAGCTAATTCCCCACCCTGCAGCCTCTGACCGACGTCCTCTCCCCTCCCAGGCACTCAGCCCTCAACCAGCACGCTCTGCACCCAAAGCCTGGGCCTCCCATTCATATCCCTCTCATACCACCTACTCATCCACTCACATTCCTGCTGGAGGTGACTGCGGGCAACCCCCATAGTCAGAACCACCATCCCCTCACCAAGGCTTTTACCAAAAAATATCATGGCCACTAATCTTCCCAAACTCAGACAAGAGCTGATGACTGGGTAGCTCATTCTGGGCAGTTCCCTGGGCAGGAGCAGGAAAAGGCAGCAGTGGCAGTGCAGGATGTGTGGCAGAGCCAAAAGATGACTCCTTCGAGCCGGAGTTGAACCAGCGACCTAAGGATGGCCATGCAAGGGAGCCTACAGTCCTCCGCTCTACCAGCTGAGCTATCGAAGGAAGCATGGGACATGCCCACGTGGACCTCACCCAGCACTTTTCCCAAGCCACACTGCACCACCATGCCTCTATTACCACATCATCCTTCAAACAGCCTCACCTCCAACATCACAGCGCCTTGCTCAACACTTTAGCCCATCAGTCATGCAAACCACAAACAGAAAGGCTCCATAAGCTCCTTGGACATCATTTTCTTCATGACAAGATGGACTCTCCTTAGGCTATACAGATCTTACCTATATCCTGCTGCATTTTCCCTTGTTCCCTTTCACTCTGCTGTCTTCAGGTCTCTACTCAAGTATCAGATAAAGGACAGCATTTCCTCTACTCTGCAATCTCCTACAAGCAGGGTCATGCCTAAGCCCTTTGATTCTCGCCTTCGACAGTCTGAACATTCTCACTGTTCTTGCTCATCCGTGTAGAGGTTTCCATCCAGTCCAAGAGGTTCTTGGTGGCCCTCTGCTGAGATTCCTCCATTTAATTGATGCCCTTTCCTGTGCGTGGGATCACCCTCTCCCAAGCATCCTGATGGCCTTTTTCTGAGGTCACTGCACATGGTCCACGTGTGTCTTCTACACAGAGACACAAAGTTGGGCACTGTCATGGCTTTATTTTGCAGGCAGTTAGACATCACACATCTGATCATTCACAGCCTTCCCCGCAGTGTTAGTGAAATTCACAGGGTCAGAAAAAGATGGTTTAATAGGGCAGAAAAGAAATGGAAATTGAAATAACAACAACAATGATAATAACAACTCTAATATTAATAGAACTAAAATATACAAATCATGTGATGCACAACACAGTTGCTTTACATTCAATGAATGATGCCCAGTGAGTTCTTGAGCAGCCATCTTTTTCCCTAGTTTATATACTGAGCATGACACCATAGGGTGTGGAACATTCATTTGGCCAGTTGAGGCCAACTGCCCTGGTTGTCTCCTCCCAATTCCTTTTGCCCATCAGCTTCCTTGATGATGCGGTGGTGTGAGAAGCTGAAAAGTCACTGGCTTACGATGAGCACTACTCAGCAAGAACTAAACCACCAGAATGTTATCAATATTATTTTCCTCCTTGATCTGAAACACAGCACTGTACCAGCTACTAGTAAGAAAATTAACTCAATCCCATCTGAAACCAGGTCAATATTTATGCCTTATTCTATACTATTTATGTCATGCCAAGGTCCCACTTGTTCCAATGTGTCTTTTCTGGTCTTTTTATATACATATGCAGATATAATTTCCTTAGCGTATGGACCATTTCTCTAAAATGTCAGTTGAGTTTATTTAGTCCATGACTTTGGGCTCCTCTTTAATAGTAGTCCTTTGGAGGAGGAGAGATGATGTGTGATGTTGGACTGTTGCATTCTGAAGACAGTTCTGGATCTATCATTGCTCCACTTAGCCTGGTCTAATCAAAATTCATTTTTCATAGATAATTAAAGTTAAATATTTATTGTAATAATTTGTTATGGCATATAGCAACCATAGCAAAGCTGTTACACATTGTTATATAGCAATTAATATAATACAATTCAAATCATTGCCTGTTCTCACACAGAATCAAATCCCCTTGAGATACACATCATACTTCTCCATCCTCCTGCATTACTCACCAAGTGCACCCAAGTCCTTGATCAAAAGCAGTATCATTGATGGGTTTGCCTTTGCCTGAAGTAGGAATAAACCAATCTGTCTTTCACAGCATAATTTCTATGTGTACTACAGAGACTTTTCCCTTTTTTAAAAGTACATCAAAGTTTTGATTGGGCATGGCCAGTTGGATTAGAAGATCCTCTAGTGTTGGCTAACCATGTGACTTTTGCTAAATGTCTGTTCCAATGTTAAAATGTCCCAGAATCCATTGCTCTCAGTGTAGTCTTTAACAGTTCATTTGTCCAATTTTCTAGAAGCTGGTGCATGGTAGGAGGTGTGATATACCCGTTCAATGCCACACTGTTTGAGCCAAATGTCTGAGAGGTTGCTCCTGAAATAAGTACCATTGTCTGACTCAGTTCTTTCTGGGGTTCATTTTTACCTCATTTCTCAAGGCCTAGGGTAGTATTCCAGCCCATGGCATGAGGCACAGAATATGTTTCCAGCCATCTGGTTGTAGGTTCCATCATAGATATTAGTAAAAACTTCTTTAAGCAAAGAGTAGTCAAGCACTGGAATAGGCTGCTCAGGAAAGTGGTTAAGTCACCATCTCTGGAGGTACTTAAAAGATGTGTAGATGTACATTTAGGGGCATAGTCTGGTTGTGGACTTGACAGTGCTGGGTTAATGCATGGATCTAATGATCTTCAAGGTCTTTTTCAACATAAATAATTCTACAGTTCTGTGAGTGTAAGCACCTGGAGCTTGCATTGGCACATTTGTGGGAATGTGATATCATCAATCTGCCAGACTTCCCCGTGTTTATAATTCAGCCACTGTCCTCCATTAGAGATAGGCTTTAACTGTCTGAATTGCTTTATTTCAGGCCATGTTTCACATTCATGGATAATCATGGATAGTGCCCATGCTTAAGTCCACCCCTCAATCAGGAGGTGATGTATATGTTGTATTTCTTCCTTGATGGCCTGAGATATCAGGCCATTAAGTTATAAATAGTTCAGGCCTATGTTACCAGTTCAGATCCACCTTATCCACTTCAATCTTAGCATCCTGACCCATCAGCTGGGATTTTTGATGTTACTCAGTGACCTGAATCTTGGGTACATGACTACATGATGTACTTTTACAACAAAATTCTCTACCCAAGCAGAAATATCCTGCCATAATCCAGCAGTCCAGGTGGGCTTACTTCTGCTCTGCCACTTGACCTACTTCAATTTCAATGCGCCTCCCACAAAGCATTTGCCACCATCTGAGTCTGTATAGCGATAATGTACTTGCCATTTCCCCTGTCAGCAATATCTAAAGCCAGCTGGATAACTTTCACCAGCAGCTTTCACCTTTCATAACTTTCACAGTCAGCAGCTTTTTGAAAACTGACTAGATTCACCTTGTCATTCAGCAGTTTCTGTGATGTGTATGGGACTTCATACAGCAGCTTTCCACCTTTGATATTTTCCCCAAATGTGACAGGACTCACCAGGGCATATTGGTTTTCATTTTCTGGTATTTCATTTACAATGGGGCTTCTTCAGCCTACATCACCTCCTTTTCATGCAATATTCCAAAATCTTTGCCTTCTGGTCAGTCAATGATCACTTCCAAAATTCCTGGGCCACTGGGATTTCCTATTCAAGCACATTGTATCATTGGTGTGCCCAACTTACTCCATGTAGCATCAGTTGCATGATGTGTAGAATGGACTCTCCCTTTGAATATCCTGCCAAGCACTGGCAGTCAGGGTGCCAAGAGGAGCTGTGCTTCAATACTAATCATGTCTGAAGCAGCTCAAACTCCTTCATATGATGCCAATGTTTCTTTTTCAGTGGGAGTATAGCCGGCCTTGAAACTTCAGTGTCTCTGATGCCAAAACCCTAAGAGTCAACTTTGAGCCTTCCCTGGATGCTTTTTGAAGCAATGGCTTCAAGAAGGACCGTTCTCCCCAGCTGCAGCACATTTTCAACATCTTGTCCTGCCCAGAGCAGCCTGAGGGCTACTGAATGTACTATTTCCTTTTTAGTTCAAAGACTTGTTCAAAGATTTGTCATTGTTCAGGGCTCAAATGAGATAAATCCTCTTCCAGGTTAGTTGATAGAATGGGCTTTGTATCAGGCTGTAATTTGGAATAAATATTCTCCAAAAACCTCAGATGCCTGATAAAGCTTGTGTTTCCTTTTTGCTTATTGGTGGAGACCTAGCTGTTATTTTGTTGATCACATCCATTGGGATGCAATGACATCCATCTTGCCACTTTATTCCTAATAACTGGATCTCCTGTGTAAGTCACTTTACCTTACTTTGATTTATGGCAAAATTGACTTTCAGAAGAATTGGGCAATTTTCTTCCTCTTCTCAAAAACTTTGTCTGCTGTGTTTCCCCATATGATAACGTCATCAATGTATTGCAGGTGTTCCTGTTCTAGTGCAGTCTGGTTAAGTCCATGGAAAATGGTAGGGCAGGTGTACTGGACGTCCCTCCAAGTGAAAGCAAATTGTTACTTGCACTCTGCTGCCAAAGGGATTGAGAAAAACATGCTAGTGATATTGATTGTGGCAGGCCACTTGGCTGCCTTTGATACAAACTGCCTCCAGTTCAAATTGAAGTTCTAGCCTGTCTAGCATGGCAGCACTTAGCAGCAGTATGGCTTCGTTCAAGGCACTATAATCTACTCTTGGTTTCCAGTCTCAATCAGATTTTCACAGTGGCCCTGTGAAACTGTTACAGGGTTAGTGAGTCCTGCTGATCCCTGCAGGGCTTTCCAGATGAAAAATTTGCTTATCCATGGGAATCAGGAGGTCTTGGTTGGTGTGATATAGGGATCAGGTGGTTACCACCTCATTTACAGGTTCTTCCCCTTCTTCTTCCTCAGTCTGCAGCCACCTCTCTTCCTCTTCTTATTCTCCTAATGGCCCTGCTTTGGAGCAGTCTGCCTTGTCCACTTCTTCCTGCTGCTGACTCTTAGAAGAGGCTGCTTCATCCCTTCCACTATTTCTTCTTGTGAAGATGATATCAGTACAGGTGGGTTCTTTGGTTCAGATGCACTGTCTGCTGCTGGGACTGGGGTAGCCAAAGTGCCTGACATTTTGTCATCAGATCCAAGACCTTCTTGTCCCCTTGAGGGTACAGAACAGTGTTGAAGAGGACTTGCTAGGCTTGGGCCAGGCCCAGCATGTTGCAGTGATTTGTTTCTCTCTGGAATTACCAGGTTGACAGCATACTTCTTCCTAATATTTTACCAGTTTTTCAGGATTCTGAACTTGTTTGGGGGTGAAATTCCAAAATATTTGAGATTCCCATTGTCGTACATACTTGCCTATACTATCCCACATGTCCTGCCACTATATATGCTCAGGCTCAGGGCAGTTATCTGGGTGGTATCCTTAAATAGCTGTTTAAGTTTAAACAAGGCCTGAAATATAATCAGGAGACATAGCAAGAAGAACATACTGGTTTGAACATCCTGACTATATTCAGAATTCCCAAGAGCTGTTGCAATTACCTGCAAGGAAAGGGGAAGGGGAAATGTATGCCCTACAGATTGGCTCTAGGAGGAAAGATAAAGGATGTAATTAGAAATGGTTTCCAATAGGTGGCTCTAGAAGTATGGAGAAGATAACAATACTCGATTACAAATAGATTAGCCTGGTGACCATCAGTTTTATATCATAAACCAGTGGTACAAAGTATGACAACATAATAACCTTAGCCCAGACCCTAGAGGAGATAAACAGCACAACAGGAAACATACAGAGATGTTACGTAACACAACCCTGAGAACAAAAAACAACTCTGAGAGTAAATAAATCAACATCAGGATTAGTTACTATTAAACTAATACAATGAATGCTAACAAGGAATTTGTTTTAACATATTCTAGTCAGATTTGTCTCCATCTCAACCTTTCAAGCCCCATGTTGGACACCAAAAAGGGCTGTTGTGGTTTAACCCAACAGGAAGTGAACTCTACACAACTGCCCACACACCCCACCCCCAGAAGGGTTTTTGGAGAGAACTGGGAGAAAAAACCAAAATTTATGGATTGAGAAAAAGGTCAACAGGACAGAAAAGGAAGGGGGAAATATCAATAATAAACAGAAATAACAACAGAACTAGATTATACAAAATAAGTGATGTAAAACACAATTGCTCAATACCTGCAGAACAATGCCCAGGCAGCCAGTTAATAAGCAGTGGCCCCCAGCCATCTTTCTCCCGAGTATATACTGAGCCTAATGTCACATAGTATGGAATATTCCTTTGACCAGCTGGGGTCAGCTGTGTTCCTGTTCCAGCTGTGTTTCCTCCCAGTTTCTTGTGCCCCCCAGTCTCCTTGCTGATGGGATGGTGCAAGAAGCTGAAAAGTCCTTGGCTTTGCATAAACTCTGCTTACCAAGAATTATAACAGCAGTGTGTAACAAACATTGTTCACACTCTGAATCCAAAACACAGATATTGGGAAGAAAATTAACTCTATTGTAGTCAAAACCTATATAAACCTATATATAACAGGTACACTATTCTAACTGGTATCTATCCAGTGAAGAGGAAAGTCAGAGACCTTGCTACTATTAGGGAAGTCCTGGATGCTGTCCTCTACTGTGCTTCCCAGGTTTGCTCCCCAGGTTTCCTTACCCTTCAGAGGACAGGGGGACCCTCACCAAAGGGTCCTGTAACCAGGCAAGGGGAAAGAAAAGCTCTGGAGAATGTGGGCATCGATCCCACTACCTCTCACATGCTAAGCGAGCGCTCTACCACTTGAGCTAATTCCCCACCCTGAACCCTCTGACCAAGGTCCTCTCCCCTCCCAGGCACTCAGCCCTCAACCAGCATGCCCTGCACCCAAAGCCTGGGCCTCCCATTCATATCCCTCTCATACCACCTACTCATCCACTCACAGTCCTGCTGGAGGTGACTGCGGACAACCTCCATGGTCAGAACCACCATCCCCTCACCAAGGCTTTCACCAAAAAATGTCGTGGCCACTAACCTTCCCAACTTCAGGCAAGAGCTGATGACTGGGTAGCTCATTCTGGGCAGTTCCCTGGGCAGGAGCAGGAAAAGGCAGCAGTGGCAGTGCAGGATGTGTGGCAGAGCCAAAAGATGACTCCTTCGAGCCGGAGTTGAACCAGCGACCTAAGGATGGCCATGCAAGGGAGCCTACAGTCCTCCGCTCTACCAGCTGAGCTATCGAAGGAAGCATGGGACATGCCCATGTGGACCTCACCCAGCACTTTCCCAAGCCACACTGCACCACCATGCCTCTATTACCACATCATCCTTCAAACAGCCTCACCTCCAACATCACAGCTCCTTGCTCAACACTTTAGCCCATCAGTCATGCAAACCACAAACAGAAAGGCTCCATAAGCTCCTTGGACATCATTTTCTTCATGAGAAGATGGACTCTCCTTAGGCCATAAAGATCTTACCTATATCCTGCTGCATTTTCCCTTGATTCTCTTTCACTGTGCTGTCTTTTGCCCTCTGCATAAGCAGATGACTATTCTACTCTGAAACCTCCTCTAAGTCAAAAGGTCATGTTTAAGCCCTCTGAACCTCTCTTTCTCTTGGCTTACCATATCCACTTCCCTCAGCCCAGCCACACAGAGAAACCTTTCCATTCCTTGAAATTGCTGGTTGCCCCCCAGAGGTTGCTCTCTTTGACTGTTTTTCTGCATAGAAGATCTCAATGTAGGACCCAATACTTTAGATGATATTTGATGTCAATCAAGCAAAGAGGGTGAAACCTCTGTTAAATTGCCCATGCAGATCTGGATGTCATCCTACTGTTTGCATTCTGGGTATACTACTAACACACACAGGTCCTGGCAAAGGGCCCTGTGTCTAGGCAAGGGGAAAGAAAAGCTCTGGAGAATGCGGGCATCGATCCCACTACCTCTCACATGCTAAGCGAGCGCTCTACCACTTGAGCTAATTCCCCACCCTGAACCCTCTGACCAAGGTCCTCTCCCCTCCCAGGCACTCAGCCCTCAACCAGCATGCCCTGCACCCAAAGCCTGGGCCTCCCATTCATATCCCTCTCATACCACCTACTCATCCACTCACAGTCCTGCTGGAGGTGACTGCGGACAACCTCCATGGTCAGAACCACCATCCCCTCACCAAGGCTTTCACCAAAAAATGTCATGGCCACTAACCTTCCCAACTTCAGGCAAGAGCTGATGACTGGGCAGCTCATTCTGGGCAGTTCCCTGGGCAGGAGCAGGAAAAGGCAGCAGTGGCAGTGCAGGATGTGTGGCAGAGCCAAAAGATGACTCCTTCGAGCCGGAGTTGAACCAGCGACCTAAGGATGGCCATGCAAGGGAGCCTACAGTCCTCCGCTCTACCAGCTGAGCTATCGAAGGAAGCATAAAAACAATGATACCTCAGACATTCATTACACACTCATCCAATCATTCAAGTCTCACATCACTCCCTTGTTTTTACATGACTCTCCCCTGCAGGAAATAAGAGACTTGACTTATTTTACATTGCTTCTCAAGCCTGCAGCTCCTGGCCAGGATAGACACAGCCACGGTGGCTCACTCAAAGCAATCATCCAGAACAGAAGGCACTATCAGCATGGCAAGGGAGGGACAACCTCAAGCAAGGAAGACACTGCAGAGATCAGAGTGATGATCATGTCCATTGACTGACAGGCAGGTCCACACTGACAAGCCAGGGCTTAAGTCAATGCAGGACATTTATCTGCACATCAGGTTTGGAACCAAGGTCTCTGTGCCTTGATAGTGCTATGGTTGTGGCCATTACTGACCTAAAGACCAGGACTCCTGCTTTTTAACACAGAAAAAAAGTGAAGGCTCAGGTGTAAACCTAAAGAGAACTCCTGTGCTGATGGTTGGAGGTGGAAACCCCACATGAGGCCAACAAGGGCCATTCAGGCCTATTTAGGCACTTAATGCCCACACAAGATGTAATGGTTACCATGTGAAAGAACCAGCACTTCACTATACCAGCAGATACCAACAGACTATCAGGGTCCTCTGTCTGCTCTGCCTCCATGATTGTGTTCTCAATGCAATCAGTTTGAATGAGTCCTCATATCATCTCTAAATCTACCTTCTCCTCCAAGCAGCCCTCGATGAGGGATCTCATCTTGCTCAAGACTTCAGCCAGTCAGATCATGCCAACCTCCAAGCATGGAGACTGCACAGCACTCCAGGGCACCATTCTTCTCCCACCTGGCTGATGTGAAGAGGTGTCAGGTCTTGAGAGGCTGGTCCTAGACCATTTGTTCTGGGATAGCCATAAAACGTCAGGTCTCTAGAGAGCAGTCCTGGAGACAACTAACATTCAGGATACCTTTGGGCTAGATTAAGGCAAAACGATGCCAAACAATCAATTAGAAAATTTCATTTATGGCAGCAGCAATTTAAACTTTATTACAAGTTGAATAAGTTTAAATCTTATTATGAATGGCCCATAGCAGCAACAATCTAAACTTTTCTGAACAGCCCATGGGAGCAGCAATTTAAACTTTTAAGAAGAGGAAGAGGAGAAGAAAGAAAGAGAAGAAGATAGACATAGAGGAAAATATCTGGATCACCAGCCAGGGTTCCAGCGCTGCCTCTGGTCCGGTTCCTTTGGGTGGTGATTGCACACCCCACCCATCTCTGTTGTGCTATTTATAACCTAGCCCTCATGCATGCACATTTTGTTATTCTCAAACTTTTCAGAAGGGGATTGGAGGAGGCCTCATGGTTTTGATTCCCTTCACAGATGTCAGAGAGACAAGTGCAATGCTGTCTCATACCTGGTTTTGGAGATAGTTACCCAAAGTAAGGAAGCTGATCCCAGGAAAGCATTATCCTGTATCGAAAAATGCTCTTTTCTAACTGCACCTTATCTTGTCAGCATGGAAACAGTCCTTTCCTCTGCTACCAAGTGTTTGAGACAACTATGTTTAGGTTTTCATTCTCTCATAGAAGAGAAAAAACCGGAACCCCTGCTGCTTCAATTGTGGCCTGTTGTTTTTCTTTCCTCCATTGATCACCACAGTAAAAGGCATAACTGCTGAATCAGTACCCTCCTGATAGGCATTTTGATAAGTGCTTGCTTATCTCCCACACAGCCTCAGGATGTGCATGAGGCCACATTCAACAGCCTCTCCTCAAAGAGCAGATGCACCTGCTTCCAAGTGTCCTGGAGCCACTATTCTGAGCTCTTTGCTCTTGGTCAATGTCTGTCTTATACATGGAGGCCCAAGGATGGGCACAATATTCTGCATCCTTTTCATCATACTCAGAACAAAGTGAGAGAATCCGTTCCTTCAATTCACAGCCCATATTGTCATGGTCATAGTCCTAGATGCTGATCTTTGCAGCACAGGTCCAGGCAATGAGGATGAAAAACTCTGGAGAATGTGGGCATCGATCCCACTACCTCTCACATGCTAAGCGAGCGCTCTACCACTTGAGCTAATTCCCCACCCTGCAGCCTCTGACCGAGGTCCCATCCCCTCCCAGGCACCTGACCTAACTCAAGATGCCCTGCACCCAAAGCCTGTGCCCCCCTAATCAACTTCATTTTCACAATACCACCCACCCACTCACAGTCCTGCTGTAGGTGACTGCAGACAACCTCCATGGTCAGAACCACCATCTCACTCAGCGCTCACCCAAAAATGCCCTTGGTCACACAAAGTCAGACAATGGCTCATGACTGGGTAGCTCATTCTGGGCAGTTCCCTGGGCAGGAGCAGGAAAAGGCAGCAGTGGCAGTGCAGGATGTGTGGCAGAGCCAAAAGATGACTCCTTCGAGCCGGAGTTGAACCAGCGACCTAAGGATGGCCATGCAAGGGAGCCTACAGTCCTCCGCTCTACCAGCTGAGCTATCGAAGGAAGCATGGGACATGCCCATGTGGACCTCACCCAGCACTTTTCCCAAGCCACACTGCACCACCATGCCTCTATTACCACATCATCCTTCAAACAGCCTCACCTCCAACATCACAGCTCCTTGCTCAACACTTTAGCCCATCAGTCATGCAAACCACAAACAGAAAGGCTCCATAAGCTCCTTGGACATCATTTTCTTCATGAGAAGATGGACTCTCCTTAAGCCATAAAGATCTTACCTATATCCTGCTGCATTTACCCTTGATTCCCTTTCACTGTATTTTACTCTGCTCAAGGATAAGTCAAAACAAAATTAAAGCCATTCCTCTGTTCTGTAACCTATGCCTAAGCACTGCAGCAAGTCCTCCAAACATCCCTTTCTCCAAATTGAACATGCCCATTCTCCTCAGCCAGTGCTTAAAGAGAAATCCATCAATTCCTTGAGATTCTTAGCAGCCTCCACTGAGGTTGTTTCACTTCATGGATGCCCTTTTCTGTACTGGGCTTCATGTTTGAGAATTGTCAAGCAAAGAGGGAGAACATAACGTTTTTTCTGTTAAACTGCCCATAGTACTTGTTGGAGTATCCCTTTTTCTGACTCCGAGACGGGGCTCCTGAGAGGCATTTTAAAGAATTTTATTGTATTTTCAGTCTCATGTGCAGGGTGAGACAGTACAGATGTTACAATTTACGCCATCAAAATCAGAAGCCAAACTAGTTCCTAATTACAATATATTATAAGCGGGTTTTGGCCTATCAACTTTTACCACACAATGCTGCTAATGCTTTTCAGCCAATCATCTAAAAGTACCTCTCATGGGTCCTACTACAATACATCTTTCATAGTTCTAGTTCTCCAAAATATCTAGTCTATTTGCAAAGTCTTCATTTAAAACTTGGGTTTAGTTTAACAATGTCTGTCCTATTCCATGGCCTTTCTAAGTCAGCGTATTTTATCTCAGGGTTTGCATACAGATAACACACTATGTGAGCCTTCTGTCAGGCTTTGGGAATTCTCTACAAATCCTTTTCTCACCGTACTCTTGACACAACCCTAGATGTCTTCCTCCTCCGTAAATCCAGGGCACACCATGAAACTCCCCAGGGGACACAGATGGATGCCCACTAAATGGTCCTGTGCCCAGGCAGTGGGGATGAAAAGCTCTGGAGAATGTGGGCATCGATCCCACTACCTCTCACATGCTAAGCGAGCGCTCTACCACTTGAGCTAATTCCCCACCCTGAACCCTCTGACCGACGTCCTCTCCCCTCCCAGGCACTCAGCCCTCAACCAGCATGCCCTGCACCCAAAGCCTGGGCCTCCCATTCATATCCCTCTCATACCACCTACTCATCCACTCACAGTCCTGCTGGAGGTGACTGCGGACAACCTCCATGGTCAGAACCACCATCCCCTCACCAAGGCTTTCACCAAAAAATGTCGTGGCCACTAATCTTCCCAAACTCAGACAAGAGCTGATGACTGGGTAGCTCATTCTGGGCAGTTCCCTGGGCAGGAGCAGGAAAAAGCAGCAGTGGCAGTGCAGGATGTGTGGCAGAGCCAAAAGATGACTCCTTCGAGCCGGAGTTGAACCAGCGACCTAAGGATGGCCATGCAAGAGAGCCTACAGTCCTCCGCTCTACCAGCTGAGCTATCGAAGGAAGCATGGGACATGCCCATGTGGACCTCACCCAGCACTTTTCCCAAGCCACACTGCACCACCATGCCTCTATTACCACATCATCCTTCAAACAGCCTCACCTCCAACATCACAGCTCCTTGCTCAACACTTTAGCCCATCAGTCATGCAAACCACAAACAGAAAGGCACCATGAGCTCCTTGGACATCAACTTCTACAGATGGACTTCCTCACAGCCACACAGAACGTACCAATATCCTGCATTTTCCTTGATTCCCTTTCACTGTGCTGCCTTTAGCCCTCTGCTCAAGCATATGAAACAACAAAATAACAGTAATTCCTCTGTTCTGTAAGAGTGCTGGAATGTCATGTACAAGTCCTCTGAACATTTCCTTCTGCAAACTGAAAGCACCTATTCTCTTCAGCCTTTCTTTAAAGAGAATTCCTTGAGATTCTTGGTGGCCCTCCAGAGGTTTCACTATGCCATTAATGTCCTTTTCTGTACTTTACTTGATACTTGAGAACTGTCAAGCAAAGAGGGAGAAGTCAATTATTCTGCCAAACTGCCCATAGTAGTCTTGATACAACTCTGGATGTCATCCTCCTCTGTAAATTCAGATCACACCATATACCTTCCCACAGCCCCCAGAGAATAGATGGGTCCCTGACAAAAGGCCCTGCATCCACACAAGGAGAATGAAAAGCTCTGGAGAATGTGGGCATCGATCCCACTACCTCTCACATGCTAAGCGAGCGCTCTACCACTTGAGCTAATTCCCCACCCTACAGCCTCTGACCAAGGTCCTCTCCCCTCCCAGGCACTCAGCCCTGATCCAGGATACCTTAAAACCAAAGCCTGAGCCCTCCCTAATGATCTTCACTCTTACATTACCCCACACTCAGTCACCTTCCTGTTGGAGGTGACCCCTGGCAACTCCAGAGATCAGAACCACCATCCCCTGCCCAGGTGTTCACAAAAATACTGTGTCTGGTCATCTTCCCAACCTCAGAGAAGAGCTTATGCCTGTACAGACCTTTGAAGGGAAGCCTCCTGGGCAAGACCAGAAAAAGGCAGCAGTGCCAGTGCAGGACATGAGCCAGAACCAAAAAGTCACTCCTACGAGCCAGAGCTGAACCAGGGACCTAAGGACAGGCATGTGCAAGGAAACCTACAGTGCTCTGCTGTGTCAGCTGAGCTATCAAAGGAAGCATGGGGATAGACTTACATCCTCTGATACCTCATAGTGCTGTCATATTTGACCCTATAGAACATACTTTCCTGTCTTCAAAATATTGCTGTCTTCATTCAAAAGCACCCTCATCAGACACACCCTTGTGTCAGAGTCTGGCCTGATCTCACTTTTCAGCCTAAGCCTCCCACTGACAGAGGTCTTGAGTTTATTTCACTGATTTCATTTCCACAAGTGCCTTATCCATCTAAGGCACACTTATCCATCTTGTGGGTTCTCTGTTTGTTGTCACTTTTCTGTCCCAAACTTGCTTGCTGCTGAAGAGGGCTGCAGTGGGCAGTGATCCTGAGGTGATGAAGAAGACCATTCACCATGAGAAAAATATGAATGGACATAAACCCATGGTTTTGGCATAGGAAGTAGCCTTCATTTCACTCTCTCCTTTTTTGCCCTCTTCCTTTTTTGTCATAATGAACTCTGTGTTATGTCACATTGTTTTTGTCCTTTTATTGTTTCTTGGGTTGGAGCTAACAGTGTCCTTTGTCTCACTCATATGTATTGCACTGCTAATATCTAGATCTTTTTCCCATCGCTAAATTATCTCCAAGTAGTATATGTCATTTCAGTGTGCAGAGAATTGTTTTGGTAATGTACTCCTTTTAGTGAGAACATTTGTCCCAAAATCAAAATAAGAATATAGATTATTTTTTGTTAATTGCTGAAAGTAATCCTGGAAGTAGTCTAAAACAACACTAGGTAAAGTGAGATTGCAACTAATGTGTTTAATCTTTTCAAAACTACATTCTGTTCAAATTCTTATTTTTTATAAGATTGTTTGGGATGTAGGTCAGGCAGAAGATGTCTTTGGGTCTCTGGGAAAAGAAGGAAAGACTGGAAACTGATTGTCCAATGCCTGCAAATATACATGAGTTTTCAAAAGTAATACTTCTCCTTTTTTCTTTTCTTTTTCTCTAATTGTTAGGGCTTGTATTAAGGTAAGAAAAGGGATAGATCGCATAATTTCCTTAAATACTTGGATGATACATAATGTCATTAGTCATGCATGACTTAGCTTGTTTTTTCAGTTCTCATATTAAATTTTTCATTATGCTTAGGGTACATGTTAAACATGACCAAAATTCTGTGTTTAAGGGGTAATATGCACAGTGTATTAAATATGACTGAACATGAACCTATTCATGCTATTAGACACGTTTAAGGAGTTAGTTATGACCTATGATTCAGTGACTTGAGTTCAAAAGAATTGAAGAAATCACTGACAGAAGCTGTTCCCAGGCTCATATCAGGCTTGATATTGGCAGGATATCTTCCAGGCAGGAACTGTCATCAGGAACAAAGCAGTTACTTTTTACTGGGGGAGTAACCTGTACAGGGACTTCAGAAGGAAATCAAGTAGGACTCAACTCTGAGGTTGAATTCGTTAGAGGAAGTGTAGACACACTGCCTTCACACCACAAATACTATTTTTGGTCATAGCAGTTATGGCTAGCTCTCAAAATATTTAGAGAGAATATTTACAAAACGAAACATAGTTTGGCTGTGATTGAACTGCCTTAAAACACTACTAGATCACTTTTGATGCCACTAGAGGTCAGCACTAGTCATTAAATAAATGTCCTGGAGCCTTAGCAAGTTCTTTACAGGGAGTGGTGATTTTTGAAAATACATACTTCTGTCTATGCTTGTTTTGCAAGTGTGAGTTCAAGATGGTTGGAAGCAAACCCCTTCTTCTCGATGCTGTGCTTCCCCACTTCTGTGAGCCAAGAGTCAGTCACACGCAGTACTTTTCAAGCTGTACCTCTCCTCAATTGCCAGTGGTGAGTGCAGTCAGGGGGAAAAAGCAGTGTCAAACCCTGTCCTAGTTTTGGCTTCCAATGGCATAAGAATCCCAAACTAGTTGACACTACTCCACTCTCATGCCACACAGGGATTACTGCATTTAGCTCTGGGCACCCCAAGACAAGAAGGATATGGACCTGCTGCAGCAAGTCCAGAGAAGGGATATGAGGATGACCAGAGAGATGGAGATAGGCTGAGAGAGTTGGTGTTGTTTGGCCTGCACAACAGAAGGTTCCAGGGAGACCTTAGAGCACCTTCCAGTACCTAAATCAGTCCTGCAAGAGAGCTGGAAAGGAACTTTTTACCATGGCATGAAGTGATAGGACAAGGGGCAATGGTTTTAAACTAAAAAGGAGCCTATCAACAACAATGTTTAGATTAGATATTAGGAAGAAATTCTTTACTGTGAGGGTCATGAGGCACTGAAACAGCTTGCTCAGGAAAGTTGTGGATGCCCTCTCCCTGAAAGTCTTCAAGGCCAAGCTGCATAGCGCTTTGAACAACCTGGTCTAGTAGAAGTTGTCCATGCCCATGGTAGGAGGGGCAGACCTAGATGATCTTTAAGGTTCCTTCCAACCCTAACCACTCCACGATCCTATGAAAATAACCATTCTATGATGGTACCTATGATGATTCTATGACAATCCCCTTTTACTGCTTTAAGGATTGTCTCAGAAGTGCAACAGTGTGGAATTAGGCCAAAACACAGTCACTTGAAACCGGGATTAACTCATTATGCTTTTCCACCTTGTGCTTCAAAAAGATGCTTCCCTTCTATTGCAACTCCTAACTGTGTTCTCCATCATCACTGTCTGGGCTTCTGCAAACACAGACACTGTTTACAACATTTTAATGTAGCTACTATTGATAGGCAATTGAACACAGAATTTCCTTTGCTATAAAGAAAATAATGTTGCCTGGATAAGCAGTGTGATTATCATGTTTTTAAACAACCTTTAAAAAATCTTTATCTTTGCTAAAACCTGCTAAATGATGTAAATGAGTTGGCAGTCATAATGCAACAAATGCCTGTGATTTATTATCATGTTGCAATCTGTGCTTTCATCATATATCACTGTCTACTTTAACACAGTAGCTGACTAGGTATCAATACACAAAGTTCATTCTCAGTGTAATAGGCACACCTCTTTTATCAAAACTTTCATGTTTGGTTCCTTCATGTCACTTTTCTTCCACTGAGTACATCCAAGCTGGAAAAAAAGAAGGCTGAACACACAGTTCAGAATTATTATAACTCCATGAAAATATTTTTTGTAATGTTTTGTGTCTGTATACATGCATACATACAGATGACTTATTTTCCCGTTTTTTTTGTTTGTGTCTCGTATTTAAGAAAATTGGCTCTGAAATATCATCCTGACAAGAATCCAGACAATCCAGAGGCTGCAGAAAAATTTAAAGAGATCAACAATGCTCATGCAACCCTGACTGATCTGTCCAAGCGAAACATATATGACAAGTATGGATCATTAGGGCTCTATGTGGCAGAACAGTTTGGTGAGGAAAATGTTAACACCTATTTCATGCTCTCAAGCTGGTGGGCAAAGGTAAGCTGTTATTTTCTTTTGGAAATCAAATGTTACAATGCACACTGACAATTACATACACAAGAAACCCTCTGAAAAAACATGATCTCTCTACAGGCTTGAGAAATAGTACGATCTGACTCTAAACTAAAAACTTAATAAAACAATACTATCTGGAAAATTGACAGTGGCAGAATGCAACATAAGCTCAGACTAGCACTAATATAGAAAGGTTTGTGGTTTTTTAAACCTGATATATAATTATAGTACATGTTTTGTAGCACTTTCAGACGTTAATTAGTTTTGAATCTAGTGCTCTAGGTTAATTTTGACTTTCTTTTCTGTAATGACTAAATAAAAATGACTCATTATTCAAACACAAGAAGTCCCATTTATGTGACAACCAATTAATAAATTACTATGATACAAATTTAGCTGTCTTTTTTGCTATATATAGCATACAACATAAGTAAGCAATAATAATACATAACACTGTGATTATGGCATTATATATGTGCCCTGGTGACAGAGCAAGAGAAAGGAGCTCAAAGAAAAGGTCAGAAGAGTGTAATGGAGGAAGAGAGTAAGACAGGAAGAGAATGATACATCAAAACCCTGCATATTGCTCAAGAAGAAATACATAATGGGCTGTTCTAGTAATGAAGGAGTTCCCTTATCATATTGTGTCTTCTGATGTTTGCATATATCAAATCCAAGTGTTTTGGCAAATACTGAAATGTTACAGATATGCAACAAACAAAATTGCAAATGTGCAAAATCCATGCAGCCCCCACCTGTCTCCAACCACAGAAGCACAGGAGAACACTCTGCTGGACTGTGCTGGAACACATAGGAAGGTGGCCTGTACTGTCTGAAGCAAGCGTGCCATGACAGTTTTTATCTGAGAACTGTGGAACACAGATTTCTTTGTTCAGCAAGGAACAGGCCAGTGCTGCATTGCCCCACACTCCCCTTTTAAGCTGGGAAGTCATTTGGGCACTTTGGGGGTCTGAGAAGCCATAATCTGACTTCTGAATCAGGATGAGGCAGAAGCTGCTCAAATGCAGAACACTGCATGAAAGCAATGAAATACTGGTGTTTGAATTAAACTTGCAAAGGTGCTGCCCCTCAGAGGCTGGTTGGAGGCTGCCTGCTTGCAACTGCTCTAGCTGCCTCCTGCTGCAGGCCAGACACCCCACCATAGCTGCTGTCATCTCCTGATGCATCATTCCCCTTGTCTTTGCTGTTCACCCAGTCCTTCTGCCTCTTTGTCACAGTTAGGTGGCCTTAGCACTGAGAGGGCAACAGTGTTGACTCCTTTAACAGATTTTGGCAAATAAGATTTTCTTCCTTTTTTCTTCCTTTTTTTTAGCTTCTATTTTTCTTTTATTTGGTGATTTTTAATGGAGATTTTATTGAGTATAAAATCCGCTAGGGTCATAAAATCAGGTACAGAAATAACCACTGTGGCTTTGACTCATAAAGAGAGCAGTGGGGAGTACAGATAGAAGCTACTAAGTCCCTAACAACTAAAGGAGAAATGTGAGGATTGCTTCAAGCAAGCTGTATCCCAGAGGTGAGACAAGAAATGCTGAAGACCAAAGTAATCACTGCTCCCTGGTTTTCAATAATTTAGTAAAAAAGATCCAAAATATGTATATAGCATCATTTGAGGATTATCACAGGTTGGGGAGTTGTTTGGGGAGTCTTGCTATGTCTCCCCAAACACAAAATCCTACCACTCCCAAAGTATAAAGAGGTCACCAAGTGGTTTTTTTTGTTTGCTTTTCTTTTTTTTTTTTTTTTTTTTTTTTTTTTTGGTAAGATGAGCTTACTATTTCTCATTTATTTTTAGCTCATGCACAAATGCTGGATCAATTTGAAATTTTTATATTGGTCATCATAATACTATTTGAGTCTGAGGCATCATCTGCAGATGACCTCTGGACTCCTGATTTCCTCCATTCTGGTGGAGAACAGTAGGGACCACAGCCTTGGCTTGTTATCTTCCTCATTGGCTGCAAACATTCCTCTTCCCAGCACACTCATACTGGGAAAATCTGACAGTTGTGAGGAGTTTTATCATTAGCAGTAAGGAAACTCAAATGAAAGGAGAAATGAAAAATGAAAATTACTCTTCTTTTTCAGAGTGCTAGACCTTTTAGCAGGCATATTAAAGTGGGAACATACAGACATGGGCAATGGGAACTCAAATTGCTTCTCCACTGGCAGGCATAGGGGTTCTTTGTTTAACTGTTTTAGCAAAAACCAATTCACTCTCTACCATGAGGACTGTTTATTGATGACACCAATACACTGATTTTTGATTTAATAACTATGATAATATAAGCACAAAAAATGTTGAAACATTAAAGGTATGATGGACAAACTCAATGTGTTTTCTCCTCTAGACATTTTCATTCTTTATTTTTTTTTCATTCTATACATTGTGGTGATATATTTTCCATAATGGCATAAATGATAAACAGTCAGATAACTTATTTTAGGGATTATGGCACCATTTCAGGTGTCCCTTAGAAGGAAAGCATTTTAAGACAAAAAGTTAGCATCCTCCTTTTCATTTAAAACTACCTTGCCCACTCTAGATACATGCTTATATTAGTATTAGGCATATAAATAGTTTTATTACCTTCAAAGATGCTCCAGTCAGCTCCCACTGACATTAGTTCAGACGTGCATACATAATATTATTTGCATAGCTCTGTTGTCAATAGTTTGACAATATCCTGACATTTGTGCTTACTTTCTTCCTCAGCAGCACATTGTCTTAGGAATATAACAAATAGGTAGCAAAGGACAGACTGGATAACTATAATGCTAAAGCCTAGCTGTACCTCCAATCCACATATACCTGGTGGCCACAAAGCTGTGCTGCTTTTACCTACACATTCAGAGAATCATAGAATGGTTTGGTTTGGAAGGGACCTTAAAGACCATCCAGTTCCAACCCCCCTGCCATGTGCAGAGGGACCTCCCACTAGACCAGGTTGCTCAGAGATCGATTCAACCTGGTCTTGAACACCTCCAGGGATGGGGCACTCATAACTTCTCAGGACAACCTCTTCCAGTGCCTCACCATCTTCACAATGAAGAATTTCTAATATTTAATTCTAATTTTTAATATCTAATCTAAATCTGCCCTCTTTCCATTTATTTCTCCACATCAGCTTTGATTTGCTTTCCAGGAATGTCACTGTTTTTCCTTTGCTCTTATACCACTATGTCCCTAAAGAGATGTCCATGGAGATTTCTTCTGTGTCACAAACATCTCCGTGTAGTCCTGGATCTACCTCGGGTCAGGAGCCAGGCTGCTGTCACGTCCCCATGGAGCACAGACTGCCAATGCCATCCTAAAGGCTCCCCTCCTATGGGTCCCATTGCTGCATCCCAAGTGTGATGCAGCACACACTTGAACATCTGCAGAGCTGTGCTGTGAACTCAGGCACTGACTTCGTCTGAAGGAAGAAAGCTCTGTAAATTTAAATCTTGACACGTACTAAGATCTCTGGTCTTGGCCTCAGGCAATTGTGTTGGCTCTTCTGAAGCCTCTATGCTTTGTGCCATGGGGAAAAGAGTGAGCAAAGGTGGGAACTTCCGGCTACCTGAGTCCCCAGATCAAGAAACCATAGTCTGAGGATTATAATTTAGGAGATGTTACCTGTGTGGTCCTGCACAGGCTAATGGGGACAGAGACAGACACCCACAATGGGCAATTCAAATACTCTTATGGCTGAATCTCCCCCTGAAAGGGCTTTTAACTTCTCTTTGATTGTGTGGGGAGTCCCCAGCAGCTACAGTTCTAAACTGGATGCCTTAGTTCAGTGCCCAAAATTATGTGGAATGCATCTGGTCTTTGCTTCTTTTTCTCTCAGCTTTGTTATTGACAAGAGCTTGCCAGTAAATAAGTGTTTGCAAAAATGATCTTGGGCAAATGAGTCATTTTAAAGATGGAAATGAGTCATTTTATGGTGGGTGGGGTTTTGCATACTGCCTGGAGGGTTTTTTTGAAGGCCATCAGCAGAACAACTGACTTTCAAATGTTGAGCATGGGGGTGCCTGTTGGTTGGTGTCTTCTTTGTGGATGTGGTCCTCAGTGACAAGTAGGAGCTTGTGGGTGAGGAGGGCTTTGAAAGATCTGGCCCTTATTCAGGCACTGGGACAGCAGGTAGACTCCTCTCAGTGCCAAGCACTTAGAAACCACAGTTCCTCTGACATTCTGCCTTCAGCTGTAAGAAACAACCACAAGTTTGAGGAAGGTCATTGCTGACAGGATTTTCATCCCGCTGTGTTTGACCCAGGGCCTGTTTGCAGTCTGTGGTTTGCTGACAGGCTGCTACCTCTGCTGCTGCCTCTGCTGCTGCTTCAACTGCTGCTGTGGAAAGTGTAAACCCAAGGCACCCGAGGGGGAACAGCAGGAGTTTTGTGTGTCTCCAGAAGACTTGGAAGAGCAAATTAAGAACGACATGGAAAGAGGTGTGTATTGTAGGAGCTTACCATGTGGCAAAGCTGCTCAAAACAATCTTTAAAGCCTGTAGTCCAGATGTTCTGCTCACAACGCTGAGGCTGCTTCCAGACTTCAGTGGAGATGTGCCAATTCACTCTAACTAAGACCACAAACCAGTGAACTTCCCAAATTATGTATTAATGCAAAACCAAACTTATGGCACTTACAACTAAATATCTCCTGTATCTCTTATGAGACACTTACACAAAAAAAGTCTTAAGGCTTATTTTAAGAGACAATGTTCACCCTGTAGCCCCCATGCCCACGTTCTTTCATATCCTAGATCCTAGGATATGCTGTGCTGGACTGGTGCCTGTCACATCTGATTGGCCTGAATAAGCTGTCATCCAGACTTAAGTACGGTAAAATTTATCCCTGCTTGTGGTGTATATTGTACCCATTCAAGTGAAGGCTGCAAGAAAAGATGCAAAGTTTCCAACAGTAAGGTTGTGCAGTAACCCAGGAGAGTATGCCAGGGAGCTACCATGGTCCTGTCCTTCTCCCATCCAGCCCCCAAGCTGCTCACTCTCTTCTGCACTGGCAGTAGCAATTCTACCTTACTCAGGCCTTGGATAAAATCCAGGCATAAATTAGTCCTCTCAAAAATGTATGTAATTCCTGGCCCATTTAATTCTCTGGTGTGCTTCATGTTGGAGTAAGCAAGTGCTAACTTAGGGGGAAGAGGAACAGGGAACTTAGGAGCCAGGAACATGGGCCTGTGGCAGCAAAATGACCTTCACAGCAAGTCAACCTCTTTTTTTGTCTTTGCTGCATTCCCCTAGCTGCACATTCAGGTTTTGACCATGCCAAGGGATGATGAAGGTGATTTCCTAATTTGGCACCAGTGTAGGATACATGCTTTGAACAAAGAGTTCTGTCCTATTGTGCCAAAGAGGGGCAGTTTTGCTTCCATATTCAGGGCAAGTAGAAACATCTCAAACTGGATAGATATGTACAGGGTGAAAAATGCAGTGACCCTTGCTCCAGCAATAAGAACCCAAGGTACCAGGGAAAGACTGAGGACACTTTTCAGTTGCAAATCTATATAAACTATGATTAAGATTATGGGGTTTTTTATGACAAGGACCTAAGAAGTCAGCTCACTCTTTTTCTCTTCCATTGTTATGGAAGATCTTATACTGTTATATTCTTACGTTAATTATGCTTAAAATAGCGCTGCCAGATTGCAAATGTCATGTTCCCTTAGCAGTAAGAAATTCTTCCCCCCCAACTTTTCACACAAATTTACCCTTCCATAAAAATGTAACAAAACACTTGTAGTAGTTGAAACAAATGCTATTTTTATAACAGTTACGCCAACGTGTGGTGGTGTTTTTAAATTGATTTTGCCTAGAGGCATATCAAGGTAAACACAGCCAGCTTAAAAATTGATCATACTTGATCAGTCTCTGCAAAGGCAATAAAAACTACTAGTGAAAACTTTATAATCACAACACCTTATTTGAGACAAATTCAATAAACTCTATGACATTAGGCACCTGAAAAGTGCTAATCTAAGATGGGCCTTGCTTTTAATGAGTCTATGATACCAAAGCCAAGTCTGAAGTAGAAGGGTGGAACTTTGAAGAATCAGAGTATTTAATTTCTGCCCATTTTGTTCATTTATTTTTAATTTTAATTTTCCCTCAAAATCCAGCACAAAATTCCCCAGTGGCAGAAAAATAATTGCTCTCTCCTTCTGGCACAGCTACCAGAAGGTATTGGTATTCTTTAATTTTAGGCCCCCTTGACATCCCTTTACTCCCACCAAGTCCCACTGAGACCAATTTTAAATATTAATTTTAAATGCTTAGCAAAGTACCAGTCTGGAAAATTAACAAAATGTGGAATTTCATGTTTTAAGTATTTGAAAGACAATATTAAATATATAGGTAGGGTCTGAAGAAAGCGATATTTTTATACCTTTCCTACTCTCTTCTTCAGTCTTGCTATATTTTCCTCCTAATCAAAACCAGCAAGTCTCAGTAAAGTAGAATTCTCTTTAGTTTAAAAGAGAGCACGGAATATAAATAAAAGCTTTGTGACAAAGGGTTACATGAGCATCTTTTCTGCAGCTGAAAGGAAAACAGACAGTGCATTTAGAAAAAGAAAGAAAGAAGAATGACAACCAGATCAAAGTGTGCTTCCTGCCTTCCTTCTTCCCTTGTCATCCCAACTTCAGGCATGCTGGCCAGAAAGACAGCTGATTTTTAGAATAGCAAAGACTGTGCATTTTTGAATGTTGAGCCAAAGAAATTAAAACTCATGCCTTCCTTTAGGTAAATAATAGAAATGTTCCTGTATGTAATTCAGAAACAAACTGTAATCACTTGTGCAGCGGATTCAATTTTAGAAGATGAGATTCTATTAGGATCCAAGTTCTTTGCATGCCCTCTGAGCACAGACTGAGCATTCCAGCCAGTAATTAATTTCTTTGCTTCCTGCTGTCCCCAGCATCTACACTATGACTAGCAAGAACATCTTGCTGAAGTCAAAATGTATAATTTTCAAGCTAAGGCCACACTAAAAACTATCCAAATAATTTTTAATCAGTCATTGCTCTTCTGAGGAATGCATCACTAATAAAGCATCACAATTCCTGATGCTAAAAACCTGTGAGACTGAGCCCTTAGCAGCTGTGCTCAAGTGGGACCTGCCTGGTGCTGGCTGTACTGCTCAAAAGAGTTGAGATTTAGACTTCAACTATCGAACTGACACAACTATAGTAATTTTTCAGTTCCTCACATTTCTCATTAACAAAATTAAAGTTTTACACAGTTGATTTCATTCCTCAAACTAACATACCATAAAACACAATTATTAGTGAAAAAGAAAGAAGTGTGAGGCCAAACATTCAGTGATCCACTCCCTAAAATCTAAGAGCAAAGTGAGTTGCCACTGAAATCAACACAATCATGCCAACGGCTTCAATTCTGTTGAAATGCTATTTCTCTAGAAAAAGATAGTTTCTAGGGGAATTTATATTCCTCTAGAAGAACTAAATTTGACTAGTTCTAGTACTCAGCTAGTTCAATGTCTCCCTTGAGAGCCTCGTTTTACAGCCTGTACTTCCAGGGGTAACACGACCATCAGAACTAAAGGAAATTAGGAGTTTGCAAGCCCTGGCACATACTTAGCTTACAAGGATTTCTCCTCACAACTATTGATTTGTAGCAGGAGACTCTGACCTAATATAGAGTAGAAATCCAAAAATTAAATGTTATGTTTGGGTTATTACATTTTAAGCATGACATTTTTTTAGTGTTTCAGATCAAACAGGACATTAGAAAGGTGCAAAATAAGGTAATCTGTGGTATCATGCCACGATGTTACAGGTAACCTGTCAAAATGCACTGGCAGAGGGAAGTATCACTCGCTTGTCTGCAGCACAGACACGTGCAACACTTCATCACTTTCCCACACACATGGGGCAGGTTGACAGATTTTGCTTCCACTGAAGTTGATGGCAAAATTTTTGTTAACTTTTGTGTTCCCGGAGTAGGTGGCAGTGGAATTTGGATTGCCTTTGTACTTCAGGCTGTAAGAATGCACTCAAAGCAGTTTGGCAGGTCTGTTCTCTCTTGTTCAGTTATTGTAAGAACAAAGCAAGGCATTTCTAGACCAACTTTTATTTTACAGAAAATGAATTCTGGGAGAGAGAAAAAGAAAAAGAATAAAAGAACCTGGGTAGAAACTTTCCCAACTCAGAAGCAATAAGTTTTTATCACTTCATTGTCTCCTCCACACTCCATATGATACAAATGTAGGCGAACAGTGAGCAGGAGCTATCTATAGAAAGCAGTTTAAACTGTGAATTCTGCCTCACCTCCATTCTGCAGCTTGCCATTAGCAGACTATATTTGTACAGTTTATTATGCCATGGGTCCCTGTTCTGCTAAAAAACCCTACCATCAATCTTAGAAGGGTGCAAGCAGCAAAATGCTCGGTGAGAATGTCAGCTAAGAGCTATCTGCAGATCGGCTGGAGGCAGCGCGACAGATTTGCAGTGGGTCCTGTTCTCCTGTTGCACACCTGGGTATCACAGCAAAATGAACTGCTAATCTCTGCCCTCCATCAACAATCTTCCAGAAAATGAACAACTTGAAGGCAGAAGTGGGTGGGAGGGAATGCTGCTCAAAACTCTAGAAAACACACAGCAACTTAAAAATGGATTGGAACTGCCAAACTAATATGAGCCTGAGCTGAGCTCAAAGTATTAATTACTCATATACTTTTAGAAGTTATGAAACATGTCTGTCTTTGACCTTGTGTCTAAATATGGAATTGCCCATACAGAGAAGCTGCTTGGCATTTAATCATTCTTGCCTTTCACCTTGACAGAGTCAAAGTTGTTCTACCCCCACTGAGTGGAAGCCGTATGGCATGCAATTAGATTCCTGCTCTGGGTTAAGTTACTCCTGTACATTACATCTTTTGCCCATGATTCATCCCATCAACTGTCATGTAAACAGAAGGATATGTCAGATGAGATTTTTTTCCTGAACATTTGGTCATTTGGCAAAAAAAGTCATAGCTTGTATTCAATTACTGTGAAGGCTGTGTTAGTATCAAGATATAGATAGTCCAAAGTTTTTCACAGGATACATTTCACTAAGATGACTGAACTTGTAAAAGTCAGTCTCTGAGACCTGAGTACTTCCCTCCCT
This sequence comes from Acrocephalus scirpaceus scirpaceus, assembly GCA_910950805.1. Lineage (NCBI taxonomy): Eukaryota > Metazoa > Chordata > Aves > Passeriformes > Sylviidae > Acrocephalus > Acrocephalus scirpaceus. The sequence continues at coordinate 91,415,989 of OU383773.1, forward strand.
CCAAAAAGCATGGGTTTGAAAGAGGCCCAGGAGAAGGGCAACCAAACCTTGTCCTTTATCAGATGGAACACAATAGCCATCAAGGAACTCTGTAAAGACTTCACTTCTACTTTCCTCCACCCTACAACAAATGCATTTTTAATAGATATATTGGAAAAGCAAACACAAAGTTGCACAGAGTGAGAAAGTACACAGCAGTAAGAATTTATATAGTGATAATATGAAGTTTTGATTGTACCAAATTCATTAAAATAGTAATTCCCAGAGTCCTATTGCATATACATTACATAAGACTTCAATTTCAATTTAATATTTTGATTTAACTAGCTGGCTTTCAGGATATATATGATTTCTCTCCTCTCAAGTGTATTACTATTACTGCTCACACATTTTTTCCTTTTAACTCTCCTCTTTATTGTTAACTCTGCCTTCCTCAAGACTCATTTCTATCCCATTCTCATAAACACTGTCAAGGTTAGTGCTTGCTGACTCACAACAGCACTGATTATATTCAGTCATTTGTAGGAACAAGCACTTGCTATTAGAACAGGCAGGAACCTTTAGCCTGCAAGCTCTGCAAAGCATCAGGCACAGCAAATGTCCAGTTTAACAGCAGCAGCAACACCCAGAAATCTGCCACCATATGAGAAATAGGGGTATTTGTAGGCATTTGTAGGCCTGGTGTGGGCAGTGTCACCTTGTTGGTACCCACACAGCTGTCAGTGAAACCAAATTAAGCTGTGACCAGAACAGTGAATGAAATGTGGTGATGCTAACAAGAAATCTGACTTTGGTAGCAAGTGAAGGGTTCTTAAAGTAATCTTTGTTGTCCTCTCCAATTTAGATGGAGAAACTCTTATTACGCTTCAGCCGACTAACGTAACTGAGAAGACACAACTGATTGGGGACAGCCACCGCAGCTATCGCACAGAGTCCTAGAGCAGGCCAGAGACCTGCTGCTGCTGCTCACTGAGTCTACAGTGAGAAAAACATGTGATGAGTTCTGCAGCCTGTGTTCATAGCTGTCTTTAAGCTAATCAAGAGTAACTTGAGAGCAATTTTCTACCAAGGCAGAATCTCCCTCTATGCTACTTCCAGTAGGTGGTTGATACCTGCCTGCACTGTGTGTATGGAGAAACCTATGGCCTGTACAGAGAACACTGGTCTCTCACAGCTTCAAATTGTCTTTCCCTCTAATAATATTCCCTTTGGTATAGCTGGTCTTCTCCCTGCCCTCATCTGTAGTTTCACCTCCCAGACACAGTCTTGAGCTCCTTTGTGGACACACTGGCTGCCTCTCCCTGCCCCAGGAACTTTCCTTGCATGCAGCAGTTTTGCTGGATGTGAAACATTCCTGTGAGGGAGCCCCAGAAGTGCTCTTTAGTGGACCTCAGGTAGAAAGTTGATGGTAAGACAGAAGGGGCTCTCCTTCCCAGAGAAGAGGTGCTCTGTGGAGGGCAGCTAGTGGCTTGCTGGGACCAAGCTCTGGCAATTATAAATTATAAATCCCGAGCCAAGACAAAGTGCTAGGAGATTTTTCTGGTGGTTGTTACAGTGCAGGTCACTCCAAATCCAGGAGCCTCATCCACAAGCACACGTAGGCACTGTGTCTTCCCCTGCAGAAGCTGCAAACCCATGAAACAAAGGCAAAGGACAAAGACCACTGGGAATGGGAGGTCGGCCCTGGGCTGTCTGAGAGCCTCTCTCCTCCTCCCACAGGACTGTGGCAAAGCTCCTCCCCTTGGCTCCCAGCCAAGTGCTGTCTGCCAGCTGGCTTATTCCACTGTGCCCTTGGCATGTGGCCCTGCTGCCCTGCTGGCACTGGGCTGGGAGCCATCTCACCAGCACAGGCACTGGGGCTGTGGGAGCAGCAAGGACTTGGCAAGGAAAGCAAGCAGCAAAGGAGTGACCGTCCTCCTCACCAGCTCATTGGGGTAAGACTGAAAACTCCCTTCTGTGCCAGGCACAGGGGCTTTAAGAGCACATGGCATGATTTTAAATTAAGAGGCAGGAATGAGGTGTATGCTCAGGTGTACCACTATACAAATCAGTAGAGATACATGCGGGTATGGCTAAAGGAAGCATGAAGAACTTAGGCCACTAATTTGTAAGAGCTAAAGGAATATCTCTTAGGTCTTAAGCTTAGCACCTCACTGATTTGACATAGCAGTCTAAGCCTAAGGCAGCTGAATTTCTCCTTGTTTATCATTTTACATCAATCATTATCAGTTCTGTGTATTTGCTATTTTTGCATGCTGTGGTCTAAAGGGGGTCACAATACTCCACTAAAGGATACAGACTGGTGAATATATAACTAGCTATAAGTGTTCTTCCCTTGCTTAAAATTGGGTCCCGCAGCTGTGAAACATTATCTTCCTTCTATTCTCACCTTTGACATCAAATGTCATTCAGCTAAATATATGGGAAAAGAATGTGTTTTACAGAACCGTCTGTAACTCCAAAGTCAAGACATACTACTTTCAATGTTTCTTTAAAAGTCCCATAACATAAGGATGTTTTCAAGACCATTATTTCCTGTTCAGGTTATATATCTGTTCTCTGGATGCAGGCACTGGGGACAGCCAACATGCATATTGCCCTCAGAAATGTCCCTGGGTTTCTGCTCCAGAGAAGAGGGAAGGTCCTGGCATGGCCAGAGTTGTGTACAGGCACTCGCTTCCCTCCCACCCACAGGCTCCTCTTTGTCCTCAGTTGCAATGATTTTGGAAAGCACTTGTATGTACACAACTCCAGACCACCATCCTACCTTCCCACTGAGGATGTGCCCATCCAACCCAGTGGCTGGGGCTGGTGACACCGTCCTGCCTCTGAGGAGACATGACCCCAGTCTTTCCAGTGGCAGCCAAGTGCTGCACATCTTCCCGTTGGGGGAGTGGATCAGACAGCACTGGGGTGCTGTGAGATGGGCAAAGCCCAGAGACTGGGTATGTGCTATGGACACCAGCACACACACTCCTCTGTTGGCTTTCTTCACTATTCCCCTTTTCAGGGTGTTTGTTCTGGCATAGGATGTTATCCCCAATGAAGGAGTAGGGAGAGCACATGGTACATAAATCTGCAGGTGAAGTAATTTCCTAAATTTCACTGTCTGGTAGAGAGATTTAGTGTGAAAATGTCCAAATGTTACCTAGTGACTATTTCCAGCAGAGAGCTGAAAGAGGCACTAGGAGAAAAGTCTGGTGTAAAGCAACGTTTTATATGTGGAATTCTTTCCCAGGTGAAATCCATCCTCCTTTTCCCATGGAAGTCACTGGGAATTGCGCCTTTGATTTCAACAACAGCTACAGAGCAGGCCTAAAGCCAGGGAGGAAGAAGTAAATCCCATAATAGCAAAAGCAATTGGGGATTTTTTTCCACATGCAACACCTCTGATGGGCCTAGAGGGCCAGAGCCAGAGTTCATCAAAATCAAGGAAATTTTCTCCATGGGCTTGAGAGGTACCGCAAGTCATGTGGTTCTTATTTATGCTTTCTAAATGAGAGCTTTTTCTGGAGAAAGATTTATGACTCGATCTCACAGTGTGAAGCAAAGATGGACAAGCTGCTGCATGTTTGCAAATCCCTTTTACAGACACAGGGTTCTGTACAGAAGAGCCACAACACATTATCTCAGTTAGCAAAAGACCTCAAAACAAACCAGTGACCAAGCCTCTGAAGGGGTTGTCCAGGACTTGCAGCCTAAAGATCTGAGTGTCTGAACTCATGGCTTAATTTCAAATGGGAAACTTAGTTTTTAAAGTACCAGAGTATTTGTGTCTCTCATTGATCTCAGTGAAGATCAGCAATTCTGAGGACATGTGGGAAAAGGATGAATAAGGATTTCAGAACTTAGCTCTTCAATCTGATTTTACTCCTTTGTTTGCTTTTCAGAAAAGTTGCTAACATGAACACATAATAATGCTAACATTATCTGGTTTTGTGTACAGTTCAGTTGCACACCCAGAAATCTCAAAATGTACAGATCCTCAATTTTTTCTCTCTGTTTTGCTACATTTATTTATATGTAAACTTCATGTATTCAAATCTACCCTGGCTGTCAATCACTCTGACTAATAAAGGTTGTATGTATGAATTGTAGCACACCCTTTACCTTGCCACACCATCAACAACTTCATTCCGGTAACAGCTATAGAAGCTGTTGAGACAGCTGTCCAAAGTTATGGCTTTGCACCCTGACAAGTGTATAATGGCAATTCAGGGTTTCCCCAAAGAGGAACTAGCTCTTGGATTGCAGTAGATGTGTCTGTTCATGCAAAGCAGCCAGAGCTATGGCCACACATTGTAAGTCCTTTACTTAATGCAGAATGCTTGTAAAAAAATCGTCAGTTCACAAAGTGATGTAACACAGTAGTTTCACTGGAATCAACATCTATATGGAACAATTTCTCCCAGCAAAAGGTGTGTGCCAAGTGGAACCATGGCACTGCTGAGGACAGCAGCAGACATCTAGCACCTCACTCTGGGGTTTTGCATTTGCTCAAGAGCCAGCGCAGAATGCCAGATAATCTGGGCGTGCTACAAGACAGGAATATTTCTCACTGGGTTGGTATCCAGTCTCTGTGACCACAAAAGCCCAGGCATTTGAGAAAGGGACAAGGGGCAACAGTTTTGGCTAGATATATTCTTAAAGATCTGTTCCTTTGTGTGCTTAGATATTAACACATACCCAGATTCATTCAAAACACCGAACAGAAGAGGCAGCATAGACAATTTAGGTGTACCACCATGTAACTAGTTATTTAAGTAGTTTGTGCACTTTTACTCCCCACAACAAGTTTGTGGGATAAGCTACAATGCTTAATACAAAAAAACTTCAAACATAATTGTATGTTACTTAATTTGATTGCCTACCTCGTATAAGAAAGAATACCAGTATGATTTCAGTCAAAAAGAATTACATCTCTGCTTCTTTGAAGAATAAAATCATTAAAAAGAATTGAAGAAGCATGCTAACCTGAGTACAGTTAAAATTATTGATTTATTTTTCTATGTTATCATTTCCTGTAGAAAAGAGTGTGCTGTTATGAACCAGGGGGAAAGACCACAGATGATCATAACCCCCTTCCTTCTCTCCACAAACTGAAGTGAGCTCAGTCATCACATCCGACTTCTCCTTTCATTTTGAGAGATGAATGGGTACAGAGTTTCGTGCAAGAGGACTCAGTCCTTCATGCCACTTTCACCCATCCCAGGGTTAGGAAGGAAGGAAGTAAGACGGGACAACTGTGTGGTAGCCAACACCTATAATAGACGCTGGTAAAGACACAAAATTTTCGACTAAGGGAGAGATAAATACATGCTAATCTTAGAATGATTTGGGTAGGAAGGGACCTTAAATATCATTCAGTTCCAAGCCCTGGTCATGGGCAGGGATGTGCCCTGTCCAGCCTGGACTTGAACACTTCAGTTGGCTGGAAAAGAAAATGTATTCCTTTTGTGGCAGTATGTACAGATACAGCCTTATGCTGTAAAAACAGTGTCTAGACATTTGGAAGAGAGGAGACTTGGAAAAATGACCCTCAGAATTTCAACATCGTAATTAACTGCAATGAGACAAAGGGATCTCAGCCGGTATCCTCCTGCACTGACTTGCTTTGTGGCACGTTGGAGTATGAACACATATACTGTTTTCCTTTAGAAATTAAGGAGGTGTTGGCAGTCCTGCATTAGGCACAGCATTCCCTGCTCCCACAGGAACAACCGCTCCTGAGAGGGGTACAGTGCACAGGCTCGGTTTGCGATGCGGGCGGAATTCTTCGAGAAAAGCAATGGTCTCTGCAAAAGCTCAAAGAGAAATTGTTGAAAGGCACTTTCCATAGGGGAAGAAAAAAAAAAAAAAATTAGCGTCTCCTTCGAGCCGGAATCGAACCAGCGACCTAAGGATTCCCGTGGGGCGTAACCGCTACAGTCCTCCGCTCTACCAGCTGAGCTATCGAAGGGACCTGCCACTCACACCGCCGCCGCGCACCAAGACCGCAGCTGGCTCGCTTTGCGCATGCGCAGCACGCACTGCCTTCGGGCGGATCTTACGGCCGGTCGGGGGCGGGAACGCCGGGAGTGCCCCCTGCCGGAAGGGCGGGACGGGGCCCGAGCCCTGAGGGGCGGCGGGGGCTGTGCGGGGCGCGCCGCGCCCTCGCTCTCGGGAATAGAGGACAGTGGGTAATCCCACCGTACGTGCCGGGCCAGTGGCGCAATGGATAACGCGTCTGACTACGGATCAGAAGATTGTAGGTTCGACTCCTGCCTGGCTCGCATGTTTTTTTCCTTTCTTGGCGCTGGTCGCGCGTTGAACGTGTCATGGCTTTCCATCTGATCTCACCATCCTGGCTTCTTATATTTCTCTTATTTTTTCTCCTTTTTTCGCTTCTTTTTCCCCATCTGATCTCATCATCCTGACTTCATCGGCAACTGGGTGACAGGGCAAGGAGTGACAGATACAAAATCAGAGGGGAAATTTAGATTAGAGATTAGGAAGAAATTCTCTGCTGTCAGGCTGGTGAGACACTGCAGCCGGTTTCCCAGGGAGGTTGTGGGGTCCAAACTCTGGTAGTGTTCAGGACCAGGCAGGATCAGGCCTTGAGCAAGGCCTGATAAAGCCTGACCAAGGCAAGCATGGCCTAGTGGGAGGTGTCCCTGTCGTGACAGGCAGGTTAGGATCAAATGATTTGTAAGATCCCGTCCAACCCCTTAAAATTCTATGATTCTATGATTTAACCCCATTTGTCTGCCTGGTAGTGCTGTGTTTCCCAAAGCAAAACACCACTGTGGGCTTAAATGTTTCAATTTTTTTTTTCCAAATTAGCCCAATTGACACACCATTATATTACATGGGGGAGAAACCTTCTGGCCCTGGGAGAGGAGCAGTGTACTCCCCATTAGCCTGATGCTCTATGGTCACTCATCCCACAGATGACAACAAAGAAAACAACCAGGAGGTCTCTGAAGGCAGCAAGCAATGCTGCTGTGATTAGGAATGTTGTTTATGTTTTAATTATCCCTTAGTCTTCAGAAGTGCAAGATCATCCTTGTTGTGCAGTTGCATGAAAAGTGTGTGATTTTGCAACAAAACCCAAACATTTTTCATTTACATAAAGGCTATGTAGTGGATAAAGAAGAGCTTGCAAGCAGGAGAGGCAAGGAAGGCATTCCCAATGATGACATTTGCTAGCACGCCATCGCTTCAGAGTAGCCAGTTACTGAATCACAGAATGGTTTGGGTTGAAAGGGACCTTTAAAGGTCAGCACCTTCCTGCAATGAGCAGGGACACTGGCTGTCTTCAACTCAATCACGTTGCTTAGAGGCCCAGACCTTGGATGTTTACAGGGAGGCGGCATTCACCACCTCTCCAGGCAACTTTTTCCAATGTTACATGAACGCCACTGTAAAAAATTTGTTCCTTATATCCAGTCTGAGCCCACCCTCCTTCAGTTTAAAGCAATTATTACCCCTTGTGATGTTACTACATGCCCATGGAAAAAGTCCCTCTCCAGCTCTGTTGGAACTCCTTTAGGTACTGGAAGGTGCTCTGAGCTCTCCCGGGAGCCGTCTCTAGGCTGAACCACCGAAATTCTCTCAGCCTGACTTTAAAAGACAGTTGTTTCTCTGCTCTGGTCACTTTGTGTCCCTCCTCTGGATTCGCTCCATCAGCTCCATGTCTTTCCTGTGCTGAGGCCCGTGGAACTGCACGCAGCAGTGTGTGGATCCAAATTTCCCCAAAGGAGTGGTTCACAGTGGAATGAATAAATAACTGCGGTAGCTCATGAGTGCTGCTAACACTTGGAAGCCATGTGCGCGCGTTGCTGTGAAGGGCCCTGCTTTTGCTTCACTAAACACGGTTGCGCTAAAAAGCATGCAGCTCAGGCAGGAATCCAACTTCTATTCTCCAGGGTCGGAGCGAGAGGATTTGGCCATTACGCCAAGGTCTCCGTACCGACCCACGGCCCCGGCCGCTGCCCAGTCACCAAACGCCCTTCCCGCCTCTCGGCCCCGTGAGGGCCGAACCTGCCAGCAGCATGCGCAGAGCCGCGCGCGGGGCGGGACGGTGGCTTGTGCGGCCGCTGGGGGGCGGAGGCCGTGTCCCTTCGATAGCTCAGCTGGTAGAGCGGAGGACTGTAGAGGCCGCGCCCCGCGGGAATCCTTAGGTCGCTGGTTCGATTCCGGCTCGAAGGAGACGCTGAATTTTTTTTTTCTGAGATCAGAGCGCGGCTTCGCTCCCGCTCAGGAAAACTCTCTCAGAGCCGCTTACAAACACGTGTGATACACAAGCAATTCACTTTTTTTTTTAACTTTTTTTTTTTTCCTGTGGGGAAAAAAAAAACCTCAAAGAGGTGGCAGCTCTGCAGTAAATACTGAAAATACGTGTTGTAGCGATGCTTTTGGAAGTGCTTTGTTGTTTTTCATAGTAATATTAGTTATTATTATGTTTAATAAAACTAGAATTAATTATTATTTAATGAGATTTGATAAATAATATCGTAACACAGAATTGTTAGGATTGGACAGGATGACTGGAGACCCACCTACTGACACAGAGTCACCTAGAGCAGTTTACACAGGAATGCATCCAGGTGGGGTTTTAATGTCTCCAGAGAGGGAGATTCCATTACCTCCCTGGGCAGCCTGTTCTAGTGCTCTGCCACCCTCAGTGCAAGGAAGTTCTTCCTCATGTTGAGCTGGAATTTCTGGTGCTTTAGTTTATGGCCATTGCTCCTTGTCCTGTCACTGAGCACTGCTGAAAAGAGTCTGGCACCATCCTCATGGTACCCATCTCTGAGATACTTATATGACTTAATGAGATCCCCTCTCAATTTAGTAATACATATTTGGATATTTGGCATTCTCCTATGTGAAGCCAAAAAAAAAAAAAAAAAAGCATTTTTAGTTCAGTCTTGGCTAATTTTGTTAGGTCTTCTTTCCCACGCTTATCCTTTTTGTTCTGCTCTGGACAGTCTCTCCTCATTTTGCATGTTGCTTTATGTGAAGTCAAACAATCTGTACTAACTGGGCTTTCTGTGATGCCAGGTAATCCTTACAAATGAGGGCTGTGAGCACCCTGGCTGACAGGAGTGGATAAAAGTCCTCCACCATCTCTTGACTTATGGTGACAGATGTGATGTTTGGCCCTTTGGATGTGCCAAAAAGGGTGACATGGGATGTTCTAGCAGAATGTGGAGCAGAAGGAGAGGGGTCATAGAGGTCCTTACACAGAAGGGGTTTAGTGCAGACAGATGAGGGCTTCCTTAGGACATAGTTAATACGAGAGCCAGCACTCATACTCTGCTTTTTTCTCTCCTGTGTTCTATAGTTTCCTTTTTCCTTCAAGTCTCCTTTTCCATTACAGGTGCTATGTGGGGTGCAGAAAAGCATGCTTGGCAACAGCTCCTGGCTTGGAGAGAGTAAACGTGTCTGAAAGTGTCCAAATCTGTCTGCATAGCAGGGGGAGAATGGAAGTGAAGTTTTCTCCTTCAACAGAATCCCGAGTGAGTCTTCTCTGTGTGGGAGTGTTTCTCTGGGGTAGATTTCAGATATGAGAGCAAGGAAGACCCACTCTCTGTGGGAATATAGTACAAGCAAGATTATCAGCAGGGAAACAGATTTATGAAGCTCAGCAGGAGTCAGACCTGCACATTGCCTCTCTTTGTGCATTACATCCCTGGCCCCAGATACCTCTTTATTAATTAGTATGTTTTTGTGCATGTGTATGGACACATGCACAGACACCAACAACAACCTTTTCTCCCTTCTCTTCCAGCATGGTGCAGTGTATCCCTCTCAGGAACTGTCCCATGAGGAATCCAGACATAAAAATCTGCCTTTTAGGGAACAGAGGCATCTCAGTGAGCACAAATTGAGGAAAGATATCCATTTCCTTAGCTCTCTGTTATCCACACAACTTCATACTCACTAGCAGTCAAATCTGAATCCACAATCCAAAAGCACATCCCTGTGCCAAAGATTTATTTTGTTCCCGAGATTCTCCCCTTCCTGTATAAACATCTCTAAACTCCTTTGTTCCTTTTCACTGATTCAGTGGCAACTCTTTTCTGCTAAAGGATAGCTCACAAAATAAAAGCACAAACAGACTTCCTTTAAGAGTAGGGATCATCTCCTTTCTCCCTCTGTCTCCATCTCTAAGATATTTTTTCTCTCCCACCCACTCAGAAAGAATTGACATGCATACATTTCTGTATAAGAGTGTAATACACCTGAGGGAGAATGAAAGCCAGGAAAGAAAAAAAACCAAACCAAAACAAAAAACCCCCACAAAATGTCCTGGTCTGAGGACTTACTTTATGCTAAGCAACTATTCTGCCTCTTCAGTTACAGCCTGCGACTGTTTGGCTCAGTTTCTCATTTTTCTAGGACATGCTCGTGGATGTAAAGGTACTAAATGTTTTTCACTACAGTAGCAAACTGTTCATTGCTTGTTTGATAGTGTAATTTGTGAAATACTTCATTTAGGTGCAAGTTATTAGTGACAATCACCAGATATTTTTGTATCTGGTCTCCAGCAAGGGCCAATAACAAGCTGTGTGTACAGTCTGTTCAATTATTTGTATCACTTAATAATGAAAGATGCCAGAGATTATAAAAACCCCAGTCATAAAACATTTCACTCTGATATACTGGGTTGGTTACCAGAGTAGGGCACTTCAGGCAAACAAGAGATGAGGGGTTTTTAAATAGCCTGATGGGTACAGGGGGGACACACCTGCTGCAACAGAAAGGAAATTTTCAGGCCCTGTCTTGTAAAAAAAGGTTTGTTTGTATTTCAGACAAAAGCTGTCCCTTTTGCTGGAGGAAGGGAAAACAGAATAAATCTCATGGGAGTATGATGGTAAAAAGTTTCAGTCTGCCTCAAGCATTTCAGAGGAGAGATGGTGAAAATATTCCTGCACAACGAGGTGCTTCCTCATGGATGCAGTTTGAGATATGTGGCACATGCTTAGGCAAGATGTTCTACTGACCCCAAAGGTGGGAAACCACTGGAAACAAGGGAGCACTTTCCTGATTTTGTTAGTACCTGAAACTTTATTATTCCTTTACTGAGGTACTCTTTGTCAGTGTATCTATTTTGAATATTGTAAACCCATGCTTCTTTTTGTACCTACTCTTCACCTGACCTAAGTGGGATTTCAGGGTCACCCAGCTATCACTCAGCATTGGCAGCTCTTTCAGCTCACATCCTGGGCACCTAGACATGATTTTTATCCCCTTGGGACATTCCCCTGTCCCATTTCAGCAGGAGGAGCTGGATAAATGAGCATCCTCCAGGGTCAGCCAAGCTGGAGTGTGACAGTGGAAAACTGGAAGATGCTGGGAAAAGACTTGAATATTGGAAGTTCCCAGTGGTGTTGGGAAAGATCTATGTTATAAAATCTTTTCAAAAATAAGTCTGTTTGGAGGTGGAGCTGACCCAATTGAGAATTCTCAAGCATGCTGAGCAGGATGTGTGAGTATCAACATAAAGGAATACAAATCCCCATCTCCAGCTTCTGAACCGCTTATTTATTTGTTTGGTTTTAATTACCCAAGCTTCCCAGTTTTCCAGCCACCTTTGCACAGGGGGGTGGGTAGGAGACTTGGGGAAGACCAGAGTTAGGAAGGCAAGGAGTATAAAGCTGAAAAGAAACGAGCCAGGTAGGAGTCGAACCTACAATCTTCTGATCCGTAGTCAGATGCGTTATCCATTGCGCCACTGGCCCGCAGCTGCTAAAACAGCCACCCGAGGGCGACTCTGTATCTCTCCACGGGAACACATTTTTTCCGGTGCCTAGCACTGCGAAAATGCAGAAGTTGCACTGTGGAAGTTCTAGTATCTGTGTCCAAGCTCCGTATCTGATATTGCTTCACTGTGATGAAGAGCTTTGCAAGCACAAGCTGAGAATAAGTCCCATTCTGTCACCTGATGCAATATCTATGCTGAAAGGAAAACAGGAAAAACATAGTCTCATCCAGTTCCCAAATTCTGGCAGATGTGTCATGCCCCTTCACTCATAAACCCTGTTGTCTCCCTGCCCCTAGCAGCCATTTGCACCAGCAGAGCCTGCCTGTCCCCCTGGTGTCTGGAGGAGGAATGCCAGCTGGTGGGAGGAGGCGGAATCTGCTGCTTCCATGGTTCTGTAGCAGACGGGCCTTGCCTGGTCCTGCCTCCGGGAAGGACCCCAGATCAGACAGACAGGGCCTGCAGGGCTGGGAATGACACAGAGCCGCTCTGCTCTGAGGGATAAGGACATCTCTGAAGGCAGTCAGACAGCATCAGCACCTCACCTTCCAGGCAGCCTTCATGCCACTGTCGCATCAATACCTCTCCAATTACAACACGCCTGACTCACATCGGTACGTTTGTTCCTGCCCAGACCTCTGAATTACTCTTGGTGTCTACCCCATAATTTTTTCCTACAGCTCAGCTGCCAGAGACAATGCTCTTTGAACTGTCCAAATGGGCTTTGCCTCTGAATTCATACAGTGCATCGCATCGGTGCTTCAGCAAAGGCAACTGTTATCTCAGCAGCTGTGGTCTTGGTCACCTGATATGTTCCACAAAGGCAACGAGGTCACAGAACTTGTTTTGTAGTTTTTACTCATCAATCACATGCAAAATAGATTTTGCTTTTCCAAGAAGAGATAGGGATTTATGGCATTTTGGATTCAGCTTCAGGACCTCTTGCTGACACTTGCTGACTGCTTTTCTGAGCCCTTTGCTTACTTTGTGACAGTCAAATGTGTTGATCCATCACTAATAATAACTTTATGTCAGTGAGCTGAGAGCTTCTTTCCCATGGTAGCCTTTGATGTTTGAGTTCTGGCATGACAGTTGTCCATTCAGGCTTTTATGAACAGGTCTGTACCAGAGAGAGTGAGGATACTGGAAAAAAACTCTGCATATTCAGTCCTAGTTTCATTAAGCCAATGAAAACCAAACCAAAACAGTTAACCAGTGTTGTACATTAGGGAGCTTGGGAAAGAACATGAATGGTGCTTTTTTCCATTCCTTAGAAGCAGGATGGAATTCATGCAACCTGCTGCCATGGAAAATGCTGGGAGCTGTTGGAGTCAGACGTTAATTACCACAATCCTATTTGAACATGCATTGTTACTGTACATTCCTGGCAGCAGTGATTTTACCTGACTACTGTGATAAGTGATGGGTTTTGGCTTGACTTGCTTGTGAGTGCTCCTTCAAGTCATGGATTATCTTGTGGGGTACTGAAGGTATTATGTTCTGGATAATAATAAGGTTGTTGAGGATGAGGTTTGAAAGGAGGGTGAGCCAGTTTGACAGCTCTTTAGTCCAAAGTAAAGAGGTCCCACTTCTCTCTTCTCCACTGCTCTCAAGTACACAGCTTGCCTTGTCCTAACTATAGTTGTCTGTGGGTGCTCCAAGCAACTGAGTTAGCTTGATAATCCAGCAAGGTGAGTAATTTTCCAGTGGTCAGTGAAGTGAATCAGCTCAGAGGGTGCTAATGAGGGGGCCAGACCTTGCAGTCAGGGCCAGCACAGGGTAGGTTAGAGGCCCAGGCTGCCCTATCCTGCTGGCTAGGGCAGCTCAGCCTCTTGCAGGTGCTTGCCAAACTGCAGCCTGGAGAAGTATTGTGATGAGGTAATGAAGAAAAAGGCATGAAGTGGGAGCAAGGAGTGACAAGTGAGGAATATGTTTGGTAGGTGAGAGGTAGAGCCACTGTCTGTGTCCACAGACAGCTCACTTTAGACCTGTTATTTCTAATCTCTCTTCATTTTCGTCCTTGCTCACTTTACTTTGTGCAGGTGCAAATAAGGTGGGTAGCAAAGATGAGGCCCAATTCCTGACTGCCTCAGGCTGGTGCAGGGGAATAAACTGGGAGGAGCAGATCCTTCATAAGGAAAGTCTTGCAAATAACTTCTCTCTTGCAAAAAGGTTTTTTTTCCTCTGAATTAACCAGAAAAACCACAAAGTAAATGAAAGGGGGTGAACATGTCCAAATGGGTGGTGGGTGAATAACAACAAGAAGGGTGTAACTGCAAACAAGAGTTTGCAGGGGTGGAGGTGGGGCCTTTTTCTACTTGGGCATCTTGGACTCACACCTATTCCTCCAGCTGGCAGTCAGAGAGATGATCCACTGCATGGCCAGGCCAGGCAGGATAGAGGGCTTCCACGTAGGAGCTCCAAGATCCCTACCCGCCCTCTGATGGGATGAAGAATGATGTTAGAGAGGGATAGTCTCTTGGATTTCCGTGTACTTCCAACAGAATTTCTCTGAGCAAACAAAGCTGCTCCGTTTTGCCTAATGCAGCAGGTTCTGCATTCCAAAACAGCTGCATCATGGTGTCTGGCAATTCAGAAACCAGGACCCAGTGAGATGGGCCCTGCTTGAACCATAGAGAGGGCTGCAACCAAGACTCATGGTTTGAGACAAAGCCTTGGTCAAGTAGCAAACAATCCAAATGCCTGGAGAAAGCCAGAGCCAGAGCTGGGAATTCAGGCTAGTGGACCAATAAGGGAGTGAATACATGTAAGAGCTAGAAATGAGAAGTGGTAATACATCTCTAGAAGACACCTCTCCTTGCCTCACTATTGTCTGGGGTAGAGCATGGGGGCTGCAGCTGAAGGAAGGGACATAGCTTTGGATATTTGCACACAATGCTGTGGATATCATGGAGAAGAAGCTGGCAACCCAGAGTGCTGGTAAAGTGCCCCAAGCTGTACGTGGAGTTTTACCACATCCTTTGGCAAGGAACAAGTCATTAGTATCCAATTACACTGAAATCATGCTTAACGCAAGACAGGTTAAGACAAAAAGACAATAAAAACATATATTCACAGTTGCCAAGACAGATAAACTTATAAAAGAGGTAGGTGGGGAAATGAGAGAAAACCAGGCTTCAGTTACTGGCTTTGAAGATTAAATCAGCACGGCTATTCCCTCATATCCAGGCATTTTGCTGCAGGCCCTCCTGACAGTAAGGAGCAGACAGCCTACCTTCCTCCACACCTTATGCCTCAGGCTGTGTTGACCAAGAAGCTTTTCCTTGTAGGGGAACAAAGCATTTCTCATGTTCTAAAAATTTTCTGCTAAAACTCCAAATTCTTCCAATCCTGCAAATTTCACTGATTTCGTATAGAGCTCTTCCTATTTCTTCCCTGTTCAAGAGACAGGATGGCCTTTCCTCTTGGCAAAAATAAGAATGATTTCATTCCTTTAGCATTACCTGGCCAGCTAACAATACCTTGGCTCCAGTGCTAAGCCTAAGTGCTGTCATGGGAAAGGCACTGACTTGATGTCTCAATGCCACCATTTTCTTTTTTTTTTTTTTTTTTCCTTCTGTAATAATGTAAATATCTCTTCTTTGCCCTGCCTGCTATCATTATTCCGGTAGGCATACAGCAAGGTGTGTGAGCCTAGTCAGCCTTGGTTTGGAGGGGAAGTGTTGCTTCAAACTAGTGCTGGGAATAGAAGGGGAGCAGTCCCTGCCTGCTCAAGCAGAGGCTGTTCTCTGGTTGATGGGACTTGTCTTTTCACAGAGAGGGCCAGACAATTCACCCCTTCATGGAAGAGGATAAAGGAGATGAAGATTGATGAGGGAAGAATGAGAAGCAGGTTGCTGTGGTGCTGTGAAGTAGCAGAGGAGGTGGAAGCATTGTGCTGGGCTTGAGAAATCGCTTTAAAAGGACTTGTTCAATGCAGATGACATCCTGGGACTTACTGCTGTGCATGTACACACAGTCTCCTTCCTTATCCTCTCGTGTCTCCCTTTGCAACTTCTCTCAGCAAACATTCTCCTGCCAGTCTTACAAAGTGGTCTCACACAGGAGCCACACAGAGATCCCCATTAGCCAGCTGGCAGGACAGTTTCCTCCCTAAACTGGAAGGAAATGGTTCAGCACCTTTGTGCCCTTCTGCATGGCTCCTACAGCATTTGGGGTGGAGGGAGGAGTGGGGACAACACCAAGCTTGGGTCAGAGACAAGAGGCTCTCCTGCCTCCCACATCTGGGACATGCTTCCCCAAGAAAGCTGTAAAGCGAGGGAAAGGCTGAAAATGAGAACAGCTTCCACACTAAGGTGCAGCTTCCTGCTCTCCCCATTGGCTCCTTGAGAAGCTCTGTTTTTCAATTTTCATCTCCATGTACCTTGTGAAGTCAGGTGTAAAAAACATTTCACATGGGAACATGTTACCAGGTCACCAGAGGATGAAAGAGTTGGCACCTTCTTTCTGCCTGACTGAATGATACCTGGCTTGTTAAAGAGACATGCTTCCCTGAAAGGGAACGGTGGATGACTTTAGTTCTGGGAATGAGCATCCTGTCTGGACACATTCCAGGAGCCCGAGGAACTAGCTATGAGACTTGACATATCAAGAGTGCCCAGTGAATGCAACCTGAGACATTACATTCAGAGGAGGCTTCTAAGGAAGCATTGCCCCTTCTCAGGAATATCACCTGAATACCTGATGATGAGTGAGAGGTCTTGCCAATTTAGATCAGCGAGGATAGGAGCCTGTATAGTTTTTTCAAGTATTACATAAATATAACCTATTTCGGATGGATATTAATGGATTTGTCATGGATTATTTTATTTCCATGACAAATCCATTAATATCCATCCAAAATAGATTATATTATTATTTTACTTCTTACTTCATCTTTTCTGGATTAAGTGGGATTTCAGCGTTTTGTTTGCCTGCTGACATTGCTAGCTGAAGGTGACAGTGAACTGTTACTCTGGGATCCACCTAGATCATGTCAGGCTCCTCGCCATGTTCTCTGGAATGCTAAAGGATAGCCCTGCCTGCCCCATTTTGGCTGCAGGAATGAGGTCCCTGGTGAGTACTTCTGATGAAGGTTAGGGATGGCAGAGGCATCCTCTGCTGACAAAAGCAGCTGTGGACACTGGTGTGGAATGGGACAAAGGCTCTGGGCGTGACTGCTGAGGTTCCTCAATGTGTCTGTCAGGGGTCCAATAAGAAGTTTAGTGATGAGTAGAAATCTTCCTCTCTCTGCCAAAATCCCCAGTCCCCTGAGCTGTAATTAGAACCAGTGACTGAAGATTACTCTGAAAGCATTGCAGCCCTCTATCCTGGGAGCTGAGCTATCAAAAGATGAGAGATGCAGTCCTGAGAGAAACTCCCAGCAGGATCTCGCAGGGCCCCCAGTCCCAGCAGCATGATGGCAAGTAGCAGATGCATCACTGTGGGATATGGGGAACCAAGGCCTAAAAGGTGCCTTGAATACAAATTTCTGCACGAAATAATGCTGCTGCAAAGCTGTTGGCTTGTTGTGAAGTGCTTCATAGCACTGATTAGGGATGGAAATAGCACCAAGGCTATACTACGTGGGTAACTGGAAGAGATGTGATTTGTAGTCTACTCTTACATAAATCTATTATCATCCACCTCATGTTTGCATTACAGGCTTTGGAATTATCAGAAGCATCAGAACAAGGCCGTGTACTGCTCCAGCTTGTCACCTCTTACCTAAGGATTATCTGAAGTAAGATTGTCTGCACACCTACAACAGGATAGAGATGAATGGAGGTGACCCCACAGCATTATAAGAAGAGCAACACAAGTGACATGAGGAAGCAGATCCATCAGAGGCTCTGTCTTTACACCACCTCTCTGTGTTTGCAGGCTTCATTAGCAGTGCAGCTCTAAATGCTGTGACAGTGGAAATGCACAGCAGCTCTGGCACTGATCCTATGCTCTGCTTTGCCACCACATCCCAGCCCTCCCTGTGCCCTGCATATGCCTCACTTATCTTCTTCTTCTCTCCCTCACTTATCTTCTCCTGATCTAAAGGGTGGCAGTGACAGGATGTGGGGTCAGTGGTGCTGTGTTTTCCCAGCTTCTTGACCACAGTGATGAGACAAAGGAGCACGTTCAGCTCACAACAACACACTTTCCCTTACATCCAGTGCTGGAGCAGCCTCCCTCAGTGCTGGTGACTGGGGTCAGGAAGGGGTCACCCTCCAGGCTGATGACAAGCTCTATTGGCTGCTTCAAGGGGAAAATTTTGGAAGGAGAGGAAGACAGCCAGCCCCAACTCTCTGTCTTCTACCCAGATCATCGTATCAGACTTCTATGGTGCTGTCTATTGCCATGAACTATGGGTTCACATTGCCCAATCCTGACTGCAGAGTGTAGAACTGTGAAGTGAGAGAAGTGCATCCTCTGTCAGCACAGGCAAAATACAAATCTTACTGCAAAGCTGCCCCCTCCATGGCAAGGTCAAGGCTTTTTAGGAGACACACAAAATCTGAGTTATTCTATGGTGAAAGGACTTGCTGTGCACCCTTTCTTCTCTTGCATTCCCTAAACTCTGCCAGAATCAGAAGGGCTGACTCCTAGGGAACAGCCTGGTGTGGAGAGGGTGATGCAACACCACGTGTGTGGACATGGGCCGACATGCTTGGGATGCTTCCTGAAGTGATAATTCAAAAGGACGTTAATGCAATAAACTGCCGCTTGGTACAATGAACACAATGTCACAGTGGATGGCATTCCTGATTGTAGCTAAAAGTGTCTGGCTTGAAGGCTTTTACAGTTGTTTTCCTTGCAAATGCCTGCATCTCTCTCTCAAGTGCTGTGCTCCCCTATGCTCACAAAAATCTCATGTGAAGGAGTGGGTGAAAGAGCCTAACTGGATGATGGCCAAAAGGGAAACTTTCTCTTATGACTTTCAAAAGGAGAAAAAAGTTATTGGTGCTCAGGAATGAAGAGTAATGCTGGCTTTGCTATATGCCTTGAAAGCATTTGCAGGTCATATAGCAAAAGGAAATAAAAGGGAAACAGAAGAATTTGAAAAAAAAAAACCAAGAACATTTGTTACCTCTGACACCAGCCATTTGATAACCAGACATTTCCCTGGTTCTGGTAGCAACTTACTCTGTGAAAACCTTCCTGGGCCCTGCCCCCCAGTATTATTCTTTAGCTGTAATATGGAAGTATTTGACCCTTTATCTTCAAGCACTGAATCTCTAGTCTGTCCTGAAAGAATGACCCTCAAGATGGGGGTGGATGAGAACGTTACCTAGACCATCCTGGGGAGCTAGGAGGGAGTCTCAGCAGGTCTCTGATGTGGTATAAAGTTTGTGCTGAGTACAAATTTAAAATCAGTCTCTGCTTTGAACTATGGACTTAAGCATTGTCCTGGAAAAAAAAAAAAAACACATCCACAGTTCTCTGCTCTGCCAGCTGAGCAATGGAAAGCATACCAAAATAGCATCAAGAGTGGCTTAAGTCAAGCCGACCAAGGCTAGGGAGAAACCCGACACTGGGACAGGGCTGTATCCCTGCGAAGTGACAAGCTGATGCCAGCTGGGAAGCCTGAGCTGGATCTGTGCTGTGAAACACAAGTCCCTCTCTACTGAACAACACTCTCCTTTCCTACTGACAGAGCTGGGGCTGCAGCAGTAGGGTTTGAAGTGCTATGGCCTGTTCAGTCTAGAGCAGAAAACAAATCTGTCATCCAGTCAAAATTCCTGTTAAAGCTCTGCAGTACCCTTTTCCTTGAATTCTGTTATGCTTAGGAGGCCCCCTGGCACCACCCCTGCTGTGCCACCTCTGTTCCTCCCCACTGCCACAGCACCAACTCCTGCACTCCAGAATCAAACATCCCTGTTATTGCACAAAATGCAGGCACCTGGGGAGGATTCACCATTCCTACTTTTCTGCTAGTAGGGGAGACATTGAGCCATGATTTACAAAGAGGCTCTCATGGGATGCTGTAATAGCAAAGTAGAAGGGAAAGGGTCAGGGCTGCATTTGAAAAGCAGAGAGTTGTGTTAAAATAGTAAAGTTCTTGGTTGCTTTCTCTTCAAAAGGAAGTGGGATTTTCCCACTTTTCTAAATGGTGTGCTCTCCTCTTTTTCTAACTGCATTTGTTTTACTATATCCTTTCTTCCTTCATGTCTCATTTTCACTGCAGAGTATGTTTGGGGGTGTGGAAAAACAAGCCTGTTCCTGTTATCTGTGGAACTTGTCCATAGCTCTGGAAAGGACCTATTTTTAGGTAGACAGTAGTGCAGTGCTATTTCTTTCCCACATGCAATACTTTCTCCAGTCCCTTGGACATACTTCTATGCCTTGGCTGTGAAATATAGATCTCTTTCTAGCAGTGATGTGTGGAGGGGATAAGGGTTTGGGAATCTCCAGATTTGTAAAGTTGCATGTGGTTTGGGGGGATGCTGAACTGTTCATCTCACGTTTGTTATCCTACATCCGATCTTTTCAGGGTCACTGATTTTGAGACTTTAGACAATACAGATAACTGCAAGGAATATGATAAATGCCTCATGTTAGTCACCTCGCAGGGTCACCCTGCCTGCCTGAAGGGTATGGCCTGACCACCATTTCACATCCTGATCTTGAGGACTCTGAGGAAACCAGGACTTTCTTTCGGGAGGGCTTTGTCCCCTAAGGCTGGGTGACAGGTTCATGCTGGCTTGCTGGCACTGCTGGAGGGAAGAAGGAAGCCAAAGGATCTTCCATTTTCCGGGCAGACAGGTGGGGCAGTGACCTCATGTCTTGGTATCACAATGATGGCATAACCACAGCAAGGAATGAGTCCTTGATGCAGTTTGTCCACAGACTGTCCCTATTTCAGGGTCTTTTAATCCAAATCTCTGATGTTTGTCTGCTATAATTTATGTTGGTACCACTGTTTAATTTGGAACAGAAGTTATTATCTAATTCATATGCCATTTTATCCCATGTTTTTCCTGGTTTCCTGCAAACTGTGGAAGGTCCTGAGCATGGATAAGCCCAGAGAAGGCAGCTTTTGAGCACAGTTCAACTCAGGGCAGTGTCCATCCTCTATTAAAAAGAAAAGGGCAGACATCCTCCCTCTGTCTGGTCTTTGTAGCTTGTCCCTGAAATCTCATGTCCCATACATT
Organism: Acrocephalus scirpaceus scirpaceus; assembly: GCA_910950805.1. Lineage (NCBI taxonomy): Eukaryota > Metazoa > Chordata > Aves > Passeriformes > Sylviidae > Acrocephalus > Acrocephalus scirpaceus. The sequence continues at coordinate 91,436,881 of OU383773.1, forward strand.
TGATGTGTTCCCAAGTGACTCACCCTTGGAAATGCTTTGAGCTTTCCTCTTATGCTGTGATTTCATATGTGCAAAAGAAACTTTCTAAAGATGTCATTATCTCCTGTGCAGGTCTTTGTTTTCCTGGAGATCTGAAACCAATACTCAGACTGTTTTTAGAAGGTCTCCAAATACTGACCGCATATGGCCTGTCATCACATATGAGGTATACAAAGACAAATATATATGTGTGTGTGTGTGCATTGAGTGGAAAAAATGTCAGTCTCAAAAAGCAACTGTTTATGAAAGCACTTGTCTCTGCTGCAAAGGCTCTCTAAGGGATGCATAAATTGAGTCACGCACAAGGGTAGTCTCAGTATTTATCATGGAGTGTATATCGATCACAATAAAATCATGAAATTCAAAATATAACTTGCAGTTTGCACTTGTATAGGTAGGAGGGCTTCATCTTATAGCTGACTCGTTGGCTCAGTAGGTTGTTGCCCATGTAAGTGAAATCTGAGCCTCTGCAACATGCTGGCTTGTAGGTGGGAATGCCGGTGCTTGCCACCCGCTCCTGAGGGACTGTTCATGGCACCGGTAAATGGGCACAGACAAAAGCTGGGATTGATTGAGAACCTCCCCTAGCCTCCCGAGGGATGCTTGGCATTTTTAACCAAGCATCTTTTCATCAAATCTTTTCAGCCAGAAAAACAACCAGGGTTGCAGAAGAGGGGAAGGAGGCATTATAATTTTGCCCTAAGTCTCACATTTGGGTGAGCAGAATTGAAAACGGCAACCTCATTTTTGTTAGGATTTTGTATTGCTCAGGCACCCACCAGCTCTGTCCTCTTCCAGCAGCCGAGTTGTTGTGGGAAGCCTGCAGGTGAGTCCTACCATCCTCAGGAGTGTGGGGAGCTGCTGCTGGAGGCAGCAGGGTGGGGGTGGGTGTCAATCCCTGCCCAGGGAATGATGGGCAGCTCCCATCTGCTTTAGGCAGCTGCCAGTGTAGAGGTCTGCCCACTCCTGGGCTGGGTGACGGGGTGCTTGCTCATGCCCCAGGACAGGCAGAAGGTGGAGTGGCAGCAGGTCAAGGCACTGTCACCCCATGGACTGGGATGCTTCTCATCACCCACCATGTCCAGGCCAGGATGCCTGGACAAGGAACCTACTCCTTGCAGAGTGTGCTTTGTCTCTGCAGGCTCGTTGGGGAAGCAAGTCACGTGGGAGTGTATTTTTGACAGCATCCTCTGGCCAAAATATGATTTTTCTCTTTGTTTTCCAGTTTTGCGAGAGAGCCACAGGGCTGATTTTCTGAGTGACACACAAGAGCTTCACAACTCTGGTACAAGATAAGAGGTTGCAGAGGGGAATTCTGTGAATGCAAAACCAAGGGATTTTTCAATGCCAGTCATTATGGCATTGAAATCTGAACCTGGACATCACTCAACCTCTCCTTCCTTCTCCAAATCCCTCTCCTAAACCTAGTGCTTTGCAGCCAGCTTTCCAGGTTCCAGGCCATCAGTCCACAGGCTGCAAGCTGTTATTCGGCTGCAAAATAGAAGAGCTAGAAGTAATGTCTGTAAAAGCAAGCCTATATTTAGGAATTAGTGTTCTAGTTATGTCAACAAAGCCAGGTAACACTCCCAAACAAGCAATACTGAAAAAAAAAAAAAAAATTTCTTCTCGGTGATGGCTGGCAGACGTCCAGATTTTCTGTCTAGGAGGAATGTTAAAGCAAGTCCTCTTTCCCTTTGTTTGTCCCTTGAGAGATGGCTTGACTTGGTGACTCTCCAGGGGTGGACAGCTGTGTGTGCTGGTGGTCTTCCCCTGCAGGAGTGGAAGGGGAGGAAGAGGAGGGGGACAGGGCTGCCAGGGAGAGACAGGAGGCTGCCAGGCTCTTTCTCAGTGCGAATCCTTTGAAGCTTATCCTAAGTAGTCCCTGCTGAGGACTAGCTGCAGGATCTTCCTGTTTCTCCTCAGTGTCTTGAACTTGGCTCTTGTCTTCCTCCTTGTTGCAGAGTGGTCATACAATGTGTGGATTTCCTGGCACTTCTCATCCTGCCTTTGCGAGTTTGGTCAAGCCTCTGCATTTCTTTACCTATAATTTATTGCTGTGGTTCATAATACCTTGTCAGAAAAACCTGTACTAATTTTTCACATCTAGACTATGTATTCCTGCCAGAAAAATATTTCAGCTCAGGCCTGGTTGGAAAAGGTGGGTTTATCTTTGTTTTGTTGAGTCCTCTTTTTGGTTGTGCTGTTTGTTACCTGTTCCATGTTAGCATGCTTCAGCACACAGAAAGGGGAAAACCAGCAGCACACTGTCACTCACCTTGTTGCCACCAGATGTCCTCTGCAGATGCATCAGATGTCCCACTCAGCCAGTTAACAGAAGGCTTCTGGGGGTTACTGTGAGTAGGTATAGACTCACCAGAATCACATCCCAGGGGCGCATTACACCCTGAGAGCTGCCTCAGTTCATCCTCCAAAGGGCCAGCATGGCTTTTTTGCATGCCATGAACACCTCCTTCCCTACACATCAGCATGTGCAGGTATTTTTGTGTGCTGACATTTCTAGCCTTCAGCTTTTCCCTCCAGAATTTCTCTGTTTCTGCCTGTGCAGTAAGGTGGAAGTTCCTGCCCTGCCAGATGGCTTTCCTCGTCTAGTTCAGAGCCCCTTATTGAAGCAGGTTTTGCTGTGCAAGGGGCAGCTGACTCAAAGTTAAGAGGGCAAGAATGAGGCATTCAGATTCCTCCAGATGCAAAAGTCATCTCTGACCCAGCTAAGGAGGGGAGGGAAAGAAGAGAAATATCTTCTTGCTGCTGCCAGGGAAGGCTCCCTGCCAGCCCTGCCAAAAGCCCCAGCTGTCTGCAGCTCAGCTGCTGGAGCAGCTTCTCCCACTGGACTCCAGGCTCTGGTCCACACCAGGCAGTCAAAGCAAAGGTGTGATTTCAAGTGGGTTTAACTAAGCTATGACTAGTTTCCCCTGAATGCAAGACTTAGAAAAAAATCAATTTATTTCTATGGGACTACTGACATATGTGTGTAAGTTTACACAAGGGAATTTCCAGCTTGGTGGGCTGCAAATGAGTACAGGAGTTCACTCAAACACTTAAGGAAGCATACAAGGCACAGAAAATAAAGTAAGTCAATAATACATTTAATGTAATGTTATTTATTACAGTTGCATGCAGAGGATAGTGTTCATTTTCATGCAGAAATCCATGAAAGCTTTCACTTTTGTATTTTCCTGAAGTGCACAGTTTCCAGACTGGTGTTGCATGCAGGCTGAGGGCCCTGCTTTAGAATTGGGGTCTGCCTCTGGATGCATGGGGCACTCACTCAGCTGCTCTACTGCATTTTTCAGATGCAAGCCCTATACAGTCATAAGGCAGAATAAACATTAAAGCTTTCTACAAGACTCTGAACTGAGAAAGTATTGTAGTTATTGACTAAAAGAGAGGAAAATATTCTGATTACATGTACAGTATGGTGGAAAAGTGATATTATACAGTAATGCAGGGACTTGGGCCTAAATTTGAGGATCAGATATTTATTGCTTGTACAGTTGTGTGATAAATTATTGGCAAGTAGAAGCACAGATGGCTTTCTCTTAAGATCAGGCATCACATGTCACAAATTATCTGGGAAATTGTCATTTTAAAAATAACTCTGGAACAAGTGCCAAGCTGAAAGGGATATCAGTGTCTAATAAACAGATATAAACACAGCAGTGCCCAAAACTAAAATATATTTGAATTAAACTCTTGGAGAGAGAGCATATACAATTAGTACCTATTCTCTAGCAGCACAAGTGAAAGCCTTTCACACTGTATTTCTTCTGGTTTTTTCTCATCAGGAAATTCAAATGTTTTTCACGCATATTTAACCTGCCCATGGAGTTAATGTCACAAATAGTCATTTTGGATTTTAATGTTACAGCTCCTAAGACCAAAATCTTACCAGAACAAACTTAAGCATAGTTATAGGCAGGCAATTTTGTTTGTCTGGATTTCAAGGTGGTGAGATGTTTACACCCTGAAGTGTTCAAGCTCCAGAGCAGCCATGGCTCCTATTGTCTTCTCCAGTAACCTCATCTACTTCACACCTTGGAAAGGTAGGATCCTGGAGCCTGCCAAAACACATGGGCAAAAGGACATCCTGCCTCTTGTGGCCACGGCTGCTTGCTCACAACAGAATGTCTATTAGGCTGCAGGATGTGGCTGCACAGGCTGGGGCAAGCCCTTCGATCTCCATTGACCCGCAAAGATAAGGAAAGGGAGCGGATGGCCTTTGCTTATCACTCCCACAACTCCTCAAGGGGTGAAGGCTGCCATGTGTGAGTGAGGAGAGCCAGGGCCTCTCTGGCCTCCCCCCCTCCCCTGGCAGCTGTCACCTGTCCCAGCCTGTCCTGCTCTCACGCGCATATATGGGCACGGCAGGACGGCAGCTCGTGACGCAGCGCTGCTAAAAACAGCCCCGGCTCTGCTCGGCCCCTCGCTCAAACAATGTCCTCCAGCCCGAGCAGCCCTGAGAGCCTCTGATTGCAGCACAGCCTGGCACTTATTTCAAGGGAAATTCGCCCCAAAACCTCTCCACAAGGCCGTGGCCCTGAGTGTATGCCTCAGGAAAAGCTAGGGATGAGCACCTCCCTGAGCTACAAGTCGTTCTCCAAAGAGCAGCAAACTATGGATAACCTGGAGAAACAGCTGATCTGCCCCATCTGTTTGGAGATGTTCACCAAGCCAGTGGTCATCCTGCCCTGCCAGCACAACCTCTGTCGGAAGTGTGCCAGTGACATCTTCCAGGTAGGTTTCTTCCCACAGACAGCTCTGCTTCCCAAACAGGACTGGCTGGAATGAATGGGAAAGAAGATTTTTTTACATGTTTTGGTAGATCAGTTTTAACAGTTGGTGAGACAGGGTGGGGGGAGTGATTTAAGGCCAAAATTGATGTATCTGGGGGCCAGGGCTGAGCCCACAGCAGGTGAAAGTGCCACCTGTTGGCTGTGGTGACATGGCCGAGCGTGAGCTGAGGAACTGGCCCCTCGCCCAGCAGTCACCAGGTGCTTCCCCAGGGGTGACATGTGGGAATTACCCTCTCATTGGGGATAGTGACAAATGGTTTCCTACCATTTGGTGCTTTTGGAAGAGGCTTTCACGGTTTTTCACGGCCGTACCTCCCTCTCCTTGTGCTGCTTGGCAAGAACAGGCCTCCAACCCCTACCTGCCGACCAGGGGAGGTACAACGGTGGCGTCGGGAGGCCGCTTCCGCTGCCCCTCCTGCAGGCACGAGGTGGTCCTGGACCGACACGGTGTCTACGGGCTGCAGAGGAACCTGCTGGTGGAGAACATCATCGACATCTACAAGCAGGAGTCCACAAGGTAACAAGGGAATGCGTGTCCTTCAGGGTACACACATGAGGTTGATTTAGTCGTTTTGTCTCTTGGAAAGGCAGAAAGGGATTGTGCTGTCATGCCTGACTCTCTGCTGCACCATGAAGTCAGCTCTCACTGAGGACAGAGAACTGTATCCAAATAGATGCTGAGCTTCCCTGTTTCCATTCACAGCACTGGGAATTCACATTCACAGCCATCTTTATTCACATGAACAACACTTACCTGTGCAAGCAAGGCCCTTGAGGTCAGCACAGCTACTCACATGATTAAGGGAAAAGTATCTTAGTTAACATAATTTATTGCAAAAACAGTTCAGACAATTCTTTTTTCTATTTAACCTGTGTGTTCTCATGCTAAAGAAGGGAAAGGATTTCAAATCTTATTAGAAAATCCTGAGGTACAGACAGTGCAAACAAGAGGAAAACTGAATTTCACACAGAAGGTACACTGCATCATTATGTCAAATGAAAATTCTGTTAAAAATATCTCCATTCCTGTCAGTTTGGGATGTGAACCTATGAAATCAAGTCTTATTTAGGAGTCCATAAAAGAGAAGGAAGAGTGGTAAACAATACGTATCAGACCTGTGTGGCTGTGCACAAGAATCAAGACCTCAGAGCAGAGGAATGGGTTAATTCTAAAAAGTAAGATTACATTTGAATGGTAATTTCCTGCATTTGATGTGTGATGGATCCAGAAACAGAAAAATATTTTCTCATCTTTATTTCCTTGGGATGGGTTGGATTCATGGTACCACTGTGGAGAACTTAGTAGGGGGTAAGGTGAAGGAGATAATACTCTCCCTCTATTTTGCTCTTATGAGACCCCTGGAGTACTGCATCCAGCTCTGGAGTCCTTAGCACAAGAAAGACATGGATCTGCTGGAGTGAGTCCAGAGGAGGGGCACAAAGATGCTCAGAGGGCTGGAGCATCTCTCCTCTGAAAGAGTTGGAGTTGTTTAGCCTGGAGAAGAGAAGGCTCTGGGGAGACCTTAGAGCGCCTTCCAGTACCTAAAGGGGGCCTACAAGAGAGCTGGAGCGGGACTTTTGACAAGGGTGTGAAGTGATAGGGCAGGGCTTTAAACTGAAATAGGGTAGGTTTAGATTAGATATAGACAGAAATTCTTCCCTATGAGGGTGGTGAGGCACTGGCACAGGTTTTGCAGAGAGGTTGTGGATGCTCCATCCCTGGCAGTGTTCAAGGCCAGGAGGGATGGGGCTTCACCCAACCTGGGCTAGTGAAAGGTGTCCCTGCCCAAGGTAGAGGAGTTGGAACTACATGGTATCTCAGGTCCTTTCCAGCCCAACCCATTCTATAATTCTGTGATTCCATGATGAAATTAACCTGGCCCCAGGCCACCAAGCAAGGAGCTCTCATCCAGGGAAGCTGTTTTTTGTCACCAGCATGGATCCTTAGAGTTGGTTCTCTATGGCAAGGTGTTTTGTTCACCTGGAAGGTGTAATCCTGGCCATGCTCCCTGACAGTCCTCTGATCCCACTGCAACAAGGAGTTGCGTTTCCCAGGGACAGAGAGATGGCATCACTGGTGCAGGTGGACACAACCAACAGAACCCAGTCCCTGGGATGGCTGAGGATGCTTCCTCCAGCAGAAGAGAACAGTTACCAGCAGGGAGAACGCTTTGGAGCCTGACAGTGGGTTTGGCTATTCTCAGCTGTTTGAATCTCTCTGAGGACTGTTGCAGCTGGGCATAGGTTGGAGCTCCAAAGCACTGGAGAGTGCAAAGTTGGCTTAAAATTGTCCTTTCTGCTGCCCTTTGCGCTCCGTGCCAAGTAAAGGTCAGCTACCCTTGTGTGTGTCATTGATACTCAAGTATTATTTTAGTCAGGAAAATCTCAGAGGAAATGAATCAACAAAGCTGCAGTGGTGGACTTTGTTTTTGACCAAATAAGCTGGACATATGTGGCCTCATGTCTTCCTTGGTTTTGCTTTTTTTCAGCTCACAGTTGCATTTAACTAAAAAAAAAAAAAATAGCGCAGGTCCTCTTTCCTGTGTCATTCATGGAGAATTGGAGCAAAATACAGTTAACTAGAAACATAAGAATATATTTAGTAAGTTTTTTTAAAATTGTGTAAAAGTAAACCACATGATGAATAAAATGCGAGAACAGGAAAAAAAAACCCCACCCAAAAAACCAACCAAACAACTACAAAAAAACCCATAGATTTGCTAATATATTTGTCAAAAAGATTTGTTCATTTAATCTGTTAAGGTGCTTATTTAACCTTCATGTATGTCCTTAGAATGAAAGTTATTGTCAGGGTTACACAGTAGCAGCAATACATAGCAGCATTATCTAAACTATTTAGCCTTTTGTGGGCCTCAGCTGCTTATCTCCCTCTGCCTAACATTCCTCGGGCTCCCTTAAGAGTGAGCAGATCTTTCATGGCTTTTCCCTGTGCTGTCCCACTGAAAGCAAAAAGTCAAGGGAAATCAAGTCTTCCCCACTTCTCTCTCTCTTCCTTTTGTACCAGTCTCTTCCATCCTGAGAACTATGATCTGGCAGAGATACATAGGAAGAAGGGTGAGATGTGGTCTTTGCCTCCTTGTTCTTCCCAAGACAACCCTTCAAATTGGCAGCATGTGTGATTTCCAGATAGGAACCTCTTCCCATCAAGCTCTCCTGTGGGTATAATTCACTATAATTGCAAGTGCCAGAATGAGGCCAGTGCATTTCACATGAACTTGGAGTAAAGGGAGCAGGAGAGCAATCTTTGACTCTGGCTTAGGCAAAAATAGCTTATTTCAAAACACTTGATGTCTGGTTTTTGTTGAAAATGGGTTTTTCAGGTTGTTTTGTTGTTTGTAATTGGATTTTCTATTTGAATTAAGGAATTGGGGTTTTTTTAATAAAAACTGGGGCAGGAGCTGGACTGATGTTGGGAGATTCCACCTGAGCCCTCGCATGCAGCCCCTCCTATTACTAAGTATCACATCATATGGTCTTTTATCCCATTGCTCATCAAATTCCAGCTGATGGCAGCATAGCCTGTTGCCCAATTTAGAATGTGTTAGCAACACAAGGGAAGAATTATTCAAGCAGGAGGTGGCTTGTAAAAAGCTTTAAAAGACAGCAAAGGACTGAAAACTGTGGAAATTGAGTTGGCTAAAAATTAAACCAGTCTTTGAAAATCTGTAGGCTACTGATCACCTAAACTATCTGAGGAACATCAGGATCCCTGCTGTCACCAGGAAAGGGTAGCAACAGGAGGCTGTGACTTTTTGTGAAATCTGGCAGGTTCTAATGATCTCAGCTGGCTATCCCAGATCAAAAGGTGCTTTGGGCTTTGTTACCAGCTGAATCCTGATCAGGGAGGGTCAAGCACTCGTTCTGCCTTGCACTTACCAGGGAGAGCCTGAGGAACAGGCTGTCCCTGCAGCCCTGAGCACAGATGGAGCAGCAGGGACCAGGCTGTGCTGAGTGCAACCTACATGGGCTCTGTGATGGTGCAGACGTCCTACAGGGCCCCATAGCCGGCCAGAAGTCTTTGTCCCTGACACCTCCAAGGTCTTAGCCCAAACTCCCAAGGCAGGATGTGTCTCTCTAGGCGCAGCTGCAGGAACATCTGGGGATCTCAGACAGGCTGGGCCAGGGAAATCTGCTCCTGATCACAGGTCACCTAGAGAGGAGGATCTCCACAAGCTGTGCAGTGAAAGAGATGAGGAATGAGATCATCTGGATCTTCTCCAAGGCCCCAAGCTCACCTTCACCAATAGCTTCCTTGGGCTGGGCATTCATGATAGTAATGTAACAGAGCTACAGGGATCCTTATGTCCCCATGAACTTCTACAGTCTTTTCATTTTTCAAGCCCCATTTCTACCCTAGGTGTTGGTGGGCTTTTTATTTGCTTTTGAGAGAGTCCATCGTTGGGGCTGATTTTCAGGGACCACCTTTCTTCAAGGCCAAAAATGGTCTATCCCCATGTACAGGAACTCAAGCAGCGGTGACAAAATACTTGTGTTGATTAAGAAGGAGCTCCTGATAAAAATAAAACATTAAAAAAGAAGCAAAAAGAAGGACAGGTGATTCCGCAAGATTTTGAGACACTCCCCGAGCACATGCAGATGAAGTTAGAAAAGCCAAAGTCCACCTGGAACTGCTTATGATGAGGGACATGGAGGCTAATGAGAGCTTCTACAGCTGCATCAGCAGCAGAAGGAAGATTAGGGAAAGGGTGAGTTCACTACTAAACAGAGCAGGGCTTCATGCAACACAGGATGTAGAAAAGGCCAATGTACTCAATGCCACCTTCACCTCAGACTTTACTATTAAGTTGAGTTTTATGGAATCGTAGTACCCTGAGACAAGTGGGAAAGTCTAGAGCAAGGAAGACTCACCTTTGGTGGAGGGGAATCAGGTTAGAGAATACAAAAAAAAAATTGGACATCCTGATGGGAGGCATCTATAAGCAGTGAGGGAGCTGGCTTACATTATTGCAAAGTCACTCTTAATAATCTTTGAAAGGCTGTGGTAATTGGAACAGTTTCCTGTGGACTGGACTGGAAGAAAGCAACTGTTCTTTCAACCTTCAAGAATGCAAGGAGGAGAATTAAGGGAACTACAGGCTAGTCATGCACACTGGTCCCTAGAAAGTATTTAATGCAAACCCTCCTGGAAACCATTTCCAAATATATAAATGACAGGAAGGTGATTAGAAATAGTCATCATGGATTTAAGAAGAGGAAATCAGCATGACCAATCTGATAGCCTTTTAAAGTGAGATGACTAACTCAGGGCATGAGAGGAGAACAGTAGATACTGTTTATCTAGGCTTTAGACACTGTCTCCTCTGACATCTTTATTGAAAAACTGTGGAAATAAGGCCTAGAGTGGACAGTGGAACGTGAACTGGACCAAAAACTGTCCATACTACCGGACTCACAGGGTCATGGTGAGCAGCATGAAGTCAAGTGGAGGCCAGTCATTAGCACTGTATGCCCACGATTGATACTGTGGCAAATGAAGTTTCAGATCTTCACTAATGACCTGATTGTGCCTCATAGAGTAATGCAGATCCTCTCCATCCCCTGACCAGCTGCAGATACCAGGTGATGTGATGCCACAGGAAGGGCTACAGCTATCTTAGGATCCTCAGTAAAAACACTATCAAAATTAGATTCAGGATTTCAGTAGAAGCCTTTTTGGATTTGGAAAAAAAAATCCTACAGAAAACATGCCTTCTAACAGCAGTTCTCCTAAGATCTTACTATGTTCTTGATTAAAAGTGTACTTCTTTATGTGCCCAGCAACTTTGCACTGCCTCACCAAATCAGTCACAATGGTTGAGATTGGAAGGAACCTCTCTGGAGGTCATCTGCTCCAACCACCCGCTGCTCAAGCAGGACCACCTGGAGCCAGTTGCCCAGGACCATGTCCAGATAGAAAATCCACAACCATCCTGGGCAACCTATGCCAATGCTCAGTCACTCTCACAGTAAAAAAGTGTTTCTTGATCTTCAGGGGGTACCTCCCATGTTTCAGTTTGTGCCCAAAACCTCTGTTCTGGGGTTGAAAAGTGCCTGACTCCATCCTCATTACACCCTTCATTCAGGTATTTAGGTAACCGAAGGTATTGATATGATTAAGGTTGTTGTTAAGATTCCCCTTAACCTTCTTTGATCCAGGCTGAAAGTTCCAGCTCTCTCAGCCTTCCCCCACAAGAGAGCTGCTGTAGACCCTTAATCCTCTTCAGGGCCCTTTTCTGGACTCTTTTCCGTATGTCAATGTCTTCCTGTACTGGGGAGTAAAGAACAGGACCCAGTCAGCTCTTCTGGTGTGGTCCAAACACAATTTCAGTGGGAAAGAATAAGCCTGTGGCAGTCAAACACAGGCTTAGCATCTCAAAATGAAGAGTCCAAGGATGAGACCACAAAGTTATCAGGACATTTCAGCAACTCAACATTTCTCTGGTCACCAGCATAGCTGTGGTGAATCTTTTCTGTTACTAAAGCCATGCAGCCATTTTGATATCAGCTACTCTTTAATCTCCTGCTTAAGAAGCAATCTCCATTTTAAACTTAGAGTTTGTATTCTGGCCTTTGCTACCTCAACACAGATCTAGAGGATCCCTGAAATCAGGGAGTGGTGTGCTAAAAATCTCTCCTTTTACACTGCCTGGGAAAGAGACTGTTTATTTCTAGTCTTCTGACACTGTCTTCAGGGCCCCAATAGTTCAGGGAGTTCTGCCAGGTTGCTTACAGCTCTTCGCGGCAGCTTTGAAGGTTGGCTGCTTCTGGCTGAACTTGCTTGACACCATCACCTTTTTGCTCTATGTAATGTGTCTTTCATGCACGTGGCACCATTCCAGTGTCCAATAAAATTCTAGTAGTTTGTAAATATTTGCAGGAAGAGCTGCTATCTCAGGCTTAATTAATCACTTTGAAATTCATTGTATTGCACTCCCACTGGTGCACTATGACATGAATATATTAGGGGTTGTTTGCAGTGATCCACAATGTAAAGCATTTTTTAAAGAGACACGCCTCTTCTGACTAGCGTTGAAACAATGCTGGATTTGACAAAGTGCCTTATGTTAATGAATGCTGGAAATCTGACCCCAATAACACAGGCTTTCTGCAGAAGTGTTTGTCTTGTTTTATTCTAATATATTATATCACGTTATATGGGAGATTACAGATTTTCCTTATGAACCCTTTAAATCCCAGGGCACTCTTGAATTAAAAAAAAAAAAAAAAAAAAGAATGTGTGAGACATTTTGTTTCTTGCTAGATTTTTTTAAAAATGCATCTAACTGATCATATTCTATTCCCTTCAGAAGAGAAAACCTGTACTTTGTCATTAAAAAATAAATGCTGTATGCACTCTACCAAATGGTATGGAAAAACTCTATGTAATATAATATAAAATAATGTGGGGGTTTTTTTACATTTTAAGCTTTAATATAATGGCTGGTTGCCTCCTTGCTGCAGAGCTCTGTAGAAAGGCTTTTTAAAAGGTTCCTATGTAATTCTATGAAATTCCAAAGTTTCTAATGATGAAAAAAATTTATATGATGCCATTGTTCCACTTGCTACAGGTAAGTTGTAGTTGTCTTTCCAAACAGCAGCAGAAGGGGATCATGGTTTATGCTGAAAATATTTAACATTGCCACAGAAACAGTGGTGGTTTTTGAAGGCTTGAACCCCAGAAACACTCTTTCCACCAGCCTACTGGCCCCTGTCTTCTGTACCACATCCTTACACACCCGTGTGTTTGCCACAGGTGTGCTCAGGGTGCTAAGCCTGAAGTGTGGGCTCAAGAAAGTGCCACCTTGCCCACATACACCACACCAGAGCTGTCACTTGCACTGGGAATGTTGGTTAAATGGTTCATTTGAAGGAAGCCACAACTAAATTATCCTAAGACAGTAGGTTGTGCAGCCTTGTGTGTATACAGCTAAATCGTTTTGGTGAAGAGAAGATCAGACTGAGCTACAATGTGGCAACATTTCCTGGCTTAGCACAGGAGAAGAACACTTGTGTAGCCCATGCCCTTTCTGCTGGATATAGATGAATAAACTACTGCTAAAACATTTTACACTGTAGAGTTAGATGTGTGCCACCTGGCTTAAATTAATTTGTGTGACACCTTGTTTTGGTTGCTGGCCTAATGTAAAGGCTGTAGGGACTGTTTGATATTGACAGTCCTGACCAGGGCCTCACAGAGCTCATCAGCAGAGATTTAGAGTTATGGGCCTAAAGGTTCATCAGTATCTACACCTCTTGCTTAAAATCAGTCTCTGCCATAACAGCTTTGCTGCATTGAGCCAAGTGCACAGCAATTTGCATGATGAACCAGAAAGAAATTACATATGTTTCATATTTCAGACAGATGTTAGATAACATGCTAATTAAAATACATGAGTAGTCTGAGTCCAGGCTTAGTGAGGTTATTTAAATTTTTAAATATGAGCAAGTGTTCTGTCACACTCCCAGTCACATTCCTCATTCATATGGGAATCCCCATATGAAGTCATGTTGCTGTATTGTCATCACATCATTTTGTGTCAGGACATTAAGCTGTACCATTGTCTCTTTAGTCATCCCATGTGGCAGGTTTAAGTCTATGCTGCGTATTCAGCCAACCTTGGATGCTGCTAAGCAAATGTACCATATTTCATGCTAACACTCTCAGTGTTATCAGTGTTTCTGTTGTTATCAGAAACTCATGAGCCATCTCCAAACCATCTCTGTTTTAAACAAATGTTTCCTTTTGCAGACCTGACCGGAAGTGTGACCAGCCGATGTGCGAAGAGCACGAAGATGAGAGAATTAATATTTATTGTTTGAACTGTGAAATGCCCACCTGCTCCTTGTGCAAAATCTTTGGTGCCCACAAAGACTGTCAGGTTGCTCCTCTCACAAATGTTTACCAGCAACAGAAGGTAAATATCTTTTTGTCTCTCAAAGTCCTTGAATAAACCGACAGGACCATTAACAGGAGCTTCCTGTGAGTTTCCAAAAGGGTTTGGGGTTGCCTTTACCACCCCTATGTGTGGCTGAAAGGCTCTTACAAATATGTAGAGACTGTTTAGAAATACAGGAAAATAAATTTATGAGAAATTACACATATTACAATTTGTCCCAGTTTTGATGTGGAGCTGAGGATCTCTCTTTTGAGTTCCTAATCCCTTTTCTGCAGCACTTTTAGATCAGACAAACAAGTGGTATGTCCAACACTAAGAACTGGAAAGAGAACAGACCATTTCAAATCAAAGAGTTATCTATCAGACACTTTCACATTTAAGCATGCCATTTTTAAGAAAAGTTAAGTGAAAAACCTCCTCCTGCAAGTGAATGAAGGAATATTCAATAGTTGGCAGCACAGGATGTACCTAACATCTTCTGCCCTTGCTGTCACCAGTAAAAGACTTGTTTATTTTTAATACAGTGTTAATTTAAAACCTGACTCACTGGGTTATCCTCCTGAGATAAACAGCTCATTTTTCTGGAGGGCCCCAGTGGGGCAAGCAATCAGACAGGCCAAGTTTGTAATCCCAGCCTCCAACTTTGTCACACAGATGCATGCGTGTGTGTAAACTACAAATGAGGAGTTGCTTTAGGAAAGAAGTTAAAAACATCCTTTTCAATCAAAAAAAGGTGGGAGAAGAAGGAGAAGTTTCTTGGACCGAATCCATGCCCCCAGTCACTCATTTTGCATGGAGATTTGCAAGCTGTGTCCTCCTTTCCAGAGTGCCCATGGAAAGGGGCTGTCATGCCTGAGATGAGAGGTGTAACCTGGAGGCTGCAGGATGCATGCTTCAAATGATCCTTTACAGAGCTGTGGAGGCCATGAACACAGTTGTCTCTGTCACTACAGCAGTGTGCCAAGGGCCCCTTGCACTCTCCAGCACCCTCCCCAAGTTCCCTGGGACTGGCTTCTTTGTCTCTCTTAGGGATACCTCACAATCATCTCCATCCCCACACTCAGGTTATTTTCTTCCTCCACTCGTTTCAATCATGCCAGTGGCTCAGCCTCTACCTTCTTCTCTTCTTTTTTCCCTGTCCCCTCACCACAACCCCAACAAACCCAGTGCCTGCATGCCAGGGACTCTGTAACACCTTGGTCCCTCCAGGTCTATGGGCCACCTCTTCTCTATTCCAAGGCCAAGAGCTACAGTCCTCAGGAAAATACCAGAGTGGTATGGCTAGACCCAGACACTGAAAAAAAAAAAACCCTCAAGAGTCTTTTCTCTCAATGAACCCAAAGGAAATATTTGGGGCCTGATGAAACAGCATCTTGAAGAACTTCCTAGAACAGAGTGCTTCCCGCTTTCCAAAGCACAGTTTCTTCTCCATTAAAAATTCAAAAATGTCGATCTTTTCATAGTGTGTTGAGGGAGGAAACAAATGTCAAATACAAGCAGGTATCTTTTGGGCACATAAAGCTCCAATTTTTCTCACTTTCTGGTGGAAAGATGAAGTAATATCCTGGGTATGGCTTATTTGTCCC
Source organism: Acrocephalus scirpaceus scirpaceus (assembly GCA_910950805.1). Taxonomy (NCBI): domain Eukaryota; kingdom Metazoa; phylum Chordata; class Aves; order Passeriformes; family Sylviidae; genus Acrocephalus; species Acrocephalus scirpaceus. Next base: position 91,452,235 of record OU383773.1, read on the forward strand.
CTGGTCCCCACTGTTAGCTATGTCACCCTGAAGTGTGACAGCACCTAACACCCTTCTGCTTGCTCTCCCCTTACTGCCTAGTCTGAGCTGAGCGATGGCATTGCAGTCCTGGTGGGGAGCAATGACAGAATGCAAGGGATTGTCACACAGCTGGAGGAGACCTGCAAGACGGTTGAGGTAGGTGCCCCCTCTTTAAATGCAGTGTGATTAAAATTTCAGTGTGACATTGCATCTTCTAAACTTCTGGGCAATGATCATTTTTTAACAGATCTCACTTTACCCAAATGCATTCCCTCATTGTTTCACTAAACCGTTCCTCGTGGCTTCATTTATCAAGATGTATTGCCTCAACCAAAGGGTACATCTTACTCAGTACATCTGACATTTGCTGTATGGTGGAGGATAAAGAGTAAGGATAACCCATATCAGCAAGTCTTGGTCAATATTCTTAGTGGAATAGAATCTCACTAAAGTTAAAAGCAGATCTGCCAAAATGCTGTCAACTCCCAATTCATTTAACATCTAAGATCAGGTTCTAGAGCTTTGAAAGACCAGTAAGTCTGAAGTCTGACAGGTCCAGGGAACAGAGCCTTAGTCTCAGCCACAGGGTAGGCACAGCATGGTTCACAGGTATGTCTGTCTTTGCTCTGTATTTGGTTGCTTTGCCTTCTGCACAGTAGTGTTTTATTATGTTGTCCTTTAAGGAGTCCTATTTTGTTGCTCATGAGAGAAGAGTTTGAGTTCTTACTGGACTTTCTGGTGAAGGCCTCACTCTCAAAGAGTTGGATAGTTTTGTGTTATTCAATAGCAGAAGTGGCTTTCACTTCCTCTGAGAGCTTTACATCAGCAAAGCAAATATAAACATCAAATTTGACCAATCTGAGCATCACAGAACAATAGGCTGAAGGGAGTTCATATGAATTGATTTTGTGATCAGAATCTGATGAAGCATCTAGTGAAGGAGTCACTTCCCTCTCAGCCCAATTAGAATTATACTGACCCTTCAGAACTGGAGCAGAAAGGAGAAATGGTAGGGGAAAAGAAGTTAATCCAAGATGTACAGATTCTAATTAGTAAGAAAAAAACAATTACACAATCTATGTACACAATTCCAAGCAAAAAGGAACAGAAGATGTCTGAGTTTGTTTCAAAGAACACAAAACCATTGGCCCAAGTAAAAGAGGGAGCACATTAATGGCATCAGAACTTTGTAGCTGGGAAGCCTTCACACCACAAGGATGAAATTGGCTGTTATCAGGACTTTGCAGACAGAAACAAGCCTTTCAAGTAGGTTAACTGCAGAAATTTGAATTATACAAAAGAAAAAGCTTACACTCATTTAAGTTGAACTAGCTGAACCAGAAACAAATCTTCAAACACCTAGACTGAAGTATGGAGAAAACACTGTGCTAAAAATACCTTAAAAAATACAACAGTTTCTGAAACTGGCTTCCTCAGAGTCATCAGTTTAAAATCTAACCTTTAAAGTCAAAGCCCGAAGAAAATTCAGCCATTTTACCTTCAGATGTTTTATCAGGCTTTTCACCTTTAAAGTCAAAGATTGCAGAAAACTGATCTTAGAGTTTTACCTTGGCACTTCCATGTTACATTTCAAGCAAATCACATTTCCTACTATGCAAGAGCTTTGTCTGAATTGACATCAGTTTGTCCTTGAAGACAAGAAACTACTTCTGGAACTCAGAAATGTTTACACATGGAAATAACACAATCCAGGATTGTCTCTTCTTTCTGCTTAACACTTTGCAGAGAACAATAAATATCTGCTTTAGTAGAAAATACGTGATCATTTTAATTTTAGCTGGAATAAGTAATAGCCTACAGTTCTACATTTAGCCACTGCTCCAGTCAAACCTTAGTAACCAGAAAAGCAAAAAACTACTTGTACAGTTTTTAACTGATTGAAAAGTAGACCTAACTCACATATTATACTGAGAATTGAGAAAAGAATATAAAATGCTAAATACCAGAAAACTATAATCAATAATTAGGTTCTGTTTAGCCCTGTAAATGAGTCTAATAACAAAGGAAAAATTATAGTGTTTTTTCAAATGCTAAGAGCACTGGCCAGTCAATACAGGTCCTTTGGAACAAGCAGTGAGATTCATGCTCAGTAGCAAGGACTACCTTCTTTTTGATGTAGCTGTGCTTTAAAAAACAAAAAGGCTGAGAACTTTTTAGAATGCAAAGTCATGTATTTGTTAACCTTTTTCATTACACAGAATCTGATTAGAGTAATTCCATCAGGCAGAGACTTCATATGGGAATTTTTATGCAGAAAGAGAGTATTTCAGAAATATTTCAGCATTTGCAGTTAGAAACCTGTTTTGCACTCTCACTCTTGAGATTCGCAACTCTGTAATATCTGCTGGCAGGAAATATTATCTACTAGTGCTTAAACACAGGGAAGGATCTCTCAGGGCATCCTGCTATCACTTGCTTGCTCTTCTTCCCCTAACACTTGTCCCGTGTCAGATGACAAAGATAGCACACAACTGTCTTGAAATTAAGGTTATTTTACAAGTGATCTGAATGACATTTCATGGGAAGAAAGCTAGGAGAGGAGTGGGAAGAGATTATTTAAAATCTGAACATAGAAGGACACTCAGAAACCATGACTCACTTGGTTTGAAAACTTCCTTAACCCCACCCTGTGATTGCACTAATCAGGAATTTTTGGGAAGAGAGAAGGACTCCCAGAAGGGCAGGACAAGCCTGCACCCCATGCAAGGAGTGCCTGTTTAGCCTAGCCCTCCTCATTGGGAAGCAGAGGTGGATACTTGGGTCAATGCATCAAGAAGTACATTCAATCCCCTCTCTGCCCTCATGTAGACAGTGATTTTCAGCCAACTGTAGATCTTTGAAAGGCTTTCTCCTTTGAATGATACAGAGCAGACTATCACCACTCATAGGAATGAGCTCTGGCTGGAAGTCAGGGAAAAAGTGGGATTCTCTCTGGCCAAGTGTTGTGAATAATAAGTCTTATCACTATCAAAAGTTCTGTGGGACTGTTAATAATCCTGTGCTGCCAGAATCTCAGCATTATGCCTCAAGGGACAAAGATGAGGAATCGATTCAGCCTCTGTTCCTAGGAAAGAGATTTAAATAATCACCACCATCCACAACCAGGTCTAACCACAACAAGGTTATGCCCTGGGGCACACAGATGACTCAAATACTTCTATTTGGTAGACCTCAGACACGATATATAATCTGTTCCCCATTTCCTCCCCACAAATCCTCCTTTACAAGTGCAGTGTGTTCTTTTTAGAGAGCACTCAATGCAGCAGTCATCAAACCCATCCTCCTAACTCAGTGAAAGATGCTGTTGTCTGGTTGGAAGGACAATAGAAGTGTCTCAAGAAATGATGTGAAAATCAGTGCCTGAACATACAGTTGGAATCTGATTCCTCCTTCTTGTCTTTGTGCTTCTGTCACACAACATTTTCTTTGCAGAACCTCTGCCTCATTCAGTGCACAGTAAATGGAATATAATGGACACCTCTTGTCCAAACAGAGTGTAAGAGGGCTTATGTGAAAATCAAGCCCAGCCAGGATTGTTCCAGGTACTCTGGTAGAAAAAGAAAATTCTCCAGAGCTGTTTGAGATGCTGGCTCCTTTTAAAACCATTCTGCTCACGCAAATGGACCCAGCTGCTAATACAGTGGGAGCTTTTACTCTTTCTGCTGACTTTGAAGTATCACTACAGACACCATAAATACCTTTTTACTTTTTTTAGCAGACTCACAAGTTATACAATAACCTGTTTGGGGGCTTTCGGTGGCTTGAAACTCAGAGTTTGAGAAGAGTTTTTAAACTTTTGTTCCAACAGCTTGGACTTTGAAAATTATAAAAGTCTCTGGGGTCATTCAGAATCCTTTGCGCTGTTCAGAAAGAGGAATTTCTTTGATAAAAATGCTTCCAAGTAACTGTAAAAATAGAAACCCTTTTAAGAACATAACATGTTTAACATAAACCAAATGATTCACAGGAGTGCTGCAAACGACAGAAAGAACAGTTGTGTGAAAAATTTGATTATCTCTATTCTGTACTGGAAGAAAGAAAAAATGAGATGACACAAATAATCACTAGAACCCAAGAGGAGAAACTGGAACACGTCCGCTCCCTGATGAAGAAGTATGCGGATCACCTGGAAGCTGTGTCAAAACTGGTTGAATCAGGAATCCAGTTCATGGAAGAACCAGAAATGGCAGTGTTTTTGCAGGTATAAAGTCTATAAATAGAGATAGAAAAAGAGTGATAGGTTTATTGGTATATTATTTAAGCATTTCTCAATTGTAGGCCCATTTAAAGTTTAGTTATCTTCAAGCGAACGTTTATACAAACTTTTTTTTAAACACCTGACAAATAAGCTCAGACAAATAACTGCTCCTCTTGTGAAAAGTATCCAAATCAAGAATGTGAGTATTTGCTATTTGCACCTGTGTATGAACTTCTGGTCCCCATAGAAGAAATAGGAATTTAAACATTTTCCAGCTAATCTTTATTGTCCCATCAATATCATGGTGGAACAATATGCTTATGTGTACATGAACTTCAGAGAATTATAGTGAAGTGAATTATATCACTCACTTATAAATTGAGAAAATTATTAACTTTTCAATAATTTATGTGCTAAGTCACATTTTTACACCTTTACTTATTTTTTTCTTCTGTTCTCTTACTAAAAACTTAAGAGAGATGAGTAGGGAAGCATTAGCAGTCTGTCCAATTAATTAATTGGTGTAGAATTTCTGTCTTATGTTTACAATTCCTCTATTTTAGAGGCTGGAAGGGCATTTTCTACCGAAAAAAAACCCCACCAAAACCAAACCAAAATAAAACAACAAACACTTGCTTTCATCAAAGAATTGCCTTTGAAGAGTACAATATTCTTCCGAGACAAAAAGAATTTTGTCTCTTCAAAAGGATGTCCTCATGGGTAGTCAAAGATGTAATTACTGTGACTAAAGAGGGTAACAGACCAAATGCTTTCCACCACAAACACAACCAAAACAATAAAAGAGGAAAAATATTTCCATTTGGGTTGGTTTGGGGTTTTTTTTACCAACTGTGCATATTTCCCATCATATTCATGTTTTAATTGAAACATCTTTGAAGAACTAAAAGGTTTATTAAGCTGTATACTAATTACTATCCAAATTCCATCTCATTCCTAGATGTCATGGCTGTCAGTTATGAAATACTTATTAATGCTTTTAAAAGCTGCCAGTGTAAGAATTATTTCCCAATGTATAAAATCTCTGAAAAAATTGAATCATTTGAAAAGTCAGTTATTTCTTTTTTGTTTCCACAGAATGCCAAAACATTGCTACAAAAGTAAGTATTTAAACTTGAGACCCTTGTTTTTTATAATCACTTACAATTCATAAATTTCTCTTCAAATCCAATGCCAATAACCAATCTCTATTTTAGAATTACTGAAGCTTCTAAAGGATTTCAAATGGAAAAAATAGAAGATGGGTATGAAAATATGAACCAATTCACAGTGAACCTCAGTAGAGAAGAAAAAATAATACGAGAAATTGATTTTGACAGAGGTATGTAATTTCCTTCACCAAAATTTCCTTCTTGTATAGCAGCTGTGTGTGATTCACATGATGATACTGAGGAGGAAACCTTGAATCAGATATTTCTCTCTAGGCCAAAATGTAACCACAGCATTATGTATCAATTATAACCAAATCTAGGTTTATTTCTCTGAAGGGCTAGGATGGCCCAGCACTTTTTTAGGATAACTAGTGTGATTATATTAAAGAAAATCCAGTGCTAGAGGCCTCCCCCTGGAAACAACCTGAGCACGACTGCAGACCAGAGGATACGTCAGGTGGTACAAAAGTTTGACCAAGTTTGACAGTCTAATTTAGGCATGTTGGTATCTCAAACCTCCAGTCCTGCATTGCAAAAGCCCTGACCTGGTAAAGGTTATGAGGGCAGCTTTGATGGCATTTAAACAAACATATACCTAGAATTGGAAGAAGGACCTTTTTCCTGACAGATTGTGCCAGATCCCAGGTAGCCTCTCCCCAAAATGTGCAGGGCTGTGCTGCACATCCCTCATGAGGATAATTGCATTGATAGGAATTTCCATCCTCCTTTCTGTCCATGGAAAGGGCCTGCTTAAGATTTTAACCAGCATGTGTGTTCAGTGTCTTCCCTGCTCCAAAGCTCCTGCTGGCAGCTCCATGGCAGTGCCCTGTCCAGGCTGGTGGGAGGCAGAAGATTATCAGTGACTTTGCCCTGGAATTGCAGATGGCTTTTAGACTGAAGCCATCTTCACATGGCGCTCACCCTGTCCTTTTACACGTGTCCTCTCAGAGGAGGAGGGAGAAGAAGAGGAGGAGGAGACAGAGGATAGCGAAGGCTTGGGTGAAGTCCAAACAGAGTCATCAGGAGAGGAGGAAGAGGAGGAGGAGGTGGAAGAGGAAGGGGCAGAGAGAGCACCACAGGCACCTCGGCAGGACCCTGAAGCACCGAGTGCAGGGAGAGAGCCCCTGGCTGAACCCACTCCAGCAGCACTGCTGGCTGCCCCAGCTGGTCAGGTAAATGTCTCTGCTGCCCCCTGCCCTGCCAGCTATGCTGAGTGCACCCAGCATAGCCAGAAAATATCCGGTGTCCTGTGGGCACCATAAGTCAGGAGCAGGGCTAAGGGAGTCGATGCACTGGAGGGCAAAATTATTTAATTGCCCTTGTACGCATATATGCAACTTTACTTTGACCTGTGCATGTATCACTTGATAAGCAAAAAATTAGCTGCTAGATAAATTAAGATATAAGGATGCATAAGTTATAAATAAAAAAGACTCCATTTGGGAGTTAAGTGCATTAAAACGAATGTTCTGCTTGCTGTGATTTAACTCAGACTAACTGTTATAAACGAGATGATTGTTAAAATATTTATACTAAGAGAATTTGGCATTCCCTCTGGATTTAGGAGGCTTTCCACCACCAGCTTTTAGATTATACTTCTAATCTGTTTTCTGTGAAGGGCACTTGCTGCCTTCTGCTCTGATCATCCTTGGGATATGTTTAGGGTGATGCAGGGATATCGTACATCAAACAGGAGAGGAAACTGCCTCTTACAACCTAACAACAAACAGGTTCAGGGTGTGAATATTTTAGGCCAACAATTTTCTTAGGGAATCTGATTAGAATGAGACCATAATTGCTGCATATTCTAACAGATGTACAATAAAAAATATACTTCATGTGCTACTTTAGTTTGCCTTGCATACCATTAGCTTGGCAAATTCTTCTCTTACGCAATTTACTCAGTGAAGTTGCTGAGGGGGTAAAGGCTGCTGTGAATATATTTGAGGAGGTCCATGTGAAAACAAGAAAGCACACAAAAGATCTTTGATTGTAGCAAGCTCCCCACATAAAACAAGTGAAAATAAATACTATAGATTAATTCTTTCTTTGATCTAAAAATATGTGTTTTCACCAGTCATGTGAAGAGGCTCTTTAAATCTGGCTTTACTGATTTAATCAAAATTTGAAGATTTGCACTGACTTAACTAAACTTGTGTTCCCTAACTGATGCAGGGTTTTATGCAAACAAGAATTAGACATAAGCAATTCTCCCCACCAACACGAATTCTCTAAATTCTAAGGCTAAAGTGAGAAAGGTACAGCATGCTGCTCTAGAAATTGTAAAATGCCATTAAGAGATAGTCAGGGGTGGAGTCAGACATGGCATGTGGGTGTTGAGGTGTGGGGGATACCTGTATTTGAGTTTTTGCCTTCTGGTGTAAAAAGGCAAAGCAGAAATGCAGTGGTGATAGCAAACTGTGTGTGCAGAAACCCCAAGAGCTTGATGCAGGTAGAGAGGTGCAGTTCATCTGGTTGCTCCTCTTCCTGGCAGAGCAACAGTGCTTGGCTTCCAGCATTGATGGCAAGGCTCATGGGCAAACGCTTCTCTCCAGTATTCCCTTTATTCTGACTGCTCATATCAACAGATCCATTGGCAAAAGTGTTACTCTTAACCTAAAACTCAACCAGCCATTTGAAGCCTACCCCTGTCATTCATGGCTGGTATGTGTTTGTGAGGCTCTTATGCAGATTTTCTTAAGTTTTTAGAATTGAATTGAGGGTTCATCTGAATTAAGGAACCCCTTACTACTTTCCCAGTTAGCGCCCTCTTCCCAGCTAGTTCTACCCTCCTGTTCTATTTTTGGGTTCATTTATTTTCTTTCTCTTGTCTGTGTTATTCAATACCCTTGCTTTTGCTTGGCATTTTGATTACAATTTTTCCAGATCATATTAGTAGGACAAATCTGTGCCTTGCAGTGATATCTAACAAACACAACATGCAGAACAATGTGACTACAGCAGGAAGGTAACATGGTGCACTCTGCTTGTTCTTCTCTTTATCTGTCCTGATTAAGGATGTTGTTGTGACACCAAGTGGTTCTCAGCAGACTCCCGAGTCTGACACTCAAGTGCCGGCCACAGCAGAAACCACCGATCCCTTGTTTTACCCTAGCTGGTATAAGTCCCAGCCACGGCAGCCAAGCAGTCCAAGCTCAAGCCCGGTGAGTGGGCTGGGAAAAGTAGGGACTCCTGTTTCTCTGGAAACAAGTGCAAAGAAGGCAGAAGCCCCGACAGCAGCGACAATCGAGGAGAGTGCACCAGGGAGTGGTAAGGAAAGTAATGCCACTGCAGCGATGTCCAAGGTCAGTGCTTCCCAAGTCACCCCAGAGGGCTGTGACGTGCAGCAAGGCGGGAACAGCAGTTGTTAAGGAAAATGTGACTTCATTTTCCTCTGCATGCTAAAGAATAAATAAGAACCTTTTCAAAAATATGAAAACAGAACGAATTGTTGTTTCAGCAAATCCGCTGGATTTATAGATGGTTTCAATATATGACAGGCTGATTATAGCTTCAAAGCAGCATGCTGGTGGTTGCTTGTGCTTACCTGCCAGTGCACCTTGCTTGTGCCAGCTGTTATTCAAGTCACTCACACACAGGAGCTATTGGGGAGGCCGGTGATGTCTCTGCACATGAGATATTTGCATGTGTTAGTGGCAGAGAAATCCTGTGCATGAGATTACTCTCATCACCTGCTGGCAGTCTGTGTATGTGCTGTCCTACCATGACTGGCTGAGCAGTTATGGCTTGGCTTCGCCTTCTGCAGCTGTGTGGCTGCACCTGGAGTGCTTCCCCATGTGAACATGAGGCTATGCAAACACCCAGAGCCTTCTTGTGTGATTGCCTCTCAGTAAGGAGTGTGATTTCCTGGGTTCAGATCTGTGGCAGAGGGTTTGCTCCAAGGATTCCTGAGACTTGATTAAAAGAGAGCATGATAATAATACATTTCAGTTCAGTGTTAGACACTCAGCAGCATAATGGGATAACATGTGTTGAGTACAGGAGGATGTTTTCCTTAAAATGACAATATTAGAGTTGGTATAACATGAATTTGAATAATTCTCTGTCAGCACATGTATATAAACTCCACACGGACCAAAGATAGAAGGAACAGAGTTGAGGGAGCTGTGCAAGGATTTGCACACTACACCAGGTCCTGCTCCAGTGTCTGGTGACCAGCCCATGAGCAGCACTCTGTAGATCGAACCTTCATGATTTACAGGTTCTGGCTGCATGTTTTAACAAAGCAATGTATGTGTGCAATGAGAGGAGATTATGTGTGTGTGTGTGAGAGTGAGAAAGCAAAAGTGAGTATTAAGTATTTCATGCTGTTTCCTTTAAGTCTGGAGATGACTTTATACATAAGCAACTATATAGTCAACAATGACAGACTGTATGACAATAGATAAACAATCATGTGCCAGGCAAAAAGTTAGAAGGAGTTCACAGAGATATGATAAAAGGGACACTTAATCTTCTGCTAGAGTCAGTGGCACTTGAATTTGGTGGCTGACTTCACTGACTTTTTTAACAAAAGGAACATTTGACCACTAAATTTCAGTGGCTATTTTTCAAGTAATTGATTGAGGGTTTGATTTGAGAATATTTGAGTGGAATCAAAAACCAAAGTACCTTAAAATTATCAAGTCTACTATGGCATTGTCTTCTTAAGTATATTCAAAATGAGCTGGCAAAAAGTAAATTCACAGTGAACTTTATTGGTGCTGTTTCTTGTTGTCAGTTACACTGATGACCAGGCAGCCCAACCTCACCATAGGTAGGTAAATTCTGTACTAGGTTAATTTCCTGGGAGCTTGCCTAAGTGTGGTCTGCGTCCCTCAGCCCCAACAACAAGAAGAGGAACAAAACTCATGTTTGATGTGGGCAGCTGACTGAAAAACAACAGCAGCCTGGTACCCAGCTTTCTTCATTGAGTACAAGTAGCAAAAACAGGCAGGTAGGAAAGATGTCAGTTCCTGTAGGCATGTGAGTTTGGGGGTGCTACATCTCAATATTTTCCCAGATCACAGGTGGCACTGGAATTTTGGAAAAAGGAGGAGGATGTCAAGAAGAGTAGCTCGTGGTTCTAGTGATGTGGGAGAAAGGGGCAGGGGAAACAGCTGAGGATGGGATTGCCAATGGGCTGGGGACAGAGCAAGAGATAGGAAAGCACAAGAAGCAGAAAAGTGCAGAAGAATAGAAAAAGCAGAGTGACCAAGTGAGGGTGATGCCGTGAGGTGATGCTGTGGTCAGATTTAAGGATCTGAGTTGAGATGTGTCTATGTCACAATGGAAATGACTACTGTTGCAGGACAGTGATCATTTTCAAGTATGTGAACTTCAACTTTGTATTTTTCCTGCATGTGGTTTTACACAACCCACTCTGAAAGGCGATATTCCCTTGTTTTTTAAAACCAAAGCTGATGTTCTTCACACCACTGTATTTACTCCCGTCCTCTAATCAAAGTGTATCATGGAAAAGTGCTGTGGAAACAGAGCTTTTTCACAGAACACAGCGATAATGACTAGTTCATGTGATGACAACACTGGTGAAGCACTCTTCTTATTTTCTCACAGGAGTTAGCGCTCTGCATAACACTTTTGGCATTTCTTATCATACTACATCGTCTTTGGAATCTGATTCAATACATGATTTGTACTTTCATGGGTAGGAAATATTTCATTTTACCATTAACTAACAGTTCAAATAGTGTATCTGCTGATGTTCCTACATAGCTTTAAAGGATTTTTTCCCTTTCTTCCCATCCAAAAACATCACGCTAGTTCACAATGCGAGCTGCCTAAATCATTTCTTCCTCCTCACAAATGCCACCCTTCAGCTTACTCCTGCATGGTTAAACATTGCATCTCCCTAGTTCAAAATGAAAAGAGACACTCTTGCAGATATATGGGCTTGTATTTCAGTTGCTGTTCAGATGACCAGCAGGATGGAGAACCTGGTGGTTGACAGATGTGAAGAACACAAGCTTGTTCAGTCCAACAAATAGGGGAGGAAGAGTTGGAGAGTAAAGATTGCCATCAGAGGGGTTAAGGTCAGGAAAACAAATCCACTGAATAATCTTGCTGCCAGGATTACCATGGCAAGAAAATCACCTGTTCTCCCGTGGGTGGATGGCTCAAGCCCCATTCTCCAGAGGTCCCCATGGAAATAGTGGAAAGAGTCCCCTCACACCCCAGCTCACACAGCACACCCCACATTTCCTTCAGGTCCCACCACAGGTGTACAGAGTTCTCTCTCCCACATTCCCAGTGAACGTGGAGTAACAATCATGGCCCTGAAATGCAGCATTTGCAGGAATCTCACCCAGTTTAGACAAAGGCTTTCTTTGTTTAGGTCGCATGAAGAGCTGAAATATCCACAAGATCAAGGACTAAGTACTTCACTACCAAGTGAAGTTGTCCCAACTACAATCTATGTAATCTAAACCTTAACTATTCCATAACATCTCTTCTGGAGTAACCCTTTTTTTGGTAGACAATATCCATGACTTAGTTCTTCCAGCTCCAAATTCGTGCCCCTCTTAGGCAAGACATACAGGTGTGTTCAATTTTCAGTGTGATATGACTGATCTACAGAGAATTTTGTATTACAACCGGGATATTTAATGTTATGTACTGAAGACCAAAAACCTCTGACTCAAAACAACTGTAGTTACCTTTGGGTATTTGCTCAAATGACAGACAAATTCAGTGTTGATCTGTTCTTCAACACAAAGATGATTGGTTTTCCCTGTTCACTTTCTGCACTGTTCTCTCATCACTGTTCATGAAATGGAGCATCTATGAAAAATAACAAATTATTATCCAGCTTTTATGTGCAGAACTTCCAGCACTATGACTGAAGAATATCTCTCCATTAGAAAAATGAAAAGAAGGGAAGAAGTTATCATCTACACTTTAGTTGCATAAATTAGCCTAAAAGATTCACTGTCTGGTAGTAATTTGAATTTGAAGAGCATTGGAGAATGCAAATCTCAATTAAGTTCATAGATCATAGTTTAATTGTCATTTATACTTGTGTTTGTTTTTGAAAATTTGTTGTATTATTACTAAAGGACATAGAGGTTGTTTTTACTCTGGGAAATCAGGCATGTGAAGAGCACTATGCTTTCTTTCCCCCTCTCTTTCTTTTTTTTAAATTCAGAATACCTTTTGAAATTAAAACTAGACAAATGCAGAAAGCTCTTATTTCTACCATTTGAGACCTCTTTCTATGTGGTCTCCGGTGACATCTTTATGATTTATTTGATAATGAAGTAGAAAGAAGGTGAAGGAAAAAGACATTTTGGTCTCAGATTCTTTTTGCATAAAAATGGCTTTTTTCTCCATGCATAGTGAAGTGGCTGGTTAGACAGTTTATGTGTCTTTGTCTTTCATATGAAAGATCAGGTCACTGCCCTTGTTCCTTTGTGTGATAAGCCCCTGAAAACCAAATAACAAAATTACTTTGAATAACTGTATAGTTATTTGTAATAGTAATGTAAAGCTGCATGACTGTCATTATAAGAGCAGCATATAATTTATTTTCAGACTCTTTTAATAGAATGCACCAATAGGGTTTTCACTGTTTTTCAGCAGCAAAAAGAGAGCAGTTCCCCTATTAATTCCCAACATTTACTTTCTTAAAGGGTCGTTTCACTCTAAGAAAATGTATTGATGCATCTGTAAATTTCTTCCAGAGTGTGGGAGGGTGTAGTAGCAGGAATAAGGCAGCAGGAGTTGCAGCCCATAGGTGTACAGATTGCTTGGTGTAAAAAGGGCCAAAAGAAGATTATTCAGCATGAACAAAATAGATAACTCTGCATTAGACAGCTTCATCCTTCTTCAGGGAGTGCCTAAGTCAGCTGTGTGGTCACCACGTGCTGCTTCTGTCTCTGACAGAGAATGAGAGGCCTCTCCAGTAAGAAAGAGTTCAGCAGCAGCTGCTGCCTCTCACTTGGCACCTCTTCCACCTGACTGCTGAGTGTGAGGTGACATTGCTCCCAACCCAGCTGCCTCTGTTCAGTGTCTAAAGCTGGGGGGATCTGAGCCTCTGGAGATGACAACCAGCAGCAAATGATTACAACTTGGGGAGCAGGAACAGCATCAATGTACTGCCTTGCCACCGTGGGGAGAGATGTATTAGTGGCAGGTGACAGACCTTAGCAGGCAGCCCTTTCCAGTGCATGGGAGAAAAAGATCTTGGAGTCTTCCAACTTTCCTTAATCACATTTTGTTGGCAACATCTCTCATGCAGTGAAACCATATAAATTTGTGAGTGTTCGTGGAAGTCTTGGTTTGTCTGTGTCTGTGGTTATCCAGTTTATTTCACTAAGACGAAGTACTGGTCCCTTCATTCTGTTGCTCAAATTCCCCATAAGAAAATTATCTGTCTGTGGCTCCAAAGGACTTTAGCATATACATTTAATCTTAAAGGAAATGCAAGTTAATCATCCACAAACAGTAGCCTGATCTAATTTTCCTTTGCAGCCAGCAAGTACAGTGCTTTAATTCCATGAGGATATAAAATATAATCAGGACTGAAGTGTTTGGGAGGAGAAATATTAATGGAATGGCCTATGCTAATCTTGTTTCATTAGTTTTAAAATTTTCTATTACTTGCTTGCAACCTTATGCCATCTGCCAGGATTACCATAAGGACAGTCCTCTCTGTATTCATGTACTGTAGTTCTCTCTGCCCTGTTGCTGAGTATTTCAATTTCAGCTGGTGATCCTTCAATTTTTTTTCCACGAAATAGCTTTAAATCACATCAGAGGGGTCAGTATTTTGCTAAGTTTTAGATGATTGGTTGTCATGTCAATATGCAGACAACATGGACAAAATAAGATCGTTGAAAACCAAAATAAGGCCAAGAGATTCCGCTGTGCTCTTTGCTCACATACCTCCACTATTTCATCAGGGTATAAAAGGCATGGTCCCACATTTTAGCACAGCCCTGCTCTGAAATGTTTGCACAAACATGGCAGCAGAACACACAATAAATGTTCTCTTCACCAAGTTGGACACTCAGTCTTGCCAATCTGCTCAGGTAGGGAAGACAAGTACCTACTTTAAGCCAGCTGTTCCAAGAGGGATTTCTTGCTCAGCAGAAGGTAGCCTTGCAAGGCTGGATCTTGCAGGAGTGGTGCAAGAAAGGGTCTCCATTCCCTCTGGCCCACCCAACACAGCCTTCCCACAGCTTCCCCCAGAGCAGAACAGGAAATTTGTTAGCATCAGCCACACACATGGCCCAGCTAGCTGTCTTCCAAGACACCAGCTGGAGCTGCTGCTCCAAAAGCTCTCTGCTCCCTGCAACAAGTGTGTTTAGTGCTAATGAAAGATCCAGGAATGAAGGCAGCAAAAATCAACTTGATATTTGCAATCTAGATCTTGATATACTTGTATTTTACCTTTCCTTAGGTAGAAAATTGATGGATTTATTCCTGTACCATTAAAAAATCTGCAAGGTTTGACTGGATGAAAATGAGTCATCTATCCCTTATGAAGCTGAGCTTTTTGTAGGAGATCCTTGAATTAGTTGGTATAGAAGCCCAAACCAAACTCGGTTTCAATCTTCTTCCTAAGCATCTCATAAATTTCACCCAGGGTGGGGGAGGGGTGAAAGTGTTCAGCCTGTACCTGAACAACTAGATGTTGTTCAAACACTAGATGCAAGAAACTCAGCAGTCAAGAAATTCTGCCTTTGCTACTCTGTAGTTTGACTCAGTGAGTTGGGACTCAGTGATAGCAGCTATGTCTGTGGCCACTCGGGCTGATGTTCAGTTGGTGGCAAATTTTGCCTGTAAATTTCAGTTTTGTATCTTGACTTTGGCTTCAGGTGAATTCTTTTCCCCTCAGTTTGGCAATACATGCAGAGGAAATCAGGAAAGTCTTGATTGTTCCTCTTTTAACACCTCCCTCTCCCTTAATTTTGAGAATTATCTGGGTGATTCAGAGGCAGCCCTGATGAGTCGTGAGGGCAATACATTAAGACCAGATTTCAGACAACACTTTCTCATAATTAGTATGAGTGGCAAATACTTCACCTGAAGTTTTCCCTCAAGTAGTCTGCTCTGCTGTTTGTCTGGTGAGTCATAGATACCATCTGATTTATGGATATTTCATTTTTTTCAGTCCATTACTAGTAAAAGGATCTCCACAATGACAGTTTGGACAAAATTATTTTTCCTGTTGAAATTAATACAAAGCCAGGCTCACGTAGACATTGTCTTTCTGTGACTAGCTCATCTAAATACTGAATTCTATCTCCATTCAACCTCATCCTCCAAGCATCACTCTTTCTGCTCATTGTTAAGGGGTTTGGAAAGGAAAATAGAATGTAAACAAAAAGTATTTCTTAATCACGGCTGAACTGGTGCTGGTTTACATTACATTACAGTAAATTTATGTCACAACTACACAAACCATCTTCTTGTGGAATATTTGGTTAGTTATCTTACTGCCTTGAGACAGCCCAGGCTTTCAGTGCAGCCATTCACTCACCTCTGAAAAGCAGCACTGGAAGTCCTGTAACCATTAGGGATGGATCAATATTTAAATGCCCTTTAATCAGCCTATCTGATTGAAAATCCCAGTGGTTGTAATTAGTTAACTGGGCCTAAGCCCCAGTGTTGGATAAGGTATCATTCCACTTGCAGGGTTTCCAAGCTTGTGAACAGGCGAGGAGCTGGACTGTAGCACCCTGCAGTGCCCACCTACCATGCATTCAAAATGGAGATAAAGACCAGGGGGGCTGCATTTGCTGCCAAAATTAAATAGAAAAGAGGGGGACAGAAATATCAAACAGTGATGATTCAGTCTTGTGTCTCTTTTCAGGTGATATATCTCTTTTCAGGTGATATATATTCCTGGCATCTTTGCAATAATCTTCGGGTCATTAAGTAAGAGACCAGTGACTAATTAAAGAACCTGTTATCCCTGGCTGCCAGCCAAGAGGTGCTGCAATGTTCAAACCATGCTACAGATGTCAAACACAGACATCATGCCTTTGACTGAACAGAGAATGAGGATCTCACGGTCCTGGAGGATAAGTGATCTGAATTTCTCATTGCTCTTTTCAATTTAGAGAGCACCCTATAAAATCTGCCTGAGTCTATCTCAGCCACTGAAGGTGGTGATCGAAATACAGATCAGTCACTCAGAGCACTCCTGGCTCAGCACTTCTGTACACAGAAGTGGTTTTTGTTCATTATGAAACACTTGCTGTATGACTTACTCTGTTACAAAATGCCTTACTGAGAAAATATAGCTGTCATTTCCCCCATTAGTGGTGATGAGCCACTGCAACATCTGGCAAAAGATTTGTTTTTAAAATACATTCATTTTTATATTTATGCACAATTTCAAAATTTAATTTTATAAAATAAATAAATTTCTTTTTTAAAAAAATTGAGCTGGTGCCTGCCTAGATGCAGGTCAGTTCCAAGCTTGCCTCTGGTGACAGTGACTGCGATCTGTACTCTATACTCTGTCAATACCTGGTCAGTATCTGTAACTGAATTCGAAGATCTAAGAGCAGAATTTATCTCAGCTTCCTTGGACTTCACCTGGGAACAGTGTGAGATGGACAGAAGGCAGCTTGTTTTAATATCTTGTTCATCACTTGGCTGAGTGCTGTGCAAGCAGGCCAGCATTGCTAACAGGCAAGCAGAGATTACAATGTGAGATTTGACGTGACAGACATCCATCTGGGCAATCACAGAGCTACTCACTGAGCAATTTTGGAGTTTTGGAGCAGAGTCATAGCTTGGATAACAGCTTCAGTTGTGGTTGCAGTAAGGAGCAGATTCAGGCAACTGGAGACATGGAAAAATGAGCACACAAAGAAAAAGTGGTAGCAGCAACAGCTGATGAGGGAAAAAATGTTTTAACTGTGGCCAAGACTTTTTTTTTCTGTTATGTGGTGGCTTTAAGGAATGGCAACAGGTTGCTTTAGCTGACAATCTGGCTTTTCTTCCTGCACCTCCTCTGGTTTTGTGTCTCAGAGAAACTGTGCTGTGTCCACAGCTCACTTACACCACTCTCACCACAAGAGCCTAGGTCAGTCACTCACTCACAGTGAGCAGCACAGGATGAGCCTCCAAGCATGGGATGTGTATGTCTACACACCTCAAAGCTATGCTGGCTCTGTTATCTGATCCCATGAATGGAGCTCCAGGGTGAATCACAGTCTGAAATATCACTCTGTGTCATTCATTAGATTTCCAAAAGTACCATTTGCAGAGGAAGAAAAAGTTTGATATACAAAAGTCCATATTAGTCAAAGGAAAAACTGCCTGCCAGAGACAGGCAGGACATTAAACCATTACTATTTTTGCTACTTCTCCCTGAGGGCTAACAGCAAAGTTTTGACAACATAGGTTAGATTGATTACTGCCATGGGAAAGTTCTTGGAAGGTCTTTACTTCATATTTAACTTGTTAATCTGAAGTTATATCTATTTGTGTGACAAAGCAGCAGTAGGAGGAGGAGCGAAGAGCTGGTGTTGATGAGTAGCTTCCTGGCACTGGTGACCAGCATGTGCTATGTGACCAGCACATCTCAATAGGATCCTCCCTTTGCTAGACAATTCTCCAGCAGGGCTGGAAGTGAGCAGAAATGGTAGAAGTCTGATTGATCAGGAAGTCCCAAAAAACTTTCACTCCGAGAGAAACCAAGAATGATGTGGATAGATGCAGGACAGACTGTTCTGATCATGCAGCCTTAATATTCACATGTTTTTAAGACTCTTCTCTTGGGTTTCCTTCATTTTCCTGGACAGTAGCAGGACTAGGTTTCATGCAAATATATATTTAATTACTCTCAATAGAAAGTTGGATCAATGAGGTGCAGCAATGGGTCAAACATTACACAAGTATGTTATTTCTGCCTTTTCTTCTTCGAGTCATGAAAAAAATAGGTGGCTTATATAAGGGAACTATATTTCATTTGTCCCAATTAATGCTGAGAAGAAGCAAATTGGTCTCCCACATTGTACTCTAATGCAGTTTTCACCACAGGTTGAAGTGTCTGGACCTCCACGTCCTCCATAGATGATGCGTGGAACCTATACAAAAACAAGCCAGTTGGGCTGTTTTCCTCTGAAATACATTTTATCCCTTTGAGATCATTATGTAAGAGACTCTGCATTAGACATTATCCACATAATGTTAATTGTAATATAGTGATGATCTATTGAAGAAAGGCATTTCCTCCCAATGGACTTTTCAAATTCATTACTGACCACTATTAAGAGAGTGATATATCTGTGTCTGATGGAGCTTGTCTGTGGGTATAATTTTGTCTGCTACCTTATATATTTCTGTGGCAGGTAATTGCAACAAATATTTTGTAGAATGTTCTGTTGATTCCTACTGATAAAAAAAAATTCATGCAAAATAAGCAGCCTCTTAGCTTTGAAACAATATTGTTGTGACAGCTGCCAGGTGTTATGCTGAAGGAGCTAGACTGCATAAAAATATGAAAACAAAATGCTTGAACTAAAGTTTAAACTATTTAAAAATAACCTGTTGTGCTCCCTTTGTTTCCGCTGCCTGGAAGTGTTGAGTGCCAGAAGTGTAACACTTGACATTTGAGGCAGACAAACATAGCCTACAGATTCTGTGATTGCTTTGCAACCAGCTAGCATTTTTTAATCGTGCCTGTTCTTGTCAACACCGGGGGTTGTTTCTAAACAAGCCAGCTAAAAATGGGAATTAAATTTAATTTCTAGCTCGTTTTCTGAGGTTACAGAAACCCTGGAAGCAAGAAACCTGTATTTTCACTGCTTCTCTCTCCAAGACCCACACTTTCTAACAAATTTACACCCTTGCTCTCCTGCTGGATCAAGAGGAGGCAGCAAAGGCAATGGGTAGTTCATATGCCTCTAAGGGTGTGGATCCATTTTTTTCCTCTGGCAGCAAAGGTGATTCAGGAGTTTTTTTGCCAAATGGCCCTGCCTCTTATTGCTGCCCAGATGCCACCACTTACAGTAATTTGTGCTGAGGCAGCTCTTTGTTGAGCTGTGCTGGAATCAAATCGTTCAAATGATACAGGTTTAAAAATATCTTCCTTCACCTCAAAAAAACCAACAAAAAAATTGATGTCATTCCAGTGACATTCCCATTCTTAGCACAGCCCTTCAAAGGGCTGCAGCAATGTAAATGGGCAGTGAACCGTGGAACCAAAGCAGGAAGAGGTGAATGGGGACCCAAGGGGCAGAACCTGCTCTGGTTAGCATTGCTGCTCCAGAAAACCTTCATATAGGTTGTGACCAACCACCTCATCCATCTGCATTAAAGCAGATTATGAAGCCGTATTCAGCACTTCACCTTCCTTCCCCACTTCCTAAATTTAAGAGTTTGTGATCTTGTAAAACAATACTGCAGTCAAAGTTCTGAATTCCTATCAAAGAGGTTTTTGATATCCTGAAATTCTTGGCTGGATTCTTTCTTGTATAATTGCTTAAAAGCCAGATCCAGTCTAACCCAGGCACCCAGAGTGTCTGTAGAGTCAGTAGAAAGAAACTGGTACAATCCACTTCTTTGAGGATGAGACAAATGACCCTCTGGTTGCACCTTTCTCTAATCACTCCCATTAGATGGGATGAATGGAGTTTGCTTGAGTGGATGTCTTGTTTCTGAATAACTAAAGTTTGTCAATACAGATCCCAGCTTCTGTACCTGAAGGCTATGGAGGTTAGTGCTGGTAAAGCATAAAACAATGTGTAGACTTCATTGTATTTCAAATATCTAAAAGTCCTAGTTTACGTATTTTTCCCCAGCATAAATAGGATAACTGCTGGGACTTAACAGCTAAAAGTCTTACGATAAACCATCCCACTGACCTCTTTCCTCATCTCCACACCCTTTTACAAGAACCTTATACAGATTTAAGCAGAGCCCTGCTTAAGGAAGCAAATACTGAAAGATGCTGAATATTTGCAACTTTGAAACGACTCATCAGGCTCAACTCTGAGATCCTTGTACTGTTTATTCATGCAAATTCTAGCGTGCCAGATGCTGAGGAGTGCTGAATGGCTGCTCAGTGGGAGTTGTGGCTGCTCAGCACCTCCACAGAATTGGCATGTAAACTCCAGCCTGGACCTTGCTTATGGGAGGAACAAAACCAACCATCATGTACATGCATGGTGTACTTCTCTCCCTGCTTCATGAGCTGGCCTGGTGAAAATTCCTGGTGCTTATTGAAAGCACCATCTGATGTCACTCGACACCACAGGGGAAAACATAAATCAAAGTGTAAGTATTCAGCACTCTCTCAGCATTGGCCTAATGTGATTAATGCAATCTGAGGTAAACACTTTAGTTATTCCTTATTACTTTTAGGGACCCAAAGGGTTGGGACTTGTTATTCTAGATAACATGAAAAACAAGTCCTACCCATGAGATCTCCAAGGCAAAGATAAAGCTCTGGTAGAAGCTTGACAAGTTACCTAACAGCAATGGACAAACACAATGAAGTGTTGAATCTAGACTGTCTTAAAGGCATGTGGCAAGGGCTGTGCCATGCTCAGCACTGAGCTTTCCTCCAGGAGCAGTAGGGTTGCAGTAACAGGGAGAGCAAGATAATCTAGCACCAGATTACAAGGACCTACAGAGCGGTCAAATGCCTTAATCTCAGTGACCTGCTTCTGCATTCTGTCTTTCACAATCACAGCCTGGTTCAAAACAGGTCTTTTTCTGTAAAATCTACAGCTGATATCTTTGTCTTGCACAGTTCCAGCACACTGTATAACTCTGAGTTGTGTGGGCTGCTGTTGGAAGGGAAGAATGGACTTAATATCATGGACAAAGTTGCTGCTGGCACCTTTTGACAGTTTCTTGTCTTACACGAAGAGAGAATACCTCAGTCACTGTATGATTCAGAGACAAACACAGAAGTGTCGCAGGTGTGAAAACACAAGCCTAAAAGCCAAGTAATGGCCCTACTGTCAGTTTTGTGCTTGCTTCACTCCTGGCTGGGTGTGATGGAAAATGATTGGTCTTGGAAAGGCACATCGAGGTATTGCAGACTAGTAGCCTGCTGAGTGCAGCAAGGCACAGGGAGCAAATGCCTCATCCAGCCAAACCCAGTGAGAATGTGATGGAGTTCCAACATTGTTTTGCTGACACAGGAAGATGTCATCGCAGCAAAATATGAAGGAGTTAACACATTATGAAATACAGTTTTGGCAGTGATGCAGACAAAGATTGTTTTGCTTGAAATGCAGTACCAGCAGCAGTGGTTAACAGGGTAATGCAGTCAGCTTGGCAGTCTAAATCATTGCATTGTGCTTTCTTTATTCTCATATATTGGGTTCAAATCCTATGAAACACTCAGCGTAACTCTAAACTTGTACATAGTTCTTTGCTTTGAAGTTAGTCTTGATTTAATGTAAATTTTTGGATAGTGGCTGGTTAGAATAGCAAGTGGAAGTGCTAAAGGAAGCCTTCCTTGCACAGGAAGAGAAATGGCAGGGTACCAGTGTGGGTTTAAGTGAAAAATAAAAAACGGGAATTGTGTTTTAAACCTCTTGCCAGTCCTGTTCCTTTATAGGGTGAGAAGTGAGGAGGGTTGTCCCACTCCTGCTTACACACACTGCTGAGTGCTTGGTGCACAAAATTTACAACCAGTTTCAAAATTACTTTAAGCTAGTCCAGGCACTCTGACTGCCCTTCCAAAAATAAAGGCAAAATTTTCAGCATCACAAAAGACTGATAAACCACCTACGCTCCTGCATCTACCAAGATCAAGAGAGCGCCAAATGCCTTATAACTCAGAAAGTCTAGCCGTGTATTTAGTGTAATCAGGTTGAAAGATTTGCAGTCAGCACTTTCCAGGGCTGAGAGGCAGGTCTTCTATAATCAGGCCTCAATTAACTACCTGCCTTTCAGCTGAAGGTCTGGCCCCCTGGGCCAAATTCTTTACCATACTTTTGCATGAGCCTGGGAGACTGCCCTTCTCACCAGCATTGCTGGAAATGGGCTTTTGCATTCAAGCAGGCAGCTGTTTCTCCCGTGTTTTCACCATGCTTGTGGTCTCAATAAAATACATTATAAAGTTAGCAAGCAAAAGCTATTTTCATCGGCAAGATCCTTGTTTAGGTTTTGCAGTAAGTTGCAATGAGTGCCTTGCTTTGAAAATATGAATCTAAGTCAAAGATTGGTCCACAATTCAATCAGTAAAGCAGCTTCTCAGATAATATTTCACTGGAATTAATAGACCTGTTTCAATTTAGAACAATCAAGGATCTTGGCAAAAATGGCAGTGTGAACCCTGATTAGACATAAATAAAGAAACAAGGATCCTTTTATACCTTCATACTCTCTTGTTTGTTGGTGACACTTAAATAGATAGTAACTGGAATGAAGCCCAATAGCCAATTTATACTTAACATACCACTAGTTCTTACTTAATCTTGTAGTACACTTTAAGTACTTACAAAAATGCTTAGGAAAATCATCACCATGCTTCAGTTCCTCACAAACATCCTCGCTTCAATGTTTGTTGCTGGATGTGTCTATTAGCAACACTGCGTTAGTAACTTTCTAGTTTAGGATAAATCTATAAATTATTGAGGTGCTGGAATTCAGAGGATACTACTTTGTCATTTGCCCTGTATTGAGTAGTATGTTGACATCAAATTGTTCACCTGAGATCCTGCTGAGGTTTCCAAAGTAATCTAAAACCCAGCACAAAGAAGACTGGTAGCGTGGCTGGTTTAATTTTAGGAATGTACAATAACATATGTGTGCATCTAGGAATACAAAGGGGAAAAAAAATCCTGTATATTGCAAGTTGAATTGTGGTTTTGATGATGAAGACACAAGGCTTTCCTTAGCTAGTAAATCACCTATTTTTATATATTTTATGTTTAATAGGAGTTCTGATGCTATCACAAAGCAGTGTTCATTCTGTGCCAAAGGGATCTGGAACTAGTAAAATATTTCTGCCTATTACACTGGTCTGTTAAATATTCAACTAATTTTAGAAATTCCTTTTATTTGCAGCTGCAGTATACTGTATAGGTTCCTTTTTCTACTGTAAGTGTAGGATACCTATGCAAAAAAAAAGGGGGGCTGTAAACTGAAGTTTATATCTCTGTATTATTTATTCCCTGTTCCTCATCTGAGCTAAATTGAAGTGAAATAAATAATAGAAGACTTTAAAGAAAAAAAAAAAAAAAAAAAAAAAAAAAAAAAAAAAAAAAAAAAAAAAAAAACCACGAAAACACTTCCAAGGCAGATTTCATAACAGCAGAACAAGTATCATTTTGAGTGGCAATGCACTGGCAATAACATTTGGCTCTGGTTCACATCAATCTGGAGGCCCAGCTACACAAGCCAAGCTGGCTCAGGATCACTTCTGAACAGGCATTTATCACCTTCAGTGCAATAATATTCTAGAGGTCCAAATCAGGACTAAGCCCTTTGCACAGATGCAACACGCTCACCCAGCATAATCCTTCCTCAGACACTGGTCATGGCAAAAGCCCCTCTGACTTCTCTGGTGTTAGAAGTCTTGTCTTAGCTTCCCAAATTTCCATGCTTCCTGCCTTTTCCCTTCTTGGCCACTTCATTCTGTTTCCCTGCACGTTGTGAAATCTTATGGATTTTAATGCAATTCATATTCTCCTCTTCCATTTATCAACCTTTCCTTCCTTTGCAGACTGGTTCTGAACCATGCCCTCAAGGACGAGTGGAGGAAGCTCCCGTGAGCAGTGAGAGGGGTGATGAGCTGGCTCGTCATGTCTTCTCCTTCTCCTGGTTGAACTCACTGAATGAATGATGACTCACTCTGGCTGGCTTCTGGTGTGCTTCTCCTCGGAAGGACCATGAGCACAGGCAGCCTGGCTGCAGTCAGCAAAGAAACTGGCCTGGGAAGGGACATCTGAGCAGATTTCATTCCTAGGAGCTCAGCTGACCTCCACATCACACCCTTGAATTGACAGAACTGAGAGGGAGGGGAGCATGGGGACAGATTACTTATAGGTATTGTAGTCAGAGTGTATTCCAATAATTTCTTGCTTCCAAGGGGGAAGAAGCATCACTACAGCTTTAGGCTGAACACTGCTGGTTTTGTAACTCACTTGGTGGCACGTCCCCATGTAGGTGTAAACACTTCACCAATGTTCTTAGCTAAAATGCTGGTATGATATTCTCTAGTAGCATCCTTTGCCAAAACAGTGTTTCTCCTCAGTATCCTCCTGCGTCCCCGCTTGTCAGAGCTGGTAACTTCAGTGACACTACCATGTCCTTGGCAGCCCCAAGTCAGGGTTGTGTCTAGCAGCGCTGGTGCCTCCCAGGCTGCGGAGGCTGAACACGGCAAGGAAGGAGGAAGCTGCCATGTCTTCCTTTGCGCTTGCTCCTCCTACTAAACCACAACAGATGATGCTAGCAGAAACACATTATTTGTAAGGAAGATTCCCAGTGGCAGGAGTGAGGAAGATGTAGATATCAAAAGCACTTGCCAAGACCCCACACAGCTCTGAGTATGTGGGGCAGTTGCTGAAGCGCTGCCCAGTCTGTCCAGCCATAACTTGTGTCCGTGTCTTCTCGGCCATCGGTGTGCGTACCAAAGGGGACGTGTTCTTACATGAAACCAGAGTGCAGTGAGGTGGTCACAGGTACTCACTCAAGGTTTAATTTGAAGCCCCTGTGCTGTGCTGTAGAAGAGGCAGATGCTGACTGTCCTGTTCTGTGTGCACTGCAGATGTTGAGCCACCAAATGAAACCAAATTTGTGTCTTAAAAGAGACTCTACAAGTTGTACTGAAGGCAAAACTCTGTGATTATTGTCACTGGGAGTAGGGTGTCAACACTCAGTAGTGTTTAAGAGACTGGCAGGCTGCCAGGAGCGCTTGATGCCACAGGGGACCAGGTGTCAAGCTCTGCACTAGGGTTACGTGTGGATCTTTCCCAAATCCCCGAGCCAGGCCCTCCGTGCACCGTTTGGGCAGGGCCTGTGTGGGGCCGTAGGGCTGCGCTGTGCCCCAGCAGGACGGCTGAGCTGGCGGTGCAGACTGGTTAGCAGGCTGTGTGTGTGGGGTCAGCCCCCGTCCTGGACACCCATTGCTACCGGCCCGAGTGACATCAACCCTCGCTGGTATCTGTTTTCCCTGGAGAACGATCCCTGGAAATCTCTTCTGCGAGAGTTTTGGAGGGCTGCACGGGCGAGCTCCGCGCAAAGCTTTGCAACTCGCACAGCCCAGAACGAGCGCCGCCCAGCACCGCCACCGCATCGCCTCCGGCTGCTGGAGCAGCAGCTCTTCCCTGGGATTTGGTTAGGGTGAGGGATTTACTTCCTTCCAGTCGTCCTGGAAATTTCCCCCAGCTCCTCGCGGGAAGTTTCTCCACACCCACTGCCGCCTCCCAAGAAGCCCCTGGGAGGGACCCTGCTTGGGCACCGCCGTCGGGACGGAGGCAGCCGAGGCAGGGAGGGACCTGCCCTTTTGGGGTGCGGGGGCGATGCGAAAACGCAGAAGAGATGCGGGAGCGCCTCACCGCTTTCCCATCGCCGCTCCCCGGCGGGAGGAGGCCACAGCGGCAGGAGCCAGGGAGCCCCCTGGGGGGGCTGCAGAGGTGGGATTCGGCAGCTCTGGGGGGCACCGATTTGCCCTCGACATCCCGTCCCCGGGAGCGGCCTGCGCCGAGGGCGGCGGCGGGGGCAGCCCCCGTCGGGGCGCGCCTGTGGGAGAGCCCGCGGAGTCGGGGCTCCCCGGGGCGGCGGGGGAAACATCCCCGCGGGAGATACAGGGCTCCCCGCGGGAGATACAGGGCTCCCCGCGGCTCCGGGTGTCCGGGGCGGCGGGGGAAACATCCCCGCGGGAGATACAGGGCTCCCCGCGGCTCTGCGTGTCCACGGCCGCCGGTGCCCCCCCGCCTTGGTAAGCGCTTGGTAAGGGCGGAGCAGCCCTCAGGCGTCTAGGCAAGAAAGTCTATCAAGTCATCTTTACTTTGCAGCTTTTATTAAAAATATAAATATTAAACATTCTCTTACACAACCAAATCGACCGAGCGCTGAAAAGATGTTTTATTGTGAAAATGTTTACAGGAAAAAAAAGTGGATTGAAAGTAGCTTACAGAGATTCCCCCTCCCACCTCCCTGCCCCCAGCAGAAAAGTTTTCTGTCTTCTTGGCACCATTTCTTCCAATGCTCACACATCCCTACGTAGCGATGGCACTAGAATAACTGGGAAATGGAGAAATAAATAAAGGTAGGGGAGGTTACGAACGACACTCGTGTTTCTGCACTTGGTACACGGTTGTGCATGCTAGTCAAGGGACAGAGGCTGTTCGGAGTACACCCTTCTAGGTTTAAAGCTATATAAAAATAAAGAGATGACATCAGAGCAGCACTATGGTACATCGGACGGTGTAATTATTCTTGTGCTAACTGCGGAATCTCTTTGGCAAGGCGGGGAGGGGCCGTTTCACTTCCCGATTATCTCCATCAGTTTCCTGTTGCTGTGAGCTTGCTGCGCTAACTGCTCGGCTCGGGCCATCTCCAAGACTTCTCGCAGGAGGTGGAAAGTCAGATCCAGAGAAATAGGGGGCTCCTCGGATCGCTTCTCCCTCTCCACGGCCTCACCCTCGGCTTCGCCGTCCTCTCGGTTCCCCGGCGAGCGCTCGGGCAGCTGCTGCAGCTGTTGAACCGCCGCCCGGAAAAAGTTGCTGGCGGAGGCTTCGGGCTGTAGGTGGCTGCTGCTGCTGGAGGAGGCGGAGAAAGAGCCAACGGGTCTCTTGTGAAGGTTGCCCAGGCGCAGGAAATACTCTTCTCCCATGCGGAGCAGGACGGGCAGAGTTTGCTGCTGCTGCTGCTGCTGTTGCTGTTGCTGCTGAAAGAAATCTGGCTGGTGCAGAGCCCCAGGGGCGGGTGCCGGGCTCTTGCTGAGAGCTCTGCACTCCTGGCAGGGCAGGAGGGCGACCAGCAGGATTCCCGTGGAGACCAGCAGCGGGATCTTCATGATCGGGGCCCAAACCTGCGGGGACAGACGGGGGACGGGGTTGGGTTACAAAGCCGAGCCGGAGCGGCGGGGAGGGCAGCGCGCAGCCGGGCAGGGGGCGTCCCCGCCGCCGCTGTCCCGGTGCTGAAACTCGCCGCTCCGCGCCGCTCCGCGCCCCTCCGCGCTCCGCACGCCAGCCCCGGCCGCGCTCGCCCCGGCCCGTCCCCCCGCGCCGTCGAGGCGGCCGCTCGGCGCAGAAGAACCCCGCGGAACAGCCCCGCGGGGCGGCTCCGGGCTGCGGCTCCCGGGGACCGGACTGGGCTGAGCCCCTGGGCAGGGTCCACGCGTGTTCGCCACCCGCGCCTCTCCACCCACCCGGGGGCGAAGGGGAAACGTGGGGTGCCTGTGGCGGGGAGGCTCTCCCCACGGGCTGCGGGGTTCGAACGCCCGTTCCCCACCCTCTCGCTCCTTGCCCGGCCAGCTCCCCGTACCCCGCGGGACGCGGCGCTCAGCGCAGGGCAGCGCGCCCGGGCGCGGCCCCGCACCTACCTGGGGCGGCGGTGGCGGCGGTGGGGCAGGGCGGGCGGCGGCGGGACTCGGCGGTGCCCGGCGTCCCTTCCTCTCGCTCTCCCTCGGAGCCGGCTCCCGGCGAACTTGGGATCAGATTTGGTACTAATCAGAGCCGGGGCGCGGGATTTTTATAGCTTAGACCCTCTCCTGGAATCACGCAGAACTTGCCTAATAAGCTGACGCTCTCCTGACAGCCCGATTGCGTGCCCCGATCTACTGCTGAATAAATCATGGGGGCCCGTCGGAGCGGCGATGGGCCGAGTTTCGCTATCGCAACCCCAAATCTCACGTCCAATTATATCAACAGATATTTATCGCCTCTGCAGTGACGTCAGCCGGGCCGGGGGCCGGGGAGCAGGATGCCCCCCCCACCCCATTGACAAAAATACTTGAATGAGATTTCCTAGCGGGCGCGTACTATAAGAGGTCACTCCGGGGAAACTTTCCACTCACGGGCCGGCCCGCGGGAAGGGACCCGACCCGAGCGGGGCCGAGGCTGCCATCGCGGGCAATGCCCTTCTCCATCCCCGGTCTTTCCCGGTGCCCGGCCTCCGCCGCCTCCCAGCCTGCCCGCACGGGGACACTGTGGCGGGGCGGCGCGGGAGGCTCCGCGGGGTGCGCGTTTTGCGTGGGTCCCGTCTTTGCTCCGCTGGCGGGGTCGGCCCGGGCCGGGGCAGCGCTCGCCCTGCAAAGAGGGCAGGGGCGCAGCCGAGCCCGCGGGGAAGGGGCAGAGCAGTGCCGGTGCCGGGAGAGACCCGCGGCAGCGCTGGCAGCCGAGCTGCCAGGGACCCCGCCGGCGGGAGAGGAGGCGGAAAGGCTCCGGGGGTGGCGGGATAGGCCGAGACAGCCGCCAGGGCCGCCTGGGAGCATCTGCCGGGGCAGGGAGCCTCGCCCGGGGGCGCTCCGCTCCTTCTGCCCTGGCACCGCTGGCAGCGCCGCCGGCTCGCCCCGGCCCTGGCTCCGCGCTGCCGGGGCCCGCTCCCGCGGTCTGGCCCGTGCTCCTTCCCATTGTTTTTCCACTGTTTGCGTGGAGGCAACAACTGCTCTTTTCTCCCCTTCCCGACTCCACTAGCTGACTTTCCCCACCTCTAACGCCGCGGCCGTGTGCTTGCCCCGTTTGCCCTCCTCAGCTAAGGCCCTCCCCTCCTGCCTGTCCTAATTCCACGTGGAGTTCTTCCGGAGAGCTCTCCCACGACCAGTACGTCTTCAGGCTCCAGACCGTATTACATCAATGTCTCCACCTGGGTTTCTTGCCCTCTGATCTCTTCAAGAGGAAGTGCTGCCTACAGAAATGACTTCTGCCCAACATCCATTCCACGTGTAATGTGTGTTCTTCCATTTTTGCATCCCATCATCTTTGCCAATGCCTCTCAGCCCTCCTTCTCCACTGCCTCAGCTGAAACGTCAGTCATATCCTTCCCTTTAAATTGGAGAACTTTACAGAAAACCTACTGGTTTTATCTTGCCTAGACAATAAACTCCCTCACTTGAGTGTCTCCCATCGTAGTTAGGACAGAACAGATGGTCGTATGCTATAGATGTGAAGTAAGTGATAAATTTCAACTCCATTTCCTTAATAAAATAACCAGGTTAAAACCATGTCATGTATGATGTTGGCCACAGCCTAATTCTGAGCATCTCCTTAGGGATGCTCTAAACTTCAATTTTAGTTAGACCTAGCTCCAGCCTTGGATGCTTTTGGCAAAGTGCCAAAGAATCAGATCTTGTGCATCATGAAGAAACAAATGGAAAAACAAGTAGTAGTACCAGAGATTTATCTCTTCATTACCACTTTTTGTTCAGGCATTCATGAACTGAAATGTGTATTACAGAACAGAATATATTGTGTAGCAAGTCATAGCAGCAGTTATTTGTATGCTTTTAAAGCGTGTCAGCACGGCTTTCAGTGAGAACAAGAGGTTCAAAGAAACAGGAGCTAAGTTCAATCAATTGATGGAAAATGTAAGAGGTACTTATTAAACTCAAACCCTTCAGATGTGCTCTGGGGTGAGTTTTATCACAGTGTCTCCATTTTAGGTTTAACATAATCTTTGAAAACACAAAATCCTCTTAAAATAATGTGACCATAAATGTAAAGAAAGGAGAATTTTGATACAAATAATATATTTTTTTGGTGTTAGGGGTAAGATCTGGATAAGACAGAGCTGCATTTCTCCAAAAGACTGATGCCAGTGAGAAATGGCACAGGTTATGATATGTTTTTAATAATTTACAATATTACCTATGTCTCTTTAGGCAGACAGCTTTGTCCCTTAAAAAATCCCTGTATAGCAAATCCAACATAGAAGCAGGCTGGGGTTCTCAAGTTTTCACAAGAGCTGTACAACCTGCCAGTTTCTTCTCCTCCATTTTTTCCCTCTCCCCTGGCTCTGAGCATGGTCTGCAGTGTCTCACACAAGCTTGTTTCCAAGCCAGCATGGTCTTATTACCCCACTTTCCTCATAGATCCTGAGTGATGTGTGAGAGGGCTTGCAGCAACGCAGGGAACACTATGAGACAGTCGGATGCCTTGATAATGAGGAATATAAAATATCACAGATACATAAACCAAAAAAGTACTTCCCTCAGCACTTCAAATGCAGAACTGACTGCCTAGGAATATAAAAGTCCTTTCTCCAGAGTCACTAGTTTCTGAGTGAAATGTCAGCTGTCACTCCTGAAGGAGATTACAACAGAAGAAATCTTGGCTTCTCACCAGAGGGGTGAAAAAGGAAGACAAGGAGGATATCAGGTACATCTGGGTTAGAGATTTTTGTTTAGTGATACAGTTTGAGATTAGCATACCCTTTGTAAGAAAAGTGTTCATATTTGACTCACTCTGCAAACATCAGGAACAAACAGAAATTTTAGTGAATCACAAAATAACATTGTCTAGAAATAAAAAGCACTATTGAGGCCCATTTCCTCTCCTCTGACTTGGGTTGAGTGCTCTTGCCCTTCAGCCTTGGTGATCTCAAACTCAGGCACCTACTGAAAAGCAATTACAGCTACTCTGAGGTAGCTAAGAGAAAGCAAAAGCATGCCCAGAGCATGATGCATCCCACTGCAATAGAGCACCTTCAGGTTTCTGGAGACATTCACCTTGTTCTCTTGTCTATAAACGGAGTGCAGACAACCACCTTTGCCTGGTCACTGAATTCTTAGACAGCAATGTGAGGCAAGAAGAATCCCCTCCTCACTGATTGACCGTAGCAGAGAGATCACACGGTTCTAAATAAGGTCATACAGAGGGGACGATGTTAAACTGAGGGTATGGCTCTTACCACAGGCATTTTTGAAGATGTCCAACTATAAATGTGGAAGGACACACACTAGATGTAGATCAGCTTTCTACCACAGTTCAATATTTCATTACCACTTCGTCAGAAGGCAGTGAGGATTTTTTGCATTGCTGAGTTCAGCAAACATTTCCACTTCTCACAGTACCCCTTCATGTGATCCCCATCATTCCTGATCCCTGTGATCAGACACATGATCTTACAGTCTGACTATTTCAGGTGAACTCAGCTCATCTCACCCACTCTGAGATGCCAGCAATCATGCACTGACACATGTGTACACCACACTTCCATTTCACCTTTTGGTAGTCTTGATACAAAGAAATCTGTATCTGATAGTTATAAATATTATGGGTTCTAGGACAACTGAGAGAAAAAGAAAAGAAAAATTCAGGGTATCTTACTATGCCTGAAGGTGATAAGTCACTTTAAGAACAAAATACATTTGCCTATTATTCTTCAGCAGACTGAATTTGCTAGAATAATCATAAAGAACCTCAATTAAAGTGAGTTATAAAAATCAATCAAAATAAATCAATTAAATACAAAAAGGTATGTTGTAGACCAGGATGAAGAATGAAACTGATAATGATTTCAGCTGTCTGCCCTTGCTTCTGACCCCAGAAGTCTTCAAAATTCTCTCCTTCGCCTTTAATTTCTCTTTCATTTTTCAATCACCTTGCTCCAGGAAAGAAGTCACATGCTCCTGTCACAGAGATTTTCTGTGGTGCACCTCAATCTTACAGCAGAGCTCCACCTATAACTTGCACCAGATTTTCCTACAGTCCTGTGAGAGAGAGAGGAGAGCACCTTAATTTCCCAGACTTTCCAGTGGGAAAAACAGCATTAGAGGGTGAAGAAATTTATTAGGAATTGTGTAAGAAGCAGGAGTGAATCTTGCATTATCTGAGACCAAGTTCATTAGCTCAACCAGAGGACTATTTTCATCCACAACTTCATATTCATACTCCTGATCCTAGATGTCTGCTCACAAGACATAATATTATGGGTTTGGGGGTCCCAGCAGAAGGAAAAATTCATCAGGAATATCCTCTCAGTTCCACCATGTCTGGGAGGAGCACAGCCGTTCCCAGCAGCTCACACACAGGTGGATTTGCAGGGATGGCCTGACCCCCAGTTGAGCAGGGGCAGTGTGCATTGCTCAGGAATCCCAAGAACGGACCTACTGCCCCAGCCAGAGCCTTCCCTTCGCCCAAAGCCCTGCCTGGTCAGGGAGATATTCCCACTAGTGAGGGTAACACAGGGAGGAGCTGCTCCCACACCTTCTTGGACAACACCAAAAAGTATTTCTGGAGGCCACACTGCATCGCTCTCTTCTTCTGAGCAGGGAAAGGACTTGCAGAAGCTGTGAGAAGCATGCAGGCGGGAAAGTGCTGTGCCTCTCTCCTCCTGACAGCCCTCATCCAGGGAGGCAACAGCTGACCTTTATGCTTACCTCACAAGACTTGTCAGCTGCTATTCTTGTTCTCAAATAAGGGCTGGAGGAGGCTGCAGAGGGCTCAATTCATGAGCCCTCTGTGCTCTTAATGATAATGCTGCAGGAACTAATCTCACAGTTCTTGGTAGCAACAAGGAAACCCATCACACGGGCATGTCCCAGGAGTGCCGAGCAACTGGTATTCCTGGTTGTCTTGGTGTCTGGGTACATTTGGCCATGAAAGACAATTTGCTGGTTAGCTGAGTACCCAGTTTGTCTGTCTGTCCTTGGCGCAGACTGAGGCAAGGACAAGGATTTGGGTTTGCATCTGGCATGCATCTGGAACAAGCCACTGAGATAGCCAGGCTCACTTGGGTTCAGAGTGGCAGAGATATGGACAGGCACAGACACGATGGACAGCAGGGTATGGCTGCAGTGAGCCAAACATGGGATGCTGAGCCAGGGGAGGGCAGGCACTCAGTAACCACTGGCCACAACCACTGGCCAAGGGGAAGTAGAAGAAACCAGGGTGGACCTTTAGGGAAGGGCAGGGAGGGAATTCCGCAGTGCCTCTCCCCAGGAACATCTCTGTCCCAGGAGGTTAGAGCCCAGAACTGACCCTTAACTTGGGGCTGGGAGAGGGGCACAGAGGGGAGCCCACCATGCTGTAACCATATTATGGATGGCTGTTGGCAGGCTTGTTCCAGGAAGTCTGTGAAAAGCTGTCCACAAAAGGCCAGGAGCAGATGAGAGCCTGTCTGCCCAGCTAGGATGTCCCTATGGGAAAGATCACTGGGCCAGCAATGGCTTCAGCCTTCAAACACATCACTGACACCAGGGACCCTGCCTTGACCTTATCATGTGCAACACCAGGCCTGTCATCAGCCATGAGTGTCAGCAGCAAGATTTAGTGCATTTTGCTCTGGCGTTGTAGCCGTGTCACAAGCGTGGGGGAACCAGACAGCCTGGGTAATGGAGCTGAGTACTACTAGAAAATTCAAGAGAAATATTTGAGCACAACTGAGCTGCTGTGGCATTTTCCAGCATCCAAGCAGAAGAGATTTGAGCAAACTTCTGGATCCATGTTCTTTTCAGTGGCCAACCCACTGTTCTCCTGTTGGAGAGGAAGGTAATGGAATAAATGCTGGAGTTTGAATTTTCAGGAAGTGAAACCCTCAATCAATTGCAAAACATCCACCGTGTGTGCTTGTTGTGAGCCAGGATTTCCGTCATAATCATAGAATCACAGAATAGTTTGGGTTAGAAGGGACCTTTAAAGGTCATCTAGTCCAACCCCCTTGAAATAAGTAGGGACATCTTCCACTCAATCAGAGCCCCATCGAAAGTGATCTTGAAGGTTTCCAGGGAGGAGGCATCTATTGCCTCTCAGGGCAACCTAGGTTTACCACCCTCATTGTAAAAAAATTCTTCCTTGTATCTAAATTAAATCAATCCTCTTTTAATTTAAAACCATCACCCCTCCTCCTATTGAAACAGGCCCTGCTAAGAAGATTTTCCCCTTCTTTCTCATCAGCCCCCTTTAGGTACTGGAAAGCACCCTGAGTTTTCCCCAGAGCCTTCACTTCTCCAGGCTGAACGCCCCCAACTCTCTCAGCCTTTTCTCATAGGAGGGGTGTTCCAGCTCTTTGATCATCTTAGTGGTCCTCCTCTGGACTCACTCCAACAGGTCCATCCATGACTTTTCTGTGCTGAGGACCCCAGAGCTGGATGCAGTAATGTAAAACACATAACATATTCACATGTGAGAGTATATATAACATGGGAATGAGACTGAGAAATGACAGCTGACTAGAGGGGGGAAATGATCAATGAAATGAAAGGACTTCTGTGATACCAAGGGCAACTCCTGCTCCTGTTTGGTTTCAACTGTTGCCAAAAAAAAAAAAAATTCAAGCTTAAAGACATCATCCAGCTATATCATCAGGGCTGAGAATCCCCAAATAAACACCATCAGAACTGATATTTATCTTCTTTAAAAATCTTATGATTTTGAAAACAGTCTCAATATCTGGGGGAAAAGAAGATGAGGGCAGAACAATTTGGAGTACTTGTGATGTTGCAACTGCCTTCTCACTCCTTTCAAGGGAGGAAATATGGGAAGAAATACAAACACACTATCTATCTTGAATGGCTGGGCAACGAGCTATATATAGAACCTGCTCTGTCCTACTTAAGTTATGACTAATGCTAAACAATTAGAAATTCAGATGTCTGAATATTTGAAGTAGCAAACATCTCTAATGCACCATTTGTTGTTCATTAAAAAATAGAAGAATCAAAGTCTCTCTAAGCTCCAACTAGGCTGCACTTAACAGGTGCATGTTGCTGGAAGTGGAGCCCCATGAGGCTAATTGCAAGGGATAATGAACAAGATCAGGCATTTCTTGGAAAAAAAGATTGTTGTCTTTGTAATGACCATACTCATTCCAGGGACTGCAAATTCTTTAGGGAAGGGGCTTTCTTTTTTGTTCCATGCCTGCCTAGTGTCTAGCACAGCAATGCCCTAGTCTGTGACTAGGAATCCTAAGTGCTACTGCAATTCAAGCAGTATATTATAGTAAATAGTAGTATTAAATTAGCTGAGAACATGAAGTTGGTTTTCATCAGCATCTCTGGTGTACAGGACCAACAAACACTTCTCTAAGACAGAGGCCAATGGTGTTTTATTTGAAAACACTTCGTTTTTATGATAAGACAATGCTACTACAAAACTACAATTTACTTTTAGGATTTTGGCAGGACTTTTTGTCTGGTTCTCCTAATTCAGGGCTGCAGTGTCTGGAATAGGTTTTGATACAGCCAAGATGAAAGACTGGATGAGGGAATCAAAGTACAGAATAAAACTGAAAATCTTGCCAGCCAATAAAAAAAGAAATTATGAGTCTCCACCAGACAAAATACCCATATTTCTCAGCCATTCCCCATACTACTGTGGGTTGCTGTAATTGCAAACCATGCACTTCATGAATTGATTCACTGTATGGTTTCCTTCATCTCTCTTCTGATTTTTCATCATTGCAGATGTTGTGACAGGGTCTATGGATGGCACTACCACACACCCATCACCATATATATTATTTTGTGACTATCATAGAAAAATTTTAGTCTGAAGGGAAATACTGACTATTCTTAACTCCTGATACTGGAGAAACAAAGGCATTTAGCAATGAGGTGTTGTAGTTGCCTCTTTACAACTAGGACTTTCCAAGAAGCTTAGAAGCAGGTATATCTTTGGCCTGAGGATGTCATGAAGAACCCTTCTGTTCTATCCTCGTGGATATGAAAATCAAGTAAGATAGATTATTAATATTCCTAAGCACTAAGTTTTTGACTTCTTCTTCACCAGAATACAGTGGTGCCAGTGGCCTGACATCAGGTCTGATATCAGGCCACTTGATAAGAAGCAGATCCCAAATTGCTTTGCAAATACTACCACTGAAGTTAACGAATAGCCATATGCAACTGATTTTGCTTAGCACTGAAATGCCTTCTGTACTGAGATAGTCCAACACTACCCAGAATCAAGGCCCACAGACTGGTCTAAAACAGCACCAGGACACATTTGAATGCTGCATCCAAGCAAGACTGCAGGATGGGGATGTTACAGGCAAGCCTAGCCCAGGTAATGGGCACAGAGATTCTTGGACTATCCAAGTTTGTTTCACACTGCTCTGACAATGCAGTTAGATCTCATGTGAGAGTCTTGCTAGAGGCTGGTAGCTCCTCACATTTCTGTGCAAGAGCAAGTATATGGGTTTGGAGCAGCAGAGGCTCAGCACTCTGTCACTGTGTGCTGCTGTACATGCCTTGGGGTCACTAGTAAAACTGAAACTTGGCTAAAACTTTCTGCCAAGAGCTCTTCAACACCCATCTGTGACATAACCTAGCTCATTTTAAAGGACAGAGAAAGGATTAAATCTTTGAGTTAGTTACTGGAGAGTCACAGTTGCCCCTTTACAACAGTTGGCCTCAGGTCCACAGCTCCTCCTAGGATGCTTTCAAACAGGAGAAGATAGCTGCTACCAGAGGAGCCAAAGCTTTTTTTAAACTTAAAAAAATAACATCAGAGCTGTAATCAGTAAATAAAGTCTAATTTTAGGCAATACTTGATTTGGTAGTGTATCTTTTGAGTCAGCCACATATATGGGCATACAAAGGTTGGGAATGTCCCTATAAGGCTTTTCCAGTTCCTTCAGTGAAAGCTGTGTGAAAAATAATTTTAGAGGAGCCAAATTTAAGGCGTTAACAGAGAGTGCAATTGACCTTTGAGTGTTGCTGTAAGACAGCAGCATGAATAATAATAATAAACTCCCTAAGGTTGTCTCTCTTCAGTTTTCTACGAGTATCTTGTCCCCAGGGAAGATTTGAAAAATTTGTGGCTCAACCAGACAGCTCATCTGAATCTCCAGGGAATGCCACCTCAGGACAAGGGCTCAGCAATGCCTCTGCCATGAGACTTGGATTCCAATGGACCTGGAAACACTCCCAGTAAAAGTGTTGTCACAAAAGCACTTGGAGCTTAGTCAGAATTTCTCTTAGGCTTGAGAGTGAGAAGGGTCTCTCTGCTGCTAGGGGAAGGAACAGGATCCCTGGGTATAGTGTAGGGAGTACATCTCAGTTCCTTGTTTGTCCTATCTGTATTCATGATTCTGAATGGGAAAAGGTACTGGTTTTGACTCAGAGGGGATGAAATTCTGCATCCTGAAATCTAGGGGTTTGACACTGACTGTAATTAAACTTTTTTTGGCCTCAAAGTGAAAAGCACACGCTCTCCTCCTATTTGTCTTGGCAGATCTTCTGGCAGAGCTGTGTGATGGAGGCTGGCTGACTGTTGCAGAATAGCAATGGGAAGGAGATGCCAATAAGAAGAAACTGGTGAACTGGAAAATAAGGACATCAGTAAATGAACTGGCTTCTAAATGGCAACAGGTGATTTAATGGCATCATGTCTTTATCATGTCAGCAGGAACAATGCAGTAGGCACAGATCTGTGACTCAAGATGCCCTCCACTTTCACCACTACAGTGACTGTGCCTAAAAGGCAGGATTTCTCTCTGAATCCTTTTGCTATTTCTATTAATGAATAAATCTCAAATTGAAGAAATGAACAAGAAGAAATATTGAGAGATTCACAACCAGCCAACATTTCCATCAGAGCTCTATTTAGACCCAGGAAACACTCAAGGAGGTCCTCCAGAGAGCAAGGAAAGACGGTACTTATCCACCCTGAGACAGCAGGAATTGTGCCACATGGGGGTTTTTTGGTGTTGTAACTGGGTACTATGTCTCTTTCTGCAGACACATATCCTCCCTCCTTCA
The DNA here is from genome assembly GCA_910950805.1 of Acrocephalus scirpaceus scirpaceus. Classification (NCBI taxonomy): domain Eukaryota; kingdom Metazoa; phylum Chordata; class Aves; order Passeriformes; family Sylviidae; genus Acrocephalus; species Acrocephalus scirpaceus. Next base: position 91,490,234 of record OU383773.1, read on the forward strand.
GCTGTTTAGTGACATGTGGCGACAAACTTCTAATAAAAAACATGTCCTACATACCTAGCTAAGGGGTAGGTATCCCAGTTTTGTGCCCTCATAACAGGTCTTAATTTCAAAAAATGAGCTACATGATAATCCTTTCATAAATCCATTAAAGTCAACATCAAGCAGAGTCAAATCTTCTGATGGAAAACAAGATATTGCCTGACTCTTCTTTTGTAGAGAGTGAAAATGAAGTCCCGATTTGGGATCAAGGCAAGATTTTAAATCATGAACAGCACCTTGAAGTGCAACCTTGTCTGTCTGCATGACCCTGCTTGAGATGACACACAGAGCTTGAGGCTGCCTCATGCTCCAAAGAATGAATGCCATAGCTTAAATATCTTTACACACTGTCATTATGACTGAAGCCACAAGAAATAAGTTTCCCATCTGCATATACTTCCACCATAGCATCCTAGACATCCTGTTCAGTTTGCTTTCAGTCCTCCAAGATTTGGACATCAATGATGCCAGCTGCAGAGGAGTTGCAGACAACAGTCTGGTGAATCTCTCAATGCCCATTGACACCTGCTGATAACCTGTCTCTGTTCAACAACAACAAAAAATTGTCTTCTTACCCTTCAGCCTCCAGTTATGGCTAGGGTGTAGTTTGAGACAGACTAAGATGTTTTCAAGAATCTAAACTGAAGTAAATCTTCCAGTGAGTTCTCCCTTCTGATAGTAAATGCTGTGATCTCATAACACGTATAAATCCTAGTGGGTTCGGAGAAATAAAGAAATGTTTTGATAGCACAGTTTCACATGGGGCACATACATATTTTACACTCTAAATAACCTGCCCTTTTCCAATTTGCCAATCACAGCATCATTACCATGCCCCTCACTACTGAGGACACCAATCTCAGACTGCATCTCCCAACTGGATTTTCCCTCAGGAGCTAGCAGATGCTTCCATTACTAGCCATATACTAGATGTGTCTTCAATTGTACCATGCTTCTGAGTGCTGAAGAAGTAACAACTATTACAGTGCTTACCATAGCTCACAAATACAGCACGGGTCTGTCATTTCCTTGCCAGATCCTTCCGTCAAACATCTCTCTCTGCCTCCTACTCCGTGTCCTAGGGCCTGATCATGCAGCTCTGTGCTCAGGGGCTGTGATGGCAAGCAGTCTGTGGCTTAGGAACTTGGCAATCCAGAGAGAGGTTTTGTGACTAAAACACTTGAATTTTAATAGGATAGAATTTTGTTTTGTGAACCTGTCTGGACAAAGAATGATTGAGAGGTGCTCTGTCTGTGAATGACATCTGCATTAAAAATAAACAAGCCCCGTAACAGATCCTAACACGTACATGACTGTGATAGGAAAAAGAGAACTGCAGCTATACAACCCATCTGTAAAACTGGCAAGATCCCTTTTCTCCTAGGAAAGATATCTTTGCATCTGACATTGCTGCCCTTACACTGAAAAAGGAAGGAACTGATTTTATAATTGACTGTAGAAGCCCTGATTCTTCCACAAAATAAATAATACAATCTTCCACAGCTCAGATTTCCAGTGAAAATACCAGAAATTCCAACAGTGCTTTGTAAGGCTGGCAGGTTATTTGCGTTGTGCCTCTAGCTAAGAAAATAACATCTCAAAAAGAGAAGAATGGAATGATTTTTCTCCTCAAAAAGGACTAAGCTTTGTGATTTCCCATTATTCATTTATTTGGCTGGAATCTTCCCATACCTACAGGTGGGAGCCAAGAGGTGGTGCTAGAACTCAGCTGTCTTGTACCCAGCAAACATCTATTCCATCTGGTTTTCAGGTAAAAGATGGCTGCACTCCTTGTGCTTTACTGTCTCTCAGCTCTCTGTACTTTTAGGAGGACTACAACCTGTTTTGTAGTTTTAGGGGACAGCTATTCTGGAAAGCAATCACCCTCAATTCTTCCTGCTCATTTCTCAAAGCTCTTGAAACTGTACATCCAGAAGAACTAATTATCAATGTAACGAGAACAACTACCTCAAATGCAAATATTCATGAGTTAATCTCATCTCATGGTCCCTAAGCTGAGCACTGGAGCCACACACTACCAAATATGCATAAGTCAAATAATGCTTGAAACTAACACCACACCTTTCATCAGTGACAATGTCATCCTTCAGGGATGAGGTACCAGAAGTTCTTTCAGTGACAGTGAATTGCACTGTATTTCAGGTTAAGGACCTCCAGTAAGACTGCAAGAACAATGCCAGAGTGAGTTACAGCATCACCGACAGGAGCATCTGCCATAACTGAGGCTTTTCTTGACCTGCAGGTGAGTGGCTAAACTGAGAAATCAATAATCCTCTTGGAATTGTTCTCTGTATGCACCTTCCTCAAAGGGAAACTTCCATGCTGTGGTGGAAATTTGAGCAATGATAGGAAGAACAGGTATATCTTGGCTGAGAGGAACCCAGAATGAGGTTTCAGTGGCAGGTTTGCAGCACAGACCTCTCCGAATCAAACAAAGAGACCACAAGAGCAGTGAATAGCCATTTTCATGATCATCTAACAGTACTTACGACTTGCTACCTGCACCACCCTTTAGCGACTGATTTTTAAAAGGCCTCCAAAAGAACCCTCCTCTTGCAGCTCACAGTACGTTTTCCATATTAAACTCCATTAGTCTGGGCAATTAGGCCTCCTTCATCAACTTCAATCTATGAAAACAGACCATGAAAGACTGTTAATTCTGAATTAAAAAGAGGTAGCTAATAAAATGTAGTATCATAGTCAATGGTTAGGGAATTTCTTCAAGAGCTCCTAAACAATTAGATGACAGAACACTTGAAGTGAAATTTTCATAAGCTGCTCATGAATAAGCCTGGTTTCATTTCATTAAAAAAAAAAAACATACTGAGATAACAAATTCAAATGCTAGGACATTACATAGTCTTTCATTGTTATAGTCTTATATCATTTGTACAATATTGCATTGTTATGCACTAGACCCATTTGCTTTGGGACAAATGGCCACCTTCCATTTTGGGATAAACGTAAGCATCAATTTTAGTACTCTAGGGAATCAGACAATAAGCAATACTATTTTCTGTTCCCAAAATACTCACCAATAATGCCATATATCAATATAACAAGCAGGGGAAGTTTATTGGACAATGGTTTTGAAAGGCTGTCCTTCTGAAAGAGGCTGAGAAGACTAAAGCTGCTCAGAAAGAAAAGCAGCAAAGCTCATGCCATGATCAGAGCAAGCTCTGGGCACACAGCTCCAAGTACTGCAAATCTGACCTGGCGCCTGCCAGTATTGGATCAAAAGTGCTGCAGCCACCTGGTGCAAAGTGCTGCTGGATCAAAATTCTTCAAAAGCAAGTTAATTTTGTACCAGCGGGGTTTGTGCTGCTCTGGGTATCATCTGTTCCCCCAAAAGCTGGCACAGAAGATGGAGGCGGTATAAATACCAAGGCACGTGATGTGAGTAATTTGACAGAAATGGGAGCGTATATTCATGCTCCAGCTGGATCAGTGGGTGATCTGGTGGTGAGCAGTTCTACCAGCAATGAATGTGGCATCACCACCAAAAAAAGAGAGGGGGCTTTCAGACTCAGAACTGCCTGAAAAAGGAGTCCAAAGTACGAACAATTATCCTTTGTCACTTTATTCTTTCACCAAGGTTTCGACAAAAAAACACCATTTTGTCAGCTTTTATCTTTCATTTGCTATGGACACTTGTCCAAATGGGGAACAATAGTACATTTAGATTACAACAGAATATTTTGCTTAAAATAGCCCATTTGGCAACATGTACCCAAGTTTCATAATAAAACAGCAATAGCATAGTTATTTAGTATTTTTAATTAACTGAGAAGACCAGTGCATTTCAAATAAGACACAAAACAACAGATAAAGTGTTTTGAACTCCCATGGTCCCTCTCTCTGCCAAAGAACACATGAATAAAACTAAGTCACAAGATTAGGAGATTACTTCTTTCCTTTTTTTACCCTAAATTAATTCTGTTACTGAGCTATGTTCAAAAGGCCATATATATATATATAAAACAGGTATTGTTACAGTAGAATGTCCTTCACCATTTAGGATTTGCCCATGACTGAGTGCAGACAACTGGTGGATGAGTGTGTTCTATCAGAAATACCTGAGCTAGTGTTTTCAGGTGAGTTCTTAACTAGCAATTGATGCATGCTTGCTAATGCAGGATCACAAGAACCACCAGCTCCAGAAAGAGCACTGGGTGTGATCCAAGGAAAATAGCCCAGTCGTTCCTGGGCTTTCTGCTCACCATTGTGGTTTTTTCGAGAAGTTTTATTCCCCACCTTTTTGTGGACAGCCACTTCCGCTCTTGTGTAAGGAATAAGAACTAGATTAAGGCTAAGACTTAGAAGACCCATGCTCTCTGGTCCTGTTGTCCTCAGTGACTGTGAGCAAGCCATGTACCGTTTCAGAGTCTGACTTATTGAAACCTGAAATACTCTTTCTGAAGATGCTTACAGTGAAGAACAGAGGGTAAAAAGATGTTCCTGTCCCAGAAACCCTATGACCCTATGTGAGATACATGTGGCACTTTCCCTTCCTAGGTCATCTCAGCCGTGCCAGTCCCTCAGCGCTGTGATCTCTCCTTGCCTTCTACCAGGTTTTTCTGAGCTCACAGATGGATGTCTCAGTAGAATGCCTCTAATCAGGCACAATATTTTGCATGTAGTTAATCATTCATATGGGACTCTACTTTTCAAACAGTTCAGATTTTCCTAATTAATGTTTTGCATCATGATCGTATTTACAGTAATTGGGACTGATATTTGAAGTACAGTAAAAGCTGTCATCTCATTCCCTCCTAAAGAGCCCAATTACCTTCATTTGTTAGCAAATTCATACTAACATTTGGGTTTATTACACTTGACAACATAAAGCCAGCTACTTCTCTCACACAGCTCAGCAGAGTAACATCAGCCCAGACATAGAAGATGCTGCAGACCCAATCTTGAAGGGTAGATTGGGAATGCCTTCCCGACTTAGATCCTGACAGCAAAATCAATCCAAAAGTGTATCCAGAACAAGAATTTCCCTTGTGCCCGTGCTAGTTGTCAACCCATCACTACTGAGGAAGATGACAGCTTTTGTAATTAGACATTTCTCTGACGTTCACATGCTGCAGGAGACAGCCCATGCCCAGGTTCACTCAGCCCAGCTTCCACCTAATTCCTCCTGCCTGGTGTTTTCAATTAGCACCTCTGAAGGCCTACAGCCAGCCAGGAGGAAATATTAGGCACAAAAACTGGGTCAAAAGTCAGGCCATGTGAACCAAAGCATTAGTCTTTTTGGGTTCTCACATGTCTGGATTATGGTCCTAAAGGACAGCTGTGGAGCGGCACATGTGACTCGTGTCACTGAAAGCCATAGCTGCTACTGCATCCAAAAGTTAATTTTGTGACGAGGTATTAAAATGCATCTGTGAATTAATCTGTGTCACTTAGCCATAGACACCTCAGCAAGGTGTTCACAAGAGTGTTGTGTGGGTGCTTCAGAGCAAGTCAGCCATCCCACAGATGGGAAAGAAGATGGAAAAGTGCCATGCTTGCTTTTCATTCTGGGAAGTCCTATTTCAGCTACTGATTATTACCTAATAACCTAATCAGCAGTAACAGCAATATTTGGCACTTATAAACACTTTATATTCAAAAAGCTACAGAAGCAGATTAGGTGGAAAATTAATCCCTAACTAATTAGCAAAGGAAGCAAGGAATAACAATATTTTAGGATCAGAAAATAGAGCTACAGAATCAAGGTCAGATCACTAGAGCAAGCCATTCATTTGTTTTGATGTTCTGTAGGAAAACAGGTGTTTTTCAGCAGGGAAATAAGGTAAGCTATGATTTTAACAGATGTTAGTGGGTCAAGGTCAGACCTAGGGAGATGCTTTGAGTTGCCTAATTAATAAACACCAAGGAAAAAATCTGTAGCTCATACTCACCCCAGCTACATCAGAAGTTTTAAAAGTGCTTGTTACATTGTGTTAGTGAGCATGAAAAACACCTCCCTGACTGGGGTAAACAAGATGTGAATGAGAAACAGAAATCAGAGGGTCTCACCCTTCCCACCTACCTACTAAGAAAACCAAATTTGTCTCTGCATGAAATTTCAGCACAAAGTTTTCCAACTGAAATCACTTCCATGATTCAACAGTTCAATAAGCAGAAATCCCTCTCTCTCTCTCTTTTCTTGGTAATTTTCCCAAGAGTTTCCTCCAACTGTTTTAGCTCTTAATTTATAGATCTCTCTCTTTTCTTCCCCTTTTTTTTTTCTACCAGCAACTTCTTCCCCAAGCACCTATCTACAGTTGAATCCTACTCTAAATTCATGTCAAGATCAGCTTATGTATTCACTGCTGAATGAATTTCAAATATGTGCTCCTTGTGTTCTTTCCCTAACAGGATAGAGAGGCCTCTTGAGTTGCTTTAAATGTCTCATTACAAATGCTTCATTAGAAACTACGTCACAGATTGTGTCAATCTGGTCCACACTTTCATGCCAAAAAAGTAAAGACTTTCAAGCTGTGCCTTTCTTACCATTAAGTTTCCAATCTGTTTTTAGAATCTCAATCAGTTCTTTAAGGAATGCAAATGTTACTTCTCCCTTTAGTGCTGAAACTAGCCATTGGGAAATGCACATGCATAATGCTTTCCTGTTCTTGCATGTATTGAAACAATAATCAATGCTGGAAGGGCAGGTTACTTTATATATTTTCTGGACAACACACAGACCTTCTACACTCATAGGGACAGATCGCCTCCTTTGTATTGTCTGAACAGAAATAATTCAATGGAAATCAATATTTGGTGTGACAAGAGTTTAATCAATATCAGTGTGAGAAGCTGAAGACCATTAGGGATGAAGCTGAAGTTGTGATAATGTAAGATGAGTCAAGTTTCTTCAGTCTTGTTTTTCCCCTCAGCCAGACCTGGCTTACACCATAAATGTCCTTATCTCAAGGGACTACCCTTACCTGCCACTTTCTGAAGAGTGCTACTTGGCTCCATTATTGATTCCTACACACTCAGCAGCCCTATTTGCTTCACAGGCACTGTGAACCTCAGTTTTGGTAGTAATGTTTACTATGCTCTCTCTTATCTGAATGGTAGAGGCCTTCTCCTTCTGTGCTTTCTAAACCATGTGGTGAAAGACAGAATCTTTTTCCTTGCTGCTGCTAATTCAGCCTCAGAAACTGAGTTAAAAATTCCTATTTGGTATGAAACTGTAAAGAACTTGTACAGAAAATGTTCTCAAGCAGATTATTAGCAGTTAAAATAGAGGCAAGCAGTGGAAGTGTGAGATGGAAAACTCAGTACCTTGGGTATTGGAAGCTCCGTCTAAGTGCAAATGGAAGGTAGAATATACAAAATACACCACAAATTATTCCTTGTTGACTGTGGTGGAGCAGAAGGTGGGTAGGACACCTATGCTGCTGGCAGCTGTGCATCCACACAGCCTCACCTGTCTGATGCTCCTGGCTGAGAAACACCACACCATTGTCTTGCATCAGGGAAGGATCAGAGACTCCGCAGCCTCTCACATTAATCTTTCCTAACCATCACCAAGGTTTCCTAAGACCTAACCACAACATCAGCACAGCCCATGAGTTTTCATCCCATCAAAACATTACCTGCAGACTGTGACTCTGTTTCATTCGGTCCTCTTTGTATTAACCCCTCTAGGTTGCTTTCATCTCTCCACAGACACTTTGTTTCCTAGGACTGCATCCCCCATACTATTCTACTCTAGACTCTACATCTCTCTCGCAGGATGGTGGACACGAGATTGAATGAAAGACTAAAGTGATGCCTTATCATGAGTGAGTAAAACACACTGTCACACATCCCAGCTTGTTATCTGCTTTTTTTAAAAAAAAGTCACACAAGTTCTGTAGAGACCTTTTGCAATTTTCTTTCAGTAGATATATGTCTACTGAAGACTCTCATTTTAGGTTTGTGTCTTTTTCTTCCTAAAAACTGAATGTTGCTTATTGGGCTGTAGCTTTTTAGCCCAGTGTGGGGCTTTTGTTAACATTTTGTTAAGAACACTTCAGTCCTTTGCCGTTCATGCTGCCCCTCCCAGATAGGAGTCATATGCAGGTTTAGCAGGTATATTGTCTATTCCATCATCCAAACCACTAATGGAATACTTAATATCAAGCCCAAGTTATAAGTCCTTGAATGCATCTCCTCATTTGGAAAGGCAATCATAACATCTCTCTGAACAAGATTTTTAAAACCAGATTTGCACTGTCTGTGTTGCATTTTCATTTACAGCAATCTTCTTCAATCTTATTTAACAGGAACCAGTCAACCCTTCTGAAAAATAAAATAAAATAAAAATCCATGGATCATCTTGTGCAATGACACCATATAAGATGTAGGTGTGGTGAAAACTAGGTGAAAGCTTTTTTGTCCTCCTTCCTCAAGTTGCATTCCCAACAAACAAGGACTGTGCACACATTTCTTTTTTAACTGTTGTTAGCATCATTTTGCCATTCACCTCTGGTAGGTTAACAGTCCACAGACTACCAGAAAGAAACTTGCACTATACCAAGCTCCTCTACAATGCTTAAGACAAACACCCCTGAGAGGAGTGTTGGAGTCAAGTTTCTTGATTAACTCCCTCTCTTGCGTGCTGGAGAAAAGGGAGATTTCATACATTTTGCATCCTAACATCCCAGTACTTAGGCCAGGAGGCAGTAGGATCTTAAAAACTATGTACTTTCTTAAGTTTGCATGATTTCAGTGATTGTTAGGAAATAAACCACAATGGCTCAAAGAATGGTGCTATTTGCTAGGTGCTAGAAACTGTTTGTAAGAAGGTGATGCTCCCAAAGACAGGCACACTGGCATGCATTGCTCTCAAGACCAACCTCCTACAACAGCCAAAGCTGAGGAGTGCCTCACATTACTGTGGAAATGGCTGTCCATGCCCACCTCACTTTCAAAGATTAAGGTTATCATAGATGCTCAGAGCCTCAAGCCTTCAGCAAACACATTGCCTTCTTTGGCTGAAAGAGTTAACCCCAATCTTGTGACACAGATTACATATTATGTTATGCACCATTCTCTCACAGATGTTTTAACACTACTACGTGCCTGACATGAGTAGGAGGATCCTCAAGGGAAGCTGTAACCACAAATTCATTACATTTAATCTTGAAGGAGAGGCCATGCAATGTCTAATTAGATTTTCCTCATTTCTTCCTCACATTTGGCCAGTTGGAATGTTATGAAGTTTCATAAGATCTTAAGTGAAGGGAAGGACTGTTTTCTGTTGGTGTTGTTTGCTTCCCAGCTGACTAAATGTCAATTAAGTAGTGGAAGAAATTTAATTGAGTTGTGCTGAGTTCTCCAGTGACTAACAGGTCTGCTCCTGAGGTCTGGAAGAAAACATTATACCACCTGCAATGTGTGTCATCCTGAGGATGAGGCAGCAGAGCTGAAGGAGCACTGGAACGTGTGCAACCGAATTTCTTCTTTTCCAGATGAGGCCCAGGCAGAAGTAGTCCATGTAGGCATGTCTTAAAGAGAATGGGATAGTAAAGAACAGGATCCGTATCTCCTCACAGAGACACCAGACTGCTGACATTTACAAGCCCAAAAGCTTGAGCACAGGTCTTTGAACATACTGATTTAGATGCTGTGTTGAAGGTATGTAGCCCCCTGGGATGGTGTCTGCTGAGTGCATTCAGGAACCGGCAGCACTGCACACACTGTACCCACATCTACTTGCCTTGCTGAGAGCTGGCACTGCAGGAAAACTTGAGCCACACAACTCCCAGTCAGAGCAGAGACACACTATTTTTATCATGAAACCAGGCGTCCATTGTCCTAGACTGACTAGTCAAGATCAAGGCTCTCCAATTCTCAAGTGCTTTCAAAACAGGACTCAGTGTATTTCTGGGAGGTCTTTCATTAAACATGTTGCTGAATTCAACTTAGAGGTCATGATGATCTGTGTGACCTGCACCTGCATGTGGTGACAAAGGGTTTCAGGCTAGATGAACTAAAGATGTTTTCTGGCTTTAGATCTTCAAACCTAATTTCCTATCATCTTCATTAACCCATCTTCATTCTCCATTTTCATACCCATCTTCATAATTTCTTTGCCCTTGATGGTACCGAGTCAGCTTCGTCATAAATGTTTTCAACCAAATGCTCATAAGTGTGTGCCCACTTAGAGTCTTTTTGAACTCACTGCCATGGTTAATTCAGAATTTGTTTGTGTTTAAAAAGTAATGTATGGATGCACTGAATTTTTGAATGACTCATCTAATTCTTTGAGTAGGTGGATTGTATGCCTTCACACAGTAAAAGTATACTTTAATTTCAGTCACCCAATTCTTTTAATCTTCAAAGGAAGAACGACACGATCCAGCAGTGCCGTTGACTGCTGTTTGAATTTATGAAGAAGAGTTCTAGTCCTGCACCTATGTCATAAAACAGACCTTCAATTACCCTAGAGCTTACCAACATGCCTTCACACTTATTCAGTTTTCCTCTGTCTCCAAGAAACTGGTTTAGACCAGGGCACAATTCAAGCCAGTTTTGAATTCTGCAGGGCTCCATGTGCCTCTAGGGCTGCAGGAGCTGGTAAAGCCAGTGGCTGTAGTATTATTTCTTCACATTCCTCTTTTCTCTGGCTCAGACTCCTGTCTTCCCAGCACTGACTGGTTTGGATCTGACTCCACGTAATAGCACCCACTCAGAACACAAGCTTGAGGTGCATGTACACATGTAGCTGCTCCTGTCTTGAGATCATAAAGCTGAAGGCTGACATGCAGCAAATATTTATGGGCAGTCAAGAGACCTAGAAGAAATCAAATGCAAGGTTTCCTGCTTCCTGTGTATGGCTATCAGATAGTCAAAACCTACCGGTAAAGAAAAATTCAATTATGTCTCTTTTTTTTAGAAAGGAAAATACAGAGGTGGAGATGGATGTTTTCTCTTCAGTCCCACCTGGTGGATAATGGTAGCCTCTGCTGTGTACTGCTTAAACCTTTCCACTACAATTGAATAAAATCCAGACTCAGAAAGGGGACGTGTTAACTCCTGTATTTAGGTTTCATTTGTCCAGCTCACCTACCAGCTGTTCCATATGCCAACACACACACCTGATTAAAAAACCACAAGTCTTCCATTAAATTTGCAGACAAAACCAAGCAGATGCAGTAGTTCCCAGCCTGTGTTCCCAATTTGGCTGTGCGTCAGGCTGTCTAAGTACATTTCTTAAAGCAAGAATGAAGGTGTTGTCTGCATCAGATTTGCTGAAGAGAGTCTTTAATAACTGTCCTTAATCTGGGATAAATTACACAAAATTATCAACCCCAGCTTCAAAAAATAAATCACAAAGAGTAAGAAAGTGGTATTAAATCAGCTAAATCGATGCAACACAGGTAAATACAAGTCCTACATGCAGCTTTTTACTCATTTATAATTACTTAATTCTCTGAAATTAAAGAAAAATGAACTGCCTGATTGATTTTATAATCCAGGGGCCACAAATCGCCCTTGTTAATAGAAGACCTGCTGGTTTGGCTAATAGAGAGAATTGCTAATTTACTTGCTATTCAGTATGCTATAATTTTTCCTCTGAACTGAATTGTTAAAAATAAACTTTTTTTTTCCTTCCCAAATAGGAAAAAAAGAGCGAATTTATTACCAAAAGTGTCTTGTGGCTTGTAGTCTAAGTTAAATTTAGAACTTAGACTAGTTGCACAAAATGTTTTATAAATATTTTAAGGAGCTAGCTTCCTCTTTCTTCTGAATATATAGATAGGAGTAGAGAACAATCAGAAACAAGGATTTGGGATGGAGTTTTGTTCACAGAGCCTGTGCTTCTGGAAAAGAGTGAATGTATCCTGCTTGGGATTTAACCTTTCTTGACTCTATAACCTGGCTTTATAAAACTACAAAGCCCATGGCAGTCAGACTGGTCAGACGGGAACCTGTTGGTGACTCAGTCTGTAGCCCAAGAACTCCCTGACTCCTGGCCAGATGTGTCTGCACCAGTCCCTCCTCACCTATAAAATGGGGTACAGCTCTGGCTCCTGCTCCTTGGGCATGGGCCCAGGTGGTTTCCCACTGAGCCTGTGCTGTATGAACACATCTATTTGCTAACACATAAATAATTTTAATGCAGCATGCAATGCTTGCTGTGCACTGCCCAGTAAGCAGAGGAGACCAGTCCCACTCATTCTCAGCCTTGCCACCTGCTGTGCCACAGCCTGCTGGCCCCTGTGCCCCTGCACAGCCTGGCTTTCCCTTTCTGCACCTTTTCTGATTTATCTTCAGCAAACCTGGAGTGAAACAGAATGAGAACACCATCTCCTCGTCTCAGCAAGCAGGAGACAGCTGGGAGCCCATGGGACCAAAGCCAGTCACCTCCCATGGGACACACATGCCTGCCCGAGTTCAGCCTGGGACACACCAGAGGCAGGCTCAGGCTGAGGTGGCTGACAGGCAGACAGGTTCTCCCATGAGCCAGTCCTTCAAGTGGCTCTGCTGAAGGGGTATTAAGGACTCTGGGATATGTTTCTATAGCTCCTTTGCACCAAACTCTCTTAACTAATGCTCCAGAATAGAAGCAAAGAACGTGCGTGAATTGTGTGCAATAAACCCCAAAAACTTGGCCAGACCAGAGGTTTGGATAAAAGCCTGGATCTGGGATCTGGGCACACTTTGCAGTGTATATACAGTACATGTCAAGAGTGACATTTTAGAAGAGCTTAGAAGAAGAAGAAGAAATGATGACTTGCATCTCCCTGAACATAGCTCCAATGGCAGTACTAGAAAAGAGCAATCAGCCCTTTTTAACTACACTTGTTCTCACAGAAGAGTCAGGAAATTAAAGATTTTTTTTTTTTTAGGCAACAAGTTCAAATGAATTTTCGTCCCACACTTCAAAAAACCTGGCAGTTTTACCAAATAATGGAGATTTTCAATAGGAAAGGACAATTAATTACTCCAAAAAGGCCACTAAATGCTAATAAGCACAGAACTTAGAGATAATAATTTTCATCTGACAACTGTTCCCATTAAGAGTTGCTGTATTAAGGAATATTTAGAAATCCTGAGTGAAATTTTTAAATATAAAGACGATAATGCTTGTATTGTTGGATGGACTCACGACATGGGCACAGTACATAATTTTTTTGTCACAGTGCGAGTAAAGAGGAAAAAATATTGCAACACAACTGAGAGAAAAAAGAGCTGCAGTGGTTTATCTAGATGAGTAATTAGAAACAATTAATTACCACATACAGAAAGTAATCCACAGCATGCATGCAACAGGGCAGGCCTGGACTCAAACAAAGACAAATTTTGTCCAGACTTTTGAGCAGATGTGGTCAAAGATTTATCAGAATGCAATATTGTAAAATGGATTCCTTTCTTTTGCAAGAAACTTTGGGATTAAATATTAACCATAAAGTCTCATTGAGATAATGACAGTGACCACTTGCATAAAGCATAGCATGGAGAACTATGTGTTTATGCTTAGGAAAATAAAAGTAAATTTTTGATTAATTCATGAAATGCATGTATATACATGTGCTCATAGTTTCAGAGGGAGAATGATTTAAATATGGTTATTGTCAGTCTATTTTAACCCAAATCTTTTTCTCGTCACTGGTGCTACTCTGTAGAAAATCAATCTGCAAGCAGACAAACACATTGCTCAAAGTGCTTGGGAAGCCAAAGTAATAGGTATTTAATACCTAACCCAAGAATTGCACAGGGCTGGTGTTCATCAAAGAGAGTCTAAACCTAAAAAAATTTCAAAATGTTTTAAGTTGTGGATTCAGGATATATTTGTAGATGTGGGTCAATGTACTGCTGCTGATTTCACAGAAGCAGAGGATGGAGGCTGGAAGGGACCTCTGGAAGATATTTGTTCCAATACCTCTGCTCATGAGGGCCACTTAGAGCCAGTTGCCCATCAGTTTTCAAGGAGAGAGGTTCATAGGTGGTATCTTCCTTTTTGTGTTATTACTGAAGCAAAACTCGGCATGACAGTACCACATCAAGTGAAATGAAAACCATAAACATAAGAGTCTCATAAGCTCACAAGCTTTTGTGTTTTAGACTAAATCTACATAGGTCACTAAACAGAGATCAAATTTCTTCAACTCATTATTTCTTCAGGGAAAATAAAATCTGTTACACCATGCTTAAACCAGAAAATTATTACTTTGTTCGGAGCTGGTCCCATTTCAGGATTAAAGGTGCTATAGAAAAGCATAAGAATTAATACTATTAACATCATGCGACAGCTTTGTCTAGCACTTTGCTGTTTGTCCCTAGATTTTAAGTGAATTTGAGAACTATTTCTGTCACATTTCAGGCATGACCCCTCATGTGCTCTGACACATCCCACTGGGCCGCACATGTGACATCATGTTTTCCTTAAAGAAAGGAGTCTGATGTGACCTATACGACTGCACACTGTGAGTCACAGCATGAGGCATTGAGCAGGAAATCTGAAAATAATGGTTCTGCAAAATCCACTCTTAAGAGTTAATTTTTCATCTTGGGAAATAAAGTGCTAAAAAATAATAATAATTAGAAAAACATTCTAAAAATGCCAAATTCTTCTTCATACATTATATAGGTCTAGATTGGTGGTTGCAATGTATGATTTTCTTTTAAGGACTTAAATTAACAGATAGTTAGATAGACAGCAATACAAATGATCTTTTCAAGTTGTTTTTCTTCATGCAAAAAGACATTCTCAGTATTTATTTCAGTATCCTCAGTTCTTATTTCCGAGGCAAGATAAAGGTGAAATTGAGCAAACTCTTAAATGCGCAATGAGCCAATGAATGCATCTCCTTATCCTGAAATTGCAAAGAGAACAGCTCTTTGCCAGGTCTCTTAAGCCACATTGTAATCACTTTCATAATGATAGCTGGTTGAATTTCAAACTCACATCACTTATTGAGTTGTTACCTTCATAGAAGTATTTTATCTCCTCTGTGAACTGTGTTGGGTCACGGCAGAGCCTGAGCAGTATCAAGTACAGAGCTGTTTTTTCTAGCAGTTTGGTGTTGTGGAGAATATCAGCATCTTTAAATCAAAACTAGCTGGATTTTGGTTCACTCCATGTCCGCTGAACTCAGACACGTATGAACCATACATCATACTCTTACAAATAAGACCCTGAACTCTTCTGACATACCATGAAATATCTTTGGAGAGCTGCAGCCCTTCTCTAAAGAAAGCACAGCGTGTCTGTGGTAGGGGGGGATGCTGGAGCCAGAGACACAAAGCTCCTTGCAGCCCCTTACTGTGGGTACAGCTCAGCATTTTCTATGGCTGCCCAGCTTGCAGAGACTGGGAGGTCACAGAAATGGCTTCTCTATTGCTACCCACAGAGCTGCTTGTGTTAGCCAAGTCAATTTAAAAAAAAATTTAAACATCAGATTTGGATTTATTTTGCTCATTTTCACTGAGGTGGGAGCACTTGTACAGGCAGTTGGGTAAGCAGTTAAGAGCCATGGCCCCCATGAGTGGGTAGCACTGAAAACCTGGGGCAATACATCTACTGGCAGAGTCACACCTAGGACAAATTTCCCACAGCCCTTTTTACTTTCATACTTCTGTACCTAAGCTTTTCTGGGAGTGGAAATGAGCTTTTCTAGCTCACTCAAAATTTTCTCAGGGCTCTCCAGGTTACATAGCAGCATGAAGTGCACACATCTCCACAAAAATATCGTCTTCCTCAGCATCCAGGAAGATCATGGCCCTGGATTGCCTTTGCCTTCTCAGCTGGGCAAGATAGTTTGATGCAAGAAAAGAAAAGTTAGCACCTATCTGTAATGTTCATACATTGTGATGGAGGATGACTGAGAGCCAAAGATGCCGGTTGGAAAACCTTGGAGTAAATTCAGGAGGCTGCAGATTGTGCATTGCCGGTGAGGGTCCAGTCCAATAAAAGCCTTTTGGGATGACCCTGCGTTGAATAACCTTATCACCTTAAGCTTTTAAAAGGTTATTTAAGGAAAATTAAATGCTATGAATACTCACACTGTCCTCTGTGTTTCATCCTCCTGATTTTTGCTGGCATGATGGAATACTGTCCTGCATATTTATTTCCCTGGATTCCTTCCTCTCCTGCCCTGGTCAGTGATAAACAAGGAAGAGTGTCTTTCCTCCACAAAGCTCTCACCCTTCTCCACCTCCTTGAGAGCTCAGTGGCAGTTAAAGATTATGCTTCAGGTAGAGACTCTCCTCTGATTCCTTGGGGAATCATCACTGCTAATTCACTTTTTCCTTGCCACTGCCTGCAACATTCCTCTCGGATGAGCCTGCTCCAGAAGGAGCATGGTCAAGCGAACTGAATGTCAGCAGCAATTAAGTTTGCAATGATCTCTAAGCAAATATCGTCGCTCAGTAATTTTGGTTTGTTTGTTTTTCTCAGGAAGCATCTGTAGTCAACTTCTGATGAAGTTTTTTGACTCAAGTGAGCCAGAGCTGTGAAAATAATACATTCACTTAAGCAGATTCAAATTCCAGTTATAAAAATACAACTGTTGCCGGGTGGGCAACTAAATTTAATGCATACATGTTTGGGAACAATGAAATCTACATATGTATCTGTAATGCTGCCTCTGTCATCTTTGCACCTTACTTTTACAGTGGCAGTGATTTTCTGAAAAGGAATAAATTTGTCTGCTAATTACTTTTCAGCATAAGAAGGTTTTTAGGCTTACCATCAAAATAAAGTGGTTTGCTCACAGTTCTGTAGATTTTGTTTTGAGTTCAAAGTACAGATTTTTCTTCTACTATGCAATTACACATCTGCACATAGAATTGTGTGCCCTTCATTCAACTACCTCCCAGTAGAGCTGAAGGTTAGTCATATCTTGTCATAAATTGTACCTCTCCATAAGGAATCCATAAATTAGGTAGTAATTGAATGGCATTTCCATTCATATTTACCTATTCTAAATCCGCATTAAGCAAATATTTCCTTGAATGCCAATTTTAAAATCAATTGGATGTTATGTTTGGAAATTTCATTGCATAATATAGCTGACTGGAGTCATTAACTTGTGCATAACATGAATGTAAAATCCACCTGGAATCTTCTGCTTGAGGCAAAGGCGAGAAGCAGATTGTTTACAGCAACAGTGATGGAAGATAGTCTCTAAATGCTCACAGAAAGTGAATATAATTTGAAGAAGGGAATTTGAATTTATCCAAAAGCAGACTGGGAGAGAAAAACTTAAGCCAAAATATTTTTTTCTGAGGCAACAGTGGACAAAGGAGCCAGCTTCCACACCTCTGCTTTCAGGGCTGGATATGTGCCCTCCATAAGGACAGCAGGGAAAGAAATATTCAGGTGACAGCTTAGTGATTTATACCTTGTGGTGTCTAGAAAGACTGATCCAAACCTTGAAGACAAATGGAGTAACTCTCAGCTTTACACTGTTGTAACTTAGGGCAGCATTTGCTTGTGGGTAGTAGAGGAAATACAAGGCTTAAAACTATGGCACAAAAGTCCTTTGTAAGGTAGACTCGATGTGATTTTTTTCAATAGGTATAATGTAAGTACTTAGCAGAGTGTCTTTCTCTGGCCCCTTGACATTTAAACAGGAATCTATTAGTCAACTGATGTCATTAGCTAAAGTACATTCTTTCTAAGGATGACACTGATGATCTAATCGATCATCATTATTAAGCTAACATCAATCAACTGCAGGTAGACTGCAGAAGCTGCCTGATAGATAAAGTTCCTCTACTAAAGTTGGAAGCAACAGACTTCTTTTCTATCCCTTGCTGTTTTTAAAACTCATAAAATGTTGACAGGCCAAATTCTGCCATTGGTTTCAACAGTAGTGTAATTTTAGATTTATGCCAGTATAAGAAAATAAAGGAATCTGTTTCCTTGTTTCAGCAATGGGAAGACCATAAAAGTGTCATGGTTACTGCATAGCTCAGAGAATAAATAAGACAGTTGCCTGTTAGGTGTCAAAGACAAAATTTATTGACAATTTCAGCTTTAGACATCAGTCTAATAGAGTGAGATCAACTCTCAGAAATTCCTAGTCATTTTCACAGCAAATTTTAGCAAAAAATTAGAGGACATCCTAGAAACAAGATGAATGTTGATTTGATCATTCATTCATCCACCCACCACTGACTGCATTCACTGTGCTCCCTTGGTTTGTTGAAGTTATTTTATAGACAGTTTTATATGTATGTTGACCAAAGTTAGAAACTCTTATAATGTTATTAACTGTGTTCAGGGAACAGGACACCACCAGCTTCTGGACTGGTTCTTTTCTCTGTTTGCTGATGAGAATTGTGTGAATCATGAGTGTGGGTGTGGATGGACAATGACCTCCACCAAGGTGATACTTCGAGCAGTAAACAAGTATGAGGAAAGAGGTGAGCTTTGCCAGGAAAAGGGCAGGCAGATATTATCCTCTTCAAGGAAGGAAACAAGAAACAGATTCTAAATCATTTCTTTAGCCATTGTTCAGCTATTCCTCTCCTACAATAATGTACGACTGATTTTTTTAGTGCTAACCAGCTCCAAGACTGTTTGTTCCTCATAGCAGGGATCTAGCACCAAGCTTGGTCTGGAAGGATTATGGTATTCTCGAGCTGGGAAATGCACAAGGCTGAAGCAATCTCCATTCCCAAGCCTGTGCTCAGGAAAAATCCCCTACTGCTGAGTTATGAAAGGGAAAACAGAAAACCTCCCTGACCATGAGAAAACAGAATGTGGGCAGAAATCACTTGCCCATTTCAAAGACCCGTGCCCTGGTGGCTGCCATGAGAAAAGCAGCAAGGCTGTGAAATAACCCCATAAAGGCATGTTTCCCTCCAGTGACAGAGAAACCCGGGCAAGCAGAGCCTGTGCCGTAGGGAGGAGATGCCATATCAGCCTCTGAAAGACAGGAATGAAAGGGAGAGGAGCAGCAAGCCAAGATGCGGGTGCCTGTCAGGTCTGCCTCATCCCTGTCAGATGTCAGCTGCCTCCACTGCTTCTAACTATAAATGTGACAGATAGGTGCCTCATGCCAATGAGCGCTTATAATCATGCATGATGGAAGGATCTGAGATTATGGTGCTGTCAGTGGATTCTGTGTCAAACTGGAAATTTATATTTAGTATTTACCTCACTTGAAGTTACTTAAGTTATTACTGCAATTCTTAGCCAATTCTGGTCTCCGCTCACTCCACCCTTATATCTGACTGAGAAGTTATATTCAAAAGAGCCTGTGGGAGGCAGACACCCAACCTCCAATAAAATTCTGTAGGATTTGGGTATCTCAAAGCTCCTTCAGAACTCGTGCCCACTGATTGCAAAGTAAATTGATTGGATCAACCCAATCCCCGAGACAAGCCATAAGTGATGAAACAAGGTGCCAAAGACCTGGTGAGATGGAAGAGGCCAGCAGCAAATCCTGGGACACCCATTAAGTGATGCAAATTATGAGATACAGGCTGGCCTTATTCAAGATACCTGGTCCAAGAGCAACCTACTTCTGTTCCAGATTCAGGACCACCTCTCCAGTTACCTGCATGTCTCCATCAGCCCACCTGCAACTACGCCAGGATCTTCTTGTCACTGTAACTCTACCATGATGGCTCAAGAGCTACAGTTTTCTAAGGTGGATGAGTTCTCACCAGAAAAAATCTTGCACCAGAACAACTGGCTTTGGGCAGGCTTGGAGAGCACCTCTGGACATCATTTATTCAGAGAGTGTACTGGTCTGAAGCAAAAAGAAGGATGTGACAAAAGGGAAGTTCAGCTTTACTAAAATCAACTCCACTGAGACAAGAGATTGACCATCAAGCAGACAAACATGCTTACGTGGATTTCTTGCTCTTCTTCCAGTTAAAAGTCTAGTTCTTAGTTAATTTTGATATAACCTGATCATCAGCAAATCATAGAGTCTTTATGGTCCATACTGACAGAAATGTTGAGTTTGAAAAGCAAACAGAAAAAATGCTGGATTCTCTGTCTCAACAGTCCAGTGATATAGCATGTGATTTTACTCCTTAATGGTGAACAAAACCAGGAAACCACTGGGCCAGAATTTTCTATTTATATTTGTAGATACAGATATAAATATTCTGTCTGATGTAAACATCTGTAAAAGACATGTTGGTTTGAATCTTTCATCCTATTCCCAAAATTATTCTTGGAATTGCAATAGACTCCACAGTTACCTGGCAAATGAAGTCTGATGGACTCAAAACCTACTGGTGTACGGCTATAAATTATGTCCCTGAAAGATTTTAAATCTGCCCTTGAATATAATTTGTATTTAACATAGAAATCTAATTAGCAATAACCAGTTCACAATACTCAGCTCTGTATATTGTGTACAAATTTTCTTAATCTATATATGAAAAAGCACTTTTAGGTTGACAGATACACTTCTCTTGAACTGATTTTTGTACCTCTGAATCACATTCTCATAATTTTTTTACGTGCTTATACCAAGTTGTGGGCACATTTCCAGATTACCATTTTAATATCACTCATTATTTTTAACGGTACAAAATGGCAGTGGTGGAATGATGACTTTAAATAAAGAGAGTAGCCACTGACATAGAAAGTACCCCATACTTAGTGAATTGCACTAATAAATATTTATCTAGTCTACAGCAGGAGTAAAAAAACTCTTCCAACCACATCAAATTGACAATATCCTGCACTGTTAATTCTTAATTTTCATGGTTCCCTCTTAATTTTAAAAAATTTAAAAATGTTTCATGCTCATTTACTGGTGGAAAAATAAATGTAACTTTAGTAAGTAATACTATTAGGTTCTCATTTTAAAATGGTTTCGCTCTTGTTTATCATTAGACAGCTCTTGTCTAACAGATTGGCTCGCTATACCTAAGAACATCTGTAAGACTGAGAATTTTCCCTCGAGAAAAGCTTCCTGTTTACATCTGAACATACTCTGCTCAAATTCTAGGCAAAACTTTGCAGAACAAGTTTTAATAGAAGCCTATTTCTTTCTTGATACCTTTCAAGAAGAGGAACTGTTGCTTGCTCTGACCTTTCTCAGAATGATGCACTACACCTATACCTGAAAGGCTCAAGCTGACTTTTACAGTACCTACTTCTGAAAGGGAGGGCTCTCAGTCCCCAACAGAAATAAATCAAATCAGTGACCTTTACTTTAAATATATCTGTCACATCTTCCAGTGGTCTAATGGTTTTCTCTTTCCCATCTAGGGTTAGAGGGGTGAAGAACTTACCTATCTGTTGCAGTCTGTGCAAGTCCTTGCTGTTTTTCTCCCAACCCAAACACAAAGGTTCCCAGATTCCTTGGGCACATTCAGCACTGATCTGCCTTTTAAAATACTGGGAAAACTTTGTTCTCACTTGTACCCACAGAAATCAAGCAAGTGACTCAGCATATCCTGAAGTTAATAAATCGTCTAGGACTCCCTCCCTAGCTGACTCCTTATTCAGATCCAGTTTCCCATTTCTTCCTGACCCATCATCGTGACGTTCAGGAATGCTTTCTGATATCTGAACAACAATATGGTATTAACAGACTTCCAGCACACAGCACTTTACAAAAAAATAAGTCTGCAACTTATTCAGACTATTTGATGGGTCCCTGACCAGCATTAAGATATGTAGTGATTACAAAAGGCCTCAGCAGTTTTTCAAAGTATACAAGGAAAAAAGTAAATGATTCAAAAATTTTTGCCTTGTTGAACATCAGATCCAAACATCTTTAATCACAGGGGCTAGTTTCTGTTCATGTGTCAAATGTTATTAGTATGCTCAATTAAAATTACTCCAAAAACCAGGATTTTTCAAAGCTTGCCAAGGAAATGACCAGAAACTGGGTTTTGCAGAGAAGGGTGGTACCCAAATTTTCATTGCCATGTAGAAACCGCAAGTCAATGAATGGCTCTTTCACGTCTTCTCACCAGGAGTCCTAACTTACCTTGTGAGATTTTCTGGTCACATCAAGTTGAAGCTTCCTGAAATCCTCTTGCCCAGATCTTTTAGCATGCCTATTCACTCCTCACTACTCCTCTCCTTACTTTTGTGCTTGCTGACTATTATTGTCTTAATGCCTACAAAATTCAAACTAGGAGCCCCTGTTGCCCTGAGGTCAAGCATACAGAATTCTGCTGATGCTGCCTGTCAGTTCCAAGATATTGAACCTTTAAACACTAGCCTCTTCTGGGTATCTCACTCTAGAACAGTTCATTTGCAGATCACCATGGAGAAAAGAGACCAAATCTTTGGGGGGGAAAGGAAGGAGAAGGAAAACAAAGCCAGAGATATTAAGTCATGAAAAGTAAACTTAAACCAGCAGTATTCAGGCTGTTATACAAGCATTTCACTAGTTTGCCCTTTAAAAAATGGACTTCTACATTTTTGTTTGGCAAGATACTGAAATTTGCTGATAAATATTTATAATTCCTTTTTTATTTGAGCAAATGAAATGTTTTTGTTTATGCCTTGTCTCTTCTGATGTTAATGAATATATGGTAGAAATCTTTTTTTTAAAAAAAGATAGCCGAAATAAGGTAATGTATGATGAAAAAGAAAGTTAAATGGGTTAATCCTTAAAAGATAACAGGAACATTTCTTATTTAAAGAAAATATACTAGCACTCTCTGTATTAAATGTTAATTGCCAGATTTTATATCATCAAATGTTTATGCATCTAAGATATAGGAACAATAACAGATTTATTCAAATTTTCCTCTGGGGCTTCATCTGGTGAATGTTTGAATGCAAGTGACTTATTAATTAAAGATGAGGAGAACTTCTGCATCTGAGCTGTTAAAATAAAGCATGCCAGTTTTGTCCTCAGCTAATATAAATCAGTCCCTAAGTTTCATTCTTCATTCTTCTGCATCCATGAGGTATGTGTATAGTACCAGTGATATCACTAGGCTTATAACCAGCAAGAATTTATGTTAAGAGAGAAGAAAAATCAGTGTGGTATACTTTTCATGCTGTACAACAGCCAGGGTTTAAGCATATTTATTTCAGGCATAAATCAAGTGGTGAAACATTCATAAATGTGATACATAAACATCACTTACGATGGAGCTTTGTGCAAGATCCATCGAAACAGATGAAAATACTTTCTTGATCTCAAGGTCATTGGATTTCTTCCCTTTTATACAATGGTGTGGTGCTCCCTTTCAGCAGAAGTCTATGAGACTTCTCAGACAGCAGAAAATACATTGAGGACTGGCACTTCTTAGAGGGAAAAGGTCAATCAACCCAACTTTTTTAAATTAAAATTATTTAATAGTGCTTGCACACTTGAATATCAATTAGACTGGGATCTCTAAAGATTCTTCTTTGGATATAAAACACCTGAGTTGCAGCTATCTTCTTTGTCTGACAGGAGGTGAATCCAAAGGCTGCCCTAAATAGGAGGCTTCCCTTGAAAAGAATTGAGAATGAAGAGGGCAAGAAAAGTCCTACTATAACTTAACTGCTTAGTACTACATTTTTTTGAGGGGGGAAGAAAATCCTTCTATTTTTGCCTTTCTAATGAGCCTAAACATGAGGCACCTCAGTCACTTTCTCTATATGTTTGCCCAGTGTCCTGTACAGCTCCCAGCTGGGATTGTACTACCCAAGAGCAGTCTACTGGAGGTAGCTGGAGTGCCCACAGAGGAATAGTTTTTCTTTAAATTCTTACCCTTAATAAGGCCACCACTGGACATGAACATCCTTCAACTGTACTATTCTCAAATGGTCTAAAAAGTAGGCAAGAAATATCCATGCAGGTTTTCTTTTTCAGGCTGGTCTGTTTTGCAGCAGGTGATTGGAGAGATAGAGGCTGCAGCCTGATTGGCAAGGTCTTCCATGGTGGGCAGCCAAGTGACAGGTTATCCCAACAGTGTGACAGGGCATCTGGGTTTGTCTCCTGTTTGTGTTGGTATTTCATTATTTGTACACAAGGGGATTACAGGGACAAGAGCGACTGGGAAACTTTTCTCTTCCCACCAGCTCCCACCTGCCTCTCCACCTTAAAAAATTCACACATTAAAACAATCTCTGAGACACTTAGAAATGTGGATATCAGAACTGTTTTGCAGAGGCTAGAGCTGACCCAGCATCTCCCACCCTGTGGTAGGGAATGCTCTTGCCCTTCAGTTACTGGTCTAAACAGGAGCCACTGCCACCCACATGCTTAGGATTTACAGTTCCATGAAAAGCAAAGGAGAACAATTACACATGGTTCAACCTGAACACAATTTGTTCCCCATTTTACCAGCCGTCATGCAGCCCTAATTTTGAACATTAGCAAACGCCTCTATTTTTACAGCATCTTTATTCAAGAACTCTGACTTCACAGAAAATTACAAAGACATTTGGAAGCAAGAAAGGAGGAAAAATATTTATGCAGTGTCACTTTTGATATTACTTTATACAGTGTGCTAGAAGCATTAACTGTTACAAAGGTTTGCTTGTTCCAAGTGCTGTGTTTATATTAACTTAATAAAGCCTGTCATGGTTTATAACTACCTAAACAGCAGCAGAATTCTGGTACAGAAAAAAGTACATAAACTTACTAGTCAATGGATAAACTTACTGCCTCTTTGGTGTTTCAGAGAGGCCAATGCAAAGAGGATAAATCCTACAGTCAGAATAGAAGAAGGTAAAATTTACATATTTGCTATGACCTTTGACACCTTGCTACTACAGGCTGCTAAACTGCATAAGAATTGCCAAGAAGAAAAAGGCCATGGTGTCAACATAAGAAGGACCAAGGAAAAAAGGTAGTGGGCAGAATGATGTAAAGATTGTCCTTTGCCACTGCAGGAAAAACAAAGGAAGGACCCCAGGGAAAGCTCTCCTCCAAAAGCCACGTAATCCCTCTCAGGGGTACACTAAGCTTTGTCAAACACCCACCACAGAGCACCTGGTGGACAGTCTTGTTGAAGGCTCCGACCTTTTCACTCAGCCAATCAGAACTCCCCTTCCAGACCAGACATATCTACTGGCAGCTATGTTCACCTCATTCCTGAATCTTGGCAAAAACTGGCCTGTCCACTGGTGTGTTTGGGTTTTACTTCTGCATCCAGATTCACAGATAGGGGCTGGGTAGCTAGGCAGTCAGCAGCAGAACTTGGAGCCACTGCTGGTAGAAAGTGTCTACACTAAAAAGTTTGCCTTACTTTTTTATTCATGTATTTTGATTTGATGTGCAAAAATGCCTGTAAGCACTCTGACAGTAATTAAATTTACAATCCCCATGGGATTACTCTGTGAACTAAGCCAATGTAGGTATTGACAAGGTGCCCATAAAACCATACTGTTCCAGCACACAAAATGAACATATGTGTCATGCTGAGGGAGTAGTGCTGTTGTTGGTGTACGCTCACCTCCCACATGAAATGCCATCATACCTGTTAAATGACACTTGAAAATGTGTTAGCACTTTACCAGAAATATTTTCAAAATAACACTTGAACATAAGAGTCCTTAACTGCTGGAAACTTTCCCCTAATTTCCTGCTAACATTTACTTTCTGAAGAGGCTCACTTCCCAAACATATTGCAAGAAAAATTAGACCTACTGGCTGAGCTGAATGGCCGGGCTATGAATGCTTTTTAATAAGATCTTGACATTTCTCATTCTGACCCCACTTAACACAATGCTTTTCAATTCTGCTTCCTGAAAACGTGTTTTATTGAAAAGAAAGAAACAAAAAGTGTAAAAATCTCTTGCAAATATCCAGAGCTCATCCACACCACGTTAAATACAAACTACTGAGAACATTATGTTGCACAGGCAAGCACCTAAGAAAATGCTTGAAATAAAGTTGCCTGTGGTAAAAGAGGTATATGACTCTGAAACTGAAGGCAGTCATAGGGCAAACAAGAAGACTGATAATCCTCCATACAGGGATTGTATGGGCAACCTAATGTAATTTTGTATCTTTTAACATTTGAAGCTTTTAGCAGAGTATTCTGGTCACTTGTTTTTTATGTAATTTTCTAGCTTTGCTAGAAATGCTGGAAATTTTCCAGGGCTGTTTCACAGTGATACTCACCATCAGCAGGACCACAGTCTCTACAGAGTCACCAGACAAGACAGGAACAAACATGATTTCTAGGAAGCTCATATCCAGACCCACCATAGCTCCTGATCAGGTTGTGACAGCCCTTCAGGATGAGAACAAGAGAGCTGAAGGTGAACCAGAATCTCAGTTCAGGCATTTCACAAGCAAGCGCTGGCATGAAATTCTGCTGGATTGGTCTGGGATAGAGTTAGCTTTCTTCTTAGCATTTCACGTGGTGCTGTGGTTTAAATTTGTGACTAAAACAGTGTTGGTAACACACCAATCTTTTAGCTATTGCTGAGCAGTGCTTTCTCTGTTCCTGGCTCTGCCCCCTGGGGAGCAGGCTAGGGGTGGGCAAGAGGCTTGATGAAGGAACAGCTGGGACAGCTGGCTTGAATTACCCAAAGGGATTTTCCACACCATATAACTTCATGCTCAGCAATAAAACCTGGAAAGACCAGTTTTCAAATGGCTACTTTCCAAACTAGCCGTTGCTCAGAGATTGACTTGGCACCTTTGGGATGACTATCCTTCACATTTTTTTTTTTTTCTCTCTCTATCTCTCTCATCTTTTCACTGACTAAACTGTATTTATCTCAACCTAGCAGCTTTTACACTTTTTCTTGTCTCTTCCATCCCACTGAAGAAAGGGAGAGAGTGAATGGCTGGGTGGGGACTTAATTGCTAATCAGGATCAACCAAACACAGAAGGTCCTAAGCTTGATTTTCCTGTTGTTGTCAGTGGCTAGTTAGTGCAAGAGCTGAATACAAGGTGGTCATTCTTCATTGCACCACACCAACAATAGCATCAAGAAAAATGGCATGGTTGGTGCTGTAAAGCCAGTGGGGAGAATCCACCTTGCTGGTTTTTACTCAAACAAGTTGCAGAATCTGATCAGGACACTCCTTTGACCAATGCAGGAGAGTAAACATCCCTGTGCTACTGGAATCTAGGAGTTGAGTAACCAGAAAATAGGTTGTAGAAGAGATGGTAGTCACTAGCTAAAGAAAATCTTGCTCCTCTCTTGAAACCTGTAACTTTGATTCAAGGTTTAAATGTCAGTGCTTGTCACATCCACTTTTGCCCACCTCAGGCTAATCCTATGATAGAAATGTCTCCATACTCTTCTGTGCTTAGAAATGATTTTCAGCGGATCTGACGTTTTCCTGACCATAGACTGTGATGACTAATGTCATTCTCTAACTTGCAGTTTGACAACAGTCAAAAGATTCAAGAAATGTTGTGCTTCAAAATGCAGGAAGTCCTGAGCCATTATACAAATTCTTAGTCACACCATTACCTTAGGACATGAGTTTCCAACAGGATTACAAGATGATTTGATTTTTTATTTCCAATAATGTTCATAAAGCTTCAGATTTACTTGAAATAACTCATCATTTGTCTTTATTTCCCTTGCAATTTACTTTAAATTTCAAAAGAGTTAATTAAACGATTCAGTGAAGAGCTCCCACAGCCAAATGCAGTGGTCTATGGTGACAAATCAACAAAAGAGTGTTTGTGATATCTACACCATCACCAGCAAGTAGGAGGCATCACTCTCAGCCTGCCTCCTATATGATGACCTCATGACACAGGGATTGATACAAACCATAACCAACATTGCTAACTACCTACAACAACAAAACCTCTACCTATAGCAACAACAATGAAGTAGCTGTAGAAATTTATTGAAGTCATACAGAATTCTGAATTATCTTAAAGTATGCTACTGGCCCTTCCTTGTTCTTTGTAAGAGTGTCATAGTCTGTCATGTTCTGAAGTTGGGTAAATTTTTTTTATTAGTATCAATATGCACAAGAATTAGTCCCCTCTTAAACACACACCAGAAATACCTTTTAATATGCTGCCCAGATGTAGCCACCTTTCAAAGGTCTGGGGCATTTTGAATACGATTTAATGGCAAGTGTGAAAAACAAATGAGTGTCATAAGTAGTCCCCAGAGATTTCCAAATGCCATAAGCTGACAGAGAGCTATTGATTGTTGCTTAACATGCCTGTAGAAAATAATGGGGTTACAGCATCTGTGCTGTAGCAAATAAAGTTATTCTGTCTGTTATGCCAGCACCAATATTTGGACATGCCCAGAGCTGAAGACTCATTATTTGTAATGCCAGCTGCACTGTAATCAGAAGGGACAGCAACCAGGCTCCCAAGCCCTTGTGCTTTTGCTGTCTCACACCAAAATCATGAGACAGTTTGAAGAAGAAAAGGGAAATCAATAAGTAATTATTTTACAGCCCTCACCACTCTTTGCCCATGCCAACTAATTGAACTTATAAATAATTCATAAGTTTCTTTGCCACCTTGCTGGAGACAGACAGCAGTTTCCTACAATGTGTCATTGCTGTTGATAAAGAGGTGGCAGGGATGATCTTTCCCTATCTCCCTGCAGTCACAAGTGGACTCATGAGTTGGACAGTGGTAGTTCAGGGTCTCTGCCAAGCTGAGCAGGTCTGGTGGGGGAAGAGGAAGGTCCAGGGTGCTCAGGCTGCATAATAGCCAGTATTATGTACTGTATTCTGTCTGCTCCTAGCAACACAGGTGGGCCTGGAGGCTGATGTACATGGTCCCCATTCCTGTCTATCTGCAATGTAACTCATAGAAGATAACTGGGAGCTGCCAGGGCACTAAAAGCTCTGGGCTCTCCTTGGGAAGCAGTGGGAGTGCCCCTGCACAGCAGGACAGACCCTGGCAGCCCATCCTGTCCAACCCCGGACAAGATCAGGGCAGTCAGGGGGCACTGTGGTAGCCCAGCTCCAGGCATCGGGCACCTCCCTGGGGATGAGCCAACATTAGGACAGGATGTCAGCCCACAGGTGAGGGTCAAGACCAGATCCAGTGAGTGTAAATAGGGTCAGACATGCCCAGAGTGGTTTGGTTCAGTTCTGGCAACATCATCTCCATGATCACAGGGTGAGGGGCTGCCCACGGGTGCACTAGCACTGGATAAGGGAATGTGCTCAGGGCCCTGGCAGGCAAGAAAGATAAAACTCTCATGAGATGGGTTTGTGAGAGCTGGAGAAAGCAGGTAAGCTGTCAGGACATCTTCACCTCCCTGTACTTGGCAGCAGCAAGGCCACACATCAAATCCTGTGTTCAGTTTTAGGCCTCTCACTACAGGGAATACATTCGAGATGCTGGAGTGGGTCCAAAGAAGGGCAGCAGAGCTGGTGAAGGGTCTGGAACACAAGTCTCATGAGGAGCAGCTGAGGGTGCTGGGGGTGTTTAGGCTGAAGCAGAAGAGGTTCAGAAGGGACTCTGTCGCTCTCTACAGCTACCTGAGAGGAGGCTGTAGCCAGGTCAGGGACTGCCAGGTAACACATGATAAGACAAGAGGAAATATTGCCAAGAGAAAACAGGGAAGGTTTAGATTAGATATTAGGAATTTTTTTTCCGCATCAAAGGTTGTAAAGCATTGGAAGAGACTGCCTGGGGAAGTGGTGGAATAAAAACAGTTTATTTAGTAGATGCTGTGAAGTTGTTCAGACCTACAGTCAGTGAGTCTCAAATTGGCATGAGGAAGCTACAGAAGGAGAAACTGGAGCCAATGCACATGGAAGTGGAAATGGAACAAACAACTGGGAGGAGAGCAGAAGAACAATGGCTGGCACCATTCAAACCGTAATTCAGTGATTAGGTCATGGGTGAAACCCACAGTGGTTTTGCCATTGACTTCACTCTAGAGCTCCAAACTGCTGTAGGTCCATCAGCATGAGCAGGGTGTAACTTCAGGGCTGTTACAAATGCATTTGAACTTTTAAATAACAAATTGCCTTTGGCCTCCACTAACAACTCACTTCCCACTCCTTTCTCATGCTGTGCCTGTGACTGTAGCTGTAAGCTAACCATGGACAGTCACTCAGCAGGAATAAGCTGTCATTGATCTACTGGATTAAATAGGAGTTGCTGAGATTTACACCTACCTGAGATCCTACTCTAGAAATTTGTCAGTTAGATGAAGAAAGCATTAATTCTAAAATCTTATGTATTTTAAAATGAAAATGTCTTTGTATTCTAAATCTAAGCCCATATCAGCTGTAGTTTACTTGCAAGGTAATATGAAACATGAAGAACAGGATGCAATTCAGGTAAATCAGAAATGGCTTCAGGTTTGATAATATTGAGGACTTTTACCTCCTGCAGTAGTATGTAATAGCAAGTCAGGTAATCAGCAGAGGAAATGCACAGGAGCCCTATAAATTATTTAATTCAAAAGTGACAGGAAAAGATTATTAATGAGTGACACTTTCATATAATGTCCTCATGGTGAGACCACCTGTAGTTTAATGAATTAACATTGTTACCAGGATCTTTGCTTAAGACTTCTACATTTAATTTGATTGTGTTAAACATGCCACTTAGTTATCTTTATTAATGGGATTTCTATTTTTAGATACAGGACTCAACATGAGCAATGGGACAATATAATCAAAAGTGGCTTCCATGATACGTACCATTTATGGGAAGAAGGCAGTTTTTCTCTGTCATTCTTCAATTTTTCATCTGGTCTTGCTGCAACTGCAAGTATAAGCCATGACAGAATCAGCATCTCAAGAGCAAAAGATTATAAAGACTAATTAGGTGATGCAGGAGCTCTATCCTATCAAGCAGCTTTTGCTTTAACTTCAGGTAATAATTCTTATTACAACCAGGGAAATGTCATGTTTAATTCCAAACACTGCTCTGCACAGTTATGTCTGCTTTTACCTACAGTTCATCCCATGCTTATAGTCACAGAGCAATATTGTCCTTTTCATTTCACTCGTCTGATTTATTCCTGGTCTGTTCCTTCTACTCTCAAAAGTTTTGTCCCTCTTTCAAAGACACGATGGTACACCTGCAAAAAACAACAGAAACCAAGGCGTGAAGGGGCCTCTGGAGATCCCCTGATCCTACTGCCCTTCAAAAGCAAGGCTTCAGATCAGGTTGCCAAAGTTTCCATCAAGTCAAAGCTTGAGGACCTCACTTATAGTCGGGGAGACACCACCACTTCTCTGTGCACCCTCTTCCAATGTTTAACTGTTCTCATCACGATTTTTGTTTTCATGTATCCAAACAGAATTTCCCCTGAAATAACCTGTGTCTGTAGTGTCTTGTCCTGTTTCAATGCAAGCCTTTCTCCAGTTTATGGGGCACCAGATTATCAAGTATTGTAAATCAGCACAGTTCTGCTAATCCTAACCACCTGCAAAGGCGATCCCGAGCATTAGGGATCTGTGCTTTCCCTACCCTGACGTGACATCACACTCCAGTATCCTTAGGAGTTTCAATTTGAGAGCCCTCAATCAGGGACCAGAGGCTACTACAGGTATCAAACTGCCTGCCTCGTTGACCTTCTGAATATCTCTGCAGATGATGTACAGCAGGGGCACTTGGACCTAGAATGTTTGGGTTAGAGCCAGCCAGCCTGAAGACTAATACATCTTCTGCAAAAGACACAGAAATGTTGGCAGGGTCAGATTGGAAGCCAGAGAAATTGTTCTAGCAATCCATGACCTGCTGCATCCCTTTCATGAAGTACTGCAGCCCCTTCCTGCTACATCCAGTCTCATGACCTCTTGCACATACATGCTCATGTCAATTTTGTTCATGGGACAGAGTATGCTGGATTACATGGCAGTGAAATTGCTGCTGCAAGGAGCCCACAAGACCTTCCACACAGCACCTCTGTTTAAAGCCAACATATATTTCACCTGGTCCCTACTTTATTCTAACCTTCCCTTAGCTTATGTGACTGTTTAAATACATTTCCTGCTTTGGGTTTAGGGGGGTTAGAATTTGTGGGGGTTGGGGTTTTTGGTTAGTAGTGTTTTTTGATTTGGTTTGTTGGGGTATTGGGGGGGCAGAGCAGACAGTTCTTAACTGAATAATTAAAACTTGGGTTAGGAATAAATACCTTTTTGATTATTGTTCAAATTCCAGCCAAACACAGCAAGACAACTAGAAAGGTCTTTTAGCAAAGGAAAAGGGCTTTTCCACAAGCAAAGAATACAGAGAAGTAACCAGGAGGCAAAGGACCTGTCAGAGCAATGAATGGTTCCACTGTCAGCAGCATCAGAAGTCCATCAAAGGTTGTGCTCGAACTGCAGAAGAAAACTGGAAATCAAGAAATGAAAAGGCTAGGAAAAACTCATTTGGAGACTCACCTGTAAGTAACACTGTCCTTCCACACCCTCCTTCTTACTCTAGACAAGTAATTACATGTGAGGTATAATAGACAACTGGATATAGATTGCTGTTTCAATGAAGACATGTGGCATGGATCTGATTCCCTTCACCCAAGAGATGTGGAAACAAATGAGTTCAGCCCAGGCAAAAGGAAGAGCAAACACATAAAACTATACATAAGACTAGTTAGAGAAATTCAATTTGAATTAAACCTAGACAGCATGACTGAACATGACAGCACATATTAGTGCTAAGTACGCCATGAAAATTAACTTTTTTAAGATGCAGCCAATGTCAACAAAGAGGAAACACCACACATGGGAAGTGATAAATTCTCATTCACCTGAAATTGCAGGTAGCGCTCTTAGGTCTCTCCAGACTTTCTGGCACTTATAAATCTTCTTCTTTTTTTTTTTTTTTTTTTTTTTACTGTGGGTTCTCACTTCTGTCACATGCTCCCAAGGTGGGAGATAGAACTGAGGTCACAACATTAGTTGGGGTCACTCTTTGTTCATGGGTTTCCTGAGGGTGCAGGCAAACACTGGCCAGAGGCCAGCTAAGTAATGTATGTTCTGATTTCTTCTAGCCTTAGCTCACCCATGTAGGCGTCATCCCAAAAGTCCAGGTATCTTCTTTTCTTCCTTGATTCTAACACTTCATCATTTCACTTATTGCCATCTTGCAAATTTTTCATAAAACCTTGCACAAGACCTAATGGAAAATGTGAACTCAACCAAGTCTAAATGAAGACTTGCACTCACACTGGAGAGAGTATCAATTTGGAAAAGTCCTATTTAAATTAGCAATTAAGAACAAACATACATTAAAAATAGCGTCTTCCACAACTCCCCAGCAGAAAACATTAATTTAGATCACTTTTGAAGACTAGTTTTGATGCAACTGGAATCAAAGAAGTTCAAAAGATACTGCACCATCTTCAATATAAAAAACAATTGTAAAAACTGCTTAAAAATATGAAAAATCATAACACTGTTGAATCATTTACTCAAAACCCCATTCACTGGGAAAAGAAAAGTTAGCTGTGAAAGTTTTTATCACTTTTCCTGCTGACCTAAACCCACAAAAATTACCTCACTCATCTCACAAAAATAGTTGTTACCAAAACTGCCCTATTCTGAAAAAGAGCTAAATGTCAGGTCTTTCAGCATCTATGTCTGGCAAGAAAAGAGAATGACACTATTTTACAAATACAGAATAAGTCTTATACACCTACATAAAATATTGAAATTATCTCCTGTCCAAATACCCAGATATTTTGATTCATTTGTCCTATTTCTTGAATTATGTTCAAGGCTGCCTTTATTTTCCTTTCCAAGGAAGGATAGCAGGATCCTGGGGTAGAGAAAATGTTTTAATACAAAAGTAAAAGCAACATATTGTTCTATACACAAGGACGAGTAAGATGATCCACTCGTGGTCAAGCAAGTGCCTTTGGTTTGTGTCCAATCAATTTCCTCAGTGCCATTATCTTGTCTATAATATAAGACAAAAAAAAAATAAACCCTAAACATGGAGGATTTATCTTAAACATTTTTTAGAATAGTTACATTCTTGCAAAAAATTAACAAAGTTCCCACTACACTAATTAGACACTCAAATCCACCTAGTGTCTTTGTTGACACCTCCCACACATCCCCTGATGCAGCTGTGGATAGGATGCAGGATCCATACAGTTATTTTAGGAACACCATCAGAGAACTGTTGCAAAATCTCACTAATGATGCAGAAATATTCAGCTGGAAATTATGCAGACTGATGGTGGGTTTTGCACTCCTTTTGCAAAAATCATCACGCAGCAGAATTTAAATTTTATGCACAGCTCTACACACACAGGGCATCAAACAAGTGCATGCCCTTATAACATACTGTAATTTATGTCAGTAACAACAAATTTGTCTGAAGCAAGTTTGTCATTTGAGAAAGCAGATTCTATGATTTTGCTCTGATCTTCACCGTGTTCAAAAGGAACAGTAGATGCATTTTTGGGGCAGAAATTTGCTGCTCAGATGCTTTAAAGGGGGCAGTGGGCACACACGGATGGTTGGGAAAGGAGCTGTAGAGCTACAGGGAACTTCAGTGACAGCAGCAGGCCCTCCCCTGAGGCATCCCCTGCTCTGGGTGCTGCCATCAGGGCAGCTCAGTGCCAGCACAGCCAACACAGGATATCCCATGCCCATAGGAGAACATGGCCAGAACACAGCCTGGCTATCCTGGACAATGTTTACAGTTTCCCCCAGTGGGCCACATCCTGACCCCCACTATGGACTAACACACTGTCCCAGCCTCAAGCTATCCCCAGAGGTGTGCCTGAAGCCCAGGGCTGCCCCAGTGTCCCCCAGCTGCTGGGCTCCTGGCTGGGGCAGTGGGTCCCCAGCTGGTTCCTCATGCTTGGCCCCACACAGTCATTCTGACTTTGACTCACAGCAGCGGGAGCGAGGCATTTTGTGTTCAGTTTGCATAGAAAAACCTTTGAGTTCAAGGCTAAAGAGCATCAGGCTTTCCATGAGAGATTCACCTCAACCGATTTTAAGGGCAGAAGCCATCTGCCTGAATGTGGGAACCTGGTCCCACATGAGGTCCCTTAGGCTGTGCCACCCAGCCTCCTGCACTGCTCCAGCAAGACACAGACTCCCTCCCCACAGCTCCTGCGGGATACCTCCAGTCCTTCCATGAAATGGGTCACCTTTGAGCACCTATGCCAAGGAAACTACACTGAGCACTGACTGTCTATATGGTAAAAGTGAAATTCATCTTTGGTTTCAGACACTTAAATTTAGCTGTGACAGATGTTGCCATGGGAGACAAGTGTCTGAACCTCCCATCATTGCCAGCAGAGCTTTAATCAATACAGTCAGGGGAGGTAAAGATCTGCCCAGACAGAATTTGTTTACTTTTTGGTGGGCTAAATCACTACCTTGAGTGTCAGGGAACAGCAGGAGTGGGTCGGCTTTGGAAGAGGGGCTGGGATCCAAAAGCAGCAGCAGAATAGGCAGGGTGGAAGCCTTGCTGACACTGGACACTCTTCTGGAGCATCCAGGAAAAAGGAGCTGAGCAGACATGGCAATGGAAACCAGCCAACAGCCCTGTGATCCCACAGGATTAACCTCATCTAAGCTGGTCCTGAGCCCAGGCTGCCAAACTTCCAGACTTCAGAGGGATTTGCACAAATCCCTGACATTGTCGGCTCTGTGTAGGGGGTTGATCCCTCTGTCCAAGGATGGATGTCTTGTTATGCTTTCAGGAAGTCCTAGTGTCCCCCTCCTGACCAGCTGCTGCTTCAGAAGGGTTTGTGTCTCCTGTAGGTCCTGTGGCATATCTGCCAGCCCTGGGCAAGTGCATTTGATTCTCCAAGGGATTTCAAGTAGCTATATACAGGAGTTTAGGCACCAGGCAGCACCGCAGTGTCATACTTGCAGGCACCCAGTTGTAATCACACCTAAATCCCAGCAGGTCAGCAGGTCACACGTCTGTACTCCCTCTGCCAGTCATGGAGAGAGAGAAGCTCCAGAGGCAGTTCAGCTCATTTTAGGGTAGTGGGACAAATACCTCTGTAGAGGTGCCCTCCATCTTTTGTAGAGGAACTTAGAATCATAGAATCATTAAGGTTGGAAAGGCCCTCTGAAACCATTGAGTCCAGCAGTTAACCCAGCATGCCATCCAACCTAAAGCTAAACCACATCTCCATATCCATCTAGACTTCCCCTGATGCAAATTGAGGACATTTCCTCTTGTCCTGGCACTTTGCTGCCTGGGGGAAGAGACCAACTCTTGCCTCGGTACAAACTCCTTTCAGGTTGCTGAAGAGGTTATAAGGTCTCCCCAAGCCTTCTTTTGTTCAGGGTAAGCAATCCCAGCTCCCTCAGCTGCTCCTCATCAGATGTGCTCAAGACCTTTCACCTGCTCCATTGCCCATCTCTGGACACACTCCAGCCCCTCAATGTCCTTCTTGTAGTGAGCTGCCCAAAACTGAACACAGGATTTGGGTGCAGCCTCACCAGCGCTGAGTACACAGGGACAATCACTGCCCTGGTCCAGCTGGCCACGCTATTCCTGATATAAGCCAGGATGCAGTGGCCTTCTTGGCCACCTGGGCATATGCTGGCTGACATGCAGCTGCTATTGACCAGCACATCCAGGTCCTTTTCCTCTGGACAACCTTCCAGCCATTCTGCCCCAAACCTATAGCATTGCATGGCATTGTTGTGATCCACATGCAGGACTTTGCAGTTTACCTTGTTGAACCTCATACAATTGGTCTCAGCCCCAAGATAGTTATCTAATAACCAGCTAAAGTCTGATGGGATTTGTCCCAACATTTGTTTTCAGAGATGTGGCTGTGCCAAAGAAGACTAAAGACATGATCTTGAAGAAGATCTTAAAGAAGACTTGCACATGATCCTAGCGCAAGTTCCTAGTGTAAGGACTAACTAACACTGAGGGCAGCTGCACTGAACATACACCTACAGCGTAAAAATCTGCATCTGGGTCTTCTCAGAGGTCCCCCAGCTCTGGCAAAATTAATTCCCAGCTCCTTGGCTCCTGTCTGCATCCTCCTGGGAACTACAACAGCTCTCTGTTTTGTCTGCAGCACTTGAATCATTCAAGAAGAAAATCTCTGTGTGACCTAATACATAAAGGGCCCCATAAAAATGGAAAAGAGGAGCAATTTCCTCATCTTTTCCCAGTAATTTAATTGAAGCAACAATCAGTCAGCAGGTGGGAGACTTGGGCTCAGTGACCCACTCTCAGCTCTACGCACCATTTCTCCAGAGCCCTTTCCAAAGGCAGAGAGCAGAAAGCGTAGACAGAAAGAATACATGAGAGCATCTAATCAGATGTGTAGAGCACTCACTCGAGAGAGGAGAAATTAGCACTTCAGTTTCTGCATCAGCTATTATTTATTTCATCAAATGGCTGCCTGATATAAACCACAAACATTAATTGGCACAGAGAGTTGTGGTATCAAAGTTCTTTGTTCTTGTTCTTAAACCCCAAGTAACTATGGATTCTAGAGAAAAATTAGTAGAAATTACATAATTCATTTGCCTCTTTATACATCAACTCATCAAAAGCCTATTGAAATATTTCTTCCTGCTCTCTGCATCACACACTCCCACTAATCAGGCCTGGAAGTTTGTTAAGGTGATTAATACAACAGTACAATATCTTGGCATGAAGTGATGTAAAGGTGGAGGGTGTAACAAGGACAGAGACAGACTCTTCTCAGTGGTGCCCAGTGCTAGAACCAGAGGCAATAGCACAAACTGAAACACAAGATGCTCCCTCTGAACATCAGGAAAAACCTTTCCACTCTGAAGGAGAGGGACTAGAGCTTGGCACAGGGGTCCCAGGGGGGTCTTGGAGTCTTCATCCTTGGGAGATATTCAAAAGCAATCTGGACATGGTTCTGGGCAATGTGGTGACCCTGTTTGAACAAGGGGTTGAACAGGCGTCCTCCAGGTTCCTTCCTACCTCAGCCATTCTGTGAGCTTGGGCTTATTTCATCCTCTGGGTCTGGAGGAGCCCCAGTTGCATTGTGTCAGTAGGGTTATCAAAATGCTTCCAAGCTGCAACATGAGCTGTGACCAGCAAAACTCGGGTGCCAAAGTTTAGAGACTGCTGAAAATCCCCACAGAAGAGAGAACGCTGTAAAAAGAAAATAGATTACTCAGGCACATGACAAATTCTGCTTTGCCCCTGGGAAAACTACTGGGAAAGGTCACTGATTGAATTTATTTTTGACCCATTTTAAACTTTGTAAAAAGGACGTGATTCTGTGAGCTCATTTACACTAGGCTGAAGAGCACAGTTAATATGCCTTGGGTGCTAATCATTTCAATTAACAAAAACTAATAATTTTGTCTGAAAAGTGTAAGCAGACTCATATTCTTCCTCACAGCCAAATGCACAGGGTCTCTATTAATTTCTGTCAACCCATGAAGTGCAGTTAGGTTTATCTCCTCTCTTTGAGGCCAAACTCAGTATTTGGCTGCAACCTGCCCTCTTCAAAGTCTCACCTGTCACTCAGCAGGAAATCCACAATCCTGGTAGTTGTTTCAGGACACAGTCCGTCCTTCCAACAAAGGGCATCCTGTTTTGCTTTGTTAGGCGGTCTTCCTTTCATCAACAACAACAGCCTTGCATAATTAAAACTGTAGCTCTGTTTTAAGGTGCTTTTAAAGACATTCTGAAGGAATGCATTAACAGCAAGGCACATAGGAATGGGAGTATAGAATTGTACACAGATTCTCCCTTAAACAGGGAGAAATGGTGAGAAACAAATTGCTGTGCTATGAAAGCTGACTGAAACAGAAGCAAATTAAAGCAACCATTTTTCTGGAAAAGTAGAAACATAATCAATGGCATAAGTGTTAGAAACAGTTAATAGCAAAACTCTAAAAGGTTTGCTATATTTCTGTAGCTCCCTCTAGCTTGGTAGCTGGACAAAAATATTTCCAAGTTTAGACCCATGAAGATGAAAACTAAATATAGGATATGAAACAACACTTTATGAAAACAAAAATCTAAAATTTTCAGCTGTGGGTGTCTTTGGTAAGATTTTCATTCTTAGGTGACTTGATGCAGATCTTAGTCATTTAAATGGGAGTTGTGGAACCAGGCATTTCTGAGCTCAAGGTCACTTCTACCAGCTGTGTCAGTGTATGTGAAGATGTTCTGAACCTGCTTTTCATTTTCCCAAACCATTTCTTTTCACCTTCCTTCTTTTCTCTGCTTCCCAATTTAAACCTTTTTTTCCCCTTGCTCTTATCTAACAAAGGAAGACATGACTTTTGAATCCCACACATCTTCCATTTGGAAATTGCCTCCCCTTGCTACCATCTTCCTATATTTGATGAGACCAGGAAGAATTATATTCTCCCCTAGTAACAGCAGGAAATACCACAAGGTGTTGCTCAGTGAAGTATTGAGTTTGTTTCGTGTCATCTTCCACTAGAACATGGAATGTAAATTCACAAGTTGTAACAACAAAACAGGAGGAAACAAACACCGCAAACAAACTCCTTCAAAAATTGGGGAGGTTATCACACAGCTCTGCCATTGCAAGGTCCACAGGAGGCAGAAGGTCAGCCTAACTATTACTTAGCTAGGTATGGCCTGCCCATCTTTGAAGGCTTCTCCCTTCTACTGCAGCAGTTAAGAACATCCTTCAGAATTTATGTCATTATTGGGGAGAGTCTGATGGACATTATGTAGTAAGGAGAAGACACTTCATTATATGCATAAAGAACAAAACTCCCATAAAATTAATTGGGATCATACTACCATTATGGCCAAAGTCAACCAGAAGTTTGTCCTGGTTTCAGGCAGATTTGGGAGAAAACCTCCTACAGGGCACTCCCTCCCCCAACCGGTTTGGGAAAAGACTTCCTCAGAGAGAAGTGGAAAAAACCTGTTTATTAAACAGGCAAAGCATTCCCAGCACAATACCCGATGACAAGAGCTTCATGTTGCTCTGGAGAGAAATGACAAACTTAGAGGAGTCCTCCCCTCGAAGAGAGTCACTGTGCTCTGTGGCTCCATCTCCGCTGGCACTGGGAGAAAAAAAGAGTTCCTGCACGCAGCTGGCCTTGGTGGGGTGTGTCCCGAGTGGGGGCCCCCCTGGCGCTTCCCCCAGGTCCTCAGTCCAGAGAGATTGGGACAGTTCCGAGGAGAGGGGGGAAAAAGGGAAAAAAAGAAAAAAAAATGGAAAAAAAAAAAGGCTTCTACAAGACCTAGCTAACTACACTACCACTACCTAAATCCAGAGGGGAAAAAGAGAGAGAGGAAAAAAAAAACACAAAACAGAGCTTCTCCCAATCTCACCGTGTTCCAACTCCCCCGCTTCCAAGGTCACTCCGAGGAGCAGAGTTTTCCTGGGGAAAAACAAACCGCACTTCCCCTCCCCTTTGCACTCAACAGACTGGGGATACACACATCACCCTAGGACACAAGTGCAGAAAGTAACAGTAACCACAGAATAAACATCCAACAATTCTGTTTCTGTCTCAAATCAAGAAAGTTCATTTCAAAGTTGTAGTGGTCACACTTTTCCATCTAAACTGTAACATTTTTTCAATGAAACTTGACTCACTGGAAGCAGAGGAAGAGCTATCCTTCTTTAGGAAAACAATTTATGACTACTATTTCCTCCTATCTATGACTAACCCCAATCAGAATTTACTCTTTTTATAAATATGCAGGTATCATTTGGCACAATGTTGAAGGAAGATAAATCTGAAACCATTTCTGGATGAGGAAGAATCACAAAGATCATTCAAAGGAGGCAAATGCACTCATCTGTTAGAAATGGGAAGTGAAAGCTCTACAAGAATGGAACACTCTCAAACTATCTGAAGCATTTGATGGATCTTTTCCCACCCTCTGTGATTAATAGAATGCATAAGCTATTCAGTCTCCAAGCATTTTGCTTGAGGAAGCTTTGATTTGAAAAATGAGACAAGTGCTTCCAATGCTGTCATTGATAGGAAATTAGGTGATAGAAGAGAGCACATTTAAGCAGCTCTTAAATATTCATAATTAGAGCTGTCAAACTGCTATACAATCCCCTCTTTCTCTTGCATTTACCCAAACGTTCTGTCAGGAGTAATGCAAACAGCAAAGCCAGGGGGATGTGACAATACTAAAGTACTTCAGAAGTAATTGTAGGAGGACAGAGTTAGAGGGGTTTTTTTTGGTCTAGACCACAGTACAGACATACCCATCAAGTCAGATAGGTGCACCTAAATAATTTGCTATGTTGCGAGATTTTGAGTTGCTTTACCTTTGATGTATGGTACCATCACAATCCTGCCCACTGCCCCTCTGTTTGGTGCAGTAACAGAGCATTTGACTTACCAACTTTCAATTGTTTTCCTAGAAGTACATTCCAGGATGTTTTTTCTTGTGTCTCTGTATCTTGGTTTTGAAAGAAAGTTGTCTGCCAGGGAAAGCTAGAGCTTCCCTTGGAATGGAGAATGTAAACCCCCTTCCCTCCAAATTATTATAATTTTGCAATTAGGGGTTTTCAGGCAAAGATATGGGAATAGGAGTAACAGTTTTCTACCAGGAATATTAAAAAAATAGAAAATACAAATGTAGAAGTACAAAAAAACAAGCAGGCAAGAAAAAAAAAGTCCTGAAGAAACCCTGACAGGGTCAGGGATACAACCTGACACCCTGTTGGTCCGGGTGTTGGAAGCAGTCCAAATAAATACTCCTGGAGTAATGTGGTCCTGTGGAGTAGAGATGATGGAGTAGTGAAAGTCCAGTGGTGGCAAGATGGGTCCAGTCTTCTTCCTGGAGCCCAGTGGAAAGGCTGGATTCCTGGAATGCCAGCTGTTCCTGAGTCTCAGTTTTTATCTAGATAGGAACGGTTGGCCCCCCCACACTGGGTGGAGCATCTCACAATGGGATGATGTAATGTGACATGTTATTGATGAGCCTTAATGGCCCATTAGCAGAAGATATCCCCCTGGAAGATGGATGGGTGGTGAAGGAGATAAGAAACACTGCCACACCTGGTTTTAACAGCTGACCCATTATCAGAAGGCATCCGACTTCCCCTCCCCCCCCCCGCCCCGGAGTTACAAGAGGTAAAGAAATATCTGCTTTCAACAGATGAAATAGAATACACATTTTTTGGTTACCTAACCCAAGACACTCTGAAGTTAAAAAATAAAATTAAAAAAAAAATAAAGAGAGAGATAGAATTATCCAATGAAAAATTATAATAATTATTTTTAAATTATCCAATTTAAAATTATAATTGTTACTCTCAAATAGATAATTTATTTGAATATTATGAAAATAACACATATTTATATAGATGTTTTGATTCTAAAGCCCCATACTGACAGAAATGGCTCTCAAACCAGGATATCCCAAATGCAAAAGTAGATATACTCCAAAAAATTAGGGATTTTATTTGTTATGAACTTCATTAACTTCTGTTCTATAACTCCATTAATTTAGAAGAATTACAACTCAGCTCTGCTTTTGCAGTCAGTTCTGCACACAGCGTGGCAAGAAACTGCAGAACTTCACCAGCAGGCATGAGATGTGCTTGAACAGGCAGTTGCACAAGCAAAGCAGTGTCCTGGAGTTCAGGCTGCCCCTGACTGCCCCACCTCTCTGCCATGAACAATCCCAGAAGAGCAGTATCTACTCCGTGCAAAATCTCACCATTTGGTTCATCACTACAAAAACATCTTCTGTGAGGACAGCTGTTCCTACAGAAGACAACCTTTGCTTCATTTATCTTTTTTCATACAGTTTGTAAAAGTATGAGCTCCTCCTGTGCTGGGAGGTCACACAAGCAAGCTACAGCTGCAGGAGCCCCGGTGCAGCTGAGGCCTTAACCTGAAGTAAAGCACGCTGCAGTGGCTTCCAGCTGCCTCCATGTCCATTAGGCTGGCCCTTCAGGAGCAGCGAGGACAGATTACCATTTGTCACCTCAAATGTGCAACCACTGCTGGGACCATTTCTAAATTGAAAGAGAGTTATAAGGTCGACTTGAAACACACCCGAGAGGTAGAGAGCAGTACAAGGCAGTAATTGGTACACAGTAACGTTGCTCTCCAGTTCTGGTACATGAAATGAAGACAAATGGCTTTTGCAGTTGACACTTCAGGAGGATGTATGCATGAAGAATGGAATTACCTCCAGAGGCTTTTGGATAAGTCCATATCCCTACACTAAAGAAATGAGACTAGCTTGCAAGGGATTGGCATCTCAGTTCTGGGAGAGATCATACATTTAGGGCTTGGGGAAAATGACTGATTCACAAAACATATTGATATGGAAATTGATTTTGTAACAGGAAGGAATGAAACATTTCAAATGTATGCAATTCTCACAAAAAGGAACAGAGTCAAGGACAGACTGTCTAGGTGGTAGATGCTGAATGCCCCAGTGTGTCCAGCTCTGACATCCCCAAAAGGCAGGCTGACTCACAGCTACACATCACAGACCTGTGTAATGAAAGATCTGGCAGACTCAAAGAAAGTGGCCCCTACTTGGGAACCAAGATCCAACCAAGTTGCTGGATCTTTATCCCAAAATATGTGCACCCATATCATGTCAGAAACTGGGCAGACAGAAAGGGGATTTGCAATGAAAGCAGGATGTGCTGAATGCATAGATAATGTTCATCCACATCTGCAAACAGGTTGATTGAATGTGAAACTTGCAGAAAAATATAGTATAATTTTCTACATTTGTGATAGTCCTCATCTTCAAAGTTTTTGTGCTCAATCCACCATTCAAAAGCCTTCCCTTGGAGTCAGACAGAGGAAGAACTACAGTGTTTTCCCTTCAAACTGGACTGTCTAGTACCTTGCATCTTCCTTTACAACTCTGGGAAAAAACAAGCATTTTTACTTGCAAAACTGTAAAGGACTCTAAGGAGGACTGGACTTTATAGTTTGTTAGGCTGGATCATTATGACAGTCTTTCTGAAACACTCAAGGCACTATTCCCTTCCCTATCCCTTTGTTCGAGTGGTGGGTGGATACTGAAACATTTCTGCTGTCACTTTTTGATTTTATGTTACGTGGCTTCATGCTGAGCTTTAATTTGCTGGTTTTTGTAGCTCAAGTGTAAGTTGAAAACATTACTAGCCCCCACCCCCCCAAAAAAAACCAAACCAAACAACCAAAAAAAAAAAGCAACCAAAAACCAAACCCTGCTGTGAATACTGGTTTGCATTTGTGAACAAATCCACTGGGATTACACTCCTGATTTATCTTTGACAAGTAATCACGAGATTTTGAGAATGAGAAGCAACAGCAAACATGAGCAGGAAGTGTTGTGCTTTGGGCATGGGGCAGGTTCAGGTCTGCTGGGGAGAAGTGAAGAGGCTTTGGCCAACCTTAATACCGGCCACCCTTCCTCATGTAACAGGACCTGGCTGAGGCTGTGAGGACACTGACACAACCTGGCTTCCTTTTTGCAAAGTCCAAGACAGTACTTGCCCTCTCACATCAGCAGCACAATATTGTTCAGGCCAGTCCCACTGAACTTCTGCCTCAAAGGATACAAGAGGAGAAAGTAAAAGTTAATGCAGACCTTTTTTCCCCCACATTCCCTTCATGGCTGGTTCCAAAGACCTGATCTACAGAGGTTTTAGGAATCACTCCCGAATTTCAGCAGTGTCAGCAGGAGCAGAGTGCAGCCTGGT
This sequence comes from Acrocephalus scirpaceus scirpaceus, assembly GCA_910950805.1. NCBI lineage: Eukaryota > Metazoa > Chordata > Aves > Passeriformes > Sylviidae > Acrocephalus > Acrocephalus scirpaceus. Next base: position 91,534,689 of record OU383773.1, read on the forward strand.
GTTACAACAATACATAAAGCATAGTTGCATAAGTGCTTTACAGTGCAGGGACACCCCTGGTTTTCGTGTTGTACTGAAATGTTTTACAGTATCTTGGTCTTTGACTATGCAGAGTAAGAAGGAGAACATTGACGGCACTATAGAAACACAGCAGCAGGGAAACAGCATGAAATCCAGAGCCACTGAAGACAACAGGAAATTTCTGAAGGAGCTGACCTGGATCATTGTGTACTACCTCTTCACAGACATTTTCAAGGTGTATCTACTGCTTTTACACTGTCTCCCAGAGCACAGCAGTGCTGTACCTGAAAGCCCATAGCTTCAAAGAGAACAAAGAGCAGAAATCTCCTCTTTCCCTCAAAAGAAAAACTCATTCATTTTTAATGTGGTATTCTGCTGGTCCATCCCCTGAGCTGACTCTTTCTGAGGTCAGACAAGTACCACTGGCACATGGGAAGTGCAGGGTTCCACAGGTAGGGAGACAGGGGCAGAAAATGTCACCACCACCCTCTTTCAGCAGCACCCAGCCCCTAAACCAGGGGAGGGGTTTAGCTCTATCATCACTACACCCTGAAAGTCCCAGTGCATGAGTCTCCTGGCAGTGGATGAAATACATAAATCTGCCATGAGAAATTCCAGGTGGGACAGAAGATCACTTGGAGGAGCCTCTGTGAGCACAGGGCACACTGGGTAAGACCAGTCTCACTGCTGTGCACAACCCCTTCTCCAGATCATAGGCTGGATGATTGCTGCATCTGGAATCTTCAGGTCAAGGACTGAAAGTGGGTGACACACAGGTGGGGCAAGAGGGGAGCATTCAGCAAGGGCAGTCAAATGAGTCTGACCAGTTTATTGGCCTGCTTTTTGCCTTTAACCCTCAGGAGAGATGCAAATATTTTCAAGGAATTCCTTAAGCAACCGCATTGCCAAACCCATTTATATAGACTCATCATCATCTCAAAGCACTGAAGTGTAGCAGAAAAATAGACTATGAATAAAAATTTTAAGTAAGGGATGAAAAGAAACAGGAAAGGAGTGTGGAGGAGAAAAAATAGGTTCTTCAGAAGAAATAAAAAGAAGGAAATGAGAAAAAAAAGACTATTCCTGGATAGGGAATATATACATCATACCTTGAACAGGTCTCTATCTGTTGAGGTCCCACACAACAAAGATAGGTTCATCTCACCTACCTGTGACACCTACTAATGAGGGCTATACTTGGGTTACTCAAATTGTCACTAAGATTGCTGAAGAAAAACAAGCACTTCTAGGGCAAGCTTTGTCTTGTCTCAAAGAAGTTATCCAGAGCATCTTGGTATTTCTTGTTTCTCTCCACTGGCTCTACAAGAAGCCTGAACAACCAGCTCTGTGTGGCTCTCAAGAGTGTAGGCACCTAAAGCTACCTGAGGTTACTGACACAGTTACATACCCCATGCTCCTGTGTGGTCTCTTCTGCTTCTTGATGTTCCCAGGGACTCTCAAGCTCCACGTTTCCTACCTCCCAGAGAGAGTTGCCCACCACAGAAAAAGATGTCATGCTGCCAAGTTGAAGATCAGCTGAATGTTTTGGAAACCAGGACCTGGCACACCACAAGACACAAGATAGGCAGGCTTAGATGTCTCAGGGTGTCACTGACACCTACTGCCAGTTTCTAACCATAAAGCCTGGCCAAGTAGAAACCAGTGTATTCCCTCCAGCGTGAAATCTTTGAAAAATAATGTAGAAATAGCCACTATGTCCACTTAAATTTTTAAAATACAACTGCCTGTGGCAAACTGTCCTTCATGGGCTGGGTTCATGTCTTGCGTAAATTCACCGAAGTCAGGGAGAAAATGTAACAGGAACAGAGCACAAGCCCTAGCAGAATGACAATAGCAGGCACATTAAGTAGCATACTAATTCAGTTCACTAAATTGGGCACTATCCCACTTTATTTAAATAATTATAGTGAAAGAGACATTTATAGAATGAAAAGTCTGGAACAAAGTTAGATTTAAACAAAATTGAATGAAATAAAAAGGTGCATTTTCAGCTGGCAGAAAGAAATAGGCTATATTTGGATTTTGGTCAGAAATGCAAGGACTGTTTTTATCGCCTCTAAATATGGTAGCAGAATTCTGAGGTCCCCAGGACTGGAAGTGATTCTAGAGGCACATCCTCTTTGGAAGAAGATTAGGGTAATTTTCCACACATTTGTGTTTATTAATAGAGGGGGGAAAGAAAGATTCAAATGTCGCAGAATTAATGGAACCTTGTAAAAGCCTCAGAGACAGGAAAAGCTTCTCTTCAGAGCCTCTACTATACACTCTAGCAGACATCTTGCATCAAAGCATTGCTGCCTTTAGCCATCCACCTCTTCATCCCAAGAGAAGTTGAAAAATCACCAGGAATCCCTAATCCATTTGAGAACATACTTTTGAATCTGTTTTCAGGCAGGTGTTCAAGTAAAATGACATGGAGTTCAACTCACAACTAGCGAGGCGACAAGCAGGGATGGTCCCAGTTTCTATCCATGGTGGCCTTCCAAAGGATGTTGGCAGAACCCAGATACCCTTGCTGAACAATTACATGCCATTTCCATGGGGTTTTGTTTTCAGGTTTTTTGGGTTTTTTTTTTTTTTTTGGAGTTGATGGCCTGACTAATTGCTGAAGTTTGGTATTTTTGGATGGATTTGGGCCAACAGCCAAGTGACCTTGAGCTCACCATGTTCTGCCAGCTGTTCTGTGATGCTGTCTGCCTCCTTCTCACCTCCCTCCCTGTTCCCAACTGCAGAGTGCAGGGGTGTCAGCTCATCCTAGCAGAACAACTCCCCTTGCTCCCTTCTACTCTGCCAAGAAAGGTCTTTAGAGAGACAAGGCCCGGTTTTCAAGCTTATTGACTTCAGTGGAATAACTTCAGCTTCTACCTGCACAGCAGACAGAGGGAGGATGTGCAGTGAGCACCACTGACATATTAGTGAGGAGCTCTGGCATGATGTAGCTCTTTTAACACTTCTGTGCAATCTTTTGCCCTCCACAACATCTGTGACCTGAAGTTTCAGCAGGATGAGATACCTGCCAGGGCTGAAGAAGCAGTGAAAATGGGAACATTGCCGTGATCCAGAGGTGTGACTGCAGCTCATACTTGAGTCACCTTCAGCTGCCAGCTCTGGTGCTGACAGCAATATCTCTGCACAGACTGTGCAAATCTGCCCAGGACCCTGGGTGAGCACTTGGCTGTGGATGTCCTCAGTGTCACAGCTCTCTTGTTATTTGTACCTCAGCCAGGAAACTTCAGGATGGAAGTTTCACTTGCACTTGGGATGGAAAGGCAAGCCACAGTCCACCCCCTGAGAAGCACAACAGCAGAGGTGTAAACCAAAATGTGTGGAACCTCTTGGTACTTTGGAGATCCAAGTGCAGTTGTTGGCCTGCTGGCTGGAAGGGATGCAAACAGACTACACAGCCCTCCTGAAAACATCCTGTATATCTATACATGCACCAACCTCCCTGTGAAACAGCATCAGGTTAACTACATGCATTCAGAGGCTTTTAAACCTTGTGATCTTACTGGAAGAGGAAAGCTGAAAGCAGGGCATTTATTTATAATGAAACCATTTACAGAAGACTCTTTTATCTGTTTACTGTGTCGTACCAAATAGAGGATTCTGTGAGCATGTGCATCAGATAACACTGAAAAATGTATCTACATTATTTTTGTTAAATATCTCACTAATGTGAAAGAAAGACTAAAGGTCATCTGTCAAATGTAGTTGTGAGGCAGGAAAAAAATCCTCTCATGTTGCATATCTTGAAACCTTTCAGCTCATGATATTTTTGTTGAACAGAGAAAATGTGATCAATGAATCATTCAGAGTCCTGTGCCTAATAATGGAAATCAAGAGTGCCTTTTGATGATGAGTTTAAGATGCTTTTATTAACCTGTCTCAAGATGGTTGATTGCTTCCTAATGTGACGAGATCCTCTCTGGCACTTGAATTTTAAATATTTAGAGATCTTTATTGTTAAATGCTTCGCAGTAATACTTCCCAATAAATGTATTATTGCGCAAATTAAGCTCAAGGTAGCTTCTAATAAAATTTCAGTATTCCGTAAAGACTAATCATGTTTTACAAAGTACTTGCTAAAATAAAGGTAACTAACAAGAAGACATCTGGAAATTAATGAGAGACTAGGTGGATCTCACTTTCTTTTTAGACTAAGTTTCTGAGTATGTAAATACTCTAATTTCTAATTCTAACTGCCTCCAGCCCTCCAGTTAAATTTTGACTCACCATAACAGTGCATATGTGAGTAGAAATTAATTCATCTATGCTCAGGTCCTAAGAAGCAAAGTCATTTTCAGCCTTAATGCTTTTTGATACAAAATCTATTTTGCATCTCATTGACTATATAGATTACATTCACATTTGTTTCACAGTTCTGTTACACAGTTAGAGAAGTACAAAGTGATGTCTTACTAAATGAGAATCAGGCCGTTGCACACAAATTTTCACTCCTGTTTCAGGACGACAATTCCCATTTCATTTACACAAAAGTGAAAAACAAAGAAATCCATTTAAATGCACAGGACTCTACAAATGGGAAAACAGAGTAAGAAAATTTTAAATTAGATGAGATGAGCAGCAGTGTTCCACGTTTAAATGGCTATATGCTTTGTAGTGTTAGAATAGATAGTATTTTGTTCATACACACTTTTCAAAACTCTGACAGCTTAGGCCTTCTTCTTGAAAGACAGCTCCAGTACAAATTCTGAATTTATAAAAAGGAACAGAGCACAGTTTTTCATTAGGTCATGCCAGCCCCAGCTATTCATGGTAGAGGAATTTCCTGTACCCTATTTTCACCTAGTGATATGTTAGAAGACAAATTATTAATCGCAAATTAGATTGCTATCTGGTCAAATTCATATGACTTTGCTTTATTGTACAGTTACATGACATAGAGCTCAATTGTCTCATCTGCCATCTGCTTTGGTGTCAAGATGTGCTTTTTTCCCAAGTGACATTCTGTTGTCAATTGCAGCATTCTTGACATTTCAAAATGTCTTTGTTGAGAACTTTATGGTCTACTTCAGGTTTCCACAAAAAGTGTTGTTGATCACCACGATGGGACTTGCCATTTGTGGCAGCCAAAGGGATTGTTCACCCTGCCTTTTCTAGGCAGCACCCTAGAAAATTCTGAAACTTTGCAGTCCTTTCTCACAATTCCCTGCCAGTTTCACAATTCCCTGCCAGTTTCACATCTGAGTGAAGAATTGTGATGGGTTCACTCGGTCTGTTTGCTATTTTGCTCTTCACCTGCTCTACATGATCAATATTCTTCTATCTGTACAGTGCAACTATGATACCAGCAAATCCAGGTTGATCCCATTCCACAAGGCCTTAGTCATCCCATATAGGTCAGGACTGCAAGAGTTAATATGTTATTAAGATGCTCATCTTATTGTTTCCAATTTAATTTAATATGGACTTTATTATACTCCATATTGTATTATATTCTAGAAAGAGGAACCTCTCACTAGGCAGCAGTTTTGCACAAAATGATGTTATACTGTCTCAAGAGCTGACTATATAACCTGAATCAAGCATGTGATGCTGGAAAAAAGAGAAAAAAAAAACAAACCAGAAGCATTCTTACTCTTTGGGGTACTAAAAGGCAGGCAGGACCTCCACTGGCTAGAGTTGGGAGTTATGTTGCTGATTTCATTTGGGGTATCAAAGCCTAAGAAAGACGTAGGCACATTTGAGAGCTTTCAGGGGACAGCACAAAGAATAAAAAGTCTGGAGAACCAACCACAAATGAGGATGGCTTAGAGGCAAATTATCATCTCTGCAACTTCCAGAGGTCCTTCCTTTGTGCAGTGCTGCAAATGTGTGATTTTTGAATGCTTGGCACAATCCATCTAGGCCACAAACACCAATGTGTACTCTTGGGAAAACTTAAAAAAAATCTCAGGAAAGTGTAGGGAATAGGTGGGAAAAGCTGCCTTCCTGAAGTCTCATTCACAGAGCCTGGTGATGCAAGTTACAAGGATGTTACTAATTGTCTGGAGAATCTGCATGATTTTTTCCCCCTCCACACCCTTTTTCAACAGCTTACTTAATTGTACTCTCTGAGGGTACCTACCTCTATCTTACAGATGCTGAGTACCTAACTGTAGCCTCAGAAACAAATTAAACAGAGCATCTTTCTGGCCAGATGCTCTAAAGCTGAGGCCTTCTGATTAGTTTTGCTGTGCACAAAAGCAGGCTCAGGTAGCTGGCAAAGCTGATGTAACTCAAGGTAACACCAAGTTACACCTGTCGCGGCTCAGGCTGTAGACCTGTACAGCAGCAATGAGAGAATTTGGTTGCAAAAGCTTTCTGGATAAAAATCCCACATAGCTTTCATAATGAATTTAAATAACCTCTCAAAAAATAGTTTGTACCACATAGAAAGAAGTCATGAGAACACTTCTGTTTCCAGAAGTGGTAATTAACATTATTATTTGGCCTTGCATTTTTTACTTCTTATAAAGTGATGTACATGGCCAGCAGTTACTCAAAGGCTCTGTTGTACTAATGTTAGCAGAGAACAATTTTGGTGAGAAACTCTAAAAGGTGCATGAGTGGACTCAGACTGAGAACAAATACACGAAGTGTCTATGTGAGGCACTTCCCAAAAGTTGTGTATGTTGAAACATATCATACATCCAAAAATCCATGTTCTATTGGTATCCATGCTCCTTCATATTGATACATGGTGAGAATGCAGGGCTTTATGAATTTGTGCTCAGTGATGTACACTACTGGAGAATTTTGATTTCAAAACACGCAGTTAAATGCAAACCTCACTTCAAACCCTTAAATCAGTAGGACTCTTCATGTGCCTGAATACCTTCCTGAATGAGGCTGCAAGCAAGAGGAGTTTCCCCACCACTTTAGTTTAGCTAAAGATGAAGCAAGGTAGCAGTCAGCATAGTTTGATTTGTCTGAACAGCTCTCATCTAGCATTAGCTCTCATTATCTTGGCAAACCCCCACTCACTGCCCACAACATGTGGGAAACCTAACTAAATTTTGCTCTTCTCTATCTAACACGAGTGGTAATGTATTAGTGTGCTTTTAGTGCTACTACAGCAAAAGTCTGGTATGCATTTAATGCCAAAATATGTTTTCTGGACCCTGAAACTCTATCATTCCCTTCGTTTTCAGACAGAAGCATAATGTGATAGAAACTTTTCCTTGAAAATTGCTGTCATGACACCACCCTGAAAGACAGGAAAACAAAGGAGTATTTCAAGTCATTTCGGGGGCTTGTTCATCTGGGCTTTTTGCAAAGAGCAAGTTTGCAACAATCTGCTGAATTTTCCAAATTTATAATGAAACCAACACAGAAGCATAGCCTATGTCCTGTTTGATCACATCTCAGCTAATCTGCATATAAAAAAATTGGTGGGTTTCTAAAAGGAAGCTCCAGTTCATAAAGTTCTTAAATTCATGCTTAATACAGTCTGCTTGAGCTAACACAAGTAGCTAACTTGCAAACAAAAGTAGCTAGGTGAAGGGAGGCAGGAAAACAAGTTTGCAAGGATATATTCTTTTTATATGTATGTAATTTTAAACTAATATAATTTACACAAAAATGCAAACTTAAATGTTAAATCATAAAAGCAAGATCCATTTTCCCCCCCCAGAAGACAGCCATCAATACTGCAAAGTGCATTTTCCCTATATGCAAAACAAAGATTTCACGCCTCTTTGAAAAACACTGCTAAATCCACTGAAATCTTTGGATTTCCAATCCAAACCCAGCCTTTTTGTCTAGTAAGATGTTTGATAGTGTCCATCTACTTTTCTTTTTGTTCAAATTGTTTGAGTTTAGAGCATTTATGTAAAAGACAGGCTTAGTGTCAGATGCTTCCATCATAATAATCCATAGCCTGAACACAATCTGTGAATATTCTCCGTCCAGCCCTAAATCATCTACTGGGTTGGTTTTTTCTTCCTCTAATCAGCAAAAACATAATGAGAATATGCTTTACTGAGGGCTGTTTTGCACAGCTTGAGTAAATTGGAATGAAGGAAAAGCTGCAATCATTCAAACCATTTATTTAAAGAGATGTTGCTCACCTCCTTCTTCCCTACTGATCTTCTAAGAGGCATTTATGAGGTATTTTTCCATGTAGCTTTCCTCTTCCTCCATCTACTCTCTCCGACTGTAGATGTCTGTATTTTCATTGGTGTAGGCTACAAAACCCAGGAAAGGCCTTACCAAGTGAGTGAAAAGCAATTGCTTTCCAATACATAGCACTGCCCACAGCAAATGTACAGCTGGGATTTTCCATGATCCTGTAATTGACCAGTAACATCAATAAGGGTTGAGTCACAAGCTTAATTCACACCTCAATTATTTCTCAAACTTACCATCAGTTCTTTCTCAAACTTACCAGCACCTGTTTCTCACACTTACCACACCATTCACACTTATCATGCATTTATATCAGTGTATTATAGGAAAGTTCAGCCTGCCTTACTCACACAATTTAGTAGGTACGTTTTCCAGGTCCTCAAAAGTGCTCTGTAGATCTGCACCAGAAACTCATGCTCTGACACACCTAGACACTGAAAGTGGCTGCTCTGCCCACCAACAAAGCCATCCAGAAACATCCTCACAGATCACAGGAATTCAAGCTTGGTGCATCACAGAAGTAATTAGAAACACTAATGGGCATGATCAGGGTAGAGCACAGGCTCTGAAGAGCAGCTTCAAATACATGGGCAAGTAAGTAAATACAGAAGGATTAACAGACTTTGTAGATCTAACTGAGGATGTCCCTGCTCATTGCAGGCAGGAAGGACTAGGTGGGCTCTAGAGGCCCCTTCCAGCCCAAATTATCCTGTGATCCTGCATATGCTTTAATACAGTGATGAAGAAGGAACTACAGAAGGGAGTGGAAGTGATGAGAGGAAAATGAAGATACAGGTGATGGTTTTTGTAGAGAATCTCCAAGGCACTCCAGATAGCATATTCTGGATGGAGCAAAACAAGTATTTGGAAGCCCAGAGAGGAGGCAGGTGTAGCATCACCTTCAAGAGAAAAGGAAGGTGTCCTTTGTCAGAGCCAGGGATATTTGAGTAGCTAGAGAATGTACATACTTGGCCCTGTAAATGCTATAGAGAAAGGGGCAACGGGGAGCAAGAATGCAGCCCACCAAACACTTGTATTTCCATACAGTACTCACACTGACAGGTAGTCCAAGAAGCAAAGACTGAACACAAGTTGTATGAGAAATCTGCAGGTTTTAAAACAACAATTAACAGTGCTGTGGATTAAGTCATTCATGCACCCTTGGCTAAAGAAACAAACCTTCTATTTTGTGCCTTTCGTTTATTGTGTGAATATATTTATTTATTTTCATTTTATTGCCCCTAACTACTGCTACACACAAAATCACCCTGCCCTGCTTTAAAATTTCCTCAGTAACTCAGAAAAAATATGGATTGAGCAGTTCTCACGGTACCTGTAGGATTCTGGAAACTGAAAATCCATCCTGTTCTGTCCCTTATCATGCAGTGCAGTTGCTGAGGAACAGAGGCACATTGCAGAAAACAAAAAGAATAGAGATGCACTGTGCAGAACAGCTGATTTGGGTTTGTGGCAGCATGAGGGAGGCTCTGAGCAGCTCGGAGAGTCTCATCCCCTCCAAGGACTCAAGAGCCCTGACTGCAGATTAGGACAGGGATTTCCTGCCCCAGCTCTGAGGGCTCTGATTCAACAGCAGTAGCAGCAGCAACAGCAGGGAGATTACCTTGTGATGGCCAACGTCATTCCTGCATCCAGTTATTCCCACTCCACCCATCCGAGATGTTCCCAAACCTTTTGCAGGAACGACTGAGCAGTCTGTGTAGCAACTTGTTTAGTTTATAGTATATTATAGTAAGGTAACAGCAAATTGCTGCCATTTTCCCTTAGCACAGCAAGCTGTGAGCTTGGGCTGCTAATGGCAGAGGTACAGGAGATCTTTGCAGCTACATGAGTAGTTAAGCCACCTTTACAAGACAGGCTTCTTCAAGAAGAGGTTTGGTCGGCTGTATAGGTATAAATCATGATTGCTTCTCCAAGGAAAGCCATCCCCGATTGTGAGTCAAGCTGTGGCTAATTCCCTCAGGAAAAAAAACAGTTTGAGAGATTGCTGTTCCCTCTCAAATGGCTAGCCACGAATTCACGCTCCCACCCCACCCCAGAAGCTATGCTGATTCAGCTACCCTGTGAACATGGCCTAAAATGTGTGAATTTACTATGTTAATCTCTAGGACTTCTTTTTCAGCATAAGAACTATTTTAACCAAATCTGTCGCCACTTGGTAATGATGTAGAGCCACAGCCTGAAGCTGTATGACGTTCAAAATGAGTAATATTTATTTAACAGAATTTCTTCCAATTTACTCTAAGCCACAACATACATCCTAGGTAGAAGTTCATGGAAGTTTACTGATGATTCCTGTCTTACAAAAGTCACCTGTGGTTACATGTGGTTGAAACCCTCCTTAATATCTTGGACTGAACTTTTAAAGTGCCCTATTTATGTGTACAAAAAGACCTAAACCAAGACTATTTTCCCATTTCAGTAATAACTATCAACTGGAAATGTATTAGCAAGACCTTGAAGTCTTTGATGTAGCTTTAAGAACAAAATGGTCTAAAAACACACTGAGGACAAAATTCCATCCTGTCAGATCAGCCTAGCTGATGAATGGAAAAATGAAGGATAAAAGGTTACAAACCGTGTTTGGGAAGCCTTTCTCTTGCTGTCAGGTAGTGCTGAGGCTTTGAAGACATCTTTGGCAAGCAGGACTTCAGCAGGCATCTCCATGTCGTCCAGCAAGTGTTGGGGGAAGAGTCAGGCAGTGGAGGTGTGTGTAATGGTTGTGATGTGTGTATGAAATGATGCTGGGATCTACATCTACTCTCAGGTTCAAATTTCCCCAAAAGGTTCCTGAAGAATCATGGTCCTGAGTGCATTGCATTGCCAGGCTTTAATATAAGGTCTCATATTTTTTCCTTTACCAAGATCAATATTTATAGCTCTTGCATATCTGAATGCTGTTATCTGCATAGGTTTAATCACATACATGGAGTATCTGCACATGCACATAAAAGGATGAGATTTTCTATTGAAAACACGTCCCAAGAAGGCCACTGCTGGGACATGGATTATTTCTGACTCACAAAAGCAAGAGAATATAAGAACTGGCACGGTCATTGCCAGCAGACATACATTTACCCTTCTCTCAGATTCATGGTATTGAATCTCTTGCTCCATTTAATTTGTCTTGTGTCCTTCTGTCAACAAAAATCAGAAATTACTATGGCACATCTTTTATGTCACGGATGAAGACTTACATGTCTCATCTCACTTCCAATGTCAGAGATAATTCCAACCATGAACCCCACCCAAGAACAGAGAAACTTGTTTTGTTCTTCTGTTTACAAGTGCAGACTTAATCAAGGACAAATCTCTGAGCATGACAGATTTGTTCTAAAAGAAGGAAATGTGTTCATTGGCTTTTTTTAACTTGTAGAAGTAATCTTATGCCAAAAAGTAGGTCTACTCTAGACAGATGATAAGAAGGACTGACCCTGGAACAGGAATGTGTTACTATGTTGCCATTCTTTCCATCACTGCCTGATAAAGTTCTCATTCTGTTCTTTAAATTATCCTAAAAAACACCCAACAAAACCAAGCCACACCATTGCTGGTATTTCTAATATTAAGACTGTGCTACAAGAAAACTTTCTCAAACAAAAATCAGGTCACAGTTAAGCTCATGAAAAAAGCAAACCACATCACAATCTGTTCTCAGTCTGATTCCCTAATGCATAGCAAGATAGGCATCAAGCACTTGGGAAGGCCTCAAATTAGCTTAGCTTTGTTTTGTTTACCCAAAATCAGTTCAGTGAAACCACACAGTCACAACCAGTCAAATGATGAAAATAGATTCTGGTCTACCCATCACTTTCCACAGTGCCTGCAGTCATGCAAATCTCCCTGCTATCTTGCCAGCTATCTGTGTTCTGGCTTCTGCACCAAAAATCAGGCTCTGCTTAGTTATCCACTTGTAACTGCATTCCAAACTACCTAGCCTTATGTTTTGGAACTGGAGCTACAGCCTTCTGAGTTTCATCTGCACTTTTTTTTTAAAAAAATACAGCATTCTGCTAAAATCACATGAAATCTTGGGACAGGAAATTTAAACCTGCTCATTTACAAACCAACCAGAAATGTTTTGAAGCATGTGAGCACAGATAATATAATCATCATCAACACAACTTGCTTAGAATTAAGCATGTCCCCTATGAGGTTCCTAGTAAGGCCTTACAGTGGTGAAACCGTGAAAATGAATGCCCCATTATCTGTAATGAGTAATATAAATCTTGTAATAGGAAAAGCTCTGACTACCAGATGTATTTTTGTTATACTGCTGAAGTCAACTCACACATTTTATAAAAGATGGTGCCTTAAATCTTTGTAGTTTTTTTCTTATTCCTTACAGACAGTTTTTTCACACTATATAGACTGGTGACTAGGAAAGAGTCTTTGTTTAGCCAAATTTGCATTCCTCTATTTTGTTATTTGGACTGAAAAAGCACTTACATGTCCCAGGAAATAGAACACATGCTGAAATACATGAAATGTATCTTACAGGGGTAAAAAAAGTGTATCAGGAAGCAGAATTGGGTCCATAAATTGTTGTACTTAATATAGCTTCAGGGAGCAAACAATTTCTCCCTTATACAAAAGAATCCTACAGCACAGATTTTTACTTCAAAATGTACTGAACAAAGTCAGTGGAAGGTAATGATTCGGAGATAGTGTGGATATTTTAAGGGCACTTTCTACTATTTTCCAAAATTATCAGCACTTTGAGTTTGCCTGATAAAAGTGTTCTTCATAACACTCCTCACAGCAGGCTTATGAATTGATTGAATCATCTTGTAACTACATCTACTGCCATCCAGAGGTAATTGGCAAAAGTTTGAAGAGTAAATCTAAGTTAATGGTATCACTAACAGTGAGACATGAATCCCGTACATTAGAGCAGCTCCTATCAAACACAAACTTCAAGTTACAGCCCAGCTGAACAGAAACTACAAAAATAAAAGTTAAGTAGGATAATCCTTTATTCTTTCTCACAAGAAAAACAAGCCTGACAGTATATCACATTGATGTTGTAGGTTTTTTGGTGCATCACATATATCCTGCATTATGCTTTCAAATAATCTTTTGGACAAGTGTTTCTGCAAATTATACTCTGCCATCTTATGTTTTTCATGCAGCTAAACTTTTCATGTGGTTGAAAAAAACCAAAAACCCAAAACTCTACCGCCTTCTTCACCCCAAAGAAAAACTGCGCTTTGCAAGAACATCCAAACTCTGTCTGGTCACCTCCTAGTGAAGAAAGCAAGCAAACAGTACATCATTAGGCACATATATGCACACACTGTGACATGTATTGTTACTGCTTATACTGAAGAGATAAAGTACCTCAGGGAAAGGGAGGACAATGATGAAATTGTTTAATTATCCATGGATTGTAAGTGCCCACAGTTAGCTGTTATCTTGCCCTATAGCTGAGCACAACCCACAGGCAGTCTGTGAAATGTGATATTTGATATGCCAAAAGGAACACAGGAACCCCTGAACAGAGATGATCAAAGTGAATAAACACTTCTAAAAATTCATTCTTTTAAAAATTGCTGGAAAAGTCTTTCTAAGAAGCTGAATTAAACATGAGATAATAAAAACATTCATTTCCCAAAAGCTGTTTCTATAACTGAACATTGGTGTTACCCTTTCATCTTTTGGAAAGCCCAGATTTGCAGAAGTAAACACACAGCTATTCCCTTAACAGAAGCCATGTACCTGGTTGTAATCCCCAGCTCTAAGCTGGGAGTACAAGCTCAAAGCATGGCTATGATTACTACAGTAAGCTCAGAAACCCCTCCTCAGAATGGGACAGTTTCCCAAAATATCCATGACTACTTTCAAATCTCGGTTTAGAAACCTTTTCCGATATTCTTCAAACTACCCACCTTCCCGACCACAATGTGAAAGCACAAACTGCAAATGCCAAAAGCAGGGTCATGCCCTGAGGTGCAGATTCCTGGAATACATAAAAAGGCTGGAATCCAGATCAACACAGCAGTTTGCAGACAGTAGTTTTTACCTTCTGAGATTCCTCTACATGTTTTTAGGTAAAACAAGAAGATCAATTCCTGGCATACACTCCTTCTGCTATTCCAGTGGTAATCATTAACAGTTCAAGCAACTTTGGAAGTGCAATAGGTATTACCAACTATGTCTTCTCAGCCCAAGATATCTACCTGAAGAATTCTGGACTTTATACAAATACAGACCAAAAGAACTCTGAGAGTTAGCTGCGTAAGGATAAAACAGGAGGGTACTTGGATCAGTGTAAAAGCATTAACTAGACTGCGAAAATAGTGGACCTTGCAGTTCAAAAGTTTAAATTTATGCCTAAATCTAGACAGTGCTTATGCACTGTCTTTAAACTTAATTTTATCTGCAATTCCAGGTGAAAGTATGAGCCGCCCAAGACAGGGTACAAAATATTACCCAGTGCCATCTTGTGGTAAACAAGAAAATTGTCCATGCCAACCAGCTTGGATTTAAATATATAGGCATTCTGTTGCTCCATAGTATACAAATCATAATCAAAACAGCTGATTTGGGGGAAAAAATATTCCTGGTTAGATCGTGTTGTGTTATGCTAGCCATTAGAATTTGAGAATCAGCTATTTTTCCTCACCTTACAAACATGGCATTTTGTTTCATTTCAACAATACTGCTGTGGAATTACACTCAGAATCATTTCCATCGCTCTAAAACTAATGTAAAGGCAAAGATGGAATAATAACTTAGAAGAGAACAGTACCTTGTATAAAAACACCCATCATTTCCCTCCACTACAGCTAAGTGCTATCATGAGCTTGTTTTTAGGCACCAGGGATCAGCTCAAAATATCATGGCCACACAAGCCAAATCACTGTACAGCTATAAAAGGATTCTTCTGTAGCCCATTTGTTTAAAAATAGCATGGAGGTATCTTTGACCCAGCTGACCTTTAGGAGCACATCATATCACTCCGATCACCTCACTTATAATTATGTCTGTTGAGACATCTGCCAGATGATACTGCTTCCCAAATGTTCCTCCCCTCCCTTCTCTGCAGGGAGATTTACCCACACCTGTGTCAGCCTCGGTGGAGTTGCAATACAGCACTTGAATTTTGATCCTGCGAGGAGCACTTAGTGGGACTGTTCTACAGCAAGGAGCATCAGAAAGAATCACATGCTTAAAAAAAAAAAAGTCATCAAAACACTCACACACAAAAAAAACCCAAACAAAAACAAAAAAAACCAAAACAAAACAAAAAAAAAAAAAAAACCCAACAACAACCAAAAAAAAACCCTACCCTCCAAAAAAAGAAAAAAGATAAAAGAAAAAAAAAAGCAAACCAACATGTGAACAGTATGTTCCTTTGACACAGTCTCAGTGTTTAGATGCCATGGCAGGTCCCTAGTGCAGGCAAAGGCAAGGGAAGCTGCGGGGCCCTGTTGACTCTACGATGGTCCTACGTCTCTGCTTTTGGCATTTGCCTCCCCTCATGTGCTGAATCTTCACACCTATTTTCCACCTCAGCACCACTCATGGTGGCAGCAGGAGGCAGATTTGGGGCCACCCTGAACCCCACACACCCCCAGCCTGGGAGTTACTGGGGATTTTATCAGTATCATTGGTGATCATCAGTATCACAGGTGAAGGGCCCAGAAGGTGAAGTCCCATGAGGAACGGCCAAGGGAGCCGGGGTTGTTTTACCTGGAGAAGAAGAGGCTCAGGGGTGATCTTATCCTTCTCTACAACTAGGTGAAAGGAGGCTGTAGCCAGGTGGGGTTTGGCCTCTTCTGCCAGGCAACCAGTGACAGGACAAGATATAATCTTAAACCGCATCAGGGGAGGTTCAGGTTCAGTATTAGAAAGAACTTCTTCATAGAAAGGGTGATTAAACACTGGAATGGGCTGCCCAGGAAGCTGGTGGAGTCACTCTCCCTAAAGGTTTCTAATGAAAGACTGGATGCACCACTCAGTGCCCTCTAGTCTAGTTGACATGGTGATGTTCGGTCACAGTTTACACTTGATGTCCACAGAGGGTTTTTCGAGCCTAACTGACTCTTTGATTCTGTGACTGGAAGCGCCTGCCCATAAGCGACGGCGACGGGTCCCCTGGCAGACGAGCTGAGGCGCGCTGACATCGCAGCGGCGACCGCAGGCCCCGGACGGCTCTGTGGGGAGCCACGGCTCCCTCTGGCGGGCCGGCGCAAAGGGACTACATCTCCCGGCGGGCATTGCGCCCGCCCCGCCCCGAGGGCAAGGCGGTTCCGGGCACGGCGGTTCCGGCGCGCTGACCCGGCGGAGCTTTGCCGCACTCCCGGGGTAGCGGCAGCGCCGCTCGCACGTGGAGCCGCTGTCATGGCGGCCGTGCGGGTGGAGGCGGTGCTGGCGGCCGCCGAGGAGCAGGAGGCGGAGAAGCGGCGGAGCATCACGGTGGAAAAGGAGCTGGAGCTAGAGTACGACCTGGGCAACTTGCTGGCGGTGGACCGCAACCCTCCCCCGGCGGCGGCGCTGCGCGGAGCCGGCCCGCGGCGGGAGGCGCTGCTGCAGGCGCTGGCCCGCGACAACACGCAGCTGCTCGTGTCCCAGCTCTGGGAGCTGCCGGCCGACCGCGCCGGCGGCGCCGGGGGCCCGCTGGTGGCGCAGCTGCCCGAGCCCACGTTCCGCCTGCCGCGGGAGAAGCCGCCGCCGAAGCCGCGGCCGCCGACGCGCTGGGAGCAGTTCGCGCGGCTGAAGGGCATCCGCCGCAAGAAGAAAACCTCTCTGGTGTGGGACGAGCAGGCCAAGGAGTGGCGGCGGCGCTGGGGCTACCGGCGGGCGGGCGGAGACCCGTCCCGCGCCTGGCTGGCGGAGGTGCCGGCGGGGGCCGACCCCGAGGAGGACCAGTTCGCCCGGCTGCGGCGGGAGAAGCGGGAGCGAGTGGCGCGCAACGAGCTGAACCGGCTGCGCAACCTGGCCCGAGCCCACCGCGCCGGCAGCGCCGTGCCCGCCGCGCCCCTGCACCCCACCGGCCACCAGGACCGCGACGAGCTGCGGAGGGTGGCCCGCGTCGCCCGCGTCTCCACCGCCTCGCTGGGCCGCTTCCAGCCGCGCCTGCCGAAGGAGCCGGCGGAGCCGCCCTCCCGCAGCGGCGGCAAGAAGCGCCGCTTCGAACCCTTGCTGGGCAACCTGGCGGCCGAGCGCAGCCGGCAGCTGGAGATGTTGCGGGACATGAGCAGCAAGAAGCCGGTGCTCGACATCACCCGCGCCGTCAACAAGCAGCTGCGGCAGGAGGAAGCCGAGGCGGCCGCTGCCAACAAGGGCAAGAAGCAGTCGAAGCGGGGCAAGCGCGGCCGCCGGCAGCAGCGGCCTGGGCGCAGCGGCAAGAAGAGCGGAGCCCGGCGGCAGCCACAGCAGCAGAAGGCTGCGGGTGGTGGCACGGGCGGGGGCAGGAGAAAGAAGGCGTGAGGGACAGTGTGCAGCACGGGCTGGGGATGCCCACCGAGGCGTGGGAAGGGACTGTCGCTGCCAGCCTCCTGCCCCGTGCTCTATTCACACACGTACCTGTCAATAAATGCGTTCTGACCTTTCTAAAACTTCCTGCGTTTGGCTCTTAGCTGTTAAACAAGGAGGGCTGTGTTCTCCATCCGTGGAAAATTGGTGTCCTGTGAAGGGGGTCAGGAGCCCCGTCCCCCTCAGGTTGGGGGTTTCACAGTGATGTGTTTCACAGGTAATGTTGCTTCACAGTTGGCCTGCAGCATTTGTGCCAGCACAAGCTGAGCAAAGCTGTCCTGTTTTCATGAAGCTGGGATTGGGGATGGGCCGCAGGCGTGACCTGGAGTTTGGATGGAATAGCAGCCGCAGGTCCAGTTATAGGATGTGGCTGCTGCTCTCTGCCTTGGGCAAGTGGCCTGACGATGGAGCTCTTGCTCTGTAAGTCAACTTCGGCCGCTCAGCTCTGTGGTATTCAGAATCAGTTACAAAAGGAACATGGAAACTTACTGTAAGATTAATTGCAGGGCCTAAGAAATTGTACAGATTTTCTAGAGCATTTTGTTGATGGAAAAAGGAAGTTGCTGACCAGCCATTGAGTTCATCAGAAAACTGTTTGTACTGTATAGGTTAAAACCTAAGTTTCTCCCTGTAGTCATATGTACTCCATCATTTTATAGAAATAATCTTACAGTGTTTACCTAGCAGTTTGAGGGCAGGTAGTAGCAATTTTCTCAGACTTCTTCCCACTACTCTTTTGAACTTTGTAGTGTCACATGTACACTTGAAATAGAAAAAAAAAAGTCTGCTGTATCAATGTGTGGCTTAGCAATAGGGAATATGCTGTTCCCTGGTAAGAAAGTCAGTAAAACAAGTTTCAGTAATTTCAATTAAATTAGGTTTTTAAACTTAGAGGTTTTGGAGTGGTTAGTGATATTGTAATGCCTCACTGCAGGTGAGTTTTTAAAAAATCTGAGTGACTTGCGCAGTTCTCTTGTCTCATTCTGTAGCACTTCATTAGGATGGCAGCTTCAGTGAAAAACATCAAAAAGCAAAACTTTTTTGTAGGGGAGCTGCTGAGGGCAGAAGGATTATGTACACCTTGGAGCTTGGATTGCATTGATGGACTGACCACTGCCCAACCCATGGGCCTTGCATAAGCTGTGTTCTTTGCCTCTCTAATGCTTCTTGCCCGTGTGCTGAGCCATCTGCAGCACTGCAGGCTGCTTTGGACTTGTCAATGGCGGGAATGGTCTTGTGGGCACAACCCTGTGTTATCAACCCTTCAGTGTAAGTATCAAGGCAAAGCAGAGCCAGCAAATGCTTTGACAGGTAGAAAAGCTTGTTATGGAGAGACATTCCAGACCTCTGATCTTCAGGCGTTTCCATAGGGCACATCTTATAAGTGCTCAGCCAGAGAGAAGGGCTCTTTTCCTGTACATATACACACCTGATGAGAATTCTGTGCTGCTCACAAGGCTACTGGTAAATTTTCTCCACCAAAATCCTATGAAGTGTGTTCATCTCCAGCAGCAAAGTGGTCACCTGAACAGTGGTGCAGGTGCTCCTGTGGTATTACCACTTTCTGGCTCTTACAAGTGGATAAAGGTTTTGCAGCTTCATGTGGGGGCCTGAGCAGGCCACTAACCTGCTTTCCCAAGCTCAGCACCTTGCAAAATCATGAGTTTTAAGCTCATCTGATCTGCTCATAGAATCATTGGTATGGGTTGGGAGGCACCTTAAAGATTAGTAAGACATAAAGAGTATACAAAGGCAAAATACTTAGACCTGTTACAATAGAAAAATGATGCTTTTTTGTCAGAATCCAATGTTTCCTTTGCTTAATACTGGTATACTACTCTGCTGACAGCTAAGCAGCACAGCTTACAGCTTAAAAATTTGGTTATAAAATTTTGATCCATCCTGCACTGTAGTTTACCATGATTTCATAGAAGTACGGAATTGTTATGGTTGGAAGGGACCTTTGGAGATCATCTCATCCAAGGCCCTTACCCAGAGAAGGTGACACAGGAACAATGTCCAAGTGCGTTTGGAATGTCTCCAGAGAGGGGGGACTCCACGACCTCCCTGGGCAGCTGTTCCAGTGCTCTGCCACCCTCCATGTGAAGAAATTCCTCATGCTAAGGCAAAGTTTCTTGTGTTTTAGTTTACGATCATTCCTCCTTGTCCCATCACTGGGCACATCTGAAGAGTCGGAAAAGTATTTCACTTAATTTCAGGACCATGGGGTTTTTTTATTATTTTCACTTTGAGATTCCATTACTTTCAATATTTTTCTGTAACAAATATACAACACGCACTCAGTCCTGATTAGATTTTAGTCGCTCTTCATTGGCAGTCTGTGCTGTATATTTTAGCAACCTGATTTCGCTTGCCTTAAAACAGGCATGAGTTGGGTTTTGACAACGCTTACCGTAGGACTGTGGGCTAGGGGTGCTGAATGCGGACATTTCTCGCCCCACCCGTGCGTGTCCCTGTTTGGGTCACTCGTGTGTGCGGTGTCCCGGGAGGAGGCGCTGCCGCCGGCCCGGCCCCGGCCCCGTCCCAGGCCCCGTCCGCGGCCGTCCCCAGATCCGGGCGATGGCGGCGGGGCGGGCGCGGGTGTCCCGCCTGCTGCGGCAGCTGGAGCGGGCAGCGTGAGTGCGGCGGGACGGGGCGCGGGGGTCCCTTCCAGGGGTCCCTCCCGGTGTCTCTCCCGGGGCTGGGAAGCGAGGAGCGGCGGCCGCTCCGCCCCTGGGAAGCGCCCCCCGTGCCCGCTCCCGCTGCACACCGCCGGGCTCAGCTGCAGGCCCGTGGAGCGGGGGCTTACGGGAGACTTTTAGGACGTAAAGCTTTAGTTTTCTGCTTTAGTTTTCCCCTTTTAACCATACCCTTTCTCTTTTTTTAACATTTTGGCTAGTTGTCGGTGCCCGAGCCATGGTCACACTTACTCCCAAGGTAAGACTTAATTTGTGTCTACAAAATAATTCTGTAGGAGACCATGGCCCTGCAGAGGGCTGTATGTATCCATGTAGGCTGGGCAGAGGGTGCAGGTAACAGGTGGGAAGGAACAATCTAAAGGAGAAGGTAAACAGCCTGTTATTTTGCAGCTGTACAGTGGTAGTGGTTATTGTTGGAGAGAGCCACTGTTCCCACATAAACCACAGCTACTGCCTCCTGTCCCCTCCCTCCCCATACCGTGGAGCCAGATGATTTGAACTTTGCTCTGGCTGTCATCGCCTGAACCGTCTCAACTTTAGATCCGCTTTTGGATACACACCTGTTACATTAGGAAGCGATATGGATAAAAAGTAGATTTTCACAAAGGTGTGCGTTGAGCCTGGGGAGTAAAATCTCCATAGGCTTTTTATACAGTCAGTCCCAAGAACGCAGCTCACTTAGGCCAGGATTGTGGATTGTGAGCAGGGGAGCTGTGCTGAGTAACCCAAGTCACCGAGGGAGGAGTTTCTGTTTGCATGGACTGTAGGGAGGCTAGGAGAATAACTATCAGCCTTCAGATAGCTGGTAAGGCTCCAGATCCACCAAAAATTAGTGTTTTGGGCCATAATTTCAGTAATGTGTAACTCTTAAGTGGCATGGTTTCACATGCTTAGAACACTTTAAAAATTGATGTTGTCATTATACATATGGAAAAGCTATTTGTATGTTCAGATACTTGTTTTGCCCAAGACCATCATACAGCAAGACAATAGTGCAGCTGAGAAATAGAATTTCATTCTTTTGCTTGTCTGCTTGATGACCTACTTAATTAATTCAAACTAAGCTCTTGCTAAACCGAAGCCTGAATTAAGAACTCTCTGAAAATTTTAGGCAGCAGTAGAGTCTAATGTATAGCAAGATTATATCAGTTCAGTAAATCTCTAAATAGTGGGAATTGATTGAACAGTGACTATAGCTGAAAAAAAAAAAAGTTCTTTGTGTTTCTTGACAGTGTTCAAGGAAATAGTGCAATTTTTGAACTCAATAAAATTCGCCCTGAAAGTTAAGTTTAAGAATGTAACAGCAGGCCATTTATTATACTATCAGAAGGCAAGAGAGTAAATGGTTTGGACGTGTCCTTAGCCTGTCAAATTAATGACTGAAAGTACAGCAGACTCCAGCTCCAGGAGAGGTCAAATATGTACAGCCTGGCAAGAGGTGGCAATGAAAGAACTGATAGCAGCTGGTCTGTGCTTGAATAGAAAGTACATAATGGGTTTTAATGCATCTATCTGTTACTGTTGTGGGTCAGTGCTTCAGTGCACCCCAGCGTGTCTGCAAGACTCATTATCGTGGCTTCACTCATTGGATCGGAATGCAAATTGTATATTTTCAATTAATATAGCAGACGTAAGGCATGACTTCAGCAGGAAGCGTAGAATGCTTCACCTGATCTTTTCTTGGAAAAGAATGGGCAATTTCAGTTGATGTAGTTTGCTTCACTCTGTGGCAAAATCAGAATATGCCAGTTTTGTGATAATACGTGCAAAAATGGCATGGCAGAGACAAGCTGTGACTGAAATACTGTCCTTATAAATATCTTCTAATTAAAGTTAATAGTAACACACTGATTCTTATTTATTATTAGCAGTGCATGCAGTATTTTTCTAGCAAATAACTGAGTTTCATCTGCAAATTCAGAACTAGGCAAAAGTAAAAAGAAGTGTAAACACCTGTTGGTATTGCTCCCATGCATACATGAGTTGTTCTCTATCCAGGTGCATAAAGAGGATGTCTCATGAATTTGTCTTAAACGTTGTTCTGAAGGTTATCATGTAGCCCCTACATGTTTCTAGCACCTCAGCTTGTATGTAGTGCCTGAGTGCTCCACACATATTCAGTTCTACTTTTTATGTGCTGTTCTGGTCTTTGTAGACTGCAAACAAACTGTCATGCAACCTTCCTGCTAATTTATCCAGTTTTTAAAAGAAACACTTAATTCTTGAAAGAACTTGAAAAAACTCACATGTTTTGTTGAATTATATGAGTCAGATCAAGTACTTGGATCATTTAATCTCATAAACAGCAAGGGATGAAATGGGTAACTATTATCCAGACAAGCTGAGATGACCTGTGGAAATATATTAGTGATTGTGAAAACAAGGGAATCTGCCAACCCTAGAGCTGAGAAACAGATTGAAATAACTTATTGTTCCCTAATTCTACTGTTTTATTTCCTTTCCAGTCCCTGAACGGCCCACTGTGGGGAATACAGACTATGCATTTGAGGTAGATTTTATAATAAAATATATTTAATTTAGAAGTCATATAAACAATACTTCTTGTCAAATAAGGTATTTAACAAATATTTACATTATTAAATATTTATGTTTCACTTTCAATGAGTAGGGTGTGAAAGTTCACTTTGAATGTTTTGTTTGTTTTTTTTAAATAGATGGCCATTTCAAACATCCGATATGGAGAAGGAGTTACAAAAGAGATTGGCATGGTAAGCTGCCATGGAATAAGTCCATCACTGGTGAAAAGTTATTTTCTAAAGGGCTGCCAGTGCTATCAATCCACTTAATAAAGGAAAGCTTATATATGGTGTGGTCCTATGTATCAGTCTAAAAAGGTTGGAGCATACTGTTGGTTACAGAACAGAAGCATGGTGCATCAGTGCTTCTGTGGCATATGAAATGCAGCTCAGGGGATAATGGGATCGTTGATAGTTTGCTAGAAGTACACAACAACGTTATTCTCTGACAGGAAATTTAATTCAGAAAGTTTTGAATCCTGGTGACTCACCAGGATTTTCTCAAGATCGCTTTCATCTTCCTAGCACTCATTAAAATGAATCAGAGACTTCCTATTAAATTAGCTAGGTATTCATTCAGCTCTCAGCTTGCCCTGTGTAAGTGTAGAATTTTTTGTTTCAGCAGTGTGGGATGGTTCACCTAAGTACATTGTTACAGTATGCTTTTATCATTGGCTTTTTTCATTTATCAGTTTTCCTCCTCTTTGGCATTTCTAGCATTAATAGATCTCTTTTTTATTTGAAAATTTGTGAAGTAAGATTATAGTCAGAAAGTAAATTAAATTAGGCAGAACCTGTCTTTAAACAGCACTAGAATAATTTATACATATTGTATAGCTATTGTGACAATTAACTTTGCAAAGGTTAGGATGTAGCATTATTTTTCTTCCTTTTGCCACCTCATTTTGATTTTCCATCAGTAAGTTATTATTCAGTATTACATTTTCAAGATTTTAATGCTATGCTTTGATAGGCAGTTAGTGGAGACAACCTGTAAAAAGGCCTTTTTTATTCTCACAGGAACTGAGGAAAAAAATTTTAAAAATTTGTTTATATTTTACTATAGTTTAAAGTGGTTCTGTGTGGTTCAACAGCTTTAGTTTTCTTCTGTCATAATACTTCAACTATATAAATTTGGCAGCTTTAAACTTTATGCTGCTTTCTGTATTTTACATGTGTATGGTTAATGCTCTTTTTCTTCAGGTGATATGGATTTAAAAATTTTACAATAACCAACTATTTTTAAGTCAGGGTTTTAATATTATCAAATGGTTCCATTGATTCAGAGTCATGTTCAAATAGTGAAGTGTATGATTTTATACCAGTTGTTTGGTTTTTTGATTTGTTATTGTAGGACCTGCAGAATCTTGGTGCTAGAAGAGTTTGTTTGATGACAGATAAAAACCTCTCCAAACTCCCTCCTGTAAATGCAGTATTGAATTCCTTGGCAAAATATGGTATAAACTTTCAGCTGTATGATAATGTCCGTGTGGAGCCAACAGACCAAAGGTACCATTTACTTCTGACAGTGCACTTCTCCAAGTAGTGCCTAGGCCTTTACAGGATTCCATATGGCTTTTCAAACATCTCCTTGTGGCCTGCATGCTGGACTTAGTAGTTAGTTTCCCTGTGTACTGATTTTATCCTGACTAATTGGAAAATCTTTCTTGTGCTCTAAGTTTCCTGGATGCCATTCAATTTGCTAAAAAGGGAGAGTTTGATGCCTATGTTGCTGTTGGAGGTGGGTCTGTAATGGACACCTGTAAAGCTGCCAACCTGTATGCAGCCAGCCCTTCATCAGAATTCCTGGATTACGTCAATGCTCCTATTGGGAAAGGGAAGCCTGTCACTGTGCCCCTCAAGCCACTTATTGCAGGTAAAGCATGAGGAGAGTGTGTGGAGACTTGGGGCAAGGGGAAGGTGAGTCATTCTACACTCTCTTACATTTCTACTGAAATCAGTTTACTGTGACTGTTTCAGCTTCCTTTGGGCTTACTTCTCCTCTAGTTGTATTCAGCAGTCATTTTGCTATTTAATTCAGTGGAGATAAAATCAGAGATTTTATCATTACTTTGCCTTGTTTAGCTCAGACTCCTTTACTGAGAAAAGAGATCAAAGTAGCACTTTCCCTTTAACCTGTTGGCTTTGGATCAGGGATATCTCCAAGATTTCCTGGGTCCTGTGTTTTGGGTGATGTTACTATTGTGGTTTTATTATTTATTTTGCAGTATTATATATTTGTTATTATTTGTTGTTATCTCCATTCTTCCTTTTAAGTTCCTACAACATCTGGCACTGGAAGTGAAACCACTGGTGTTGCCATTTTTGACTTCAAAGAACTAAAAGTTAAAACCGGTGAGGTTTTGGTGCTTTGTTTTGGGTTTATTTTGTGGATTTTCTTGTGGGTTTGTGTGTTATTCAAGACAATTGCTTTTCCAATGTCTTTGTTATTTCTCTGCTTTGAAAGGAAAGGATACTGCATGTCATTTCAGGTGTCATTTTGTTTGATTCAACTGCCACAGGCAAATTTTAAAAGCTTAAAGGTTTCCTCCTTGAATTAAATTTATAGCATATTAACATAATGAAATACCTATGTAATACAGTGGATTATAGTTTGAAGGCAAAACAGGAAACTAAAATCTTTCAAGTCCTTAAATGGCAGAAAATGTTAATTGCAAAGGAAATTTCTACTTATATTCAGGGTCAACCAACTGTTCCTTATTTCCTCTGTATTTTTCTTTCTACTTTTAAGATTTCTGTTTCTTTGTTGTGTAATTGCAACCAAATGTTCCTTTTCCTGACTTTGGAAACCTCAGGCCTGGGATGCTGTGTGAGTGAAGGACACTGTCTTCCTTTGGCCTTTTCATCCCTGACAAATAAAGATTAAGGCTAAAATGTCATCTTGAGCTTCATAACTGTTTTAAGGTTTTGCTTCTAAACATGTGGATTTTATATGCCACACAGTCTGCAGAACTTGGGGCCCAGATGGGTGTGCTGCAGAGTTTGACAATAGCTCAAGAGTCATTTTCTAGTCTATATGTAGTCAATCAGTCTGTCTGTCTGTCTGAAAGCTACATCGTTGCACCCTTTACCAAAATACAAGGACATCTGGTAATTACAGATGCTGAAGACAGCAATTTGCAATAGCAGTTGATTGTAGATACAAACCAGTTTTGCCCTCTGACTGTCCACAGAAGATACAAATCTAAGAATACTGCAGATGCCACAAACAGCTTGCAAGGCTGCTCAGGAAGGGTTGCAAACAGAGAGAGAACATTGTGAAGTGGGTATAACCTATAACCTACTTCAGGCAAAAGTCTCAAATCATATAATTCTTTTAGAGAGACTTCATCATCAGTCTTACATTTGTAAATACTCTCTACCCTCCCTTCTCTCTCTTTGCTTTCATGTTTATAGTTTCAAATATTTTTCCCTCCTCATTGTCATGTTTTGAACATTAAGCTTATCTTGTCCTATTTTGTTACAAAACATCTTTAACTGATTTTCCTCCCTTTCCACATTGCAGGTATTGCTTCAAGAGCCATTAAGCCAACATTAGGCATCATTGATCCTTTACACACACTGTCTATGCCTGAACGAATAGTGGCCAACAGTGGCTTTGATGTGCTTTGGTGAGTTTTCTGCATAGGCTGCTACTTAAATTTATTTAATTTTTTTATTTTTACTATGATGATTAAAGAAAAAATTTATTTTGAGAGCACAGGAGGATGATCTTTTTTTCTCTGTTTGCTGTTCTTGTTAAGGTGAGCTCTGTCAGACTTTCCTCTTCCTTAGTTTTACTGCCTCTCTCAGAATGTACAGAAACAAATCCTGCATTTGCAGAAATCTGAATGTTTTTGCAGTGCACTGGAGAAACTGTTTGCTTCCAGAATAGCTGTTGTCAGGGAAGAGAGTCCAGGTGTCCCTTTTTAAGGGATCATGGAGATAGATGGTTAAGCACAATTGTGATAACATTTATCATGAATCACAGACATGGCAGGGATTAGAAAACAAGAATTTTCTAACAAAAGCCATGATGTGTCAATAAAAATTTGTAAAAGCTTGTGAGATACTAGCAGGTCTTCATCCAGTAATGGTCATCTTTGGAACCAATCTCACAGTTTACTTTTCACTTGGCACAAAATTTTATTCATCTTTAACCAACAGCTTTACTTCACAAAATACATAGACATTCCTATTTGGGGAGCCAGAGCTTAGTTTGCTTCTGGGTGCTATGTATATTAAAGTAATAGATATGTACTGTGATAGAGACTGTGATAGATACTCTGATAGAGACTGTGACTTCTCAAGCATAGTGAAGGACCCTGGCCTGCAATGTCTGTAATTGAAAATTTGTTCATCAATGAAAATGGTTTGTCTGTAGTGTTGTTCATCTTAATGGAGCCATGTAGGCAGTGCCCCTTCTTTATGTGGTCAGAGTATCTGGGAGATGAGATTATTGGCAGTTCCACTTAGCTTAAATATTATACCCATAATTTTTTCAGTACTTCTAAAAGAAAAATACCTTATGAAGTTTCCAGTGCTAAAGCCTCTTATGGTTCCTGTCCTACAAAAAGGAAATGCACTCATTGCACATGTACAGCCCTCTTCAGTGGAAAACACTACAGGTGCTGGTGCATCCAAACAGGCTTTTAGCATGGTGTGAGCTGATAGAAAGGATCTGTGTTTAGATTGCCTTCTGTGTGTTTGTTGGCGAGGCAGTGCTCTGGAGGTGTTGGCCCAGCATTCTTCCAGCTGTCTGAGAGACTGTATTTCTTGTTTAAGCAACTCTTGGACACCAGAAATAAATAAGAACCTGCATTCAAAGGACAGCAGGAGGACAGTAAAATGGAGCTCTCCCCCTTAAATAATTAATTTCTTAATCTTTCTGTTAGCCATGCCCTGGAATCGTACACTGCTCTGCCTTACAACAAGCGCAGTCCCTGCCCTTCCAATCCCCTCGACCGCCCAGCCTACCAAGGCAGCAACCCCGTCAGCGACGTCTGGGCTCTGCATGCTCTGCGTATTGTCGCCAAGTATCTGAAAAGGTAACACGTTTACCAGCCATCCCCCCTGCAGTGTGCTCAGCCCAGTGCTCTCTCAAAGGGATGCTTGCAAGAATGTAAATTCTGGGCTAGAATGAGGCAAGCTGCAACGTTAAGCTTTTGGTTTCTATCCTGGATTTTTCTTAAATAAAGCAAAATATTTTTCAAGTAAAATTCAAAGTGAAATTGGGGTTAGTAGTTTGTTTTGAGGAGGTAGCTTTTTAATGCCTCTGTGAATCAAGTCTTCAATTAAAGGTATTTCAAGCTGTTCAGCATTTACATATTTTTTTCAAGAACATCCTTTCTATGACAGTATAAGGGGAATATGTAACAAACCGAATAAAATACTGCTGATGTTATTTCTATGGCCTTCAGTGTAAATTAAGATGCTTGCACATCCATCAAGAAGGTAATGACATGCACTTATGAATGTGCAAAATTATGCATTTATTGCAAACCTGCTCATTCTTAGGAGACCTTCAGTCTGCTAAGATACTCCATAGGTACAGACTTAGCTGGGAGTTGGTTTTGATCCGTGTAACAAAGTTTTAACTTCTTTACAGCTTTTGCATACCTGTGCACTTCTGTTAAAGATCAATGTGGGGTTTTTTTCTAAAAAATCTTGTACAGTACCTAGTGAGTCAAAATAGTTGGTCTTTGTTCCTTTGGAATCTCTTCATGAGACGTTTTCTCCTTACTGTCAAACTACACAAGCATCCTGTAGGAAGGCAGGAATCCTGTCTTCTTCCCATGCAGGTGGTGGGGTCTAGAGCACCACCTAATGAGATGGTGAGAAAGCTGGAGTGATCCTGGAGCCATACATAGAATTACCAAAGATTCTAAGTAGAATTTTGTAATTCACCACTGAATTGAATATGAAATTCACTCTATTTACTTGGGTTTTTTTGGAAAAGTGGAAGGAAGCTTGCCCTTCACTGAACCAGTATGATCTGCCTAAGTGATCCAGATGCAGGATTGTTCTTCTACTGAAGCTTGACTTGATTCCATTTCCACCATTTTTACCTCAGCTTATCTTTTAGATTTTTTGTGTATCTCTCCATAAAGAAGCCCTCTCTCCCTTTTTCCTGCTGAATCACCAATCTGTTTGTGAATTCATTGGTACCATTTGCCTCCATGGTGCACAGAGCCATCAGAAACCCTGAAGACCGTGAAGCAAGAGCCAACATGCACCTGGCAAGTGCTTTTGCTGGTATTGGCTTTGGCAATGCTGGTGTTCATCTCTGGTGAGTACAGAGAAATAGTAACCCCATCTGAGGTCAGCTTATAGCTAGTGTTTGTTTCAGATTGTTGAAGATGTTGCTGCCCTTGTTGCTGAAAGTAGAGTGAGGGATTGTAGCCTGGCCTGTGATGCTGAAGGACCTGTGTATTGTGACAAACTGATGGGCTCTTGTCATTTATGTGTATGAGGACTGTGTATTCTGGATTGTGATACTCAAAACCAGTCATGTGAAAATTACAAAACACAACCTTCTTTACCTTCCTTGGTAATAAAATCAAGTAAAAAATCAATTACATTTAAAATGTTAGATTTCATGCCAGCTGTTCCGCAGTGAGACAACAATGATGTAATCTTGAGTTTTTCCTGAACTGATGCAATTATCTGTCAGTTTGTCAGTGGGATAGGCAATCAGCAGTCTGAAATGAGCTGTAATTAATATTGCAAGATCATATAGTTTCATTTGGATGAAAATCTCAAAGAAGCAAATCCTAAAAGTGAATTGTGTGCAGAAGTTATTAGCAGTCATTCTCTTTAGAGACCTTCCTTTCATTCCTTTTCTTTGAGCAAGTCTACTCTTTTAATTATATCTTAAAATTAAAGTTTATTTTCCTCAGACAGTGTGAACACATAGGTATGTAGAGTATGATATTTTTGGCGTATCTACATTACTTTAGAAACTGAACATCTTTCAGTCCAGTCAGTGAACTAATATAACTTCACACTCACAAAGTAAGGAGGTACTGTGTTTTACAGCTAGGTTCCTGAGGTGCAGAGGGATAAGGGTTGTCTGTACCTAATATCCACACCGTACCTGTCAACACCTACTGGGTATCTGTACTGAAGAGACTTGCATACTGAAAACTGACCACAAAAGGGACTGAACACAAATTTTCCAAATACCAGGAGAGCTGCGCTAACCACTCTCTCTCTGCTCTCTGTTCCAGCCATGGAATGTCTTACCCTATTTCTGGTTTGGTGAAAACTTATAAACCAAAGGATTATAATGTGGATCACTCTTTAGTGGTAAAACTTGTTTATTTTTGGGTTTTTATTATGCATTTCAGCTATCTGTTATCTGTCATTAATGAACATTAATATCCATTGAAGTTAAAAGTACATGTCCTGTTGATGTATTTTATTCTTTTTTCCTTTTCTTTTTCCCCAGCCACATGGCCTGTCTGTGGTGCTGACATCCCCAGCAGTGTTTGCTTTCACAGCACAGATACATCCTGAGCGGCATTTAGAAGCTGCAGAGATTCTAGGTAGGAACCTCTGTGGGTACAGTTCTCATGTACAAATGGAATTCTTTCCAAAATGACATTTTGAGATTGAAAAAAATTGTGTGCAAGCAATTGTCAGTGGTTGTTAGGAGGGGTTTAAGTTTAAAAATGAGATTCTGGAATTAGATGTAATGCAAATTGGATAGAGTAATGCTGAATTTCGATATTGAATTATATGATTAGAGGAGCAAGCTGGAGAAATCTGATTTTGGCCAGAAAAGTGGACAGCTGAAATTAACTGGAGGTCTGTTGCAAATCAAACAAGAGTAGCTGTGATTGGTACAACTCTTGGGGCTTTATGAAGAGTAGTTACCATAAAGTGAACCAGCACTCAGGGGCATTTGTTAGCTAAAAGGAAGGACTTTGCCTAACAAATTCCCCACTGTGGCAGTGAATTAGAACAGTGATATTCTGAATCACTCCTGTTCTTTTTCTGTGGCACACAGCTGTGGGTTTTGGTCTTTCTAATGTAGGCCTAAGCTTGTTTGTAGGTGTTGGAATTTCTCAGTGGCTAATGTCAAGGGAAGGCTTTTCCTGGAGTAGCTCCTATGTGGACACATAAGTAATGGCTAAGAAGAGATTAATGAACAAAATGGCCTTTTCTGCTTTTTAGCAGAATAAAAGTGAATGCTGCAAGCTGACAGCTCATTTAAAGGTTATTTTCTCATACAGTGCCTTGTTATGTGTGCAGCCCATCACTAAAGGGTGTCCTAAGAGAAAGGATAGCTCTTTAGCAGCATGACTGTGTGTAATAAACCAGCTTCCAGTGATGTAATCTGAGAGCTGTTTGCAGTCTAGCTGTGACAGCATGGCTCTGCACTGAGCTAATTTATTTATATCTAAGGTCAGGGGTTTGCCTGCACTAGGTTTTGTGTCGTGGCTACACTGCTGCTAATACCCATGCTGGCTAAGGAGCTGTCACAGCCACATGCACAGCAGTGCAGGTGATGGAGAAAAAGTGGTTAGGCCAACTCTCCTGGTATTTGGAAAATTTGTCTTCAGTCCTTTGTATGGTCAGCCTTCTGTATGCAAGTCACAGCAGTCCAGTCACATGTATGACTTGCTTGTGTAAGTAATCTCAAAGGATTGGGGACCTCAAGAAAGAATGGGACTTTTATACAGACAATGAAAATATCACAGCATTTTATAGAGGGTGTAAAACAACGTGATCAGAAAAACTGCACTGGGTGAAAGTTCTGTTTATTTCATAAACGGTCTGTGAGGTTGTTCAGGCTTCCTCTGAAGTATGCTGTCCTGCCAATGGTCAAAACCAAAACACAAACCTAGCTGGAATCATATACTAAGCTAATAAATGTCTGTGTTTCTACAGCAATAACACACAACTAAAATTAGATGAAGAAAATGTGTCTGGTTAACTGGTCAGCACAGCATATCAGAAAACTTCAGCTCTGGCTCTTGATTTTAAAACAAGTGACTGAAAAGGAGTTCCTTTAGGTTTTATGGTATTAACTTCTGCCATAAACTCTGTCTCTAAAAGTTCTATTAATTTTCTCAGTAGAAATTTTAACTACGTCATTGTGTGCCTTGTTGGAAAGGGATTCTGCTAAAAACATGTCACATGGAATTGAATTTATTAATTCCCATCTGGGTGTTTACTTCTTAATCCACTCCAGAGTCCAACTGACTACAGTAGCTGATTCAAATCTGTCATGTTGCCAAACACAATGACTAAGAAAGTATTTTGTGACATGAAGCAGATTACTAAATAGTTATGTTGTGTGTATGTACAGCTGTGAATTTGGGTACAGCCAGAAAAAGCTTAATGCCTCCCTGGGTGGATTCTTAAACAGTTTAAATAGGTGTGCATGTGGCCAAAGATTTTCTAAGTGCAATCAAAGACTGATGTATTTTTTAGGTTGTGCAAAAAGAAAGTACTAGAACTATAGCAATATTTTGAAACTGCCAATCCCATTTACTGTCATGTTTTGTGCTCCTCCCTTTCCCTTTTACTTTACTATCTGAAGATGGTGGGTTTATGTCCTAGTTACTCCTCTGCAGCAAAACCCAGGATAAACTCAGACTTCATGGCATAGCCCCAATAGCACAAGACTTTGTACAAGGCTCTGTACAAGACTCTGTCATATCTGATTTATCAGTTTTCCCCAGACATTATTTGCTACATTACTGCCAGTCTTACTACCTGAATATCTGGGCTCTTCAAGTGAGCTTGTAAGTCTCCTGTTTACTTAAGTCCCTTTGAATGTTGCACTGAGCTGCCTGAGGGTCACAGAAGATATTTTTCCTGTAGCTATGTATTGGTCTTACTCATCCCTCAGTATGGCACTTGGACCTAACATAGTTCTGGTGTAACATCATTGAGGTTACACAGAGAACCAATTTAGGTCAGGTTACTTTGAAAGAAATCCTGCGGAGGAACTTGGGTCTCCTGTCTGAACATGCTTTTATTATTACTTTTAAGTAAGTTCTGAACATTCATTGAAGAGGGGAACACAAGCTATTCTGTAAGAAATATTTGTAATCTTTCATTTTATGTTGGTGTTTTCATTACTGTTCAGTAGATGTTTCAAAGAGAGCAGTTCCTCGTCTTCAGTTCTACAGTACCCTACACAAGTCAGCGCATATTCAAACAGCAATAAATTTAGAATTTATTCAACTCGCTGAACACTGCCCTGCTGTCTCCTGCCTTTTTCAGCCTACATGCTGTAGTCCTCTCTGTGAATGTGTAATTGAACGGAACGGTCCTCTAGATGTCAGCAAACTCAAGGCCTTAAAATGAAGTTAGCATTTGGCACACTGTCCATACAAATAAATACCACTGACGTTCATGCGTTAGCTTCTTTCCTCCCAGCAGTTAGTCAGACTGAAAAGTGCTTCTCCCTGTAAGCCCAGAGGGAAAGGAAGTTAACCTCATGTGGCAGTTAGTCTTTTTGGCAGCAGTTAACCTGCTTCTGATCTTGTTTTATTTCACCTTTCACTAACTATTCCAACTGTAAAATGAGGACTGATTCCTCTTTTTACTTCATGCTGCTTTTAGGGCACTGGCTGTTATGTATGGATATGTATTCAGCTGATATTATGATTAAATTAAGTCCAGGACAGGCTTCCTCTGCTCTCTCCACCCTACAGTCAAGGCATTATGTCTTATTTTAGGAGCTGACATCCGCACTGCCAGAATCAAAGATGCAGGGCTTATTTTGGCAGACACACTCCGGAAATTCCTATTTGATCTGAATGTTGATGATGGCTTAGCTGCAATCGGTTATTCCAAGGCAGACATCCCTGCATTAGTCAAAGGCACTCTGCCTCAGGTAAGACGGAGAGCAAAACAGTTTTTCTTGTCAAATAAAATAGAACAGATTTTGGCAAAACCAGAAGTGCTTCTTTTCCAGCAAGTTTTATTTCTATTCCTACATGAAAACTATTTAAATGGAGAAAATTATGGATAGTCAACTGTATTTTGTTTCACTCCACAGCTTAGGTTTTTCTTTTCAGTGGGATGGAGTGCATGCTGCCGTTTTCACATGGATTCAGAAAAAAGGGCTAAGTGTTTGGTTTTGGGTTTTTTTAATGATACAGTTTTTAAAAAGGGGATTTTTTTCATAGCCTGTGATCTTTGTAGTAGATACTGCTTTTTTTCATAACTACCTCTTTTAATTATGTGTGCAGGTGGTCTATAGATAAAGCCTTAATACCAAGTGCTATCTGGTAAGAATGACCAAATTCACTTTGCATTAAACTTTCCATATTGAGAAGTTGCATTTTTCTTCGCAGATGGCTTTTTTGTTCCATTGACCCCCATCAGAATTTGAAATAAGGTCCCCTGGGATGATATAGATTAAACTTGTAATACCCTTTATTGTTTCAGTGCCCACAAAGACACTGCAAAAAGCAACACACCACTCTTAAAGCAAAATCCAGAGTCTTCCTTGTAAAAATAGAGTTTGATTCATATGCTATGGACCTCGTATTTGTTTCCACCAAATTGCAAGGGAAATATATACTACAGAGAAAGTGAAATTTTTTTAGGCCAAAAGAGTATTTACTTTTTACAGCAGATCCTGTATGGTTCTTCTCACTCCTAAATCTCAGAGCACTTTAGAACAGTTACACTAACAGTTACATTAATAGTAAATATTAATATTCCTAGTTTTTACCTGAGAAAGTGACACAAAGGTGCAGCTACTTAAGATCATACACAACAGAGCAGTGGCAAGCTAGGAAGAAAACTAAGGTCTCTGAGCACCCATTAAGTAGGTTATGCATGTACACTGTTATGGGGTATTTGGAGGGTTTGTTTCGATAAATGTGTTTCTTTAAAACAATCATTGAATGAAAGTTTTGCACAGCTGGGTGAGGGTTCTTCACCAAAATATGTTGAAGGGTTTTTCTGTCTTCTTATGGCATTGATGATTAATTGTACTGTGTAAAATGAGATGACCTAATAGTTTCTCAGCCCTTATTTTTTTGTATGAGGTCTAACATGATGCAAATGTACCAGTGTTCCTTAACAATCTGTTAGTAACCATGGGTTAATCCATACAGTTTATTTTTTGATAATTTTGTTTTTTGCTTTCCAACTTGCAGTAGGTTTGCTTTGTAATACAATAATGGCCCATTCACATCAAGAAAGCAGTATGGTGGTGATACCTGTAAAAAGTTTGCCAAGTATATTCCATGCCCTGAAGTGCAGGCTGCAGGGAAAAATGTAATCTGACTGTTGGGGTTTGGGATGGGAGCTCTGCTGGGATAGACATCTATACTTGAAGTTAAAACAGAATTTTATTTCCCTTCCTAACTGGGTCTATTGAAATTTATATTCATTTACTGACAGCAGTTTTTCTAGCAAAGAAGATGCTGTCTCAGAGTTCAAGGTGGCTGGGTGGTGGTGGTGGTGTTTGAGAGGAGATGGGGCACTGAAAATAAGAGATTGTGGAAGGGCTGTTCTCTGTGCACCCACCCCCTGCAGACGTTCCAGAGGCAGCTGCCATGGGGCTGAGCCAGTGATGAGTCCGTAGCTGCTTGGTTTGGCAGGAGACCAGAATGCACTGAGTCAGACTGAGGGAGCCAGGGCCTTGCCGTCTGGGCACCAGCAAATATCAGCAAGCTTGTGCAGAGGCAGTGATGGTGCCTCTGTGTCGAGGCATACGGGAGGAGCACCCGTTTGCAGCCTTCTGTCAATAGAGCTGAGAAATGCTCCAGTCTGTCAGGCTGTCAGGCTGGCTGTCTTCTGTCACCCAGTGTGATTTTTACAGATAACTCTGGACATCTCCATGCACAGAGCTGCAAAACTGGCTTTGGCCCAGATGGTCCTAATGTGATGAATTTATGAATACTTGAGCACTGTGTTATATTTTGCATATTATGAGTCTGAAAAAAA
Source organism: Acrocephalus scirpaceus scirpaceus (assembly GCA_910950805.1). Lineage (NCBI taxonomy): Eukaryota > Metazoa > Chordata > Aves > Passeriformes > Sylviidae > Acrocephalus > Acrocephalus scirpaceus. The sequence goes on from OU383773.1 coordinate 91,570,519, forward strand.
CAACACACTATTGCCCTAGTACTATGTGAATTTTCCATTTGGTTTCAAAACTGCATAGAAGAATCTTAGTCTCCTCTTTGGCTGGATAGCTGTGTGTAGAAGCACTGATGTCAGGAATGGGGAAAGAGATACCATTTGATTGCTACATAGGCACCAGTAAAGCTTCTTCTGTAGGTAAAATTATGCACACAGAGCTGCACTTTTCAGACTCCTCACAAGCCATACTAACCATGATTACGAACTGTGAATACCTCACAGCTGACTTCTCACCTCGCTAGGCCAGCGTTTCACGTTGATTTTGCAGTGCGGTGGCCTCGCTTGCTGTGTAACCACATGCAGCCTGCCCACAAGCCGCATCCCGCGGGCTGGGGGAAGTGCAGCGGCTGCAGCCTTGTGCTGTGGCATCACCCTGGGCAGTGGGGTGTGCCCTGCTCCCAAGGGGCTCAGCTGAGCCTCCTGCCCAGGCAGGGCCCTGGGGGAGCCCCTTCCCCTGCATCCCACTCCATGCCTGAGGCAAGGACCTCAGCAAATGCTATCCACTGTCTCATATGTGAAAAAAAGGGAGGAACTTTAAAAATTGTGGGCAGCATCTTCCACAAGGGAGATTTTGAAAGAGGTTGCAGCAGAAGAAACTCTCTCTTGCCAAAACACACCTCATCTAAAGATAACATATTCCTAGTGTAGGCCTAGACTCTGTCTTTACAGATATCTCTAACTCTCCCCAGTATTTCAATAATGTTAAAATCATTGGTTGTTGAAAACATGAAAGTTCCAATCATGACAAGTATGAGTACACTGATGTTAGGCCCTTTCAGCTGAATGTTTCTGCAGTAACTGGGTACCTATACTAATGCAGCTTCTCATCCTCAGTAGCACAGGGCTTTTCTGAATTGCAGCCACTGCCTTTGTGGTTATTTTGTCAAGCAGAGCACTAAAGCACATACCGGAGTTTCATTTCAGTCAGTGGGGCTTTAGCGCCTGAACATTCTGTTGAATCAGTGTCCAAATGAAGAACAGCCACAACTCCTTCGTATTCTGACTATGAGGTGTGGGACTGTTTATTAGGCAGTTTCATACTGTCCCTTGCTGTGTCTCTTTTTAGGAGTCTGACTTACAAGTGCTGCTTATTCTCCCCATTTGCAGTAGCTCCTGGGCCTTGAGAGATGTACTATTTTAAAAGTCTTGGTCCCTCAAACTCTAACTCCTAGTTCAGTGCTGGCAAATTAATTTTAAAATGGACCGTATTCTCAGGATAATGTCCTCCAGTGTACTGACATCTGCGATGGAGAAAGCCTGTGTTTGCTGTGCTTGACTCTGAAACTGAACAGCATTCTGATCTTGCTTCTGTGTAGTTAATTACAGAGAATTTTACAGCTTGTATATTCTTGAAAGTACTGTATAGTTGATGATGCTTCAGCTTTAACTACTTGATTACTTATTTTGCAAAACCTTGTTATTCTCTGTGAAGGATGTCAGTACAGAGATACATAGTTCACCTACTGTTTGATTAATTTTATTGGTATCCATTTATAATCCAGTTTTTCTTTCATCTTGCAGGAGAGAGTGACTAAACTATCACCACGTTCCCAAACAGAAGAAGACTTATCTGCTCTCTTTGAGGCTTCCATGAAACTTTATTAGCTTAAACATGTTCTGGAAAGTGGGGTCTATTCTAAGAGAGGTAGTTTCTCAGAGACATGGGACTGAACTTGTTTAGAGCATGGAAGAATTCGGGTACCTTTGACTTCTGTTCCATTTTACACTGCCAAAAGGTCACGTAATTCATCTTTAACTAAACAGTGCTTTGAAGTGAGGACTTGACTGTGGTTTCTTTCTTGCTTAGTAGTCAGTGGCATTGACTTGCATAAAAGTTGGAGCATATTTCTTGCATTACTGAAGGCTTTTTTGTGCTTTAGAGGTGGTCAAAGGTGAAAAAATGTTCTAAGGGATATTTCAAACCATTTTGCAAATTATGCTTCTATTTAAATTATCCATCATTTTGTTTTAAAAAGTCATGCTAGTTAAGAAATAATGAGGGTCATTTTAATTAGGGAGGAGGAGTCCCCTGCAGAGAATGTCAGCTTACTGTATTCTGTTCTGCTTTATCATCTTTTTACCATCTGGCTTTGCTGAGAAGGCTATTGAAGTGGGGTGCTTTTTCATTGTTTGGTTAAGAAAAATCTACACACTTCATAGCTGTTTGGAAAAGACTGCTTGAAAATTTGGTTTGGGTTAAAATTCTGACGTATATTGTCATATATTTCTCTTTCCTTTTATGCTCTATATGAGGTGTTAATCAGAGGAGCAAAACCAGAGTAAAATATGGTCACATACTCGACAGGACCCATATAACAGCAAGACAGCATCCATCATGGTCATTCTGTCTCTCTGGAGGCAACATCTTTTTCCTGCTGTGTTCTGTGGAAGGAAGCTCTCAATTGTGTCTTGCTTTGCTGTGAATCAATTGCTTCTGCTGAACTCCTGCAGGTGCTGTCCCTCAGAGCGCAGCCACCAGCTTGAGGAAGTGGCTGTGTGCTGTGGTTCAATATTAAAAAGTGGTGGTGAATCATTTGGCTGCACAGTGCCCCACGGGGAGCACTGGTTAAATGTGGGAATGAGCGTGCACCTTCCGAGCAGTTAACCAGCTGGTTCACTGTCAACTGAGAAAGGGAAGTGGGGAAGGGAGAAAGGAAACTAAAATTTTAATATTATTTTCCTTTATTTAAGAAGTTCACATGGTTGTCTTACAGTTCATTTAAATCAGGTTCTGCTTCATGTTGGACTCTTTCAGCATCTGATTCATGCTGCTACCACAGCACAAGACAAATGAGAGAAGAACCCCATGAGTTCTGGTGTGCCTATTTCCTTCTGCTGGGGAGGGAGCACTTTTCAGTCACCCTGATGGAGTTGTTGTAGGCTCTGTGCTTACACCTTTGCATTTGTGTATTTGCCTGATCAAGCTAGTGCTGTCCTAGAATCTGAGGACAGATGTGTACTGGATATTGACACTGGATCCCTTTCAGTGCTGTTAAAACAGGATACTGGTTTAAGACTGGTTTTTAGCATCAGAACCGGTTTGGTGGACATAGGACTGCACTGCCACTGTGATATACATGTGATTTCCATGTCCTTCTGAACCTTCCCCTCTGCTGAAATTGCCCACAAGTACCTCTGTCATGAAGTCTGATGTTGTAATAGTAAGGGATTCACTTTATTATATTGTGCAAAGCTAACATGTTTGGAAAAAAAACTTTTTGTCAAAACCAAACTTTTGTCCAATCCTGTTGTTCAAAGTCAAAGGCTGGATGAGGCTCTGAACCCAGTCTAGTGAAAGGTTTTTCTGCCCATGGCAGGAAGGTTAGAACTAAAACTTTAAGGTCCCTTCCAGCCCAAACCATTCTGTGGTTCTATATAAACTTTTGGCCTATTTTGTCTTTCCACTCCTGTCTTTCTCCAGTCTGTGGTAGCAGTACAGATTCATGAAGAGAGAATCTTTTTGTCCTGGAGTCTTAATTCATGGCAATCAAGCTGTGTTTGGAGAGATATACTCTCTGGGGGACTGAGCAGCATATGATTTCATCACTGCAGCAGAGCGCTTTGATGGGCTGCTTAGGGAGGTAGGATAACTTCTTCCAGCACACTTTTTTATCTGCCTTTTATGCCAGTATGGCAGTTATTGGCAGGCTACATTTTCAACTGACAGAACCTCACACTTAACTTCCTATACCAGGTGACCTGCAGCTCCTGATGGTTTATAAAATAAACCTCATACCCCCTTTGATACCCATATTTTACAGATGAAATAAAGGGGTTCATATAGTACCTAACATAAGCAGATGGTGCTGTAAGAAGGGATATTTCTGTATTCCGCACCTCTTTGGCTGCATCAAGGTCTTCAACTGGCTTAAAATTATTGTGAAATCTCTCCCATGGACGTCAGCTACACGTGAAAATTTCTCTCACGGACATCAGTCTCCATTGCCAATTATTAGTTACTAGTAGAGATTTTCTGAGGAAAAATCAAGTGAGCTCAAGTTGCCCCAGAATGCTGTCTTTCAAATAGTGATGATGTGACAGGGTGTCACATCCTGGCTCCTAGGCCGTGGTAGTTTTATTCACAGATGAGGAGCTACGTGGGGTTTTTCATGTATTAGCTCACTAAATTACTCTGTACTGGTATTTCTGTGGAGATCTGGGGTAACACTGTAATTGTGAATGCCCAGTGGTGGTTGGGCATGTGTGTGAAATCTGGGAGGGTGGTTCTTGTGGCTCCTGTTACTGCTGTGTTACTCAAACCCTCTGTGATGGATCTGTTATTTTAGATTATGCTGAAATGCAAATAACAAAAATACACTTAAGCTTGTTTGAGAGCAACATTTAAGTCTATTCTCTGAGCTCTGTACAGATAAACACAACCCAAAACCTGGCCCATGTGATCACTCAGTCCATTTACATTGATTAGATTAGCTTTGGGGAGCAAGTATGAAAAAGTGCTTATGTAGTGCTGGTGAAAATAGTTTACCAGCAGGTATTGTTTTATCTGGAGTACCAAATGAAAACTTACTTCACAAGGTAGAGCCTGCAGGATTGCTGCTTGGGATTTATAGATATGATAGCAGCTGGTACAGGAGTTTGTCCATCCCATCATTTCCCTTGCCTCTTTACATACCAAGTGGTGATTTTCTCAGCAGTTAAGAGAATGAAGTAAAAAATATATACCTAACATGCCTAAATCTTTGGAAACTCTCACCATCCTCCTGTGTGAATAAACTTGGAAGAAATTACATGTAGCTTAGTACATATGCTCATTCCGGTTGAACTGTCTTGTGCTGTAGCTGTCATCTTCTGTCTTGTGGTTGGCTTTCCATCTCCTGAAAAAATGGATGAGAAAGAGCAATGGTTAAGGGACACAGCCAAGCTCTGTCTAGGCCCTTTCCATAACCCCTGAGTAAATCTGCTTAAGCATCACTGTGCTCCAGGACACGTGCAGTATGACTTGGATTCAACAGCTTCAACCAAATAAATCCATCACTGCATTAAACGTGTCTGTGCAGAGGGGACAAGGGCAGCCTGATGCAAGGCAGCAGAAGGCCTAAAGGTAGCATCTCCATTTTTCCTCAGGCCATCCCTGTGTGCTTCCTAAATAAAAATGAACTTAATTTAAATCCAAGCACTGGGTAGTGAATGCAGAAAGTGATGCCACCATTTTCCTGATGTCTCCAGCAGCAGTAGCTCACACAGTGTTGCACAAGCTGCTTTGCTGCAGTGTCAGTCCTGAGCAGACTGACTCTGAGTAAGAAGAGGGTCTTCCACACCTAGCCATCTCTGCTAATCCTGCCTCAAGATCTGATTTAATATTTGACATACCACCTGGCCACCTGCAGAAGAAGAGATTCCTCTGAGCAAGGGTGTGGGCAAGACTGTCAGTGACCAAATTTGCAGAGGTCTCAGCTCTCTCTGTACGTGCATATTTTTCAACCTTTCTGTTTACCTTCACTGTATATATGAGAAATCACACAGGGTCAGTTTGTCATAAAATGTTTAGTGCATAATATTTAGATGTAGTGGTCCATGAGAATAAGCAGAAGCTTCTACTGTTTGCTCTGAATTTCTCAAAGAAAGTGAGACAAAAAAAGCACCCCACACCTGGGTTATCATTAGGAAGGCTACACTTCCCTTAGATGCAATATTTCTGAATGCAGTTTTATACTTTGCCAGTTCTAGTCCTCCATTATCCCACTAAAATGCCATTCCATTTCTTTTTTTCCCCATAGTACTGAAACAGCTGCTGTGATGAGTTGGTAGAAAATATTGCCCAAAAATAAGAGGAAGAACCATTTGACACAGTTCAATGGAGTACTCATAAGGTTCTTAAGTTAATGGCTTTCCTAGTAATAGAGGAGGAGGATGAAAAAAATACTTTCAGTCTTTGGTTTCTATTGAAAAATTACATGTATCCCATTTTCAGAGAACGTCAAGTACAATAAATGGCAGCAAATATTTTCCTTATTTCTCTGAACATGGGAATTAAAGGGGAAAATAATTTACATCCATGTGGTGGCATAGTTAAGTGAAGGCAGAGGAAATGTGACTTGTATCCTTTGGAGATAATTCACGTGTTAATTTGTGTTATTTTGTAGAGCCACACAGCTTGGTTCTTCGGCCACAAACACTGACAGCACATACACCACCAAAGTCAACAGAGCAGCAAAGGAATACTGACTATGCTGTCACTGTAGTCTGAGCTCCCATTAAATGTTTAATTTAATCTAGTATTACTTTATCATGAAATATATATCCCATAGCCCAAAAGGGTTTATTGATGAGGAACTTTTCCTCTGTGTTCCCTGACTTGCAGTGACTTTGACCTACTTCAACAGTGCACTTGTGCTTTTTCTGGGTGTTTGACCATACAGCCTTAAATTAGCAAGTTGACATTGAAATGCTGATTTACACCTGCAGTCAAATGGATAACACATGTTAAAGACTGATTGTCAGCAGCTCCAATACGTTATCGCTTCATTCTCTGGCATTGTTTCTTGCCTTTATGGGATTTAAGGACAACATTGTGTGGCATTGTTCTTATGGCTATGGACACAGCTGTGGGGGGCTGACACTGTGCATGGTCTTTGTCATTTATCTAAAAGCTGACATCACTTTCAAAAAATGACTGTGAAAGTTTGGATGTTTCAGTGTTGCTGTATGTTTTAAGGCAGCGTTGGGAATAAAAAAGCTTTTTTGCTGCCATAAAAAAACCAAAACAGTTAACACTGAATAACTTGCTCTTCTGACCTTTTCACCTTAAGGAAGATTAATGGTGGTTTAGATCAGAACATCCCCCTTGATCAGAGTCTGAATGCTTCAGGGATTCAGACAGACAAAGAAAGTCATTTCACCCCTAGGTCACCAGCACAGACCTATGGTGTCTCACTAGTGACCACTGGATGATTGCTCAGTAGTTTATGTGCAAGAGTTGGTGGTCATAATCCATTTTCCAATGGACAGGTCCCTCATGAAAGCTGTCACCGTGTATTTATCCAAGCAGCGAAAAATGGAAATTAACATGAACAGCCTGCATTACATTTGCCTAGCACTACCAAAATCTCAGAGCCTCTGTGTTTCAGTGGATCAGTCTCTCCCTAGGAAGGGTTGAAGCCATGCTGGTGCTGTTCTGTGAGTGGTAGTACCTTGGTGTTTCCTTCTGGAGGGCTGCAGCTTCTGCTCTTGCCTCTGTAGCACAGGTCTCATTCAGGCATACTCACAGTGTCACCACGTGCATTTAGGACATCCTGGAATGTCACATCCCACAGCTTTCATGAGCCATCTCCCAGCTTTATTTCTTGGTGTGGTCAAGCTGGTGTACTTCATACCTATTGTACTTGCATTTTAAATGGAAGACCTAAAGTTAGGACTCCTCAGTTAGTAAAACTGAGCACAGAGCTGGCGGGCAGGTTTTGATTGTAAAGTAACTCTTTGTGACTTCACCTGTCAGAAATTATAGTGTCACCAGCCATAAAGCCCAATGTGGGGGCCTACCCAACAGAGCTGAGCTAAAAAACACCAAGGTGCCCAACAAAGGCAGCACAGGCTGGCTGACAGGTGCTAAAGGTCCTTCGTCAGGGACATCTGCATGCACACAGCAAGCCAGGCTTTGGGAAAAACTGGCAGACATATGAGGACACTTGTTCACAGCTGAGATGTTGAGCCTGAGTGTATAACATGGTTACACGTTACAGAGAGAAAAAGTTGGAGTGCTAAGATCTAGGAGTCTAGGAGTTGAGAGGATCAGACTTCAGGGAGACATCTAAGGTGAGAATATGGAATTTAAAAATATTGTAAAAACCTGAAGGATGAGGAATCTAGACTTATGTAGTTGTTATGTGTGCCATGTCCATAGCAAGGCCCACAGAAACTCCTTCCTGTTCCCTTTTGGTTTTTTTTTTCTACCAGGGTTAGCATTGTACAGTAGTTTCCTAGTAGTGGACAGAGCAGCTGGACAGATTAGAGGTAGAACTGAAGTAATAAAGGCAAATGCTTAAGTGTAAAGGCTAACAGGATAAAGGAAAAGGACAACTAAAGATCATGAGTTCTGCGAAAATCAGAGATCTCAGAGGCTGCTGCGTGACTTTAAAAGTACTGACCTCTATGTAGCTTATAAGCTTGAAAATCCTCTCTTATGTATTTGCAGCATTAATTCCTCTTGTTATCTGAGGTGATCTACTTTAATCAGATTCCTACAAACAAGTCAAGTGCTTACAGCAGAAGATCTTTGACACCCCTCCTGGCAGCGTCAGTGGAGCGGACAAAGACCAAACCAGCAGGAAGATCAGATAAATCGCCTCATCTCAGCAAAAACTGTTTTAGGATAATTGGCATCAGAGTCTCCCCCTTCCAGGCTCTTACCTGTATGCTCTGTGGTTATTTGATGTACTGGCTGCACAAAAGATACCTCAAAATAATCACATTTCAAAGACACGGCAATCCTGAAGCCTTCTCTGTCATAGTGCCAACTCCTGTGCTACCTTGCTTCTTCACACAGGCCGCATAACTTGAGTCTGGATAAAAGGGAACTCATAAATTTGATCCTGCTTTTTTGCCTTTCATGCACTATCTACTTCCTGTTTTCTAAGTTGCTAGTCCCATGGTCTCTGAGTCCAAATAACGATGGTCCTTGTTTTAAATTTAATCTCATTCTCACACAGATCTTAAGCCAGAGGCAATGCCATCTGATACCCTCCAAAGACCTTTCATCCCCATTGGAGCACATGTATTGCATGTGGCAAAAGGAGCTTGATGGCTGTATGAGGACACACGAGATATGTAAGGTGACAGTACAGGCTGCCTTACTCTTTAGACTTATCCATTGGAGAAATCCTAAGTATTTTGTGCCTGGTTACCCAAGAGTGGATTTTACTGCATATGGTGCAAGACTCAGGATGCAGTTGCAGCAAGAGGACCACCACTGCCTAAATCGGGGAACCACAGGACAAGCTTTGATTAATGTGCTTGTTTGCCCAAAAATGGCTATGTTTATAGCAAGAGCCAATGGTTGAAATAATATTAAAATGTTTTAAAGGAAAATATTTGGAGTGAAAAAAACCTATCTGAAATTCATTGTGGTTTGTCAGGGGAATAAAGACCTCACTGATCAATTAGCTTGAAAAATTAATAAATCCAGGACAAATGTAGTTAAAGATTAACATCTTAATGAACTATTGTTGTCACAGCCCAGTGTGGACATATCGCTCCTTTGTTGACATTTTTAATGCTTTCTGTGGATTACCAGTACATGACCAGTATATGAAAGCTTGTTAAGCCTCCATGTGTTCAACCTGGCCCTAGCTTTAATACTGGCTTAGTGCAATCCCTGCTGTTGGCACAAGCGCTGTGGGACTGGAACCTTGTGGTGCTGGGCATTGTGTTTCTACCTAATCATCATATGGACCTGCTCAAGTGTGTTTTACAAGCTTAGGGCAAATTTGTGAATGCCCAATTACCTATATGTAATTTTATAAGAGAAGCCAACCAGCGGGGTTTTTTAACTTTTTTTTTCTTTTTCTTTTTTTTTTTCAGAATTCTGCAATATCTTTCTATAACTGGGTTTAAGGGGGAATGCTTTCAGCCTGGCTTCCAGGTCTGGCTGGTATTTCCTTTCCTGATTAGCAGAAAAGCCTGTGCACTCATCTTTTCAAACTGCACAGCTCTTGCATCTCTCTCTTCTGGTTCCCTGCAGAGAATTTAAAGTTCAAAATGTTTTTTGAATGCCTCAATCTTATTCCCATTCAGGAAAAATCTGTTACAGCAGCTTCTAGACAGATGCAAATTCACATGGTACTTTTGAAAATTCTTATTCACAGACCTTTAAGGCGTGCGGTGCTACTTAAATTTTGAGCTAGTTTTGCTGTCTGCTATGAGTGTGAGGTGAAGTTACTGATAGTGTATCTGTCTCTCTATTCCTTGCATTCAGAGAAAAACAACATCTTATGTATGAGAAATTCACTTTATAGTTTGCTTTTTTGGTTGGTTTTCCTTACCAGTTATTTGCAAGTTGTAGTTCTGTGGCCTCGAACCGAAACAAAGCGATTTTCCTTCCACAAAAAAAAATACTGCTGGCATTGCATCATGCTGAAGTGGTTTAGAGTAGATGCCTGCAGTATGCATGTGCAGTTTCATCCCATCTTATTTTTAAATGGCTATCTGCGCATCCCTCTAGTTCACGATCCTATTCCAAAAATACCCTGGGGTTTATCCTTATCATATTGCCCAGCTAACAGTAAGAAATAGGCTCAAGTGGCTCAGTACAGATTAGATTTGCCTCTTATGCAACAAGGTACAAGATCCAGGGAGAAGCCAGAGACCTGTCTTAGAAAGAGCTTTGTCCTTCGTGGGCCAGGGAATCCCTTGGCAATACCCCTTGCACATGTTGAGAGTATCAGATTGCTTCCCAACAACTTCACTGGAAGAATACTCCACTTAAAAGGGATTCATTTGTTCACAGAGGCCAGGATAAATAAGGTCTAGAGGTTTCTGATTCTTCTCTTAAATAAATCAAAGTTTTAATTACAGGTTTTGTAAACATATTTTTAAATTTGATTCCTTTCAAGTTTACCAGCTCTGGCATACTTGGTAAATAGGGCAAGTATCTACATTTGTTTCTTCAAAATATGGCCTAACAGATTCAGGCTTTGGGAAAAGCACCCTTGCCAACTCCCCAGAGGGACATTTCACCAGTTTATGGGATTTTTTTGCCATTTTTGCAAGGTTTGATAAGCCTTCTGCTGTTTCAAGTTTTGTTTCCTTTCAGCCTCAGCAAACATTTCTTTTTGTCTGCCTTTCCCTCCTTTCTACCCACATTCCCAAGAATCAAATACTTGTCCTGTCCCAGACCTGCAGGTAAGGTTAGATGTGTGTTTAGTCAGACAGCATGTATCTGTTCTCGTGTCCAGAGTTCTCCTCCTCCTTCTCCACCTCCTCCTCCTTCTCTGTTACCCCTGTTCACCTTTGGTAACCTTGTTCTGGCACCAGGAAATGTTTTGATCCTTTACTATCAACACCGAGAGTGGGTATTTGGTAAACTGCTGTATCACAGTCCATAGGGAGGAATTTGGAGTCAACGTGCTCACTTGGGAGTCTTAGGTCAAAGATATACCCCAAGGGCAAAAACTTTTCAGGGTCTTCTCATGGCTGCAGTAGCACTGTGATTTAAATCCATAGCTTATTCCTCACTTTAGCAGAGAAGATTTGAGCCTGTTTTCTGGACTTTTTATGTAGTTTGGGGAACAAAAAAAAAGATTCATAGAGTCAAAACCTGTTTGATTTTCTCCTCCCACCACAGACTGGACTCTTGCTGGGTGAGTAGGGAGCTGAAAGGAGATACCATGTGAGATTGTCTGATGTGGTTCTGCAGTTCCTAGGTTGGACATTGTGGAGAGTTTCCCCTCCAAGTCTAAAATTACTGCCTACACTTCTATATCAAGTACCATGCAGTAGAGCTTTTGCAGTACACTTTTGCAGATATAATTACACCTCTTTCATAGCTAAACCCAACATTGGACATTTGCCCAAAATATCTCCCACAGAGGTAGAAAAAAGAAGCCAAATATGTGCAGTTCTTCTCTTGAAGCCACATTAAGAATTCATGGAAAACCCTGAGCATTCATAGTGCTCAACTACTCTGCAAGATCTGGACAAAATGAAGAAGAAAACTCCTTTTCATGGACAGGGGAGAATTCATTCCCAGATGAGTATCCATGATGAGGCATATTATATCTGTCCTCTTGAGCCCTATTTTTTTGTCTGAAAGTGATGTGAGTGCCTTTCATCAGTTCTCTGTACAGTGATTTGTCCCCAGAGCATCCTGTGCCTTGTAAAGATGTGTCCAGAGACTACCTACCTTGTACCACAGTGAATGCCAGCTGGTGACCAGCTCTAGAGTCTCACTTCAGTTTCCACATGCCACCAACCCTCAAAGGATGAAGAACCCAATACTTGTTCTAATGTTAAACCCCATCTACGATTTGAAAATATCTGTAGGTCATACCTAGAATCAGGAAAACAATTACTTAGGTCCAGAAGTGCCCCTCTTCTCATATGACTCTGAATATCTGAAGGTGAAATAAAGGGTGGGTTAGATTTGTTATAGCTTTTTTTTTTTTTTTTTTGATCGACTATTCAGTGTTGGTCTTCATTATTTTTTTTTATCCTTTTGAAAGCTTTTAGAGCCTCCTGCATAACCGCCTCCGCCCCATTCAGTGCTGAATGGACAGTGCGCTGATCTTTTTCTCGGTGGGTAATGGATTTGGGTTGATTGCTTGACACAGGGACAATAGGGGGGTAAACAATTGCCTTCGCACCCGTGCAGCTCCCCATCTGTTGAGTGCGTGCGCCTTCAGAGGCAGCCGGGCAGGGACAGATGAATGCGCCAGCCCAGCCTGATGTTAATGACATCAGTCATACAAGCAGAACATGTGGCGCAATAAATCAAAAACTAATTGAACTTTTGGTTGATTATATTGCCGTCCCACTGCCTGCTTCAAGCTCGACACGGTTTCCTGGGACAATGCCCCCAGCCCCGCAAAGGCTTTGCTGTCCCTGGACAGCAGGAGCCTGCCCTGGGAGGTGACAAGGGACAACAGCTTCTCTTCGCTCACTGCATTTTTGAAACAGTGACACCTTCCACTTGACCAAAATGCTTCCAGGCTCAGGATGTCTATTTGACCAATATTTATTATTTCAAATAAGAAATGTTCATCAATATGACAGTGACAGCCCATGTTCACTGGCACTTTCCATCTGGGACGGTTGGTGGCAGACATCTATTGGAGAAGACAGCACTTGTTTTTGTGTTAATTAGACACACACGTGGTAGTAATGAAGGCTATTCATTAGACTAATATAATTTAATATCATTATTCACACTTGAAAGTGTTCCAAATACATCAGTTGTCAGAGCCTGCAAGCTAAAATTTTCTGTCTTGGGTGTCCATGGCAGCATTAAGTCACCAAAAGCTGAGGGGGCTGATATTCGTAGAGGTGGAAAAGAACAATTTCTGATGGTAGTATTAAGAAATGAAAAGCTTTGGCAAGAAGACCCTTTATTGAAGTGCATAAATATGGGATTAGGCCCCAGAGCCATCAAGTCAGGAACCCATCTATGACTGAGCCACCTTTCCTCCCCTTGCAACCACAGACATGTAGGGGGTATGGACATCTATGCATATCTGCCTTTCTTAGACATTTTTTTAGACGTGCTTTTGAAATTTTTCTTGGAAAAACCCAGGATTCCAGTGTTTGTTTATGAAATGAAAAGGCAAAGCACAAAATGTTTTTCTTAATACACCTAGAATCATCTCCTCATTATATGTAAGGAGCAAATTTTTATGGTAAATGTGTTAAAGTACACACTTAACTCAATAATGTAAACTTATTTCAAATATCTTTGCAGTACTTCTGTAAACATTTGCCAGTAGATTAGACTTTAATAATTAGCTATTTATTGCAGAGGATTCTCCACACTGGTAAAAGGAAATGTAAAATAAAATGCTCCTATCTGAGTAGAGGCTTAAGTAAGAGCTAAATTAAATCTTTGTGTTAATATTATTCATAGAAAGGCAGATGGGAGCAGAAAATGTTGCAATGAAGAATATGGAATGAGATGAGATCACAGCATCAGTCTGTCCTTTGTAGATCTGGACAATGATCACAGAGCCAGATTGGATTAGTGAAACCTATTTACCAGAAGTTCAGAGCGGTTGCATGAAGCTGAAAGGCAGTCAGTAGGGAGAGGTGGAAAATGCACCAGATTTACAGCTGCAGCGATGAAAATTTAGAAGTTTTCACCACTGTGATTTCTTCCAAATGTGAGTACATCAAAATCTAACAACAGCTACTTGTGTTGCCTTTTAGAGGGATGGGATTTTTAGCAGCAGGGAAATATTTGAAGAGAGCAGCTCATCTGTTCTGCCGTGCCGTGCTCTGCCTGCAGCCCAGCACTCGCTGCTGCTTTCTCGACCTAATCCGTGCAGGTGCTTCAATATTGTAGGTCTGTAAAATGTTTGCTCTGGCAAAATTGGGAGATCTGGAATCGGTGTTGCTATACCTATGAGGTAACTGCTAAAGTGACAGCTTGCAACTGTGTGGCTTTTCTGTGTAATAGAAAAGAGAATGAAGTTCTGCGAGCAGTTAGAAGAGGGTGAAGTGCATGAATGTTGAATTTAAGTCTGCTGGCTCAATAAGTGGAACATTTCCAAAGCCATGCCCTGGAAATGAATGCATGATTAACATTAATTGCTTCTAATGAAGAGTAAGAACCGGACAAAGCCCAGCCTGCATTTGATTGAACAAATTAGTTTAAATTCAATGGCTGCATATTTCAGCAACAAGAAAGCAGGGAAAAGCAGGGAAAACAAATTGTGGGGCCAGATCAGATCTTTACTTGCAAGCTGCGAGCATGAGCTCTCAGCTGCTTAATTTGGGAATATAAGTGGAAATGACAAAGTGAACCATCACTGTAATTGTATTTGTTGCCTGAAATCTGGGCTGTACATAGAAACATCCTTTGCAAATCCACATACATCATCTGCAAGGATTCGTTCTTCTCTTCCTTCTCCAGCTCTCTGCAGAAATTGGTGTTTGCAGGGACAGCCTCGCAGCCCCGCTGTTTGCATTGCTGCCATTGTATTCCCACGCAAGTGGGTCACTTCTGGCTACCTCTGTGATTCACCCTTCTTTCAATGCCCATTCAAGTAATTGCATGTTTGCTGGTGCTGTGACTTCCCTTTCATGCCTTGCCTTTCTTCAGCCCCTGTAAGCCTTTTTCCACTCATTCTGGCAGGCAACAGGGGATGAGGGACTGTGGATCATATGTACTCTGAAAGTAGGCAAATTTATGACTGTTAGGCACATTTATGTGTTGTTCCTTTTGCACTAGGCTGGGTAGCAGCTATAAAAGCACAAGAGCACTTGCTTCTGGTAGAAATCTCTAAAAAAACTGTACTCCTTAACACTGTGTGGTAAAATACCTAAAATGCCAGAGAGACAAGAAGATAATTCCTTGTATCACTAAACTTTTCTGCACTTGAGTGTTTTGCTCATGAGCAATTAGTTTAGTCCTCACACAGTGAAATTCCAGAAGCAAAGGTGATAGAAGCAGCCTCAAAAACAACTTATAGCATATTCCTAGGTTAAAAAAAAAAAAACAAGCCACCTTCATTATGTTTGTCTGGCTTTCATCCCGCATTCACCACAGTTTAAAATATAAAATGTGTCCTGCAGGAGAAGACAGTAAGGACCCTGAGGATAGCACACCGTGCAGAACAGACTGTAATCATACTGACAGCTTAGCACACTCTAGGCAGGCAGATAACTTACTTGTGACGAGCTCAGTGTGGAAGTGCCCTGTGCTGCAAAGGGCTGCTCACGGGACCCTCCCATTTTCTGTCCTTTTTCACTACAACCACAGCACAGGCCAGAATTTCCTCTCCAGTGGGCTTCTAACCTTCAGTACTTATATCCTCACTGGAGTGTGGAGGGATGGCTGTTAGACACACACAAGCTGTCTAGGAAGAGTGACTTTGGTCTCCCTGCCAGCTCTGCTTGTAGCGGAGCCCTGGAAAGCCCAGTCACTTGTTATTCCTGCCATCTGAGGAGAGGAGTTTGGCTGCAGTAACGAGCAGCCTTGGATGACCTCCAGCTGCTTCCACAGCTCCAAAACTCTGCAAACAGTAATACACAGCAACGATAAGCACTGCAAGTTAAATGTGTGCCAACAAAGGTAAAGGAACGCTCACCTGGGGAGTAGGAGTCACCCATCATCCTGTAACAAACCTTCCTGGCTCTTCAAAGCCTTCGGATTATACAGGGAGCCTGAATAGGAAACTCCTATTCACGTGCCTTGCCCCCAGGGTCAGCCTTTAGAATTGGAGTTAATTCCCCACATTTGGCAGCTTTCTGCAAGCCCGTTTCTGTCACTGGTGGCTAAATCCTGTAGCTCCGTAGCCTGAACACAAGGCAGGGTAAGATATGGTAAGAGGGAGAGCTGGGAAGATCACTGTCTTTCAGGCCAGTTTCAAGTCTTAATCAACCAACAAGAGTTTAAAGAGCCTTCACTTAGTCCAGTAAAACAATCACCCAAAACCAATCGCTTCAGCCCAGACAAAAGCTTGGCTTATGGCCCTGGCATCCTGTGTGTCTACGGTCTGGTGGTTCTATGATTTTGGTGTCTTCGTGGGTCTAAGAAATAAAAGTGAGGAACAGACTTTAAGCAAAATGTCCCAAGCTAAAGAACTGAACAGGTTACTTTGAGGACCAAAAAAGAAAAGATTAGGCTTAGTGCAAATGTTATGCTTTGCACATCATGCAGTAAAAGTGAAATAATGTCATGAGGGAGTTTGAGCTTATTGATAAAGTCCCTAACCAGATAAAATCATAATAGTCTCCAAGTTAATGTATGCACTACTCATTTCCTACTGAAATACTGGCAGGTGGGAGGCCAGCTCAAAACTGAGAAAGGAGAAGGAGCATTCCTCCTGGAAGCCTATGGGATGGGTGCAGAAACTCGGGATAGGCTGTGCCTCTGTGGCCACGGATTTCTGTATTGTATAGCTAGAGGATGGTCCCTGAGATCACATCAAAAGGGGCTTTCTTTTGGATCGTTTCAGCTGGAATCTTCCTTAAACCCTTAATTCTCCCACCTCTTCCCACCATGCCCCCAGTGAATTCTTACAGAGGACTTTTGGAGGCATGTGTCTACCTCCACAGCATCCTGACCATGTTCCTGTTCTTCTTTTCGCAGCATGTAGCCCTGCCAGAAGACGAGCCAAAGCTACTCAGCACATCCTAACAAAGAGTGTAAGAAAAATCTCTTTTCCTCTCCTTATTTTTTTTTTTTTTTTTTACATTCTAGTTGGCTACACACATCCTCAAAAGTGTTGTGGGTAAATGGGAAGCAGAACTTCCAGGGTAAAGAAGTGTTAACCTGCATCCATGTCTGATGCAGGGAATGGGGTGGGAAACAGAAGGTGGAGTTTCTGTAAAGCTGCAGTTTATTTACAGAAGTGCTTTGAAACAAAAAACAAAATATGGTCTTGCCATGCAGAGCCAGTCAAAATGAACATAGTGACTTACCAACACTGGCCATCTGAGGGAATCACAGACTTAATTATTGTCCATAGAGCCTTCACAATAAGTCCAGAGAGATATGCAAGAATGAAAAGTAAGCAAATCATACCAAATCATATCAGTGCTAATCAATAATAATAAACATGTTAACCAAGTATCCTAGGGAATTTGGGAGAAAAACACCAAGCAATGGACTGTAACTTTGTCCCTAAAAGTTGGCACTGAGAGACCCAGGGAGGATGTTTGTCCCCTGGTCCCAGCAGTGCTTGCCTGCCCTTGCCTCAGCCTTGGTGCAGAGGGCACAGAGGAAGCTTTACCCACTCCCTGCAGATGAGATACCCCCAAAATTAAAATAACATTTTTCATGCTCTGAGTAAATGTCTAGCAAGTAAATGTCAAGCACTTGCAAGGTGCTTTCACACAGGGGTGTGAGGTTTCTTGTCTTCAGAGACAGTTTTCCCTCCTTAAATCCGCTTGACCCATTCACAACCTCTTCCACAATCCTTTTAGCTGATTTGCAGGAATGACAGTCTCTTCTGCATTCAAAGCACTTCTTACAAGTTTGAGACCCTTCTGCCAAAGCATTTCTTTTCACCACAGACCTGTCTCTTCTCTCGCACTTTGCTGAAGTATTTTGCTCCATGGCCTTCCCTTTATCCATGCCCTTTCCTACTTCCCAGACCCACCCTCATTTTCAGAGAGCCTTTTCTTTGTAGTCCTGATTCCCTGATCTCCCCACAGAACTGTAGGTCCTGCTGCTTACCACACTTACCTGTGCACTGGAAAAAAACCTGCTTACATTCACTCCCACCCTCTCTTTTGGTTATTAAACCAGATCACAGGATCTCAGTACATGACACACGACACCTGAAGAGGTCCCCAGGAAGAGTCAGTAACACGTGTGTCATTTTTGGGGTAGATACTATGCATGTGTATATTTTCTCAAATTGTGACAGTTTTGGGTTGATTGGTTTTGTCCCATAGCTCAGGCTGAGATTTCAAATTTACTTTTCATTCCAAAGAAAGATGAGTCAGACTGCTGGAGTATTTCTCAAAATAAGCCATTTTTAGATACCCTACTTTTATTTGTTAAACTTTTGGTATATTTTGTTTGCCATGCAAAATAAAAACAGCAAAAAAGTCCAAACCAAAAGTGAACTATTCTGACTTGCTAAAACAAAATGCTCATGTAATGTATCTTTTTTTCTTTTTTTCTTTTTTTCTTTTTTTCTTTTTTTTTTTTTTTTTGACAGTATTTCTCATAGAACTGTTCAGCTGAAAAATTTCAGCTGGCTTACATCAAAATCAAGGGAAATTCTATGGCTGTTATCTTGTTCCAAATCTCAGTAGATAGTTGTTTCTACTAAATGGAAGCATCTAATATTTAATTTGGATTGGATCAGCTGCTGTGGCAGCACAGTACTCATAAAGGCCTAAGAAAATAAGATAAGAAAGTCCCTATTTTGTTGCTGGGTTTTAAGAGGATTGGGGTTTTTTTCCTTTGGGGCTTTCCTGACCCCAATTAAAGATGTCCTTTGATTGGTTATTAGTCATGATGCAGGCAGCATCATATTAGCAGTGGGAACACCAAGCCTGAGGAATGGTCTGCAGGTCCAGCTACGAAAACAAGGATGGCTCTCAAACCAAAGTGACTGGCACAGCCAACTCTTAGACATTCCCCTTCTTCAGTGGGATGCAGCTGCTTACAGCCTGTAAGCAAGCATTGAAGTAAATTGCACATACTGGAATAGACGTGCCTCTGAGGAAGCTGTGATTGCCAATTTCTAGACCCACAGAAAAGTTGCAGAATGATTGTTTATTTTTCACTTTTACATCTGCACCTGCAGTCAGAGCTGTAAAAATGCCTCAGCTAACATAAAATCTTCTGCTCTGGTGGTTGCAGTGGATGCACAACCTTAATCCTCAGCAAGGACAAAAATAGCAACCAATGTGGACATCTGCCAGACCTTTTTTTTTTGCAGTAGAAATACTCAAGCAGTGTAGCATTAAGTGATTTAACATTCAAATTACTGACTGTGGGGGGTAACTTCCATCACATACAAGAACTCATCCCAAAAGCATGACAATGACTGTGGAAGGGTTAAAGAAAAGAGAAAGCACCTTTTTTTTTTAGCTGAGTGTTTCACCAATATGTATACTTGCAGTTCCTATTGCCCTATTAAGAGTTATTTCCAGTGGTAGTAGATCCTTCCCTTCTTTTCTTCTATTTCCAAAATCCCTTCGGTAGAACTGTCTGGACACCAGGACCTGTCTACTTTGCAAGAAAGTAGAAAATATCCCTGTGCATGCTTGAGCTGCCACATTAAAAATTAGCTCAGCATTAGGCCATCAAAATAACTTAACTCTACAAATCTGGAATTTTCTCCACTAACAAGCACATTGTTGTTCAGACTCTCAAAGTTTTATCCAACGCCAGATATTTAATTGTCAGCTTTTCTGGATCGTTGTTGGTTGGCAGTGGGATTTTAAGTCCAGGATCAGGATGGTTAGAACAGCCCCTCTGTGACCATCCTGTGTCCTCTGTGCCCCCTCCCTCTTAACACAGCTAATTCCAACAGTGGATATGCCAGGCCTCAGTGCTCTCATGTGCATGGAAAAGTCCATAAAAAGAGAGTTTGCTGAGCTCTGACTTCAGAGTCGGTGTCCTGCAAACAGACTGAGCCAGTCAAAGGATTTACAGGTTCTAAAAACAGTAGGGTTTTTTTAGTAGTTTGCTAATTCTGCATAGTTTGGCTGACTCTGCCATTTGCACAGATTTAAATTTCCTGGTATGTCTAGAAAAGAAAAGTGACTCCCAGTTGATCCTTCTGCCTTACCCTAGGTACCCTAGAGAAATGTCAGCTCCACTTTAGATCAAAACCAAGCTACAGCAGGTTTAGTTTCCTGACCTAGATAAGTCTTTACATATTACAGTAATAGGTGAGGTAGCCAAAGTCACTGTGAAATCTTGAATTAGGAGATGAAGAACTCCTAAAGTGTGCTACAACCAAATGCTGCAAAGATGTTCACTGAAAAGATATTATAGAGATTGCACTCTATTGTTGTCTCCAGCTATAATGGAAAATGGCACTGTAACTTATTTATACAGGTTCTGCTGCTTGATGGCATTTGACATTAATGACATCATATGTAACAAGGAATCCTGAAAACATAGACAATGTGCCTAAATAATTCTTGCTATTAATCAAGATAAAAATCCTCTTCTTTTCCTCAAACTGTATTTCATCCTGCGCAACACGTAAGCAGAGTGTTAAGTTTCAAGTCCATGGTGGTTTACACTGATCAAATAAGCCACTTTCAGGATTAGAGGTGACTGCAGCCAGCATCCTACTTACCAAAAATGCTCTTTCCATGACAATGCAAAGTAACTGCTGCTGGGACTTCAGGTGTCTCAGCAGCAGAGGGTTGATGACATTTTCTGTCACACACCAGCAAAGACTGAGTGTGACCAAGAGCACTGGACATTTTTCCAGAGATGGTGGGAAAAGCTGATTTTTATAGCATTCCTTGAAAGCTGGAAGAGCTCGGTTCACATAAGGCAGATTCCAAGGGCTGTCCTTAGAGACCCCTGCCAGCCACAGTCTCATCACATTAGTCCTGAGGACAGGTGTCTCCACTGGTGTCACCGTGGTGAAGGGGGTGATGCCCTGGTGAGCAGCTTGTAAGGTTTGTGTGGTCAGGGCGTGTGTGGGTGCAGGGGTCTGCAGCCTGCAAGGAGCTGCTGCAGAGAGATGGGGAGGTGCTGGAACTGTTCCAGGGGCAGCAGGGAGGGAGCCAATGCCAACAGCTTAAGTAGCAACAGGAGGCCTCTCACAACCAGCATCACCCTCGTTCTGAAACATCAGAGCAATGCTGAGGTTTGGCTCTGTTGGCAGCTCCAAATTTGTGATCAGTAGAGCTGGGAGCCAGCTGCAGCCTCCTTTAGCATGTGCTTGTCTTCCAGGACACCAGCAGTCCCCTTAACTTTTAGCTGAACACTGGGCATGTCTTTAAGTAGTCTACAGCATATGGAGCACCCTAGGCTGTGTGTCAAAATCCTCAGAAACAGGGGATAACCCCTGTTCAGCCTTGGATTAGACTTTGGTTGCCTTACCTGCCTTTTCCAGAAGTATTTTTGCTGGTTGTTGGGCAGTGTCTGCTCCTCATCCTACTAGTCAGTAGTATTTAGGTAACGTAGCTTTGTCCAGACTCCTGAGGGTACACGGAGACAAAAGAATTAAAAGTGGTTAGGTTGGGATATTTTTCTTTCCTGTTTTGAAGAACATGGTTTTGCATGTGTTGTTATGTCTGTGTAAAAAACCATGTAAACAGAATATTGTGGGTTAATGGAAAACTGAATTAAAACTTAATTAGAGGAAATGGACAATTTGGTGTGAGGGGACATGCTTGAATAAGATCTTGTTTTTATCTTGAGTGTGTGTTAAAAGGCAGAGCAAAAGAGAGAAGTAAGGCTTTTTCTATGCTAATAGTGGGCTGGCCAGTTGTTGGTCTCAGTCTTGAGACAAAATAACTATATTTATATCTAAAACATGTAGACAGACACTACCAGTCATGAGTTAGATGCTACCAACTGCTTTTCGCATGATCTTCCAAGATAAGTAAGTCTAATAGGAAATAGTCTGAATAGTTGCCACATGTCTTGTTTCCTTGCTGGTTTGGCTCTTCACCCTGTTTAAGTGGTTCTCTGTATGACAGCAGCAAGCCTTCAGGGAAGAATTTAAAAAACCCAACAAAGTATGAAACACTCTGTCCCTGCTGTTGGACCTTTGATCTTGAGAAAACTCTTTCCAGACCATCCTGGGTAACAGTCCTGATGAATCCACTTCTTTGAGGTGTATCCCTGTTTTTCCAAACTCACATTAGCTCTGGCCTCCCCAGTTGCCTGTGGCAGTACAGTGAATGCCAGGGCTTAGTTGTAATTGATAGAAAAAAACTTGATTTTGTTCATGCTGGTTTTCAAGGGCTGTTGGAGGTACTGTGGGGGTGGCTGATGCTCAAAGTTGCAGCTGTCAGTGAGTTTTGTCTGTGTGAGCTAATGTTTGTGAAAATTAATCTCTAGGAGAACAATTCCTCTCTGCCTCATATTCTCTGTAGTCATTTTTCAGGTACAATATGTAAGTTCAAAAGACAGGAGAGACCATTAGGAAACAGCATTTGCAATTTGCATTGCATAAGTTTGACTGATTGCCGGAGATGTGATGCAGTAAGAAAATAAATCTGAGCTGTCTCAGAGGCATATCCTATTCAGCAGAGTTTGGAAAGGTGCACAATTCAGTCTCCCGAGGAGAATACAGAAAGGTGCAACAAGGTAGCTGCGTCCCAGAAAGACCCAGCAGGATTTTCCCATACTTCTATACACAGCACAGAAGCTGGAGCCAAACAAAATCCCACAAATCCCGCAGTCCCCACCTGACAAAATCCCCTTTGGATGACAGCAGAGGGAAGAACAAGCAGCCTCTCAGCTCCCCCATGACCTCGGGAGAGCCCCTGACCCCCGGGGCCGTGTATAACGAGGTGCTTTCCTCTCCCCTGTAGGTGGTGGCCGTGTCGGAGCGGCGGCCGCAGCAGGGCGAGCTCCTGCATGTGCTCTACCAGGCCAGGGGCGAGCAGGAGCCGCGGGGCCAGGGCTGCCTGCAGGGAGCCTGCCCCGCCAAGGGCACTGCCCAGCACGGTAAGTTCGCAATTACAGCCCTCCGTTCCTCCGCGGCCCTACAATGTTTTTAGATATTGCAGTCTTCCCGGCTTTATTAAGTACCTGGAGGATAATTCCAGGCTTAAAATATCCAGTGGAATTAATGAGATAATGACCGTGGCATTGCTCAATTTATTCGGAGTCATAAACCTGCTTTATTCAGAGTCATAAACACTCCCTGACAATATTTTGGAGATGATAAATAGTAAATCACTGAATTTGCCTGAGTCATCTTATTATATAAGACCCCTGTTCAGTTGCTTAGAATTAGCCAGAATGTAATCATTGGGCATGAATTTTCAGATTCTGGATGTCAGCCACTGACCTGATTTTTTGGCAACCAAAGCTTGTTCAGCATATTTGTGAGAAACCGTGAAGGAAAAATAGAGCTTGCCAATATGAAACCAAGGAGATGGGTAAACATAAACAGAGTGGCTATTCAGCTCCTCCAACACTGGTGTGTTATGTTTGGAAGGCTGAAGGTGGAGCAGGGCTGTGCAGTTTCACATGGAATGGCCTTTTAATCAAAAGCACATCTTTTGCTCTCCTTTGAAAAATCACCCAGATGCAGTCAAGTCATACGCCTTTAAAGAAATCCCACGTGGCATGTTTTTCCAAGAGAAATTGGACATTTGGATGTTAAAAGGTGCAAAATCTCTAAAGCAGGTCCATGAAGGTGCATGTTCCTCACATCATGGGTCTGCAACCACACTGCACATAAGTTGTCCCAAACCAGACAAGAGCAGGGCCTGGGAAACTGGAAAGGAAGAAACTGAGCCTGCGACCACAGGAAAAGATCTCAGGACAAGAACCAAGATGTGGCTGAAAAAAAGAACTGGAGCTTCAGGACTGGAGCGGGGACAGCAGGAGGAGTAGCTGGGACTGGCTAGAGGGTAAAGGATGGCAGAGAGCCAGAGAGGCAGAAAGGAGGGACTGATGGTCTCTGCTGTTAGGGGAGATGAGAGGCAAAGGGTAGCAGGTGCAAACAAGAGGAAAGATGTAGGAATCTGAAAAGAAGAGCAGAAAAGGGGGAAACAGGTCTCCTGGGGGAGAAAAGGAAATGAGTAGACAGAACCTGGAAATTAAGTTTAAATTAGAACAAAAACCAGCCAAACAGACAAAAGAACATAAATGAGGCCATTAGCATGTTTATTGCTGCCATCAGAAATCCTGCACAAATAGCAAAGTAGAGGGACAGTCCATTCCAGCATGTGAGAAGGCATTTCTGGAAGTGGAATTCACATTCTATCCAGCCATCACTGCCCTGAGGGAAGCAACTACAAACCTGAAGCCATGAGGACTTTCTTTTTCTTAGATATTTTGCTAAAAATTTGCAACATTTTCTGTATCTAATAAGAGGGATGGGCTGAAGGGAAGAATCAGACAAAGTAAGAGAAAACAAAACCAAATACAAAGACAAAAGATGGGCATTAGCTGGAGCACTGATGATCCACTTGCTGAATACTGCTAGTACCTAATATGCAAGATGAGAGGAGGTAATTGCATTAACTTTGACGTGAGGGATACAGTAAGGTACCTAATGGAATTACTGGAGAGGGGTGGAGCGGGAAGCGGGAAGCTGGTTAGGATATTTAGCATAGTCAAATATTGCCCCCAGAAGGGGAAGACAGTTCTGATTGCTGTCATGCTGGAGACAGCACTATAAGCAGAACCCTGGCTATTTCCATATTTGCTATCATTGTTTATACTCCATTGGTCACAGCAGTAGAGTGGTCCACATTCCCACAGCCAAATAGGAGGATTTGGCCTCATGAAAAAATCTGGCATCCCTCACTCAGTTATTTCCTTGGCACAGTGAGCAGGAATGTCAGTGAGCATTCATCCATGGGTAAGTTATCGGATGAGCAATTACTTGAAACTGAAGGGTAGACTTCAGAGTTGAGGACAGCAGAGAGAGAGATGCCACTCAGCCACAGGAAATCCCTCCCTGTGATGGGGTAGACATAACACACATCTCTGCCCAGATTAAAATAACTCTCCAGAGCAATACAGAAAGGAGAGAATGATCTCCTAGACAGGAGAAACCTGCAGTGGGGACTGAAGAACAGCATTTGGGCTCTTTGTCTTTAGAGATACATGAGTGTTTACAGAGGAGGAAAAGCTCCCTCTTAGCTTGGTCTGCTAAGGGCAGCTCGTCATCTCATTTGAAAAGTCCAGGAGCAAGCTGAGAGACTTTCCAGAATGACATAAGCAGTTCCACAATCACTTATTTTGACATCACAATAGATGATCAGTCTGCTCCTTTGGCTATAATCAAATCTGGTGGGACTATAACCTGTATCTGGGTTCTGTCCATATCTGGGTTTTACTGCACGGAAGGAGGTTTTTCATACAAGCTGTGCCAATGGGATAATTGCACCTAATATCATGTTTCTTATGCTTTGCAGTGGGAATTACTGAACAAGAGTCATCCAAGTCCTGTAATCATCTGTTGGATGGAAAATCTTTGGTAAGCAAATAGAGCAAGACCAACTACCAATGCACCTTAAAACCTTGTACCCATCAGCATGTCCCACGGTAACAGCCTATGTCAGCCTATTGCAGCACCTGCAGATTTCCCAGCTTTTGTTAAAGCTTGAAACATCCTTTATGCCAAAGGATCCCTTAGCTGGGAGCAGAGACTGGCATAGGACAGAGAGCTGCCCCTCAGGAACCAGGAAGAGTGGTGGGACGATACAGGCAGGTTCCTGTTCTGGATGCTCAGCCACCTGCAAGAGCTGGGAGAAATTAGCCTCTTGTCTCTCAGGGAATTTCAAAAATTGGGAAAAAAATAATTTCTCAAGTGGAACAAGCATCAAATAATTTGTTTTCTCCAGAATGCCAACCTGACACAGCAATCTCCAAAATGAACATCAATAAAGGGTTGATGTGAAATCTATCATACAAACCCCCAAAATGTGTTCTCTAATAGACAGAAAAAATATTTTGGTTAAAAATTACTCACCTTTACTAAAATGTTCTCCCTCTCTTCTTTATCTTATAATGCCCCCCTAATTTTCAAAATCCCTACATTTAATAAAAACTAATTTTTTTAAAGAGAAAAAATTAATTTGAGTAGTTTCTGGCTAACACCAGACCATGCTGTCAAAACTCCATGGTTTCAGAGGCTCTTTTGGATGGCTGAAGCGTGCCTGCTAGCTGATAGCTGGGCTACGCTTAAGAAAAATGACAGTACAGTACTAAGGATGGTTTAAGGTAATGTTATTCAGTGTAATGAATCTAATTGAATGATTAACATAGTTAATTTTCAAAAGATGCTTGCAAAAGTGATTTCAAACATCTCTAAGTCTTAGGATACTTGAAAAACACACCTAAATGTACCCAGTCTCAGATTAATCCTAGGAGAAATAGCCCTAGAAATCTTAAGACCAGTTATGGTAGTGACAATAATATGAATATATTTTTCAGGATTGCCAGTAAAATCAATAAGCCTGAAATAATGAGATCACCTCACAATTTTTGACACTTTTTTTCACACTTTGACTTACCATCTTGGAGGATAAGCTATTCTCAGAGACCTGTTTATGGGAAAACATGACTCAGTGCTGGCAGGCAATTTATGATCAAATAAGACAAGGAGGAAGTGGATGGCACTTGTGGGGCCATGGCAGAACTGGAGCATAACCATGGTGCCCCCACACCACAGAGCAGCATACAGCAAAACTGGGAAACATCTCTGAATGCTCAAGGAACAGTGATGGCTGAGACATCTGCTTCCCAGGCAGCTGTAGAGGTGGGGAGCTGTAAGAGGCAGGCTGCTCACTCTGCACAAAACCTTACTGCCTCAGGAAGCTAAACACAAATACTAGGGAATAAAGAGTTCTGTGAGTGTTCCTTCTTGGATGGGGGGTATAACTCTCGCTCGTGCTGAGCTCAGTGAGAATATTCACGTGAGCAACTGGTAATTGTGTGGGTGAGAGTTGAGCAGTCAAATCCTTAACCTGCTTTCTCTTGTTAAGAGATTTACAGCATTTATTGGTTTTCTTAAAACAGCCTCTTTCCTCAGATGAACCGGTGTCCCCACTCATCAGTGGCATTTCCTAATGATGTGCTTTATCCTCCCACAGATTCCTCCATCTCCAGTTGCCCGTATCACAGTGAAAGCTGTGGCTGTCACGGGCTCGCCCACACGCAGCCGCACTTCTACGGAAGAGTAAGTCCCTTCCCAGACTCCAACCATGCCTCTTGTTTCCCACAGGAAGGGGGAGATTGCTAAAGGTTATGCTGAATTTGTTATCAGCCATGGCCATTTATACAGCTATCATCTCAGTGCCCATTACAGCTCTACTTTATCGTTAGAAAAAAAGTCATCGTAATTCAAAATGAAAGTATTTTCCCCCCAGGAAGTCTGCAATATTTGCCCTAAAATGTTACTAGAAAATGTAATTAATTGAATTTAAAAAATATTATGTGTTAAAGTCTAATTAAGGAACAGCTTGACCATAGAACAAATGCACTCATCAGCAGGCAGTTAACCCAGACATGGATCTGGGTGGGATTTGGGATGCCACCATTTGTCACCTGAGGGACAGTAACTAGCTCTTTGTCACAGTGTCCTTGCACTCCATACACAGAGATGAAAGTTCCCCTCAGCCAGTGGAGCTCATCACTGCTTCATGGTCCCTGGGGCTTTGGTGGAAGGGCCCAGCTCTCTCCTTGGGCAATCCCCCTCTCCTTGTTGAGTGGCAATTGCTAGAGAGGATGCACGTAGAGTGGTCCCACTTGCCGCCCATCCTCTTGTGTGAGTGTCTCCTCCAGCAGTGAGAGAACAAGAGCACGAAGCTGAGAGGTGGCAGCCACAGCATCCCAGCCTCCTGACCCACAGAACCCCTGCTCCTTCCAGACTTGCCAATCCCAGGGCCGGGCCAGGCTTGGGCACATCTTTTCAGCCAGGCAGCTCTTGGTTCTGAGTGGCTGGTTGCCACGAGCAGGGAAGAGGAGGCAGGGAGGAACACTCTGTACACATCTTGTGTTTTATTTGTTAGCCACAGGCAGCACTGGAGGAAGACAACAGAGTATGACCTGGCCCTGCCACCAGGTGCAGAAGCTTCGCTACCACTGACAGGAGGCAACCTGTGTGGGACACCCAGCCTCCTGAGGAAGATGTGGATGAAGCACAAGAAGAAGTCAGAGTACCTGGGGGCAACAAACAGTGCCTTTGAGGCGGACTGATAAGGCTCAGCATCCCTTGGAAAGGCAGAAGGTCCTATAGCAGGACAAGGTGCTTTAGGATCAATGAGGGAACAGACACAGAACAGAAAAATTATATCCTTTTTATTACTTGATGCCATTGCCTCAGAACAGTGGGAGAAAGGCTAACAAAGGTAAAGATGGTGAACATGATGCAACTCAATGGCCTTTCCTTGTTGCATTACACTAAAATCCCAATTATCCCACTAGATTTACATCTTGACTTGATGCTGAGACTACTGCTGACACATTCACCATTTTTTATGTCCTGTCTGAATGAGCTCGGACTTGCAACAAGAGAAGCCTATGAAGAGATTTGTGTATTCCTGCAAGGCAACAGACTGATTACAGAGTGCCATTAAATCCCAGGGATCTACTTGTATGCACCATTGCTTGTCGTCTTTCCCCTCTCACATCATGAGATAAAAACCTCATCTTGCAATATGCTTGGCTGAATGACACATGCTAAACATCTCTTTTCCTTCAGTTTTGATGTTTCAAGGCAGGAGTAAAAGATGCAAAAATTCTAAAACAATGGGCCAGAACTGAGCAAGTTTGCAAACATATATACCAAACTTTGCTATGTGACAAGTGATTTGTGTTTTAAGGCGTCCTGCCAGATCAAACTATGAGCAACAGGATAACCTCAAGGGATACTTTCTGCCATAGAACCTGCTTATGAGTGAAATGGTAGTCAACAATTTACCCTCTAGACAGGTGGTAAAGGATATTACATTAAGTGCACAAAATACAAGGAGGAAGGAAAGTATGTAAATGGTGCAACTAGGTGACTAAGTATGAGATATTTGCATGCAAGAGACCTGTGCTTATGAATAGATGGGTTCAATGGAATTTGCTTCAACAAGTTTTCTCTCTTTTTTATTTTTTCAATATAGAAATTGCTGGTCAGGTTCTCTTCAATTTTTCTCTCAAAAAAGAACAAAACAATTTTACAAAAAAAAAGGTTTTACCACTGTTATGGACAATATTATATTAGTCATGAGCAGTACTTGCCTTCTGTGAGTGCTCTCCTAGTTATTATAAAAACCACTGGTTTCCCTAAATACAGAACTATATATTTAAAGTTGGAGGAGGCATATCTCTCGTTGTTTATAGTAATGATGACCTCTAATCTAACTGCCAATGCACCAAAGCGTAAATTAAAAATAAAAGTCTGGCTCTGTGACAGCAGCAGAGGGAAGGAGCTCCCTTCTGAAACTTGCCTGCCTGCAGCCAGTGCAGTGAAATGCACTGAGATGCCATCACAGACAATGCCATGGTGGTGAGGGGCAGCTGGCCCTGGTTAGGGGTCACCAGCTCAGGAGTACCAAGGGACAACCTGGATGGGAGGGAAAGACAGCCAGGACTTCTGGCTTTGGGTTGAGCAGCACACAGGAGAGGTTTGAGGCTTGACAGCCTGTGCAACCAAAGTAGATGGGATGGGAAAACAAATGGAGCAGGCCAGAAGCTTTACAGAGCATATGGTCCTAGTCTGTCGCAAGGAGGGCAACAGGGAAAACTTATTTAGGGCTGGACATGGTGGAAATGGTTGTAGGATGGGGATGGAAGTTCTTACTTAAAAATGTACCATGGATTTTAATGCTGCTAGAGCCAAGTCAGTTCAGAGTCTGCCAAGGAGAGAGTGGCACTACACCTTCATGAAATACCTCTGTCAGCCCTCCTGTTCAGCTGCCCATCGCTGCTTCAGTCACAGGCTCCTCCTTCAGAGGTGTTCAACTCGTCAGAGAAAAACTTCACACCTCAAAACCACACAGACCCTCCCTCCTCATTACCAAAGATAAAAGTCCTTCTCTGGCCCAGCAGCCTGAGACAGGGATGATCTGCTCTCCAGCTTTTATTTCTTGCTCCTGGGAAAGAAGGAGAACACGGTTCCTTGTGAACCATGTGCTGGCACAGGTGACCCAGTATTGACCATGTGTTCTCTGCCTAGGCATGAGAGAGCAATGCTGACACCCACTGAAGGCTGCACACCTGAACAGTTTCGTGTGAGAGATTTCTCACAGGGGTTCACCCACCTTTAAATTAGAGCCTGGCACACTGGTCCTGTGAAATAGTCTGAGAACCCTGACCCTGCCAACATCAGGTCCTCTATGACTGAACCAAGCTGGAGCCATAGTCAAGAGTTTCCTGAAACACTTTTTACAAATATTACTAACCACACTTCAGCCCCTCCTCAGCCCATAGAATTCCTGCCAGAAACCCATGTATGTATTTTTACATGTATGGTAAACCTAGTAAGTTTAGTGGGACTGCTCCCTTGCATAGCAGTACATACATTCAAAGAGTAGGGAGAAGACCAATTACTGTTTCCCTTTTTTGGTCTCATTTCCTAAACAAAGGAAAAATAAGGATCATGGATACACACTGGGAAAAGTCCATTTACTGCATTAGGTGTAATTAAGAGACTGAACATTTGTGGTACCTGCCCTTGTAGTTAACATGGCCCATAAAATACTCAAACACAGTCCAGGGCAGCAAGAGTTTTGTTTGTTGAGGAAGTTGCATTGTAGTAGTAGAAGTACTTAATTTGTTAATTAATAGCTTTGAGCAGTATGAAGATGAAGGCGGAGATGACTAATATTTCTTCTTAATAATTGCTGTATCTTGACATGTGTATTTATGCTTTTCTTATTTATTTATTTATTTATAATTTCGATCTACAAGAGAAGGAGCTATTTACGAGAAGCATATTTAATTTCCTTGTATTCCAGGAACTGCTGAGGAAATTTTTTGTATTGTAGTAGATATTTATTTTATTGATTTAAAAGTATGTTCTATTCTTTAAAAAAACCCAACAAAATAAACAAATAGCATGTGGTTACATATGGGTCTCAGAGACTTAAGAGTTTTGGGGAAGCATTTAGTGGCAAGTAAAGGAAGGTGTATGGTACTGAAAAAAGGTGAACCCCTGATTGCAAAGAACATTAACTTCTCCACAGCCTGAAAGTGTGAGTAGCTCCAGTATTGTACAGGCAATAGAACCATTTTGTTATCAGGTGTTCAGAGAGAAGCCCTGGCACTGTCAGCAGTTAGAAATCAGATTCACCTTTACACACATGACCTCAAGTACATCCCAGACACAACATTTGCACCACCTCCCTCTCGTCAAATAAGAGTGCCAAGACAGAGACTCCTGAAAGGGACTTAAGGCTCTGGTAAAGAATAAAGCCAATTGAGTTGTCAGCAAAGTCACTGAAGTTATCTCAAAGGTAACCCTGACTTTGGAGAGCCCCTGCTGAACCATGGCCCAGCCTGAGGTGAATGGCAGAGGACCACAGTAGCTCAGCCTAGGGAAGGTGACTCAGGACTGCAAGTGGAAAGAATTCAGGGTACAAGGAAAAAAGCAAGTGGTGTGGGCATGGTTCACCAACTCAGACTTCACAGCTCTCCATTAGAGTATGACTTATCCCCTGCCTGCCCCACTGCCCATAGACACACAGCTCTGGTGAAAAGTTATCACATTTCTGGCTCTTCCATTACAGACACCATCTATGTTTAGTATGAGCAGCCAGGGAGTGTCCTCTCAGTGACTGCCCACACCACAGGAACTAGCACAGATTTTTTCCAGGTCCTGGCCTCTGCTGGGAACTTATTTGTGAATACCTGATCTTTAGCTGCACACTAAAAATACCACCATGAGTATAGAAGAGGATGTGGATGTGCAATATATTTTCCAGATGAAGTTATACACAAAGCTGCATTAGGTTGACTCCAGCATACCATCAGAAAAATGGGAAATAGTGATTGCAAAAATAAGTGAACTTTACCATTTTTCCACCAAAGACAGAAGTTGTTAACCATGCAGCCAAAAACATCACCTCTAGCACTACCAGACACAAGCCTGTTGTCACAATTTATAACGTATGTGAGAAGATGCATTTTTCAGTGCATCTGTTTCTGTTTCATGTCAATTTATAATTTGATGTTTCCCAGAACTAAAGACTGACTAGGGCACTGATCTGACAGAAAAGGACTGCATGATGTTGGTCCTTCCCACTTACACTCATTTATAATTCATTTCCCCCCAAAAAATTTTTTCTAATTTCTCCCCACCATTTCAAAACCATCTTTCTGATAGAGGTACTCACTAAAATATGCATAATTACTTTGCATACCACTTTATTTAAATAAACTGTAGTGAATTTAGGCTAGGCTAATACATAAAATCACTCCTACTGATGCATGAAAAGAAAACACCTCAGATATGCCTTGTCCACCTTTCTTCCCCTTTTGTTCTCATTTTACAGTTCCTGTAGCAAACAGGGTTGCCAGAAGAGTCAGCCACAGACACATTAGTATTTGAGGGAATACCATACACTTTATACAGAAAATATTTAAACTCAAACATTGACATCAGCAGAATAATTTTACTTGTGTAAGTCACCCAGTCAGAAAAGTTGCAATATCAGAACTTGCACAAAATCTGACACAAAAATTGAAATAAGTCAGACTTCTCAGATGAGACCCCTGATAAGAAACTCTACAAACAATACAGATGTCAAATAGACACAATTATCTATGCGAAATTTTTAGAATCTCAGCATTAACTCTAGAGATGATTCACAAGTGAGCAGCAAAACCCTAAACCTTCAAGGTGAGTAATGATGTTATTCTGGGTAGTCCCAATCTCCTCCTTAGGATTACCTCCTGTGAGTATATCATCAATGTACTGGTAAACTTTCACTCCCTCTTCCACTGGTATCTTTTCCAATTCTTTTGCCAGCACATGGTGAGGTAAGGTGGGTGAATTCTTGTACCCCTGAGGAAGCCCTGTAAAGGTATATGGTTGCCCCATACACAAAGGCAAACAGATGTTGATCTCCTTGCTGCAATAGCACAGTAAAAACATGTCTTTAATATCAGTAGTGGTCATGACCCTGTGTGCCTGTTCCTGGATGGGGGCTGCGAGCCCAGTGATGTTTGGTATGGCTCCTGTTAAGGGGTCTGTGTCAGCACTGAGGCAGTAGTCTACAGTTAATATCCACTTACCATTCAGTTTTCATACTGGCCATACTGGGGAAGTGGAAGCTGAGTGAGTGGGGATAACAATTTCCCTTTTTTTCAAGTCCTCTAGGACCGTGGCAATTCCCTCCCAGGCCCCCAAGGGCAACGGATAGGGTTTGACATTTGTTAGTTTTGAAGGGGGAAGATTTGGGGCCATATGCAACAGTCTAACTTGGTGGTTGGTGGTCCCAAAGGACCACTGGCACCACAGATTGTCATGCCAAGTTCTCCCTTTCGGAACACCCAGTCCCAGTAAACTTAAAGGGAAGTGCCCCTGTTGCCATGGTAACAGTTATGGTAGCTTCTTCTCCCAGTAAGGTAAGACTAACTGCAGGGGTGGTTACTGGCTCTGACACCCCTAACACCTTCACTACAACCAAGGGCCGTTTGGACGAACAGCTCCTCAAGTGGCAGCTTCTTGTTTAGTCAAGGCTGGTATCTGAGCCCCAGTGTCCACTAAAAATGTTAGTAATTTGGTTTTGGGTCCAGGAGCTGCCGTCAACAGATGTCTCTGTTTCCATTTTCAGTGAGCTGTCCGACATAAACAAAGCTGCTGCCCCCCTGCACAGCTAAAGGGAGCGGAGCTTTCAGTTTCCCTATTTTGTTTAGCACACTTTCCTCCCCGCCTATGTTGATTAAAGGGGGTGTGCTGAGGTTAATACTACACTTCTTTGCCCTTGGTTTCTCAGATAGTTTGTCTAGCTGTTGTAGCACCACCTCTTCTAACTTGTCCAGGGGAAACCGTTCATAAGTTTTTAGAGACTCTTTTCTGCCCACCTTGTGACCAAATTGCCTCTAGTGAGTGGGCGCTCCAGCCAAATCTGATTGGCATGGGGAAGAATCCTGTGTGAAATCCTCAGAATAAATCAGGTGGTCCAGATTAGAAAGACATGTGAGCAGCAATTTTGAGGTACTGCTGTGATCACCTTGGCATGCCTGTTCCAGCCCCAGTGCTCCTGGAGCTGTAGGCTCTTTGACTCTCTCAACCTTAACCGTAAGCCTAACCCTAATGGCAGCTTGACACTGGGCCAGAGGTTCTCATTGCCATAGGTGGCACAGATTAAAGAGTGTGGAGCTGGCAGTGGTGGCACCCTGCCCTGATGCCCTTGTAATGCCTTTTCAAGTGCCAGTGTCCCTGGAGATGTAGGCTCTGTAGATCTCTGAAACCTAAACCTAACCCTCAGGGCATCTTGTCACTGGGGCTGAGGTCCCCATGCCCATGGGCAGTCCAGATTAGAAAGATGTAGGAGCAGCAATATTGGGGCCCTGCTGGGATCACCTTGACATGCCTTTCCCAGCCCCAATGCCCCTGGAGCTGTGGGATCTTTGACTCTCTCAACCCTAATGCTAAGCTACGTGGTATTCAAAACTTGTAAGTGGCAGAACTCTTGTTTAAATATATGGGCACACAAATCACTAATATAAAAACCAAACTATTTAGAAGGAAAAAAAGGAGTTTAATATTTAATTCAGTGAGATGAAGGCCCAGAAAACCCCAACAGCTTAGATCAAAGGAGGACAATTCAGGATTCAATAAAAGCAGTGTGAATGATGTGCCTCTTCTTAGCCATCAGGTTGGGGTCCCTACTAAAAGACACATGATATTTAACAGCCTTTAATTAATAAGCCCTGTGGAGTAGTACAGGGCCTCAGAGCCGGCCCAAAGGTGGCAGATCAATGCAGACATTTGCTGGCAGCCCCCAATCCCAGCCAGGTGTTCCACCACATCAGACCTCCTGTCCTGCAGATTCACCTGCTTACATTTGACTCTGCTTTATTTTAGACTGATATTTCCCTACTGAGCCGTCACGTTTTGCATAGCAGTGAAACAGCAAGAGGCAGCACACCATCTATTTGTCTGATGCTCCTTTTTTGGGGGAGGATGAGGTTCACTGGACCATAAAGCAGAAGAGACATGCAAAGGCCCCTGAAGCATGCAGAGTTCTTCACCCCTGTGTCTGACGAGGCACTTTTGTGTGAATTGAGCCCTGGGTGCAGCCCTGTCGGGAGTGATGCTGTGAAACCAGACACTCTGCCTGTGATGTGCTGGCACAAGCAAAGGTGGGGCTCACAAAACAACAGTCTCCTCATCAAAGGTGTTATCTTAGTAACAAGGTCCACAGTACACATAGCAAAAACTTCAGAAATTACAGCCCACTTAGGCAGTGACCTCAAAGATCATCTAGTTCCAAGCCCTTGTCATGGCCAGGGATACCTTCCACTAGATCAGCTTGCTAAAAACCAGCCTGACTTTGAACTCTTTCAGGAATGGGGCATCCACAACATCTCTGGGCAACCTGTTCATGGCTCCCACAGTAAAGAATTTCTTCCTAATATCTAATGCAGACCTACCCTATTTCAGTTGAAAATAATTCCCCATTGTCCTATCTGTACATATCCTTGTCAAAAGTGCCTCTCTAGCTCTCTTGTAGCTCTCTTAAGGTACTGGAATGCTGCTTTAAGGTTTCCCAGGAGCCTTTGCTTCTCCAGGCTGAGAACCCCAAATTCTCTCAGCCTCTCTCCATAGGAGAGGTGCTCCAGCCCTCTGAGCATCTTCATGACCCTCCTCTGGACTTGCTCCAGCACATCCAAATCTTTCTTATGTTGTAGGGCTCCAGAACTGGACACTGTAGTCCAGATTGGGTTTCACATTACTCATCTCTCTCATAATGAACTCTTATAAATGGTGTTCATCAACATTCAGACTCTTACAATGTCTATTCATTTAGTCTCAATTGCAATATATAAAAATCCAAGCCTGGTTAACAATTTTTTAAAATAACTTACAAATAGAAATACCAAGTTATTTAGCTGACAACAGCATACTGGAAGTAGGTCATCCCATTAGCTGAAGAGACACAAATATTCTAGGGGAAAAAAAAAGAATAACCAATAAGCCTCAAATAATTTTCCTCCACTGACAAACCCTTTGGCATGGATATTCCCAGCAGCTGATGCGCTGGGCTTCTGTGCTTCAGTGCACCAGCCACATGCAGCAAAGACCAAGGTGTGTGCAAAGCTGATGTGGGGCAGGCAAGGCTGTGAATGAAGGTTGCTGTCATTCAGCCCGTGGGGTTGCAAGGGAATCTTTCTTTTGTGACTGTTGCACACAGCTGAGCTGACACATAACCTCACATGCACTCTGGCTGTGAGGCCGTTTTGGAGCCAGGCACAAGGCTCTCACCAGACACAGGGTCTCCATGGAGAAAGCAGAGATGCTCAGGGGCTGTGCAGTGCCTCAGGCAACGCCCTTTCTTCCATGATCTTCACCACCTAAAGAAATGAGACAGTGTGACAGAGGAGTCACCCCAGCTGTGCAAAACAGCTATGGTCTGGTTGCCACCACTCCAGCACCCGTCTTGCCTACATCAATCCTCCCTGTGGGTAAGGACTGAGAAACAGCCATGCAGTCCCTTCCCAGGAACCACCTGGAGCAGAAGGACTCAGCCCATTCTGCCTTCCTCTGTGGCTCTGACATTCCCAGCCATGCTACAGTCAGCCCCCTCTATATCTCCTCATGCCAGGGAGGGTATGTCGATGCCATGCTTGCACATCTCTTGTAGCAAACACGTGGAACAGGGTCTGGCCCCATGTGCACACCAGCCACAGCAGCTGGACACATCAAGGGGCTCTCTGCAGCCCTCAGCTTAAGCTTCCAGGGTTAAAAATACCTTCCTACTGCTGGGCTGGAGACACTCATATGATGAAAGCTTAACCAGCACCATCAGTAGAAGTGGAAACACTCTGAATTCAAGCATTGAGGGGGTCAGCAGCCTCAGCCCATCAATAAAGGGTCATAAAAACCATTGCTCACCCAGTCCAGTCGCTAAAGCTGGCACCAGTAGCTCTGTACAGATAACAGGGTAAAGAGGAAGACTGCACATTTCAGCTGATAGCAACCTTTGTACAAAAGCAAGAGTAATGGCTTATTGACACAACTCGTGTTTGTAGCCATGGAAAGCTGGCTTACAGCAACCTTGTCACTACACAGCAGTCCCCAGCACGCATATGGAGTATTGTGTGAATTACCAGTGCAAACATTACAAACCAGCATCGTCCTTCAGGTTATCCCACTGGGTTGTCCAGGTCCATAACCAGGTTTTGGGGGGCATCACCCCTTCAGAAACCGTGAGAGATGTGGGAGGGTGGTGGATGCTCTTCCCAGAGGGTGGGAAATCCCTGCCCTTCCTTTCTGGGTATCCTTTAATGGAGAAGAGAGGCAGGCAACCACCCAGGTGTGCAGAGGTAAATGCTGCTTTACTCAGACACAGGCTCCACGTTCACATCTCTCCCTATGTCACCAGCTACCCTGGCTGGCATCATTATCCTCTGACTCATAGGTGCCTGCATTTCTCTCAGGAGAGTGTTGGTATTAACAAGCTTGCAAATTGCTGTTCTGCAAGGTATTTAAAGGCTCGGTAAAAGCAAACATCAACAAAATAAAAATCTACTCCAGCTAATCCAAGTGCCTAAAAATAGGGTACAAAACTGCTCTGCTGTGATAAACCTACATGAATTTATAAAGTCACAGAACTGCATCACAGCTACTGAGCTGAAAACTTAACGGTGACTGTTAAAATAAGATGGGGAAAAGTAAGTTTCAAAACAGACAGAACAGGCATAAAGTTAACACACAGCTCCTGGCATCCCATGGACTGCTCAGTTTTCAGTAGTTCACCTGAAACACAAAGCACATGATGCAGTCAAAATGCTAAAGAAGGCTCTGACCAGTCCTAACCTCCGGGACTGTGCCCTGCTGCCATGGAAGCCTTCTCCACAGGCTCCAGAGGAGGGGGCTCACTTCATGCCAGAGAAGAACCCTTGTCTTCACAAAAGGGACCCAGCAGCCCAAACTTCAGCACAGTCTGTGTTTAGTTGCTCACAGTTTTGGACCTTATACTTTCCATGAGGAGTAATATTTTTGGAAAGAACTCAACTTGAGCACTTCCTTTTTCCAGGACCTGACAAATGCTAAAAAGCCCTCTGCCCACTAATCTCTTTTTTGATGCACCATAATAGACTATTTAACAGATGTTTGGGGTGAAGTTAGAGATAAATGAGATTATGGAGACAGTTTTATGCAATAGTCAGGTCACCCAGTTACAGCAGTCACATTTGTCCCTAGAAATTATCAGGTCAGCACCAAAACCACTTTAGTAGTTCTGCCACAGAACCCACAACAGAAGGGAAAGTCCCAAGTCACCTCCCCAGCGTCTAGTTGTGCTCCCAGCTGGAGGGCTGTTAGTTTAAGCAGATTATTTCAGAGAGAAAGTAGCACATGCATGAGCCCTGCAACAGCCCTCTGCGACACAGGACTCAACAGCTGCCTTAGAGAACATTTCACATGATCAAGATATTGCCTCACACTTGCTACATAGAGGGTAGGTGTTGTATAAAACCACCCACTGACACACACACACTTTCCCTCGTGGCTCAACACCTGCTCGCAAAGGACAGTGTGGTAGTGTCCTGCTGGGGCAGGGGACATCCGTCTTCACCCTCTCCTAGCCAGCAACCCACTACAAAGTACCATCACCCACTGCAAAAGCAACTGCTTTATTTCCTTTCATTTCCCATGAGGAAATAGCACAAAGTCTGTGGAATCAGGGCAAATGCACACAGCTATTATCCAGGTTCCTGCATCTTGATAACTGGTGCAGGCATGGAGTCCTGGCTGATGTCATACACTGGGAAACGAAAGGGCTTCGATCGTATGTTGGAAACAGTGTTATGTAGAGTTATTCTATTGCTGTTCCATCAACATCCAGGATAGCTGGACATGTGTCACCTTAGGCTGCACACAGCTGAGCAAGAGGCAGCCTGTTACCAAGACCCCAAACTGGTTGTGCACTGTGACTCATGGGCAGCACTGCACCTCAGGACACCGGGGTTGCTCATATACCACATGCTGCAGGGCAGGGACAGCCAGCCAGAAACAGCCCTTGTGTCTACACCCTTGTGAACAGCCAGCTCTGAGTCTCTGATTAGGTTTTATTTAGGTGGCACAAACCTCAGCTGGTTCTCTGTGCATGGTCCAGTAATTAAAATTCCTCATGGAAAACAATTCACACAGCACAATGTGATAAGAAAAATATTCCCACAAATGCATCAATATCTTCCAGTGCTGTGAGGCATCCAGGTGTGGGTTTAAACTACTTTTAAAAGTAAAACTTAAATCTTTCCAAATTTCCCCCTGCAGAGGCTCCAGGTCAGGTCTGTCAGAGTACCTGTGTGCCTCTGAGCACTGTGGGGACAGACTGAGCAGCACAGAGTTGGGGCAGTGCCTGCGTTCCTCACCTCCTCTGTTCATTTCAAACCTTCACCAGACCTTCAGAACCAAACCCCTCCTTTCTCACTCAAACCCAAACAAAGTTTTTAGCATCACCAGCTGACTGCTGCTGGGAATGAGGTCACAGCAAGGCATCCAGAGCAGAGAACGAGTCCGGCAACTAGCCCAGCAAATGAAGGTCTCTGCTATAAAGCTATTGAGGTGTCTGAAGTTCTTTCTTCCCTCCAAGATCTATGTTCTGCCTGCTTTGCAGCTGTCATATTGCTTAAGTAAATCAATAGGCAATAGCTTCCTTCATGTTCAGTAGAAAGCCAGAAAGACTTTTTGTTCTGGGTTATGCACAGAAGAAAAACTGTTCATAAGCATTATGCTACAATGTAGTCACTTCTATTCTGCCATCACACTCTGTGAGACAAAAAATTGCAAAAAACTCTGCCTGAAAATATTCTGTTCCCAGTCATTACACATAAAAACATCTCCCAAATGATCTCTCAGGTTTTAAATTAGAAACAAAATAAAATCTTTAAATTAAATTTAAAAAATAAAAATAAAGCCTAATGGGGAAAAACGTTACCAGGGTACAATAACAAATGCTTTGGTCCAGCCACCACCTGAAGTTTAGGGGTGTGTGCATGTGGGTTCAGCTCCAAACTTCATGACATCTAATATCAACACTCAGTAGACACACAGATGTGCTGGCACCCAAGGTGGTCCTGCTCATTTAGCTCTATAGATTTTAACTAAATCAGCATTATCTTTTTCTCCCATCCTGCCTCAGTCAGACCTTGCACAATCATGGTGAATTTTTTCAACATTTTTAATTATTTGCATTTTTGACTCTTTAAGCAGAGCTGGCTCCAAGCGCCTTTGCAGAGCATGCCTTTGCTATGTATGTAAACAGTCTCTAGCAACAGAGTTTAAAGGACATAGAAGGATGAGGTAGACAAGGACTGCTGCTGACAGCCAGATCCAGTGCTTGCCTACCTGCAGAGCAGAGCTGCTATGGGGCAGGGAGCTGGGCTGGAAGTGGGGTGCTCACACCTCCCTTATCACAGAACCTGACATCAAACCTTGGGAAAGATGAAGATTGGAGGCTGCACATGCTTCCTCCCTGAAATTGCACTTGCAACCACTAACTCTCTTCAAGGCAACATTTCTCATCTTACCTTGCTGTTACCTGTGCATTTAGACCTGGAAAGGAGAGAAACATGCATACTCCTGCCTTCCCCAAGGGCAAGGAACACAATGCTAACCCATACAGGGCCAGGCTGGGTCATAAACACAGACCCTGATGACTCCTGTGCGAATATTTACCAGCAGGAAACATAACAGAACCACAGAATATGCTGAGTTGAAAGGGTCAATGAAAGGATCATTGATTCCAACTTTCAGCCCTGCACAAGACCATCCATAGAACAGCTGACAGTGTCTGTTTATTTATTAAATAAATAAGTTCATATTTATTTATGAACTTCTAGGTCCAAACTAAGGCTTTGGACCTAGAAGCTCTACTGAACATGATTTCCAGAGGACTTAAATTCTGCAGCTATTTACAGACACATGGTTGAGGGCCATTCACTATATGTGTGAGATGGGAGCACTTCAGGTGAAGAGAAATTCCCCCAATTGCTATTAATACCCATGTTTGCTCCTGAGCCATTGCTGAGGGAGGGAGTCAGATGCCACACCTTGTCACCAAGCTCCTCAGGAGCTCTGAGAAGAGAGAGGCATCTGCTGCCAGCCAGCCATGGCTCTCCTCTCCGGGGCCAGGACCAATGGAGCTCCTGCGCCTGCTCGAACTTTTGCCACCTCCACTGCACCCTGAAAAGGGTGACCTCAGGTGACCCAGGCCATGTTTGCCATTTTCCCTCAGCCAGACAGACAAAAGCAATGGAAGATGTAATATGTTTTGCACATTTGCCCAATGCAATTAGCAACAGGCTCTTAGCCGAGGGGCTGCATTGTCACACTCAGCTGGAGCCAGCTAAGCTGATTTGTCCGTGTTCGCAAAACTCCCCTTTCACAGGCCAGTGACTACGGTCAAAGGACAAACTGATGAGGTCCCATGTTGGCCCCAGCTGCCAAAAGGTCCACCCCCTCCACTTGGCCCTACAAGGAGTCTGGAAATTTCTCTCTTACTGCTAGACAACCAGGTCCATGCTCCAGGAACTTCCAGGCTCCCTCATTCTCCTGTTCTGCGCTGGAACACTTCTGCCCCAGCTTGGCTGGCCGAGTGGCTGAAACACCCGTGCCAGCACTGCAGGCTAGTATTTGCAAACTACACAATGTACAAACACAAGCATAACCATCGCTTACTTGGCCCAGGGGAAAATGCTTGCACTCCAGAGTGCTCACCACAAGCACAAAAGGAGCGAGCATCAGCTCAGCAAAACCAGGATGCTCCATACTCAGTCACTGACAGTTTGCTAAAGGAGATGCTGTATTAACAATTAAAAAAAAAAGGGGGGGGGGGGGGGGGGGGGAGACAGGGGAAAGAAAAGAAAAAAACCTCTCCTCTTCCCGCCAAAAATTATGCAGCAGCAGGTCCACAGAGTGTCTGCCAGATGACCCGCTTGTCACACTCATAATTGCTTCCCATCTGGTGTCTGGAGCACACAAAGCCTGGCCGTTTGCCAGCGCAGGACGACGCACAAACTGGCCTACTTCTGGTGACACGGGCCCTCCAGACACCGCTGATCCCCTGTTTCCGTATGGCTGAGGAAAACGTGGCATTCATTTGTAAATTGCCGGCGGCTGATTTATCCTGCTATTCGCCGCGCTCAGCCCGGCTCACGCTTCCCCTTGGCTGCGCAGCCCCAGCCCCGGCGCCGGGGCGAGCCCTCGGACACGGAGTTGCCACAAACGCTCGCTTGCCAGCCTGACAAGGAGGCGCACAAGGACGCCGCCCGCCCGCACACCACTCAGCCTTGAGATAAGCACAAGCCAACTCATCCCTACTATACACAGAAGCACAGATTCAGTTACTCCGGTGTACAAAGCTGATTCCTTTTCCAAACTCGTTCTTTCCACCTAAGGTGTAGGCATAGTTCTGCTGTTCAGACAGTTCCTACAAAGGCTTTTGAGATACTTTGTATCACTGTGTATGAGCAGTCTTCAATAAGCACTTTTCTCTGACTTTTCTTTGTCTGCTCTACCGGTATGTCCTATTAATTAATTGTTTTTTATTTAATGCCTGCTGGTGTAAGAACCTGTCACCCTCAAAAAGCCGAGCAAATCAAACTGTGGGACAGACCATTTCAAAGCAGAGTGCACAACACTATAAGGGGTAGTCTGAAGCTCTGATGGCTGTGCAACCACCAAACATCACTTTTACAAGGAGTAACTTATGACCAAGTAACTGGTCAATGGTGGGCAAGGAAGTAAATCCTGAGTAAAGCAGAATTCCCCCTCCCCAGAAGAGAAAAGCACCCCTTCCCCTCAGACTGTGACACACGACAGTCACACATGTCCATCACTGCCAGCCAATACACAGCCCATTCCCATCTTGCTTGCACTAAGGCTGTTAACATCCATTCTCTCTGTAATCAGAGGGTGTGATGACACAAGAAATCAGAGGTAAGGTTTATAATCCAGAGGACTCTAAAAATATACCCAAATTAGAACCCAAAATTTCTGTAAAATGTAGTAGCAGGTAGACAGAACTCCCATTGCAATAGCATTACTGGGGTGATACAGCCCAACAGTGGGCACTGTCAGAGGGCTCCTTTCTGTTATGTACCTCACAAAAAAACACACAGCAATGAAGCAGAAGAGAAAATGAAATTAAGAAAGAAAACCACACCACCAACAGAAGCTGAAACTGAAGAATGCTATATTGCACATCTCTTACTCCTGATGCAAACAGAAGCTGCACTACTACAGTTTCTTCATTAAGGTGGTATACTTTGAGCATTTGGATTTTTGCTTCATACAAAAATGTAAGATTGTGTATAAATGTCCAAAACTTACCTGTTCTTCAAAAACATCATGCTAGCAGAACTACAAGGATCCCATTGTTCCCTTCAGCTGCAGGGCAAGAATCCAACCCACTCGAGGGATAAGCTGGCTGTCTCCAGGGGAAGCCACACACACCAGTATGCTGCAGCTTCAAGTGGGACCAACCTTTTGGCTCTGCTGGCTCAGAAACAGTAATCCATAGCTTCCTCATGAAAGTAAGCATTTAAGCCTGTAAAGCTTCAGTTTATCCAACATCAAGGAAAACTTATGAAAAAAAATTAAATGAGGTCTAGCACTTGAAGACATTAGTGTATTTTCTGCCTAGCTACTGAACCTTTATCAGAGCATTTGTTGCAAAACCAAATGCAAGAATCAATTTCAGTTTCAAAATTTTTGTTGTTGGCATTGTGTGTCTTGGTCACAGGTATGGTGCAACCTTGGCCTATTAATATTCAGTGTTAAAACCTGTATTTCACAAAGCTTGATTCACTCACAGCATCGAATCAGTTTTAGTTTGTTTCAAATCTAGTAGTCATTCCCTATAAAATCTGATTAACAGCAGTAAGAACTGGGATTATTCTCACCAATCAATTCCTTAAGGACCGTTTCTTCCAAGTAAAAGTCAGACCCATAAGAAAAGCTTCCAGAGTTTTCATATAATAAAACTTGGGATTATAGTTCCTGCCAAACCTGTCTTATTGGCTGTCCATCTGCTCTACTTTGTTTCACTGAGGAAAGTCAATACAGAAG
This sequence comes from Acrocephalus scirpaceus scirpaceus, assembly GCA_910950805.1. Lineage (NCBI taxonomy): Eukaryota > Metazoa > Chordata > Aves > Passeriformes > Sylviidae > Acrocephalus > Acrocephalus scirpaceus. The sequence continues at coordinate 91,614,582 of OU383773.1, forward strand.
AAGAAACTTGCTGCATCATTAGACTTTGCTTTCCTTTACCTAAACTTTAGTCCCATTTCAGACACCAGAAGCCAGCCAGGAGACAAATAAAAGCTCTAGTCAGTTCACCTCACTTGTTCCAAGTAATGGAAAACTTCACACTTGCAAACAAATATGAGCATGTTTGCAGATTACTCATACAGTGGTCTGGCTATGACAGCCGAATCCCCAGAAAAGCCCCTGTAACAGTAAGAGTTTGCTCATACAGCTTAAAGCCAGATGATACAAATTACCAGGACCTATTTCTGACGAATTGGCTCATGTTAATCCCTCTAGTCCTTTTCCTTCAACAGAGTACCTTAGTTGTAATTTCTATTGTCACAAAACTGAGAAATGGAAATTTTGCATTGAATGTCCATGTTTCTGTCCGTGTAAGAGAGTTTAAGTCTAACACTAACTCAGATTGATACATGTTCATGAGAACTACTTAGGGGAGGGGAAAAAAAAATCATACTGGCACAGCTTACACTAGCATTTACCTCCCATGACTCACGTACACATACTAGAATACTTTTACCCTACAAATGAAAGGAATGTAACAAAAGCTTTACACTATCAGCATTCATTCCTCAAATTGTCTTCTATAGATAAAAAATTGTGTTACAGCTTTGAGAGACAAATATAAACTGATAATCTGATACAAGTAGGCTTACATGCAGATTGAATCGAAGCAGGTACTGCCAAGGGACTTCATCCTGCTGTGTAACCCACTGATTTCCACATTTGCTGGCTCTGCCCAGCCCAGGAAACACAGGTCTCTTGCAGTTCCACAGGCACACACACATACATGTTGCTTTAACGAGCACTAAGTATTACAGTTGTCAAACAAAAGACACTTACAGTAACCTGGTACATAGATGCTTTATTTCTGACATTAACACGGTCTGTATTGTGAGATTCTCTTACATGAAAGAATAGTTTGTAGTACAACAAAAACTAAGATAAACAAGGCATTTGTTGCACGTCATGTCAAACCTTAGAACAAAAATATGGTAATATGTATTTAGGTTTCATGCAAGTTTGGCTGCTGCATGTACAATTTATCTATAAACTGAAAGAAATGCCAATGCACACAACATTCAAAAAGTAATAAGATGCCTGACATATGAAAGATTAAAACCTTTCTGCTAAAGCAACAAAGTAGGAGTTAACTAAACGATCCAACCAATACCAACACAAATTATTACTACTTACCATAAATCTATCCTTAAACTTGGTATAGGTAGCTTTGATGATACCATTTCTACTTTAATATACCATCCAGATTCTAGATAGTCATTCTGTGTTAATGTCTGATTTCATTTTTTGTGAATTAAATGCTGTCTCCAGCATTACATGTTGCTGTTAAATCTGTTCAGGTAATGCACACCTAAATCTAGTACTGCCAAGAATTCCTCTAAATTTTGCTAGGTGAGGAGTAATCCTGGCATGATGGGCATTTTCTGATCCCTTGCTTATAATAGGATTCCCGCCCCCCTTAAAATTTTGATGTGAATTAAAAATTGCTAAAAATGTTTGTGCCTACTACTATCAGAGCCAATATCAAAAAGCTCATAAAAACAAGGATTGTATAAGCTTTGAGATGCTTTAAAAAAGTTTAAGAACCCATTACCTTCCTTGTGCCGCTCCTCACATGTTAAAATTCTCCATTAATTAATTCTTCTCTACCATCTTTGATATTAAAGTGTTAGGAACACTTTCCACACCCTGCATAGTACTGGTTGATCTCATAAAGTTAACTAGAGAACCTGACATCATGTAATTTTACATACAGTGCATATGATGCTCGCTCTTTCCATCTCTCATAGCAGCAAGCCGATTCTGCCACGATCTGTAGCAGCACATCCGGGAGTGGAGAGGAAGAGTGTTTGAATTATAAATAACTAAAACTACAGTGTACAATTCTGTTTACCTGTCAGTATCTGTTGAGAGCACTCCATTATAACTTGCTCGAAATTAACTACATAAAAATCTCTACAACGAAAGCAAACCAAAACATTCCTTCAAAACCAAAAATAAAGACATAAAATAAGTGCAAATACCTAAAATAGGCAACTAAAGCAAGTGTTGTGACCTGTATACCTTTAAATAAGGACAAAGATTTTTCATAAATAAAAGAATGTTCTCTTTGCTCTTCAAATGTTTAGTCAGTATATAATGGTCAAAGTTAAGTGCAGATACAATTGTTTTGAGATCCAAGGTGCCAAGTTTCTTTAAAAAAAAAAAAAAAGAATAAAATATATATATTGAAAATGCATTACTTTTTAGTTCCTATGCAGGACAAAGTACTCCTCGGTCACATATAAGACCCCACCATTTCTTTCTAAATATATTTAAACAAGGTACAGGAACAGTTGCTGTATAATACAGGAATACCTTGTAATTATGTTGTAGACCAACATGATTTTAGGGCTATAGTGCAATCTTCATGTAGATGTAACATACTGTATAGATTTTTACACTTCACCACTGTAATTCTTCTGCTATTTCATATATTTTAAACTTGTCCTTTTTTCATTTTAGCTGTTTTAACAGGAAACAACATTGGCCTCTAGACAACCTGCATACATATAAATATCTACATTTAAGCTCTGAAATGGAAATAAATTATAAAAACAGACTCCTTTCCAATTTACAAAATTTTGCTTGTTCCTACATACTGTACAATACATTCAACAATCATCTCATTTTGAGATTTATGAAGAAAATACTGATGCTTTACACTAAACTTAATTCACCCCCCTCTGCCTACTTCTAGTACCATTTGCAAATAAATATATTTAACACTGTAGTTAATTTCATTGTTTTGCAGCATACCAAAAAAAATTAGTAGTGCAACTTTCTATTCTTCCTTTGTACACCTTTCCATTGTGTTTCTTTATATACTAGAAAATGCTACATAAGCAAAAGCACATTCAGTCATGTATGTTGCTTGTTTGGAAACCAGTAACAACCTATAAACCTACTCTATATTGAAAATGCGCGAACAGATAAAAAAGTGATGCAAGTCAAAAGAATAAATATGAAAAATAGACCTAAAAACTGTATGTTGTCAGTACTGCAATGCATTTTACCCTTCTTTACATTTTAGGGGATTACTCTTTTACTATCTAAAAAATTCATTGCAGAAATGTTTGCGGTATCCCTTTGTAAAGAATGCAAGAGCTTCATGTCTGTTCTTGGTCAGTCAAGAGAAGAAAGGAAGCTTTAAGGTAGCTTTAAGGTTTCCCTTGGCAGACTCTCTCAAAGACTTAATTTCCAAGTACGGCACTGGAGTAGCCTTCAACATTGTTTCAGTTTCAATGGAAAGAGATGGTTGTCAGTCACAGTGACCATCACAGTATCAGAGACCTTGAATTGCTGTTGGTAGCTGTGTATGTGCTCAGATACCTTCTTGCTTGTTCCGTCATGATAAGCTGGTCTTCTGTTTTTCCATAAACAACTGCCTCCCAGTCACGATTTGGCTGCATAAAATAAAATTCCGTTAAAAAGGTTCTTTTAACAAACTAAAACACTTGAGCAATTCTCATACAATGTTTCAGAGTAATAATAAATTCTTAAAGGCTAGCAACAGTACATTTTACTGAGAAGGATCTAGTTCTACAGTACAATACTTAAAACTTGTGACAAAGCTCCCTCTCCACCCCTTAATCCAGCTCCCCAGCAGTGCATCTGGGTTACGCTTCAAGTTCTAACACAACAAAATGAAAAACACTCTTCAATAGAGTCTAACCAGTTCAACAATTAATACATAAAAGGGAAGCTAATTAAGTTATCTTCTCTTTGATAACTTCCTCTTTAAATGTTCCAAGTTCAAAAGGCAGAAAAACACATTACTGACAGCCGTCTGGAGACACCAAGGAAGGTAAAATGATTTGGGAGCTGAAAACGGAGATAGTGAAGAACTTTACCGAACCAAGCGGCAGCTGTGGAAGAACAGTCAGATTTTTGGGGAATATATTAGAAGTGGCAAAGGAATTGGGACTAACAATGATGAACAGAAGAATAATTAAGCTACTAGTCCTGTTTTTTCCACGAAGTAAACCCTACTTCTTCACATGATGTACTGAATCTCGAGTTGATTCGTTTCAGCTCCAAATTGGACCTGACACTGGCTGATTGTAGGATGACGAAGAATGCAAGACCCTCTCCCTCCCACATCGAGCTAGAAACTGATCCAAAGGATCAGTTCCGCATATTGATTCACAAAGAAAATTAGCTGTTTGAGTTTCTCTGTAAATTTAGCACAACTTGATTCATGGAAGGGGACTTGGGGTTAGAGAGGCCACAAAACTGTAAGGGAATTTCTCTGGGGAAAAAGAAAAAAAGATGGTTCAAGGAAAATATTTGTAAGTATACTATGACTAAGCTCCCCTTTTAAGTATTCTAAAGACCATATTTCTGGGCCTGATAGATGTATTCATCTTTGCTGCAATTCACAGCAAAGAAATTTTTCTTTTTTTTTTTTTCAAATTTTAATATCACAATTAAATGAACTTTGTTCTTCTTCCTCATAAGAAAGGATATATAAGAAAGTAATACTGTTTCCTCTCTACTTAAAAACATCATTGTTAAAGCAATTAAGTAGAAAATGAATGATCAGGCTCCAGGCATCCCGTCTTTTGGGGTTTTTTGTTTAATTTTTTCATTAGTACAGAGCTGTAGATATTCTGAGAAGACAAAAATACTTTATACTTTAACTCCCTATGAGACAAACTGTAATTGGTACAAAGTCAGGTCAAAGAATCTCTTCTTAGAGTTGATGGTCAGGACATACTCAGAATGAAGACTAGGTTCCATGGTTTTGCCACTATGGAAAATATACAGATGTAAAAGAATGAGCCTATTACAAGAACAATTACCAAACAGAACCTGTGGATGAACTCTGCTTAATGGGCTTATTATGAAGAGTAAGCACCAAACAAATTGGAGAAACTGAAGTCCTAAAGAAGTTTAGTTTACACCAGGTCAAGTTTTCTAACTCCTAGTCTTCGGTGCCCAAACCTCTTTTGTAGGGCTCCTCTACCCTGGTTTTTTTTTCCCTCACACATCTAAATCTTAGTGAAACATCAGTTTGTTTCATTGAAACGAAGTGTGAAACATCAGGGTTGTATTTGAATAACTCAGCTATGAATAAACACTCTGCAGAAAAATGACCAACTTACAAGAAATAAGAATCATGGAAACACTGAAACTGGATCACTGATTTCAACAATTCTAGACATTAGTGCAAGACAGAAACAAAACAACACAAAATTTCTTTGTTAACCTGCTAACAGAACTAACAGAATTCTTTGCATCCAGACCTGAAGAGCTTTCTCCATTTTGACATTTTTTGTAGCACATGCATTCAGTTTCTTCTTAATTACTGCATTTGCTTTGTTTGCTGGATTTGTATCCTGTTTTTCTGATGTCAGGTTACATCTGTTGTCTTGTATTTCCAACAGTGGAGTCATTAATAAAGATGTGGTATATGCATTTTTTGACTATTGACAAAAAAGAGAGTAGGGAACAGGAATAATCATTAGTAATTAATACAAAAAGACTTCAACTGCTGTGTTCAGAGAAGCCAAAATGTAAATAAAGCAAATACTATCAGAAAGACCCTAGGAAAGAATCTGAAAAGAAAATGTAATGAACAGTATATGAAGAACTAGCCTGGTCCATACTGGGAGCCACAGTCCATACTAAGCATAGTACAACAAGCAGCTGCTAGCATGGTTTAGGTATCACTGAGTAGACAGTTTCTTTATTCTAAAGCCACATCACTCTGATACACTTTGTTAAGAACAAGATTTGATAAAGTGGTAACTACAGAACAGTAAAAAAAACCCGAAAAAACTAACAACTTTCACTTCTAGGACAATCCTTGTGAAAGTAAAGACAAGGAGACTAAAGTCCAAAAAGAAATATCACATCAGTTTAAGAGGAAGGAACTGCTTTAAGAACTGAAATAAGCACTGGATGGATCATCCCAGAAGAATTTTATATATTGGTAATGTCTTTGGAAATAAAAAGAAATTAATCCAGCTTCAGTATACAAAAGTGGAAGACAGATACATGTCAATTTTAAAGACCAAAAATTAGACCACAATAACAGTGGCATAAGTACTTGCTTGCTTACAAAAACATCCTATGAAACTGCGTTAAATCACCTTTATTTATTCTACCTCAGAACTTATTCCTAAATTATCATCACATGGAAACACAATTTCTACCTTAAGATTGGTATATTTTTCATTTTTAAATAAGATACTACCACTATCTCTCTTGCTAGGAGTCAATGTTCTTGTTGCACCAGCATTCCTTATGAAAATGAAGGAAAACAACTTTTCCCCAGTCGCCAGCCTTTACCAGAACACAACATCATGGTTTTATCTTAACGTGGGCTCAGTGATACACAATGATGTGTCATAACAAGATATCACTCAGAGAACAGCAGGCATTTTGGTCATGATTGGAATGGCTGCAGCACTGCTGCTACTCCCAAGAGATGCTCCTGGGGAAGCTGGCAATTCCCACTAGGTGGCAGAGCACCCAATACCCAGCAGGAAGATACCAAGGCTTGGCACAGAGTCCAAGAGGCACTTTAGAAGGGAACTTAGAAAACCAGTTAGAAAGGAGTATGACCTAAGCACCTTACACAGTCTTTTTAAGGACCTTGGATCCTACATCCTGTATATAGCCTTAAACCTAATCAAGAATCACAGACATTTACTCTTTAAGAATTAAACACATACATGCATTAAGAACTTATTAGAACAAAGTTTTCCTACAAGACTAAAGAATGAGCTATGCAATTACTCAACTGAAAAAACATAAAGCTTCTTTTTAAAGAAAAGAGGGACCAAAATAGCCCCATATCTGATTTCTTCATGTCTTGGTTGTTGTGGCAGAAGGAAGCATACAAACTTCATCTTTTACATGCTTGATATTTCCTAAAATATTCCCCTACTACGTGAAGCAGGAAAAACATGCTGCCTAATATGCAATTCGGTATTTTCAGAACACATTTGCCAGACTGTCAAGCATACACTGCACAGGAGCAAATGTCATCTTCTGGTATATTACAGAAAGCTTCAGCATGCTGTGTATGCTAAAGTTTATAGGTAACCAGCATGGAAACAGCTTTGCTACAAACCTGTAAAGCATTCACATTATTTTACCTACTCTGAAGGACTGAAAGGAAAAATTCATGCATGAATTCAAGCCCAATGCTCACCTATTTCTTAAGTGATTAAAACAGTATTTCAAACTGAAGGTATTTTTCACTTTCTAGATGTACTAATCTAGCAACTTCAATCCAAAAATTTATTTCAGTGGACGGAACAAAAGATACACAGTTCCATAATGATATTGCTGCCAGTGATGCTCTTCAGTTAGTTTAGTTTAATTCTTACCTGTACATCTAAACTACTATCTTCTGTCAAGCGCTGGGCCCCAACCTCTTCTTTTTCCTGTGAATCTAGGACCAGTGATTTTCTGACTTTTTTAGAAAAGTTGTGCTGAAATAAACATTTTGCAGAGAAAAATTGTAAAATATTATTTAAAAGCAGTTATTCCTTATTTGAAATTACTATTGTCATATTACCTCCTGCTTGCAGTTCTTATACAAAGTGTCATCTTCCTCCTTGGGAAATATATCTGTTCCAGTTTCCTCTTTCAAAACTTCCCTAATATCTTCCTCCGAGAAGGCGAGTGGTTGTGACTAAACATTAATTAAAATTGAAGAAAATACAGGATGTCTATTTAGTGGCCAGTTCTAACAACATTCTACTTTCAGCTAACATAAGCCAGAAAAGACATCTTGCAAAACATAGCAAGAAAGCACATAAGCTACTGTAGTTAAAAATCACAGGGCTACATTTCAAGGCTATGAAGATTAAGTTAATTTTACCCCACATTATTTCTAGCCAGATAAAACACATATATGCACACAATGCTTCAAAAAATGCAAGGTAGCATTGAAGAAGACAAGCTACCTGTTTGCAAATAGTTACTGATAAAAAGGGATAAAAATAATTTATATATACTAAATACCTACATAAACACATATATGTAAATATACACACATAAAAACATACTAAAAAACTGTACTAAAAATGTATAACTGTTGTTGTGAAAAGGATTTATGCCAATTTTAACACAAATCTTTGAATAAGACATTGATAGTCCTAAGTACAGTACAGAATTTCACAGAAGCCATACAGATGGCTCCTTTGTGTACCAACAGGAGAAGAATTCTCTTAAGCCCTCAAAATTTGATTTTGAACAGGAGGTTAATAGTGGACAGAAACAGGAATGCCAAACCACTCCATTTGCATAGTGAGGGACTGTGAATCTATAGGGTAACACAGATGGTGCCAAGCCCTGTGGCAAAGTCTGAGCTACCTTCTGTGTTTGCAGAAAAGAAGCAGTCAATATATATTGGCTGGAATCTTTTCAGAATTTGAAAAGCATATGTCTCTGGAATTCCAAAAGTTATTATGCATTAACATACCTTAGCTAGGCTAGGAAGAGAACAAAAATTGAATTCATTTGGAACAAACTAACAAAAAAAGGTAACATCCATAGTCAACAAAACCAAGAGGAGTGTGTGACTGCCAGCAGAATTAGAGGATCATGAACTGCTATACTACAATTTTGGGATTTAGGATGAAGAAAACTGCAAACATCATTCAAAATTATCACACTGTGGTAAACACCTGGTGTCAGTCCTAGCGCTGTAGAAGAACCAAAACCAAACAACAACTTAGCTCCTACATAGTCCAGAGGATTCAAAGATAATGCAGTTTTTCAAGTGAAATGTAAAAGTTGTTTAAAAAAATGAGGTCACTCATACTCATCTGCAGCAGCTTGCTCTTACCAGATTACCCAACTGGAGAACCCACACCCATTCATTCTCTGACTTACAATTTTTCTTTTGAAAAATCAGAATCCTAAAGTATTAAAATTAAAATTTCAGGCAATTATGCAACCACCTTGTAAGAGATATAGTGTTAGTAAGAATAGGCAAATTTAAAGCAACTCACAAACATGAAACTGATGCACTCAAGATTACTGTGGATCAAATGATTATATGTACCAAATTACTACTGAAGACAATGCCTCCATACTACACTGAAGGATACAAGTCTAACAATCAGATCCAAAGCAGTTTTGATTATCATTCTAGTTGTTCTCTAGGATAAGCAAATGCTTTCTGAGATCACACTGAAGCTTACAATAACTCAAAATCAAGAGGGCATTTAGACTTCAACAAAGAAGAAAATAAACAGTATCATCACATACCATAAGTCTGAGGGGACCATACTTTTTTTCCTGAGCAGCCAAAGCATTTTTAAAAGGAGTTGGTGTCCTTGGTGTTGAACCCAAAAGAGATCTTCTCATTGTGGGAGTTCTAAAACTATAAAAGCATAGAGAAGTGTTTATATGTGCATTTTAATATTTTAATATTTTATCATTAGGAATGTAATAAAATTATTCTTATTTAAATAAAATTTTAAAACCTTTGTTTACACAACGGATATCACCCACAATGAATCTGAAAGTACTGAGATCACCATAGCATTACCCTGCATGTATTAAACTTTAATTTAATAACACCACCAGATGTTTAATGTAATAAACCTACCCCACATTTTCCTTTTGATCTTGTGGTGTTATTTCCTTGTGTAGAGGAGTCGTAATAAGAACTTTCTGCCCACAGATTGGAGTCGATGTAAATGCAGGATTTTCAAAGTTAAATTGTTCATTTCCAGAGCAAGTGTTGAAAAACTAAGCACAAGACAGAAAAAAAAATTTACAGGACAAAATTTCACCATTGTGCAGAACAGCAAAAATCCACAAATTATATACATATATCTGAAAGACTTTTACTGACAAATCCCAATACTCTGTTCTTGACTTATTACTGAAAACTTGATCTTCTTCTTAAAATCCCTACTACTTAATTAGATCACAGAAGCAAAAGGTCTCTATCAACAATTACTTGCATGAGAAAGTGTGAGCCGAGACACAGGTTGACACTGCTGCTGCCACTGCCTTCCCCATCACTCTTCAAAATGGAGGTTGTTTAATGATGTATTTTTAATATATTTACCTTTCTGCAGATGTTGTAAGAAGTCTTCTGACACATTTATTTATGCTACCATGTACTACTAGGGAAGAAGCTACTTAGAATTTATAACCCACCCACCAGAGTCTTCATGTTTAGCCATATTTAAAACTACCCTCACCTGTGATGGAGAAAACGGTAGTGTTTTCACTGGCGTCCGCTTTAGTGCAACGTTGACGGCATCGTTACACAAGCCATCATTCAGATCAGTAACAGGGGACTGCCCCACACGCAATCTCTTTTTCTTTCTCAGGATAGCAGGTGGATTGCTGAACTTAGTTAAGTTTGAGGTCGTTGAAAAAACCGTTTCCTCATCCCCGCTGATGCTGCTGTGGTTTTTGCCATCAAGCATAACGCCGACATTATACTGGCACTCAGCAGCCCCTTCACTGTGTTGAAGCCGCATTAGTTTCACTGGAGCTGGCTTGACAGGGGATACAACAGCCTCAGAAAGCTCAAAACAGGTATCACTCCATGCTACCGGATCCTGTGGGGCAAGATGCAAAACACAAGCAGGCTTATCCAAGATTACTTCAGAATGTCCAAGCCAATCTATCAGCCCTCTATCTACACAAGCCATATACTGAATTATCTTCCCTGTGTCTTTCATGCAGTCATAGAACACTGGATATTTTAAAACACAATTTTTTTAAAACAGGCAATAAAACACTTGATAAGGCAGAAATTCTAGATAAACATAATATAAGGTAATTTTAAGAGTATTTTACACATACTGTGTAAGCTGACATTCCTAATTATACACTTCTTTTTAACAAGGAATACAAACTTACAATTTCCATAAGATCTAGTGTCTCTGCAAATTCTGGAATGGTTTGTAGAGGTGTTAACATTCTATTTGCTTCTACACCCAAATACTTCGGTGGTGAATTCTGCTGAACAGGTGTGATCCGGGTCTCGTCCATGCTGTAGAAATCACTTGTTTGTTCCTCGAGGCTACTTAGTGTATTAGGCATACAATCCTCCATGATAAAATTTCCAGACCAACAAGACAAGCTTCCAGCTTGCTAAAAAGTTATGAAGAAACACGTTAATCTTATTCAACTTAGAGGTTGAACAGAGTCAATTACGTGACTGCAGGGTGAGAAAAAAAGCAGTGTGTGGAAAGACTAAGCATAACCATTAATTTTGGCATTTTCCAATACTAATTATCTGTTTCAATTAAAGGAGTTAATGTAAGAGAAGTTCTCTTTACATTAACATGCTAAAAATTCTCAAATTGTGTAAGATTTTTGTCTTACCTCAGATTCATATCTTATACACACTCACAACTTAGGTAATTATGGGCTGTATTGGAAGCCATCTCTGATGCAAGTTTCCTGCATACCTGAGCACCAGTATATTATCAAGTCATCTTCAGTACAAAACACTGAACTTCTAAGATTAGAAAATGTTTCTAGAGTGTGAAATACTAATTGTTTGATCTAGGTTTTTTTCATGCAGATTTTGCAATAATAGTTAAGTAAACTTCTAAAAGATTATCCCATTTCAGTAGACTGCTTAGTACCCAAGAAATAAATTTTAATTTTCACTGGAAATCTAGAAGCAAACCAGACTCTATTACATAAGTAGAAGTACACTGTTTCAAAAGAATGCCAGGAATAACTCTACCACATAAAATCTGAAGTTCAGCTGTAACCTAAACTAGTGATCAGTATGGTTTGGTTAATTAGGTGTCTGATATGCACATCCCTCTGAGGAAATCAGTGACTGTCATCTGCAAGTCACCCTGATTCTACAGAATTAGGGAGATTTCACTGAATTTACACACAAATTGCGTACAGTGCATATTTATTTAGTGTTTGTCATGTCCAAATGTGGATATTAAGTACTGCAAGCACTCACACTGAAGTTTGAGGAAAATATAATCTACAGGACATTTCAAAATCAAATGGGGCAAAACCCATGTATTTTCACCTTTCTCTCCCCTGAGCAATGATCAACATTGCTGATCCATAAAACTGAATGGCAATGATATCAAATGTGGCACCTCCTGAAGAGGATTAAACAATGAGTCTTAGGAACTGCCAAATTGCTGGTCATATTTCTGCTGTCAGTCTTCACAGTTTAGTGAAGAAGCACTAAAAAGAAGTTGTCTCAGTTCTAATATGCAGAACTTGTTGGTTTTCAATGCAACAGCCATAGGTTTGATTTTAGAGGATCAGGTGAAAAAACACCACACTAAACCACACAACCGTTACTGAATTTTTGAGGATTAACCTCAGTGAAGCATGTTCAAGTATTTAGAGAAATTTCCAGTTCTTACAGAAGACATTTGTTTTCTTCTGATTTCATTCTCTGCTGACATAAGTAGCAATTCAAGTTCCTTTATTTTCTTTTCTTTATCAGGATCATCATCAATAAATGGCTGCTGAAAAATTTAAGAAAGAAGCCATTACTATTTTTCACTTCCACCACCCCTTCACAGTAAAGATTCTGTATTATAACACAGCTGTATTTTTAGCAGGAATCCAGAGAGAGGGAACAGAACTGTTCAAGTTGTATCATATTTTGTAGTACAGAAGTCACCCTCAAGTGAAACAACTCCAATTACCAGGAGATGGATCTGATGTTAAAGTGGTGTGTAAGGTGGTATTTTAACTGGATTCCAACATGGCCTGTAAGTTACTACTGTGCTAAAGCACTTTCTAAACTAAAGTTACTACATTCTGTGTTCAATAGAACCAAGTGCTGGCACACCGGTTCATGTGCTTCTGTTTTCACATGCCTTCTTACAATTTTGTGTTATTTGTGACTCACTAAGTCTGCAAGAAAGCATTTCAAATCAGCATTTTCTGACACAGTATTTATACAAGCAATCCCACCACTACTATCAGAAAAGAAAATTAACTAATTGGTTTTTATCGGTTGGTTTGTTCTTAACCTCCTTAATACTTCCCATTATTCCTACAAATATAGGTGAGGACATATGCTATCATCAGTTTAGAGACTACTTCAAGGAGCAGGAAGTATCTTATACTTTTCTGTGTAGAGCAATCCAGACTGTCAAAAGCCATTTAAGGCTTTGCTGTGACTTGTATTCTTATACCATTATCAGGGAAGAAAACGCAACATGAAACAGATGACCCACACAGGGAAAATTCAGGTTAGGTAGAGAGTTCTACAGAACTCCCCTATCTAACACAAAGAAAACATGTATTATTCCCTTTGTCAAAATACTTCTTTTACTAATTCCAGATTTACAAGAATTCTTCCAAGGCGTCATATCAGAAACCAAGATCTATATTCATCTGCACCACATAAGGAATTTCAGATATATTCCAAGCGAGCCCAAAAAAGCAAAAGGAAATAATATATCCAATTTCTATTTGGTATAAAGTTTCTTAATTCTTCAGCATTTAGAATGCTGCAAAAGAGCATCTTCAACTGATCGAAAGATGTTTATCAGTGAGAAAGAATTAAAACCTACTGAGAACAAAAAAGCACAGCCAGAGGGGTAAGTCACAGTAAGTTGAGTTTTTCAGATACAGTTATATTTATTACATATATGTGAACAGTAAAGTATTGTCTTTATATTTCTCATTAGCTAGGTAATACTAATATAGGTCACAATTTAGCCTCAAGATTTAACAAGTAGACTATGTTTAAAACCATATTTGTGTCAGAAATAAGCACAAACATCATGTTTCTGAGATATACAGAGAGGTTCATTTTTCCTACCTAAAACTACCAACAAAAGTAGCAAGCTTACTTACAGAGGAACCTATATAAATTTAGGTGAATGATAAAGACTAACAGACATTTTGAAGAGACACATATTTTCATTTTACTGAATAATACTATGCAGTATATTCTCTTTAATTTATGAAGGCTGTTAACAATTTACCTGAACTATGTTGGAAGAAGATGGAGCATGTTCTAGACAGCTGCCTTCTGGTGAGGCATACTGATATGCTGGAATCTAAAAAGACATAAAACATTTTAGAAACCCTCAAAAAAAGGAGGTTATGAAATTATCTCTAGTTTATTATACATAAATAGTTTACAGTTTACAAATCCTGAGTTGCCATAAAATCACAAAAATACTCAAGAGCTCTTCAATCTATCATATTTGTTTCTTGTTTCAAACAAAATCAATTATTTGAAACTGGGAAATACTTATTATTCTATATTTTAACTTACATGTGTCTGAACAGGCACATAAAACTGATTCTGAGTGTGCAAGTGTTCCATAGTCAGACAAGGTTGGGGCTGAAGTTCAGCAGAACTAGCACTTTCAGACTTTATAACACTTTGCAAATATCCTTCCTGTTCCACCTTTCTTCGCATTGTTGAATTCCAGTGATTTTTAATTGAATTATCAGTCCTAAAATGAAAATATAAAACAGTGACTGGTTTCCATAGCTCAGAATTTAATATATGACATAATTTACAGGGTTTGTAGAGTAGGTTAATCTAAAGCCACAAATCCAAAAAGCTCCAGCAGCTTAGACTGAAAGTTCTGTTATCAGCAGGGTTTTGGCATAATGACTAGAAAGCTACCCTTTTTAGAACTTCCTTCTACTAAACTTCAAGTGTGCTGGAAACTAAAAACAGAAAAGAAGAAACCCTTGGTTCTGACTGCAATCATGAGGAGGAAGCTTTTTTCTTAGATACTTGGAATAGTGCAGTGAACACCAAGTTACTTACTCCTATGACACACATCAGCAGCACACGCAGCACTAAGACAATCATCCCACTGTCCCACAACATAATAAAGGCACTTTGGCTGGTGTTTGCCACTGGAAGTCATATCTTCTAAAACTGACAGCCTGCAACCCCTACTCTGCATGTGATGTGCAGCTTTGTGGAAGAACGTCCTACTACCTCTTCATGCCCTTGATCGTGGATAGGATAAAACAGGCATGGCATTTTGACAAGGAGGTTGAAATCACTTTTAACACTAAAGAAACATTAAGGTAAGAGTAGACTATAACTGCATTACTGTCTAAAATACTAGCATTATTATTCCTAGCCTTAGATAGAGGTACACAGAAACAAAAATTGGTTAAAGCCCTATTCTTCATTTTAGGTCAATTCTAAGAAGTATTCCCTTCTCATCTCACTAGTGTTGGACTCCACAAATCTTCTAGGTCTATGATCTTTAGCACTCATTAGCTAAAAGTGTCAGATTTATTGACTGAACAAACGGACTAGTAAACAGGAATTCTTCTGTCAAACTCATCTTCCTTCTCTGAAATTCTATTTAGATGCAACCCGTTCTCTTCTCATTCCTCCAAAGGATTTTCTCTGAGACACGGATTGTGCACTTGATCAAAACACAAAATTTTCAAGCACACATCCCTCATTACACCAAGATAACAAATGCTGATATTTCTTAGGCACAGCTAGACTCACCTCTTAAACACACAAACTGAATTCAGAAAGAGACAGCTTAACACTGAATTTCAATTAACAGTACAAGGTAAAAGAATTATTTCAATTAACTCCTCACACACTAAAATTTTGCTTTCCACAACCGAAACTGGCAGTGAAACTTGAAAGAAACATAAGGCAAACTGCATACAATTCATTCTTAACTCAGACTTCATGATAACCAACTAACTTTGCAATGCATGACTCCTCAGCCTGGACTTTTGAAGGTTACTAAGATTTTCTTTTCAAGTGTCTAGTTCAACAAGTACTACACAAAAAAAAAAAAAAATTCAAATCTTAAACCAGGAAAGTCACCCTCAAATGCATATTAATGAAAGCACTTTGAGATCAAATTTGATATCAAATCATTTTTCTACTACTACTTGCAGTTAATTCAGTTCAGCTCTATTATAGAGGGTTTTTAAGCGATCAGGAGGAATTTGAAGATACCTTCAAACCATTAGAGCTCTTTCTATGGGCTTTAGATCTTTTTAAGAATACAGATCAAATGCAAAAGATTTTTAGCATCCATCAAGACAACTATGTTTTGACCTAAGTCTCAACAGATGCTCTCTGACTAACAAGTTAAGATTTGAAAGGGTACTGAGACAAGGACTTTTCATATTCCAACATTTAACACAAATAGAGTTGAAAAGCACCTTCCAGGAAGAAGTTTTGCTATTTCAGCCCATCGGTTTCCCAAACGCTTGTGAGCTTCATAGATTATTCTGTCTTCCTCTTCTGTCCATGAAGACTTTTTTACCTCAGGATTGAGATGGTTATGCCATCTTTCTCTGCATTGCTTGCCTATTCTTCCTTTCAGGTGTTTTGCAATTAGAGACCAGCGCTTTGGACCATACTTCTGAACTAATTCAATTACCTGGAATACAGATGAAAGCACATTATAATTTCAAAATCCAATTTACCTAATCAAAGGCTGAGAACACTGATAATCTCACGTTTTAGAATAGCATTATAATAGTCAACTGATATTAGGCCTAAAGAGGCAGACAATAACTTGGGGGTTTAAAAGTGATTTTTCAAGAAATCAAAAAATTACTAACTCCAAACTCTCTGAGTTTGGAATATAAATGTATACTGATGAAAACATTCATTTGGAAGTTTCCCTTCTATCACCCACTGCACAAGCTGACATTAGGAAAGGCCAAAAAAGAAACTGGTAAAGACATTACATTTGACTATTTTCAACAACATTCATATGAGGAAAGACCCCCACCTCTACACTTAGAAATGGAATGGAGGTTGGGAGTTTTTACAAAGTAGAAGTTTTTTCTTAAATGACTAATGAGAACTGTATTCATAAATTGACAAACAGTAGTTTAAAACATCTTCGAGCAGTTTTTAAACAGTAGGAACAAGAAACCAATTTGAAATACCACAGGAAAGCTGTATTTGCATCTCCCTACCAGGCGGTCCAGGTCGTGCAGGCAAAAGGCTACAGTACAGATTAACAACAGCGAGGTGAAAAAGGATACTAAAACACTTGATAGCTCCTTTACACAAAGAAACAGCTTCACAGAATATTCCGAGCTGAAAAGGAACCAGAAGGATCATCGAGTCCAATGGCCCATACAGCAATCATTCTCACAACCTTGGCATTATTAGCACTGTGCTCTAACCAAATGAGCTGATCTCAGGGTTGTAACAATAGGTTATGAAATAATTTCCCCTATTCCAAATCCCTTCAAGTCTGGTGGGTTTGAGAAACAAAAGATGTAAACGGGACCTTTGATCTTTAGTGCTACAAAGAGATTCCCCCCCTCCTACTTGGTAAGCTAGAGTAATTCAGGCAGCAGTCTCACTAATAGGAAATTAAATGCTTGAGCAGACTTGACATTCTATCTACTTAAGAGAGAGAATTTTTTTCTTCTCATACATCATAATGTAATAAAAATATCCATGTAACAAGATGCATCAGACATCAACTATATGGGAATGGAACTTAAAAAAAAGTACACATTCTTAGCAGTCATATGCCAATTTTATTAAAGAGCAGAATATTAGTTTTTGTTACCCGCTGATCTTCTTCTTTAGTCCAGGGACCTTTAATCAATTCTGGGTTTAGTACCTTCTGCCATCGATGCTGGCACTGAAAATCTGAACGATTCTGAAACAATTTTAGAAGACCAGGGTAGCTGTTAAACTCTTGAACACGTAAAGCTGTAAATACATTCTAGCATGAATTATTAGCTTATTTTAAATTAAAAGACTTATTTAAAAATTTGTTTAAAGTATAATAGCTAAATTCTCCCTTATTATTTCTTATTCAATTTGCTTATAAAAAACTCTTCTCTGGAAAAAAAACCCTTGCATGAAGCTCTAATCTAAATACTTCAATGTACTAACTTGATAATCAAATTCAGAACTTACTCTTCTTTAAAGAAAAATTCATATTTATTTTTGTCCTCATTACTCCATACTTTCTCTGAACTCAGTGGTTGATCTATTTTTTTATAGTTACATTATCTATAACTTAAATAAGGGGAGAAATTTTTTAAGGAAATACTTTTTCTTTCAAATAAAAGAATACACTTTTTGCTAAATCCCAAATGAATGTATTCTCAGCTCCTTACTAGAGTGTTAAGGAAAACAGATTTAGATCAAATTTAGTTAACACATACTAATTAAACAACATTGCTTTTGCTGGTCAGGACAGATGGTGCTTTTCTGTAGCTTCTCTAAGGATCTTTTGAAATATTGTTCCCAGTTATGAAAGAGAAGTAACCTTCACTTAGCCTCCTAAAAACTGTCTATGTGAAAGGGTTGGTCCAATGCTTAGAAATATGCAGGTAAGAGCCTGCCCCAGGAAAGCATACTTTTTTAACACTGGGACATGATTATTTACTTGTTTCAATGCAAGCTCTTGGATAGCAAATACCAATTGCAAGGGTTTGCTGGTCTTGTCTACCATGTAAAGGTGTTACCATGCTAAGATGAAGTTAATGAAGTAGCAGTCTGCAAGACCAGAAAAAACACCCAGAACACTAACACCTGAAATTACACTGTTCACAGTACCTTGAAGCTAATCAAGTAGTAACTGTATGACTCAAAGCACACTACAGCTTTTTTACAAAATATCATTTCCTGTCGAAGACAAGCTGTAAAAGACAGACTCAATATAGAATAGCTGTTACCATTTTGACAAAAAACATTTTAAATTGTGGCTTTTTAGTGCTTTTATCTTCCAGACATTTCTGAAATCATAATACAGTTTGGAGAGAAGAGTAAAACAAATGATGGAATGAAACAATATAATCATTTCAGTCTGCCTTAGCCACCAAAAAAAAAAAAAAAAAAATCAAAAGCAACTACAAGCTACACTCCCTCTCTTGAGAGTGACCTTGAAGCCATCTTCACTTTTTTCAGGCAGAATGGAGGGAAGGTTTACCTGTGCTGGACCAGCAAAGAAATGAGGGTTTGAAAGCACAGCAGTTTGATGGCCTTTACAATTCAAGATACCCTTGGTTTTCCTAGCAAAAGACCATCAGTAACAACGTAAATGTGAATTATACCAGCCTCTATTATTTGGCTTTTGCAATAGGTTGCCTTAAGGCTGCGCAGGCACAATCCATGGAGATAATCAAACTCAAACACTGCCCTGGGTAGCCTGCTCCAGCTGACCTTGCTGGGAGCAGGGACTGTGAACCAGCAGACCTGCAGAAATTCCTTCCAACATGAATGACTCTGCAGTAGGCACCAGATTATGCACATTTCCTATGATAACTGGAGAATGTTTTCTCAACCTCACTTAGGTCCAGCTGAACAACAGGTTTGTCTCCAGAAGCATTTGTTTTCAGCTGGAGAATTTTTTACTAAACTGTTAGATTTGTAAAATGCTTCTCCATACTACACCTGCATATCAGTATCACCAAATGTATTTTCAAGCAGCTTAATATAAAAGCTTTTTAATTCTCCTCTGCCATCCATTCATTTCATTGATTTTTATAAGAAAATAATGTATATGAAAGGAATATGAATTTGCTTATGTATGACTTAAATTTAGAAGATTTGTGCTTATTACCTGATATCTATATTTTGCCACTTGGAAAAAAAATCAGAAGCATCACAGTTGAACAAAAATACGATGAAAACAATGCAAAGTTATAGTTGTTCAGTATTTAGAATTCAAGTCCTTTTGTACCTTATAATGGAATTTCATACAACCACATCATCCCACACAGTATTGTAAGAACCTCAAAGATAGGAGGAGGTGTAATTTTTTGATTTCTACTATTTCAATATTTGATACCACTTCTAGGAAGTTATTTCAGCCTTATATTCTACCATGTTTTTACAGCAGGCATTTTATAACATTTGTTCAGAAGAGAAACAAACATCATAAATTCTATTTGTAGGTACTTTCTACCATTACCTCAGGGAAGCAGTCATCACTGTAAAAAAAACCCAAACCCAAACAAACAAAAAACCCCAACAAACACACACAAATAAATAAACAAAACACACATGCCCCCTTGCCTATGGTGGTTAAGAAATTCATCCTGCTCCTTTCAAGCAATCTTTCAGATGCAACCCACTCTAACTGCTTCAGAAGCTGTGAACTGTGGATATAGCCACCACGAGTAATGGAATCAGTAAGATACCAGAATATAGTCCATAATGAAAACAAATAGCAAGTGTAAACAGAAGGTAGTTTTGATCATTTCAGATTATCACTGAAGACTGAGCCAACAAGGCTCTTCAAGGTCTGAGCTAGATCGCAAGTCTATTTTAGAAGCATCCCCTAAAATAGCTTTTATTATGTGGTTTTGATTCTACTTCACTTCATTTCCAAACTAGACATATAACCAAAGTAAATAAATATTAAGAGAACTTAACTGAAACAGAGATTCAACTTACTTGTAGATGACTAGCAATGAAAGCCCAATCATCTGTACCATTTTGTTCCACCAGCTTCTTTAGCCTTTCATCCTGTTAAGACATAACCTCAGCCAATAAATTTTACATGCTACCCCAATACAACATTAAATAAGAACATATTTCATGAGCTAAGAAGATCAGGTAGGGATCAGACTAAAGCAAAAAAAAAAAAAAAAAGTATTACCTCTTCACGGGTCCATTTCACTTTGCTACATATCTTCTTCAAACCTTTTTGCTGTGGCACTTCATAGTCATGATCCATATACTGAAAGTCATCGTCTTCCTCACTGCAAAGTACAACAGAAGAGTGAAGAAGATCAAAACAGAGTTTAAAATACCTCTGGATAACCTTTTTTCTAATTACTTGTAGCTTTTTTTCAATCTGTACATATTGTTCTAAAATGACATATGGGATTTGCATGATCACAAGGTCTGCCTCCAGCAGTCTGCCATGTCAAAGTACAAAATTAATTTTAATTTCAAGGCCACACATTGGACAGATAACTCATTCCAAGTCAAGATTTAAATTTGAAGTAAAAACTACTTGTTAAGGTTCATGTATTTCTTATACATTTTTTAATCTTTATTTTACATGAAGGAGCTTATAGAGTGGTTTGTTAGACAGCAAAATACATTAACGATCCACCTCCATAACTGAAACAACAAATGCAACAAGAACGTCAAGTAAGTAAATCTCAACTTGATATTTTAAAGTGGGCTCCTGACATGACTAAAAGCGTTGCCTCTGTGTTACAGGAATTAGATACAAATCTCTGAAGACAGATACGTTCCAGAAGAAACAACTTCGGCATCAGTGCTGAGCCTCAAAGCGCAGACCCAGAGGGGCAGGGCAGCCAGGTACCTCTGCAACTCCGCGTAGATCACGCTCCATCTACTGGAGAAATGCGGAACTCCACAGCCTGGATAAACAAAGCCTTCCAAAACAGGCGGCACAGGGAAGTGTTTCATGGAATCATCGCTTAAACTTCTGTGTCAATGACTCATGTTAGCATAAATTCAAACACATGTGAAAATCTAGGGCTAACAACAGGAGCTGCAGTGCCCCTGCATTAATTATACCAAAGGCACAAACAAGGGACTCACATACAAATATACTGCTTAAATTAAAAGCATTTCACAGTGCAATTTTTTCTGTTTTATTACTGGTACAAAGCACGATAAAAATATCATAAATTCAGGCTCAAAACAAAAATTAGTTATGCTCGTTCTTGACAATTACTTCAATTTTTTAGTCAAAAGTATAAAAAATCCTTCCCCAGTAATGAAATTAACCTAGGCTGGTGTCTCAAGAACAGATTCTATATCTGTTATCCAATATTCGGTAATCTCTCCATTATTTCCCAGAACATGCAATGATCAGCACAGCATGCTGATTAACCACTTACACATTATTTGTTATTGCCCATAAGTCTGTTCCTGTTAGCAACTGGGAATACACTTTATTCAAAAGCATTATCACAAGATAGTAAGTGCCCAACTCCTGCAGACTTGCTTCTACATCCTACACCACATCTGCATTTACCTTACTTAGCTTCATGATGCAGCAGCAAAACATAAATTAAAACTGAGTTGCTGAAAGACAAGGCAGCAAACTTGTGGAAAGGTCAACAGCAAGTTCTTCACCATACTTTCAAAAAACAAATGAGCTGCAAAGCAGTGACTTTGAGAGGTTTGCATAAAGTGGCTTAAGACTTACAAAAAGAGAACTTAAAACTCAGAAGTAATAGCTTTTTCTGCCTCCCTAACAACACCTCTTTTTTCTTTTGTCCACAGGTATTTGACAAACTTCAGGGATCTATCTTAGGATTGTAATACTAAAATACACTTCTCATAATACCATTTCATATCAAGCAGACCATAAAGTTCACTTATAACTAAAATCAGGCCTTCTTGTAAAGCCCTTTGTCAACACGACTTCTTACCCACTGCACAGCAAACTAGCTCATGAGCAGTCTCCAGTTATGTGAAAAGTCAGGGGGATTCAAAAGAAGAGAAGGTTCCATGTACACAGCAGTGACACTGATGAGAGCACCAGTGCCAGACAAGGTGGGGGCCCCGTGGGCAGCTGCAGTTCAGAGCCCTGCACTGGGAATTCTCTGGCCATGCGCGTGTTCCACAGCCACATTGATGCCTCTGTCAGCCAAAGAGGCATTAACCTCTCTTGCACCTCGATTCCACCTCAACAACCACCTAGGCCTGAGTCTAGACTAGTGCTATGATAGACTATAAATCAAGTCTAGATTAATGATTAGGACCACTACTTCGAGTTTTCAATTAAAAAGACAAGGTTTTTAAATACCAGAGGTTTTATAGCTCATTTGACAACTCTTTTGCAGTTACGAAACTGCGAAAATACTGCATCAAAGTGGAAGGCAGCCACCAAGTTTCATCAAGTAAGACATCTGCGACAATAAAATATGTATTTTGTGAGATCTGTGCTAGCTGTCCTTGCAATTCTGAATTGAGGACCATTAAAAGAAAAAAAATCAAGCTTGCAAATGCAAGCACCAAGAGCACTTTAACATTAAATGAATATAAGATTAAATTTAATACCATTTGGTGCAAAACAATTACACTAGATGCTCACATCTAGAATAAAAGTCTTGAAGTCACTTTTATGTAAACTCATAGCTTCACTGATTTCATTTTAGCGATATCATCATCAGACACTGACACAACATCCGCCTTGGGCTACCTATCTCTAACCAAACCTTCCTCTGCTATCCACAACCCGCTGTACTTTCAATCATGAAATCAAAGCACTCCGCAGCCATGGGAGATAATAGAAGCTAAAGCTTGACAAAAATGAAACTACAGCGCGTAATACCACAGGTGAAAGTCACTTAAACTACAAAATGCCAGTTAGGAGTGCCAAGAAACATGCTGTCTCTGAGCTATTCTAGGAGACAGCCAAGCACAGGCAGATTCAGCAGTCAGCCTCTGCAAGCAAAGCCCTTTGTGGCTTACACAACTAGAACACCAAAGCACTGCTTTCTTGTTTTAGTTGCAGTTTTGCAGAAAAATATTCTCTTTTTTTTCCACGTCAGAGGAAAACATAGAAGCACTTTTAATATGTGTAACTTTGAAACCACCCCCAATTCCATGTAAAGTACGCATTCACAACAAACCCCAGATGCCATAAATAACTCACCGAGTAGCCTTTCCTTTCTCAATCCTAATCCTTCTCATACATCTCTTTATAACTTTCCAGAAACTGATTTAAGACTAGAATAACCATAGCGACAAAACAGTTCTCCAAGACCCACCTTCTGAATACAAAGCAAAGACACACCCATTTTCATATCAATGTAACAAAAGATGAATGAAAGCCATTTAGGGCAGCTGCTGGAGCTCTTGTGTAAAACGTTATCTCTCAGGAATATTTCAGGCTAGATTGTGATATCTTCAGCCAAAGAATGTGCCAGATGAGAAAAAGTACGTGCATTGAACATACTGGAAGAATCAACAGGCCAAAACCTTTACATCAAGGCAGTGCCAAAGCAACTTGGGAGGAACGAAAAAGGAAAAAGTATTACTCCACCAGAAGGAAAATAACCAGCACGGAAAGCTACTGCTACAACGTACTGCTACTACTGACAAGCTCAAGTGCCCAGGTAAGCTACAACAAAGACGACCTGAGCGAAAGCACAGAAGTGAGAGCAGCTGCCAGGGGAAAGGCGGGATTTGTACCCGAGAGGTGGTGCCCAGAAGTCCGACAGAAGAGATACCTGCGAGGGTGCCGGAGGGGGGAGGGAGGTGGGCAGTGACAGCCGAGGCCGGGGCGGTGGAAAGAGGCCGAGAGCAGCGGTGAGGGGCGGGGCGGCACCTGGCTGGGATCCCGGGACGCGGGGGGAGCACCTGGCCGGGATCCCGGAGCACGGGGGGGCACCTGGGCTCGGGGCGGCGGCGTGGAAGGGAGCACTGCCCGGGAGGGGATGGGGGGCAGAAAGCGCAGAGCGCCCCGGTCCCGCACTCACCTGCGCCGTCTCTCCGCCATCCTCGGCGCGCACCATAGGGGGGGCCGCCACGGCCGCGGGGCGCAGCACGGAGCCCCCGAGCCGCCCGGGCTCCCTCTCTCACAGCAGGGCAGGGACGTAGCGGGACACCGGCGGCTCAGAACGCCTCCAGCCGGGCAGGGATCCTCCCAGGGCCCGCTGCTCCCCGCGGTGCCCGCAGCGTCCCGGCGGCCGCCCTCAGCCCCGGCCCGGCCCCGGCGCGTCAGGCATGGCTCGGCCTGGCCGCTGCCCGCAAGGACGGGGCGCGCAGCGGCCCCTTTCTCGCCCCTACTGTGCCTCGCTCTCCGATGCTGTCAGAGCTGCCGCGGGCTCCGGCGGCGCCCGCCGCCCGCCTTCCCTCCGTCCCCGGGCCGATCTGCTCCGCTGCCCTGTCCTGTGCCCTCCCGGCCCCCGCCGCGCACCGGCCGCCGCCGCCGCCACCCGCTCGGGCTCAGCCGCCGGCGCTCGCGGCGCGCTCGGCCGGTGCCGCCCGAATCTCGCGCGCAGCCTCCCCCCAGCGAGCCGCCGTTTGAATCTGCGCAGGCGGACTGACGCCCCATTGGCCGCCGCCGACCGCACGCGGCTCCGCGCGCCGGGCGGGAGGGGCGGGGCCTCGCGCCGGCGGGCGGGCGATGTGACGGGGCCGGGGCCGGGGGGAACGGGCGGCCCCGCAACGCCCCGCCGCGAGCGCCCGCGAGCCGCCCCCGCGCCAGCGGCAACGGCGGCGGCTCCCGACGGCAAAAGAGTGAAAAAGTAACGGTGGGGCCACCCCCGCGCGGCAAAACCGAGCGCCTCCTTCGAGCCGGAATCGAACCAGCGACCTAAGGATTCCCGCGGGCCGCGCCTCTACAGTCCTCCGCTCTACCAGCTGAGCTATCGAAGGGAGCTGGACGCTGTCCCTGCTCCATGGAATAAAGCCTTTCTTCAGGGTGCCACCGGTGATGTGCGTCGTAACCAGAGCTGGAATTCCCTCCCCGAGAGCAGCTGAAGCATAAAGATGTGCCCGGGATGGAGACCATGGAACTGCGAGCGGCCCAAACGCCCGGGGGGACTCCCGGACCTGCGCCGTGCTGCCGGCGGGCCGGTCAGCGCAGGGAGCGCGGCGCTCTCGGCTTCTCACGCTCCCGCGCCAGTCCCGGTGTACGAGGGCAGCGCTTCCCTCTTCCCTCCCGCGCCGAAATATCCATGCCCTATCGTTGCTCGCGTGCTTGAGGAGCGAGAAGCGCGGGTCTCATCCATCAGCCAGCCAGCGCTCTTAGGGGGCTCCTGCTCCTGTCACGGCACGGGTCTGTCGGGAAGAGGCCACCCTCCAACAGAATCAGGTTGGAGAAAACCTCTCAGATCATCGAGTCCAACGTACGACAGCACCGCCGTCAATTCCATCGTGGCACTGAGTGCCAAATCCAGTCCTTCCTTGAATACCTCCACGGGTGGCGATTACACCACCTCCCCGGGCAGCCCATTCCAATGCTTAGTCACCCTTTCCATGAAGAAATTCCTAATGTCTAACCTAAACTTCCCCTGGCACAGCTTAACACTTTGTGCTCTCATCCTGTCACTAGTTGCCTGGGAGAAGCTGAACCCCACCTGGCTACAACTTCCTTTCTGGTAGAAACGTGGCATTACATCCTCGTGTGGCTATGCTGATGGACACGTGGACTCCACAGAGCTCCTAGGAGAACAAGGCGGGAGCACCTGCTTTAAAGACAGGTGTTGGCAGCTGCAAAGTCAAAAAAACCCAGAAGGGTAGGGACAGCATTTAAAGGTGCTCAGTCATGGTGTTCACTTGACACTGGAGTGCTCACATCTATCACAGAACCAAACAATCACTTTTTATTAATTGCGAAGTGATTTTTACTTTAGTGGTCAAAACAAATCACTAAAATAGCAAGTGGTTTCTTATCCATCATCTTCTTTACAAATACATTTTTTTCAATGGTTTACTTAAACAAATCTGCTAACCACCACCACCACAGAGGCAATGACCTCCTGAAGCTATCACCATTGTGAAGAAAAAGCTACATTCCAGCAGAACCTCTGTGTGTTCTAGGTATTTCCCTGCACAAGTCTTTAGCTGGAACTATAGAACAATTAGGGTTGGAAGGGAGTTTAACATCATCTAGTTCCAGCCCCCATGCAGTGGGCAGGACACCTTCCATTGGACCAGGTTGCTCAAAGCCCCATCCAACCTGGCCTGGAACACTTTCAGGGGCGGAGCATCCGCAACTGCTCCAGGCAACCAGTTCGAGTGCCTTACCACCTTTAGTAAAGGGTGATCATTTTTTCCTAATATCTAACCTAAACCTACTGTCTTTTAGTTTGAATCCATTCCCCTTTGCCCTGTCACTACATGAGATGCCCCAGTTATGTTTTAAATTGTATTTAAACAGAGGTGCTCCACTCCCTTAATCATCTTTGCAGCCCTCCACTGGACCTGCTGCAGAAGCAACTTGTCTCTCATGTCCTGAAGAGCCCAGAACTGCACGTAGCACTCCAGATGTGGCCTCACCAGAAGAGGGGCAGGATCATCTCCCTCGATCTGCTGGCAATGCTCTTCCTAATGCATTGGCCTTCTTGGGCACCGGGGCACACCGCTGGCTCATGGGCAGTCTGGCGTCCACCAGGATGGAATACACAGAATTATCTGAATAAACGAAGGCGTGCGTGGATTCTGTACATCCCCACAGCACTGGGGGCTGTTCCCAGTACATCCCCACAGCACTGGGGCTGTTCCCGGCGCATCCCCACAGCACTGTCAATGTTCCCGGTGCATCCCCACAGCACTGTCAATGTTCCCAGTACATCCCCACAGCACTGGAGCTGTTCCCGGTGCATCACCACAGCACCGGGGATGTTCCCAGTGTCTGCGGGTGGGAGCGCCGGGCTCGCAGCGCCCCCTGCGCGGGAATGCGGGAACTGCAGGCGGCGGCACGGCTCCCACGGCAAGGGAGGGCAAAAACCCACCAAAAACCCACCAAAAACCCAACTTCACCTGCACCACAAACCCACTGCTACAACGCCGAACTCGTATCGTTGCATCTTTCACAAAGAAAATTAATTCCTTGAGGGTTTTATTTGTTGTCTTTGCTAATAGGTATTCAGCACCAACCTACATTCCCTGAGATGCACTTTTAGTATCCAGAGATGACAACGCAGCAGGTTTCCCCACATCAAAGCTCTGACAGGAGTCTTTGAACTACAAAAGCTGTAATGAAAAAGTAATAAAAACCACCCTGAGACAGGATTTGTGTCATCAGCTTTATACAGTATGAAATGGCATCTTTTAGCACTCATTTATATTTAATTCAAAGTGAAAGGAGCCTGAAATAAAAATATTATTGTCTAAATAGGTATCTCCTTGTATATTCCCACAGTAACACGTGTGTTCCTAATTTGCAGGAAATAGATCCTGAAAGCATTAGCTGAAGCAAATTGCTAAAATAATAAGTACTGATGGTCCTGTTGTTAAAAAGAATAACAGCCTAAAGATGTAGTTTGTTATGACATCCAGTAAACATTCTCCTTGGAGTACACCAGTAAGCACATACACACCTCATTTTTTTTTCTTTTCCTTTTATCCTTTTACTGTCCTGTGTGACAAGGTCTAATGTTTGGAGTTTCTTTTGCTCCTACATGATAAAAGAAAAAAAAAAGTATGGAGATGCATCTCCCTCTCTCTCTCTTTTCAGCTTCTGTAACTTCACAAAACCAAGCCAGAGGTCTACTGGTCTCTTCAGAGACCTTACAAGAAAGAAGGCACAAACAGACGCTGTCTCTGTAGCAGTATATGGATTGTCCCCTCCCATCCCATCCGAGCTGTCATGGCCCACAAGCCACTGGACTCAGTTTGATTGGCTTCTGACAGGACACTCACCAGCCAGCAATATCTGAGTCCCATTGTGCAAGGACTGCTTTCTGCCTTTGTTTGCCCTTCCCAATGCTCCCTTGTGACAAAGGAGAGCTCAGTTCCAGCCTAGACCCAAAGAACATGACCAGGTGCAAAGACACTGCTGCAGGTTCAGGGTGTCAGGAGAAGGCAAATCCTAGCTCATAGACCTTGAGTCACAGAGATCATACTTCCAGTGGCATTTTTTGCAACTTTCCCCTTACCTTAGAACTGTTTTGTTGGGTGTCCTGACAAATCAAAACCAAACAACACTTGAATCACCTGTTGGCATTTGGATCTTGCTTGGGTTTTATAGTGTTGCCCAAGTACTAATAGCTGTAGGCAACACATTTCCAAAGACAGGGACACTTGCTCTTACCCAGATGATTCAAAGGGCAAAGTGCCCTGGAAGAGAGAGTGATGATCCTATCATTTGTTCCATTATTTATTCCTTCTTGTTTTGTTTCCTGCTGATCTGCAGGGGAAAAACAACTATTAGGCATTCATTATGACCTTGACTAACAGCAGATTGTTCCTGCTGGGAAACAGGTCCCTTCCCGTGCAACAGTGATGCTTCAAAAAATATCAGCAAGCTGCAGTGGTATGAAGGTACCACACTATAAGGCCATATATTAAGTCCATATGTATACTATTTTTTACTGCTCCAATTTGGTGAGAGTTCCATCTATTTCCTGATAAAGCCTTTTAGTGAATAAAAAAATACCAGTCATGATCCTGCTGCCTGTTGTCACAAGGAAATGATAGAAAAACTCTGAAGTCACATGCAGAAGTTTGTAATTCTTTGCTGCTGTGCATCAAAATCTCATTGTGAATTCAGGCAGCCAATTTAACATTTCTCTGGATAATAAAGCAGTACATGGATGTTCCCTGTTTGGAGGCACAGTGTGTAACATCACTGATTTAAGGTTAAGAATAATCAGTCCTAAATGTTACAACAAAGGAACCTAGAGTCTTTGTGAAGATGATTCTCAGCACAAATAATCAGCAAGGCAGACAACTGATTTCTTAGTGTGAGAGAAGAATCTAGAAAAATTCCTACGAAGTAAACTCAAGAATCAGTTTTTTGAATTGTGGAAAACAAGACGTTTATTTCCTCAGCAAACAGTTTCCCAGCCAGTTGCTGCCAGACTCACAGAACTAAGATCTATAAAGTAAAAGAAGCACTTGATGATTGTAAAATAAAGAAAAAGCTCAGTGTAGGTGACTTTACAGGTCTTCTACCAGGTACTTTCCTTTTAGTAGTCTTCAGTGCTTTATCACCAGTTGTTCCAATGACTGCAATCTTCAGAGCTCAGCACTGGCTGAAACACCAAATATGTCAATCAAACCACTTGTATCCACCAAATCTTCAGCCCAGCTGCTTGACTTGGTCTCAGTTCAATGTCACAGCATCACTCATTCAGCACCCAAGGTGTGCTTGCTTGCATCATCCTGGTGGGGTTGATCTTCCTCCTCATATTTGGAGAAATTCCCAATGAAGAGCACAAGGATACGCACCAGATACTCTTTTAAATAAAAATAGTGTTTCATATGACAGCAACTACTTTAAATTAAAATAGTTTTTCATATGACAGCACCTTATTATCTGAATCTGTTCTATGTCTTGGTACTGAAGAATCCAGCTTGTCATCTGTACTCCAGTCATGTCACAGTCAGTTCAGTGAAGCTGCAGTTCAGAACAATTTCAACTTGCTGTGTGCCTTCAGAGTCATACTTAGTCTTGTTTTATTTTTTTCTTTTTTCCATCTGCTTATATCAAAAATTCTGAAGGACAATATTCTATCCATGGCTGATCTGATTTTTCTGGAATTCTCTCTGAATGCTTCTCATACCATTTTCCTAAAATGCTAAGTCTTAAAGGATCAGCCCGTTCACCCAGAAGAGTTAGCAAGTTCTGGGCACTTTGACTCAACCTATTAATACAGCCTCTTGCAGAGGGGAAGAAATACTGTTACCTTCACCTAATTCAATCAGCCTGTGTTCAGACACAGAAGAATTGCATGCACTTTGTGATTTCATTAATTTTACTTTACTGTATTGACAGTAATCATGCAAGAGTAGGGAGGGTGCAGACAAAAGGTTTAAAGGCTACCCTATCACAAAAATACCAAAATAATCTAGTGTATCTGGATGGGCTCAGAATTTATTCTGGTGTATTAAACTCCCTGACAATCGTGCACACAAAACATCCTGCATGTTTCCAAAGCAGCCTATATCAGCTTATCAAGGAGGCTGTGCAACTATTGAAAGAATTCTGAGGTGGCCTTGAAATCAAGCCTTGGACTGAAAAACACAACCACAGTTGTGTTTGCAGGCTCAGAAGACCAATAAAGCAGCTCCAGGGATATAGCCCTGCCAGAGACCAACACTAGGATCCTCTCACACGGAGTGCAAGGAAATGGTGTCATTGCACAGCTCAGATGGATGCTGTCACTTCGAAACCAAGCTCTAAGCCTCACCTCACCTGCTGTGCAAAGTACGATGGCAGCTAGACTGATTGAGAGCATTCCTTTGAAGAGAAAAATTTCATTTGGCAACCACATCCCCTATGGTTTCAATGGCATGAGCATTCATTTAAATGAGGCACTTTACAGTCAAGTATTACGTTTTAGAGGCTGAAAGTAGAACAGCCTTGAATCAGTGAAAGGGAAAAACATTCCTAAGTTTACACCCAAACATTACCTATCATCTTGCTATCAACTCTCACAATAATTAGTAATGATACCACTGCAATATTAGTTTATGGTATCAATCTCAGTTAACAACCTCTCTAATTTCTCAAATGCCACTTGTTTATTTTGGAAATTATGGAGAAATAACCCTAGTTTTTGTCAAGTATACCAATATTTTTTTAAAAGTATTTCACCAAGATATTTACAACTTTGGAGACCAAAATGGACATTTGCAAGTCACCAGTTAATCAGGTACCAGCATTACCCCATGGTTTTAGAATGACACCCAGGCAAATCATCACTAGAAATACAAGAGAACTCAACTTAATTCTTAGATTTTTATCAACTCCAGGAGTAAACAATTACTCTAAAAGAAAGGGACTAAAGCTATCAGAGCCAGACTAAGCCAACCTGGCAGGCAGGCAGCAGCAACCGTGTCCTGGCAACTGCCTGAGCTAGATTCAGGCAAGCCTAGATTCAACCAATTCAGTAGTGTCCTGGTGATAGATGAAAAGCACTGCTTTGACTTTCTACCCAAAAATCAAAATTACTTTATAAAAAGAACAGTGTTTTGATCCCCAGCTTTCCAAACTAGCAACAAGACTTGCAACACTAATAACAAAAGTAGGAACCAGCCAAATCTGCCAGTATCACAACCAGCACTCCCACAGGTGTTGGCCCCTGCTGCTTGCATAACAGTAGTTTGCCTCTTTATCCAAGGCAGTGTTGCTTCCATGCCCACAGAATTCCAGCAGGAGAGAGGAGAGATCAGAGGGTGCTTACAGATGCAAAAGACTGCATACCTCCATCCTGGCTCCACTTCTCCAGGCAGAACAGGTGTACATGAAAGGTCTTCAGTTACTGCAAATGTATTTTCCAAGTTTGTGAGAAGATGCAAGTTAAGGAGACTTTACAATATAGAACCTCAGGGTTAGGTTGGAAAGAAACAAAATGTTAAATTAAAAAAAAAAAAAAAAAAGAAAAAAGATGATTTTCACAGTGCCAATAGATAACTGGGAAACTTTGGGCTGCTGGCTTAATAGAGACCTGAGAATTCAAAGTTTCCTGACTAAGGAGGGGAAGGGCTAGCTCAGCTGACCTTAAATGCAGTGAAGAAAACAAACCAAAAAAGTATGTTGGTGAATGTGGCAGGGTAAAGAAATAGTTACAGTTAGGAAAAACAGAGGGAACAAAGAAATAAATAGTGGCATTTAGTTTTTTCCATTGTACCGTGCCTTGACTTTTCTTATTTTGAAAGCAAAAAGAAGCAGGTACACTTGACCTTTATTTTCTGCATCCCTCTTTGCTGCCTGCAAAAATAATTTCTGTTTCCAGCATCTGTCTTAGGAAGCCAGGAAGGGCCTTATTCTAAGAAAGACACAGTGGAGAACGAAGTAGTGTTCTTGTATGTGTAGTGTTCACATGTACGATTTGGTATGTACTGAGCACTGCTTGGGCAGATTTCAGCATATGAATAGTTAGAAATAAGAATTATTTCATTCCCTACAGGTTTAAGTTAGGCTCTTGCCTTTTCTGTGTGTTTTGGCTTTTTTCTTACTACCACAAAAGCTACACCATCGTGGGGCAATGTGCAGTAAGGTCTCACCCCTTCTCTCCTACAGGGTTGAAATGTATGTATTTGCTAGCTTCTCCTCCTGGGACAAAAAAAAAGGTGGATCTCAGGGAAATCCCCAGATTTGGAGGGAGCCACTGCCCCTTCTGAAGTTCCACCATGAAGATGGAACAACATAAAACATTGTTGCCCTACTGAACTGCAAGGTGAATTTTTAGAAACACTGATAAATCCTTGCGCATCTTCTTCCCTTCTCCTGAATATGCAGGTAAGTACTCCTATCTCCCAGTAATCTCCCTTTGTTCCTTTCTGTGCCACATAAAATTTCTGTGCTTGTAATCAGGTTTTTTATACATCAGTCTAATCTGTGTGAAATTCGATCACTTTTTGCCTCTTACTGTCTCTAAGAGGCGCAGTATAAACAGAGGACAATAAACTTGCAAAAACATCCGTGGTAAAAAGGATATAGAATAAAAGTTCAAGAGACAGATGAAAAGCAAACAGGAAAGGCAGCCCAGCATCAGAGGAGACCTCTTGAGGATTTGCAGAGGCTGCACAAATGCATGTGGGAAAGGAGAATTTAGGATCAGGAGGTAGCGTCTGGCAAGTATTGCTCTACATTTACACAACAATGTGACAATGTAAAAGAAACTTGATTTTAAAGAAAATCTTGTATGTTGACTTGACAAAGTAGCCTATAAAATCAAGGTTTCTTATTCTGAAAGAAGTTGCTTGAAGCATGCATTATGGGTTTGTTAGAAGTGACTGTGCATTTCATGCAGCCAGACTCCACAGACTGTTGGCTAATAAGAACCACAGCACCATTTAAACCTTCTTATAATTTCTGGTAACTTCCTTCCATTTGCCATCTTTCTTTTAATTTTTCACTTATTGAATATAAGTTTCCAAACAGCACAGATCCAGTCCAGACCTACAGGATCACTTTAGAAGTAAAATTAGATTTACCAGCAAGACAAGTCACTAGAAGTATTACTTCCAGCGGAAAACAAAATTAGGTTGTCTTTGAAAAATAGAGGTGGATAAAGTCCAAATACAAGTCTGTGCAGCTATCTCATAATCAATGTTTTTCAGTAACAGAACAAAGAATAATAGTCTTTTCTGAAACCTCTTAAAGTGCCTGTAAGTTACTGCAACAGAGGTCATGCTTATACTGAAACCTAATTCCTTGTTGTTAACAGATGTCCAGAATAACCCAGTATACATCAATTTAATTAATTCAAATCCAAATAATCCATTTCAAACCAGCTGCAGCCACAGGGTTTCTGCAATGTCAGCTTGGCCATCAAGTCTACTATGCATCCAAACATCTACTTTTCTTTATCCATTTCTGAGTAATAAATACTCAAAGCTACACAAACCAGTAGAAGCCAATATATATCAAAGCCTCTACATCAAGCAAAGCAACATGATTTCAATTAACTTCTGCAGTCAGTATAAGGTGTTTGAACTGAATTTGTAATACCAAAAGCACCTTCCTGCTGATGAGTATCCAAGGTTCACTCTCACCCTGGCCCTAGGGATAAGATTGTATTTTGAGTTTTATGGTGACAGGAAACTGGGGTTTTACAGTGATGTTACAACAGATTTGCTATGGACATGTGTAAGGAAAAAAAAAAACAGACAAACCAACCAAACAACAAATAATCACCCAAATCCAACAACTCCAATCCAAAATAAAAATTTAGTCAGATATTAAGACTGTACAATTAATTGCAGAAGTAAAATGAAAACATTTTGAAAGCAGACTTACCTTTGTTGCTTCATACATTCAGTAGTGGTTTTGGCTCAGATTGTAAGCACTGCATTAACAAAGATGAGCAAATTTCTAGCTTAGCATTAAGCATTTAAGCTTTTGAAATACAAATCTTCTGAAGGATAATTTTCAATTCTTCATATAACATACAATCAAAATTAACTCTGTGTATTTACACCCATCATTTTAAAGAATGCTTTAATGCTAGCACACTTGGAATTAAAGCCTTTCAGTAAATACCGGAAGAAGGAACACGAGTTTTGCAGATGGGTTTTACGGCTTGTTTCTAGGCTGAGAAGTTTTGATTAAAGCCAATTTGTGAAACAAAGTGCTACATGTAGCTGGTGAGAAAAGCATAGAGGTAATTTAAATTGTTGTCAATATGTTCATCTTTGAGTATTGCCAAATTTTCAAAAGCCTAGTTCTTCCAAATATTAGATGCGTGCATGTAATATTCTTGAATATTACATGCACGCATTAAAATTCTGCTTTGAAATACATTTTGACCAATGTTTCCAATCACAGATTGCAAGGTATCTTAAATGCTGACTTGGTCAGCATTTTTCTTTGTGGTAACTTTGAAGAAAAGATTCAGGTCTTGAATTTTGGTCTCAAATATATGAAACATATATGGTTTAGAAATCTCTTGAATTCAAAGGTCCTATGTGTTCAATGAAATATTTAGAATTGGCATGAGGTCAAAAACCCCAACTTTTTCCTTAAAGAGCTTTTTTCTCAAAAAAATTCTTTTTTAAAAGAACCATTACTAAAGGAAAATGGATAACATCAGATTTTACTTTTCTACGTATTGTATCAGTTTTCCAACTTCTCTGCTAGTACTCATGTATGCAAGCATAATGCAACTTATATTCAAAATGCAGAAATTATTCAACTGACTCATTTTGTAGGCAAATCAGCATTAATTAAACAAGCTCACGTGTGAAAGGCTAGATAAAAATTACACCTTATAAAACCACAGCAGATGTTTTAACTTATAGTTTTAATATAGCAATCAAAGAAAATTCCAAATACTGTACAGTGAAGTGTAGTATAGTACACTATATACTGTTATAATACACTATTGTTACATTACAGATAAAAAAATCAAATATAATTAGTACAGCAATCACAAATAAAACGAACCAAACCTTGCTGGATAACAGCCAGTACTGTGAAGATGGTATAGTTTCTATGCTAATCCATTTTTAATTCAACATGTAAAGCACTTACTTTTTAAAAATTTTTCTAAATATATACACTATTTTAATTCCTATTTATACATTTTAAATAGTATTCCCTCCTAAAAGTGCACTCTTTCATTTCTTGGCAATAATCCTCATCAAAGTAAAATAACTCTGAAAATACCAGTCTTGTTTCAACCTTTTATTGCTCAACCACAGGCATAAGGGCTCAGAGGGAATCCTGCATTCTAAAGATCTTAAGCAACTTCTTCATGAAGCTAAACTGATATCCACAAGCAAAACAAAGAAACCACTCTCTGTTGTGGCTTTTTTTAACAAAAAGGATTAACTTCATATTCATATTATTATTATTTTACAAAAGCATGTAGATTCTGATATTTAAAAATAGGAGCCAAACAAATGTAGAGATAACAGTGGCATCTTCTTAAATCATTCATTTTCCATACAACTCAGGTCAAGCATCACTCTCCCAACTGTAAACATACCAAGAATTTTGTTACCTGGCATTTTCAGCGCTTTGAAAAAGCAGCAAGCAACTCCACTAACCCTGTGACAGTGACAAGAGATTCTATTTTATAAAAGATTGTAAATCAAGTATTTTGGCCTTGCAGGGTTGTTAGCACACAGCCTTGTGGCACTGTGCCTCTGTGACACTGCTAGAGCACTCTGTCAGAGGCAACGTCTAGCTTGTATTTTGCAGCCAGCACAAGACTAGTAAACTATATGGGATTCACAAAGCCAACAACGCACAGAGCTGTTTTGTGACTACAACAGGGAAGACATCCCAAATACATTTTTCTGATTTCATTTGCAAATCTGCTATTTATTTTCCCCTCGCTGAAATACAATTCAGAGAGACACAACACTATCAAAAAGTCAACTTTACTAAGCAGCCAGCCATTTGAAGTAGTCGAAGTCTTGCACTTCCCAGGAAAACTGATCCATTCTCCCAAGGTTTCACATATGCTCATCAGCAATCTAGTACATTCCCCTTTTTATTTTTGTACTAGGCTTGTATTTTTAGTAATCATCTTTTCTTTGGGTTATACATACTAAGCCATAGCAACATTTAGGATTTTTTAATAATGTGTCTTCTTTGCCATGAGATGCAGTGTAGATCGTTGGCCTTCAGACAAGAAAGTAACCAAGGTGGGTACTCAAAACCACAACCTCTTTCCACAGGCAATTTGGTGGCAAGAATTTGGGTTGGTTGCCTTTACTTTTCAAGAAAAGGGCACCATTCTTTACATTTGAGAAGTCCTACTGACACATCTTCTCATCCACAATGAGCCGAAGTCTTCCTTGCCCTTGTACCCCACCTGCATTTTCCTGACTGTAAGAAGGAATTCTAACAAGCACACTGGTGCTCCTTAGACAGGCACACAGATTTGTCTGAACTTACATTTGCACCCACTGCCAGCAACCAAATGAAACATCTGTTCCAACTTACACTTGGGTGTTCTTTATTTCACTTCTTCTGCACAATCACACATCTCACTGGCATGTAGATGAAGTTTAGCTTCACTTAAGAGTATCAAAAGCTATCTATCTTTCTCAAAACCACTGATATTAAATGCATGAAAAAGCTATGTGAGGTAAGAACACTGCAAAGAAATTTGCACAATCCAGCCTTCCAGAATTCACACCAGCGGATCTTGTGATTGACACCATTTTACCAGTCCTGTGAGAACATCTTCTTTTAGGAACTGGAGGGTTCTGATCTACATGACTTGAGTGGGCCCGAGGTGACACTAATGGTGAGTCAAACAGAGCCATTATCTGTTTCTATGTCTATTTAGATAAGAAGAAAAATGTCAAATTACTGCTGAAATGGGAAGTGTGTCAAAACTAAACCAAGCCTCTTTACACAGTAAAAGGCACACTAACTTCTGCAGTCTTACCAGAAAGGCATGAAAGAAGTAAGCATTTTTCCTTGAAATAAGAATGATGTGCAATAAATATTTCAATTTATTTCAAACTTGAAATTCTTTCATATACACTGCTCACTCATTATTTTTCCACCCAAGGAAGACTTTTTTTCCTATAGAAAAGGTTTAAAACTGTCAAAGCATTGGTTACCTGGCCTAAAATTCAAGAGATCCAGGAGATTCCTCCCCCTCAGCCTCTCCCGACTGAAATTCTTTCCCAGGAACAAGTCACTGCTATACTTTTCTAACACTGTGACAAAGCACAAGCCTCTACTCAACATTTTCTATATAGATGTAGCCTTCAGCGAGCTAGACTGATTCATGGGAGACTAAATGTTTTCAGAAGTCCTGGCAGGCTTCCAGGTGCTGCATGTGCATCCTGTTTCTCATTGAATAAGCCCTGCGAGTTAATCAGTGCATCAGCAAGGTCAGTTCTGGCAAGCCAATTACTTCATACATTCCAAGTTTCCAAATTGCTAACTTACCAGATAGCAATTTGAGATCTTAACATTTTTCATTTATTTGTGAAAATGTGGTATTTTTATTTTACCTCTAAGTAGTGTACAAAATAATAAAATATTTGTACCATCTACATAAAAAGCTAACCAACAGAGGCATTTTAATTAACTTTGACAAAAAAGAAGGGCTATTCTTTAATAACTTGCTTAATTTCAGTTCTACATACAAAAATAAATCCTTCCTCATGGGACATTTTATCATACTAACGCTTAGAACTGTTTAAGTGATTAGAAATGTAAAAAGTGAGGAGACTTTTCTGAATACAAACATATACAACACAAACCACATTTGTGAACTGGTAAAAACCTACACGTGCACAAACACAGACTTCAGTATTTAAATGCTCTTAATTCCTTTGAAGCTGTATTAATATCTTTTCATCCATTCAATGTTATTATACCATGAGAAGAAGCAACAATAGTGCATTTAAATGACTATGAAGATAGGAAGCAAAGTGCAATATCAGAAACACATTCCATCCTTAGGGAGCAAGTACAATGGCTGCTTCTTAAAAACTAGCACTACCGATCTGATGAACACACGACTTAAGTGGATACCAGCTCTATTATCGCTGGTGCAGGGAATTCTGCATCACAAACTGAAGTGAGGCTGAGAGAGGTGGGTAGTCTTTATAGACACTGAAACAGCATGTATTCCTTGTTCCCACAGAGTAAACAGTGAGCTTCTAAAAGCTCAATTATCGCCAAACACTTAAGGATAATGTGTGTTAGAGAGTCATTTCCTTCAAATAAATTGTTAATTTGCTCTTAAGAGGACCACTGTTATTTCATTTTTGCCATTTCTAACCAGTGCTAGCAATCTAAGTCTTCTAAAAGAAATGGATTTGCCACTGAACATTTGCTCTTACTTGCAATTGCCAACTTCTCTCCCATAATTGTCTTTTTCAAAAGATGTACAACCACCGGATCAGTTTGGTATTTGGGAGGAAATAAAGACATGCTACCAACAGAGCACCAAAATGGTTGTGTTGGCTCAGACAGCCATGTATAACCACACCACACTCAAAGTATCTTCATCATATGCTATGTGGCCTTTTTTCTAACTTGCTTTCTAAGTGACAATACAACTTAGACTTCAGTTTACTAAAGTTACACTTATTCCAAGATTTCTGAGAGGAGGATATGAATGAAAAAGTTATTAAACTGGAGGAGTGCCAGCAAAATGTAATTAAAAGTACTGTATATGCTGCATTATCAAGTTGAGCAGAAGTTTAGTTTCAGTTACTTTTTGAAATTTATGTCTAATTTATGATAATAGTGTATTTTTAAATTGGAATTAAGTACCTGGGACTGAATTAACTTTGCCATGTTTCTAGTTTTGCCTGTTCTAGCCCTTCTGGTAACCTTAAGCTAGCATGGTAAGAACCTTGCATGGGCTAAATTTTAAGACTTTTAAGAAATTAAAAATTACAAAGAATTTTCAAGAACCCACATGTACAGCAGATATTCATCTCAGTGCATTTCCTAATAACTAATTTACAGGTAACAGAGCCAGCCTGGGCAGCAGTATGGTAATATTGAAAGCTATTGCCAATCACATGCTTATCATGCACTGAATAAGATGATATAATCTTTGACATACATACAAGATTTAATAACTAATCATTTTGTGTGGCCCAGCCAATAAACATTACATTTGAACAGTAATTTCTTCTACCCTTATTAGATTTTAACCTATCAAGAGTGATCCATTGGCTCAGTTGCATTAGTGATTCCTGCATCTTGACTATCCATCTCCTCAAGCTCCTCAACAGAATTTCCCTTTTGTGCTTTAGACCTTGCAGGGAATGTTGTTCCCACAGAATTCACCATGTTACCATCAGTTGATTCAGTATTCAAGTGTTCAGTACCACCTGGTGCAGAGAATGATTCGGGTAAGGCAGCCTGAAAGCTCCCAGTTTTAGCAGTTGAACTCACTGCCTCTACTTTTCTTTGAGATACATCAACTGATGCTGACTGCTCTGTATTCTGATCCCGCAAATGTCTATCCATTGAAGCCTGAATAGAAGAGACCATTTCCTGCAACTTTTTTCTCTGTGCCTCAATCAAAGTGGGGTCAAGCTGCCTGCTGTCTCTCATTGTCACAACTCCCGGAGCAATTCGAATAAGCTCACTGTTACCAGAAGCAGCTGTGAATACAGAAGGCTCAATTTTAGCAGAAGGACTGAAGTCCGTTTCTGTGCTATGCTTTCTTAAAAGTGGTGTTTCCCTGGCTCTTTGATCATGTTGTTGACTACTAGATGCAGTTCCTAGGGAATGACCCTTTCCTTGAAATGCAGTTATGTTATGTAGTTGTTCAGATTTCTTTTTCACTACTCCACCACTACCCAGCTTCAGCATTCCATGTGAAGGACTTGCTTCCCTGCTTCTTGAAGTAGCTTCTGCTCGCACTTGACTTAAGGCCTCTTTAACCAGCTCTTCAACATCAGGACCGATGGGGAAATGCCCAGCAGCATCCACACACAGCTCTAATCTGTCTTCTGCTGCATTGTACACAAAGTTTTTACCAGGCAGATGTGGAAAAGTGCAGTGCTTGCCATCAGCCAAACCTATAAAGATAGGAAAAGTTATTCAAAGTGCTAACATATTTTAAGGCATGTTCTGAATACACAGTAATTACTGTATTTAAATTTAGTGAATCAAGTATGTAAAATCAAACACTGAAAGTTACTACTGTGGAAGAAAAAACTTAGGCTTTATGCCCTACGATAACAACCACACTATGCTGCAAAGATGCTGCTGCCTTGTATGACAACTCTGATGCAGAGACAATACTGTACTATTACAAGATAAAATAACCACACCACTACAACTTGCAGTTCTGTGCTTGCAGTAATGTAAAACAAGCCAAACCCCATCACTACCACCACCCCACATCCCCAAAACACCAAACCATCAAAAATCAAAATCAAAAAACTGACAAGGAGAACCTTTCAAAACACTATATGGAGAAATACTGTTTAGGACTACTTCCATACTAGTTAGAACTGTAGCAGGATTTCTGGTTGCCTAACTGCTGCTAAGCCTGAGGAATTTCACATTTGCTATTTTGTCATCTTCTCTGAGAGGAAGTGTTTCAAGCTTACTGTATTTAGTAGTCCTGGAGATTATAACTCTTAACCTTTACAAAACAAACATAAGACATAGTATTTTTGATCTGCTGCTTGTTTAATTGTCACACTTACAATTTGACCAATCTGTTAAAACTGAGAGTTCACTAGATAATTCTAAGTTCTGAAGTTTCTGTGTGCCAAAAATGGACAACATTCATTTTTTACACTTTAGCATCATAAACCACAAAATAAGTCTTTCAACTCTGTCCCATGCAGGCTGTGGTAAAAGCAGTTAGGTATCACTTCAGTGATGGTGGCTTTCTGTGACTTAAAAGCTATCTGCAGATGAAAACATGGCTGCAACCATTCTCTTCACTTTAGTTCCATCAGAGAACTATGCATGGAGAACTACAATGAAAACAACACAGTTTAAAAGGTGCCAGGAACAGGTAAATTGTTGGGATTTTTCCTCTCATTCTCAAAATTCTTGAAGAAAACCACCAGAAATTATTCAGAAGGGAAGAAACACAATAGCAAATTCTATTTCTGTGTTACCAAATACAGTGCTTTCAAAATTAGTATTCTGGGCAACAATGGAAAAGGTCATTCAATAATTTGATAAGTCATTAAACTGTTTTCATACTAATGAACCTACAGATCAATCCCACTCATCTTCCACAGCTTCTGATTCACACATGCAC
Source organism: Acrocephalus scirpaceus scirpaceus (assembly GCA_910950805.1). NCBI lineage: Eukaryota > Metazoa > Chordata > Aves > Passeriformes > Sylviidae > Acrocephalus > Acrocephalus scirpaceus. The sequence goes on from OU383773.1 coordinate 91,656,396, forward strand.
AGTTGCAGAGGGCTTACAAATATGATTTTATTCTGGGAGCTTCAGACATGTAGCTCCTTTCTTTGCATATCCATGGGAACCAATAACCAAACAGCCAAAATGCAGAACAAAATTTTAACCTCAAACACCTACCTAACATAGCCTGAACAACGTATTTTTAAGTACATAATTTAGCAGCTTAACTTCCATTTGCAAAAGAGGGAACTATAACAATTCCTATGATTGACCAAAACTGCCTCTGAAACTGCAACACTGAAATCTCAAAGTAAGATCTTAAACAAGATCTGTTAAATCAAGTTTCAATTGATTAAAAGTACCTACACTTCATAGACAGCTTTGTTTCAAAGGTCTAGTATGATAGGTGCATTATTATGTTACCTAAAAGATTACAAATAGGTAAGTAGCTTCTTAAAGTGGAAAGATGAGTCAGATTGTTGCCCACTGGAATTGTAAAAGTGTGCTAATGCTGAAGTAGGAATTGTACCTACCAAGACAGTCTCTCTTTGAAATTATTGCACTTCTTTGTATGCAAGCATTTTACACTATTATCTCCTACAGCCTTATTTCTTCCACAGTAAGCTGGGAAAAATGGCTTTTAAGTCAGACATTTTTGGTGAGTTGGGTTAAAATTCCTTGGATTCATTTCAGGCTTTCAAATCTGGCTAGCCATTAATTGGTCAAAAATATCCTTTCCATCAGGCACTGTTTAAGCTGATTCACTTTCCACAAACAATACACCACTCATTACTGTACAGGCATAGTAAAAGAAGGAAAACTAAAGGAAACAGATCTGATGTAAGACACTTGCATGCTAACTCTATTAGCTAGGCTAATAATTCAGTGAGAGGTAGTGGGCATTGAGTATATCATACATTTTAACTTATTTCCAGAAATAAGTAAGAGAAAGTTAAGGTTGATAAAATTGCCTAAGGAAAAAATCAAATAGCAAGAAAGCAGCAAAGGAACCATTACAACAGCTGAAACCACAAGAGCTGAACTGTGAATGCAAAGATTTCATCAAGAAAATACACTTTGAGAGAAAATAACTCTATAGTACTTTTGTCTCTAAAGAAACACCTGCTGTTCTTTGTAGGCAGTGTCTGTAAAGCCACCTAAAAATCAAATATACTCTACTTGCTTGGTTCTTCTGCACAGAGCCCAAGATGCAACATTCAGCAATTCAAGAAGGCGATGGATAGTTTTGCTTTTGAGCAATAATCTTAGGAATATGAAAAACAAATTTAACCAACCATTTAATTTTAAAACATACAGTACCCCATATAAACTATCTACTAAGAAGCAGACAAGAAAGGTAAACTCCTTATCCAGTAAGCATTGTAAAATAACAAGAATAGGTCCTATGATTTTGTTGTTGTTTGATCTTCACAGGAGAAAAAAATTAAGAAAACAAAAAAATAATTTGACTTTTTTTGGTCATATTGTCCTTTAAAAAAAAAAAAAAAAGTTGTTTGTACAATTCACGAAGTAGAAATTCCAGAAAATAAGAGGTTTAGGTTGGATGAAATAGGTTTAGGCAGATTCCCTAGTCTTAGTCTGTCTGAGGGAGCACTAGGAGTTCTCAAATACTGTAAGAATGAAAATTTACCATAGTAATAGAATTAAAAAAAAATTATGCTTACAAGTGACTCAATACCAATTTACAATTTTCAGGATTTGGAAATGGAGGAAGGAAGGAATGAAAACAAAACCAAAAAATACCTGTTGTTTTCTTCATTATGCTGTAGAACACTCCACCCTGCTGAAACAACTGAGGAAGTCCCTTTGCGTAAGACCAAACATCTTCTCCTGTAAAAATCAAACATTAACATTAAAATTAAACAGTTCTGTTTTCATATTATAGACAATGGCTGAAAATGTAACTCCTTAAATCAAAAGTTGAGTCCTCACTCTCTTCTATGCAATTAAGAATTTGAATTTTTATTGCAAATGCACAGAACAGGAGCCTGGGACACTGAGAGACTTTCAGAAAATCATACCACTGTCTACAATCAAATATCCTACATGTTCTAGTACAAAGGTTCCAAATTTGATTTGATCCAAGGGCAGCTACTGGTTCTTTGTTAGGCCCTAAACATGAGTCTCCATTCCCTTCCTACCTCTGCTTTCAACATTTAAACTAGGAAATTACTAACACACTTCCAAAATTCAAGCACATATCCTTGCTCATTAAAACTTGAATTCTATATTCCCACACCTTCTCAAAAATCAGAGCTCAATTTTACAGCTGCCACACAGCAGATTTAATACTGCAGCTGAGACACAAACGTCCATCCAGGCAGCTGCATAGAAGCTGTGTCTGTACCTTGCTTTTCTTGAGAGTTAGAAACAAAATACCAACCACGAGGCCCCAGCAGTCCTGGATAACCAGTGTTCCTCAACAATGCCAAAAATGGCATAGAAATGTGACAACTTTAAATGCCACAGAGAAAAAAAAAACCCCAACCTAGACTACATAAGGAAAATAATATAAAGAACAGAAAAATTGGGTTACAGTGATGGAATATCAGTGACCTAACAGCACCTGCTCAGTCAGTTCAGATCTGCATTTTGCCTATACCCTTTTCCTTATTTTGCTAACCACTTACCTGCTTCAGAGAAGTGACATGCTGTAGCTGTCTAAGCAGTACAAACAAAAAGTTCTGATAAATTCTATTCTCCTGATGCAGAAACAACTATGGTGCATACAAATTTCAGAAAAAATTGGGTTTCCCACTTTCCATCAAATATTCAGGGAACATATCAAGATATTTTAGACAGAAATTGCCCCCTTCTGTAGGGATTGAAATCTCAATAACCACATCTCTCAAATTTTTATTAAAATTGGAAAATGTAAATCTTCAACTATAGTTAACTGGTTGTACTACTTGGATAAAGATAGCCAGAATGTGTGAGGCTGTAAAATATAACCCATCAATGTGTCTTTGCTTGCTGTTAAAAGGAAAATAAAACACAAGAGCACAGGAGGCACAGGACTCTGTATGCTCCCCTGCTCATCTGTTCCCCCACAACTGTCACTCACCTCTCCACTTCAGGCATTACTCAAGCCCTCATTCTCTTTACAAAGGTACAGTGCACATTCACCACATTCTGTCTTTGGATGTTTTGAAGACAGGAGACCTATATAATCTAATTAATTTTGAAAGCATTCCTTCAAATCATATATGCTCAGGCTCACTGCATTCATTCACACATCAAGCTCACAAATCTGGCCTTCACTTCCAAGATGAACATCCAAGTAATAAACCAACTGCTCTTCTTTCTTATTTTTCATGATCTACTGAAGGAAGTCTTCTGTCACTGCTACCTGTGTCCTTACTCTCACTGACAATTTGAAATGCACTTCCCTATACACAGTGTCTCCAGAGCACCGCTGCTGTGCCTCTTGCAAGTCTCCCTGATGGTTTAAACACTGCCCACAGGAATCAAAATAACCACTGCACTGAAAAGTAACAGAATACAGCTGTCAGTCCACTGAAGCCTGAAGAAGCCACATCCAGCAGGACTCCATACTAAGGACTTCTTTACTGATGCATTGAGCAATCCATTACTATTTGAAGGACTCCCTTTCATTTCACAAGACACCCACTGGACTTCAATAAGAAGTCCAAATAAGAATAAAACTTCCCAGTTTTAGAATTACTGACATTTTCCAAGGAAAGATTCCCTATTTGCTGTGGGCATGATTTTTCAAGCCTTGCACAAGGGAAGCATCACTGCTTAGACAGCCTTTTATGCAGTACTAACAAGTACTACATGCAGGAAAGCATGGAGAGCAGGGCTCACAATACAAAAGCATCAGACACTGAAAGAAATACAAACTAATGACACTGTTTTGATAGACATCTACTGGAAGACCAGAAAAGCCCACAGTTACAACTGGACTTTCCCAGATCAGAGGAACTAGGGTGTGTGACTCAACTAAACTACATTTGAGGTTTGCACATTTTTCTTGTTAGTTGAGTTTTACTGTTTGTTTTGGATTTGTTTGCCTTGGTAGCAAGATGTTTATAGGTCACAAGTTAATTTGGATGATCATTTAGTTAGATTAAAAACTCCCTCAAGACACCACATTTATCAAAGAGATTATACTGTTCCTACTCCAGTACGTACTTCCTCAGACCAGACCCCAACCCCAAAACATTAAGATATGGGAACAAGTCCAGACTGTCCTACCCACAAACAGGCCTTGTCCACTGGTATAAGTTAGCCTGCTGCTGCTGCAAGCCCAGGACTGTCACTTCAGACAGCAGAGAGAACACACACAAAGTGCAACACAAATAAAAAACTCAATTGATAAACATACGTTATAGGGAAGTACAGGTGGCTTCAAATCAAGTAATTTAATTCCAAGAAAATCCTAGTATCAAATAATACATTAAATTGAAACCTGGCTATTTTGATTCCTTGTGTATGGATGAATTCATCAATGAAAAACAAACAAATCAAAATAAATTTATATCTGGCTTGCACATATTCAGAGTGCCTCTCCATGGGTGTAATTAAATCTGGTTTAAAATATAATGTTTTAAATATGTCAATGCAAAATTCCAATTCCTTTAGTAATTTCCCTATAGAATTCTGTATTTTGAGCTAAACAAAAAAAAATAAGAGAAAGCTTTACAAAAAATCATGCATAATATGTTAATTGGTCCAGAAATTACAGTATTTAATTTCCCAGGGTTTTTTTTTTAATTATATACAGAAATATTAAAGAACACAATCTAAAATTCTAAAGAGTAGCTGAGAACAGAAAATAAAAATTCTAGTAGCTGAAATAAGAAAAGTATTTCAGCCTACAGGAGACTCTGTGTGAAAGAAAATGTTTTAAGCACACAGCATGAATAATTATGGATGTTTGAAGAGACTTCCACTATGGGCACTGGGGAAAAGAAAAGTGTGTCTGGCCTGATGAGCTATCTCAACAGCATCTCCCCTCTACACATCCTAATCTCACTGCATTACAGAAATGCTTTTAGCAGAACAAAGTTACAAAGCTGGCTGTCAGACCTTTGCAGCATTTTTTAGCAGTACAGAAATGTCGTTGAGAAAAACTCAGCTTCAGGCTTCCTGTCCCAAAAAGGCTGAATATGCCACCTTGAGGAATTGCCACCCTTAGGAAAGTGCAAGGACTTAAGAAGTTTGTTGAAAAATCACAATTGTGAACAGTCTAGTAACTAGATTTCTCCCACAAGTATTTTTGAAGGAAAATTAAGACCAATTGAGAAAAGTGATGATATAATAATAGCATCTTATTCAGCAGTTGCATAAGGTTTTATAACTGGTTGGTTTATCATTTGCTGCTGCTTTTACTTCTATTAGTAATGCACAATGGACGCAGCCAGAGAAGGGTGAGATAAATTCTATTCTAACCAGTGCTCTTAAAGCAGAATCTAACAGTAGTGACAGCAAAGACAAAAAGTCATTCTTGCATTCTTGCAAGATCATCTCACAGTTCATGGATAGGCACCTGTAAAATAATGACACACCTTAATTATTTGACACACAGTTACTTGGCTGAAGTAACCAAGATATTTTTAAAGCATGCCAAAGCTTTTTGAAGTCAGTAATTATACTTTCAGCAGTATTTCCTGCAGACAGGAAAGCACTCTTTTAAGCTTCATCTCAAAATTAAGACAACTTTTAAACTTAACTTTTTCCTGCACTTCGGAACTGGGGTGTAAATGTCAGTGTGACGAGGTTAGTAGTGATTCAGCACACTATCTTGTAAAAGACACAGGAGTAAACAATCACACTTGGAAAAGAATCAAAGTTCTGCTTGCTGAACTTCTGACATACCACTCTGTGATTACGTAATTGTTTCGTTTCTGAAACATCACATGCTTTAGCCACACCAAATCCCTCCAGCAAAAGAGAAGGCTCCCACAAAAAAAAACCTGTAAACATGACTATTCAACTGGTTCGTAGAGCTGAATGTATGATAACTACAGTTCTAGTTCCTGCCAGAAAGCAGCAAGAACTGTGAAACCTGATGAACAAAATACACAAACAGAGGTCCAAGTTTCCTGAGTTCAAAAAGGAAAATAAAAAATACAGGTACCTGAGAAAAGTCCTTTTGTCTTGAATTATTCACAGTCATATTTACATGACTAATAACTTATAACCGTAGCTTTGCAACCCTATGTCCAACTATTGGAATTCAGATCCATGTTTAGATTCTTTCAGTTTCTCCTCTGTTTATACTCTGAAATAATACTTTTCTCAGCTCTTTAAAAAGATCAGATCTTAATTTAAAACTAACAGATCTAGACATTTTTCTTTTGCTTAAGCTAGGACAACTCCCTGTGGTGTCAAATGTTAGGATTTTATCCTACTACAAGGGTAAAATTTTGTTCCTCAAACTTCCAATAAGCAGACACTCAGTATCCCATTCTCAACCCTGCTCTGAATTTATTTCCTGAAACCTGAGGGAGATGTAGGGAAAAAAAGTCTGTAGCTTTCACACGTACACTTCAAATGTGTGCCTAATGAGAGTCAGGAAAAACAGAGACAGGACAGCAATGCAATCACCTCTAACAAAAAAACTGCTTGACAGCAATTTTTAAAAGAGGATTTTACAGCAAAGTAAGAACAAGTATCTCATATATGTCATATATACATTTCTAAAAGTCATTGACAGCATATTAAATGTTCTTCTAATAAAGGAATAAGGGAATTAACCTGATTAACCCTGGTTTAAGAAAAACGGAAATGTGTATGTAACTACAGTTTGCAACATGTTATCTTCTACTTAAAAACACGATTTTGAAGAATAACACGAAGTCAGCCTTACCCATGAGCGTTGCCAGAAGACAGAGCGAATACATCTCCTTGTCGACTTGCTCCTGCAGATCCTTTGACGAGATCTTACTGGTCACAGCAACATCTTCGTGCTTCACAGCATGGGCTGAGTGTGCTGAGGCAGCCTGCCTGCCTTCCTCCTTGCCCTTCAGGATTTCTATGGCAATCCTGTCACCGTGCTGCAAAGGAACAGGCTCGTTTTCCATGCCTTCTTTGGGAGGCAGAAGCTCTTTTGGAGGAAAGCCGTAGCGAATACATTGCAAATATGGAGGAATATTAAATTCTCTTGCTATGCCTTCCTGGAGTTCCAAGAAGGTGGTAGTGCACTTCAAGGTAAGCATTGACTGCCTCCCATCATTGGTGGTTATTCGAATTTTCTTTTCTTTAGCAGATGTTGGAGAATATGGGGTTTTGGTTGGTGTAGCAGGTGCAGACGAGGGCCCCTCACGAACAGCCCCAGGAGATGCAGTCCTGGGTTGCCCTTTATGCTCTTGTTTCAATTTTTCACTTTTCCGTTTCTGCATTACGGAAGCCTGGTCTGTAATGTTCTGCTGAATAGTTCTTTCAGCTTTGCTCATATTCAACTCCTCCTTGTGCAAAGTTTTAGTCTTCTGCCCAGTCAAAATGATTTTGGTTGGAAGTTGCGACTCTAACTCTTGTCCTTGCTGTACATCATCAGCTCTTTGGGCGTGAGCACCGTCAATATTTACAGGGGTATAATCATCGGGGTTCTTTTTGGCAGTTTGGTGCAGTATTGTGTTGACAACTTTCTGCACGAGAATCTCGCTACCAAATTCACCGGGGAAGTGCTTGGTAACAAGTTTCATGGCGACATCATACACGTTGCTGTTCAAAGAGGCATCACTTTCATACTGGAACCAATAGACAGTCTCTCTCACCACTCTTCCACCCCACTCCAGAGTTATAGGAAAAGCTTCAGGCAGATTGTCATATTCTTTACCTTCCCAGTAATGCTTGAATCCACAGCCACATTTGCCACCTGAAGACCTAGTATTAGTTCTGTCTCCATCAATATACAAAACAGACCCATCTTCTCTGACACGACGCATTAAGTTACCGTGGCACCAGTTACAAACAGTCAAATTACTCAGGCCATAGTCTGGTACCAGCACATCCTTCACGGGGTTGTAAGAACACACCAAACTGTTCAGGGGAAAACTGTAGTTTTTGTCAGGCCTTAGCTGGCCGTGAGTACTTTTTGCCAGGTTATACAGCTTCCCCCCAGGAGCCAGCCACTCTGGGGGAACGTGATGCTCTGAAAGAGCCCCACAGATGAGGCACCTGTGAAGGCGGTTGTCCATCACTGCTTTTTTGGCAGCTGCAGTGACCTCTTCGGGCTGGACCCCTATTACACCAGTCCTTCTGTAGAAATATTGATGCACATCAGCTACGAGACTGGGGTGGATACCGTGTTTACGCATGAAAACCTCCTCCATTGCAGCAACAAGCCTCATCAAGTACTTATGCTGCAAACTTCTGTCTCCTCCAATAATACAACCACCATCCTCCTCTAACATGATGTACTTTTTGATGAGGTCTTGAGGAACTCCCCAGGCTTTAGGAAGTAGCTTCCTAGGCAGCTTAGGTAAAGCAGCACCTTTTATTCCAACCAGAGGAATATAATGGTTACGTCCTGAGCTACTCCACGCAATACAGATTGGCTTGTTCAACATGCCATCTTTCCCCATGCATTTTTCTAGAGGTATCAGACCAGGGAGGAATGTTGCTGAATAATCTCCAGAGCTTCGCATGCCACTCAAAGAGTCTAACAGGATGATAGGCCGGTGAAGCACGTTGGCCAGACCAAAGATGTGAATATTCCTAAGGCCCATTGGCACACCTTCTGGAGGAACGAACAAAGGGTCACATTCATTGATAATATCCTCCCACTCTGCAGCATCAATAAAGTCATGGAAAAGCGCCTTGTAGTGGCTTAGATTCTCCTCAAAATGCTTCTTTAGATTCTCTCGGAGAGCATGCCAGAACAGTTCCCTGCCAACAAGTGCCCGTGAGACTGCATGGACAAGGCAGTGGCCATCTCCATCTACGTGGACAGGAATTAGGCACTCTTGACTGTTGTTGGCCTTCTTGATGTCCTCCAGGGTGTCGTGGAGGTAGATGAGGCTGCCGGAGCGGTCCTTCCCGTAACCCATGGTTTCGACGTGCTCTGGCTCTATGAGGAAGGCGCGGTCGCCCAGGAGGGAGCAGTCAAAGATGTCTCCCTGGTTCATCTCCGTGAGGAGCTTAGCTTTGCCAGTCTGCTTGTCCATCCCATAGCGGGCCAGGATGGGGGCCAGGAGCTTGCAGTGGTAGTTGGAGAGGCCATTGACTTTGACGAGCTCAGTGTTCCTGCGGGGCGGGCCGGCGCCGCTGACGCCCAGCAGCGCATTCCGCAGCAGGTTGTGTAGCACCAGGTCGGGGTCCGTCACCTCCTCCACGGCCAGCAGCTGCCGCTGCTCGTGGCGCCGCCCGCAGTCCGTGCACTCGATGCTGCCGCTGCCCTGCGGCCCGTGCGCCGGGAAGAACAGCCGCGCCTGGCATTTGGGATCGGGGCAGGTGCCCGAGAAGATGCGCCGGTCTCGCTTCTTGGAGGCGGACGGAGGGGGCGGCTGCGGCTGCTGCTGAGGGGACGGCGGCGGCGGCTGCTGGGGCTGGGACATCGCTCCGCTCCGCCCGGGCTTCACCCGCACCTCCGCCGCCCTCACAGGCGCATTCCCTGCGCGCCGGACAACGACCGCCGCCTCTCAGACGCCGCCGGTGCCGGTGCCGCCCGTGCAATACCGAGCGCCGCCCGCCGCCCCCCGCCCGACGCGGAAGCCACCGCCGCTCTCACCGCCCCTCGGCCGCCTCAGTGCCCGCAGCGCCGCGGCCTCGCGCACTTCCACGCCGGCGGCGCACGCGCGGCGCCGCAGGGGCAGACGGGAGCGATAGTTTCGTTCGCCGCAGAGACCCGGCGTAGGGAAAGGATCTACGTGCCGAGGCGAGACTATAGAGACCATGATGCCATGCGGCGGAGAGGGGGAGGGCGGGGGTGGGGCTAGCCCCCGCGGGGTTGCTGGGAAGCGTAGTCCGCGGGCAGGTGGGCCGGGACGGACGCGCAGGGCACTCGGCGGCGCTTGTTGCGCTTCCTGCGGGAGGGCTGGGGGGTGCTAGTAGGGTCTGAGGTGACACCCCACATGTACATTCCTGCTCTGTCTCACTCGAGTGTTGGTCTGAGGTGACACCGTACGTGTAAAATCCCTCTCTGTGCCCCTCGCGTGCTGGTTTGAGGCGACACCCCACGTATATCCTTCCTCTGCTCCCTTCGGTGGCGGGTCCGAAGTGACCTCCCTGTTGTACCTCACGTGTACATCCCTGCTCTGTCCCCTCACGCCCCGCAGGAGCGCTGGGGCGAGGCTCCCTCCCGTGTCACCTGTCCCCCTGAACAAGCTCCGGGGGCGGGAGACTACACAGCTCCAACAGGCTGCTGCCGGTAAGCGGCTGACAGGAAGGGACAAGGCGGGGGCCGGCCCCAGCCTTCCCCTCAGCAGTGCCGCTGAAGGGGAGTCTGAGGGCTCCCTAGGCAAGGAGGTTTCCAAAAGCACGGCAAGCAGCGTATCCTGCCAGGCAGAGTCCCCTGCCAGGCAACACTGCCTGCAGGCGTGAACACACGGGCTCTGACCCCAGCCTCTGCCCCGACAGCCACCACAGCCAGGCCCGGGCGGCGGCGGCCGGGCTGTGCCTGCCCTTTGAGCTCTGCGGGGTGTCTGGAGGTCAGCACAGCCTCGCCGCAGTTTCGATTCCCGAGACGCCGCGCCGGGCTGCCTGTCCGGGGGGAGAGCTATCTGAGCGGAGGTGTTCCCCGGCTGCCGGCTGCTGATAGCGACAAAACAAGGCTCGAAAGGAGACGCGAGAGCAAGCTGTTAACGCGAGTGATCCCTCCAGCTGGTGCTACGTGAGGAGATAATGAGGGAACGGAGCTGGCGCTTGCGTTATCTCCAGTGGCCGTCTGAAATGGTACTTTTGCCAAAATGAAACGGAATAATGTTCACAACTTCCAAGCTAATTACAGTGGGCTGGCAGCGTATTCATGCGGAGAACTCAAGGAGGGATACTGTCAGCAAACAGAGGAATTAAGCTCTCTGAAAGCTATTCCAGATACAGATTTCTCCTTAAATTAAGGAAAACAAAAGCTGAAGGAGGACAAGGTGGAACTTCACAGGGTATTTCCAAATATCAGTGACCTACCCCTATGAACACAAGAGGAAAAAAAAAAAAAAAAAGACCACTTCCCCACTGCTCTATCACCCTTATTCTGCCGAACAAACACCTGGAATTTACATCCCCAGGCCTCACCTATTCTGTAGTCACTCAAGTGACCTAAAATTAGAATAAAAATCATAGAGATTGTATCAGAGAGATAGTATTGTGCTTGTATTTTCCAATTCAGAGGGCATGTTTCATTTTTGTTAATCCATGAAAAGTAATTTATGCGTCTGACATTTAAATTATAAAGATTCAGATGATTAATACATACAGAAAAAAATCTGTTTCTGTGCTTTATCACAGGCTTAAGGGAAAAAATGGCTCCGGGCCTGGCCCTGTGACAGACTGAGCACTGCCACCTTCCAGTGACAGCAGCTGAGCTGTGCATGCTCATTCCCTTTCGGATTCAGTAATTTGTCAAGCACAGAAAATATGTGAGTGTGTGTGTCTAAATGTATGCATTCCAGTGTAATTTTTTATCTGATCTTTTAAAATATGTGGCAAGTTTGAAGAAGAAAAGATGAAAATTATGAGACAGATTTTCAGTCTTGCCTGCTACTAATATTTTTTAATGTGTATGACAGTAAGGTAGCAGCATCACCAGCTCTACAATCCTGCCAATGTGCCTTGTACTTGGGGATAAATCAGCAGTCTGTGCCCATTCATTCCTTAGTGTCCCCTTCATAAGTAGTGGGAACGCAGTAAAAATGCAAATAGGGAAGCCTCTGTCCTCTGTGAAACTGTGTGGCAGCTACTGAGAATGGGCACCATTCAGGCCATCGGCCGGTGACAATCCTGTGCTAACCCGGCCTGCATTTTGAAGAAATGTCCAAGAATTTTTCTGTAACATCACTGGCCTCTGGAGCAATCCAATCTTTCATATACGGGAAAGAAACACTTCTGTTACCATTTAATAGTACTTTGTAGTCAGTAATAGGGAGCACCCTGGTGAAATAATTCACTTGTACTGTCAAAGCCAATGGGACTTAGGATGTTTTGTTTACTTCTTCAACCAGATGTTTTTGTGGAAGTACTCTGACTGTAAAGTCAAAACATTTCTCCTTTCTATTCCTTACATAAATTATATTCAGTAGAGGAATCTATCTTTTATGGTGGCTTGACCTTAATTAACATGGATATTTGTGATGAATGACATTTATAAGTTTTCCAGCTATATGCAGACTTATGATCATGATTGATTGCCCAAGCAATTTATGCAACAATAAACTTTCATTACTGAATCTTTGATAAAAATCACAATTCTCTGGCAAACTAATAATTTATGCAAATTAAATGCATCTTTATTTACAAGCTTTATACCCAGCAAACAGGATAAGGAAGCTCTGTGTTGTATCACTGAATACAGATTACACAAGTAGCTAAATCTTTAAGCAGTCTTGAAGGAAAATTCAGGAAATACAGTGTCTGCCTTGTTAGTAAGTACCCTGCAGTACTAGTAACGAGTCCTACCAGAAATCACAGCAAGTGTCATGCTATTTTCAGAGGCAAACAACATCATCACGGTCAAGAAAGTAGGATTGAAGATCACACTGATGACAAAGTTAAATCTATTTGTAATGGGTCAGAAGAGTGATTAATTGTCAGCAACAGGACATACCTGAACTCGTGCCACTTCGTTGATGAGAACCAAGCACTGACAGTCAAAATACCAGGCATTCATTTCAAGCCCAGGATGGAAGATGTAAAAATTTCAGTTTGATCTTCACCCAGTGCTATTCCGTCTCTTCTTTGTCATTTACCCTCAGGAAATGGGTCATTCCCAGGTCAAAGCAATTATTTTTCAGCGGCACTTGTTTCTTTGGAAGAGCAACAACAGAAGTTTCCAGCTAAACAGAAACAAAAGGCTTGTGCAGCATGCCAAAGAACAGATCATGATAAACTAGAAGATGGTCTGTGTCGTCAAGAAGTGAATGTTATTATCAGCCTTCAGCTACACCTCTTCATGCTCTTCACAAAGGATAGCTAAAATCTGGTTCTTCATTGAAACCCTTGCAGAGCTGACCCTGCCTAGCCTGCAAGACTAGCAGTTTAGCCTGACCTTGGCTCTGAAAGCTCTCAACATGTACACTCAAGAAAAGAGGAAAAGAAAACAAAAGTGTGAGCTAGAGGGAAGATGGCAATATCGTCACAGCCCACGATGAATGCAACATTTTTTATTTAGATGTGACAACCTAGCATCTTAGAAGCATGTGTAGACCCACAACTGAATAGTACTTATGATATTGTAAGTACTATTAGTAGTACCAGCTACCGGGAGAGAACAACAGCATGTGCCCCACTGCACAGAGCAGCTCCGAGTGTTGTGTGGGCTCTTTACTTCTTGCTCCTGCTAAGCCAGTTTGGCACTCCCTATCTGACCACTGCTGAACTATGAATGTTGTCTTGCCGATCTCTTAAGCAGGCATTGTTAAAAGCCCAAGTGCTCACCACCATGCTAGCTGTGGTATTCCAGAGGGATGTTGTCACAGGCCTCCTCATCTCCTGGTCCTCAGAGGCAGCGTGCAGCCAGCCCAGCAGTGTTCTGGAAGGACAGGAATGACCACTGAGCAACTTCAGCTTTCATGAACCTTTGGGTTAATGAATAGTTAGCCAATGGCAGTTAGAAAACAGCACCTGACTTATCCTGGGGACCTGGACTAGTAACTCTTGTCCTGGATACATCCAACTGAATAACCTACATATCCCTCTTCTACTGCCTTCCAGTGACGTCCAAAATTTAAAAAAATGTTTTCCTTCAGTGCTTTCACAGAGTCAGAGCTTGAACTGCTGTCATTGCACCAGATTCAGTAATTCATACTACTATTAGATGGTCTCTGTTAACACTGATGTCATTCCTACACGAGAGCAGATTTGGGCTGCTCAGAGTGTGGAATGTGTGTTAGCAAAAAAAGAATGCATTAGGAAAACAACATGAAATGTGAAATACTGGGCAGAGGTTCTGGTACTAATTACAACCATACAAATAACCTGCTCAAAGGCTTTGCTGCAGCAAAATCAATGTTCCCAATGCAGGTTCAGGTAGAGCCCAGTCCAATAAGAACAGCTCTACAGCTGACTCTCATGCTGGGTCAATCTCAACATCTAAGACAAGCTGCTTGACACTGGTTTGGGTTTGTTTACCTATGCTTTCCTTTTATTTCTTGGCTCAAAATCTGATTCTGAGGCCCTATCTTGAAAACGTTTCAAATTGTTTTCACATGCAAACTCCTCTGCAAAGTTAAGGCCCCACATTTTTTTACTCTGAATATCGCTTTGTGAATTGATGTCAGCACAACTGGCAAACAAAATGGATTCATCAGGACTGTCAGTGTTCAGGAACTGTCAATAGAAAATCAATCTTTAGGGCAGTAGACCGTTATAAAAAAAGCAGAATGTAAGTGTTTTTAACTTAGATGTGTAACCTGATTATATGGAAGCCTCAATGGCAATTACTGTGAATGTTTATCTGCTTTCCATAGCTCTGTCAAATACGAATTGAACAAATGGTACAATTCCATTACACTAAAAGATAAATGCCTCAAAATAAAATAGGTTGAGCAACTAACACACTCGCCCTATTGATTTGTATATTCACAGTGTATGCAGTCACTGATCTCATCAGCTGTTAAAGTTTTACTTAAATCTGTATAATAATCCCATGTATTGAAGCATTCCAATTAACTGCCTGGTCCTAAGTTAAATTCTCTCTGCAAATACCCAGTTTAAAGAATGAACAGCATTTCCAGTACAGAAGACTTTCCAAGTCAAGGATATAAATGAGAGACAAAGATATCAAATGCTTCTTACAGAGAGCCCATAGCAGTGATGCCTGGCTTGCAATTATGCTTCAAATTTGGAAGTATTTCACAGGTTGACAGCTTGTGTTTTTCAGAGTTGAAGACAGAGGAGAGAACCTGCTACACAAATACAAAATGGTGGAAGTGGATCAACAAGCTGAAAAAAAAGAAAAACAAACAAAACCACTCTATCCTTAAATTTTCTCCTGAGGGTTTTTAAACTGGATGTTATAACAGTTCAAATTGAAACCAGATAAACCCTTCCAACTGGTTTGCTGCCCTGTCCTTTGGCAACTGAGCTGAGCATAATACCCCCCCTTCCAACATGCACAAACAGCCTTACCACTAGTAGCCAAATGTTCTAATAGTCTCTAGTTTTCTGATAGCTCAGAGGGTTCTTAGTTCTTTATAAAGGTCTAAACTACAGCTCTTGTGTTTATTAATTCATTGCAACTCACTAATAACCTTCCAGTAAGTGACATCCTCTAATACACTTCCTTGTCTTGGATGTGATTTCTAAGTACTGAAATAAGTGAAAAGAAGGTTTGCAAAACCAAAGAAACAGGTGCCTACTACTGGGCAGGAACTTCTTTGAAGAGCAGCTTTTTCTTGCATCTGATGTAAAACCACTCACAGTAACAATGAAGATGTACCATCTATTTAAAAAATTGAAGTAATTTTGTTGTTGTTGTTGTCTTTGAGAAGTATTTTCCTGTTATAAACTCATTGGCTCCTATCAGGGAAAATGCATAAAGTGACTTTCAATTAACTCTTGTCCTTTACTAATTTCATCAGAAACAAAACCAAACAAACCCACAAAAATCCAGCCAAATTGCTCCTGGGGTCTTTGCCATTTCTGGTCTATATAACTTATTTCCATAAAACTATGGATGGTATTTGCCTCTTTCCATTCAACACTGCTAGTCCGAATCCAAAGTTCCCGGCCAAGAATCCCGTGGGAGGGACGCTGCCTTCCCCTGTTGTGCTGCGCTCGGCTCTGGCAGCAGGTGTCAGCACAGGCTCACCATGGGAGCCTTCCCATCATCCCGGGAAGTGCCTCTCTACACGGATGAGACATTAGTGCTGTAAGGCACCACCACTTTGTCACTTTGCTGCCTTTTTTATGACTAACCAAGTAAGGAAGAGCAGCGGGTCCAGCTGCTGAACATCCTACATGATTGTATACCGCAGCAAATAAGCAGGACGAGCTTTGCTCTACACGCTGATAATTCATTTGCCTGGCAAGCAAATGTGGTGGTTCACAAGACAGATGCTGGTCTCGAAGAACATTTTGTGCCGGAGAATGACAGGACACCGTGATTTGCACATTGAGAACACGAGTGCCTCTTCTGAGGTCCAGAACTCATCAGGCCAGTGGATCAAGCAACTGCAGAGGAAAGATTGTCCTTATGGTATGACCTTACTATAGACCGCTGCATAAAGATGATTCAGGGGGTAAAATTTTAACAAGAGGGTTTCAAATAAAATCTTACTAAGGTCAAGGTCACTACTCAAACTAAGAGCTATCTGCAGGTACAGCAGGAGAAAGCTCATTCACAGGTAGAAAGTTTGAGATTCTGTTGATAGAGAGTATGTCAGGCATCCTGTGGGGAAGGCTTTCTAGATTGCAATCTGAGCAAATCTAGATAAATAAAATAAAGTATCAAACAAGTTACATAACTTGATGAAATAACAAGAGAGGGAGAGAAAGACAACTTCAATACAGCATCTTTGGAACTCTCCACATTTCTAGATAATATTGCATGTGAAGGAAGTAAAAATCAAAAATCATTCAGAAAAAAGTCTGAGATTACATGTGCCCAAGCCATCTAGACCCAAGGAATAGTAAAGTGAAGAAAAATCACCTCAGTTAAACAATGACCTTGACCCCAAAACGCAAAAAAAACCACATGGCAAAAAAAGCCCACTAAATCAAATTCCCAAACAGAAAGCAGGATGGGAAAAAAAAATTCCAATTATGCCAAAGCAGAAGGTAAGATGTAATTAAGGGGATATAAGGAGAACACTACAAGAGCATTATTTCTGTTAGGAATGTTTGACAATGCCAGCCCAATATGGTCACATATTTTCTCTCAGTGAGGGCAGAGCACATACAGGAGAAGAAGTGATAGCTGTCTGATCTTGGCATTCATGAGTTTTGGTATCCTCTCACACTGCACTTTACAATCAAGCTGGCAGAAAATGTTCTGATCTGATACTGCTGTGCTAGATAGAAAAGCCATGATGATTATAGCAAACTTATGTAACCGCAGCATATGCAGAGCAGCTGGTCACTACCAAACTGTAAAACCATATCAAAATGAGGTTATGCAGGCATCTGTCCTCAGTCTGTTCATTAATTACATGCAAGATTATACTTCTCAAACTTGTTGGAAACACTGAGCTGGAAAGAGTTGCAAGCACTTTGAGGGAGAAATGTATAGTTTCGAATTCTCTTGACAAGCTAGTGAAATAAATAAGATTACAAATCAGCATATATAATAATTTATTCTCACTTAAAATCACAAGATAAAGGAGTACATTTATTGAAAAAATTTTTCAGAAAGGATCAGGGCGTACAGTGAATCACAAACTGATTGTGAGTCAGCCACGTCATATTGTTATGAAAAAGCAAAGCCTTTTAAGGATTCAGTGAATAAGTGTCACAGGGATACAAAAGGATCAATACAGCAACTTGCAGCAAGCACAGTGTGTGCATTACTACCTCATTTCAAGAAACATGAGAACCCACAGGGAAAGGTCTAAGCTAAATGAACAACAAAATAATCATGATCTAGAAAAAAAAAAAAGAGTTTTCTCTCATATGAGAGGAGAGAAAGAATGGATATCCTCATGTAAATATGCAAGAGCAAGGTAACTGAAGCAGGTAACACACAAACAAAAGTGAGTCAAGATCTCAGTAAAGAATCATGATACAGTTTATTACATGATACAGTTTACAGAAAAATATCTTAGAGATAATATGGCTTCATGAAAAATAATCTGCTCTACTCACAACCCTTTCCTAGCTTTCTATTTGTGAATATGATTGATAAATCCACTCCTCTGATGGTTAAGTTTTGTTCACCTCCTGTTTACACCAGGAGTAGCCAGCCCAGGGCTCAAGGTGAAATTTGGGGGAGTGCTTCTGACAAAGACAAACAAATACATGCTACATTGAAAAGAAGAAAAAAAGCAAAATGAGAGCTTGAGAAAAAGAAACTGAGAGATTGCCTTTTTATATGTGGGTTAGCAGAGTTGAAAAATTTAGCTAGTGGTATAGTAACCTACAGATCGAAGAATATTTGACTGAAGCTGTTACCCCTCCCAGAACATTATTCCCAACTCAGCTCTTCCCAAGCACTTCACTGGCTCTCTGTAGTGTGAGGAGAAAACCTCTGATACAAGGGGACACCTAAGCAGTCTCTAGCAGAGTGGGAAACACCAGCTCCTCAGAAAGGCAATCCCAACAATCCCTCTTCCCTGTTGCACAATACCAGACCCCTCAAAGAAGGCCTTCTCCAGGTAAACCTACTACAGCTGCCAGAATAAGAGAGAGAAAGAAGAGGATATGTAACTGTGCCTGAAACATTGTCTTTCAAGTCTAGGTGTAGGAAAGACAAGTAAATCTTTAGGAACAGATAGGATCTGAAAATTCTCTTAAGTGGAGAACATGGCATTCTTACCACTGGTTTAATATTGATTTAGGTTTATCCAATCCTTTCTTTAATTATTGTGCCTTAGTCACTCCCTAGGCTCCAGATTCTTCCCAAACAGCCATCTCATATTGTGTGCCAAAGGATTTCTCATAAACTTCCAGCAGTTGCCACCAAAAAATAAGCTATGTCAGATGCAGAAAGCTACTGGTGTTTGAAATATGCTCTACCTTGGACAGCAGATCCATGGATTGTTGCTCAAAACACCTGGGACATTTGCTGGGTTTTTCCTGCTGGTGCAAGAGTTGATTACAAAATGGATGCTTTTAGACTAGAGTTACACAGCACTGAAGACCCAAGGGTTTAGTAGATATCTCATACTCACTTGAACAGTTCAACTACCCTCTCATTGTATGCCCACTAGATTTCACTATGCTTATATCTGTGTGCAAGATTAAAAATAAAATAATAAAAAAATTATTACTTCAGTTTTCCCATTTTGCCCTAGAGTTGAGATATCATCCATTTCCTTAGTCTGGTTGCATTTGAATTGCATTATGGGGCAGAAAAGTTCATAGAACGTAAGACAGTAAAGATGGAAAAGCAGAACAACCAAACTGAAGGAAAACAAAAATTTTCTCTCATTTTTAAGTTGTACTCTTGCTATCAGTGGAGCTGGAAAGACTGCCTGTTAATGATGAGTAAGCATTAAGTAACAACACTTCCAGTTGACACATATATAAAAGAATTCACATATATTAACTTTAGTAACCCCTCCACTTCGCTTAGAAATGCATTACAGCTTCCTAACAGTCTTGTAATCTTGCCCACTCAAAGGGCTTATTCTCTTCTTTTAAAGGTTTTAGACCCTAATTCCTATATTAATGCAGGTAAGAACACCTCCATTAATTTGTGGTAGGTTTTGAGATTTTTTTCTCTGTGAAAGCTATTGACTCATGGTTGCTACTTCCCTGATAACTCATGGGAAACACATGAGGCAAGGGTTTTCATGTTCCCCAAAATGGCAACCACAGCTAGGACGGAAAGGAAAAAGGAGAAGAAACAAAAAACCATTTCATTAAATAAATTTGTTTTCTAAGCGGGATATTTTCTTGAACTGAAACTTTGGTAAATTAATTCAATTTCTTCTCCTTGGATACTTACATTGTTATATCACATGGTATTTTTTCCCCCTATACCACTAAGATTTAATCCCAATTCCCTTTTATACAACTGTGTTAAGAAGCAAAAGTAGACTGGGGTTTGACTTAGGGTGTCTAACTTATCATCTGCAAATTTTTACAGTTTGCATTAAGTAAGATGATTATGTGTTCTCTCATATTTTGTTTGCTATATTCTGTGGATTTCTGCTTGGAGGTATCTTGATATAACAATTATGTTTCACCCTTGCATTATATACCATACTGCCCTTTCTTCCTGTATCTTTTTGTAGAGAAATAGCTGGTAATTCTTGGCTGGATGTTTGAGAATTGTTATTTAATAGCTTTAAAATAAATAATTTCAAATTTAAAAACTATTTTAAATTTTAAAATAATTTTAAAGAGCTTTTTACAGATTTGAAGAATATACTGTCTTCCATTATTTTAGCTAATTGTGCTTGCAGAGGCTGACTCTTAGATGCTGAAGCCAACATCACTGATATTTCATATGATAAATAGTTCACAGCAGCAGGGATCCTGAATGAAAAAAACAGGCTCTGCTTTGTATGCAAAAATTTAACAGGCTTGTGGTGTGAATGGGACGGGTGTTACAGTGCATCCAGTAACAAAAGCTGAAGGGCAGCTAACCTTCTGGTCTAATTAACTTTGAACTTTACAGAGAACACACTAAAGCATGAAATACCACCACAATATGTCACAGCAGTTGAGTAAGAGGATGTGATTGAGGAATAACAAATTTTGGTTTTGGAAGAAGAGAAAGAAAATAAAGAGTGATTACTACCTACCTAGACAGAGGATATGATGCTTAATTGCATACCTCTCACCATTCCAGGGAAAGAACTGTACTTACTTGAAAGCTGCCCCTCGTTAGGGGCAAAGCAACAGTGCTTACATGTCCTGAAATATCACCCACAAACTTGGCAACATCTTGCACTAGGGTTCATCATGTCTCAGGATCAAACAGCAAATGACCATTATTTAGTAACAACTAAGACTGGGAAACATGTCTCTGTTTACACTCATCTGAATATCAGTCCATGAACTCCAATTCTGCAAAAATCTGATCTAGATTTACTCATGACACTGACAACTACAAACTAAAGTATGAAACTCAAAGCATGCAACAGTGTAGGAAATATAACCAACCTAAAGTGGTGGCCATGAGAAGAGTGACCTTCTGCTCTTCTTCTCCAAGTACCTGTTGTGACTTGGGTGTTGATGTAAAAGCCTAATGGCAATGCTTTGGAGATGGCTTTTCCTTGAAGGCACAATGAAAGGTAGGGATCCCCAGATATGATTTGGTAACTAAGTTCCTGGAACTCAATAAAGCACTTAAGTTTCTTTTTATTTGATATTTGTGCTAAACCTTCATCTTAATTGCTGTGCTCCATGTTTCAAATGTTCAATAAAATGTGTTATACTACCTTATTGGAGGAAAGCATTTTCAATACTATACCTTGTAAATCTCTATGCTAATTAGAAATATGAACTGTTACCTAGCCTCCTGAAGATGAACTTTATCATTCCTTCAGGAACTTGCTCTGAAAAATGGGAATTTACATGCCTGAAGATAGGAGCCTCTTCATGAACATGGATTCAGTGGCAGATGAATCCATGTCACAACAAGCCTTTCTCGTGATACGTAATCATTGATTTATTTCCTGGTTACTATGTGGTTGTGGGGGATCTAACCAGCCTGAGCATGTACTGTCAGGTCTGCTGAACAGAAAGCCGAGTAAAAGGTCACCTTATATAACTTTGCTCTCTACTTTAAAACTTTTCAAACTTCTTTTATTCCATTTGTCCTTAGTCTATCTCTTTCATCCCTACTTTGGCTCATAGCCCATAGTGCTAGAGAGCTTGCTACAAGTCTACATCAGCTAACGACCATTTGTCTTTGCAATTCCCCCTCTGAAGTTCTCCTGTGCTATTTCGTGGCTTCTTCACGTGGGAGGAGGCAGAAGTAGGATGTATGAAGGCAGAGTTGCTATGGGGAAGGAAGTGCAAAGGGATGAAAGGTGGAGACGTGCAAAAGGGTGAAGCAAGAAAGAGAATGAAAGTGTATTAAGAAGGCAGAAGTCCTGGTGACCTCACAAAAGATGTTTCTCCCCTTTGTTTGGCCTCTCCTAAGACGACAGTGCCTCATCTCCACAACTACTGAGTTGCTACACAAAGGGTTTACTCTGACCTCAGTCTGTGCAACAGACTGCTGATATTGACAGGAGTTTTGCTATGCTTTAAAAGCAGAACGTCATCATCATAATCTGGTTTTTCTCTGTTTTCTCTTTCTGTATTGCTGGTGCTTTTAGATGTGCTGTTCAGACATTGACCTGCGTGTAGTTAAACAAATCAACCTGTCTGGAAGGATTTGCATAAGGGAAGAAAACAAACAATGGAGCAGACATGAGGAAACAAATGAGGCACATTTATTTAGCTTTGTTTGCTCAGCAGCCGTCCTGAGACTGACCTTTTAAAGATTTTCTAAGTTTAGAGCTTCCTAGTACAGAGGACATAGCATTAGGGACCTTGAGGGTGTACTTGTGTCCTCACAGTGGAATACCAGAGCAAGAGGAAAATGCCATTCTTATAGGAAAACTAAGGTGGAAGAAAAGGCTGGTTGTAGTGGCAAGTCAGTTTTTCCTTTGTTTCCTTTTTTTTTTTTTTAAGAGGCTTTTACCGTAGGTGAACTCTGCTTACATTGAAGTGGAGATGGTTAAGATTTTCTTTGATATTTAGGTTTTCTCTTGTCTGTACAGGAGTGCAATAGCCTGACTAGCAACAGAAAAGTCACTGGTGGAGAGAAATAAACTTGGAAAGAGCATGAACTTGCAATTGCTCAGGAAGCCCATGACCATGTCTGCATCTGCACATTGTGGTCTAGACTGGAAACTTTTCCCCAGGCTGTCAACATGGCAACCCATCACCTGCAAGAGGACCATGTGTCTCTCAAGCTGCCTAGTTTGTGCCAAGGTGTATGTGAAGCAGGAAAAAAATGAGAAATATCAGGTCAAAGAAGGATTTGCAGTGTTTTTACACACACATGCATGCAAAAAAAGGACTAGAAACTTCCAGCACTTCAGACCCCTCAAATGATAAAATATGCTATTTACACCTGACCTTTTGTGTTCCTTTGTGCCATCTCTGTGTTCTTTTAAGTGGCAGGAAAACTCTAGAAAGAGTTTCTTGTTATTATTAGTTAACTGAAGTGGATTTCACTTAAGATGGATGCTTTTTACAATTTTTAATTTCTGATAAGGAATAAACAATACAAGAATACGTGGTCAGAGCTTTGGAAATAGGAATTCCGTAGGCACTTTATGCAGTATTTAAGAAGCTCAAGTATGTTGAGATGATACATCAGGTTATAGGCTACTTTGGGGTGGAACAGGTTTTCCCTTCTTAGTAAGGGTAAAGAATATTTTTTGTTCTTAGTTTTATCCTGATATGGGAAAAGACTTTTCAAGACTTTTTCCTCATTCAGGTTCTTTGGAGAGAAGGGAAAGGAGGGAATGGTTAAATCTGTTATTCAGTCCTGTCTCTACTAATTTAATCCATTGCATTAATAGGGTTCTAATACTGACAGATTAATTCCTGAAAATCTAGGCCTTTAGGAAACGTTTAGTTGTGTTAATCAAACCCTTTCTCCCAAGTAATAATACAGCCAGAATCACTCATCACTTTTTAGCATTACTTCTGCAGAATGAGGTGGGTCTCTTGAATGGGTCAAACTGCATAACCGTTTTGTCTGGAGTTTTGCCTTTTGAAACTTGTCCTGAAAGTAATTTTCTGTGTGACTGTATTCTAAATAATTACACATGTAAGATGGATCAAGAACACCCTCGTTGTGCATAACATTAAATGTGTGCAAGCATTATGAGAAACATAAGGTTACGATGATCACAGAATCATAGAATAGTTCAGGTTGGAAGGGACCTCTAAAGGCCATCTAATCCAACCTGCCTGCAATGAGCAGGGACATCTTCAGTTCAATCAAATTGCTTAAGGCCCCATCCAACCTGAACTTGAATGTTTCTATGGATGGGGAATCTACCACTCACAGAACAGGCAGCCTGTTTCCAGTGTTTCATCACCCACATTGTGAATATCTCTTCCTTATATCTAATCTAAACATACCCTCTGTCAGTTTAAAGCCATTATGCCCTGCCCTATCACTTCCTGCCCTTGTAAAAAGTCCCTTTTCAGCTCCCTTGTAGGTCCCCTTTAGGTACTGGAAGGCGCTATAATGTCTTCCCAGAGCCTTCTCTTCTCCAGGTTGAACAACCCCAACTCTCACCCTGTCTCATAGGAGAGGTGCTCCAGCCCTACGAGCATCTTTAAGGACCTCTTTTGTCTGGACAAAGACTTGTTTCAACAGCTCCACGTCTTTCCTGTATTGGGGACGCCAGAGCTGGATACAGCACTCCAGATGGGATCTCACCACAGCAAAGAAGTGGGCAGAATCCCCTGCATTAACCTGCTGGCCACAATGCTTTTGATGCAGGCCAGGATACAGTCAGCTTTCTGAACTGTAAGCACATATTGCTGGATCACATCCAGCTTCTCATCCATCCCAAGTCCCTCTCCACAGGTCTGCTCTCCATCCATTCACCCCCCAACTTGTACTGATACCAGGGATTGCCCCAGGTGTAGTGTCTTGCACTTGGCCTTGTTCAACCTCATGAGATTCCCATGGGCCCACTTCTGGAGCATGTCCAAGTCCATCTGGATGCCATCCTGTCCTTCAGGCCTGTCAACAGCACCACTTGGCTTGGTGTCATCTGCAGATTTTTGAGAGTGCACTTGATCACTCTGTCTGTGTCATTGGTGAAGACTTTGAAGAGCATTGGTCTCAGTATGGATCCCTAGGGGACATCATTTGCCCCAATCTTCACCTGGACATTGAGCCATTGACCACTACCCTCAGGATGCAATGAATTTTAGGTGCAGTCAGGTGACTGGGCATAATGATGGGTTAAAATAGTATTCCCACTAAACTATGTTAGCAAAATCCCCAAATGAAGAGAGGAAGTTTGCATGAAAACATAACCACCTTGGCAAGAACTGCTTCTACCTGCCTTTCCACAAAGATGTGGCTTTTAGCTGTACTTATTCTTCTCATTCCTTTGCTTTAATTGAAAGCTGGGAAGGAAGGAACTATCCAAACTGTATTGAAGGGACATTGTAATTTAGGAATCATTCTTTTAAGATGTACTATGACAATAGATAACTATACAAGATCATCATATTGAGCTCATTCTCTAGGATTCACTTTTGCCCATACTATATTCTCTGTCTTCTTTCCAGCATCTCAGGATACAAGAGCTGTTGCTGTCCTCAGGAGTCTCTTCCCTTCTGCTTATTACTACTTAAAAAAATTCACCTGTGCCCTGGCTGTGCTTGGAAAAACCTCCCTCATCTCACATCCCCTCACTGAGGCCTTCCTGAAACTCTCATTGTTTTGTGAGGTGTCCGAACTGGTACCATCTTCTAAGGTGTGCCATTGTGGGGGCCTCAGTTGGCCATACCCAGAACCATGAATCTGATAGAAGTGTTTTGAGGCTGGATTGCACAAATCAAGGGTGAGGTAAGTTTTGCTGTGCTGCATCCTGTGGTAACTTGAGAAAAAGGTGTGCCAGGAAGCATAGAAAAGCAGCCAAAAGAGAGATAACAAATGTTGCTTGAGACAAACTGATAACTATTTTTACCACATCCTGCTGCGAGAAATGAGCACTGAAGGTGATTATTGAGAAAAAAGGCAAAATAATGCCTACAGGACAGAGTGCAGAGGATGTTTCTGTACCCCAGCTGATGTCTCTGATGTCCCTCTACTCCATCCAGCCCGACTGATCTACTTTTCCTGCCCAGGTGGATAAAAGACCGGCATGGAAAACCATCGTCGCTTCTGGTGCCAGGGTGTGAGAGCTCTCAGCGGACGGAGCCGCCCGGCCCTGGGCAGGCTCCATGCGTGTGCCAACGGGGCATAGTCCCTGCCAGCGGCCCGGCAGCACCGCCAGCTCTCGGAACTCGCTCCCGAGGCGCAGCCTGCGCGCCCGCTGGGTGCCGCATGTGGAGAGGACGGCGTCGCCCTGGATTATCTGCCGGTTTAGCGGGAGGATCGCGGTAATCCGTCCCTGGATCGCACATCCGCGCTAGCCGGCAGCCGCAGGCTCTGCGGTCCCTGGGGCAGCTGCAGCCGCGGGGCCCCGGGCGGGAGCGGGGCCGGCCGCGCGTCCCCGCCTGACCCCGGCTGCCGCCGCCCGGGGGGCGCTGCTCGGGGCGGGCCGGCGGCGGGGGCGGCACCGACAGCGACGGCGGCCCCGCCTGCGCCGGCGGGGAGCGGCGGTGGCCCGCGGCCGGCCCGGGGTGGGCTCAGCCCCGCCAGTGGAGCCCGTCATCCCGCGGCCGCGGCGGGAGGAGCGCGGCTGACGCGGCGGGGAGGAGGAAACGGCAACTCCAGCGGGCGGACGGACGGACGGACATCCCCGGCCCGCCCCGGCCGGCGGACGGACGGAGGGAGACAGGTATGCGGGGTGCAGCCGTCCAGGGGTTCGAGCCCCTCCCACGGGCGGGTGGAGAGGGCCCGTCCGGAGCCGCGGAGGTTCTGCGGCCGCGGGGACACGGGACTCACCCGGGGACACGGGACTCGGGGACGTTTCGCTTCCCTTTTGTTGCAGCCCGAAAACAAAATGCTTTGCCCGCACCGCCGGCGTTTCCTCGCCGGGCTCCTGCGGAGGGCCCGGGGAACCGAAAGTGCTCCCGCAGGAAAGGCTGCGCTGCGGGGGCGTGCGGCTCCACGGCTGGGATCCACTCACGGACAGGGGGCAAAGTGCTCGCAGGCGAATAAACAAACAAACATGGAGAAACTTCTGCTCCTCCCGCCCCCGCCGCTATGATTTTAGATACTGTGTTTGCAAAGAAGTTTTAAAGTTATTTAACGTTTCACATTCTCCTCTCTCTGATTTTTGTTGTTTTTTGTTTGTTGGGGTGTTGGTTTCTTTTTTAATTCCCACCCTTCTCCAGCAGTGTTACTGGCTCCTGCTAGTACTCTTGCCCTAATGTTTTACTGTGTGTATATGCAGTTTTATGTACTATGCTTTATTTTGCTTGGCTGGCTCGGTGTAGGAGATAAACCCTCCCTGGGTGGAACTACGGACACCACCAAACTCCACTTCAGCTCCACTACTTAACTCCATTAAGACAGTAAAGCTATGCTGGAATCAGACATTTAAGAGGTGGATAATGCTGGGCGTTTACATTCAGAGCAGGTGAAAGAGCCCTTTTCCAGAATCCTTTACCTCTGCCCCAGCAGGATGAGGAGACCCTGGTTTGCTTTGCTCTGTGCCTTGCAGAAGCAAAGCAGTGAACGCGGTTTGGATCTGCAGTCCTTCTTTCTGGTGGTCTCTGTGCCAGAGAGGCAAGGGCTGGAATTGTCTCTTTACTCGTTTAAAGACCTTCAGCATGAGAGAAGGTTGGAGGCAGGGAGAGAATTAAAATAATGCTTCCTCCTCCTGTGAAGAAGAAGTTGCAAAGTGTTGGTGCTTCCTGCACATATCTTTTATGGGAAGGTAAAATTCTGACACAGACTTGAAGGATTTGAATTAAGGAGAGAAGTGGTCGAGCTTGAAAGAGTATCCAGTAACATTCACCTGCATGACTTCCTTACTTGCAGAATGTCTGCCTCAGTGCTTTTGTGAGCATTGGTCAGAGCTCCTTGGATTCTCCTTGCTGAGACTTACATGCTCCTGCAAAGCTTTTTTTAAATCTGAATTCTGTCAGGCTCTTTCCCTTAATTTTTGAGATTGTATGAAGAGCAGAAATATGCACTAGTTGGCAGAAAAAACCAGTTAGTGGTCTCTGTGTTTCTCTCCAGTAAGTGCTACAGCCTCTTTATTACGTGCTCTAAGCATTGAAATAGTATTGGCATTTATACTGGACACTCAAAATAGATGTTGACAGCCCTTGCATTTAATTTCTTTCATGCTAATCTAATAAATTCCGTATCTATTGTAATCTTCAAAGAGGATTAAACATTTCCTGAGGGAAAGGAAAGTTGTGAATACACGGGCTGCATCCAGAGTGCTGCAAAACTTGTGATTCATTGGTTTTGTTGTTCTGAGGGGCTCTTCATCCTGATAATCAACAACCCAAAGGAGTTGTTGCTTTTTATTATCAGTGTGTGCATTCTCATTCTCTAAGGACAGGTATCTTTCTAAGAAGTCTGAAAAAGCTGGACGTTCAAGTCTCATTGAACAGAAATCTTCAAAGGATTTATGGGGGGAGAGTAGTTGGGTGGTTCCTAGTCCACTCTGCTTATAAAATAATGTATTGCAGGGAGCTAATAGTTCAAGTTTTAAGATGAGAGCACTTTAAATCATTACTATGTTAATTTTTTGACTTGTTTAAAGTCAATCCACAAGTAGGTGGATAATTTGACTGTAATGGCATGTGTTTAAAATAGTGATCGGTGGTTTTTAATATGCAGAACTGCTTCAGCCTAGCTAGCTGGAATAGCTGCAAGCCTCCAAAGCTGACTTGACCCAGGAACAAAATATTTCAGTAGGGTATGCTGAGGGCCAAAAATAAAATATATTAAATAAAATGACCTAGGTATTAGCAAATAAAACTAGATGCAAAGCACCTCTTGTTTCTCTTGGGATCTAGGGTTTATGATGGAAATCATCTGTCAATCTCAAATGCCATGCATGCTAATTGCAGGTTCATGTTAATCATCACTGTATAAGAGGGTATGTCAAATCTTATTTTCCAACCCATCCATACATGATAAGCTGCTAATAAGCTGTGATCCTTCAGCCACATCCACACATCAGTTCTCTCCTGGGTTATCCTCCCTATATCCCAGATCATTTTCCAGATGGTTTCAGTTTTATAATTTGCGTGCAAGTAACTAGGGCCTTTTTGTCCCATGGCTACAAGCCATTTTAGACACAAATGCCCTTCATTTCTGCATGGAAATAGAGCTCAGATTACACATATTTGAAGTTCCAAATTATGTTTTTGTTTTGGCTGAGTTGTCATTAAGAAGAATGTTATTTTGAAGGAATGTGTGCTTCCCAAAAGGAAAGTCACTATTGGTTGCGTTTGTGACTTCATTTTTGGACATCCCTAAGTCATTGAAGAAGTATTCTACCTCTTTCTTCCTTTTTTTTTTTTTTTAACCAAGGAACTAGAAACTACTGTAAATAATGTATGTACTTATATAGACTGAGCCATAGTAAAGCAATCTGTTGTTTTTATCTGAAGTTAGTTCTTTGAGTATTTGTATTGAAGGATTCATTTTGTTCTAGTTTAAGTAGTATCCATATGCTAAAATGTCCTACAAAGCAAACACACTTTCCAAAGTAGAACTGAAGGGCTTCCACGTGCTGTAAGAACATTTTAAAATATGTTAATCAGGTTCCTGCTTGCATTCCTAATTCTCAACCAGAATTTATTCCCCCAAGTCTTCCAAACCACCTAACACTGTGCCTGCCTGACTCTGAAAGTGTCTTAAACATATTGGATCTCTCTCTTTGTGCAGAAAGTTCTTAAGCGCCTTATCTAGAGCTGCTGTAGTTGAGCATCAAAGCCCTTAGGAGATGAAGAAAGTAGGGCACCTGGCAAGCACGCTGTACACACACGCTGATGGCATCGGTGGTGCCTCCAAATGCAGCTGTGTGTCTCCTTTTGGGAACACTGCCGGAAGAGGAGCCAGCACTCACCTTTCCCTGAGCGCAGCTGGTGGTGGGATTCATCTAAACAGCAGATTATCTTTTGGTAGTTGAAACCTGGGCTCCTGCTCCCTGTGCCCGAGGGTTTCAAACCCACATCTTCTATCACCTCTGCAGCTGTTGAACAGGCTGAGGGAGGCAAGCAGAAGGGCACACTTTGCTCCTGGTGTTCAGCCTGGGCCATCCCCTGGAAGATGCAACAGGTTGCCCAAGGCTGGCTTGAATCTTGACTCTGTCACAGCAGTTTGTGTCCTGCTGGGAGGAGGGCTGGGATCTGGTGGTTGCTTGCTGGTGATGATTATCAGAGGTGATTATTTCCATGACATCCTCTATGTTTCAGGAGAGGCTCAACACTTAACTAATTTCTCTAGGAGAGAACTGGGCCCAGGAGAACAGGCTCAGAGATCTGGAGTGGGTGGTGAAAGCTGTTTGTAGTCCCAGTTTAGAAGTT
This sequence comes from Acrocephalus scirpaceus scirpaceus, assembly GCA_910950805.1. Taxonomy (NCBI): domain Eukaryota; kingdom Metazoa; phylum Chordata; class Aves; order Passeriformes; family Sylviidae; genus Acrocephalus; species Acrocephalus scirpaceus. The sequence goes on from OU383773.1 coordinate 91,686,294, forward strand.
CAAGCCTGCAAGCTGAAGTGGGAAAAGTATCCAGTGTTTCCTTCCAAGAAGCCCCATTTCCAGTGCAGGAATCTCCATCCTGGGCCACCACTTTCACACAATGTATCTGTGTGGCAATAGGTGTCACCTTGCCAGTTTTACATTACGCAGCTTTTTAGGTGGTGTTTTATGTGTTCTGTGCCACAGATTTGTGTGTTTGTGTCCTGACCTGTAACTCCATTCCCTTGCCCAGTTCTGTGTTAGGATTCTTTCTCCCTAGTCTTTAGCAAAGGAAGAAGTAAGGTTTTATCTTCATGTGACCTTTTCCCTCCAGTTTCTCAGACAGCCTGTGAGCGTCATCTGAGGAGAAGATGGAACTTCCTTATTCCCTCATATTTGAAATGCTTTGCAACTACAGTTTTTCTGTGGTCTAGGGCAGGAAAGCACCTGGGGATTGGAGGAGTGTGGATAAGCAAGATTGATGTCTAAATTTATTTCACAGCTCCTTTATTCAAAGAGATGTCACATCTTACTTCTTGGCAGTCTTGTTTGAAACTGTGAGGGCAACTGGCAAGCTGCTAGTGCTGAGTGTCTTGCCAAATACTATTGCAAAATACTGCCACTGCAGAAGTTGCATAGCTTTACAGACTGTTATGTTTCTCTGGGAGTAAACCAAAGGGGTACCAACTTCTGATCCTTTGCCTTTGATGAGAAGCAGGACCGACATGTTTCCATTGCCTTATGAGGCACCATCATGCTGCTTTGCTGCTGCCGTCTCTTCCAGCCCTTGGGATTAGTGTTCCTTCAATGGTACTTCTCCATCTCATGATAACTGTTGTGAAATAACCAAGGAAACAGGACTATTTTAAAAAATCTTCACTGTATTGTTAATTGCAAAATATTTTGGAACAGCCATCAGCCAAAGGAAAGCTTTGCCTCTGATCCTAGACTCAGTGTTGTTAATGCAGCAGGTGCATCAGAATAGATTTGCTGTGCCCCACAGAGTTATACCCTATATTTGAGTGTTTACTGAAGAGCCACGCAACTGAAGTCAATCCCAACTATTTATTGGTATAATATAGGATGCAAAATCTGATATCTAAATGTATGCAAAATGTGTGCCAATTATTGAGACCTTGTAACTTTGCTGTTAAAACAAGGCACGATTGGAAACACAATTCTATTTTTCAGGAACTATCTTGATAGCTATTTTAGAGCTTTGCATCATTAATCTGTACTCAAATTGGTATTTTAATGAGAAAATGGGCACCTGTGAAGATTATTGTCCCATGGTGTTGTATATAATATTGCATTACAATGACATTTCTAGATTCAGCTAGGAAGAAGAGCTGAAGGGGTAAGTGCTACTCATGGATAAACATCTTAAATCATGCTGTTATTCTGGTTAGAAGGAACCTTGGAAGGTGGTGAGTTAATTCACCAGCTTGAGTGTTTAGATAGGGCTGCTCAGGGCTGTGTTTGCCTGGGTTTTGAAAACCTCCAAAGACAGAGGCTCCAAGCCCCCCTGGACACACTGTCCTGGTGGTCAGTCATCCTTGTGGGGATTTTCCTTCTCATGCAATGGACCAGCAAGTCTGTCTTGGTAACCTTCTCAAAGGCATTAGGAGGCTACTGTTAGGTGCCCCTCAAGCCTCTTGTCAAGGCCAACTAAATAAGTCCAGTTGCCTCCAACTCATCTAGAGAATGTGCTGCAGCCCATGACTGTCTGTGTTTTGGCCTCTTCTATATCCTGTGTAGTTCCTGCTTAAGTGGAGGAGTGTTGGATGCATGTGTTAGGATGCACATGTACTTGGCCTGCACACACTACTCTGTGTTTATTTTATAATAGTTTAGATTTAGACTTTATTTTTTGTTTGTTTGTAAATTCCTAGTGTTAGGTATTTATGAACTGGGATCACTATCAAACCCTAAAATACGTTTTTTTACTAAGTTTAGTAAATAAGTAAGGACTGAGCATTCAGAAAATGAATGCTTTTACTCAACCATGGTAGAATTTCCAGTTTATGGTTTGTGTTTTGCTTTAATGCTGGAAAGAGCATAGAAGAGGGACAGGAGGCAATTAAAGAAGAAAATAACTCCTGTACTCCCTTTGGCTGGGACTTAACCATAACTTGCAAAAGCAAGATGCATTAAGTCTACAAGTTTGGAATGCTGCCAAAAACTACAAAACAGAAAAAACTTAGGATGATTAAGAAATAAAAAATACCCAGACTGTCAAATGTCTTGAAGACAAGTGCATTAAAGAACTAGGAGACTTCTGCTTCCTTGCTGCTGTTGGTAGTGGTGCATCTTGAATATATTACAGTGGAGGGGATGTGAGAGGGAGAAAAAAAAAAAGCTATGTTTTCATGAAAAGGTAAGTAAAAAGAGCATGTAGCATTAAGGGGTGTATAGCAATGCTTTATGAGAGGTAAGAAGTGAAACAGAAGGGAGTTATTTGGAGTCATAGTGGATGCTGCTAGCCTAGAATCCAATTATCCAGTTAGCCTCCTGATTTCTTCTCTTTTTTTTCAAATACTAGGCCCTCCTGTTTCATTTAAGCAATAAATGTAATGCTGTTAATTTCATCTCCCAGTACTCATGGTAAATACCTTGTAAATAACAAACTTGTTTTCATCAATTGCTCTTTAAAAGGGGTCACCGATTTTTCAGACTAGTGTGGAGATGGTTAAGCAGCATTTTAATATCTAAATTTCACCCTCTCAGCCTTTGGTAAGAGACTATCTGTTGTCTTTGGAATTTTTGGGACTAGCAGTTCTTTCCTGCCATCCTTTGGTTTTCAGAGCCCTGATAGAAAACAAATAGCGTTTTTCTGTCGGGAACCCAAAAACTGTCCCTTAGTTGTGTCCCTTGAAAATAATGTGACACTTGCAGCAGTGACAGAAAACCAAACAATTGCTGTGCTCTGGTGAGAAAATGTAGCCAGTGTGCTACAAAATTTTCAACTCTCTTGGTGTAAAGTGTTTGTATCAGGAATTAACTGTGCTGTTTGCAATGAGTTTTTACATATTGTGTATGTGCCCACACACATTATATGTAACTCTAAAGGCATGTGCCAGATAGATTGGTTTAACTTCACTTTTCTTCAGAATTTTTTGGAGGTTGGCTGCCTCTTTGGTGCTCTTTTCATGTTAACTAATAGGTTATGTGGTGGATGAATAGGATTCTTTATAGAATTATCTAAAACCAGGCACTGATTTATTTGAAAACAAAGGGTTTCTTTAGAGCTAAGTTTAAGCTGGCATTGCCATGAATCCTAGAATTATTCTACATTTAAATGAGAGAACAGTGATGCACTTGTACTTGGGCTTTGAACAGCACAGAGCTGTTGACCAGAGACTTGGAGACTGCTGAGCAAATCTGTTTAGGTTCCTTTGCCGAAGTTTCCAAGCCTACTCTACTCTCCTTACAGATGATGAGAAGCAAAGCTAAAAAGACACTATAAGTTGCATTGATCAGTTTGTTTGGAGGAAGGCAGGTTGTTTGCTGGTGTGTGATCAAAAAATGTATAAAATCCTGCTCTGTAGCAATCTGAAAACATACTTTTTCTCTGTTTTGCTTTGGGGTGTGTGGGGTCTAGAGCACAGCAGCTAAACAATACCTCACTTGTTTATAAAAAACCTTGGGAAGAAGGGGTGAGAAAGAAGAAAATATTTACAGTAGCTTTCTATCCAATTAAAATCAGAAGGCAGACTAAAAAGGAAAGAGTTCATCTACAGTCCAAGCCAATTAAAAGTAAATTTTGCTGCTTGGATGTTAATTTACACATCCAAGGCAATGTAAATTTAAACTAGAAGCTTGACTTAACCTCACCAGTTCAGATGAACTTCAGATTTATGACTCATTTAGTTTTGGTCATAGCATCTGGGTGTTTAAGCACATTTTATGTGAATTGACCTTAGAAATTCATAAACTGCCTTAAAATGTTAAAGCTGTGGAGTACTTCACCAGAATGTGTAAATAATGCCTGTCTCGCAAACATAGCTCTGCAACACGAGCTGGCTCAGATCCTCAGTTAAGATATTCTTATGTTTTATGCCCTCAGCCATTCATTACCTTGTTTATCTGGGAATAAAACCAGATTTCTGTAGCTTCCCTCATGTATTAAAAGGTATCTTGAATTTCTGTGCAAATGCTTTCATTGTGTTTGTTGATATTAGTTGAGATAGTTTGGGGTTTTACACATAAAATGTGGGTTTATTTATAAAGAATTGAAATAAAGGTAGAAGGAGGAATCTCATAACACTTACATTGTTTTACTCAGAAATTAAACTGCAAACTTGTCAATGCATGCAAAAATCAGTTTACTGTTTTATATAGGAGCATCACTTGAAATGACCTGAAAGGAATTTTATCATCAACCACCCAGTCAAATCCTGGATAATTATTCAGGGAACCATGTTGGATGTGTGCACAGAGTTAAGAAACAAAACAGTCCTTGAGAAGAAATCTGAAGGGGCTGAATATTTCAGAAGCTACAGAGCATAAGGAACAGAGGACAGCCTTGCAGCTCAGAATCTAAACAAGGACACACACAGACATGTGCATAATTTGACACTTCTTTAGGAAAAGAAAGTTCATGAAATGAAAATATGTTGATACTACGAACTGGCAAGGAGAAACTGGAACATGCTTTGTCTTGGTTACTGCTCTATGACTCAGCAGCTGGAAAAGATTGATGACTTGGGTGCTTGGCTCTTTGTTTTGGTTTTGCTGTTTTAATTTATGAATCAGAAAGTCCCCAACAAGAACATAAGTTCTCGTTTAAAGAAAAGAAAGAAAGAAAAATAAGACAGATTATTAGCTATGTTATTTTAAAGCAAATGCAGTTGCTAAGTTAAAATATTGTGATAGTTGTTCCAGTGTATTTACAGATCTACCAAAGATGTCCATATGTCACATCAGATGTCAGTTAAAATGGTCAATATGCTGTCTCAAATCAGTCAGTGGCTGGTGTCTAGACAGTGAACACTGTTTCTCCAGTCATGCTTGTTGCTGCAAAGCATTTAGATCAATCTGACAGCGGAGGAAAGCAGTGTTTTTCCGGTCTGCTATGGCTGGTGTGTCCTGCTTTGGTCTCTGCCACATGGATGCTGTGGTTGGTCCCCGGATTCCTCTGGTTTGGCTTAAGATGAGTCTCTGTTACAGTATTAGTTCAGTTCAGGAGCATGCTTTTGGAGTACATCCCCCTTTTGGTTCATTCTGTTGGGGGACCTTAGGGAACATGAACTGTATTCCTTTCAGGTGAAGTAAGATTGGAAAATGTTCTTCAGGAGTGCTTTCAGCTTTTAGAACCAGGCACAGGTGTTCTGCCCACAGGACCAGGCTAAAGCTGGGTTGAAGCAAAACATACAACTTGTCATACCAACATGGGTCATGTGAGTGCTGCATCTTCAGCATCAACTGTTCTCCTCTCTGTGGATATGCTTTTCTTGCACTGCACTACTTGCTAAGGTAGACATTGAAACAAAAACTGCAGCAAGAGTAGATCCAAGCACCTGGAACCTGCCTTTTCTCTTGACTTCAGGTGCAGCCTCCTAAGTCATCGTTCATGAAAAGTGTAACACACCTCTGAAATTATTTTCCCTGCTAATGGCAGTCTCATTTTTCATCTTTGTTTTTCCCAGCTTTCTGCCTCTCACCTGACTTCCCTCAGTGCTTCGTTCTGTGTTTCTAAACCACTTTTTCTTCCCCTTACTTCTGGTTTGCCACCGTGGCATTCCTCAACCATTGCTCCCAGCCATAAGGTCTCAGTCTCAAGTGGTCTCTGCCCCAAAGATGCAATCTCTGTTTTACGAAGAGGTGTTTGCTTCAGCTGTTTTTAAAGCTCTTTCCTGGTGAAATCTGTTCCATTGCTTCACTACCCTTCCAATATTTTTTCATGTTCTTGTCTCCCCTCCTCCAGTGCTTATTAACCTGAACCTTTTCTGTGCTCATTTTAAGCTCATTAGGACTTGTCCTGAAGAGACAATTCCCTCCTCTTTGAAGTAGTCTTCCAAGGTAAAAGCCACCTCTCAAGTGGGCCCCCCCCACCCCACACTAGCTTGTCCATCCCACCTCCCCATAAGTCACATTTTCTAGACCAATTTTCATTCTTATTTCTGTTCCCTAGACCCACATAGGTAGGACTACATCTTTCCTAGGTATTCAGACATAAACAGAGTGAAGTAGAAGGACTTTTTTGAGTTCAGCAGATTATGCTCAGGCTTTCCACTCTTATTTTATATCTCATAGCAATATTTGTCTTAGAACAGCATGACATTTGTCTTTGTGACCTGCTGTAGTCTGAGGCCTTGTTTCCCATCCTGTATTCCCATATTAGACATTTCCTGCCTGTGGGCAATATCTTGCATATAACCTGCTACATTTCACTCCATTCTTCCAGATCACTACTCTGTCCTGATGATGATATATTTAACCTTTGTTTCTTACATCCAGAACTAATACTTATTCTTCCTGCACCTGTAGCCTGATTGTTAAAATATCTCAAGGCAGTTTCAAAGCTTTTCTAAAGAGAAGGTGTGACATCTGTGATTTCTCTCCTACCTCTCTGGAAGGCTGTCAAAGGAAGTTAGCAATGTGATTTAACAAATCTCTTTTGGCTATTACTTAGGATTATCTTCCAGGTGCTGCTAATTGATCTGTTTTGGATTGTTTTCCCCAGGAATTTGAAGTTAAACTGACTCACTGGGTCTTTAATATTCTTACGTGTTGTTTTTTGTTACTTTGGTTTGTTTACTTGGGTTTTTTCCATTGTGCAGACGTGCACACACTTCACATTCTCTGTTTCTCTCTTGTTCCTCCTGAAATCTTACCTGTCATTACTATTATTTATGCCAATCACTGCTTGAATTTGACCCCCTTGGTGAAGACTGATGTCCTAGACATGATAGTCTTCTGGGTGTCATCTCTCATCAGCTTTTCTCTGTGTTGACTAGGGCCAGAAGGTTTTTCTTGCTCTTAAGCTATAAACAAGTCGATAATAAGGATTATTTTTTTTGTTGTTGCTAGTCTTTTTTTTTTTTCTTTGTGCATTATAATTCTACCCTAACCATGCTGATTCTCATAGCTATGTACTTCTGCAGATTTTATATTTATTGCTGGCAATTTGAGTATGTTTTCACATTCTGTGCCTGTCTTGACAAATAAATCTTGTGCTACTTTTTTATTTTTACAGGGCACAAGCACAGATTATCCTGTTGTATTGTTTTGTAGAGGAATTGCTGCTTCTTTTTTGTCTCCCTGCTTAGTGTCTCTTGTGTTCACATTCTCTTTGCTACATTCTTGGGCTCCCCCACCTCCCATCTAATGACATTTAATCAATTTTTCTTCTGAACTGGTTGCTTCCAAATTGTCTAGAAGCAAATCTAAAGGATTCGCTGCTTTTTTTAAATGTAAAAAAAAACCCATCTGATTTTGAAATAAAAGAAGTTTAAGTCTAAACTAAACTAAAGTGCTGTCAATTCAAGGCCTTTGCTCCTTACACCGTGTGATTGTTGAGATACCACATGGTTGTAGATTTCCCGTTCAGGCACTCCGGGTTTACTTTTAAGTTGTTAGCTGTTTGATATGTAGATTTGAGCTATCAAACAAATAACCCTGATGCTGGTAGGTGGTTTTTAATGGCTTTGTTTTTGTTTAAACTGATTAGCCCTGTCAGTGCAAATGGCTTGTTCTTGCAAGGCTTCAGATTCTTCTGACTGTCATTGTGCTTGTTGTTTGTCATTGTGCACAGTGACAATGGATCCTACCATACTGGGAAGCATATCCATTTCAAACCTAAGGAGAGTGTATCCTTTCAGATTTACAGAATAACAGAATGGTTTGGATTGGAAGGGACCTCAAGATCATCTAGTCTCCATTTCTGGTCTGTAACCCCAACCCGTTTGTGGGATGGTCCAGATTTTGTTTCACAAGTTGTTGATACTGTACAAAGGTCAGATGCTGGATCCAGACTCTTCCAACCATGGATTTATTTCCTTGGCTCATTACACCAATGACAGTAGAACATTTTAACTGAACCACTCCATCAGAAAGAAAGGCTGCTTGACGTGCGTGACCTCAGCAATTAACTGAAATGCCTCCCCATGCTGTTTTGAAAGGGGAATGCTGTACTGCATTCCACTCCTAAGAGAGAACTGAACCTTTGGATGTTCTTCCTTGGTGACACCAGTGATGCTAAAGGCTTACCATTGACTTGCTTCACATCCAGGGTGAGTGAAAAAGGCACCTACCCTGCTGTGGGAAGCCTGTTAGTTTGGCACTTCCTTTGAATTAAAGCTGTGACATGTGCTGCCACACTTTGAAAACAAAAGGATCTGGTTAAAATGTAAGACAAATTCCACAGTATATGTGTTCAGAAGATACTGACAATTATTCTCTGACATAATTTTCTGTTAGTATCCAATTTGTCCCCTTCCCCCCATATATGTTTGGGGTTTTTCGTTGGGTGGTTTCTTTCTTTACAAAACAAAATCTCAAAATAATTATTATTATTTTAGTTATAAAGTAAAGGAGTGTGAGTTCTGCATGTTTTCCTCTCTCCTTCCAGACACTACAAGAAATCAAGATGGTCTCTCCTCTCAACTTTCCTAGACACACAATAAAACAAAACTGAATGTAATCTCATGTAAATTAAATAAGTAATTCCAACATCTTGTTTCCCTACTCTCACAATTCTAGCAGCCATACAGGTACAGTTTGGCTCTACCTCCCCACCATGGTAGGGATAGATATGCTTTTAAATTTTCTTTTATGTGAAACGTCCAAAATGTCTTTTTCTTTGGTGTTCATTTGATGTTTTATTTGTTCACTTTTTGTCTCACTCAACCACTGGTCCTTTTGTGAGTTGATGGAAGTTATACTGCCTCTTGTTTATCCCATAAATTGCTCTGGCTTGTGTGACTTGGGACATCCTTCCCATAAACCAGATTAGAAAATGTGGTACAAGTTTAACTTAGCAGGTTCATGTTATGGCTTAACCCCAGGTGGCAACCAGCCCCTCACTCACTCCCTCTGTCCTGCTGGGATGCAGAGGACAATTGGAGAAAGGTACAACCCATGGGTTGAGGTAAGGAAAGTTTAAGAATTGAAATAAAGTAAAATACAATAATAATGAAAAATGAGAAAATGGAATGAGGAATAAAACCCAAGAGAAAGAAGTGATGGACAATACAATTGCTCACCATGCCCTGATGCCTAGCCCATCCCTGAGCGGGGGATTGGTGGCTCCTGGCCAACTCCCCTCGTTTATATGCTGAGTTTGATGTTCTGAGGTATGGAATAATGTCTCTTTGGCCAGTTCAGGTCAGCTGTCCCAGCTGTGATCCCTCCCAGCTTCTTGTGCACTTGCTCAGTGGCAGAGGATGGGAACTTGAAAAGCCCTTGACTTAGGGTAAACACTGCTTAGCAACAACTAAAACATCAATTTGTTGTCAACACTGTTCTCATACTGCATCCAAAACACAGCACTGTACCAACTAATAGAAAGAAAATGAACTCTAGCCCAGCTGAAACCAGGACAGGGCACAATGCATGCAATAAAATGTATATGAAAAACTTCATTTAGCAATTATGCATGTAGGAATGCTGGAAATAGGAGTCAGCAGTAGAAACAGCTAACTTCCTTACTGTCACTTTAAAAGAATCCTGATTACTTCTGCATTTCTCTTCTCAAAATTAGTCATCATTCCTGTAAGGGTGAGAAATAAACAGTGGTTGTATTTTCTGACTTTGGACACACTTCTAAATCAATCGGGAAGTAGATGGGTGAAGGATGAAAATGTCCACAATTACCCCAACTTTATTTTAACAGAGGTGTGTGGTGAGGACCCCTTGGCTGGACATTGCCCGGCACCCCAGGCTCCCTAGGGGAGGTGACCGCAGCAGCAGGCAGGTGTCCCTGAGGTTCTGGTGTGGCAACAGCTGCTTTCGGGAAGGCATAAATTGGTGACAAACAAACCAAAAAAAAAGAGCAGCGTAGGCCTGGGAGAACCACAGTTATGTAAAGGTGAACAATGAAACGTTATTTCTCAAGTGTGTATTTTGAAGGGCTGTTACCGCAACACTTTTTAAATAAATGAAAGGTACATTTGAATCGGAAGCAATTTGGTGTAGCAAACTGCTACTGACTCATCCCAGACCTGAGGGGAAACAGAGCTGCTGTGACATGGAGAGATTTTTGAGTGCTTGCATGGGATGTGCTTCAGATGATCCAAGAGTGAGAGAGATTGGTATCCTCCTCCAACACCGCTCCTATTAGCATCCACTAGCACGGTGCACATTGCAGTTAGGAGATCCTCATCGCCACTGCAATTGCATCCAAACAGAGGTTGATTGTTGGTAGCTTCTTCAATGTTGTTATACAGATTCCACACATATCCCATATTTTAATACCAATGCAGGAACAACGTATTTATTGAGAGCTTCAGTGCAGAAGATGTATGTCTTGAGTTCTCATGGCTTTGCAAAATCTTTTATCTTCTTTCTGGAACAAAATTTTTCTATAATTCGAAGATTTATAAAAATATTTAATGAACCAGGTTGACACAAAGATTGCCATGCAATTAGAAAACTATAACATTTTGCTCTTATGTGTTCTTGTGCAAACTTAGAATTGTGCTGTCATCTACAAAAACTACTTTAATTTGTACAGCACTGTTGGAGAAAACTGTAGTTGGAATAAGACTTGCTCTTGATACATCCAAAAGTATCTTGGATTGTGTGCAGGAACATTTTCTCATGAAACATTTGAGTAATTTGAACCATGACCTCAAGAAAATACCGTATCTTCTAAATAATCTGGTTCTTACTGTCCCTTTTTAAATGACTGTATGTCGATCAAAGCTAAATGTCAATAGATACAATTTTGTGATAATTTCTCCTACCTTGTAGTCATGTTCCATGCTATAACCTGCAATATCTTGCCTGGTCCCTACCCCGCAACACCACAACAACTAACATCAAAAAATTGTTGACCTCAAATATTAAATACTGCCATGTTCCTTTTTAAAGCTGCATAATGGAAGAGTGGTCTTGAATTAGTATTGTGATTTGATGGATTTATTTAATGGTTGCTTTATGTTCCATACTTAGATTTACAATATTCCATTAACTGGGTTCTACTAGATTGCCATATTATAAAAAGAAAGGTAATTTAAAGAAAAACTTTGTTTAGTGGAGTCCAGAAGTTGATCATCTGTACCTGCTTCTTGTTGTATTGGCTTTACCTGGTATAAGAGGACCATGTGCATCTTTATGTAAAACACTTCCGATGTATCTTTATATAAATCCTTTCTGAAACTCACTTAAAAGTTCAGACCCACATGTACCCTTCAAACACTGACCCATAGTTCCCAGGACGGAAAATGTGAAAATTAAAGTGTTCTTGAAGAACAAAAATCAGACTCTCTGGCTAGTAGATGAATGTACATCTTCTCTGTGGGTCGGGAATAGGGTTGGAAATCTGGCATACCTGGGAAATGACTAGATAAACAAGTAAGCAAAGTTAGGTCAAAAGTTAGCAAAAAATAAACTCTTGAAACAGTCTTAAATATGTGTCCTTTTTGGATTATAAGATACATCTTCCTGTTTTGGTAGGTTGGGTTTTTTTTCATTGCTGCTTTTTTTCTACTCTAAGTTGCTGCTTTAACAATAATAAATATAATAACAGTGCTTTAGTGAAATTCATGTGTCTTTTGCCATAAACAGTTTGTTGAAAGTGTTAATAGAATAGCAGAAACAAATCTGGCCTATTCTGTAGATCCTAGGCTGCCTTTAAAATGCTTTTATTTTGGAAAAAGCCTGTGAGCCTTTTGTGAGGGGACATACACACCCCAAACCAAAGCCCTTGTTCAGTTTCTTTTGACTAGAATACCAGTAAATAGCTTGAAAATGCAAACGGGGTCCTTGTGTTTTTGCTCATCTCTACAATTTGAGGAAGAACTCTTGACATTCTGGGTAGACCACACCTACATAACATTGTGTGCCAGAGAACTTGTTTACCAAAGCATGTTTGTTCACCCCAGCCTGTATTTGCAATTCTAGTAGAACGTGCTGTAGCTGGGATTCAGGAGGCTGAAATAAGAAACATCCATACAGAATTACCACTTAGAGCGATTTTTTCTTTTATACTTAGCTTTGGTATACCTTCCTGCACAAATTGCTCAGATCTCCTGGAAACTCAGAGACTTGACCTATTTTATAGAACTGTATTTATAAATGGAATTCCAAAGAGTCTTTCCTGAGAGCAAAATGCAGGTCATACAGTGCTGTCAGCTGGGAGGGGGTTTTGGCAATTTATACTTTATGGCCTGTATTTGATAACTTCAGCTTCACAGTGTTTACCATTGTGGTAATTTATTACTGTGTTTTATGCATGTCTGCTGAAACTACTCCCAGAACATGTTAGCATCTACCAATAAGCTGTCTGTGTGACATGTCCAGTACATGTGTTGCTCTATGCCTATAAAACATCTGAGTATCTTTGTCCTTTTGTTATCTATATATTCCCTTTTGTTATCTATGTATTCACCCTTGTAGGACTTGGTGGTAAGCTAGGTCCAGTGTGTTTCTTTATTCCTTGTATTCTTGGAACCCATGTAAATCTTTTGTGCTTTGATGTGATCAAGTGGAGGTGGCTTGAGGCAGTATCCACACTATGGGTCTCTGAGATAACTGATAGCTAAGGTAAACTAGGCTATTGGGAGTTCAGCATTCACACTGTTCTTCTTCTGGTAGCTGAACTAGTTTGTGGAGGTTTCACTTGGGTACCTGCTCCAGACTGCACGCTTGCAGTGAGCGAGGGCAGCTGCAGGGCAAAAAGAGATATGGGCCGTGTGCCCTCTGATAGTGGTGCTTCTCCCAAGGACACAGTTATGGTTAGATGATGTCTCCTGTTGGAACCCTGCCAGCTATTGGAGTGGTAAGTGAACAGAATGTAAACAGCAGGGATTGGGTCAGAGAGTTCATGTGCACCGAATTACTCATTCACTTTAAAAGCCTTGCATGCTAAGTAATTTTTAGAAACTAATAGTTTAAAAAAGTGAAACTAACCTGAGAATAAGTACTCTGTATATGGTAACAATAATACATCTTGGCGTGTGCATGAGGGAAGTAAAGAACTTGAGGAGGTTGAAGTCAGGAAAATACAGATACATGTATTGAAATTGCAGATATAGTATTTCACTGCCTGATATTGCTTTTGTACTTTGAAATTTCATTGTTCATTTATGCTATTGGCAGAATGCTTGTGTACCAGTGTTCCTTTTTAGTATATGCTTCAGTTATTTAAACCAGTTTCCTTCTGAGCTTCTGTGAAGAATTTCTTTGATGTGGTGCTGCTGTCATTTTTCTGGTTCATGTTATACACACTCTGTGAGGTTCATGAAATGATGCAGTTTATAACTTTTTCTGTAGTTTTCCATCATTTTGATTTGTGGTGTTTGTTATGCTAAGGGAGAGTCCATGTCGTGTTGTTGCAGATTGTGGTTTTGATATTCATTAAACTCTGTGCTCCAGGACATTCTTCTTGTAATACATGGATCATCATCTTTGTGTCTGGAGTGCTGGAAAACTGGCACTTCACTATGTCACTATGAATGAAGCCTTCTTTTACTTGCTTTGTCAAAAGATAATACTAAATCTTTCAGCCGTGTTTAGGTGGCTTGTGGTAGTTTCTGGTGGGTTGGTTAGTTTGCTTAGGAGAAGGGGTTGAAGTATATGTTTGCAATGAATCAGTCTTTTAAGTATTCATTTCATTCCTTCAGATTGAAAGACTGTCATCTGAAGACATTCTGTAGCTGATCTAGCGTACAAAGAGAAAGTAGGGAAAAAAACATTTCCTCTGTGCAGTTCATGTAAAACTGAACCATTACTCAGACTTCTCTAATAAGCACAAGCAGACAACTATGGAAATGAGTTAAATGAAATCTGTTAATATGCATACATTCATTAAGTGTTACAAAACCAGCTTTAGTAAAGAACAGTTACCTGGTGATACTGTTGCTTGCACCTGCATTGTGAACTTTAAAGCTTGCCCAGCTGGCATTTCTTGCACAGTTTTAACTCTCAGACTGTCAGCTAGTTCACTTTCCCACCGAACGTCTTCTATCACTTGATGTTGTCCATGGTAGCCTGTGTTTTCTGGTAATGTCATGAGTCCAGGGAGTCTAACAGGACACTGTTTTCTCCACTACACAACTCTCGGTGCCACGCTTTGCAGTGCTGAGTGCCTGGTCCCAGCTGGTCCATTCCCAAACCTATTCAGTTCCTGATCAGAGGATGGGGTAGGAACATATCCTAATTAGCTAGGTTCAAGACAAGAGGCTGGAAAGCAGTGTGAAAGTAACTCATAGAACAAGGCAGGTGCATATCTGTCTTCATACATTTATGGGGTCTCTGTGGCAGCCAGAATCCCTGGCGTTTGCCCAGAGTTGCTGTGCCTGTGTCATTGTGAAGCCCATCCATTGCAGCCTGAAGCCTTTCCAAAGGGCAATGTCCTCAGACTGCTCAGTGCTGTGCAGGTGGGTACAACCTGCTGGGAGTTGGGCTCTTTGATGGAAACAATTGGCACATGCAATGTTAACTACAGTGGCCAGGGGTTGTTTCCTGAATGAAGTCTAAGTTAGGGCTCGATGGGCTAAAGGCTAACAATAATTATTTAAAAGATTGCTTCATATCTATTACTGTATCATGTTTGGAGGGTTTTAAACAGACATATTTTGTTTAACTGGAGTTAACAGTTGGCAAGATACAGCCACAGAAGTTTTAATTCCAAACACCATCTCATCTTAGTGTCCAAACCTCTTGACTATTAACAGCCTGTTCTGGGGCAAGGAGGTTGTGTTTTCTTTAGTGTGAGGAGTAGAATACAAAGCTTGGTGTTAACAGAGATAGGCTAAGATATTCCTTTGAAGATGCAAGAACGGAAATAGAAAGCTGTGGTGTTAATGTTTGAAGCTGATAGTGAGATAATGATTTTGTTGCTCAATGACCTGCTGTGTTTTAAGAGGTAACTAAAATTTTTGGACTACTCTTGTCAAGTGGTTTGGGCTGTGCTTTTGTGTGAATTAAAAAGTTTCATGGCATATTCATACAGAACAGTATTCACAAGCAAAACTCCTGGCGACATTTAAACAAGTCATCTGTATTCCTGCTTGTCTTTGTCTTACAATGGTTTTTTATGCTCTATTTTTTTCCTGTATTGTTCTCTTGATGTTATAAAATGAGACTTTTGATCTTTGGTCAGGGACAAGGTTTTCATACTAATTTAAGGACATTTTCAGTAAAAACAGAACTGAATAGTTCAGAACTGAAGAGCTACCTGATCTTCCTGGGCTTGGGGAAACACGTTAAAGGTACTCTGCATTTCTGTGACCTCTTGCATTTGCAATGGGTTGAGATGGATCCTTCATTTCTCTTCGCTTTTCTCATATTTTCCACCCCCACCACCCAATCACTGATATTCCTTGAGCAAAGGCTTAAAATAGTTGGGATGGCAGCACGCTACATGGATTTGTAACATTCCTTAGAAGCAAAGTACTGCAAAGCAGTGGAAATGAGATTCTCTGTGTGTATTACTAAAACATAAATGGGGAATGCAAGGGAGTTCCTGCGGACAAAAATGTCAGAGTGAATGCTGACCTTTAACTTCACTAAAAGACAAGTTGAGTTCCATGCATTTCTCTGTGTGCTATGCAATTAACCACCAAATATCCACCTTAACATCAGAATATTAGCCTTTAAAAGCTCATCAAGCAAATCTGTAAATTACAATTTATTTAAATTTTAGTACCTTAACAGTGTTTTGCATAGTATGATGCACTAGACAGATGAATGTGCTGTGGAATTCATTCAGGCAAATGACAATTTAAGGATATGTACCGTGTTGCTAATCTCTAATTACCTATGCCAGAATAGGGAGAGGAACTGTATAAAATTAACCACTCCACAGCCCAGTCTTCAGAGGGATTTGAAGTGTGAGGAAAGGCAAATAGCCATTCTTTAGTCAAAGGTTTAGGGCTTAGACTGCGTGGAGAGGGAGACAGTTAAATTATCTCCAAGCCAGGGTCATGTTCTCACCTTTCCTGGGTTGAGGCTGTACTGTAAATCAGTCCACTAGCTCCATTTAACTGATCTGCTGACAAGTGAATGATTAACTGAAAACTATCAACCAGACAGAAGCGGAACACTGCTCAACAACTGCAAAGTAAAATAGCTCTTGAATACAGATTACCTGCCTAAATTAATGCCCAATGAGTTATTCTAAATGACTGAAGTTCAGAAGCATTCTGGTCTGGGGCTCACCACAAGAAGTCCTAACAAAGCCTCTTTAAAACCTCTCCATGAATGCAGAGGCAAATACCTTGCCAGATCCGAATGAGCAAGGGAACAAGTTGCTACAATGCTAGCAGTACCAATCCAAAACCACAAAACTCCAAAATCAGGAAAGGGCAGGTTAGGATGGGAAAATTCCTCATTTCTTCCTGTGCGGACTCTACTGAAATGGAAGCTTGTGATCCAGTTGACTTGTAGCTTGTGTGTACACAGTTACAACACACTGATCCAAACAATGACGTATTTTAAAAACTGCCAGACTGCTTCTCTGATTTGTTTTTGGAGAGTGCTTGGATGACTGTCAGTGCCTGACACATGAGCGTAGTATTATGCAGGAATACTTCTGCAGCAGGGACTGTTCAGAAACGGGATCTTCTGAATTGCTTCTTGCCAGATACTTGCCAATACCTGTGACTGCTGAAATGAGCACCGTCATGTCCTGTCAGGCCCAAACACAAGTCTTGTGAAGACAGGCCTGTGGAACATGGGGCTTCTCCATAATCAATAGAACAGTTCCTGAGGACAGCTTGTGGGTTTTTGAGGACACCCTTGCATTACATTGGTGATGCAGCGGAGCGGGCTGCAGTATTTTCACACTTGCTCATTCTTTACACGGCTATTGAAATCCCAAGAAACATTTCAGGTATTTATAGAGAGGAAGCTAAAATGCTACAGGCTTTTAACTCATCCTGAGTGTTATCATTTGCATTAGATATTCTCTGCCTCTTAAGCCTTCTCTGAATGTTTGAAAGCATAGCAGATCCTCAGTAAACATCAGGCTTTAACTTAATGGGTGTGGTGGTCTTTTCTGTTAAACAGAATCCATGCTAACTCCTGTTTGTCCCACACTTTTAGATCTGGTTAACAAAATCAAGTGAGGAGTGATACAGTCATTAAAGGAGCTTTTTTCTCCCCCTAGAATTTATAACTGTTTTATGGCCTCAATTTGCTCAGGAAAACTGACCAAGTTACACATTATTTTAAGAAGTCCAGTTGAATTTTAACGGTGGTATTGAAACTTACCCTGAAATTTCAGAGGTTGCAGAAATAGTTCCCTAAATAGTGCTAGATATCATACAAACCTATCGCGTTTTCCCTGTGTTATTGCTGCTGCCCATACGGAAGGAGAGCTGTCATTACAGCGGCTGGTTGGTTTAATGTGGGCCTTGCCGGTGAATTGTGGGCACCCCTGGCCATACTGAAGAGTTAAAGTGAAACCCCTGGTGTCCGCAGGGGTGTTTTAAAGTTATTTTTACCAGAGCGTTGGCTGTTTTTCCAGAGTTTCTGTGGGGAGCCGCCCAGCAAACGCAGGAGCATCCCCCTAGGGGAGGGGAGAGGGGACTGAAACCTTGGGATTAGGGGAAGTGGAATCTTGACCTTAAAACAAAAAATGTTTTTTAAAGTATTTTATTTTAGTGTAGATATATATATTATATATATATAAAGCGGGGGAGAGAGAGGATCTCTCCTCCGGGCCGGTCCTACAGCCCGGGGCACGCCGGGCTCTGGGCTCCGCGGAGGGTTGCGCGGGCGGGCGGGCAGCCTGGCGCCGCGGGCGGGGAGGGGCGGGAGGCAGGCTAGGAGAGAGGGAGGGAGGGAAGAAGAGAAGGAGGGAGGGAGGGGGAGAGAGACAGAGAGGGCGGCCGCAGCCTCGGCGGAGCCGCCTTTCCCTTTCCCTGCCCCGAGCGCGTTCTCCTGCGGGGGCGGGCGATGGCCGCGCGGGGCAGCGGCGGCGGGCGCTGGGCCGGGAACGGGAGGAACGCCTGAACTTCCTAGAAGTCGAGGAGCCGAGGTATAGTTGCTGCGGTGAAGGCGACAGAAGCTTGGTTTCGTTCCCGAGGCCGTCGCGGTGCCGTGAAGCCGTGGCTGCGCCGGTGAGGAGGAGGAAGAGCAGCGGCAGGAGGAGGGGGTAGGTGCGGGTCCGTGGTACCCGGGGAGGGGAACCGGGGCGGCCTCTGCTCGCTCGTTCTCGTCCTTCCCCCAGTGGTTCGCAGCCAGGACGTGCTGCTGCTTCGGGAGAGCAGCCCTGAAGCGTCTTGGGCAACGCTGCTTTGTCGGGATTCAGGTACCCTTGAGGAATTAAATTTTGTGGAGGTTAATTAAAAGGCTGTTGTAAAGTATTATGGCTAAAGCTGTTTTGACAGCTCGTCCTTTTTTTTTTTTTTCGTGGTGTGTGTGTTTATGTGAGTTTTCCTCCTCTAGCGGCTCATAAAGGTGTAACTGCTGCTTCTAAACGTTCAGTAGTTTTGCAGGATGGAATGCGCATTTCTTATTCCCCACTAAACTTAGGATACGTTGTCATGCGGGTAGTGCATTTCATCACAGCACGGCAGAGTCACCTGAATGCCCTTACGGTCCTTCCTGCGCTGAAGATTTCTGTGAATATCACTTGCTGCAGTATCCTTGTAACTAAGGTTTGTTTATAACTTTGTTCAGACATTCCAGGTGTTTTTATACACACACACACACACAGAATGAGACTGTATTTTTAAGCGTTGATGTTACTCTATTTCGGATTCTTCTAACATTAGTGTTTTTTCAGTCTCAGTATCTAAATATAGTTCTGACTCTTTTTTTTCTTCACCTGCTCATCAGTCTCTTCAATGATTGTAATATGAACTAATGGTAAAAACAGAAGTTGAGCATATGGAGGAGTATTTTCCTGAAGGCTTTAAGATATTTTAGATTTCAGGAAAAATTGTTACTAGCTTTTGGAAAGCATTTTGGAAAGTTCAGTGTTGTTAAGGTAGTCTCCGTGCATGGTATTTCTTATAACTTAAAGCTAGAAAATGGACCTGTTTCTTAAAAGATACTTTGAGATCCTCGTTTAGATCAGAAACGCAGCACAATTGACTTGTCCATGTGAGTGAGAAGTACTGGTTGTTTTAAAAAACCCTGGCAAAGCTGAAGAAGTAGGCGCTAGTGGTTACATGATAATGTAACATAATAATAATAATAACAACATAATCTGTTAAAATTGCTTTCCCGCCTCAAATTCCCACCTGTGATGTAAATTACAGTCTCACCACATCAGATGTTGTTGCACCAAATTCTGTTTTCTGTACATAAGCCACTAATCTGTGAATCCTTATGGACCGAACCATCTCATTCTCTGTGCAGCACAGAAATATGTGAGAGTTCAGTGTATGCTCTTACCTGTGGGAGTCTGTAAACTGTCCCTGAAGAATGGACGTAGAATACTTGCCGTGGTTGCACTGATGTAACGTGGTGAATCAGCTGGTGGTGAACTGGACATGCAGTTTGTATATTGCTAAAGGGTCTTTCTCTTGCTTGCCTTTTATATTCCAGTGTTTAAGTTGTTGTGCCTTTTCATTTTCCAGCAGCTTTATGGTTCTAGGCAGCCATCAATTCTGTAAAGCACAGACTTCAAAAGTATGATTTCTGGATTGTGGCCTGTAGCTTGGATTTGCATATTTCATTATGTTGTTACCTAGCTATACTCTGTTATATGGATTTCATGCTTTTGCTGATTACAGTACATAAAATCCCATAACTCTCTACATGTTCAGTATATTAGCAGTAACGCTGTCTTAAACAGATTGGAATTCTGTATTTATGTAGTGAAACTGAGGGAGTGCGGTTGGTGACTTCTGTTGAAGGTCATGTAAGAACATGTCTGGTATATCTGGAATTGAAATATTGTGTTCTCGTGTTTAATTTTCATCCAGAGGGGTAAAATGAGGCTGGATTATTTGCTTGGTGTTTACTGAAGTCTGACTGCCCTCTTATGTAGAACTGACTATGTTGCAGGTGGCTGCTGTCAGCTGTCTGTAAGACCTCGTTAAAGTAGCTTATGGTGCTGTTGCTGCAACTCCTGAGCTGTGCTATCCTTAGGCATCTACATTTAAGATTTAATTGGACCTAGTGTATAGGCAGACTGAGAAAGCACACCAAGAAATGTGCAGGTAGCAAGTGTAATACAAACTGGATTTTTTTTTAATATACTTTGTTGTTTGTGTAAATTGTACCATCTGAGGCACATAGTGATCCTTATGGATACTATGGACACAGGGTAAAGTTGAAATTATTATGGAGATGTGTTCAGGATTAAAAGACAACTGCCTTTTCCTGGCAGTGTTTGTTCTTAAGACCCGTTCTATTACTCAGGGCTTGCTTACCACAGCAGCGAACCTGTGTTTTGTCATGTAATAAATATGAATGCAAATAGGTCTCATCCAAGCCACTAATCTTGTTATATGCCAGTTAAGAGCAATTTACTGGAGCTTCTTTGGGAGGTAGGGCAGAAGGGATGTTCTTGGGTGCAGTACAGTCGTGGGAAGGTAATGTTTGCCTGACTTCTCCAAAGTAAATTTGATAGAGACAAAAAGAGGGTAATTACCTATTTCATTTGTTTGGTTCCTTTTCCCTTTACTTGCAGTCCTTTTCTCTAAGTAGAAAGATTCAGTTGAATTGGACTTTGCCCATGTTGCTGCAGAGGAGGGGTGCTACTAGAATTTTTTAAAACTGCTAGGTAGTGGGTGGATGTGTAAACAGGGAGCAGGCTTTTTCCTTTATACCAGTGGCTGAATTCTCAACTCTCTCAATTTGTACTTAGAAAGAAGTGTGGAGATAAGCCAGGGATTGGCTAGAGTATTTTGGTTAGTGCTCTCTTTTTTTAATTCAGGTGAAATCTCGCTCAAGGTCTACTCTGGTGTCTAGTGTTACTGTATTAAAAATTGTGTGTAATGTGGTACTTAGAAGGATGTGTTCTGTGAATGAAACCTGTTTTCTCCAGAATCTTGTTAGTGAACAGCTTCTGGCCATCCCTCTCTCTTCAGAGATCAGCAATCTGTGTTTTGCTTTTGACCTTTTCTGAGGCATTAGACTTCACATACAGTCCCTCGTCCTGTAATTCTGTTGCACTGGATTCTGAATATCTTGTCTCCCTTTTCTGTGTGTCAGCTGCCTGTCTGGTAACAGGAGTGGAACACTATTTCTCCATAGAGAGGTTGAGAAAAAGTTGACTTTCTGGGTTTTCTCCAAGATTGTGTAAGGTCTAGTGATATGTTGAGCCATTATCAATGTATTTGTGGAGAAGACTGAGGAAATGATGAAAAGTATGCCAAAGTTAATACTTTCTCTAAAGTTAGAAGAAATAGCGTAGTGTTTATAACAATAGGACTGCCTCTGTGCCTTGTTTTCAGTTTCTTTCCATGCAGGTTCCTTCTGTAGTTGTAATCACAGGTGAGATTTTCAGCCTCTGGTTTAATGATGACTCAGTCCCAAACTAAGTCCTTCAGGGTAGATGATTAGTGTATAAGGAAGTGCCTGTACACTGTTCCAATGTTCTGTTCCAATCGATACGGATCCTGGTGATTCCTCCAAACGTGCTTGCAGGGAGAGTCTTTTGGGGGTTCTGTTTGTGCTCGTCTCTGCTTGCCTTGTGCTACTCAAAGAGTGAGTGTGATTTGCTCTGGCCTTAGAGGTATTTAAGGCAATGTGGCAGCAGCTGGAGAGGCGCCAGGTGAGTACACAGCTACGTGATCTAGCCTTGGACATTCTAGGCAGAGTTTGAAGCATAAGCATCCAGAAAAAGGATCTTTTGAGCCTACAGTGATTATCATCTTTGGGCCATTACCATTTTAAAAAGAATAGAAAATGTTTCATTCCAGAATAAAATAGTCTGATTAAACTTCATAAACCTTTTCTACTACAGTTTGCTTATGTAAAAGAGAATAAAAGAAGAATGCCACATATTTCTAAGCTATGTTGTATTTGCCTGTTGCATGCAGCTATTAGAAGGCTGCACAGAAGATTTTATAGTCAGGCGTTCATTTGTGGGTGTAGTAGGTTTGTGTATGCTCTCATGGTGTCAGGGGTCTGCTATTGCCATGCTCTTACTTCACTGCAGGCAAGGGTCAGCCTGGAAATTGATGTTATTGTGCCTTTCTGCAGGAAATGGTGAAAATACTGTTGGTTTTTTGACAGCCCCCATGGAGAGAATGGACAGTGTAACTGTTGATAGGCTTGAAACTGTGCCAGGAGGACTGGTGACTTCTGATCTACTCTAACTTTTTCTGTGCTTTCTCCTGTTCCAGGCTCCATACTGTAGCAGCTTAAGTTTTAGCTGTTTCTGGACAACAACTGGTCTCAGCATTATTCTGTCTTGCAGGTTATCTACATTATCTACATCTTTTACTGGTGGCCAGGTTTGATTTGAGGGGGCTTTGATACGTACTTTTCTGAAGTTCCCTTCCCTTTTGGTCTGTTACCAAAGTTGAGCCAAGGGGCTGCTTGTTGTTGGTTCCAGGAAATGCTGTGACCAGAGGTAGAGGCTTCTCTGCTGAGTGTCCCTTAAACTCACTCACACCTGGCATCCTTCAAAATGCTGCAGTTTTAAATTTTGAAGCTGTGGATAAAAATATCTCTACTGTTTTCTCTGCATTATTACTTCATATAGTTATCACAGAATTAGTGGTTTTACCTGCTATTTAAAATACAGCTGTGTTCCTGACTGCAGCATGGTAAAGATTAAGACAAGTCTGTCTCTCTTTCAGTAGTCAGACCTACAGTTCAGATGTAAGAAGCTCTCAAGAGCTGATAATGCTTGAGGCAAATAGAAATTGAAAGAAGGCTCTGATCTGCTGGAGCTTATTGGCAAAGTGAAAATGCAGTTCTTCCAAGTTTGTCAGTTCAGCTTAGCATTGGTGACCCAGGCATGGCTCCGAGGAGATGCCTCGGGGAAAGCAAATAATCACAGCCAGTGATCTTCCAGGCAGCTTAAGGAAAGAAATGTGAACATTACAATTTTGGTTTCTCAGATGATTTATTCTTCTTCTCCCTAGTAAGATGAATAAACTCTTCCTGAATTAATCTGGCTGACACTTCCTCCTTTTGTTTTTCAGAGATCTTTCAACTTCAGATCTGAAATAAAGCTCAGTCTTCCAAGACTACAGCTTTTAATCCATACTGGCTCCTGTACTGGCATTTAAAACTCTGACACTAAAAAGAAGAAACTGAAAGGATGAGAGAAAAACAGCCTGTTTGTGAAAATGAGTACAGGCATCTTGGAAACTTTTGTAACAAATGTTGGTTTACAAGAGGAGAAGGACAGTGAGTGATATTAGTCGGAGAACACCTAATCCATTTTAAAGCTTTACTTGTTTTTCTCTGATGAGCAGTAAGAAAGATAAAACACAGGGGCTTATGCTCAGTTCCTGATACTGGACCTGAAGTGGCTAAAGATTGACACAAGTGCTTAGCTTAGTGAAACACTTACTGGAAGTGGTGCCTATTGACAGTTTTAGTGGACCTCTTATGATGGAGAAGAGCTCAGTTAACCTTTACATCTCAATTTTAGTATGTGGCAGGGGAGAGGAACACTCTTAATCTCATGCTGGTATAAAATTGTGGAAGGTATGCATTGTAATAAAGCTTTTAACAGTAACTTTCCAAAGGAAAAGAGAAACCAATTTGAAACTCATGGTCTGTGTAACTGGGTTGAATGAACTGTGTTCTAGTCAAGTAAAGGTGGGGGAGAAGCTTAACCCTGCTCAAAACTGTAATTACTTAATTGGTGAAGTAGTGAACAATCAAATTAAGGTAAATGCAGTTTAGCTAAAAAAAAAGAAAAATCCTGAATATCTTGCAGTATGGATGATCTATCACTTAGCTGTGATTATCGTGGTTGTAAACATTCTTTTTTGTTAAAGTCATAGGATAGATCTTTGAAAATTAACTCAATTTTAAATGGCAAGATGAGAAGTAACAACATGAAGTTTGATAATCTGGCTTTTGAGAGCAAGAAAAATAGTCAGTTGACTGACTGAGACTGGTTGGGAATCAAGAACAAATCTTTTCACTGGATTCCGGGAGCTTTGGCCTTTGTGCCAACATAAATATGGGTGTCTCTCTAATAGCAGAATTGCATGGGATTAGTTTGTGCTTTTTGGAAATTTATGATATGAAATATAGAGTTCACTTTTACACTTCCCTGTTTTAAGAAAATAGGGAGTTAATGTTGAACTGGGCGCTCCTTTTTCCTCTGGCTATTTTGAAGAGAACTGAGGTCCCCCTCTTTCTAAAACACTCTTCTCATGTTTGTAGACACATCTTGTTCTACAGCTGTGCTGCATTCAGTGAAGCAGTTCAGATGGCTGTGCTGTGCAGGCTGAAACAGAGGGTTTTATAGTCAGGCGTTCATTTGTAGCTATGCAGCATTAACTTTGGCTGCTCCTAAGCATCGCTGAAGTTCCTGTTGTTATCAGTGAGGTCCAGCAAAGAGTGTGCTTGTGCTTAGGGCATATGTGGAGAATACTGTCCTTCCATGAGTGAAGAGGCATCTGGTTAACACTAGGCTTTCTGCCTTTTTGATGGCTTTATTCTCAGTCTTTTGTGTTGTGCCCTTCTCACATTCTGCAAGGAAACGTAAGTGTTCCATTGAAGAGAAAGGGTGACCTTACACCCTGTGTTCTGCCAAACACAAAGTATGCCTGGTAAGGGGAAAGAGGGGCAGAGAAGGTAAATATTCAGACAGACACATGACACTGCCTGTGTCCCTCTCTAAAATCCGCATGAAAAATCAGTTTTTCTCATGTCGTCTTTAATCTCAGATGTGACATTTGAATGCACTCAGCATGTTCTGACAAATCTGAAGTGCCCTCTGGTAGAGACCCATGCAGTTCAAAACCTTTGGTATTGAAATAAATTGTTCTGAATGTACAAGTTGGTGGCATTTCTCAGATGTCTGATACCAGGTTGTCATCTTCAATTATTTCTTCATGCTCTTTGTTCCTACAGAGTATTCTCTGTAGTGGGCCCAAATCTGTTTCCAGTATGTCTACACAGCTCAGTGATTTTTTGGATGCACTTGTGTCCTTGGAGAATATGAGTGATTTCAGTGAAACAACAAAGGATTGCAAGCATGAAAGTTTACAAAGCAGGCATGATTGTGGCTTTATATGTGCATATTAATGTGCATTTCCTGCCAGCAAAAATTCTTGTCACACAGGTTTTTAGCACCGTGAGTTAAAAGTTCCTGTACTTAAATTTTCCTTCTATGTTCTCTTCAAGATTGCATGATGGAATTCACATTTTCTCAAGAAAAGCTGCAGATCTTGCATCAGTACCGTTGACAGTACCTCCTGAGTGCAACACCCGAAGCAGGGTCCTGTAACAAATTTGTCACGAGATACATACAATGGATCTCAAAGAGAGCTGCCCAAGCGTTAGCATTCCCAGCTCTGATGAACACAGAGAGAAGAAAAAGAGATTTACTGTAAGTATGTAAGAGAGTAAGCACTGAGGGGCAAAGGCTGTTGGTACCTTCCAGTGCTGCTTTCTTTTCTTCTGCTACTAAGCTTCATATTATTTTCAATAGGTTTATGGAAATCAGTTTCTTTGGTCTTGTGAGTACTGGCCATAGTCCAGTGTGAAAAGTTTTGAATATTTTACAGTGTTTACCTGTGTTGCTTTCTGCAAAAAGAACCTGCCTTTACAAATTTCTGCTATTTTTATCCCTAAATGGCTGCGTTTGCTTATATAAAGTATTTAAGTATCCAAGTAGAGGGAAAACATTCTGGTACCATTTTTGACATTCTACATGATTTTTCATGAAGACATTTATTTTGTAAAGGGATAAAGTGTGGATTTGGTTCTTTGTGGGGGTTTGTTTGTTCTAACATCCATTCTTTCACAGATATTCTATTATACTGTTATAATTTTTTTGTGTAAAATGAAAAAACATAAACCATCAATTTTTTTCAAAACCTTTTTTCTGTCTTCCTTCCTGTTTCTGATTCTAGTGCTTACGAGTTTTTTCCTATCCTGTTCCCATTTCCACTTCTTGTCATTTCTCTCCCTCGTCCTTTCTTTGCCTCCCAGTTTGACTTTCTGGTTGTGAAGTCTTCCTATTGTGTGGGAAATTCTTTGCATTGCATTCTGAAAAGTAAAGTAGTGTGGTATGGATTTTTGTTTGGCCTCTATATAACCCTAAATGACAAGATCAAAAAACTTGCTTCAGAAGGCTCAAACTGTTTCATTGCTCTTGTGCAACTTCCTCCAAGATTTTTTTTTCATTGAGTGAGTTAGTCACTCTTCAGATGAGGAATGCAAACACCCTTATATGGAGTTGCTGTCTGAAGAATACAGCAAAACAATGGTTTACTATGAGTTATGTTGTCTCCCTTTCCTCTTCACCTTCCTCAGAGAAGAACAGTGCTGTTAGATTCTACAAGTGTGTCAAGATGTAGCTTGGGGAAGGAGTGTGCTGATAAAGGGAATAAGCAAAAGGGAGCTTTACTAATTCCTTAGACTTCTGCGTTCATGTGAAACTCAGGTGAGCAGGAAAACCTTCATGAAAGTCTAAACTTGAGCAGAACAGGTTTGTTTTGTTGCCTCAGTGCTGGCAGTTCTGCAGTTAAAATATGCCAGTGTGGTACATTGAGCATGTGCTAATGTTGTGGTTTCCAGGTCATTTTACCTAAAGGTCTGTGAGACAACCTGGGCAGTGTAAAGGCTCTTTCTCTGGGTGTGCCCTTTAGAAAGTTGTACGAAAGTCAGAAATGGGGGACTGAGGGAGGTGGGGGGAAAGAAACCAGCCCAGCTTACACTGTGCAGAGGTACACTTTGTCTTGCTGCCTTCTGCTTTCTGTGCCAGGGAGTAATTTGCAGCTTGACAAGATGTGCTTTCACAACCAAGCTTTCGAATATTATCACATATATTTTAGGATTTGATAACAGAAGTGAGGGTCATATTAAACTTCATGGTAGAAGCTGTGAATTCCAGCATGTGTCAGTGCTGTCACTGTGTCCCCTCTTCTGTAGCTGTGTGTAATGACAGGATCCTGTCAGTACTTTGACAGGGAGTGAGAAAGGGGTGCAGGGGAGAAACAGTTCTTAAAACATTTGTGATAGGTATAACTGTCTCTTTTGATGGCCACACTGGTGCCATTTCTATAAAGAGCAGTAAGAAGAGTTTTCACTTGTGGTGAAAAAAAAGATCAGAATGATAAAGGCTAGGAAAGATTTTGGGTGACTGTGTATAGTCTTCACCTTACCATTGCTCACAGTGTGTCTCTCTGCTGCTTCTGAGACACTTCTAGCATCTTACTGGTCTGAATAGAAACTGAATTTCAGCTCAAACCTTTCAACAGCTCACTTAATGCTGGCATGGAAACAAGACACGTATGTGCAACTTAGCTTGTGGTAGCTCTACTTTTCCCCCTCACACTTACTCTGATAAAGCATTTTTAAAAGCAATGATGTCTCTGAGCAGTCATCATTCTGATAATTAAATGAGCTTTTCAGTTTTGTCTATGGAAGTGAACTTCTCGTTCCTCCTGAGCATTTTCATGACCTTTTATTGAATATTTGATTTGGTTTTGTTAAATACTGCATACTTCTGATGTACTTACTACCATTTTTTTTTTCTAAATGATTACATGTTTGCATTTTTGGGTGTTCTGGCAGGGAACCTTTTTTGCTTCCACTTAATTCATGACAACCAGCCTCTATGCAAATCCACACTAGTTTGCTGTCCCACATTTTTCTGAAGATTCAGCATTCACTTTCTCCATTAAAAAAAAGTAAAGTATTTCCTTGTTTTGGGCCATATCTAGCCTATATTAATTGCTTTCTGTCCTTGCTGTGTATTAGGTCATTCTTTTGCCTGTTTTGACATATAGCTTTGTTTTGGGTTTCTCACTTTTATCCCTATGCTGTTTGATGTCTGAGGCTTAATTTTCTCTTCTGACCTGTTCTCATCTCCCTTTACACCCAGATCATATACAGGCTTATTAAAAAATCTCTTTCAAGGGTGCTGTTTGTCTGATTAAATCTGAAAACTTTGTCTCAGACCTGTGATGTATAATATTAATCCCCAGCCCTGTGAAAATTGGAGGTTTTTTCCTTTTTATTTGTTGACAATAAATAGTTTCCTTCCTTTCTCAATCATTGCTCTGTCAAAATTGGAAAACAGCCTACCTTTTTATTTTTCTTTGTTTAATAAAAATCAAGCTTTTAATCCAGGAGCATGAGCTACCACAGAGTTGAAGACTTTTAATTTCAATGACTTCTTTTGTGAAGAAAGCCTACGGTATCCAGAAATAACTGGATCCTGTCCTGTCTGTATCTGGGAAGATATTTTATGGTGATGTTTTCAGGAATTCTGTTTATTTTCTTCCTTTTTATTTTCCTCAAAGCTTGTGCTTTTTATCACATACTATGAGTTGTGAATGCTTCATATCTATGTTCAACAAGTTTTCTAAAACCAAATTTGGATTAGGAATAATTAGACTTAAAAGGGTTATTATCTAAGTGAGTCTAGATTCCTCCCCCCCACCTTTCTAGAAATAAGCATTGCACATCTCTCTAATCATTACACAGGCGCAGCTGAGAGTAGTAATGCAGCCCAGACATGTCATGGTTTAGGTTTTACCAGGTTCTTTGTGGATATTTTGTGCTTTCTTACCACTTAATGTGTCCGTAAGTGTTGCGCTTGCAGCTTTTCCTTTGTTGGGGTGTCCAAGAGCGTTGTTAGTGGTGTGAATTAGATGACCTCATACAGGTTTTTTTTTATGCTCTCTTGTGTAAAAAATGTTGATTGTGTCATTGTTCTACAGCTGCTCTGAGAACAAAACTGTTTTAATTTAGCGGTTGCCAAGGAGGCGGATATCATCTCGTATCCTGAGTTATGCTTGCCTGTGCACTCTGCTGTCTGTGCTTTCTGCCCAGCTGCCTTGGCCCTCTGCTCAAGTCTGTTGGCACTGATTTGCCGAGCAGTCATGGGGAGCAGAGGTGTGTCGTGTTTGAACATTGCTTGCAGGATTTGATTGCTGTATAAGAGAGCCAGTTTAGGGGGACAGTGCTTAAGATTTGCAGCTGAAGCTTTTGCTGTTTACAGTGTAGGGAGGCTCTTAGAAGGGGAGTGGGTAGGTTTTACGCTAACACTTGTGCAGCGGTATGAGGCAAAGTGGGTTTTCTTGGAAGGACTCATCAGAGTTCTGCTGGATGCTTCCATCCAGCTTCCTGTGTTTCCCAGGGCCTGGGATTGAGAACAGCTTGTGGAGCAGTTACCACAGCGTGACTGCAGCCCTCAGGCTGAGGAACCGATGGTGGTGGCTGCCACTGCCGCTGTGGAGTTAGAGAGAGAGCCAAGGTGCTGCTGCAGGCCAGAAGGGAGACTGGGGATTGGTCCAGTTGTCTGCATTGGGAATTAGCAGTGCTCTGCACTCATTTCCTTGCCATGCCCATCCTCTTCCCTGAAGGAATAGCTGAGCTCCTTCTGGAAGTACAAGAAAGTAGAGAAATGTAGAGAACTCATTGCCTGAGAGCCAGGAGAAGCCTTCTGGGCACACAGCTGCCAACCAGATTTATGAATCCAGGGACTGACAATCTGTCTAGTTACTGAAGTCCTCTGAGACATGGCATTTGAAAGGCCAGAAGTGTGCAGCAGGTTCCAGCTGTACCTCCCTTCATCCCAGTGCTGTGTATTATGTTATATGGGCTGTATTTCAGCCACAGCATCATTTTTTCCTCCCTGAACAATTGTATCATCAGCCAGGATTCTTCTGTATTCAGGGTGTTCAAATGAACAGTTATTTTTGTACCTTCCATATATACTTTCTCTTTAGGTTTTGGTGAAGGCAGTCTTTGGTATTTTTAAATGCTTTGCTCCTTTAATATTAGTCTTCATTATGGATTATAGAGTTGTTAACAAATTTCATACTAAATTTTAATAGACTTCTATCTGATGGCCAGGTGTTCTTTTTGGATATTAACTAATCTATGAAACTCCACTGAATCAATTTTGGTGTTAGTTTTAGCTTACCTGGCATTCAAAAAAATTTCTGTAAAGTACTAGATTCTTTTAACTGTTCTTTTAATAATTTCTGTTGATGTCTGTGTGACTTAGCTGTAAGAAATACATGATTCAATGAGTGCATTTACACAACAAATTTAAAAACCTGCTCTTATTTCCACCACAGGGTTAAACCTGGGAGGTTTTATTAAGTTTTGTGGGCAATAACACTGTCTTTGTTCCTGCAGGTTTACAAAGTGTTGGTCTCTGTTGGCAGAAATGAGTGGTTTGTCTTTCGGCGGTATGCAGAGTTTGATAAACTCTACAATACGGTAAGCAAAAAGCAAGCTATGAAATCATGCCAGAATAGCAGAGTAACACTTGCTTGCAATGTTATGGTTTGAGTTAATCCTCTCTTGAGGAGTTTGAGTCAACATTTAATAACCATAGAAGCCTAATTAAAGAGAATGATGGAGTGGGTTTTTTAAACTTCGGTTTGTTTGAATTTCAGACTCAAAATCCACTTACTTGTCACATTTTTTATAGTTCCTTGGGATCATAACTTAATGAAATTTCCAGTTTAGTTGTTGTCAAAACATACAAAATGTGCTTTTGTTCATATTAAAAAAACCCACAAAACATTTAGATAGATACGTTTTTCCTAAAGTAAGTGTTTTTCTTTGAAGTACTGAAAGCAGTGAACAAATCCTTGTTTCTTAATAGAAATTTTCTAGTCAGTCATTGATGGCAATTAATACCTGCAGTTTCATAGCAGGTATGATTTTCTGCACAGTAAAATGTGGTCAGTGTTCCAAAAAAAATAGGCCCCTTCAGCAACTAAATATGCATTTCTTGGGTTTGGTGCTGGAAGAGGGCTTTGCCCTTTCTATGTAGTATGCGAGTGGGGTAAATACTTTTTCAGATAGGAGTCTGAGTTACATGTGCTGTGTCCGTACTTTTCTCCAGTTCTTCGTGTTTAGAGACCATATTTGTTACTTCAACAAAAGAGGAAATAATTCCCCTCTGATTCCCATACTAATATATTACCAGCTGCTTATTTGTGCCTTCCCTTCCACTGTTTCTCTGGGAAGTAGTCAGGCCTTCTCTCTTCTGCCTCCCTGTGCATGGATTTGCATGTGGCAGTGGTCTCCAATCACAGGCTGTGAGCTTGGAAATGCCCCTGGCTACCCCCTGCTGTGCTTTGCCTGCGTCTTGCAGCGCTAGACCTGTAAGGGGTGTGAAAACAGAAAATCCTCCTTTCAGAGGGGGTGTTGGTGATCCTGTTCCTTTGCCACGTCCTCTTGCCACTCGGATTGGCCTTGCTCTGCTGAAGTTTGCTCAGCCCTGGTCTTTCTAACATGGCCAGAGGTGAGGTCTTGGGGAAGCATAACCAGGAGGACATTTAGTCCAGTTTCTGTTCAGTATAATTCATGCAATATAAACAGCAAAAACAACTTGTGCTGCTAACAGAAAGAAATACTGGTGTTGCTAAGGCAGGAAGAATTGCCAGCTTTGTATTAGGAAACTACTCTCTTAAAGAAGATGAGAGTAAGATTGCTCTTCTGGAGCACTTGAAGGTGAAGTAAATGTAGCCGAGGCTTGATTAGTGTCAAGTTTGGGGGGTTTTTTTAATACATAATTCACTGTTGTTGTATACTACCTTCTGGTCAGTTTATCAAGTGTGATAATAATTGAATTATCAAGTGCAAGATCCTAAAATAGACTGTTCATCTGTTTGCAATTTTGATGTAGTGGTAGACCACCTCTGATTTCTAAAGCTTTAAGAATGTAATTTGGACAAAACCCAGATGCCTGTATCCCCAGCCCATCTTAAACCTCATGCATACAGCCTTGTGCAAGCAAGCAAGAGGAAAAACAAACCCAAAAGAGATAAAGAATTGATGGAGGAGGGAGGAAGAAGGAAAATAAAAACAGTTTTTAACTTGGGGCAAATCACTTTGCACTATTGCTCCAGTAGTCCATAAGATGAAGATGAGATGGCCTTTGAATGTAATAGGGTATGTCTATTGCAAACAAGCTAAGTACAGATTGTTCTGGGTATGTTTTTTTCCCCTATGTGTATGAGCAGAGGAAATGGCATAGCAGAGCAGAATTACTAATAATCAGATGTTCAAACTGTTCATCAGAAAACAAACAAAATGCAATTATTTCTAGGTACTTTAATGTCTAAGCACAATCCAATTTTACGTGTTTTGTTTTCAGCTAAAGAAGCAATTTCCCACCATGAACCTGAAGATTCCAGCTAAAAGAATATTTGGAGATAATTTTGATCCTGGTATGTCATCATCTTGTTATTCATTTTGTCAGTTTCTTTATATGAAAATTGATCTATTCCAGCCTACAAGAAGCTATCTTAGATGAGTTTTGCAGCGGTCCTCAAAACAGTGACTAAAGTGAAATTTAGTCATGCTTCAGTCAAGAGCAGGAACTAGCGTGGGTAGGTGTTTTACCTTGTGATAGTGAACAAAGCATTGCTTGGTCGCCCAGTGCCTCTCTTGCACTGAAGGATATGGCACCTCCCAACCCTCCTGTGTTCTGATTCTGATTCTGAACTGTCAGGTGTGCTCTCTCTCCTATAAAAGCAAAAGCCAAACCCCAGGCTCTACCTAAGCGTTATGCGTAGTCCATTTTAAACTTTCTTTGTGTGACTACCCCCACCACCTCCTCTGAGAAATGAAATAACTCAAGGATTTATCTTTGAGGACTTTTGAACTCTCCGTATCTAAATGTGCTTCCTTGTACAAGTAGGTGAAAACGAACTTCTTCTGCCAGTGGAACAACAACAGGAAGCGTGTCCGATGTGAACGTGTTGTGCTCCAGTTACCAGTGACAGGTCCCTATTTAGCTTGCTCTGTATACAGTGAAATATTAATGAAAGTCACTTGTAAAGTGCCTTGAAGGAACCTGGGTGGCACCACAGTTGAATAACTAAAAAGGCAAATGGGGAGACCAGGCCATTGCTGTGTGTGTTTGTATTATTCATTCAAGCCATTTTTACTTCAGACTTTTCCCAATGCTCTTTGGACCCCTCCTGTCCTCCCCTGGCTTGCTGATGTGGTCAGACTGTTTGTAGTTTCATCTCCTCCTGCACCTCTTCCCATTGTTTCATCTTCTCCTTTGCTGAGGAACAAATGGATCCAAAGCTGTTGAACTTTTAGGATGTGTAGGTTTGGGTTTTTTAAAGTTCTGACAAACAAACCTAGTTTTTGGCAATTGCAGTTAATCATCTGGATCTTGATGTGAAATTCTGTTTTATTTTTTATTAGAATAATCAAATACAAGTATCCAAGCTCTGATGTTCTCTTCTGATAAAGACGTAAATGATTGCCAAAAGTTCTACGTGTATTTTGTCTACAGGAAGACAAAGTTTAGTTCTGGTTACTTTTCTCTGACCTTGGGATTCTCAGAGCTGGCTGAGGACCAGAGGATGCCCTGCAGTCTGGTTTGCTGTACAGGCAAATATGCAGGTGGATTTCTTGGAGCCAAATTTAGGAAACTGGAGTTTTAATGAGGGGAAAAGCCTCAACAAAACTTTATTAAAATTATATATGTAAACCAAAGTCCTCAAACTTGTTTTAAATTTCCGTGAACTACGCTGAAATCCTTGAAGCATGAGAAACGAAATAGTTCCCAAGATGTTTCTTGCTGGGAGGCAGGGTGGAGATGGAGCCATGATGCTTATATAAATAATTCTTTTTCTTAACACTGATTTATTGACACTTTGATCTAATGTTTCTGCTGGCTCCTGAAACAGGTTACATATTTTAGAAATACTGAAAAGGTATTTTACTTCTGTAATCCATCCATGGATATGCAGCATTGTGCTATTGCTGAATGCAGCAGAGTGAGACCTTTACGCCCCTTTACCCAAGATTACCGAAAGTACTGTCATTTAAATTGCCATTTAAATGCTCCAATTTTATTGGCACTTCGGTTATTTTAAAATTAATCTTGTTTTAACTTGAAAAAAATGGAACAGCAACCAGTCAGGACACTGAACCTGAAAATTTCAGATGTTACAGGTGTCTTATCTTCAGCAGCATGGATAGCCCTGTAGGCTTAGAGTGACTGATGACACTGTACATCTGCCACACTGAAACTGCTGATGTTGCCCACTCCCATAATATAATATCTGTATGCAAATTTACCGTTCTGTTAGATATCAGTAATTTGGGATTATTAAATACCCTAGGAAAGGTTCAGGGAGTATATCCCTGAAACAATATGGATAGTTTTCTTAATACTTAAATTACAGCTGTTAATTAAAACTTAATTTTAATTTAAAGTTTTTAATAATTGTCAGTAATCTGGATATGACAGTCATTGGAATGCCTTAAGAGTTAGTGCACAAGTTAAATATTCTTTTTTCCTAGAAATTATTGTTGATATGAGTAATGAAAAGTAATACTATTCCATTTTACGCTCCATTTTAAGTTAGAACTCTCCTTCTATTCTAAATCCTTTGTGTATCTTTCCATATTGCTACAGAACAGTTACATGTCTTAAGCTTTAGATAAGGGAAGGGATTCTGAGGATTATCTTTTTTAATGTTGGAGATGATGTTCAAAATCTAAGGGAAAGTATTTTGTTATCTTTGTCTCTAGCTCGGTGCCTGCTGGCAGGGTGAATTGTGTAATTTTTCTGCCATACATATATTTTGGAAATATGCTGCTTGGTGGGACTGTTCATGTGAAAATTTCACTTGTGCAACTGATGTCAGGTTTTTCCTGTGGGTTCCTATTTCTGTAGAATCAGTTGCTGAAGGGCTCACCTGTGCAATGAAGGCTGCACAGGTTAGTCCACTGTGGTTACACACTGTTCTTGAAGCACAAGGAGTCACTTCTAATCCACCTGGCTTTCAACATTTTTAAAGAAGTGTTGCAGAAAACCTGAAATTTGTTCTTTCAGCTCAGTTCAATGTTTTAAGCTTGCAGTTTTCATATGTAGAACTAATCCTGTTCTAAATTAGTCATGGGCCAGTCTCCACTTAACTACTGTTTTAAATCCTAAAAAACCTGAATAAGAAAGTTAAGTCTTTTTCATAAGCTGACTGATGATTCTAATAAATCTGTTTTTTCCAGATTTTATTAAACAGAGAAGAGCAGGACTGAATGAATTCATTCAAAATTTAGTTAGACAGCCAGAGCTATGCAACCAGTAAGTAGTTTCATTTCTGTTTTATAAGGGCTGTTGAAAAGGCATGACATGAAAAGATATGTTAAATATAAAATTGTAAATTAGGTATTTAACCAGAAAATGTATTTTACTGTTCAGAGCTCTTCAGTATAAAAATAAACTTTATATGGCCATCCATTCAGGAAAAATCTACAGACTGAAGAGTATAAAAGTGGTTTTGTTTCCTAAAAACCAACCTACAAATCAATTTGCAGGCAATTAACTGATCTTATTTCCAGGGGTGCAGATTCCACTAGCCTTAAACTGTTGCTGTAGGGCAGGTGTTTGTTTTGCCAGTGGCTGTACTGTTTGAGGGCCCTGCTGTCATTTGCTGCTTCGTTCCTAGCAGTCAGTCACTGCCTGCATCCTTTTTTTTATTAAGAGCTGTTCATGTGTGCTCCAGAGCTTGTTTAAAGCATGGTAACCAAAGTGGCTTAATTAGCTTGCTGAGATGGTTTGGGATAACCAAGCTGAGCTGCCTAAAGGAAATGATGAGTAAGCTTGTACCTGAACTGTTCCCAGCAGAAGAACTGCGGGAGTGTTCACCTCCACCAGTGGTGAATGGGAGGTGGTGTCAGGACAAAGCTCCAGTTAAATCTGGAGAACAGCACCTTGTGTGTGCACTCATCTAGGGGCAAGCTGGTGCCTTCTTTCAGTTGAAAGCTGTAATCAGTTTCATCTGAATCCATGCAGCTTTCTATGTTGCTTGAACTGGTAAAATGGTAAAGCTCTATGCTTGCCTTTAGTGTGGAGTAAATAACCTTTAATATTTATGCTTTGTTTAATTAGCCTATTTGTACAGCCTGTGAAATTGCCCATTTCCCACAGGAAAGAAGTAGCTCTAACAGAATATCACTGCAGTTTACAGCATGCAGTCGGATTTTCATTTTTCACAACAAATGAACTATTTAATGTCCTGTCAAGCTGAAATACATACTTCCTTTCCTTTCTAGATAAAAAAGGAGCATTTTATATATACTTCTTTTGCTTAGTGAAAAAAAGTTAGTAAAAAAGTCTTTACAGAAGGGTACCTTTCCACCAGAACAAATATGGGGTTTGTGTTCATGTTCTTTGGGAAATAATAAAAAAGCACTTTAATATAACAAATTACTGAAAACCAATCTGTTTTGTTTCATTGGGAAGGGATACTGGTTTATTTAGGCCAATCTCCTCCTCTGGTTGTCAGTATATCCAATTACCAAATATTTTTGTTTCAAAACATACTATATTTGTTCTCCAAAGGTAAAATGGTGCTTTTTTGTTGTGGACAGCACAAAACAGTGTGCTAAAAAAAAGGCATCAAACCTCAAATCCACCTGCCTCCTTAAATTTTTGTGAGTTTTTTAAATTATTTTATGCTTGAACGTAACTGTAGAAGAATCAATGTTCTCTAATATGGCACTTAGCTTGCCTGATCCATTAAACTGACTTAAACCAGGGTTAAAACATAGGTCTGATACTGTTTGGTGCTGATCAAAGTGTGTTCAGTAATAAGCTTATTAAACAGAGTTCTAAGATAAAAACAATAAATAGAGACCAAAGTTTGTCTTGTACCGTTCTGATCCACCCCACCCTTAAAGAAATAGTGAATCAAGCAGGGGAAAAAGCCTTTAATACACAGTTTAGTGCAAAAGCATTTAATTTTGTAGTAATTTCTGTGTTGTTTCTCTTTTAATCACAGCAAGGCGATTCTTTTTCTGAAGTTAGTTTTTACTTTTTGCAGTGTTGCACTGCAACAAATCATATTAATAATTACGTAATCTGTCACCTTTTCTTTCTGCCAGTGAATGTTATTACAGAAGAAATACAAAGTCTTTTGATCTTGGTGCTTGGGATTTTTTGTAAAATCTGATAGAAGTACTTAAGGGATGTGTGATGACTTGAGTCTTCACAGATAGTCCATCCTTGCTTTCTTAGTTTTGCTTTAATGTGCTAATTAAATGTGATACTAGGTCAAATAACTTATGTAAAGTTAGTGATGTACAAGGAAGACTTAGTGGGTTGTGCATTGTCACAGAACCATTACAGATTCTGTACCACAGCATCTTTTAAGCATTAAAACCATGTCATATATTTTAAATCCTGCTTAGGAAAATTGCTTCACCAAAAGTTTAAGGATGATTCAAGGTGTCCTCATTTCTGGATGGGAGGGCACCTGAACATCTGAAGTGAAAGGCAAAAATACCAGATTCAGTGTGTCCAAGATGGTAATATTTACATTATTCTTTGAAACATGCAGCACTGTGTTCTTACTTTCTATCAATGGACTTTTTTC
This sequence comes from Acrocephalus scirpaceus scirpaceus, assembly GCA_910950805.1. NCBI lineage: Eukaryota > Metazoa > Chordata > Aves > Passeriformes > Sylviidae > Acrocephalus > Acrocephalus scirpaceus. The sequence goes on from OU383773.1 coordinate 91,723,859, forward strand.
TTGGGTCTGGCACATTTCTTGAATATTGTATCAAAGCCAAACCTTTTTGCTCAGTAAAAAATCCAGGAGAAACCTAAGGTGTATTGGAATGCTTAGAGAGACCCTGAGACAGATGGTAAGGATTTTCCTGCAGTCACTGTCAGGTGGAATACAGGGTGAGATGACTGGCTTAGTTCAAATTGGGAATTAAGTGGACTAGCTTCAACCTGCATTTCCTCAGCAAACTTACTGTCATAGGCAGGTTGCTCTCACAGGTAGAATGCAGGTGTTCCAAGAAAAGGTGGGGATAGATAGGGCAGGAGAGATAGAGATCTGATAATGTGTCTCCCTTGCTGGCTGATGTCCTTAATAGAGCTGGGAGTTTGTTCCTAGTGAGCAATGTGAGCCTCCCTAAAACACAACTCCTGAAAGTGGGCTGATCACCCCCTCAAATGTAGGCCTTCACTGAAGTATTAGTGCATTTAATTGCTGTCTATCAGAACATGTCCAAAGAAAACCAGTTTGAAAAACTGTATAATAGAAGATGCATTAAAGATGTAATGCAGTTATTTTTAAATAGTCCAAAGTAGCTCCTTAATGAGAATGAGAACATTTGCATAACACTTGAAGAACTCAAGGATGACAATACTCTGCAGCCTGTGGGGAAATGAGTTACCAGTTTTGTAAGTGAGATGCAGTCTCTGAATGTGTTCCTTAGAAGAAAATCAGTCACAATTTTTTTCTGATTTCGAAATCTGATTAATATAAAAGTGAATGTGAAACCCCTGAATTGTAGGATCTTGCAGTCCATGCTTGGGAGAGAAAACCTTGCATTATGTTGTTGTCCTCTCTTAAAGTGTTACTGTGCTTTACTGTATTAGGGCTTTTTGAACCTTTGCTTTCTGTAAGAAATATATTGGTTTACTTTTTAAGAAAATGCAGCGAGAAGAGGGAGGAGCTGGGCATCATTACTTAAATAAAGTGGATCTTATATGTGAAGTTTCTGCCACTGGCTATTAATATTTTGCTTCAAAAATTGTGTGACTTTTTGGGTTTGTTCCTATTTCTGTGTGTGTCCAAAATTTTTGTGTGGTATTATATTGTTTTTGCAGGAAGACTAATGGAGAATGAATATTATATAAGCAACCGTATTTAAGCAGAGCTTTACACCCTTTTGTGTATTTCAGAGATAATCCATTAAATAAATTTATTCAGTCAATCATAAAAATCCAGACAAAACAAACTTTTTCTGGTAATGTATGTACAATGTATATTGAGCATCCTTTTTAAAATTATTTTCTCAATCCTTTTAATTTCGTAGGTGAGGTTATTTTAGGAGTAGTTTCCATGTATTCTAAAATACATTGAGTTAATCCATGTGAAAAGTACAGAAGTCTTTTCAATCTGTATAGCTTTTTGCATAACATGCTGCAATCTTGCCTAGGAAATTGGTACATTAAACTTTTTATTTTTAATCAGTAGTTCTTTTCAGTGCTTTTAGAATTGCAAATGTAAACAGTGTAACATCAGTTATGATTCTGGGTATTGTGGATTGTGGAGATTGTGGAATACCCTGCAATAGTACAGCAGGCCTTTCCTGTAAATTGATATTTTTATGTTTTTCCTGATGTGAATTCAGTCATGAACAAAGTTACTATAGTAACTATTTGAGATGTATTACAACATGCTCTATTTAATCAGCCAGTTGTCCAGAATAATTAATGCTGAAAGGTAATTAAGGTCTGTTTCTGTTGTGAAAAGCATTAACCATAACTTTTTGTTCTTGCTTTTATGATACCCAAACATTCTGAAACTTAAATTGTTGCATCAGGACTCAGTATTACTGCAATTTTCAAACCACTGTGATTTTTGTCTTCCTGGCCTCAGGATATAAGACAGATGCTGAAATAGATCAGAATTTGGAGTTTATATAAAATAGGAAGTATTAAACTGAAATGATGGTGGGAAATTATGTGAACAGTCTTGTTGCTGTGCTTTAAACCTGAAAGATGAAGATAACTGAATCATATTTCAAACAGGACTTAGGAATACAGAATGTAAGTCATGAAGCCTCAGATAGCCTGAGATATGAGGTAGGTTCAGTAGTGCTGACAGGAAATTACAGAAGCTGGAGAAGTGTCAGAAACAGCTCATCTCATACTTCTGATCCTCACTGATCAGAGATGAGGAGGGTGAATGGATTGAAAAAAGCGAGTCCATCTGTTTCTTATATAAAATGACCCTATTTTATATATTCTAGGGACAGATTAAAAGAGCAGCTCCATAATAAACTAGTGCTTTTCTTGTACTGAGTGGCTCATGTGGAGTTTCCTATCAGTGGATCCCCTGAGTCCTACTCAGACAACTTTGTCTCTGAAATACAGGTAAGATTTCTTCCTCAAGAACAAGGTTACCTTTTAGTGAACTGAAGGAACTTGAAAGATTCAAATCAGCTCTTGAAGTGCTTTATACAGGCTGTACACAATACCCATTTTTTTAGGAATTAAGTTTTCCTCAGTTAATTACATTACTCTTTACTTGCACTGTGTTGTGGTTCAGAAGGATGTTACATTCTTTTGATCTGTTGGACAAGCCTTTCTTCCTGGAAGAAGAAATTTGTGTGCTTGGAATTCTCTTACTTTCCCACCTTTCTCTCAGTCCTTGGTCCCCCAGCCCCCACCAAGACAGAGTTTGGAACCACTGCTGAAGATGAAATGCATCTCCTAAGTACTGTGGGAAGCCTGTTGCTAGTTCCTGAAGCATATGTGTCCTGCATCTGGCTGGAAGGATTTCTTAACACTGTTTTTGACAGGGCCCAGAGGAAAGGAATTCTGAATAGAAGATCACCATCCTCTGCCTTAAAATGAATGGAGAGAGGAACGTTACTGCTGTGTATCTCTTGGAACATGTGTCTTCCCTTGGGATACAGATGGTCTATTTCATTCCCTATTGTATTGGACAATCCAAATAATTTTAGAAAACAAAAATTTAAACTCTTCAGGTTTTTGGAAGAAACTTGATTTCTTGGTGGCTGCTAGCCAGTTAGAACTCATGATTTCTTCTTGTAATGATCTTTAAATGCAGTTCTGCAGTGTTTCCTTCTGAAGTCTTCACATACATATACTTTAACATGTCAGGTTTTTGCAAGTGAAAAGGTTTGTGCTGTATAACACACTTGGTAGTTGAATTATGTTCCTGTAAAAGGAAGTATTGCTTGTACACAGTCTTCAATTACCAGAACTTAAATATAAAACTTTGTTATGAGTAACTCCTCTGTGTGCTGCTGTTCAATCCTGTTCTCTGTGTTTATGGCTGAAAATCATGAAGGTTATTGGTGCACTAATGAAGTTAACTGTGTTTCTAGCCCGGATGTCAGAGCATTTCTTCAGATGGATAACCCAAAACACCAGTCGGATCCATCTGAAGATGAAGATGAAAGGACCAGTCGGAAGGTAATAAAACAGAAGTAGAACAGTATTCTAAATTTTAGCTACTTGAAGGTAATCTTCTTAGGTATATTATTTACTGAAAACTACTGGTAGGTTTTGCAGTAAATCCCCTTCCTGTTCTTTTAAACAAGTCAGTTCCACTGTGGGCTGTAAGCTATTTTTCTGTCAGATGTGAACTGCAGAGAGGAGTGAAAGTGATCGCTGGCTTTGTCTTGCTTGTTCCCCTTGCTATATGGGTTAAAGAAACACAACTTTAGTCATAGCTTAGCTGTGAGAGTTTTTGCAGTCTGTTCAAAAGCTCTTGCTAAGAAATCTGGCAAGGAGCAGGGGAGATAGAATGTTTTAATTGTCTTTTTGTTTGCTTGTACATTCTTTTTTAAAGATGGGGAGAAATAAAATTCTCTCAGGGGAAAAAATGAAGTCTTTCTAAAAGTCACTTAGGAGCAAGGATGGATTTGATTTCATTTTACATGTAACACTGTGTGAGGTCTGAAGTTTCTTCTGTCGAAAAAGCCACTATATAGCTGGATGGATTCTCTGAAAATTAATTTACAGCCTCCAGAAACAGTTTGAAAAAAGGAGTGTTTCTAGGAAGGCAGAAGTGCCATATTTAAGCTTGTCTTCTCTATTACTTACTACTTGGCATAAAGATATGAGATTAATACTTCTCTTCTTATTCAGCCCCTGTTAAAGATGTAAGAGTTCTTTCAATTTGTGTGTGATCCACAAGAGATTTAGTGTGTTCTGAAAGTTTCATTTCCAAAGTCACTGATTTAAAATACCAGTTTTCTCCTCCTTTGAAAGGTACTTTAAATAATGAGAAATGATATAAACCATCTGTGGAAAGTTAACGATGTGTCATACCACAACAAATTCCAAAAAGATAGCTCCTGCATAATGGCCTGGACCCCATATTTTCGGTGGAAAATTCACCTTATGGTTACTGTACATGATGAAGCCAAATAACAAGGAACAAAAAAAAAGCCTTCCAAAAAAAAAAAGGTCTTTTTTACAGTAGCTCTTTCAAAACTGTCCAGTACCACTGGCTCATTTCAGTGAGCAGTGGCACCCAGTGCTGCTGTCAGGCCATTTTCCACTTCTGGAGTACTGGTTTGTGCTGCCTGGCAGCCTGCCCCCAGGTAACTTGTACTTCAGTGCAGTTCATTCTTCAGTGATAAAATCCAGAATCACAATGAGAGTACAAATACTGCTTTTCTAAATCAAAAACAAAATGGAGAGAATCACCTAAATGACAGTGGCTTCCTCTGCTCCCCGTAATTTACAAATTCAGCCTGGGTGTGTACCAGTAAGATTCCTGGAATTCCAGGAATTGAGTTATTTAACCTTTAATGTCAGGATAGAAAAGGTTGGTAATATTTTTCTTGGGGTTGGGAGAATGTTCACTTTTGTGTTTTTAAAAGCACTGTGTCTTTCATTAATTACTGTTATATAAACAATATGGGTTTAAAATTACTGTATTATTAAGAACTTGGAGAATTCGGACTAAAAGGCAGAAAATATGTTCATCAGACAGAAAGGGTTAAGTTCTGAATGAGGAACAAGTTGTTTTTTGAAATACTGTTCGAGTTGTATTTCTGATCTTTTCCTCCCTGAATGAACACAGATATTTTATTACCTTCATCCTTGAACAGGATGTGTGTAGAAAGAATTAGTGGCAAGGTGATGATGGCCAGGTATTTCAGTTCCCAATCTAGATGTTAGATCTCTTTAAAAGTCTAATGTAACAAATGTAAAAGTATGGATTGAGCAGATTAGTAGAGTATTTTGAAAGTAGTATTGGTTGAAAGATAAGAGAGAAGAAAAAGTACTACAAGTAAACCTCTTTGTTTCTCCAACAGTTAAACTCTACCTCACAGAATATCAACCTGGGACCATCTGGAAATCCTCAGTAGGTTTCAATTAAATTGAATTTAATGTAACTCAATTTAATGTAAATCTAAAATTTAATTAAATGGGATTAAAATTAATTTTAAAACCTGAAAAGTTAGACTGACCTTGGGAGTGGTCCCATGGCTTCTGGAAACAAGTTTGTTTTATTGCACGCCAAAGGAGCAGCTTGCCTTGTTGGTGCTACAACCCGGTTAATGCAGTGGTAACTTGTGTCTGTGTTTGGTGTCTTCTGCAGAGTTCCTATCTCAGTTCTGTGTGAATCTGCTTTTCTCCTCCAGGAGATGACTGCTGTTTTGGTTTTGCTTTCCTCACAGATTTTTCTGGGCTAGCAGGAGGAAGTGGTTAATACATTGCAGTAAGAAATGAAATATAAAAGTCCTTCCCTTCAGGGGCAATAAATAGAGAGGTGTATGGTGATGTAACTTGTTTTGCAACTTGAAAACATGGATAATTGTTTTGCTGACAGAATTGTATTCAGGAAAGAGTAAGGGAATCCTGGGAAAAACTGAAAGGAGTGGTGATGTGGGAAATGGAAAAACTGAGAGTGAATTCATGCAAACACCAAGAGGCAGGTGTTAGGACCTCCCTCCTCTTACTGAAATTTAAAACGAGGGAGGATTGGATGGAGGGAAGAATGGAAAAAATAAGAGGGGATAGATAACAAACTTGGTCCTTCCTTTACTCATGTAAGCTTTTGAATCCATTTGGACCGCTGGAAATAAGCTCCAGGAGATGTCATGGTGAAATAGAGACTTAAAAATTACAAGAAACTAGACCATGGAGAATGAAAGAATGGTCTTGCCTCTCCTTTACAGCATAAGGTTAAACTTAATAAAATAAACTCAGGATGCAACTTGAACACTCTTGCTAGAAGAAAATGGAATTGCAAAATGTCGAGAGGTTGTGTCTGAGGACAGGTCTGCAGAAGCAGTGCTGTGTGGCACAAAGAAAAGGAGGGTGCTTACAGGCAATTGTGCTACACTACACTGCTGTACAGCTTAAAGGCTTATAATTTCTACCCAGGTGACCTGTCTCCTTCCTAAAATATCTTTCAGTGCTAAACCAACAGACTTTGATTTCCTGAAAGTTATTGGGAAAGGCAGCTTTGGCAAGGTGAGCCTTTATTCCTGCGTCTTACGGTGGTGCAAGGATGCTTGCGGGTTTCTCGTGCGCAGTGACTGGAGACTTGGCCAGAGGTTCCAGAAGTGCTATCTAGGGTGGCCCCTAAACTGTTCTGTTGGAGCCCCATTGCTGCTGCTTTGTGGCCCTGCCATTTTTTCCCTGGTGCAGCTGCTGGCTGCCTCAGCCACTTGTTGGGACTAACAAAAAGGAGATTTTCCCTTTCTCATTAAGAGCAGTTGGGATCCTCTGTTTCCCCCAGGGAGGAAGGGAGGTACCCCTATGCTTATGCAGCAGCTGGAGTACAAATCATGCTTTTCCTCTTGTTGTCATGGACTATTTTGTGAAACCTGTGATACTGTGGAGCAGTGTGGGCAACAGCACATTGAAAAGTGACTTAAGTACTGATGTTTTACAAAGATGCCAAAGAGAATCCCTCTTGAAATCTCCGTTTCCAAATTATTTTTTGTGTTGTTGTTTCTCATTCAGTTACTTTTACAATTTATCCCCAAAAAAGCTGAAATTAATCTTGATAGAGATTTAGCAGGTCATGAAAAACAAATGTTATAGTTTAGTCTTTCATGATGCCACTGTCAGGATAAGTTTTTACTGAACTAACTGTAAGCTCACTTTATTGGCAATTTATTACATTGTTGACTGTATAAGAAGCAAAGAAACTGTATTGTGAAAAAATAGCACAAACACTTTCAAGTTATTCTGAAACGATAAAATATTACCAATAATATGTGAACTGCAACAATCACATTTCTTCCCTTTTTTGAATTTCACAGGTTCTTCTTGCAAAACGAAAACTGGATGGGAAATACTATGCTGTCAAAGTGTTGCAGAAAAAAATTGTTCTCAATAGGAAAGAGGTTAAGAGAAATAGTCTTTTTCCACCCACCTCCCTTGTTTTTTCCCTGAATTACAAAATCATTCCTGTTTACTTATTGATCTCTTACTTCTTGCAGCAAAAACATATTATGGCTGAACGTAATGTGCTTTTGAAAAATGTGAAACATCCATTTTTGGTTGGATTACATTACTCATTCCAAACAACAGAAAAGCTTTACTTTGTCCTGGATTTTGTTAATGGAGGAGAGGTATGTGGTGGTTTTGTTTGCATTTTAGTCTCTCTATTCTGCTAATTCTAGGTGGGAGGAGTGAAATGATCCTTTACAATGGGCTCTGATCAGCATGCTCCCAATTTTGAAAATCCTGTTATTATCTGCTGTTGCTACAGACTTCTGTAGCTATTTGGGCCCTGTTCCTGTTCTTACTGACAACTTCAAATTTATTCATGCTTGTCACATACAAATACTCTACTTCACAGTTACATAAATTTACCTTTATTATGAATTAATCTTATGTTTATATTTTTCACCATGTAACACTATTATCCTCTTGCGTCTGCATTAGGTGAGATGCTGATATTTGAAAAGGGGGAGGGAGGAAACTGACAGCTGAATTTATTATATTGTGTCAGAGTTGGGACAAGATGGGCATTTCTTTTGTCTAATGTATTGTCACCTTGCTTAGACTGTATTAGCAAAATCCTGGTTTGCTGTACTCCGAATTGTGGCCAGAACTTAGTTTTGTATTGTTTCAGGCAAAATAAAATACAGTTCAAAACAGCTTAAAAATTTGAATGGAAAGCTTGGAAAGCTGGGGTCACTTTTTGGTTTTTCATGAACTTTGTAGGGAGAAACCAGAAAACTTCATTTTTCTTAAAATCTTTACAAGTTGAGTGTGTAGTTGAATCTGTATGCTTGTAATTTAAGCTTTGTCTAGACTTTTGTATCTGCTCAAATTATTTGCAGCCAGACAATTCCCTATAGTAGAGAGGACTGGTGGATCAGCTTGGAATATACATCTCACATAGTGATCTACATATAGGTGACTTCAGAATACAATTCCATAAATAATTATGCAAATCTTTGAATACACACATTTGCAGAAATGAAAGATGGCTTATTTGACACCAGGTCATATATTCTGCTTGGAGGCAATCTTGGATGATTTATTCTTGCCAATTTCTATTCACAGCTTAGTGATTTACTCTAGTTCCTTTTGACTAGTCCTAGTTTTCAGGGAATGTGTTTGAGTTACCTATCCATCTGAGCTACAAAAGAGAAGCAGGGAAGAGTGTAAAGTAATTACTAAGTCATGCAATAAAACTAATTCTATTTCATTGTACCTTTTTTTTTCCTAAGTGGACAACAAAATAAATTATTCCTCACTGTAAAATTATGTGCTTATTAACTGGATTTGTTTTGTCTGTGTAATGCTCTTATTTCCTATTTGCATATTTACAGCTGTTCTTTCACTTACAAAGAGAACGTTCCTTTCCTGAGCACAGAGCCAGATTTTATGCTGCTGAAATAGCCAGTGCACTGGGCTACTTACACTCCATAAATATAGTGTACAGGTAAGTTTCTGAAATGTATCTTTGGCCTGCAAAAATTTAAAATAGGACAAATTACCAAATAAAAAACTCTACAGGAAATCAGAACATAACAATTCCATCAAAACTTAAAGCTTTCAGCTGAAGAGTAATAAAAGCCCTTGCCTCTGAAGCACTTGTGACTGCCATTTTGATTTACTACCTTTTGTTTTTTAATAGGGATTTAAAACCAGAAAACATTCTCCTAGATTCACTAGTAAGTATGCAAGAATTTTTCTGTGTTCTCTCACAAAATTGACACTTCTGTGTATTCACATGTTGAGCATGTTCTCTTTATAACATATCACTCTTTATTAAACACAGGGTCATGTTGTGTTGACAGATTTTGGACTTTGTAAAGAAGGGATTGCAACTTCTGATACCACTGCAACTTTCTGTGGGACCCCGGAAGTATGTTGACAACTTTTGTGCTTTTTTTATCAGTAATAAATGACTGTTGACTGTTATTAATATTTGTGTAACTGGAAGGTGAAATAGTGTGTTTTCTATGGCTGGGAGGTTTGCATTCTTTTAACAAGCTGAAACCAAACCAAAGACAAGCTCCCCACAGATCTATTTGTTGTTGTTCCTACTAATATGCAGTGTCCACTGCTTGCTACCCACATGGCTGTACCTCATCTCTTCCTTCCTCTGTTTCTCCAGCCCTTTTCAAATATCATTTTCTCCCACGTCTCCTAACTGCTGGGTAGACATAGGACAGTTAGCTTGTGTAATAGCTGCTACAGATTTGTCAATATCAATCTACTTACCATACCCTGCCTTTGATTCTTAACAAGTTTATAGGGAATTAATGTCTGTGCCTCAAGCAAATTATTGCATATGCAGAAAACTTTGAACTTGCTGACTGAGTTATTGAACTCTGTTGTCTTTTTACTGGGAAAACTACACCAGAAAACTTAGAATGTGGAAGGCTTGAACACATGAGGGATTCACTGAACATAAGATTAGAAACTTTGGTAACTGGATAAACACACTTTAAATTACAGAAAAAGCCTTTGAAGGCAGTGAAAGATGAGTGAGGTGTAGTATTTAGCTGAAACATTTGATTGTTATGAAGCAACTTTTCTTGAAAGTGTTTACTGTGAAGTGACTAAACCCTAGGTTTTATCCATTCTAGCCTAATTCTCTAAAGTACTTTTTTTATTATTCATTTTAGTATCTTGCACCAGAAGTCATTAAAAAGCAGCCCTATGACAACACAGTAGACTGGTGGTGCCTTGGTGCCGTTCTTTATGAAATGCTTTATGGGCTGGTATGTACCTGATATGTAAAGGTTGCTTTCCTCCCCTCTCCCCTTTTATTTGAAGTAACCTTTGAGTGTTGTTCAAGATGCTAGCTTTTTCATAATATTGGAATACTCCATTTAAGCAGATTAAGGTATTGTCTTGTACTTAATGTAGCACTTACTTTTCTCTTTTGGATTTTACTTTGCCTCTTGGTGTCTGACAATTCATGGAAAAGCAAACTAGTAGACATCAGCAAAATCAGTAGTCATCACTTTGAGGGACTGTGAGAGTAAACTGAATCAACAGTGATAATACACAATTTAAAACAACAGCTTTTAAGGAAAATTTTGTCAAATGTTGGAATAAATAAAATTAAAAGACATTTATTTTATTTATATATTTCAGGTTTTCTCCTAGCTTTTGACAGCATTAGAAAAAGAAAATTTAGCTATGCTTCTAGTCATAAAATTACTCCATTAAGAATCTGTTCTTCTAGTTGTTCTCAAGTTCTAGTTGTTCTCAAGTTCTGTCTCTTCACATAGGGCCTTACATAGGGAGATGGATTTGTTTTCCATTCTCAGATTCTTTTCAGGCAAGTTCGGAGGGAGTTGTGAAGCTGGATGGCATCTATGGCTACTTGAGAGTGTGAGAACATGTTAGGAGCAGAGGAAGGCAGGCGGTGGGAAGTTAACAAGTGTAAAGTTCTGGCAGTGGTGATAACTGAATTATAAGTTAGCAGTGCATGAAAAGGAGTTTCTGTTTTACTGCTAGCAGCTCATATGTCTTACAGAATCACTTCCTGGTCATATGTAACATATGAAACAACATTGCATGTGGCTTCAAATTCATGTAGAACTTGTATTTTTTTAGCCTCCTTTTTACTGCCGTGATGTTGCTGAGATGTACGATAATATTCTTCATAAACCCCTGGTTTTGCGCCCAGGAATCAGTCTTACAGCCTGGTCTATCCTGGAAGAACTCTTGGAGAAAGATCGGCAAAGCAGACTAGGAGCAAGGGAAGACTTTGTAAGTAGTGTCCTAATTTATCAAGCCCTATTTCATTTCAAGGGATTCACCTAATTAATGTGCACAGCACAGGATTAATAGTTGGAGATAGAAATTGCATTGCTGCATCTGTCTCTGTTTTCCTCCTTTTTATATCTTCAGGAAAGACGCCAGTGGGGTCTATCCCTGGAAGTTGCTGGGGATAAGAGAGCTATCATTGTTGTGGCATATTTTGAGCTTGGTTGCTGCTGTACCTGCCAGCAAAGGAAATACACAGTTGCTGGTGTAGCAGTCACTAAGGTGCACAGAAGTAGGTTTCACTGTTGATAGTAAAACTGGGAAATAATCAAAAGAAAAGGCTGTCATGTGGTAATACTAATGACTTAGCTTTTCCTCAGGTAAAAAGGAATACTAGTTCCATGCAAACAGCAGCGCTTTTTTTAGCCTTAACTTCAGTCATAGCAGACATTTTTCCAGTGTAGCAACAAAATCTTTGCAAAAAGTTGATGTGAGAAAGTTACAGGTGTCTTCAGAACTGTGCAATGAGGGATGATCTAGAGGATGTACTCCCTCCATTAGTGGTGAGATCTTTTTAGTCTTTTGTTTGCAGTCCTCGTGTTAGTCTGTGGGCCTTGTAACTGAGCAAGATGAAAGGACTTAGCATAGCTGTTGGCTGCTTCTTATGTAGTAAGTATATTGCAGAGTTGTTGAAGCAGCTGCTTCCCAGACAGTGATATGCTTTACAAAAACAAAACTTTAAGGCGGGAACAGATACTAACAGAAAACATTCTTGCTCTGTGGTAGACTTCAAGGTTGTTGATTTTAGAGCTTAAAAGCAGAAAGTATGATCTTAGAAGGACGTTTATAGAGACAGACTCACAAATTTGAATTGCTGTTTTTACTGACTACAGCTTTTATTGCAAAGTAAATTGTGAATAAACAAACTGATAAGGACATGCACATAAGAACTTCCCTATGTGCATGCAGAATGAAGTAATGTTTACTGTGATGCACAGGATGGAATTACGAAATATCTAAAATCTTTATTGTTTGCTGCAGCTTGAAATTCAAAAGCACCCGTTCTTCGAATCTCTCAGCTGGACTGATCTTCTTCAGAAGAAGATACCACCACCATTTAATCCTAATGTGGTAGGTGCTTGGGGGGTGGCAGTGGTTGTTAGTGCTTGTATCTCAGATCACACATCACAGAATAGTCTGAGTCGAAAGGGACCACCCACAAGGATCATCAAGTCCAGCTTTTAAGTAAATGCCCCACATGGGGACTGAACCGATGAACTTGGTGTTCCTAGCACCATGCTCTAATCAACTGAGCTAATCTCCCTAAGAGAGCCTTCTTTTCATACTTTTTAGGTTTATCGGATCATTAAGAACGTAGGATTTGGTCAAAACTCCAACCTAAATGAAAGAAACCAGCCTTTTAATACCTATTTTCAGAGATGGAGTGGTGTGCTTCCTTAAATTTATTTTATTTAAATAGAATATAACAACAAAATAGATAGCCTTGAGAGGTAAATGTGGAATCTAAAGGACAAGCACAAGTTTAAAACACTGTATTAATTGGATGACTGACAGATCCTTCTGTTTTCTAGGTTGGACCAGATGATATTGGGAATTTTGATGCAGTGTTCACAGAAGAAATGGTCCCATACTCAGTTTGTGTTTCTTCTGACTACAACATCGTTAATGCCAGTGTCCTAGAGGCAGATGATGCATTTGTTGGATTTTCTTACGCACCACCTTCTGAAGATGGGTTTTCCTAGGAACTTAGAAGTGAAGAGTGATTTGGTTTGGAAGTCTTGGGTTGAACTGAAATGTTAGGATTATGGACACTTTCCAAAATAGCGTAAATAGTGCCTCGTCTTGTATGTAGGATGGAAACCTATGAACAAACTTTCTCTGCTGTATAGGAGGAATTTGGGCATTTTGGATGGCTTTCTTTGAGGTTTGAACTGTTTGTTCCTGCTGCAGAAAATATTTTTTAAAACCTTTGAAAAGCATTCTCTACGTATTTTTTAAGCATAAACACTGACTGTTCTCAATCCCTTCAAGTTTACATTCATACCTATCTAATTTGGCTGGCACAAACAGCAGCAAATTTAGTAAATTTATAAATGCTTTTGTACTTATTTACAGTGACATTGTGCTTGAATTGTAACTATGCAATTTGTCTTTTGTATATCCTGGTTTAAAAAAAGGTAAATGTTTTCCCTGTTACCGGTTTGGAATATGTGTTAATTTACTTGTCAGCACTTAAATGATAGAAGTTAAGGTCCAAGATTCTTAAAGAACTTCTTGAGAATGAAAACTTGGTCACATAAAACTGGATTGTTGCTCTTGTACTTGCTGAAGTACCCATTGACTCAACTGGATTATCTGAGGTATGGGGGATTACTCAAAGTAAGGACAGAACAAATTAACTGGATTGATTTGGTAACATACTTATTATGTGTTCTGCTTTTCTTTCTTCCCTGAGCTATGTCTATATTTCAACTACATTAAAAATATTTTTGGTTAAAGCTCTGCTTCTCCAAAGATCTAATATGCAATAATCATGGTTATTTTAAAAGTAAGTCAATTAGCTTTGACATTTTGGGGGTGGGTGGTGAGATGATCATGCCAAATATTAGGGATTTTTCTTGCAGATTGGTAGTTTAAAACACTCTTATGTTCCAAATTGATTGTATTTCAGTGTTCATAGCTACTTGTTTTTGTGTTCCAGCTTGCACCAGTTTGATATTGGGGGAAAGATGTAAATTACACTGATAATTTTAAAAATGTGAAAAGCTATTGTATTTCTCATAACATACACGCGTATGGACAAACATAATTCTGAACAATTTCTGTTTAAGGAAATTTTTTTTAAACAATGCAAAAATTGACTGCAATTATGGTGTATAAAAGGCATATAATGTTAGTAGTTTTATTATATATATTACTTGTAAATAACAACTTATTTTTGTCTGTTAGTCCAAAGATGTTCAGTGTTTTTTTGTTCATAAATACATTCACTTAAATGCCTTGATTTGAGAGAAGCCTGGTAAGATACTAATACATTATAATGATACGTAAATTGAATGAATGCTATATAAATTTCAGTATCTAAGTCACCTTGTTTGTGGCAAAAAAAGCAGCTAAGATAAGTACTCTTTGTACTGCATCAAGATCAGATAAGAATTGAGAACCTGGGGGGAGAGAGTGTATCAGATCATAATTCTTTTGAAATAAATGCTGTATCAATACATTAGAAGAGTGGAAAGTAAAACAGGATTCCTTGCTTATCTCAGGAAGTATCTCCTGAAGCACAATCTCCTGCGTAGTGGTTAAGTGATGCTCAGCAGTTGCTACACGAAGTTTTGGAAGGAGTGATTGGGTGAAAAGTAAGAATTGACATTGGCAGGGGAGGGAGGAAGGAACTGTATCATTTGTGGGAACAGAATGGTGGCTTAGCACTCATTTTCCATAGTTTTCTTCTGCAAGGGTTGAAAAAAGCTGTTCAGGACAACCAACAACTACGTGAATTGTTTCACTGGCATTAAAATAGTTTGGAAGTAACAGCCCTGGGGTTTTTTAGGGTGGTTTTTTTTGGGGGGGGGCGGGGGGGAGGCAGCCTTTGGTTGTTTTGTTTTTTGGGGTTTTGTGTTGTGTTGTTCTTTTTATTTCTTCAACTTTTTTAACATGGCTTTCTGATGGAGTGGGAAACAAATTCATGGTATGAAAGGAAGTATCCATCTCCTGAAATTATCGTGAAAATATGTGGCTATGTAACTACCTTCTCTTTATGGCAAGGAGAGTACAGTGCTGTAGAGGGATGGGAAGGAGAGGGAATACTTAAGAAATCGTTGTGGGAACTACCCTTTTTCATTTTTGTCTTGTATTCCAAACCTTGCTGCCTGACTGGATGAAGGGGTTTGGGGTTTGTTTTTTTTTTTTTTTTGTCAGAATTCAGGGGTTCTTTCCTTTAAATAATGGTGTGGCAGTTCAAGTTATTTCTGGGAGAGCAGCTTAATAATTACTTATTAAGCTTTTTCTTCAGCAGACTCTGCTTTTTTGGCAAAGTGTGAATGTGTTCCACACATCACTTGAAGTACTTAATTTCTTTGAACTAAAGGTTAACAGACTGTACAACATCAGGCAGTAATGCCTCACAGTATTTCTGTACGTAGTGCTCTGGTTCCACATCTCTGTGCATCCCACGAGGATGGTTTCCAAAGTAAGATGTGCTTTTCAAGTGTTGTAGCTGCCTCACCCAGGCCTGAGCTGAAAAGCGACATCTTAAACACTTGGTAAAGCCTAGAGAGGACAGTGGACCTGCACAGGAACCACCTGTGTTACTCCTGTCCTGCTTTGTCTGATAAGTAATAGAGGGAGGCAGAAATTGCCTTTTTGTGACTAGTGCAGGGGGTTTTGTTCCGCCTGTCTGTAGCGGAAGGGGATTTGTTCCTCCCCTTTCAGAGAGGGAACCCAAGCAGCCCATGCAAGCAGGCCTTTCTCCGGTGCTGTGGGAGCGGTGCTGCTGTTGTGGGCTCCGATCTCTCGGCCTGGGGGACGGGCAACGAGAGACGCGCGAAAGGCGGACTGACTGAAATGCACCATGGTTGTAAAAATCTGAACTGAAATACGACACAAATAAGAGTTCAGAGGTGCTCTCCCAAAGAGGTAAGTTTGGAAGTGCCTGGCATGCTAAAGGCAACAGTTAAATATGCCATGTGTATTAATGAGAGAAGATGGTTCTGTAAGTACGTTGCCGCGGTACTTTGTACGCTGACAGAGCCATGCCCGTGCCCAGTGCCCTGCCCGTGGGTGAAGGCAGTAGCTGCGTGGGGCCGAATCGCCAGTCCCGGTGGTGACCATGGGACTGGGGCGGGTGTGGGGTGGGCTGGGAATGGCCTTGCCCGAGGACTTGCGCTGAGCACGGGCGCTGCCCCTGCGCGGCCGAGCGCTGCTGGCCGTGGCTCTCCCCGCGCCGCCGGGTGAGGGGCTGAGGGGGCAGCGCCGTGCCGCCGGGAGCGCCGTGTCGCGGCTGGCCGGGCCTCGCTGCCGCCTCCTACAGGGCCGCCTTCGCCTCCCCCGCGGGGCTGAGGGCAGCCCGGCCCCCGCGGAGCCCGCTGCTGCCGCCCCAGCAGGGCCGGGGGGGGACGGGCTGTAGGAAGCCTAGTAAGTAACCGGTGGAGAGTACTGTGAGGCAGGGTGCCGATGGCAGGAAGCTGAAGCCAGGCGGGAGATGCTGGCTGGCTGTGCGGAGTTACACCTGGAGTGGGGTTAGCTGGCTGTGGGGACGCTGCGGAGCACCATCACCCCGGTCAGGCTTTATTATCTTAGGCGATGGCTGCTTAGTGCACAATGAGTGGGGCCATAGCTCAGTCCTTCCTATCGTATGTGGTGTCCTGCGTGTCCAGCCCGGGTAACACAGGATCCAGGGAGATAACAGTGGATCTATGTGTGTACATTTCTTTATGCCCTTCTTGCTGAATATTTCAAGTGGTGGAGTAGTAATTGTGCAGGAGTAATCCCAAAGACACCGGGGAGGGGGAAGGGGGAGGAGGAATCCCTATTAGAAATTGTCTTTTAACTTGTGCCTTCGTTACTTCAAGCACTAAACACATTCCAGCCCACAGTGTACAGTACTTAGGCCACAGGGTTTATGCTGCTGCTGCACTGAAGTTGTGCTGGAATCCAGTTACTTCTCTCAGATGTTGTTGATCTGTTTATCTTCCCAAAGTAATTTCTGTGAACTCCTACAGGCAATCTCTCATATGCTGTGAGCTTTAATTCCTCATCAGCTCAGTAAGTCCATGTCCTATCCTTTACCAGGTAGCTAAGTCTTATATTTTAAGATTCGAGTGTTGTTTCATATTGGTTGTCTACAGAGAGGACTAAGGACATTTTGCAGAAGAAAAACATCTGTTGCAGAACAGATGCATACATACAAAATACTATATTTTTGCCTTAGTAATTCTCCTTCTAAATTCTGCAAAGTAGTGCTTCATGGTACAAGACCCTACTCTAAAAAAAAAAAGAAAAGAAAAAAGATGTAATACACAACAAAAACCGCACTTGAGAGCATGGTCAGCCTCCAAACCAAAATTGTAGTTGTAAAAGCTTTGCCAGTGGGAATCAGAATTGAATGTCTGTGTACATACATGGAACTAAGTGCAAGATCAGCACCTTAAGTGTGTGCTACAGGAGATCACAGCATGGTAGGAAAGTCAGATTTTAAGAAAAGAGGTGTTGCCCAGTTTCACACTATTAAAAGCCATGACAGACTTCTCAAATAAGGGAGATAAAATTTTAAGTCTTACTTTTGACAGACTGATTATAAAATCTACAGGGGAGGTTACATTAAATGGAAACTTTAATTTCATGGGTTAGGGAATTAGGAGAGTGAAATAATTTACTGAGGAAAACACTAGAGCATTCCTCAGAAATTTGCTCTAAAAATAGGGTATGCTTCAGTCATTGGAAAGAGCTTTGAACTCAATTTTAAAAAGCCTTCAAGACTTGCATAGTTTGAAAAAGAGACTATTTTAATTTCGTATGGCTTTGTTAATATGTACCTTTATTATTACTATTATAGCATGGCCAGTGCTACAATAATTTCTTCACAGTTTATTCCCACAGTTGGATAAAGAGTGCAAATATCTTGGAAGATGGATCCTGAAATACAGAAAATGAGGGAAGTCGTCCTTGTCTACCTTGACAGAAGTGGTGGCCTTCAGAAATTTGTGCATGATTGCAAAAAATATAATGGTATTACTGAACAGATAGTTTGTTAAATTGATACATAATGTTACACAAGTCTTTGTTATTTTAAGATACTTTTTGCTCCTGCAGACTCAAAACAAAGTTATGCTGTTTATCGTTTCATTATTTCAATTAATCCTTCTGACATTGCTGAATTGGATGCAACTCTTGGAAACTATATTCTTCATAATCCCCTACAAGCTGCACAGATTTTTCAGTCAGTAAGTGTATAGTAGATGAGTAGACAAAAGTGCATCATCTAAATTTTAACAAGATTTTCCTTTCTGAAACAAAGTTATTTTTCCATCACAGGTATGCTTTGTAGCTATTAAGACTTTATCATTAATTGAACAATTGCAGACAGAAGCCCAGGTAAGTCTGCATCGGTTTTCTCCATTTAGATCTCGAATCTTCCAAGTATCGTGAAATATTAACAAATATTTTTGTATTAAGTCTTCATTTTCCCTTTGGTTGCAGTATTATTTATAATTAAAAATATCTGGAAGTCTCACCCAACCATATTGCAAGATTTAATTAATATGGTTACTCTTCATATGTTTCTGAACTTTTTTAAGTTATGTATGTTGTGTGTTTGTCCATGAAAAGTAAAGCAGTTTTAAATAAAAATATGTTTTTATGATATTAATGCAATTGTGTCTCTTGCTAGATAAGTATATTGCTGAAACCAACACATTTGCCACCTTTACCAAGTTATGTTCTGAGTCTTTCTGCATATCCCTTCAATTACACATCTCCAAGATTTTATATGTCTGAAGGGATAGTGATTGCAATGGGAACAGTAACAAAATACACACAAGGAGCAAGATTTCTTTGTACTGAGGAAACCTGTCCATTCTCTGAAGGTAGTAAAAATTAGAAAAATTAACCAGTACAATTTTAAAAGCTTTTAAATAAAATTGGTAATAAGAGATTAAAAACCTAGCCTAACAAAGGTGTTTCCCTATATAGTATTATTATGCATACATTTTTGTAATGAGCACAGCAGGATTTTTGTTAATTGAAAGGAGTGGACTTGCTCAGCGTTCTTAAATGTTTTGGAAGAATAGCTATGCCAGCAATCCCTTTTCCTAATGCTGAAGATAGTTTATAGAAGAAAATCTAAGTCACCTGTATAACTTGAAGATATTTAATATCTGAAAGAACTTAATACTTAAATATCTTAAATAACAATAAAATATCTCCAAAGTATGTAAGCTAAACTAGTAAAATACCTTTTTCCTTGGAAACTGTTTCTGTCTATAAAAAAATACCACAGAACAATATGTTTAAGTGGCTGGCAAAAGCTTCTAGCATAGAAGTGATGCTTTGATGAGTGGTTGGCTTCTGTGGAACTACTACTTTGAGTAGTATTACTGAACTGCTTGTACCATTGCAGAGAGAGGCCCTAAGTACTTTTAAGGCTGGTTTTTTGCTTCTTCTGTAAGAGAAACCATACAGTTATAAAAGAAAAGCAAAATCCCAGAGTTTGGAGACTGCAGATTAAGTCATACAGACATCTTTAAGAGGACACGTACCTCTAATAGTTACTATCCATATCCCATGTCATTCCCACGCCAGGCAGAAGCCGCAGGGGCTCACTCAAGAAAGCCCGGACAAGCTGTTCAGTTTGGGAATGTGCAGTAGGAAACTTCGCCATCTCGTGGCCATACACAATAAATTAGATGGATTATTTTAGTGGAATACGTGAGGGAGGCTCATCTGAAGAAACACATAAAATCATGGACAGTGAAATTCTAAATTTATTAATTGCTTCTGTTCTTCATGGGAAATTTAAAACTAAAAAAATTCCCTCATTTTAAATGGTTGGTAAATTATTACTTTTTTTAGGGTTTAGGTGCATCAGAGTGCATTGTCCTGGAGCTACAGAGTCTGCTACAGTAAGGACAGATTTTGTGTGCAGCTTGTGTTCTTCACCACTGCAGGAAGACATGAAATTTAGAGTACTTGGTGGTAGGATCTATGTAATCTTACTTTTAGATCTGGTAGTTTCCTACTTCTGTTACACAATAAGTAAACAATGTATTTAAGTGGAAAAAGCCCACTTAAAATACACCAGTATTTTAAAGAAACATGTTTTCAAGAGAATTAACACTTTTCTTTGTCTTTGTTTTGAAAGATAAACAAATAGTTGAAATGATTGACGCTAAAATTCTGAATGCTTTGAAAGGATATTCCATTGATAAATCACATTTTAGGATTCAGGCATTTACATTGTTCTTGAGAGGTAAGCCGAACTTTGGAATTCTGTCAAAAATGTTTTAGAATTGATCTTTAATAGTCTCTTACAATTGTAGCTTTTTTTTTTTTTTTCTAAAATGGTGAAAGTCATAATTTATATTGCAGTTCTTTCTGTACTTGCTCCCTTAATTTTATAAAAAGTATCTAGGTGACAAAGGAATGCACAGGTGATTCCAGAGCGTACATAGCAAAATTCTTGTGTCACTTGTACACCTCCATTTAATTAAAATCCTCTGGCCAGCTTGGCAGTGTCTTATTCTAACTGTTGCTTGTTTTTCCTCCTTTCTACTTCCTTTGGTCCTGCTGTTATGTACTAATTTCATTATATTTAACATCCTTCCTTAATCTAGCTGTTTTCCACATTCCGTCAGGATTTTTGGCTTCTACTGTCACTGCCATCCACTGCAAACATTAAATGATTTCTAATGTTAATAGCTAACAAAAATCACAACTCAGCAACACACTTCCATTAATTCCTAAAAAGACCCCAAACAAACACAGAGACAAGCAAGAAAAAAATCCTCTTAAATTCCAAAAGTCTAGGGAATTACATGGTTCATTTATTGAAAACTAAATAGAAAGAACTAGTAGTACTGAAATGATAATAAAAATTTATAGAACAATCTATGGTCAAGATACTGACAGTTGCATGCATTAAATTTCTGCTGGCTCTAGTAATCAGTGTGGTTACAGTGAGACAGATTGAGATCTGATTTGATCTAATTCTCATTTTCAAAAAATAAATGGGATTTGGTTTTCTAAGGTGCACAGAAATATAAAGGTTCACAAAGCTATTTGTGTGTCTTTTTGAAATATGTGTAGTTTGTATCTCTTTATTGTGTTGGGTTTTTTCTCTGACATTTTATAGGACAGTGACTGATAATGGTGGTGCCACAAGTTTCAGAGTAGGAAATATACTTGCAAAAAACTATCCATTTTCTTTTCAATACAGGACTAAATGTATTGTCCGTTTTCTTTATCATGAAATCTATTCTCCCTTACCTGGTGTGCCTTACTTTTTGCACTAAATAATTAAAATAGTATGTTTCATTTTATTCTAGTCCGTTATCTATGTGTTATCCAGCTGTTTTCTGCCAATGCTAAATCATAGTTAAATGTTCAGAATCTGTAGAAGTTTTCTGACTATGTCTTTAAAACTGTTTTTATGCCCTAACACATCTGTAGCTTTGCCCCCCTACACTTAGTTTTTTATTATTTGCAGATGAACTGGCCAATAAAATGACAATAGGAAACCACTACAGGATTATAGGAATTCCAGCTTGTGTGCAAAATGGCCTACAAGCGACTGCATGTATAGAAGTCACTAGTGTACAGCTCTATAAACCAAATGGTAAGAAAGTTCCATTAAAAACTAACCTAAACCTGAAAACCTCCTAGAAAAAAAATATTGAGTATTGGTACAGTTTTTTATTATCTAGAGGTCCAGATTATAGAACTACTCAGGGACTTTCCTCTTACAGTCTGAAGTGTGTACCTCCTGTTATTTGAGAATATCTGCTTTTGCCCACTTTCCATGCATTGGGAAACTCCCTAATTATTTACTGTAGTAACTTCTCTTTCCGTCTTCTCCTATCCATTGGAAAGTACTCTGAAATCATATAAAATGAACCTGATATTTCAGTTTGTTTTTCCTTTCTTATTCCATCAGTTCTAGCAGATGTCTGCTACCTTTTTAGCAGTAAAATTAACAGTGTCAGATGCTTACATTCTGAATTTGTGCTTAATACAGAGACATATTTCTTCTTGGTAAGTTTTTGTATCAAGACTCCAATGGTGATATTTTCTAACATGCCTGCACAGGTCTCTTTAATGTGTTTGTTCACCTGTACTTTGTTTCCATTAGGTCTTTCTTTTGTCAGTGACAATTTTAAGTATCTGCTCTCACTGACTTCAAGTTCATGCTGGAGGTTTACTGCCATCCTGGCCAACATCTTTGCTTCTCAAGTTGTTCCACCAGGCACTTACAATACTCTTAAACTTGCAATATTGCTGAGTCTAGTACAGACATGTGAAAAAGAACATGCAGATTATCTGGATCTCTTGATTATGACAAGTGACACACTAGTAATTGACAGGTAAAGGGATTCATTTTTTTCACATAAGTTAGAATTTAAAATCTAGTCTTTTTAAAGATAGGATTGGTCTTACGTGAAAAGCTAGAGACTTAGTTTTAAAATAATATACAAGGTTCCAACTTAGTTAAATATGCAATTTTTATCCCTAGGACATTTTTGTTTCTTTCAAATGATAAATCTAGATCAGAACTTCATTAATTAAAAAACCTCCTAAAACTCTTGTAAGATTATGGTAAGAATTTAACACTGGCCCTGTTTTGCAGAGCTCAGATAAACTATTCTTCTAAAATCAAAACTGAAAGCTGTCCTAGAAGCTGGTAGCAAAAAAAAGGGACTCAACTTTTCAAACCTTGTGTCAATTTAAGCCCTCTCATCACAGATTCTCAGCTATGGGCCTTTTGAATAAATAAGCAGTGTATAAATAGATGCTTACATTTTTATCTTTTTCATAAAGTATTCAAATAAGGTATCGGAATTCACGTATGTCTTTACACATAGGTTATAAATCTGGTGGTTGTTACCTTTAAATATTTTTCACTGTGCATTTTATGTATTTGCCTATTCATGCAACTGTTAATGCAATTTTACATACACTGCAGAAAAGTACAGTATGCTCAGATTTACATTCATTTAAACAAAATTACTTTCTACTTCCATAACTTAAGATCTTTGAAAGGGGCATGAATTTTACTTTCATTTGGAAGTTATTCAACCAATTCAGTAATATTTTTTGTTGTGAAAAAAATCCCAAAACTTTGACCACTTCAAAGTTTAGCTGTAGAAATTAATTCAATTTTTAAAAAATGGGAACTGCAAGATTTCTTTTTTCCTAGGTTAAGATTAAGATTTCTTAAGAGAAAGAGTTCAGTGTTTTAAGAATCCAAACATCTGGTTAATATTAAAACAGTTGCACACTATAAATCATTATCAATATTGCAACTTGTACTGTCTTGCATGTGCACAGTATCTACTGTCAGCAGCCTGTCAAAGTAGGCATTTCCTACACATTTCCATTGGCGCAATACCCTATTTACTAATTCTTACTAATTTTACTTAGTAATTTTCTCCCAGGTCATGATAGTAGGACAAACCACGGTCTGACATCTTAAAACCATTAAGAGCCTTTGATTGTGGAACCAGACAGACAATTGGCAACCTCTCTGTGCCAAAGAACACAGTACAAGGGATGAAAAAGATATTTTATACCTTCTTTCTCCAAAAGAATTGGAGGGGAAGAGGCAGAGCTTACAAGTTCCAGCCTTTTCATTTTTCCCAGATGGCCAGAATTACTAATCCTCTAAAATTTTAAATCACTGGAAAAATTTCTGTAGAATAGAAAGAGGAGTTAACAATGTGGGATTAAATTACGAGACATCTTTGATTTCCTAGGAATTACTTCTGCAACCCATGATTTGCCTCATATTGAATCCATAAGAAATACAGTCTAGATGACAGCTGTTGGAGAGCAGGCTTGAATCTCTACTTTTGCATTCAAAGTTAAACAGTTAGTTTTGGTGCTGGTTTCATATCAAGGGTTTGTTGTTGTTGTTTCTAAGTGAGTCTTAATACTACTTAAAAATTTTTAGAAGTGAGTAATTTAACAGTTTATGACTGACAGAATTATTTAATCCTCCAGGCTTCTGAATTACAGCTTATGTCTTCTGCCTCGTGGCATACGACACCCACCTTCCAGTGACATTTTTCCTTCTGTGTCCAAAGATAAACACGGAAGTGCCAGTATTCAAGCCTGCAGTGCTGTGCTGGCCAAGGGCGGCATCTGTTACATAGGAGACTTAAGTTCATATAAAAAGGATAAACTTGAACTTCTACAGTCTGGTAATCTCCCACCTCCTAACAAATGAGGGGACAGAACTAAACAAATATGCAAATTCAAGCCTAGGTTTGTTCCCTGGCTTATGGCCCTCAAATGCTGCAAAAATCTGTATGCTGTTTTTAATGGGTCTGTATAAGACACAAAGACAAAAAAGCCAAGGTCCTGTAACTTAAATCTGCTACACTACAGACATTAATTAATCATAACAATTCAGCAAAATCATAATCAGGCTGATTTCAGATGTATGTGGGACTAGAATTTATAGCTAAGCTAAATCCGTCACATAACTGATGAATTTTGTCTTATCCTAGTGCTAGAGAGCAGAACAACAACAGTATTTATTCCTGGGAAGAAGTATGGAGAAGAGGCTGACCAACAAGTTACTGTTTCAGTTCAGACCAACTTTTGGTCCTTTGTAGATGTGGACTCTTCTTCAAAGAAACATATACAAAAGGAGAACTTTCTAATTGGACAGATGGTAAAGCACATGCCTTGTTATGAGAGGAACTGTGCTATAGCTGTCATTTGTGTTTATTTCCACCTATAAAATAATGAAAATAATAAAACTTGTATTTCCCAGGAAGTCACAACTTAGGTAACTTTACATCAAGTATCTTCTAAAATGAGATAGCTTTCCCAAAAAAGTAGGCATCCTTCAAAGAAAATTTTACCGTATTAGAGGTAATTCATTAGATAATCTTGCAGTGTAAGTGGATATAGGCTGTTTCAGATATAAAACACTGTGATGCTTCTACAAGTCAAAAACCCAAAATAAAGTAGATGTTTTCTTTCCATGGGTCTTTTCTTTAGGATGTGAGTTTGATTCCAGCTAACCTTGTAGATGGTTTTGGGCTCTTGATCTACAGTGAGTTTCCCTCCTGTCGCCTGTCTTCTCCTGTTGTACATCATATCTTGAAAAAAGCCATTAATCCTAAAGCCATGCTGTACAAAGTCTCACAGCAGTTCAGAACACAGGACTACGAGGAGGTAACAGATTATACACAATAAATTAGAAATGCATTGTATTTGTGAATATCACACTGGGCTTGGCATCAGTAGGTTCTCTCTGCTGTCTGCTTACTTTTAATACTCACTTTCTGCCTTTCCCCCACCGTATTTCCACTGGCACTATTAGGATCATGGACAAAAGCAGATGCAGTTCTTGAAAAGGGTCAGTGTAATAAATACAGTTTGAGCGTGTTTCTGGAAAACACACTAAGTTAACATTCATATGAGAACAGATCTCCCATATCCATTTTTGACCAAAAAGTTTACAATCAGAAGTAGAAGTTAATACTCCATTCTAATTAAATTCTCAGTACCTGTAGCATAACTAGCAGATTATTCCCCCTGGAAGTGTTCAAGGCCAGGCTGGATGGGGCTCTGAGCAACCTGGTCTAGTGGAAAGTGTCCATGCCCTTTGCAAGAGTTGGAACTGGATAATTTAAGGTCCCTTCCAACCCAATCCATTCTATAATTCTGTTTACTATCCATGATCTGTCCTTATTATTATTATTCATATTTTCCTTATTCAGCATAGCCAAATGGTGGCAACTGTCTTCACTGTTAAAACTATTGGTAGAATATATTGTCCAGCCTGTATTACTGTGCCACTGGTATATTAAATGGTGTGAAAAAAGGTCAATTCCTTATTTTCCAGTTAAATATTTAAAATGTATGCCCTCTCTCTAGTTTATTATGTTTGCTAGGAATCTTCATGTTGAACTGAGTTCAGAAGCAGAAAGTCTCATTCAGGGCTATTATCTTGCAAGTCGCAGGGTGAGAAGAGATTCCATTCATGGATCAACATTATCAGCCTCTGCACTAAAAACTCTGTATGTCCTACTTTCCATTTTCAAAGGGAAATTTGCTAATCTGCTTAGGAGCTTGTTAAACAAAAAACTACATAAGACTCATGTTCTAAGAAGTTCAAGCATAACTCATTTACTATTTATGAATGCCATTTATTTTATATATTGACACTGCTAAAAGAAACCCAAGTTCAAACAACTTCACTAGGCAAAAAAACCCAAACCCCCAGCTATTTACAAAACATATATCATTACTAAAGCTATCTAGAAAAAGGGATTTAAATATGTACAGCTTTATTATGGGAGCAAAAAAGTATTAATGGATAACATGCCAAGTTCCACTTTTTAGCACAAGAAGTTAATACATAATACGTATTTTGTCAGTGGTAAGTGTAACTGCACAGCTGAAGTATGAAAAAAAACACCCCAGTGTTAACTTTTAACTTGCACATGTGTTTGACCTAGAGCAATACACATTTGCATTCGTGCCTGCAGTATTTTTTATTTCTGACATGCTTATATTGATCTCTCAGGATTTCACTGGCTAAGGCTCATGCCAAGCTCAGTTTAAGAGAGACAGTACTTGAGGAAGATGCAGTGATTGCCATCTTGTTACTTGAGTCATCACTGACCCTAAAATATGGTAAGTAATGCACAACAGTTCCTTAGTCCTGGGTGCATCACTGTCACATTTTGTCAGTCTGAAAAAATTCACTGATTGCAATAGCAGTTTGCAATTGCAATTGCAATTTCAAATCAAAATCCAGAACTTCCACTGTTAAAGACTGGTATTGGAGAAGTCTGTCAGTTTGTCCCAGTGCTGTACATAACGAGGCTACAGGCCAGCACCAAGTCTGTCCTTCATGCTGGTTTATTTAAGGCATTGCTCAGGTTAAAACTAAGGACAGATTTCCCTCCCTGGGGAAACCAAAAACAAGGGTTGGAGGTTTTTTTGTTTATTAAGCAGCAGTCATATTTGTTCACAAACAGATTTGGAAGCAAGGTAAGAATTATGATCTAGGATTGCATTACTAAGGAATTTGCATCACAGCTCTTTTTTCCCTTCAAAGTACTGGCAAATATCAAGTCTTACAGCTTAATTTCTTCTTTGCCTAGGCACATCTGCACTATGTGTAGCACCAAATCCTGTATTTCCATTTGACCTCAGTGATGAAACCTCCCTGCAAGAGAGAGATATTTACCTCATGCAGTGTCACCATCAACTGCTGAAGTTTATTGCTGCCTATAGCCCAGGAATTCACATTAACACTAATGAAGAGTAAAAACTCCACTCTAAGTACAGCCTGAGGCTTTGGCTTTTTGAGAGACTACAGTTAAAAATACA
This sequence comes from Acrocephalus scirpaceus scirpaceus, assembly GCA_910950805.1. Lineage (NCBI taxonomy): Eukaryota > Metazoa > Chordata > Aves > Passeriformes > Sylviidae > Acrocephalus > Acrocephalus scirpaceus. Next base: position 91,751,119 of record OU383773.1, read on the forward strand.
AAATCACTAAAAACTTAGAAAACAGTTCAGTGATGTCAAGGAATAAAGCATAGCTGACAGGACTTGAATTACAAGTTTTTGTGAGTTATTTGAAGGCAGGAGGGATGTCTTCATCCTGGAAAACCATGGCTTCAGAATACAGTCCTAACCAGAACTTCTCTTCCTGGCTACCACTCTCCACTCACAGTTAAGCAAGGAGTAATTTAGGATTTTTAATAAGACTACAACTAAAAATCAAACCACCAGTTCAGAATCTAATGTTTTATTTCAGCTACCTGAATTCTGCAGCTTTTCTTGTTGCTTCCTTTCAACTATATCACTCAAAGGGTTAGGGAGTTTTAAGACCATTAAAACTCTTCTTTCAATAGTTTAAGGCAACAGCCTTTAATTACTCATGGTGTATAGATTTTGAAATGTATAAAAGTATTATCAAACTGCTTCATGTTGTGTGTCTTTTTTACATTACAGCAATGAGATTAGACAGGAATGCCAGATGCTCCTGCAACTAAAACCCAAACCCAACAAAAATGCCTGTAAAGCAAACCAACCACAAAAAACCCCCACCAAAGCACTCCAACCTGCAAAACTCAGTGTTTCCACATTATTTTATATAGACTGCAGGGGATAGTAGAGTGCTACAGTTAGGTAAAAAAAAATAGACAACCTGGTAGGTGGGTAGCTCAATGAGTTTAACTCTACCTCACTGTAAAAACAAATGAAGAATGCGTGGTAGGACATGAGGTGTTTGGAGCACAGTATGCTTCCCCAGCTATGGGCTTTCCTGTGTTTTATCCTCCTAGTAAGGACATAGCTCTAGACATAATCTTCAGCAATCTTTGCATCCAAGAGATACACATTAAATGAAAAAGCTGCAGTAAAATTGTACAGACTTTCCGTCAAATCTGGACAAGCTGAATACTTAAAGCTTGTGTTACTCCTACCCAGGATGTCATCCAGCAGGATCAGAGTGCTACTGCTCCCATAGCCTCAACAAAAAAAGTTACTGAAAACAGAAATCCAAGATTTTATTCATACCCAGTAACACTGTAAACACTTTTTAGACAATACAAGTTTCCCCACATTTTAATCTTTGCCTTATTCACTTTTGATCCATTTATTTGATACACTCAGAAATTCATACTAAGTTCTAAAACTGCCCATAAGGCCACTTCTCTTTCTAGAGTGACACGCTACCCTGAACTTCATTCCAGGATTATTCATTTTCAGTGAACAGCTACTCCCTGCCGTACTGTGGAACCAAGCAGTATTTCTGATGAGCAGGAAGGGCAATGGAAGCATTTCCAAGTGCATTAGAACTCCACATTCCAGGCTGCTGTTTTCAAGCTAAGAACAATAACAATAATGAGTTAGTTCCCTGCACCCTTAATCAATCTTGTACAAAGGTATTACCCTCACTGGCATTTCAGATCTCAAGATACACATCAAAAAATATTCAGATGGGTAAACGGCAAAAGTCTCATCATTATGCCAGAAAAATTACTCTTTAAGGGTAGACTGAAATAGAATTTCTTTATAAATCACTGTTTTTGAGAAGCAATATTAAGGGTTTTTCTGCAAAAAGAGCACAACATTTTAGTCTTGCTTCTCTCCCCAGTTTCTCCCATGAGCTCTTGAAATTTGGAAGACTTGTAGCAGTACCACAAGGAAAGGATGATTGCCAACATGGCCAGTACAGGCTTTCCCTGGGTGGCAGTACAGCCTGCAGGAGCCTGAGTACTGTGACAGTAAAAAAGCAACTGACCTCCTTAAACACCCACACTTCTACAAGTGGGTGGACTCTCCTGTTGGCCCTATGTGCACACACAAGGCTGGAAGACAGTGGAGGTGGTCATCTCATGTCACAGAACCTTGAAAAAAAAAATGAAATCAGAAATGACAGGAGCAAATCAAACGGGAAAAACCCTACTGGATTAGCTGGCACATCAGATATACAACACTGCTCATCACAACCTTCAGTTGGGTAAACGGCAAAGGGTCATCATCACTGTGCCAGCAGTTTCCTGCCTGTGTAAGACTGCTTTTTCCAGGTACTAAATATGAGGGAATTGGTTTAGTTTGTCTCAAGCTGTACTTCCATATGCTGAAGCAGAGCCTTTATTTTAATCATAAAGCACAGAACACATTGAGTATAGCCAAGAACAAGAGAAAAATGGCTCTGGTCACAAAATTGCAGGTCCCTCTCTTAACATTCAAACCCCAGATACCAAGTATCTTTCTAGAGGTAAAGCTCATACCACAGTCACCTTTCCCTTTGGAAAGACAAGACTGACACAACTGAAGTGCCAGCATGGATTGTGATCTTAACATACAGTTCTTCACTTAATTGTCTCCCTTTCAACTAACATCAATGAATTCTTCAAATCAGAAGTCATGTTTCCCCCATTAAAAACTAGTTTCTCTGATAAAAGCCTCTCCCTTCTAACTCCCTTGTTATTGATTCTTGGATTGCACCTGCTTTGTTCTGGGGAGCAAATCTTAGGAGACTTTATAGCTGCCATAATATCTTTTGTTAAGATTTCAGTCTCTTAACCTACACACAATCATATTTCTCCTTTTTCCATCTGTAAGGGAATTTGCAAGCCATTAAACAGCTTCAGAACACTTGATCTTGATTTCATGATGCTTCCCTCAGTATCTTTAAGTACAATAAGAAATGCTTACTTCTGTAGCTCCAGAATTCACGTGGCATCTTTCTGCTTGCAAGGCATGGCAGAGTCCAGACTGAGGATTCCCAAAGCCATTAACAAATTCATCTTGAGCTTCACTTTCTGCCTAGAACGATGAAAAGAAGCTGTTTGGTTCAGAGAGCTCCACTGCTGAGCCAGTAGCAGAAAGCATTAATCCTTCTTTGGGAACAGTAAGCCAGTCCAAGAAACACCAACCCCTTGTAATTACCTGGGATAGAGCATCAGCCAAATCAAGGTTAAGCAGAGGCATGACAATTTTCCTAAAACAAGCTCCAGTGTGAGGAATGACTGATTGCAGGACAAGTGCAGTGCTCCTAATGACCAGCCAGGCTGGGGAGAGGAGCACCCTGGCAGGGTACAGCCTTTAACCCCAGTTCATGGGGAAGTCACTGATGTTTTACCACCAGTTGAACTGAGGTCAGCACTCACACCGCAGCCTGTAATGCCTGCGAGCATTACCCCAGAGGCTGCTGATACCCTTGAGGCCCTGTCCCTGCCAGACCCCACCAGTTTAGATCTGTGCCTATAAGCCGAAAAAGGGCATAGTCTGGGTCACCTCACAGCCCTTGCCCAATTCCCTAAAGGAAAAAGAAGGTAATTTATCTTTTGAATTATGACAGGCATTTGCTGATGAAAATGATCTGTCAGCAAAACTAAGTGTCTTTGAATGTCCAATCTGTCATTCCTTTCAAGACTGGATGAGCCAAGAGACAGCTCGAAGTAACCACCACGTGGCACACAGTAATTAGGTCCATCCCGGTCTCCCATGGCACCGGCTCTCCTGGGCAGCCTGTATAGCTGGAGTATCAGCCTGAACTTCCCAGCACGCAGGGCAAACCCAGGCACAGTTACAGCAGCGTGACAATCACTCCTCTTTTAAGTGACAGCTTTGGCTGTTTGGAAAAGCACCTACAAACCATCCCTGCAATTCCTGAGATTACAGCCACTGCTCTGACCTGCCATGTCGGGATTTGTCATTAAGCACCTGGGAGCATTTCTAATTCCTCTGGGAAGGCCAGAAATCACTCTGCTGTTCAGACGAGCCCGTGCCAGGACCCGCTCCAAGGGGCTGACGGATCACACGGATCGCTGCGGATCCACACGGCAGGACCACGGAATCACAGAATGTTAAAGGCCTGGAAGGGACCTTAGCGATCATCCAGTCCCAGCCCGTTTCCCGCCATGGCGGGGACACCGCCCACTACACCAGGTTGCTCAAGGCCTTATCCAGCTCGGCTTTACACACACCATGGCCTGGGGCATTCACACCCTTCCTGTTCCAGAGGCCTCACCACCCTCACAGCAAAGAATTTCCTTCCAACATCTAACCTTAATTTCCCCTCTTTTAATTTGTACCCATCAGACTCAGCGGCCGCTGCTGCCGCTCCCACGCCCGAGGCCGGGGCACGGCGGGCCGGCTCCCAAGCCACGGGCACATCCCACGCCCGGGTATTCCCCCCTCCCAGGCACCGCCCGGGGCGCCCCTCGCCAGCCCTGGATCCGCCGCCGAAGGGGGATCCCACCACATCCATCCACGCACCCACCGAGGCACGCACCCCGGCCGCAGGCGGTCAGGCGCGGCCGCCCGGGTTCCGTCCCGCTCGGAAAGGGCGATTCCCGGCCGGCATCCCGCTAAATACGCGGCGTGCAGGGCCGGGGCGGGGCGGGAACGGCGCCTTCCGGCTGCGCGCGCAGAGGGACACGGGGCAGGGCGAGGGGCGGGGTTGGGATGTTCGGAAGGCGATCCGGGGCCGCAGGCGCTGTGGGAGTTCAGGCGGCCAGCAGGCGGGAGAGCGGCTCCCTGCGCCTCAGGATCGGCCCGGCCCGGCCGGCGCCTCCGCTGTGGCCGCGGGAAGTTCGCCTGTCCCAGCTCTCCGAGGGAAAAGCTGTGATGACAACGACCGAGGTTTGCCGAGATCTTTTAGGTTCCTCCATGAAGAATGCCACCTTTTGATAGCGGTGTATAAACATTTTGCAACTGTACTCCCAGTGTTAAATGCCAAACTCATGTGTTTCAGTATACGAGGATATGAACTGTTCCTAGGAAATGTAGCACTGGAACCAAACATCAGGTTTGAAGCAAACAGGCTCAGAGGATCTGTTGTTACCCTGCTGTGTAAATTTCTAGAAGATAAAAGCTCTTGCCCTGGTTGAAGGCCTAAGCTGGTGTCTTGGTTCTGGAAGGAAAAGCATAATCTGCCTCGAGGAAAAAAAAATTATAAATGCCCACTCATAAACATGGGTAACTCCTAACTGAAAAACTGCTGTTGTAATTCTGCATGTTCTTACAGGCCTGTAATAATTCCATAAAATTACGAAAAAGTCTTAGGGATAAGTAGCCACAGTGTTTGCTGCTCCAATTCTCTGGCTGCCTTCAGAGCATTATAAGTATTTAGTGTTAAATAGCGTAGGGGTTGTAGAGAGCTCTAGATTTTACCGTACTTTTAAAACAAAAGTTGTTCTTGGTAGTATTTTTGTTTTCCTTTTTTTCCTAAATGTCATTTTAAAATTTAAAGTCTTCAGAAAGGAGACAACATCTATAAATTCAGAATATTACCATGTACAATGAGAAAGTGATACAGGTCTTGCAGCTCAGTGATAAAGAGTGTGAGATGTATTCTTTGTGCCATCCATTCATAGCTTTCCATGTTTTTAACCCTTATTGCTAAAGCATTACAGAATCAACTAGGTTGGAAAAGACTACTGATCACCTTTGACTGATCACCACCTTGTCAATTTGATCACGGTACCAAGTGGTACATCCTGACTGTTCTTGAGGAGCTGCAGGAATGGTGACTCCACCACCTCCCTGGGCAGCCCATTCCAATGTTTAACAGCGTTTTCTGTGAAGAAATTCTCCCTGACATCCAACTGAACCTCTGCTTCTTGGATAAGCAGTCAGAATCTTTCAATGCATTTAAAGGAACTAGCCTTTTAAAAACACTGAGGAATCTTTTTTCTTTTTCTCTTTCTTGAATATTGTCCCTTCCAGGTATATTATCTTGTTTAAAGCTCAGAATGCTGCAGAGGCAGTTGAGAGCTTCAGATTCTACCACAGTGTTTTCTTGCAAGTTGTTCTGGCTAATATTTTTGTTTTCCTAAATGTCATTTTTAAATCGTGAAGCCTTCAGAAAGAAGACAGCATCTATAAATATAGAATATAGAATATTATCGTGTACAATGAGAAACTGTTAACAGATTTTGCAACTCAGAGTATATAATATTCACTGAATAATATTTAATAGAACATTTACCTCAGCAATAACAAACCATATGAGAAATACAGTGTGTTACAGAACAGATACAACAGACGACATTTGTGCGTTTAGTTTCAACTTTTTTTGCCTAAATACAGATGTTTAAGTGAACAAGTGTGCTACAAACAAGCCAACACTTTGGGTCCACCTGCTCCAACCTGTGAACCCCTTAAATGAACAGAGCCGTGGTGCGGTGAGCAGACACGTGGTTGTGCCGCGGTAGCAAACACAGGCTGAGCCCCTAACAGGTAGCACAGTCCTGTGGGTGGATACAACCAGTACCCAAATTACAGCACTCTGCGGGAGGGACAGGTCTCTGAGCACATTTTTACTCCATGAACATGCATCCACATTCCCAGCAATAGCTACAAACATGTAGGACTATCCGATGGGTGGAGCCCTGACCCGACAGCTGCGGTCAGGGGATTTCTGCCATCGGCTTTAAGCAGTGGAGAAAGTCAGTGTGGGATTACAGTTGCTATTTTTAGCCTTCTCTTTTCACCCGAGCCTGTTTTGCCCGGTACTTGGCCATTAGCACATCACTCTTTTCTCACAGCGCTTGTCCCAGAGAGGACAAGGATATTTAACTCTGCTGGCAGCTCTTTGCTGCTGCTGGTCGGATTGGTGCTGGCTTCTGTCACCCCCTCCCACTCCCCCTCATTCAGATCGCAGCAACGATAGAAACCAATGATGCGCCACATTAACTTAATGAGGTATTAATTACATTTAAGAATCAATTCCTTCTCCTCTACAAACAGCATTTCAGAAATTATAGTTTGTCTGTAGATACTGTTTTTTAACTTAAATATATATATATAAGGTGTAATAAATAACCAATTTTTTTAAAGCAAGAGGGGAGGTTAGATCTGTGAAGATGTTGATGTTTCCCCGTGGTTTGCACTGTCTCCTTGTGCCGAGTGAGTCAGAAACTGTCCCGTGGCTCCAATGTACAACCTGGAACGCATGGGCCACTTCTGCAAGAGAGGAGACAAGCACAGCACTGAGACACCCGGGATCTTTGCACTCTAGCAGCCAGGCACCCAGAACTTGGGAGGGAGCATCCAGCTCTGTTTGCTGTGCCAAGTTTGGTATTAGAGAGATGGGTGCTTGAAGAGACAACTTGTCACACACATTGGATGCAAAATTACCTGAAATACAGCCAGCATGTTGTTCCAAAAGAATGTGGGCTTTTTTAGACTCTTTTGGGAACAGACTGGCACCTTTCCTGTGGATAAGGGGCACTTAATAATACTGCAGATAAATGTCAGCTCTTCTGTTCAAAGACCTAAAGCAGCAGCATATTCTCACTTAGAAAGACTGTACAATCTCATTCAGTAATTTCATTTCAAGTGTGATGTTAAGAGTTTGTCACCAATAAACCATCCAAGTTTGAAGTCATTAACCATATTTTTTATTCCATGTACACGCAACTGTCCTTGGATATTTAACTGTCCTCACTATTTGCATTTACTTTCAGTTTAGTTAAAGACTTTATCTCTAAAGGTTGTCTCATATCCTGCATTTTAGGGTTTTTGAAGCACATACTGGGATTTGACTGTGACACATTCATCAGATACATTCATAAAAAATAATCATAAAAAAATAATTGCTTAAGTGAATCCAGTATTGCTCTCTTCCAGTAGCCTGGGAAATGGGCATCTGGATCATTTAACTGCTGTAATAACTATTCAAGAGTATTTTTCTGCCAGTAGTAGTTGGCAGCTGATAAAAAGTACCATAGGAGACCTGTCTCCTTTCACTCTGACTGAGGGAACTAACAGCAGCTATTTTGAATTTATTTTGAAATACATCACAGTATTTTTTTTTTTACTTAAATTATAGCCATCTTCTGATTGATATAGAGGTTTTGCTTTTTTTGAGTCTGATAATCATTTAAATGGTCTCAGAAGCCTGCATTCACATCATGCTGTAAAATACAGCAACCAACATCATGAACAAGGAACTCTCTGTGAATTAGGCACTTTTTAGAAATTAGAGATTACTTCACAAATTAATCTTAATTAAATCATTCTGAATTCAGACTCTTAAAATAAAAAAAGAAAAAAAAAAGAAAAGAAAACACCCCAGTGCTCTAACTCACTCCCTGTGAGCAGAGCCAAAGAAAACACCCTGCGGTGTCTGAGCCCCATCAGTCAGTGAGCACTGAGTTTGGAAACAGTTTCCAGCCCAGTTCTCTCCAAGAGCAGTTCCCCTTTCTCATCCCTTCTGCATCGCTGTGATTTTTTTGGACAAAGGGAAGAGTGTATACCAACCAGAGAAATGCTTCAGAAAAGCTTTTTCATGGAAGTAATTAACACCTGGCTGGTAATGAATGCTGCTGTCTGCAGCAGGCTGCCTGGGCAGCAGAAGCAAAGCCGGCCCAGCCGAGGCTGGGTCACCGCTGTGGGACGGTGTCACCTCACCACAGACCCCTCACAGCGGGATCCAGTGCGTCTGTGGGGGTCAGCAAGGGTTCCACACAGGGACCAAGAAGATGCAATTACTCCTGTGGTGCTAACCTTCACTTCCAAAACCAGGTCCCACCAGGTTTGGACCTACACTAGATTTGATATTTTGGTGCAACGTCCCCAAAGCTGGAGGGACAAAGCTGCAAGATACTTCTATCAGACCCCTAAGACCTAGGCACAGCGGTTAGTCCAGGCAGAATTTCCATGTAATACCTCTAGGCAAGGTACAGCAACTTGAAATCTTTAGTTTGAATTACGTATCTAAGGCCAGTGTACTCACTCACTGCCGGGCGGCAGCTGCTCCTCAGCTCTCCTACCTTGACAGGGTGGAGGTATCCATCCCCGCGGAGGGTGCCCAAGCCCTCTGCCGGTGGCTCCTCCTCATCCTGAAGGCTGCGGGTGAGGTGTGCGATGTAGGTGGTGGCCAGGAGCAGCACATCCAGCTTGGAGAGCTTGGTGTCGGGCGGCACCGAGGGCAGAGTCTTCTGCAGCTCGAGGAAGGCGTGGCGCAGGGTCTGCACCCGGCTGCGCTCCCGGGCCGCGTTGGCGGCGGCCGGGCGGCCCGGAGCGGCCCCAGCCCGCGGCCCGGCCGCCAAGGGCAGGCAGGAGTTGCTGCCGGCAGAGGAAGGCAGCAGGGAATCGGGCTCTGCGCCCGGGCTGGAGATCTCCTCGCTGCTGTCTGCTAAGTGTCCACAGTCCATCGGTGACGTCCCCGGCAGGGAGAGTCCTGCAAGCAACAAGAACATCTCTGAAGTAAGATGCTGCTGTGAGCTGGAGCCAGCACTTTCTGAAAACTAGGATGGTCAGAAATGCAGGCACTGTCTGTGCTAGGAAAAGCTGGAATGCAGCTCTGTGAGCCACTTTCCATGTGCTGCTTACAAATTCAGCATCACACACGGGTACAGAACAGAAATTAAAAACCTCGCAATATTTGATTTTTTGGACAATATTACACCGACCAAATTTTTTTGAGTCACTCAAAAGCCCAGAGATGACTTCTGAGAAAACCCAACAGGCACCACCACAGTCGTTTCCATTTACAACCAACTAAAAATTAGGCTAAAGGCAATTTTTAAAACATACTCTCTCTGATTTGGGATGGGGAACTGTTAGTACATTTTCTATTTTAGCTGAAATCATTTTGTGAACAGTCTTATAGGTGATCAGTGCTCCACGGACTATGGAAAGAAAAATACCATTTTCAAATGCATCTGTAAGTGAAGCCACAGAGCATGGACTCAGTTTATGAAGGGCAAAAGTTGGCCCATAATTTTAAAGGATCAGGAACTGACTTCTCCTATCTTCCCACCTTACTAAAAATATTTGCATGCTTATCCTTTCTCATCTACATTTTCAAACTTCAAAAGAATTTTGTGAGATGTATTTTGGCCATTGGGGGGCAAAAGAACCTTTTGAAAACATCAAAAAAATTCTTTTGGGAAAAGCTGAAAACAGTGACCATAAGGTCTTTTCCCAGTTTTTGTAAAGCTGGTCAGTCACCTCTGCCTGTAATACAACTCACAGTCCTTTAATTCATTCAGTTTCACAGAAAAATGCAATTAGATCAATATTCCCCAAAGTGCAGCACTTCTTAGCTGGAATAATACCTGATCCTGTTGTCCTTAGGCAAGCAGCCCTCGTGGGTGTCCCAGATCCCAGCTTTCACGTGTTAGGAGTGTCTGTTCCTGTAACAGCCTGGCTAGACAAGGGCAGGAACATCTTACTGAACGTTTTCATTTCATCCAAATACTGCATAATTAAAAATTTAAATAACATTGATGCACATAAATAACTGAATATCTACATTTACAAAAAATAGCTTTTGATTTTGCAGAACATTTCAAGCACACACTGAAGTCAGAGATTTCTATCAATGACAAGGAAAGATTTCTAAATAATCCTTTCTGCAATGCTATATTTTGATGATATTTAGAAGATATTTCCATTGTTAGTATTTTGGGTGATTAATTGTGATTAATTTGCTATTAATGTGGCTCACAGAGTGTTGTAATGTTCTCTTCAGCAGGAGTACAAGTTAGACTGAAATTATTAATGAAATATTCTGTGCACCTTATAACTAAATCAAAGGGGAAAAATCTCACTATTCTTTTTATTGTGGTATTTATGATCAATATAAAATAAAGCTTACATTAAGACTGCATGAGCTCATCTTGAGTGAGGGCTGAATAATGGTCCTTACATTGGCTATTGCCTCTAACTTAAAAAAAAAATCCAATGTGCTTTTTTCTTGGTGTTTGCTCAATGTGTTAAGGCATAGTCAGATCTGGATGCATTTTAGTTTTTAAAAAAATCATCATTTTGGAGATGACATCAAGATAATAATTTAAGATAATCACAAAAACTGGCAGAAGAATCTAACAATTTATGTTTAGCAGCAGGATTTCTCACCACCATCCCATCAAAATCCCACTGGTAGGAGGAAGTCTTCCCCAGTTACTGGAGAAGTCTGGATTACCCAAGGATACGGACAGACTGGCTTAGTAAAAATACCTGCTCCTCTAATGAAATACAGGACTATGGCTGGTTTACACACAGTTTTGATTTTGCTGTGCTGGTGTATAACCACATTTAGAACTTGAATAGCTTTGAGTGATATACAATACATATTAATGCACGTACCTAAAATCCTCATCTCCTTGGGTGCCCTTGGAAAGGAGTTCCTGGTTTAGGAGCTTCACATCTATATGACATAAAATCCTGGGTCTGTGGAAAAAAAAGTAAAAAAATTCAGCTGGAAATGAGAGATTTCATTCTGAATTAAATTTCTCTGCTGTCAGACTTCCCATCAAACACAAACAGCAAATGGCCTGGAAAAATCTGCTACACAAACCAAAGAATCTGCTGTAGGTATGTATATATGTGTAGCCAAACCATGGTGGTTCCTGGATCTACACACAGTCAGCATCACTTCTGTTACACACTGGGACTGGGAAGCATCACTCTTCTCCCCAGAGTCATCAAGACACCCATTCCAGGTGCTTCAAACCTAGGCATTGCCCAAACCTCATGGTCCAAAAAATGCTGCTAAAAACTAAAGTAAATAAAAAGCCTCTGGGCAACAGTCATTTCCCTTTTAAAATTTTACAAGAAAGAGGTTTGGTTTTTAAAATAATCGCAATAATTTTTGCAAGCACCCACTTGCCACCCGGTATGCTGAGAAGTTGGGAACAGGGCTGTAAAAGTAAGTTGAAGTATTTACGTTGTTTCTAAAGCACTTCTAGTGCAGTATTTCTAATGCATGCAGATGCATTTCTGTTTTTACATGACACTTCAAAGACATGATTGGTTTGACATCTTTTACCAAAAAAACCCAGCACAATATTTATTTTAGTCTTATATTCTGTGTGAATGATACGGCCATAAAGGCAACCTCCCCATACAGACAAGGAAAAGATGGAAAACGCCAGAGCAGAGCACACAAACTGAAAACAAACAGGTGGAAATCTTAGATAAACTTTTCCGTTGCTCCTTAGGGGGCAAAATACAGTGAATCTGAATTACTTTGCATCGGTTTTAAAAAGACCTTGCCCTCTGTATAATTCCGGTAACAGGTAACGAAAACCCTTTCCCGAGAGCAGAGAAATAGGAACTTGCCTGTCGGTGTGCGGGAGCAGCACCGGCGCTCACGGCCCCGCCGGCCCGCGGTGGCTGCTGCGTCCCGGTCCCGCATCCCGGCTGCCCGGGACCCGGCAGGACCCCGCGGTGCCCGGCCGGGGATGAACTTACCGCTCCCGCCTGGCGCGGAGGTTCCAGCCCGGCGCGGCCCTTCCCGGCGCCTCCGTCCCGTCTCGTCTCGTCCCGTCCCGTCCCGTCCCGTCCCGTCCCGTCCCGTCCCGTCCCGCCCCGGTGTTTATAAGCCGTCGCGACCGGTGGGTGCGGCGGGGCTGTGTCGCACCTGGCCTCCGGGCTCCCCCCTCCAGCCCGGGCGACAGCGACCGCCCCTTCCCGGGCGGGTTGGTCATCAATCACGGAGCTGTCGGGGCGGCATCGCCTCCCGCTCCCCGCGACCCCCGCCCTCCCCCGCGCCCGGCCCCGGCTCCGTGCGGGTCCCGCCGCCCCGCGCCGCCGCTCGCCCCGCTCGCGCTGTTTTTCTTAGGATAAAGTAACGTTTTGCTGGAGGAGAGAAATTTAATCGCTGGGCTGGGAGCTCAGGCGATGCCCTGTTAAAAGCAAGCCCTTTCTCTTCGCTCCGCCGCCGCATCTCCGGCTCGCGGACGTTCCCGGTCGCATCGGGTTCCCCCGGGAGAGGCTCCGTCCCGCAGCCGCGGAGGGAGCGGGTCGTGGCTGCCCGGGCACAGCTCCGGGGGACCGACTCACACGGGATGGAAACACGAACGGGATGAGGCCAGCCCGGGCGGGCAGAGAGGGGATTTGACAGGGAACGGGAAGCGATTGAAAATCAGTAACGCTAATGAGAAGGGACAGTCAAAATAAATACCGGGGTATGGAATTAGCCCAGAATAACATTTTGAACGAAGCCCGATTGTGCGATAAGAGAGACACAATAAATCAAGCCTCGGGAGCAGTGGAAAAACAGTCTGAGCGATTCGTTACCGGGTTTGCAGCCAAGAAAATTAAGGGCTTAAACTTTAGCGATAATTGGAAGTCTCGGGAAGAGACGAGCCCGGTGAGGACCCGGCGGGGCGGGAGCGGTGCGGAGGGAGCCGGACACCTGCCTTCAGCCCCGGACGGCCCGGCAACACCGCAGAGCGCCTGCCGCAGCCGCCCAGCCTGTCCGGCCCGAGAATTCCACCAGCGCCGCACTGAGTGGGGGACAGGCGGGGCTGCCCGCGGCCGGGACCCTGCCCTGCCCGTCCCCACCGTCCCGCCGAGGCCCCGCCGCGCCTTCTGCCCTCGGGCTGGCATCCATAGCCCCAAGGAGCCGCCTCCGCCGGGCCGGAGAGGGCTGGATGGCAAGGAATGCTGTCGGGCTGCTCTACAGGTTCTGAATTTAAGCACTAAATTCTAAGTCAGCTACTTAACTTCATCTGTAAATTTAAGTTCTGAAACTCTGCTTCAACGTTTACCTTTTCCTGGTGCTGGCAGCCTCGGTAGGGGTTTCCCTTCAGCCATCAGGAACTACTCTGACAAAAGCTACTCTTGTCAGTATGTACACGGCCGCGATGATGGACCTCACCAGCAGCACAGAGCATCCTTTGGCCTCCAGGGTGCAAAAGAATGAAGACACTGGTTCTCTGGAGGACAGTGAGCCTCCAGGCAGCCCCGCTAAGCCGTGGTTTTTTGGTCCTAAGGTTTCCAGGGCTGCCTCCTGCCCAAGTGAGCATTGCTGAATCCTTTCTGCAGTCAAAACCTCTTAAAAATGCACTCGACCGACATCCCTCTGCTCAGTCAGCCTCTGGGGCTCAAACAAGCAGTTCTTGAACATATCCTTAAGTTTGTACTGAAAACTCTGTGGCATGATGTGGAAGAACTGATCCCAGACTCCCTGGGGAGCAGGGACACTTGCCTTCCAGCCTCAGTTCCACTGGGGCTCCTCTGTTGTCTTGTAAGCACCAAACATGCACTGAGACCAGCACACAAGTCTGGGGTGGGGATCAGCTCTCCCACACCCCAAGGAGGTTTCTGGGTCCACTGCCCACCTAAAAAATGCCTACTCAAGGAGGACTTCTCCTCACTAGGCCGTATCTCAGTCACTAACAGAGAACTTAACTGCAGGTGTTCCAACACCCTGAGACTTCCCAGCCACCCTAAATTAGCAGATTGTGAGTGCTGTGCTCTTCTCTGCTCTGATTTGATTAATGACACAGTAATTTTTTGGAGTTTCCCCACAGTACACAGAGTTCTGCCTCAGTGCAGGAAATCCAATGGAAGGAGTTCGAAGAGAAGTGGTGGTGGGACTCCCATTACCATCTTTAGACAACACCAAATCCACCTCACTGCAGAGTGTGATTAGGGAGATTGCATCTCCCATCAGATGACACCTCCTCTGTTATAAGCACAAAGACATCCAGTGATTTTTTTCTTGTATCAACCCACTATTTAAATCTAAAGCGGTAACAAATGGCTGCAGCTGTTTCTTCTTCTTGTTTCCCAGACAAATGACTGAGAATTACTTTTCCTGCCTTACCTTCCACAGTATATATCAAACCTGAGAAATGCCAGAGTCACAGAAGAGTCAGATTTCCAGTGATTTAGGTAAGAAAAAGTTCTACCAGAGACAGAATGATGTTTTTCCAGGTACACTCTGCTCCCTTTATGTCAAATTAGTTTCTGGTTTTATGGCTACAATTCAGCATGAACATTCAGGGTATTTCTTTCCAATTTGTTAATTTTCTCTCATTCCCATTTCTGTATAAGGATTTCTCAAGTGTGCTTGCCTGCTGATATGGTGCAGCAGTTATTGGTGCTTCTGACAGAGACTAGCAGAAACATTGCTTGCCTGAGTAAAACAGCTCCGGCAGGAAGCCACACACAGATTGTATCTGGTCAGGTCCCACAGATTCCAGCTGTAGCCTGGGAGCAAATCAAAGGCAGGACATAGCCACAGGAGAATAAAATCAAGTTGCAGTTCACAACTTTTGCTTCTTGGTGAAATCTCAGCATAATGGATTCCAAATCCAAACAAATACTTTGAAGATTTCCAATTAAATACTTTCCCCCCCTTTTTTCAAATGCCATGTTGACAGTGTACTGTTCAACCATAATATATTCCAGTTATGTTAAATATGCCATATTACAGTGTATCAATATACTTTTTATAGAATTTCTCAGTAGTATTACTTTAAAAATATATTTAAAATGTGTATCAAAAGCCCTCCATTCAGGGGGGAGGTGCTTACAAAAGTGTTAGACCATGCTATCAAGACTTTTCTAGGGGTTTGCTTTAGCTAGACATGAGTTGCTTGGCTGTGGGATTCTCTGGGAGAAACTCCATGGCACATGTTTTAGTTGGAGTAATTAATTCAATGTTTTATTTATCGTACAAGAAAGTATGATAAATAAAACATTGAAGACCTCAATTAATTACTGTTAATTATTGTTTAATCCAGAAATACCCAGAACCTATGAAAAATAAACCATGCTCTAAGTGGCTTACACAGCATAACCCACATTAAGACTAAATAGTTTTAAATAGGTGTGTGTAAGGCAGAGGGAAGTGTAAGATGCAAAGATAACACCACATAGAGATCAGGAGGTGAGTTCCTAATGTGCTGCATTGAGTCAGCAATCAGCGGCTGACACTGTGAACGTGCTCACCAAGACTGTTGACATTCCTCTTTGGAAATTGCCTAAAGAATCAACTTTTTTTAAATGTATGCTTTTCTGACTTTCGGGACCTGAATATCATTGACAACTACAGCTAGAACAAGAAGTATCGTGCTTGGTTAGTACTGATTTCAATAAGGGACCAAGAGCTACACATCTGAGCTTTGTGTTTGGAATGTTCTGGTTTTGAAGGCAAACGACTCACCAGCTTTTTATACTGCTTTGGGCTGAGGTACACTTAATTTTCTTCACAGTGGCTGGTATGGGTCTGCATTTTGGATTAATGCTGAACACAGGGTTGCTAATATAGAGATGTTTTTGTTATTGCTGAGCAGTGCTAACACAGAGACGAGGCCTTTTCTGCTTTTCATACTGCCATGCTGGCGAGGAGACTGGGGACATGGGAACTGAAAATGTGGGAATTTGGGACAGGTGACCCCAACTGACCAAAGGAATATTCCATGCCATATGACATCATGCTCAGTATCTGAAGTAGGGGAAGAAGGAGGAAGCAGAGGGATGTTTGGATGTTTGGCATTTGCCTTCCCAAGTAACCACAGCACATGATGAGTCCCTGGTTTCCTGGCAATGGCTGAACGAACACCTGCCTGCCCATGGGAAGTGGTGACTAAATTCCTTGGTTTGCTCTGCTTGCAGGTATGGCTTTTGCTTTCCCTATTAAACTGTCCTTATATCAACCCGTGAGTTTTCCAGCTTCTACCCTTCCAATTCTTTTCCCAATCCCAGTGGGGGGAGTGAGCGAGTGGCTGCTGGCTGGGGTTAAACCACAACACTTTAACAGAAGCATTGGCATCTCAGCATTACAGTACCACTCATTTACTACTTTAGCTTTGGAAATCTTGTTCTTTATAATGAAGAATGAAGATCTTGTTATTCAAGGGGAGAGTGCATACAGGATTTAAATGTATTTAATCATCTGTACCAAATTATCTTTATCTTTATAAATGTTAACAAAATACACAAAACATTCCAAGCAAAAAGCCAGATCCTGATTTCCTTATTCAGGAAAAATTCCTTTCTTTTATCAGAGAGGGCCAGAAGCACAAGATTCTGACCTGCCATTCTCACAGAGATACTGCATTAGGAAAGCTTTTTTCCCAGGGGCAATTTGTAATCTGGGGTTTCCTTTCCTTATCTGAAAGATTGGAATTTTCCTATATCAGAAGTCCCTAATATTTAATTTGAGTAATTATTTAATTACTCAAATTAGTGCAAAGCAACCAAACAAACAGAATTTGAGGTGAAATCAATGAATGATACTCCCAATCAAAAAACTAATCAGCACAGACATCTTTAATCTTCTCGTGCCTCCTGTACTAACTGTTCCACATTATTCACCAGAACCTGGAAAAATCTAAATGATGGAAATTATTTTTTAGAACTACAGATCTTCTCCAAAATCCTGTGCTAATAGCTTCTTTCTGCTTGAAAGGAGGTTGTAGACAGGTGGGGGCTGGTTTTTTCTCTGAAGTAACAAGTGACAGGACAATGGGCTGAAGTTGCACCAGGGGAAGTTTAGATAGAGTATTGAGAAAAAATTCTTTGTTGGAAGGGTGGTCAAGCATTGGAATAGGCTGTCCAGGGAAATTACGGAATCACCATACTTGGAAGTGTTAAAATAAAGTGTAGATGTAGTATTTGGGGACATGGTTTAGTGGTGAATATAGCAGTGTTGGGTTTACAGTTGGACTGCATTATCTTAGAGGTCTTTTTCAACCTTAATGATTCCATGACCCTACTGTGAACACGCCTCTGCACAATTGCTGAGTATCACATAGGGAAAGAAGCAGCTACTAGGTCAGGCACTGGCTAAAACCAGTTCATGTCTTGAGGAAATTTAAGAATTAGGCAAACAGTTTAGCCTAGCATGTGCTGATATTTTTACATGCTTTTGAGAAAAAGCATTGCTCATAAATAAATAGGAAGTCCCCTTATTTTTTTTTTGAATGTTCTTAGAGGTTTTAAGTTCAACAGACTTACTTTTATCTGGTTTTGAGATTAAAAAGACACAGATAACATATCCAAAGAGACACCAGTATGTTTCTTTGTAAGCTTTGAGGGAGAAAAAGAGAATCGATAATGGCCAAATCTTCACATCCTGTAACTTCTGGCTTTTAGAATTCAAACTACTTCTGCCGTTACTTCAGATTCCTCCTCAACCTACACCAGAGAGATCAGAGGAGACAGGTGAGATCTTCATGTCACAACCACACCAAAGCACCTATTGCTCCCATGGTCGTTAACACTTCCCAGGAGCACTCAACATTTCTACAAAAAGTATAAGCAGTGTTATCAAATGCTGCTGATGAGAAAAGAAATCTTTAACTATTGCAAGGTTATTGGCTGTTGCAGTGAAAACCCTTTTGTTTTTCTTCCTAGTGCCAAACCTGGGACCAGAATACTCTGAATTGACAGAATCTGCCTATTTGGGGTACTGTACATTCCTTCATTAGAAAAATTACTTTTTCCATGGACAAAAATGGTATTAACATTTTTCCTACATAAATGTGTATCAAATACTTTTAATTTTCAAGTTGCATAAGGAAAAAACCCCACCTTATTAATAATCAAAGCAATTTCTCATATAAATGAAATCAGTTAAGATTCAGTCTTTTATTCTAAAACATTTTCCTACAAACTATGTGTAGCTGATTATACCAAACTTCACTGGACATGTAATCAGTGATTACTATGGCAGTCTAACATATTAACTTTGCAAGAAAGGAAGAGCTTATTGATTCAAAACTCTTTTTGATTTCAAGTATTAGTCTATTACATGTATAATTTCTCAGCTGGCTTGGATTTATCTTGGTTTTGATGCAGCAATTAATTCTGCTCAGAATTAAGAGAATAGAAAGATGTAGTCAGTCATTTCTGTAGTCTCTGGTTACAGTGTTGTTTGATTGAAGAGGTAAGGTTCAAACAACTTTTTTAACAGTGAATTCCTAGAATTTTTCAAGGCCAAGTGACTTAAAATAAATTGTCACTGTTTTTTTTCCTAGTAAATTAAAAAGTATTGTTTCCAGTTACAATATATAGCATTTATAATTTTGTGACTGTAAATAATCAGGTTCACATAATTAATAACTTTGCCTCAGAGCTCTGTTACTCAGGATACCTACTTTGCACACCACACTGAGATAACTCGTAAGAAAAACAGGGAAGAGAGCCTTTCAGTTCCACTTCCTTTCACCAGTTACACTCTGAATACAATCACATACTATCCCTTATTAACAGATCACGTCTGAATCCTCATCCTGAAAAATCAATGGGCACATCTTGAACACTGACAGTTTTCTGGCTATTTTTTTCCCATTCTATCTCAGAACTTTTGAACTGTATGGCTTTTAAAGCTGTATCACAGGCAGTGCTGTGTACTGCTTTATACCTGCATTTATAAAGAAATAATACAGCATTAAATTAACTTACACCTTGCACTGGTTTTAATGTGATATTTAAGGAAAAATGGGATTTTTTCATCAGCTATGGATTCAAAGTTCAAATATGAACTTTAGACGAGTAACTCAAACATTGTGTGTTTACATACATTCTCATTATGATAAGAGCATTACCAAGGGGAGGCATTTGGGCAGCGATGTCTAATTTTTTTCCTTTTGGTACTTCTAATACACCAACAGTACTGTGGAAGCTCTAAAAGCATTGGAGTCTTCACTGGTAAGACCTGGTCTCACACCTCTTAGGTCCTAGGAACAATTTTTGGTGGGGAGAAATTCTACCAACAGTAGATGATGACTGATTTAGGAACCACTAAGGTAAATCTGACATATCCAAGTCTTTGCAGCTGGATGGGATACATCCCAAGGTGCTGGAAATGAATTTGAGGAGGTATAGCTGCTACTAAGGAATTAGTGGTTGCAGTGCTGTCCTCCAAAATGTAGTAGCTTATCTTGCTAGATGAGGGCACAGTGACTGTTTTCACCTCAGGTTTGTTAAAGCAGCTGCTTTCAACTTTTCAGAGAGGCGAGTGTGCCTACACAATGTGTGACTGGATACAGGAAGGCAAATATTGAAAGAGTGTTTATATCATTGCAGTAAATTAGATTACTGGAACTGACTTCAACAGAATTATACTGAAATTACAGATTTTATTTACATATTCCTATTCAAGCAGCAGTCTTTATTTTAACTTCAAATTACTTTTTCAAACACCCATGCAGTTATGTATTTTAAAAATCTAAAACCACAGCATTACTTCTTTAACAGTTTGCTAATTAGATTCATATTTGTGCTATTAAAGCGATATTTATAATTTTGTCAGTCAGTTACACAATAAAAAATGTGTAATGCTAATACAGCAGATCAAAAATGTTATAAAGTTTTGAGGTTTTATCTCAACAGTTCTCTAAAAGTACTGACAACAAAGATCTAAAGATAGGAAAAAAAAAAAATACTGCATACCGAATGTTTCATTTATCTAGTAACTATTAGGGTGAACGTGTAACACCTGAAAAATAGATAGGCAAAGATGTGAGTTTACTTTTTATTTACCATCCTAAAATAGTATTTCATTCCTGATACAGTTTTGATTGACCCAGTTACAAGATACAACTCACACTAAAGTCACTAAATAGTCCCCTCTCATTCTGCATTCTGTTTAAAATGTTACTGACAGTTGGACTCAATGATCTTACAACCTAAAGCAATCTAAATATTCATCTATTTTATGTAGCAGGTTTCAGACAGTCTGGGTTTCCATGTTCTTGAGAGCATCTGACAGCCTGCAGCCCCAGATGTGCCTGGGTAAGTTGCTGACCACTTACTGGCTGAAAAGTCACACGTGCCATTTGGTCTTCCAAATGTTTAGGAAACAGCCCCTATCTCCTGGAAGAGGGAGCAGACTATTGCAAGCAAATGTGCTCCTGCCAGATTGCCCATCAAGAATGTGTCTTGTCTATGCTCTATCTGGTCAGTCAGACACGTAGGAGTATGCACAGTCTAGCTGGCAATCTGCTCATCAGCAAATGTGCTCTCTGTCCGGGTTTGAAAAGAATTTACTCTTTTCAAGGGCACAGGAGGTCTATCAGTGCACGTGTTCTGCCAGTGCACTCCTCCTCAGCTTTGGGCACAGGCAGCAGCACAGAGAACTGGAGTGGGGGGGCAGGGCACAGGCAAAAAGGGATGCCTTTTATCCCTGCCTTTAGGACATAGGATGACACAGCAGAGTTAAGTACTATAGATTTGGCCTATAGGAGACCTACTTTTTGTTTTTTTAATTACCACTAAAGATGGTATTTAGACAGAAGACAATGCCATTGTTTGTGTCTTGTATATTTGTGATGACAGTTATGTTTTTCCTTCTGAACAGAGCATGAATGATCCTGGGGAGAATCATCCAGCACCATATTCAGCAAGGCTGTAAACATGGATACCAAAAATACCACTAGGGTGCAGATTACTGTAATATTAATCATGTCTCTGCAAAAGTACTTACACACACCTTTACAGGTAGTGCACATTCTCCAAACACACACACACACACACACACACACACACACACACAAAAAACAACAAAAAAACCCACCCCAAAACCCAAACAAACAAACAAAAAACAAACACAAACAAACAAACCAACCAACCAACCAAAAAAACACCAACCAAAAAAACCCCAAAACTAACCACTAAAACTGGCTGAGTTGCCTGCTGAGACCTTACATGGGCAACAGTAACCAGAAACTGCTAATACCTGACCTTCATTCAAATAGCTCTGCTTCAGCAACTCCATTTAATTTCAGAACTTCACTTTATCTCTTTATCCTTACACTTTATCTAGCATTGTGGTGACTCCTTTCATGTCCTATGTCATGGCTGAATAATTCAATGGCAAGTAAATTCCTTACATTTCTCTTCCACAGCCTTCAGCACTAAATGCTGATTGATACTTTCTAGACCTCACTAAGAAGATGTTTACATTTTTCCTTCAACACCATCACCAAGGAAAGGCAGTGACTCAGGCTGCTGCAAAAGGCACTCCATGTCTGTTCTAAGCATGCTCTCAGCTCTGGCAAAGTGCTCCAGCTGGTATCTCTAAGTATTTAATGCACCTAATTTTGAATACATTTGGAGTGCTTGTAAGCTCTTCAGCTGCTAAAACCAACTTGAGGGCACACAGCTAAAACTACACTGTAAATCTGTATTTTGATTTTTGATTTTTCAGATGTTTGCTGAAATTGATTATTCAGTAAGCGAAACAAGAATTAGGTCACCCAGAGGTAATGTATTTCCCTACCTCCCTCTCAAATAAGAGCTATATTCTGTAAGGTGAAGTGTATGATTGCAAAGCTTATTATGTTTTGGGTATATATCATTATAGCCTCAGTATCATTTCTCCCCAAAAACCTGTCATTTAATAGGCCTTAATAATTCTATTATTATAGATATATTATTCTATAATGCTAGTTAGATTCATATAAACAAAAGCCCAGTATACATGTAGAACATGCACATTCCTCCTACCTGTTATCAAATACACATTGTCCTGTGTAGATTTCAGAGGACACAAATCACTGCAACTCAGGGCATTTATAAATATTTAACTAATTAAATACAATGTTCATACAAGCATCTGCCTAAGAAGAGGGAGAACTAACATTGTTCACTGCAAGTTCCTTCCTTTTGGACTAGAATTTGAAATACACATGATATGCATGGTGGCAGCAGAGTGGCTTATGATTAGTTGGCACAATCCACAATCCAGAGTATTTATTACATGCTGACTATATAATTTAAAAGATATTTCTATATTGCTAATCCCATAACATACAATGGAGAGACAAAAGGTGACTTTCCCCACCACATTCTGAATTGCTAAAAATACCTACCACAATATTTAATTCCATGAGTAAGGCAATGTGGGCAGAAACTGCTGGTTACAGATTAAGTTTACAACATCAAAATTTCAACAACTTCTCTACCCAGGGAACAGTAATAATGGTGTATCCCATTGGAAGGTATTAGGTGTCTTTAAAATAGTTAAGTGATTTGGTTTCTTTTAATTACTTCCTGCCAATATCCATAATTTTCTCTGAATGTCCAAAACTAACTTAAAATTCAAGATAAAATTGCTATTGTTTTTATATCATAAAAAAGGAAAGATTAATGACATATTTCAGTAATCTAGTAATAAGTGGCTTTTTTCATTGTTCAAGCTGCATGCAATCCTCAGTGGATCTTAGATGTAGGTTAAAAAGGTATTTAATGCCTGTTTTTCAGTTGCCAAGGTCAAGCATCACCTAGTATGTGTAGGGGAAGAGGAAACACCTGTTGGAATAATTTATTTGACTAACAAAAAGGTTAGGATTAAAACCCACTAATTTCTTTGGTCCAATACTGAATGTCAATTAAACAATATAGGTATTTGTTCAGTTTGAAAAAATTTCCTTCCTTTACTTGTGGGCACATTCATGTATATCCTTGATTAGTGGATCTGGCAAGGGAATACTATGATTTGTCTTTTTTTTTTTCATGTCTGAATAAGCTCTGAGAATGAATATTTCTATTTTTTGAAATTTTGGGGTTTTTTTTCCCAATAAGTGTTCTAGAAAATTCACAAACCTTTAACTCCCAAGACTCCTTTGTTTCCGTGGAATTTCTCTACTAACAAGATTAGAATACATCTCAGGATCAGTGATTACACATGAAATTGTAAGGTACAGCAACCTTCAGCATCTAAGTCTCACTTGCAAGTTTTTAGAAAATATTAAATGCACATCACCTGACTGCAGTTTCTTTAAACTTTCTGTGAAATCAGACTAAAATCTTCTAGACTAAGAGTAAAAAAAAACCCATTTAAATTGTTTAATTTACAAATTTAAATTAATAAAAATATAGACATTTTATTTCATTTAAGTGTGGAAGATGCTCTTTTTGCCTTTCTAGCGTCAAAAGGGATTTCAACAGAGCCATGATTGTATTCCACATTTTTAATACTAAGAAAATATTTGCCAAGCAAAGGAGCTCAGCAATTGGACAGCTTTTTACCACTGTAAAGCAGAGAGAGAATGCTTTGTCTCAAATAGCAGGAGGTCTTACAGGAGAAAAGATGATGTACATGCAT
Source organism: Acrocephalus scirpaceus scirpaceus (assembly GCA_910950805.1). NCBI lineage: Eukaryota > Metazoa > Chordata > Aves > Passeriformes > Sylviidae > Acrocephalus > Acrocephalus scirpaceus. The sequence goes on from OU383773.1 coordinate 91,774,895, forward strand.
GTTCCATCCTTTTTTAGGACTAAGGGGAATGGTAAATGGAAAGCACAGTTTTACTCAGCCTGGCCCAAAAGACAGGATGCTATAGAGATGACATGCAAGCTGACAGCACACTGAGCATGTGGACAAACTTATCTTACAAAAGAAATTTAAAAACCCCAAACATATTTATATGGCATGAGCATTAGTCTGTATCCCTCTAAATTTCAGAAGCCTGTATTATTCACTGGAAAATAATAGTGTACTACTATAGTAGTACTAACAGTATTACTTTTTATAATAACGAGTACACTATTCTTGCAGTTCTTGTTTTTAACCGCTCCACTGCTCTGTGTTTCCTGAGAAAGAAAAAAGTTCAATAACGGGCACATATATGACAAATTCAATTTCTTTTTTAGGCCATGGAATATATCCATTGTCATATGATGGACAAAAATTATTATTTGAAAGAGAGCAGCTTTGTGATTTGCAATTCTTCTTTCCTTTTCAACAGAAAGGCAGCTATTTTTAATCAGAACAAATAATTAGAAGAAACAAAACTCATGGAATGGAAAGGGGCAAGTTGTCAAGAATAAAATGGAATTAGATGTTGCTCAGTTAAATTGTCAAACATATTAACAAATTCTATCTGGAATGTTAAATAGAATACTACATTTACTAATTTAGTTACAAAAGAATACCCGTGTCAGTTGCATGTATTTATTTATTTTATCTACAGCATTGTATAAATTATGATTTTTTTTTGTGGGCTAGTTCAGCTGATAAATAATAGAACTATTAGGTCAAAAATAGCATTAAAAATCTGGAAGAAGTGATATTAGGTCCCAAATACTTCACTATACTATTGCCACAGGTGAAACTAGAGCATGGCTGTTAGAAGGAAGCTGTAATGATGAAAACTGATTGTTTCTCCTTCTCCAGATGATTCCATGCACAGCATCACCCTTCACCAATGGTCCTCACACCTTAACTTCTGAGAATTAACTTCAGTATTATTTTACCTTTGTGGAAAATGATTACAATTAAATGCATATGACAGAAACTAGTAACATTAAAGTTACTACTATTAGGTAGTCCACCGATTTGTAACCAGAAACTGAAATTTATTATCCTGTCTTTCAGAGAAATAAAGACAATAAATATGACATGGTTAATAAATATATATTTCAGATTAAATTCTATCTTCCTGTACTAATTTTCCACTTGATTCAGCAAGAGCTGTACAAGCAATAACCAACATAGCTAAAAGGAAGATACTTGAGAAACACACCTGAGTTTGGTTCTCCCCTTGACTTCTTCTTTCACGGACTCTTGGCAGAGGTTTTCTTTCAACTTTTTGCTTGTGAGCCAAATCTAAATAATTTGCTTTATCTTTCACAGAGTCACTGTGGTGAAAAGAAAGAGTAAGAGAAGGTATTTCAGATGTTTCAGATGTTTCAGCTGCAGAAAACAAAAAGAAAAAAGGATTAGTTCAATATCCCAAGTGAAACCATATGTATTTAATATTCAATGTGATGGATCACAGGTTCCAATAGATCTCATTATAGGAACAATGTAATGAACCTTAAATGCAATGAACTTAAAATACCTCAAATTAGATAACTGAGAATGGAAAACTTTGAATGGAATTATGAAAGGTCCTGCAAACACTGATGAAGGTGAATATTAAAACATGTATTCCCATTCAAGTAGCGTTATTTGAAAGGGAGTAAATTCAATTACATAGCACCTCCTTTAACCAGAGGTTATTCAGAAGACCACTTCAGAACCATTGCCATTTACATATGGCTTCCAAATAATGAGCAGACTCCAACTATTTTGGGCTGGTGCTGGCAGGCAGAGCATCAGCCTTCATGTCTTCAAAAATAACATATTAATATATCTTCCAAAAGCAACAGTGTAAGAGCTACCAATTTTATTTTATAAATATGGTAATTCAAACCATTTTGAATAAATTCAAGTTAAATGTCTGCATCCAAGTCCTACAAGATGGCAAGACATGCTGCTAAGTCATTTATGTTTTAACCTGCAGTCAACTCTGTAACAGCCATGACCTCCCCACCATTTTTAAAAACCCTCAAAGTTTATTTCAGGTTTTGCTTGAGTTTCAAAACTAATTTGTTTTCCCACTTGACGAACAGATTGCCTTTAAACCTCAAAAAGGGTTAAAGGCTTTTTTACCTCCCAGACAGTTTTTTTCTGTTCAAATTTAAAACTTGGACTCCTGCTAGACATGTATCTTGCGAAGGCCTTTAGAAGAATTGACAATATACAGAGGTCAAATAAGTATCAACAAATAGATTTTAAAAGTCTGATATATTTCATGCATATTTATTCTAGAAAGCCCAACATTTTAAAAATATGGAAGTAAATGTGAATATTTACACACTCAAAATGTACTAGCTACCGCTTTCCATAATTCTGGGAGATTGGGATGTGAGAAAAAACCCAACACATCTACTAGTGCTAAAATTAAATTTTATATTGGAAAAGCTCAATTTCTACTCATGTCTTTTGGACTCATCACTGGTACAAGTGTCTTATAAACAATTCTTAGTATATTTATTTTTAGCTGTAATTTTATGATTTCTGTAAGTTTTAAACAAGCATGAAGTAATTGATTAGTTTGCTTACAAAATTGTACGTAGGCTGTATGTTCATCTGTCATTCTTTCATTGCTTTTTTTCCTGGCAGCTCTAGAGGCTTTCCAATTTATTAAGAAACGTCTTTCCATTTCGTGAATTTCTTTTCCATCGAGGGATTCTGCAAAAGAACATTTTCTGTGATACAAAGTGAACTAAAGGGCTATACAAAGTTGTATGTAATGTGTATTGGCTCTATATTTATTCTCTTCAAGTCTTTTTTTCTTTTTCTAGTATTTTGGTAAAGAAAAAATACCCAGTAAAGATTGATATTCACATTGAAGCTGCAAGAGTGAGTTAACATGTCTTAATTATAAAAAAAATCTACAGTTTTTATAATTGTCAAGGGAAATATAGTTATTTCACATGCAAGACTTTCTATAAAGTTCTGCAGAAAAGTTATGCTCTTACACAGGGTAGAGATAGATGCAGAAATCCAGGTTGAGAGGGAAACTGCACATCTTAGCAATCAAGGAATTCTACTGGTCATGAAGACAGTCACACAGATCTGCCTCTCTCAGGTTAACTTTACTCATTTACATGCCATAAAGCTTATGGTCTATGATTCATTGGTTGCATCTGCATTTTTGAGTCAGCCCAAATGAAATACCTCACATGGCCACAAATTTACATTGCATTAGAACTGTCCTAAGGCACTGTTATTTTCATAGCACAGATAGGCTTTTTCTTTTTCTTAATAGTGAATATTTTGTGCCCTGAGAAAAACCAAGTTCTGTGACTGTAACTTTAAAAATAATAGCCACCTTTGCTCAAAAAAGTAAAAAATTAGCAGATTTTTTTACTTATTCCTACAGTAGAAATATTTAGATATAGAAGAATCAGTTTCTTCCTTTCATGCTAAAATTTTATGCAAAATAGTAATGTAAACTGCACCATAAGGTTTAAGATTAACAAATACACTCACAACATAAGTGTGAACTGCTTATAAGTTTAAGGATGGATGTTATATGACAAATTCAAATACAGTAAGGTGGGACCTGCACAAATGGCACTGTACCACAAAAACACTTTAGCGACTACTACAGATTGATAGGGGAATAGATGAAACTGATCTTTGAAAATCAGTTTCACAACATCTGGAATATGAACACAAAAAATTCTCTTGTGACAATCTCACCAATCATCTATTATAAAACAAATGATTACTACTGCTAATACCAAAAGCCAAACAAGATGGCTTGTGAAGCTGATTACTGAAGCAGTTTTAGCTTTCTACATAAATTAAAAATTCATGATTTGACATAAATATTTATTATGGTAATAATAAATAATAATGCATGTTAACTGTGTTTACATGCATAGTGCTATTCAAGAACAATTAATTTTTCAGTTGTTTTCTAAAAGAGTGGGGGTTATGAGGGGGCTATTGATGTAATTTTTTACCTAAAGTCAGTGACTGTACTATAATCCTATCCTTATACTTTGGTTTTTGGCAGATGGGGTTTCCTGTAAGATCTATTCTGCGTAGCTTTGTCCATTTTTTCAATACAACCTCCAAATCCTGCAATTAAAACAATAACAGAACATTGTGATTATGTTTCCCCCTCCAGAGTAAAATTCAACAGTAATATGATTTGTTCAGCCAGGCCCAAATCCTGTACACAGAAATGACTTCAATGACACTATTCACATGTATTAATATGCACATTAGGAATGTGCATTTTCAAACAGTGGTCCACAGCATTCCCTGAATATATCAAAATTGCACAGAAGAAATGGTGATTTTGGAAGATGCTGCATTTTAAGGATACAGTAATGCCAGTGATACAAAATTACCACTTCAATCCCACTGATAAGCACCCAAAGCCTAGTAACTACCAGTGAAAAAAATTGTATAATATGCAATGTCTGTTAATGCATCCCCAAGGTCTTACAGAGCCCTTAGAGTATCAGTGTGTGGAAGAAGAAATGCTTTATACAGATAAAGAACAGACTAAAAGAAAAGCTAAAAATCATGCAATCCACAGTGGACTGCCTCTCTCTTTAGATATATGTAGAACTGTATTTTACAGGAGAAACAGTAATCCCCCCCTACCTAACTGTGGGTGGTCAGTTATAATATTGGCCTACACAGTGAAATTAGTGAAATATACCTTTCTCCATCTGTGTTTCTGTCTGGTTACCCAGGGGCAGTATGACCTAGATGAAACTACTCTGTCTTTTAAATACCATAAATTGAAGTTAAAAACATGCAAAGTTTAGCAGATTGTTCCTTTCTACTCAGACACCTTACTTTCTGAAATACTTCCTTTCCAAAATTTCATTTAACTCCCATTCTTGACAGGCATTCCTTGTATGTGTGAAAAGTGTAAGGAGGAATTCAAGACAATAGGTATAAATAGGAAAGAGGATTTGTGTTCTACTGTTGTAATAATTTGGAAAAACCTACTAATCATGCTGTGATGGATTCTAAACCGCAGAGTGTGTAAAACTTTGTAGCTTGATGCCAACAATGAAGTCTCTAGCAATCTAGGTATCTCTTAGCTCCTTCAAATTTAGAAAATTGCTTGGGTAACACAAGCAGGGAGAATTCTGCTTTTGCTGGCTCATCTCCCTTGGTAGAAAATCCTCTTGGGAAAATTCTATGGGTTATATAATATATGTTTAGAAAAATCACATGGAAGAGAAAGTGGCAGCACAGCCTCATACCTCCAAACCATATAATTTTGGTCTATGATGATGGTGATATCATTTATTATTATTCAGTAACAAAAATGTATTTTTAGAAAATTAGAGAGCAAAAGTCTGGTTCTGTGAGGATCAAGACTGATAAAACAATGCAAGAAACTCTGAGGACTAGTCCACATGAAGAAATGTTAATTCCCGTAATGGGTTTCAGCAAAGCTTAATCAGCATGTATCAGGATAGCAATGTTATAACCCCCATAGTTTAGGTGCTAACACTTAATCACAAACAAAATTTAGGGGCAAAATATTTTAGGCTAGACTTACTAAAAAAGAAAAATCATTTAGCAAGTATATTTATTTATCCTTACCTAAGCATTCAGACACTATCATTGAAGTCTGTAATGTGGTCTAGATTTCATTAGAAAGAATTTTTCCAAGTAATAGTTTTGCAACACAAAGTTGTCTATTACTGAAATAAAATGTATACAGTTTAACTTTGATGAATGTATACAGAGTCCTGTAGATTTTTGTTAGCTGTTACTTACTTGATAAATGACCCAGAACATGCTTACTCCAGTGTATGTTTATCTAAGAGCACACTAATCCTGTGCTGAAATATGATTACCCTTTCGATACGCTCTAGTTGTTCATTGCCTTCCTGTCTCTAATAAAGTGCTTTCACTTCCCAGCCTTTCAATAAGCTGTACTAAAGGGACCAGACACTCTTCTGGGCAGGCTCCGTTTGATAAATGATCATGTCATGCTATCACTTTGAGGTCTGCTACAAAATACTGACGAGCAAATTATATTCCATCGGGGAAGGTGGGGAGGGGGAAGGGCAAGTGCCTGAGCCGGCAGCTGTAGTGCTGGCAATAACTTTCTTACCAATTAACGGTGGCCATTTAAGAATTGGTATTTGACCATTATGCTCCAGTTTTTATTGGAAACGTCTAATCCAACTGCCCCAGCTACATCTACAGACAGCAATTTGTCACCAGTTTGATTATCTGTCATAATCTATATGAGAAAATCTATAATTTTTCTCTTGTTCCTGACTCAATTCTAAAGAGAATGAATTCATCTTTTGTGATATCCTCTTGCCATAATCAATACTGGGCAGAGGTTGAATAAATTAAAGACTTGGGAAATACAGATTTTTCCAGGTATTTCTAGCTATATTTTTTTTTATCTACCCAAATACTCACACAACTCATAATCTTTCCAAAACTAATGAACTTAAAAAATAAATTATATTCTGGCTTTTTGTAAAAAGGAATAGTTGTGGGAGGTTTTTTTAATAGTGTTTTAAAAATTTTCTTTTATTCCAACCCAAATGCACTGCAGTCTAGAAGACCTTGTGATCCTGACTAAAGCAAACCAGAACCTCAATACAATGAATAAATGAAGTAGCAAGCAATAGAAAACAAAAAAAACCGCCAATTCTATTTAAATCAATTATATTCTTGATAATTGACCTGAGACATAGTTTTTGCATGTGGTAGCTAGTCATAGTTATTTTGCATGAATTCAGAAAAATTACTTGATTTTTTCTGTCTACTGTTCCAACTTCAGTATATATAAACTTCAGTCAAGTGAAACAAGGTCATATGGCTTAATGTCTGTTAATTATGCTAACAAAGCCCTGTATTAGCCACAACCTTAAGTCCTTGAATTTATTAGTCTTAATTTTCAGCTATGCTGAAATCAAAGTAGCACAGTTGAAAAGCAAAGGAATATGGGTTTTCATAATAAGGTGAAAAAACTGAGAAGTGTTTAAATATAAAATAATTATACAAAATACACAAAAGTGAGGAAAGTCTACAAAAGATTGTATTTCATGCATTTCTTATGCCCTTCATATTTTCCTCTTTCACAAAGAATGCATGTTATTCCTGCAGTTCACCAGACCTGCTCTGACACAAGTAGATCCTCTACAGCTCTCTTCCCACCAGGTGAAGCACAGCTGCGTGCAGAGCTCTCCGGCACTTCCCTGTCATGCAGCACTGCCACGATCTCTGATCAATGGCAGACATTCCTGGGGAAGTTCTTGATGGCAGTGATGGGAAAGCAAGAATGGGAAAATAGGGGATATAGTGCTTTTGGCAAGAAAAAGAGGTATACATCAGAGTTTTGATAAGAGAGGGGCAAGAGGAAGGAGAATGGAGGCAGCTCGTATGGGAATGAAAGAGCCTTTGCTGCATGTAATAAATTCAGCTAGCAGAACCAATTAAGTGTATAGATCTGTATATCCCTAAAATCCTTGCAGCTTTCACAGTTGTAGAATAATGTATGCCATGCAATCATGAAATTCAGAGATGAAAAAAAATGAAGTATACTCAAGATTTCCCTCAGCAATTTTTTTGGAACAGTCAGTGGCTGTATAAGATTGTTCTGTTAGATGTCCACTGTGAGCTAAAGCCTCTTACATGGAGTTAAAACTGACTTTTAAAAAAATACTCCTGGCTTACTGCTTTTTTCAATAGTTTGGTTTTTATTTTTTTAAGAATGTACATTAATGATAAGTAGAGCCTATGAAAATGTAATCCCTTAAAACTCAGTAATTGCAGCTGGAAAGTTGGATATCCACCTGCATTACACTGTATATTAAACACATTTAATATGTTCATTAATTTCACAGGTCTGCAAAGATATGAATAGAAATACCTTCCCTGTTCCATATATTTCAAAACTTGAAAAACTTGGAGATTGTTTAGAAAACACACAGAACAGTCACTTTCAAAATATACTGGAGCTTAATCAGAGTGTAATGGATAGCGAACTCAAATGCTATTTGTATAATTTTTCAACAGTTGTGACCATGTAACATAGAAGTCTACAGGTCTAACTAATTTGGATAAATATAATTCTGGTTTTCCTGATGATTAAATAATGAAATTTTATAAAAATAAATAATATATACACAGTTACTCAATAATGCAGTCATTTTGTCCTCTCCTTATTCTGTTTCAGAGGATACTGTTTTTTCCTCTGAGATACTGCAAATGCTGTCTTCAAACTGGCATCTTCATTCTTAAAATTAATTGGTTCTTTGGCTATGACAATTTTCTTTTAAGATCATCACAGCAGAAGTATATTTTATTTTTAAGAAAGAAAAAGCCAATATAAAAATCTCTGTAATATGTTTTTTTAGAAATGGATTCCCTTTAAAAAGGGAAGATTTGGGGAGATTGTCTATTTGAAAATAGACAATTTTGCTATTTTGCAATTTTTGCTATTTTGATGTAACCAACATATTCAATGTGATTTTAATTATTCAGCAAAAACCTACATGAATTGTATTTTGAAGTAAATTCAATCACAACTGCCAGCCAGGACTTGAAATACAAAGCATTAACAGTTCTATAGTAAAAAAGAAGGGCATCATTCAACATTTTTTAATATTAAAGTGTAAAAAAAATAAAGAGTCCAAATAGACTAAATTCATCTAGATAACTGATAGGTTATGCACACAAAATACTGCAATCTCCTTACTTGTAAAGAGAGTTGCCAAATTCTCTCAACAATCTGTTAAAAATGCGTTGTGTTCTCAGAAGTAATAAGAATAGTAATTTTAATAATTACTAACCAATGAAAGTTAAGTTTACTAAGGAAATAAAATGTTTATGCAAACCAGAAATGAAAGAGTTTATTTCAATCAATACTTTGTCTTGGTGACTTGGGTTACTATTTAAGCCAATTCATTTCAGTATTAATTAATAAAAATAAAAATTTTGACATCCTAGGTAAATGCTTCTCCATTTTTACTCTCAGTAAGATTTTTATATGATAAAAGACAGCACCCTTGACAAGCTGGATTTAGTAACTGCAGAAGTAAAATTTCGTTTTACTTATATATTTAGTGATAAAGATGAATGTGACTAATTTCTTAACACCTATACTTAATAATAAAAATATTTACTTTAATACCTTCATATGTTTAAGTCGATTGTCGACTGCTTTAAGATAAGAAAGATTTTCCAAAACTGCCAGTTCTTCTAATTCATCAATGTTGTTATTGCTGATATTCAATACAGACAAAGATTTCTGAAGGGAGAAAAGCAGAAAAAGAAGCATTTTTTTCATGCCATGTATGAGTCAAGTTGTAAATTGTTACAGAAAATTATCTTCAAAGATGAACAAACATATGAAGAAGAAACATGCAAACACCACCTCCACATACCATACAGATAGTTTTATGCTGGTGTCCCACCCTTTCCTAAAATGTAATTTATTCTGGTTTTGAAGTGAAACCAAAGTAAGATTGTTTCTCAATTATTTCAGAAATTCTTAGTAAAACAGAATTTATTTTTTTAAAACATGTTCAAATTCTTTACGGAGTTCTACAAGTGCTACAACTATACTTTTGAAGTATGAAACATACATTGAAAGTGACTGCCTTTTCATAGAATCATAGAATGGTTTGGGTTGAGAGGGACCTTAAAGATCATCTAGTTCCAGCCCCCTGCCATGAGCAGGAACACCTTCCACGAGACCAGGTTCTTTAGAGTCCCATCCAACCTGGCCTTGAACACTTCCAGGGATGGGGCATCTACAACTTCTCTGTGCAATCTATTCCAGTGTCTCACCACCCTCACAAGCAGAGATTTTCTTCCTAACAGCTAATCTAAACCTGCCCTTCATCAGTTTCAGGCCATTACCCACCCCGTGTCCTGTCTCAGCCCACCCTTGTGGAAAGCGCCTCTCCAGCATTCTTATAAGCCCCCTTTAGGTACTGAAACGCTGATGTAAGGTGTCCTTGGAACCTTCTCTTCTCCAGGCTGAACAACCCCAACTCTCAGCCAGTCTTCATAGCAGAGGTGTTCCAGCCCTCTGATCCTCTCTATGGCCCTCTCTGGACTTGCTGCAGCAGATCCATGTTCTTATACTGTGGGCTCCAAGATTGCATCTGAACTGCAGAGCTGAAGCCCATATGTGCTACCCACATAGTCTCATTTAGCTGGACTACACTGCTTTTCTTTCAGGCTTGATCCTACAAACCTCTTGGTATCCATACCTCTGATCCTCACCCCCTCTCTGCAACAGTACTGAGTCACATATTGCACTCTGCCATTTGTAACAGACAATAGTTACAGAGATCTTTACATTTTAGATAAAAATCTAAATGTATTTCAGGTGTTTATCTCGGGAAATACCAATATAGTTTCACATAAAAGGAAAAAGTTTATATCTCTAGAAAATGAAAGGGGACTCCTAATCCAGTGAGTTTAGAATTATACAAGCAATAAGACTTACCATTAGTTGGAAGATCTCTATTTCAGCAGTTTAAGCAGGAAAACTAACCCCCTTCAAAAATTACAAGTATCATTCTGATAAACACAGTTTATAAACTTAATCTTCTCAGTCAGATTCATGATATTGTCATCATCAAAATATTTGCCTGTGGTACACACAGAGCTATATAGCCTCACGCTTTTATCTCTGATACCATTAGAAGACCCAGAAACAGATGAAGAAGTAAAAAGCAATGCCTTAAAAAGGGTCCAAACACTTAGCACTTGAAGCATAAAATAGAATATTTTTTACATTTAGCCTCCACAAAGATGTTACATTGTGAAGAATGCAAAGTTGTTTCATAGAAAACAAAACAAACCCCACATCAAAAGGCCTTAAGTAAAAGCCACAAAGAGCAAAATCTAGACCAGGCTGCTGAAAAACATGGAAGAGTTTATTATACGTTATTATCCTGGGAAGATTATAGCTATAAAAGTTCCCTTTACTTTGATAATTTCTCCAATATAGAAGGAACAAAGTAAAAATGCTCTCACAGTAATGATTCATCTCTATTAAAGAAAAACAGCAATACATGTCTTGGACTACATAATCTCAAAACAGGAAAAAAATAGATAGGTCAAATACTTATGATATACATGTGAACAAAAGAACTCACTTTTTAGTGAGTTTTTCAACTTCACAAAAAAAGGCTCACCAAGCCCTGACTTCACTTTGGGAGATACAGCAAGAGGAAAATTTATAGTACAGAACCACATCCATTAGCAAATAAAGCCTACTTTTTACCCTCTTCAACTATATGATGTTTTCTGAGCAATTAACATGTTGAAAGACAACTTCAAAAAGATTTCCTGACCTCTTGACATAACACAACATAGAAGAACCGTGGAACTAAAACTTAATGTTTTTGATTGTGTTGTTCTTAATATCCAGGGAAAAAAGCTGTTTGTGCCCCTTTTTTCCATTCTATTTTTTCTACAGAAATACAAAAGGCAATAAATAAACAACTATACCAATTAAACCACTGAAATATCAACAAACTAATTCACTACAAATGAAACAGACTAAGAAAACTAAAAATGATAAATTCCAACTCCTTTTTCAGTTTATTCACATTCTGTTGGTATAGGGCATCCCCACACTTCCTTAATTCCTCTGTCTCTTTATTCTCATTTTCATTGTTCATAATGAAAAAAAGATGAAGTAGAATTTGCTGGACTCCTTATAAGAGAATTAGGGTGGGAGTCCCTTGGTAGGACTTGAAATAATGCAAACAATGGGCAAAGGAGGAAAACAGAGAGTGATCAAGTCCTAATAATTTCTCCTAAAAAATACTGATCTCCTGATAATTGGCTCATTTAAATTCTCAAAATGTACTTACTGCCAGGGAGTTAAGAGATACTGGATCAAACAGAAGCTTTTCACCAAGAGGGAGATGTTGACTTTCAATATGTAGCTCCCTTAGTTCTCCTACTTTATCCAAACCCTCTACTACAGTGATATAGTTGCCTCCTAGGTACCTACAGAATTGAACACAAAATAGATTTAGTATCCTTTGAAAGTAAGAGCAAACACATTATATAAAGAAAAATATTTTTCAAGCATTATTGAATAATACTTGGAAATTATGATAGAAAAAGTAAAAAACCTAGCGTACAAATAGAATATACACTTAACTGATTTAAGCAGGTTTTTTGCAGTTTTATCTACTGCTATTATTATTATTACTAAACTGAAAAAATAAAATAATTTAAATGCAAATATACATGTCAAGATGATATGTCATTACTTTTAACACAGAACATCTCATCAAAAAATAATAAGAAATTACTTCTGTTTGAAAAGCAAAGTTTAAGAGCTGAAAGGGCCTTAATGGCTACAAAATTTACAAAACTTCTTAAGTATCATAACTATGTTTTTTACTAGTAAAATAAATACATTATTTACAACTTACAGTTTTTCAAGTTTTTTCAGCAATGAGAGATTTTCTATACTTGAAATACGATTGTTCTGAAGGTAAAGGTGTGTTATATTTGAAGCAAAATCCAAGTTCTGGATTTGGTTGATTTGGTTATCATATAAATATAGAACTCGCAGATTTTTACAGAAAGAGAGGTCACCCTGAAATAAACAATAACATGCTAATGTTCACTCACTGCCTGCTTCTGGAAGCCATTGATTGTTCTTATTTTTAAGTTCTGATGCATGAGTTATAAATTTTCACCTTTAGTAAACGTTTCTTAAAACTACTTTTCCAAGAAAAACAGAGTTATTATATATTGTCAGTTATCTACAGATTGAAGACTGAAATCTGTCATTACTATTCTGCCATTCTGAGGACTACAGGCATCACCAGCAAATACACCACATCCAGTTGTGACTTCATTCCCTTCTCTGTCTTCATCAGAGGGGTTTCCTAAAAGAACAGTTTTTAGTGTAGTTGTCTCCATTAAACTGCACTGATGTAACCAGAAACCAGTTCTTGGCAAAGAATTATTGATTCATACAAAACTTTGTACTTCAACCTATTTTAATATATTTCTAAACTCAAGTTTTCATTCAAATGTTGAGTTTCTTTGAACATATTCCTATGAAGCAACTAAAAGGCCACTCCTCATGAAGGTTTCTGTAAAACTTGTAAAACTTTGCTGTGGCAGCTGATCCAATTAATAACTCGCTATGGCTGTGCACGATCCTAGGAGTGGGCTGAACAAACCCATTTGCTTGCAGGGATCCGTTCACACAGAACAAGGGATTTCTTCCTGACTGAAACCATGCTTTTAGAGCAGAAATTCACCACATTCAACAATGCAACTGTACAGGGCTCAGCAGTTTCAAAATTTACTCAGTATCTTGAGGGGATCTGAATTAACTCAGAACTTATTGAAACCTGTATACATTTCCTATTATTAAACTCAGAGGAAGGAGAACTGGGTTAAGTTTGCAGGTTTAGTCTTTGAAAATGAAAAGCTCATGGATTATTTTTTAAATGAGTAAGCCCCAGGGAGCAATTTAAAAAAAAAAAAAGTATATTTTTAACCTGGCTAATTTGAAAAAGCCACTATACCAGTCCAAAATTGTTAACCTCACTCGGGTCATTTCCTGTTCCTGAACTCTCCTTTCCTTTCTCAGACTTCCTCTGAAATTTAAGGAATAAATCACAGATAGATTGAAAAGATTGTGCTGTGAGTTAACAAATTTGTAAAACTTGGCTTTCCTTGTTTGTCTGTCCAACAATGAGCACCTCATCATAACAGTAACTACAAAACATTAGAGTAGCCAGTTTAAAAAGAATAATAAAAAATAAATCTTACAATTGAATCTATATTTTTATCTGACAAATTCAGATGAGTTATTTTTTGCAGATATTGTCCAAAGTCCTCTTCACTACGATTCTTGTGACCAGCATTTTTAGCAATTAGGTCCATTGTTAGTCGAACCATGGTTATGTAATAAGTCAAGCTGCTCTACTGCTTCTTTTAATAGTGTATTCCACGTGCTCTTCTCAGTAGTATTACAGAATGCCTTAAAAACAAAAAAGAAAATGTTATACTACTTTTATCCCAGATCTTCAACAAAGCTTACACGTGTACTTCAAATCTTACATATCCTCACCAACGCCCTTTTCTTTTACAGCGCTACTATGTTGCATATAAAAACCTATCCCTTTTATTGCTGACATTTTATCAAATTTTTGGTGTATTAATAAACATTTTAAACAATTTTTCTATTTGATTTGTTGATTCAGTTTGCTTAAAAATATTATATCCTAGTTTTCATCTTTTTCATACAGAAATATGAGCACAATACTCCACAGCAGGCACAATTCTCACACATAGTAGCTAGTTAATGGAAGCTCATAATCTGATTATAAATTAGGAAATACAGGGCAGTCCATAACGGGTTTTACAGGCTGCGAGAGGTGGTTTTAAGCTACAGGACTCTATATATCTGTACAGCATTTTTGTCATGCATGCAACTCCATGTTCTGCATCATCAAAAACTGTGAGTTTTTCCCACTAAGGCATATTACAGAGGCTCTCACAACAATACCAACTTTTTTCCAAACTCTGGCTAATATAAGTGATCTTATAAATAATGGAATGGGGGAGAGAGATGAAGGCAAGTGGCTAGCATTGAACTGGAGGCATAAACGATTTAGGGATAAAGATACCCTAACAGATATAACTTAATGACTCAGAATAGAAAGGTCACCTATTAGCAAGCACATATACCAATGTACATTATAGCTTATCCACAAAAGCCCCACATAAGTGTATCAGGACAACTGAGGAGACAGCAAAAAGCATCCAGTGCTAAACCTCGCACAGAGAATCCTTGCCAGCATTACAATTAGGAGAAACTGAAGAAAAGCCAAGATCGAGGCTGTGAAGGCAGAAGAAACTTCCTTTCTTAGTAAACAAATCTGAAGCTCAGTAGCTCTCCTTTATCCATGCGGGATTTGCTTTTAACTTTTATTTTAAAAGGAGGGGATGAAAGAGAGCTGAAAGTACATTGTGGGTTGCCTATTTTTCTACTGTGAATTTCTTGCTTTTTACATAAAAACACCTTTCAGACCCTCTTCTCAGACCTTCTTCCAAACCCAGCAGAATAAGCGAGGGAAGGCCGGGCAGGTCTCCTTCCCTCGGTCCCGCAGCTCCTTCCTACCTACAGCCGTGCGATTTCAGGCCGCCCTCCCCGTTCCGTGCCCCCACCACCAACCGCCTCCCAGCACGGCCGGTGGGAAGGCGGCTCTGATGGCGGGCACGGGCCGGGATCCGCTCCAGGCGCCCTCCCGGGAGGAAGCGCCCCTGGCCCGGCCCCGCTCGCCCCTCAGCCCCCGGCCCGCGCGCGCCGCCGGCCCCCGGTTGCCGCGGCAACCGCACGCCAACCGCCGAGAGGCGGAGCGCTCACCGCTACCGGCTGGGCGCGCGCCCCTCGGACCAATCAGCGCCGAGGAAAGGGAGCAGGGGCGGGGCTTTGTGCGCAGGCGCAGCAACGATCCCCGGGCGGCCTCGGGCGGGCTGGTGTCGCTGGCGGGCGTGTTGAGAGGGGGGCCTGGGGTATCCCGAGTTGGAAGGGACCCGCAGTCCTCATTCGGTCTAACTCCTGTACGGGGCACCCGAGAAGTTACACCATGTGCTTGAGTGCATTGTTCGTATGCTTCTAGAACTCTTGTTAGGCTTGGTGTTGTGACCACTTCACGGGAGAGCCCATTCTAGTCCCCAACCACCGTCTGGTTGGAAAACCTTTTCCTTATACCCAACCTGAACCTCTTCTGATACAGCTTCAGGCCATTCCCCCGACTCCTGTCACTGGACGCTATAGAGAAGAGATCAGCGCATGACCTTGCACTTCCCTCGTGAGGAAATTGTAAACTGCAATGAGGTCTCCCCTCAGTGTCCTCCAGGCTGAGCAGAAAAGGTGACCTCAGCCACTCCTCATACAGCTTCCTTTCCAGTCCCTCACTATCCTCCCTGCCCTCCTTTGGACCCTCTATAACAGCTTAATGTAATTTTTATATTTTGGTGCCCAAAACTGCACACAGGACTGTTGAAAAATGTGGATTATGTAAAAAAAAATTTAAGGATGTTCTTTCATGTTTGATCTTTGAATACTTTCATGTCCAATCAACAAAGGGAGGTTTAACTTGTGAAACAGCAGCTAACAAGCAAACTCTAAGTGGTATCTATGATATTTAGAAGAACAAATTAGTTGTTTGTAGAATTACCTTGTAAAAGTTTAGGGCTTGACATACTTCAATGATCTGAGACCAAGGGGGAGGTTAACAAAGCTTGGGAAAAAGGATGCCGACTGATACTGGACACAAAGAATGCAGAATTTATGACCTACAAAGACATCTGGCAGAACTCTCAAGATAAGGTAAAAACTAATAAAGTCAACTCTCAGCAATTGTGCTGAAATCAGCTCCAAGTGAGTGAAAGGTAATTCCATCAGGGGGAGATCTGCAACCTCCAACTCAGAGACCACCGACCCAAAAGAAGAGAAAGATTTGGCATGTGGACTAATTAACATAAGAAGCAAGAGATTGTTAGCCAATAGAAGAATATGAATTCATTAGAAAACTATGTAACTATTAGCCAATGAACACTAATTCCTTTATTTGCTAAAACATATAAATTGTAAAAAGTTTTGGTATTTCTTGTGCTTGATTTGTGGAATTCCACTAGGCACCCAGGCTTGTGCCATTTTGAAATAAATAATCAATGTCTCTCTCAAGTGTGTAATTACTGGCTTGTTGCACACCAGGTAGTAGATACAATTTTCGTGGACAGCAGGACTCAAGGTGAGGCTACCACAGAGCAGAGTAGGACAATCCCCTCCCTTGCCCAGCTGGCAATGCTGTGCCTGATACACCGAAGGACACAGTTGGCCCTTCTGGCTGCCAGGGCACTGCTGACTCACACTCAGCTTTCTCTCGACCAGGGTCCATAGGTGCCTTTCTGGGGCATTGCTTTCCAGCCTCTCAATCCCAGTCTGTATATATGCTCAGGGTAGCCCCATCCCAGATGAAGAATACAGAACTTGTTAAACTCCCTACTGTTGGTGATTGCCCAACTCTCTAATTTGTCCCAGAAGAAATCTTTGAAACCTGCTAATGCAAATGGACTTTGAATAACATCCCCCACACTGCCCACCCCTACAAAGAGCTCTTTGTCTTATTAATGCCTTAATAAAGCTATGGGTTTTTAAATCTTGTTAATCAGCAGTTTTTCTGTTTGATGTTCCCTCTTCTTCGTCCATGCCAGACTTTTTTTGTGAGCATAGACTACTGGCAAAACCAAGATCATATGGTTCCTTTCCCTCATGCTTGAGCTGGAGAAGTTAATAGTTTTATAAATGGAGTGGATACTGTATTTAACAAAAAGCAAAGTTCTAAAAAAAAAAAAACCTGCGTTAGCAAATGTTTAATGATTTTTAATGGTGAAACATTATTCCAATTTGTGGTTGTTTGTTTGTTGGTTTTGTTTTGGTTTGTGTAATCAATTGTATCACTGTTTTTAGTGCCTTTACAAAAGCCAGTTAATTAGTTGCTGATGACACAAAAGTGGGAGGAGTGGCTGATACTCCAGTGGGTCCTGCTGCCATGAGGAAGGACTTCAACAGGCCTGAGGAATGAGCCAAGGGGAGTCCAAAACATTCACCAAGGGAAAGCCAAAAGCCTGGCCCATGGGAAGGAACCAGCACCAGGTACCAGCAAAGACCATCTGGAAAGCAACTTGGCAGAAAATGACATGGAGGTCTTGGTGGACACCAAACTGTCCAGTGTAGCAGCAAGGAAAGCAAATGGTGTCCTGGACTGCCTAAGAGGAATATTGCCAGTTGTAGAAGAAGAATACTGGCATTTGTGAGCATCTTTTTATTCAGTGCTGGTGAGGCCACACCTGGAGTGCTGGTGTCCAGCTCTGAGCTCTGCAGTACAAGAGAGACATGGACATACCAGGGAGAGACCAGCTAAGGGCTGTTAAGATGATGAAGGGACTGGAACATCTCTCTTTTCAGTAGTAGTTGAGAGAGCTGGGACTGTCCAGTCTGGAGAAGAGAAGGCTCAGGGTGTTTGCTTCCAATGAAACCAAGATTATGACTTCATTTCTCTTATAGGAAAAATGACACAAAATGTTGCTAGAAACAAACCTATTTTATTATGTAAAATATATCTGAAATAACTTGTTCCAAATTATTTCAATTTGGGTTTTATGTTTTCAAAGGTAGTAGATATAAGATTCTCAAAAACATGGAGCAGAGCAGATAGGGGAATAGGAGTTGTGGAGAGTGTCACTCCTTCCTGCTGAGGGGAAGACACTTTACACTTTTGCCTGTTCCAGCATGGGCTTCCCACAGAGTCAAAGCCTCCTTCAGGCATATCCACAGGCTGCAGGTGTCTGTCTCCTCCACCACAGACTTCCATGGGCTGCAGGAGCACATCTTGACTCACCATGATCTTTGCTATGGACTGCAGGGAAATCTCTGCCCTGGGGCCTGGAGCCTCTCCTCCTCCTATCCCCCCTCCTTTTTCTCTGACCTAGGGGTCTGCAGTGTTGTTTCTCTCCCATATTCTCACTTCTATTTCCCAGCTGCTGGTGTTGCACAAGTTTTTTTACCCCCTTCTTAAATATGTTCTCCTGAGGTCCTACCACCATCACTGATGGGCTTGGCCTTGGCCAGTGGTGGGTCTGCCTTGGAGCTGGCTGGTATTGGCTCTATCAGACATGAAGGGAACTTCTGGTAGGTTCTTAGCCAGTATGAGGAAGCCACTCTTGTACCCTACCTCTATTAGCTGTCCTGCTGGGTGAGTCTGTCCTTTGAGGCTATCAAGGCTCTGGCTGCCAGGATAGGGCTGGGAGTGTCTGTGATGAGCTTTGGCCCTATGACATCCTAGGGGACAGGTCACAGTAGGGCTTGTTTTCAGGGCCTGGGCCAGAGGTAAGCACATGAAGGGAGGCTGGGCTGGGCAAGAGCTGGGACAGAAATGTGGATTCTCACCCTGCATCAAGAGCCCAGGCCCCTGCCAGCAGCCTCACCCCTTCTCCTACCTGCTCCCAGCTCCATGCAGCTCCCATACCTGCTTCCTGCTCCTTCCCAGACCCACTGGACCCTTTCTCTCCCTCCTCATCCAGGCCATGGCTGTCCGAGTGTTCTTTAGGGTGGTGCGAAACATCATCATCCAGTACCCGCAGATGGTCAATAGGGAGCTGGATGAGGCCACACGTGAGCGCATGTGGCAGCATGAGGAGATGCTGAGACAGGAGATGACTCGCCTGCTGCAGGAACTGGAGCAGAATGACATGGCCCAGAGACACCTGCTCTTCACTGCCATGCTGCAGTGGCAGAGCTGGGCTGTAGCCCTTGTTGTGCTCTTGGGGCTGTGGTGGTGGCTCCGATATTTGAGAAATCATCATAGAACTGTAGAATCCTAGAATGGCTTGGTTGAAGGGACCTTAAAGATTAATTTAACAATCCTCTCATTCCAACTTCTCTTCCATGGGCAGGGACACCTTCCAGTAGACCAGGTTAATGCCCCATCCAATCTGGCCTTGAACACTTCCAGGGATGAGGCATCCATAACTTCTCTGGGCAACCATTAACCACTATTCCAGTGGCTCACCACGGTCACAAAGAAGAATTTCTTCCTAATGGCTGATCCAAACCTACCCTCCTTCAGCTTAAAGCCATTCCTCCTTGTCCTTTTTACAAGGGCATCCTTTACAGCATGCCCTTGTAAAAAGTCCATCTGTGTTCTTCTTGTAGGCCTGTTTGGGTAGTGGCGGGGGTGCTTTAAGGTCACCCTGGAGCCTCTCCAGGTTGAACAACCCCAGCTCTCTCAGCCTGACTTCATAGGAGAGGTCTTCCAGCCCCGTAAAACTTTGTGGCCCTCCTCTGGACTCATTCCAAGAGGTCCATGCCTTTCTTGTGTTAGGGGCCCCAGACCTGGACATAAGTACTCCAGGTAGGGGTCTGATGAGAGTGGAGTAGAGAGGAAGAATCACCTCCCTCGACCTGCTGGCCACACTTATTTTGACAGAGTCCAAGACACAGTTGGGTTTTCTGGGCTGGGAGTACATACTGCTGAGACATGTCAGGCTTCTTGTCTTTTCTTAGCCCTGCTCATAATTGTGCTTGGGATTGCTCTTACCTGGGTGCAGGAGCTCACACTTGGCCTTGTTGAACTTCAGGAACTTTGCATGGGCCCACCTCTCAAGCCTGTCAAGGTCCCTTTGGGTGGTATCCCTCCTGTCCAGCATGTTATCAAATCACACAGTTTGGTGTTGTCAGTAAATTTGCTGAGAGTACACTCGATCCTGCTATCCATCTCACCAACAAAGATGTTAAACTGTCTGGTCCCAATACTGATATCTATGGCTATGTAAAGCCTATTCAGCTCTAACACTAATAAATGGAATAAATTTATGAATGTTTCATGGATGTTTCATAGAATATGCTGCTGCATATTCTATTCCTTAGCTAGCACACTATTTTTAGACAAAATGTCTACCATAAAACAAGAAGTTTAATATTGATGCTCAAGACTTCGGCTTCTAAATTTGTACTGAGTACAAATTCATTTTGGATCAACAGATGTTAGGAATTTCTTATTCAGACCTCTAAGTGACAAAATGATATAAGTATCTATAAAAATGGTGAATTAGCAGTGTTATCCTCCTCCTATGCACACTTCATGTGTTTGAACACTATTGTCTGCAGACCTGAAGCCACCATCTCAAACTCCCATCTCATATCGACAAGAACAAACAGCATTTTCCCCCACATCTTAAGAAAGGTGGGGAGGAAAGAATGGCATTTTATACTCTTTGGGGTTGAAGTGATTTAAATTTCACTACAGATGATAGTTTACTTTCTTGTTTTACTTAGATGCAAGATATCATTGACCACAATATCTTTTTCCTAAATTTTCCAAGATCACTTACACATCGTCCTGTTTTCCCTATTTTCCATGCACAGTACAGGGCTCTACATTTATTTAGCAACCACAGTGAGCTCTCTGTAAGTTCAGAACAGGAGAAAAGTCTACATTTCATGTTGCCTTCCTTTTGCAAAATTAATTCACATCCTTAGATCTCCTTTTAGAAAGCTAACATACCATATTAGAAGAAAAAAGTCTTTAATGGAGAAGCATTGTATTCAAAAGAACATAGAACTTTGACAGAAGCCACAGTTCAATTCATTGGTTCATTTTCTGTAGCAGCACAGACAAGACATCTTTTTTCCTGTTAGAAGCAAAACCCGGTGCTCTAAATAGCCAGACAGCTTTGTCAAAGGATTTCAGAGATAAATAAAAAACTTTAATGTTTATGAGGAGTAAACAAATTGAAATTGAAATTAGTATAATTAAAAAACCCCCAAACACATCAACCAAACATAAGGAAGGAAAGAGAAAGTTCAACTACCTTTAAACAGACTGCCTTTCAACAGAGAAAGTTCAGTCTAAAGTTAAGATCTTTATTTGTGTCATTTGAACCTTCTAGGACTTCAAATAAAATAAAAGTTTTTATCATATTGCCTGGATTGCATAGCAAACTATGATTGCCTGGTTACAACTACTATAACCTCACAAGTTGTTAAGTTTCTCAAGTCTGTTTTGTGCAGCCCACCCAGTATGCAGGCTGAGGCAAGCAAAACTCTTAACTTAAAACAAGTAGAAGCTTTAAAGAGCAGTTTCTATTTATGCAACATACTACTACAACTAATTTCACAACTCTTCAAATCATCTGCACTACACATTTGCATGACCAGAACAATTAAGCAACGAAATTGGAGCACTTCAGTCAACAAAGACAATGAAGTGGCATCTCAGATCAGCAGCATTAAAATCTGTTGAAGCCTGGAAACAAAGGTGAAGTTATTAGAAAACTATTTGTGTGTTAGAAGAAACATTTTAAACATTTTCTCTTTGTAGGGGTTATTTTTTTGGTTGGTGGGGTGGGGTTTTTTTTTGTTGGTTGGTGGGTTTTTTTTTTTTTTTTTTTTTTTTTGGTGACCATTGTATCTTACCTCCAGCAAAGATGACAATGTAGATTTGGGAAATGCAAAATCCTGTCTACAAAGATGAGTGATAGGAAATAATTCAAAACATCCATTTTCACCATAAAGAAAAAAATAGCTTGGCAAATATTGTAATGAAGTTTGACAAATGAATCAAGAATAGAAAGTAATAATTATTATATGCTGCTATGATTCAGAAACAGTCCAAAGATGTACTGCTATCTCAGAATTATTTTGTCAAACATTGTATAGGTATCTCAGTACTCACACAGTCATTCTTTTTTCTTAAGAAGGTGTAAAATGTTATTTATGTGTTTTTTGTCTCCAGCTGATGATTTACATGAATATTTGTGTTAAACCATTTTTGCTACTCTGAGAGTTTTACCTAGATATCCTAAGAAGAATTTTTAAAGTGGAAAAGGAAGAACTTCCACACAAACTTTGAATAATGAGGAGCTAGTTTGGTGCTTGTATCATCATATAAAATACATATATCTTGTTTAAGCTGAAAGAGTATCTGCCATTTTCTCTAGTTAGATCTCCAGCTTTGTAGAACTCAGACTGAAAATGCCTCCCTTAGAAACATTTCAAATATAAGAATTAATATAATTAATTCTAATCTCAAGTGATGTGAATGCAACTTGTCTTCAGCTGGAGAAGAAAGTTCAGATGGTTGTAATTACTAGAGATTGCATGCCATTAGATGCAGGCACATAAATTAATTTCCTTTTATAATAAAGTAATGCCACTGCAGTTGCACATAAGCCCTAAGGTAATCTGGGCTAGAGCAAACAGAAATTCACACAGGAAATGATGGACAAATTTACATAGGAGTTGGATACATGTTTCAGTTGAAAATAAAGAGTTCTGAAAACAATACATTTATAATCCCCTCAAAGGGCTTAGCCATTTCCTATCTGTGAAGATCTAAAGAGAAAAACTATGCAAAACAGAGTAAACATTCTTTGCTAACAGCATTATTACAAATTGTTATTAAAGGTGGTAATGTCTGGCAAAATAGAGATGTATGACCTTTAGTGCATAAACCCAGTAATACTTAAGTATACTTTATCATCTATATTTTTAAAAGGCTAATGATCAATCTTCTTATTTCACAGAGGGAAACAGACACTAGCTCTGGCAAAAATGCCTTGCTAAAGTTTATGCACTCCTGGTTTTTGAAAAGCCAGGAAGAAACCCCCATTCTCCTGAGATGCAGTCCTGTGACCTATCCATTGGACCATGCTACTTCCCAGAATACTGTAGTTTTCAGAAAGTCCTTTATGAAGCAATTTTTCATAATTAAAAACAAACCAAATGTCACAGCAAATATTTCATATGTTCGAGGTTTAATCTGAGGGTCAAAATTAACTTTCCTAAATTACATATTTCCTTGTGGATATTATTCTGAGGCTCTGAAAAGTAAAATTACAGCTCATAAAAATACACCCTGAGGAACAAGATACTTCATTAATTCCTTAAAGGTTTAGCATAATTGTTTTTAACTCAAGAAAAATCTTTCAACTCACTGGATACTCTCTGATGTCAGTTCTTCAAGACTTGACACATGAAAAAAGTTCTATGTGCATGCAATTAATCTTACATTTTATCACCCCATATTTTAATAATTTTCAACTCTTAGGGACTTGCGCCCTAAAATGATGCAATCTCAGCTGTGTAGTATTTACATTTTTTCTGGCTTTTTACTTTTTAACGTTTTTCTTTTATAATTTTATCTTAACCTAGTTTACAGTATGATATATATAATACTTTATATTGGGATTTCAGTAAATACTTTAAATATAACAGTATCATTAAGGTTGGAAAGATGATTGTCTTAGCACTGCCAAGTCCACAACTAAACCATGACCCTAAGTGCCACGCATACTTGTCTTTTAAATACCTCCAGTACTGGTGACTCAACTGCTTCCCTGGGAAGCCTGTTCCAGTGCTTAACCCCTCTCAGTGAGAAATTTTCGTGGGATAATGAGAGTCCAATTCTGATTTGGAATTTTTGAGGCACAGTCTCAAAAATATCTATTTTATAGATAAAATAAATAGCATATTTATCAAAGAGAAAGTAACATACCAAGCTTATTTTAAAACACTGACATAAAATAAAAAAAAAATCCAAAATTTAGCAAAAAGGAGAAAATAAGTAAGACAATTAATGTTTAATTATATTTACTATATTTTTAACCTTATAATCAACTGGCATTGCAGTTCATAATAAATGGAGGACTACTGTGGAAACACTGCATGTCTTGGGGCAATGTACTATGCTGTGCAGGAGTGATCTGTACCCAGGTTCATGGACATCTCATACTTTCTAAAGCAAATATATCAGTCACACTGAAGTTTCATAAACACTGGACAAGTTAAGGTAAAATCAAAATATCCAAAACCAGCTGCAGTCAAAACTTTATAAAGGCACAAGTGATAGAAACATAAGAACATTATGCTTCATTTACTAAATATCAAGTTTAAAAGAGCTCATTCTATTTAATCTGAGCACACGTGCACACATTGCCACCAAAGGCAAGGAAAATGAGACCCTTGTCAAATAGGGTCTGAAGAGGGGTGAGTTTTTCAAGGAATACCAAAGATAGACTGTGAACAGAGCTCTTGTAACCAGGTCACAGTTGCCTGTTATTCCAGTACTAGAATCAAAGATAATTTATGAAAAGCTCAAGGAATATTTCTTCTGACCTGGCATGAGTGTGAGGTAAGGAACAACCGAAGAACTTGTGACGCTGCTCAAAAGCAAAAGCTTAAGGTCAGCCTTTTTATTAGCTTTTTCTGAAGGAAAAACATTTTTTGACTTCAGTGAGGCTGCTTGTAAGAGCAAAGATTGCAGAGGTTGTGACAAAACCCAGATACTTGTGGCTAACGCTGCCAGAAAGTTTTTGGGACTGACACAAACTCTAAAATTTGTCTTTCTTCAGTGTACTGAGCTTATTATTTAAAATTCCCATTTAGCATAAACCTTCAGAAAGGCTTAATCTCCAGTATATAGCTAATGTAAGAGATCTAGGCAAACACTTAACATTTACTAAATCCCATTTTCCCTCAGAGCATGGGCTGAGGTTTTGAAAATCTGTGTGCTTCAGGGTACAAATGGAGCTGCTGGATGCAGACATATTTAGAAAAAAAATTGACCCTAATAAATGGCCTGATCACCTAATTAGCTTTTTACAAAGGAGACAAGAGAATGAGTGAGAAGTATTTTGCCTCTCTTTAAAACTTTAGTGCACCCAAATCTTGAGTACAGTGCAGGTCTGGGCCCTGTGTCAAGGTCAAAGTAGGATGTGGCATGTATGTAGGGCAAATAAAATTATCAAGTGGGTAAAATGGCAGCTTTATAACAACAACAACAACATAAAAAAGCTGAAACTTCTCAATTTAGAGAGAAGGCTGAGGTGACAATATGATGAAAGCTAAGCATAAAGGTGGAGGGTAAAGCAAACAAATCACCCCATGCCATGCTATTAGAACTAGAAATACCCTAGAAAGCTACTAGATCTATTCAAAACATGTAAAAAAGTGGCCAGGTTCATGTGCTCTCCCTTAGCAGCGTTCCTACAGCTGCCTTTGGAGATGGCTCATCAGCAGGGTTTCCCATACCCCCTCACCTTCTCTTGCCTACTTTCATTTTAGGTAGGCTGGAGGACAGGACAACGGGAAACAGAAACAGAAGCCAGTCTCTTTCAGCTACATTACTCCATGCAGTAAATTTAAAAATGAAAAAGGCAAGAAAAAACATTGTTTATTTTCTCATTCGGGTTGCAACAGAAGCCAAGCCATTCAATCTTCAGGCAATAAAATTAATTTATTGGAGCTATCATTCCATTACTGACCAAACATTTGAAGGGAACTTCAAAGGAGAAGCAGATCTGATAGGATAATAAAACATCTTTGTCCTGGTAATCACAGAATAAATCTGAGTAGCTCTTCTTCTAGCCCACTCACAATAGGCAAACCAGTATTCTATCAGGAATTATAGCTTAGCCCTTTGTATTTGATTGTCACAAATACACATGTATTTATTTGGATTTTGGTGATATTAGTATGTATAAATTATTTAAAAATGTAATTTGCATACATGAGAAAGGTAAGCATACAGGTATGCTTCAAAAAAGAAAAACAGAACAGGATAGGGAAGAAGTTCAAACACAGTTTAGCATTTTCAGTGTTCTAGAATTTTAATATGTTGGCAAATACTGTTAGATGAAAAATTACTTGTGTTCGTTAAGATTTTTACTTATTGAAATGTAAAAGGCACTCAGTATTATGGAATGTAAGCCTGTCTCAAAAAATTTTACCAAAGAGAATCCATTTTTATCTGCTTTAGTACTTACTGCAGTACTTCAGCTGTCAGCTACCTGATATCTGGCACTTATTTGCGTAAACTAATTTCTAAATAAAAAGTGAGTGCAAATAGGGAAGAATAAATCAATATATCTGAACAACATGTATTGTTCTCAAGAAAACCCTTATTACTAATATTTTTGAAGTCTCACAACTGCTTGGTAGAATTAAGGCATCTATCCATTAATGATTCTCCACTGTTTAGGATACACCTGTTTGTGAGTGTAGATGGGGACGCCTCCTTTGTGGTAATGATCTTCTTCAACACATGGAATTCTGATCTCAGCATTTGGAATAATGCTAGCATTAAAAAAGGCTGTTCAAAGACAAAGGCCCTGTTATTCTGGTCCCTGAACACTGCAGAAAGGATCCTGTGCAGGCAACAGGTACAGCACCACTACATGTATAATTTTAAACTGAGTTCTGTCACCATATGCTCAGCAAGTAACAAGACATGTAACTCATGGGACAACTGTTCACATGAGCATTTAAACATCAGCATTGTGATAGTTTATAAAACAACTTAAAGTAAGTTCTTGGTATTTTTAAGTAAGCCATCTGTGACTAAAAACATTGTGTGAGATCCTACATGCAAAAAAATTCAGGTCACTGCTAACACAAACAAGGACAGTTTAAATACAGTCATAGACTAATATGAGATGAAACTATTATTTTATATTTTAGGTAGATACAAGATGTGCCAAACTTTTGGATCATATTATGCAAAGAGAATTCTACAAAGTAGCAATAGAGATACCTATTAGAAAGTATATTTCACAAAAGCAGGGGGCTTCTTTGTGTAAACACATATTGACTGGGACAATGGCTATGTGCTCAATTTAAAGTCTCAAAAGACCTGTGGAAGAAAATTAAATAAGCAAAGTTACTGGCCAGGTACACTTGCCATATCTTTCTTGAACATAAAAGGAACTGCTGTGTACTTACATACTGTGCTTGCTTGTACAGAAGTCTACTTGGTGCAATTTCCAAGAAAATAAATACCTTGAACTATTAAAATACCACAGCTTTCTTGTCCTCACTCCCCACCACCACCATCAAGCTGCAAGAATGAAACTGTTCTCCTACCAAACTGCACATCTGATAATTATCTCAAATTTACTAGCTATGATAAAACAGATTTTTTCCTATACAGTTGGATGCTGCTGCTTTAAAACTCATGATGAACTTCTGCTTTAGGGTATCTGCATTTCTCTGCTGAATTACAAATTTTCATTGTATAACATGCACCTTAACTTCAAATGCACTGGAATCTGTTTGGATGAAAAGGCCTAAATGAGTAATAGCTATTAAAATTTCCAGACCAAAACAAAAACAAAACCCACATCAAGGCAGAGCTAAGGCTGAAAAGGAGAATCAGTTCCTTAAGGTATAAAGCATAACGGCATATTGTATAAAGCATAAATTATCCCAAAAGTAAACATTCCAAAACCCCCAGGAAACTCAGGATTAAAGATGAAAACTTAAAAAGGAATCCAAACATCTTGTATTATTGAAATGCAGCATGAAAGCCTCCAAAACAAACTTAGATCAGCCCTGCAGCAGCAGCACCACACTGTAAGCCAGAAATTATGATTAATGCATTTAGTATCTGTGGCCTGAAATTAGCCTAATGTGTATTTTAAAGGTAATTTTTCATTTTGTTCCTTTGTATGCAACAAGTGACTATGACAAGCAATAGAAGGTGAGCAGGAGAAAAATAATGGTACATAACCATGTAATGAGTTCCACTGCAGAGCTGGTGAATAGTTGACTATTTACAAATATGAAATGTGCACCATGAGTGTGAAGCTATAAACAAAATACTGTTGTACCACACATAAATGTTTCATGACTGAAAGAAACCATTTTTGGCTGGACCAGTAAACCTCAATTAGGAAAGGCTCCATTAAATTGAATAACTTGTTAAAATATAAACAAGTGGGATTTCAATTCTTAAAATTAAGCATAGATATTAAAATCTGAGAAACAAACTTCTTACACTATATAAGTTACCTATCTAATCTGAGTAGACAGAACTTTTCTACAGGACAATAAGAAAAAGAGTAAGAGAAGATAAACGTTTGCCAAAAATATCAAGGCCCAAAACGCACATTTAGTTTCAAAATTCTTTTATTGCAGTTGGATAATAGAGATAAATATCTAAGAGCAAAATCCAGTAAGTCACATTTATTTTCCTTTGGAACAATTCTGCAAACTGGTTTTATGATAAAGAACAAAAAGTTGCACTGCATTTTGGAACATTTTGTTCTTTAAAACTGGTCAGACAGGTGGGAAATATTAAAGTACTACAAATTAAATGAATAATTTTCCACTTCAGCTTCATTTCCCAAACTGAACAAGTCCAAGCAAAAGAAACTATGATATTTTCTGCTTTGGAGATACATATCAACTGGTAATGCACTTCAAGCTATATTAATTTGATTAAAAAGTTTATCCTTAATAACCTGAGACATCAATCCGTGTATAGCTTCTATGGTGGTCTTGCAGCTGAAAAACAAGCATAAATTCAATGTTGGACAAAAACTGAACTGAACTGTCATTTTCCTTGAGGATATCCAGCTGTTTTAGAAGTTTAGGGTGCCCATAACCCCATGAATCTTAAAAACTGTCCAGAAAGGAACAGTCACACACAGCAATTTAGCCATTGTTGCCAATACCTTTTTGTTACTTAAAAAGCAAACTGACTATACACACGAAGACCAATTCCAAAAACTTTGTCCTGCAATTTAGGACATCATACATTAACAATAGCAAGTGGGCTCTGTGATCATCTGAATTAAATAATAATAAAAAAATCCTTAGGGAATGGAGGTATCAGCTGGTATTATCACTATCTGCAGGCTCTCACTGTTCTCTACGTTATCTCCTTTGCCCAAGCCCAGGACAGTAGTGTAGAGTAACCATGATCCCTCTAAGAAATTTTACAGGGAACGTTAAAGAAAAGTTTATAGAACAAATCAGTTATCAGTCAAAATACGTAATATGCAAAACCCCCAAAGAGCTGAGAGGATTCCTACTGATCCAAGTTTTCCCCAATGTCTGCTGTAGGGGCAATGTAGTGTCAAACTAACAGATAAAAACAGACTGTACAAATGCAAAAGATTAATCAGCACTGAAGGCATGGAGAATAGGGACAAATTACTATTAGACAGATAAAGGAATCCTAGGGAAAGCAAGCTGACCTGGAGCACAATTTGACTAATGCACATGTCCCCTTAGAAAATGGCTTAGAGATATGCATGGGCAGTAACAGAAGTTATCATACAGCCCAGTGTAAGCACCTTTATGCTAACACTTTACAGCACTGTTTTCCCAAAACATGTATGTCTAACAATCCTTTAGTGATCTTTGCAGCCTTATTTCTTCAGAGTAATTGGGGTGCCACTAAATTAATTGTCCTGTGTCTGCGCAGGTCTTGTACTCTATTTTCTCTTAGGAAAGATCACTAATTGAAGAAAAACATACATCCGCAGAAGTGATACACTCCATTTTGGGAACTATGGTAGCTTGTGCTTTGGTTGCACAGGAAAGCAGAATTTATGACAAAAACAATTCCTTCCAATTCCTTCCAATTCATAAACTAACTACTGATGAAAACTAAATAAAAACAGAAAAGAAAAATACCTATAACTGCCGCAACAAATAACATAGTAGCATAATCAGAGAGGGAGCTATTTCTGAGAATAACTGTAAGCATGTGAAAGTAAGGGGAAAATAAAATGCAATCAGTATTATAGAACTCCAGACAGCAATGCAAACTTATCAGCAACTCCATCACGTCTTTAAAGCATTGCTATTCTGTTTCCCTACAGGAACTGCAACGTATCACTTAACCTGGCTGCTATGAGCTAGCAACAGCATTAACACCACTGCAAACGTAATCTGCAATTGAAATAGGCTAAATGAGTATTAATTTTTAAAAGCCAACCCCCCTCCAACTCAACCATGTTTGTTAGAAAATTTGTAAGAGCTGTTAACTTTCCAGAAAAAGGAAACAAATGTGTGTCAGGGGGAGAGAATACCAGGAAACTGTTCTGTTATCAACATAAAGTGATGGGGAAGAGGGACAGAAAGCCTCAAAATCTGAAAGCACGCAAATGCAAACATCCCAGATTTTGTTCAGTTTTTGCACTCTGTTCCAAGGGATTCTACAGAATTGTTTCCTTATTAAATGGAATTACTACATCTCACTCAGAATACTCCTCAGGTGTGTGCAGGTGAGTCCTGCCTTCTCCACGGATGGATCTGAGTTCGTACCACCATATACAATGCAGTATTTCTTGGTTTTCAAAGTCTAAAATTTGCCAAATACAGTGTTTTTGAACAACCCAGCTGCATGAGCTGTTGGATCAGATCCTATTGGAGGATCCTATTAACCTCTGTTAAAAGATTTTACTTAGAAAAACGGTGACTCTAACATGATATAGTCTAAGCACACATATAATTCTTAAGACTATTGGGAAAGAGATGTATTACTGAGAAGCAATTTGTGCACTTCAAAGCTCAAAATACACAGAGCTGATCACCAATAAACATAAGGAAAACTCAGGGAAAATATTACAACTTCTTTGAAATAATGTTGTACACCTAGTGATAAGAAGTTTATTAACTTACAATAGCAAGTATTTGCTATCAGGCAGCGTAGCTAAATATATAGGCCAGAATAGGTGTAAGCTAGTTCTTAAAAACAAAAAACAACAACAAAACTCCAACTTTTTCTTATTTCTAAAATAAAAGATACATTAATTAAGAAATATGAAAAAAAGGAGTTCATAATTTTTACGTTCATAAAAGTATTAGACAGGTCTAAACTAAACTTACTGGACTGTTTATGCTAGCTCATAAAATCATGTTCTATACCATAACTTTACTGTTAGTTTTAACCTAATTAACCATAAAAAGTGCTAATTTCTAGACAAGTTACAATTTTGCACTAGACATAAAACATTTTTTTTTGTTTGCCAGATACTGATGGAATTTTACAGCAATTTTTTGTTTAATAAACTAGAGTTAAATTTATTCCAAACCCCCCAAAATTAAAAATTCATTGTAAGTTTAATAGAGGCAAGATTTTCTTTAACTTTCAAAAACAGCTAGTGACTTCTGAAGTCTCTCATTCCTACCTATAATCTAATTCTTACCTCTAATCCTTCTCAGGTTACAATTACAGGCATGATAAAAGTTTAAAACCAAATAATACTTTTCACATGAAGAACACACATACGTGTTATCTTACCTGTCTCTTGTTGCTTTTGCAAGTTTGTCTTCTGACTTCTTGTCATGAGTCTCTAAACCTAGCATGAAACTGCCCCTTCCAAGCTGAGCTTCTGACTGTTCTAATTTTTCAGACAAATCAAAGACTTGGCCGGTGGTGTAGTCAGCATTCTTAAGAGAAAGAAAGTAATAAACATTTTGAATTTAAGCTATAAATTCAAGCATTTATACACAAAATAAACCAAATCTGAGAAACGTTTTTAAAAGTGTAGTGCTGCATATTTTAATTTATATCTGCAATTGAAGTGATATAGAACATGAGTGGTGATTCAGAGAACAGAAGCTGAACATCTGACACATGCTTAATCCCTAAGGCCTGAATAAGGGTTCTTTTTATTATTTTCAACCCATGCCCTGAGTTATGCAGGAATAAGTAAAACTCATTTGGTTTTGACTAAGAGAAAAAGAAAATTTGCTTCTGCAGAGGGAAGGTTTTGATGCTCAGCTGTTACACTGAAGGTCTACCTGCAGTATTTCTACTGTAACCTAGTCTTCACAGTTCCATTGTTTATTTTTTCTTAACTGTTTACTTGTTAAATACCATTATTCATTGCAGTGCTCTATAGAGAGACAAAATTAAAAACTATTTCAGACAAAATCTAAGTGTATAGAGAGAACTCAGTAAAATGAAATGTGTTATTCCCACCTTCTCCTTTTACAGAGCAGATATGAGGAACATTTCAGTACTTATGATTAGGAAAACCTTCTTGTTTTATCTGACATTCTTAATGTGGGGTCTGTATCTATCAGTGTTCTAGGAAGCATTTTACAGCAGAGAGCCTGGCTTTCAGACTCATGAATGAATCAATGCACACAACTATGGTACTTACAGTAAGCAAACTAGAAGAACTGAGAGTGTTCACCCAGTACTTGTTCCACAACAGCTCAAGCAATTTACGATCCAAAGATGATTTGAAGTATGAGACTTCTAAAGCATAATACCTTTAAAAACAAACATGCAAACAAAATAAATGTCCATCTAAATATGTCTTGCTTGACTGTCACATCCAAAGTACATGCAATTCAAAAAATCCTTATCAATGGCAAATATCTTCAAAAATTCAAAGCACTTAAGGTTACTCCCAGTTCCAGTTCTCTGTACAATCTTCTGTAAGTAATTCATATATAGATGTAATACATAATCCCCACACACACTGCTGTGTTCTGTTAAATGAGATTGCAAGAGTTTTAAAATTATTCTCTTAAAAACCTATTCCATGCTTGGGTTCCTCAATACTGTAATAACTTACAGATGATTGTAGTTTTGCATGTGTCACTTCTAATTTCTTGAGGAATGCTTGGTAGCAGTAAATGTTATGAACAGGCAAACAATCTTACATTCTACCACACCTATTTTGAAAGCCAGGCTGTAGTAGTGTTACAAATTAACACTCTCAGTAATCCAAGAAAAGGAGCTGCACAGCCCTTGCCCCTACTCAGAAGAGCAATGGGATCACAGCCTCCCCCGTCCTCCTGATCAATCCACATCTGACCCTTTCCTCCCTGTCCCAACAAGGCATTACTACATAAAAGTGTTCAGAAATCAACTGCTAAAGATTTAACCAGATTCATCTTTATCTTTGCAGAGTTCTCCCTTAAAACATCTCCTGATAAATGCCAGTAATGCTTTTTTCACAAAACCAAGAATGCTAAAGCAACAGTGAACTTCAGGATTTGAAACACTAAAGGAAATTTACTTTTCCATACTGAATCACTAACCTAAACACACAAACAATTAATAAAGTTGGTTGGTTTTTTGTTACTTACTGTTTACAGTGTACACCGAAGTCTTCTATTTTATTGAGAGGAATAGTCTGGTATTCAGAGGGACCTTCATCTGGAGGTTTATAGCCCTAAAAAATTAACAAATGGCAAAGATGACAGTAATTCTGGGGCTTTTCAAAATGTGTAAACTTTACCAAAAAAAAATTTCTAGTTCATGCAATTCTAATTTATTTTTGTCTAGAGAAAACAACATTTCCCCTGGTACCCTGAAATTTGGAATTTTCTCGGATCTCAGGTTTACATTTGGCTTTACTAGCTGTACTAGTCATTAAATTTGCAGGTTTATCAAAAGCAAACTAGTGGTCATAGTTGAGTTTTTTCAAATAAGTAACATGGCAAGCTATGATTAGATCCTTTCTTAGATTAAAGGAAGGGCAAGCTTCTTCTTAGATAGTATTTCCCTACCTGTTCTTGGAAATTTTGAGGGAAGATTTCAGAAGAGGGAAGAAACATCCATGGATATGCCTTAGAGATACCTAATTCAGTTACTTGTTTAGCCAAGATGGTGCCATTCACAGCTAATGACAAAGCAAGAACTGCCTGCAGTCCACTGTTAGAACTGCCTAAAAATATGCTTCGCATGTGCATTTTCCAGATATGATTTAGTTTTCAGGTACAGGATTCTTCTCCCTGTTCAAAGTTCTCAAAGTATTTATGAAGTGGTTTCAGGTATACCTGAATGTTATTGGATTGAAATTAAATAGCACAGCCAGAAGTATACATGAGAGGATGCATTTGGAGACCTAGATTGCCAACACTGATGTGATTTTTTAGTTTTATGCCTAACCTCTATTGTTTAATTAACTTTTTCATACATTAGTTTGTGAAGATTCATAATATTTATTTGACAAAGTAGATAGTTTTGAACTTTCCTTTTCTAAAATGAAAAGTAAATTACAACATATTAAATATGCTATTAACATTTGGGTTTAGGTCTGAAAAAAAAACAGAGAAGAACTAACATAAAACAATTTTGATGAATACTACCTACAACTATGTCCGTCAAAAACCAGCTATACGGAGTTACATAATTTTGGGACAGCTCCACAATCTGGACAATGTAATTGATTTAACACTGCCAAAACTCTATGAAAACCAAACTACAAGTCAAGCTTTATAAACCTTCCGTAATCAATATCCAAAGGTGTGCAGTAACTAGTGTATGGGCACCTCTTCCTTTGGAATGAACATTCAGTACAGTACAGCAGACCAAACTCAGACAATCATTTAAAGACAGTTCAGTGTTACACACTAGATAATTTTAAATAATTTTAACTATTTACCTTAGGATACGTCCTAAAAGCTCCAAGATTTACTTTTCCTGCAGATATTGTTCTTGTTGGATCAATCTGTAGAAATAGACGTAACACTCATTACATACATTTTATTATATATTACAGGCTTAAATTAAGTTTATAGTAATTTTATTTCAGAAATGTAATTCATGCAAATTGTATTAGTTCTGTCATAAACAGTACTTATTCTGTTGGTATGAGACTCTCTTAAAAGATGGGAGTATCAATAGCCTTCAGTGGATTATTTTTCCAAACTAATTTTGCTTATTTCCTAAATACTAAAAACTCCTTATGCTTAAGAACTGTACCATAGCTGAAACAGTTCAGTGAAAATGGTCTAGGCAAGCAACACCACTGGTTTGGGCAGTATGTGGCCAGCAAAGCAGAAGGAGTGGCATCAGTTTAAAGTGTGGATCTAACACCTCCATCATACAAAGTATGCACTACTAATATGCTAATACACAGAAATCCAAAAATTATTCCCCACAAAATGATTTGCTATCCAGGGTTATCACCCACCAGCCAGTACTTACAACCACTGCTACGAAGGGTTCCTGAAATTGCTGATTAAGCATCTGGGTACTGACGTCGATCCCCGAGAGCCAGCAACCGTAGCCGGGGTGACTGTGGTACCAGCCGATGGCATTTTCCAGACGTCCGACCTAAGAAAGAGCAGGGAAGGGAAACAGCCTTCAGCTCCATTCCCAAAGCACCGGCTGCCCTCCAGTGGCACTTCCAGCACACTGCAAGGCGCGGCAGGATAAACAGGAATTTCCACTCGTGAGGATATATTCCTTAGAAACCGTATAATGAATAGTACTGGCATTCTCTGCTGCAGCCGCTGCCACAGAACAAAGGGCTTCAAGGAGCCTGCAGCTCCTTCCTCAGTGGGAGCTGAAGTACAGAAGAGGTTCCACGGCTGGATGGTGAGCTGCGGCTCCTCAGCAGGGCTGAGAAATTTCTTAGGGATATAACACAAGTACATCTAATCTCCTATAATGTAGGGAACACCAGTGGAGAATGAATTATTTAGTATGGGAACATATCTCACAGGCACATACTATTATATTAGTGGTAGGTTTAAAAAATAACTTCGAAGGCATGCTTTCAAACACCAGAAGTGACAGAAATTATTGCCCAGAGACAAGTTTAAGGGGCCCCTTTAAAAATTCGAAAGATGACTTTTTGACAACTTTTTACCAGATAAAACCTCAAAACAGGAGTTTCCAAATAATACACCTGGCTACCTCTAAAAATACTGGAAGAGAAAGGAGCAAAGCCAAAAACCCCCAGGAGAATAATCATCCATTGAACCTATTTTTTGTAATCCTCTCTTAAGGACAGAACAAACAAACTAGGTACTTTATTTTTTAACTGGTGAAGAATATTTATATTTTCTTTACAACTCCCATGAGAGAGACCAAGAAAACACTAAAAAACGTGTGTTATTTTTCAAAGCCAAATAATACAGTTGAACTACATTAAGACCACATCCTGTCCACAGAGAATCAAGTAACTGGAATGGCAGCATCTATAAAACACTTACATAGTGCTTTATGTAATTATAAAAAGATATATTAACCAGAAACCTAATGATAAAAAGAGCTATTCCAAGAACAAGTGCTTGCCAAAATCAAGTATGAAACAAGCCACCATGAAAACTCTGCCAGAGCACCAGGAAAGCTGAGTTATTTTATTTGCATACAAGTTCAGTTTCAAAATTGTGAAACAAACTACAGACAAAACTGAAAAATATAAACAATGGGAAAAACCCATTTCCTATCACATAAGAACTCCTACAGAAACCTGGACTGTTTTAAACATAAGCTGTTTATAATTTTATGCTATATACTTACAATTTTGGAATTCAGTATTCTACCTAAGAATGGGATTCTATGAATACATCTTTATTTGAAGAGAGCATGACTGTATCTTTAGGCGAAGACATCTCTTCAAGTTACCCACTTTTTGCAACAAGAGTATTAGCATCACAACATTGTTTTCAGATAAAACAAACTAGATTAAAGGAATTATTTCTACATTTTCTCACAGGGATGAGAAAAAAAATCCCAGAACATAATTATTTCTGCATTATGTTTACTCTTTGCTGATGTTATGATTCAGCCAAACGCACATCCATTTCAGTATCTTCAACTCTGTGTAAGGCTATGAATGTAAGTACACTTCTCCAAAATAACCCAAATACTCCTTTGTTATATCCACTTAGTACATAAAGGGCTTCTAATTTTAGCTGGTTTCAAAATCAGTGGGTCAACTGAGTATCAAAACTGTTTGAGCTTGGAGAGTTGAAGTTATTTCAACTCCTGTTTCTAGTATAGAATTGTCCTGCATTGGAAGAAGGACATCAGCAAGTGCTCTGATGTGCTGTGCTGGTTTCCACATCAGCCACAGAGCAGAGCTGTATTTCTGTTATCCTTCTGCACATGAGAACTTCACTGTGTATGAACTTCACTTCAGCTTTAATAGACATGGATCTCTGGATATTAAGTGACAAAGATGGGAAACAGATAAGCGAGCCTGTTAATCTAAATTTTCAAATGATAAATATGAATAATTAAGTTGCACTGAAACGTACTTATTCCTTCATTGGCATTTTCTTCACAAATATGTCCTTTTTTATGGAAAAGAGCAGTATACTATACAGTAAGACCTCAGAAGAAGGTAAGAATAAATGTCATAATTCTGATCTACAAATACTAAGTATGTCCAATGCACACATATATTTAATTTTGAATACTGTTTTTAGAAAGAAGTATCAGTTACTTTAGAAACACATTCTCTCATACAGCCAGCAGCCTCAGCCATAAAAACAATTCCTCAGCAATAAAAATAATTTACAAAGGGAAGGAGAATGCACTACTTTTCATAGAATCATGAAGGTTGGAAAAGATCTCCAAGATCATCGTGTCCAACCTTTGTTGAACTATTTTAAGTCAGGGAAACATGTATGTGAAAATGTTTACCGGGCCCTGCGTTCCGTGCTGCTGACACAGTTCTTACTGTCATGTTTGAGGAGAGACAGGACAATCGGGCAGGCACTTCATGACTGGGGGAGGGAGGAAGCCTGCAACCCCCCCAGGCACGTATGTTCCTGTAGCTCACAAGATGCACAGGATCTCCACGACGTGGGTGAGACACCCCTGCCACCTCTCCTTACCTGCTTGGCGTTCTCGATGTAGGCAGCCATGTACTCGTAGGCGGCGGCCTGCGCGTTGACGCGGGTCTCGGTGCCCTCCACGGGCAGGGCGAAGCTGTCCATGATGATCATGGTCTCCCCGTCCACCTTGCCCAGCATGAGCCCCATCACCTCCAGGTTGCCGCCGGACCTGGCGTGCATCACCATCTTCAGCAGCGCCAGCGCAGAGATCTTGCAGTACTTGAAGTAATGGTGGCTGCAACAACGCAGAGGCCGCGGAAAGGAAGGCAGAGCCATCAGATCGGGCCGGTCCTCACAGCCCCCCCTCCCTCCCGCCCGCCCGGCCGCCCCGCTCCCACTCACTCCTTGGTCCAGGGCTTGGCCGCCAGGATCTCCTGCTGCTGCTTGCGGTCGTACTTGTAGATCTCGTCGATGCTCTGCGCCTCCTGCATGTTGTTCGCCAGCTCCCACGTCTTCTGCGCCATCCCGCTGCCGGAGGCGCCGCTCCCGGCCGCCGCCATCGCCCCGCTCCCCCCGGCTCGGGCCCCGGCCCCGCGCGCCGCACCGGGCCGCAGGCGGAACCAAGCGCGGGCCGCGGGGGCGCACGGAGGGTGGTACGGTCCGCGCAGGCCCGGGGCGGGCGGCGCTGCGCCCCCAGCGGCCGCGCTCGGCTCTGCACGCGGTCCGGTTCGCGAAGAAATCCGACCGCGGCCAGCGGAGGCTTGTCTCACTGTTTATCCATTTCTTTATTTACTTACGCTTTTTAAATTACTGTGACCAGTTCTGGGCTATTCAATACGAGAGAGACACGGAACTTTTGGAGCGGGTCCAGCGGAGGGCAACAAAGATGTTTAAGGGAGGGGAGCATCTCTTTCATGAGGAAAGGCTGAGGGAACTGGCCATCTTCAGCCTCGAGAAAGGGACGACTGAGAGGGGGCCTTATCAATGTATATAAGTATCTAAAGTGGGAGGCGTCAAGAGGATGGAACCAGGGCTCTGCTGGCAGGTGCCAAGCAATAGGACAAGAGGAAAGAAAACTGATGCTCAGGAAATTCGCCTTGAGGAAGAACTTCTTAGCTATTGTAAAGAAAGGTTGTGGAGTCTCCCTCCCTCGAGATACTCAAGAACCGTCTGGATGCAATCCTGTCCCAAGGTGACCGTACTTGAGCAGGGAGGTTGGGCCGGCTGACCCGCTGTGGTTCTGTCTCTCCCGTCCTACTCCGGGATGCTGGGAAGCCGGGCCGCCGCCGCCTCCCCTCCCGCTCCTTTTCCCCGCCCGGGAGGAGGTGGCGGCCGGGTCGCGCCGCCCTCCGGGGCAGCGGGGGGCGCTGCGCGGCACCGCCCGCCGGGTTCCGGGGCGGCGGTAACGCGCGGGGCGCGGACGGAGCCGCACCGCCGGTACAGGTGAGCGGGCGGCGGGGCTGCGCGGCGCCCGGGGACCCCCTCTTAGACCCGCCGGGCGGTTCCATCGCTCGCATCGCTCACAGCCCGGAGAGGGCGGCGACGGGAGCGAGGGGGGTTCGCTGGGCAGCGGGGCGGGCTCCGGAGCGGGACGGGGCGGGGGCGCGCCCGGGGCGCACCGCGGTCTGGGGGTCCCCGCGGGGGCGGCGGGGCGGGGCTCGGCTCGGCTCGGCTCGGGTGGCCCTGGCCCTCCCGTGGGGCCGCTTGTTGTGCGGCCGTTGCCTGACAACGGCGCCGCCATCCGGAAAGGGGCCGAGGCCCGAGTGCCGCATCCCCGCCCCGCTGCTGCTCCCTGGGGGTCGGAGCCTCCGGGAGTGCCCCAGAGGTGCTGCCAAGGAGGGAAGGAGGGAGGTTGGGAGGCGGGCGTTGCAGGCCGGGGGAGAGGCGCTTCCCCGAGCTGTCGCTCTTGGAGAAGTAAACCTGATCTCCTGGGTCTGAAAGTTTTTCGAAATTAGTGTCTTTCTGGATCAAATTACGTGCTCTGAAAAATAGATCAGCCCTGTAGCGGAGGGAAAGTAACTCGCGAAGCTTGTTGCTTGGTTGTTTAGAGGATGGATTGCCTTCTCAGTTGCGAAAAAGTCGCGTTGCTTTAGTCAAGAATTTTTTCTTTGTGAACGGCTAGACCCTGGGATCTGTGCTTTTTCAGCAATGAATTTGAAAGAGAAGTATAGGGAGCGCGTCTCTAAGTGCCATTCACAAGGGTGTAGAAGCAGTCAGTGCTAATTTCTTAGGAAGTGTGGGTTAAACTTGGAACAATGTTTCTTAATGACACAATTAGTGGCCGTGTAACTTGTAAGTAAAGTTACTAAACCTGGCATATAGTTGCTCTTTCAAAGCATTTCGCTCCTTGCCACCCGTGCTGCAGTTCACGTGGATGGGAATTGACATTTTGCCAGTGCTCCTGATGGTATTTCAATATTATGGTGGCGTAGAAGAGATGAAATCTGCTTGCACATGCTGATTTTAAATTTTGTGCGTTTTCCTGAACAATTAGGAGAAGGGAAAGATTAAAATAGAATGCAGTAAACATCGCTTTAGGTGATAAAATAGCTACACAATATGTAGGTAAATATAGTACATACAATATGTATGCACATAGATGTTTTGGATACCTTGAATAGGGAGACATTTATTATTAAGCCTGTTTGGGCATAGATCCAATAAAAATCTCATGTTCAGACTTGACTTATTGTTCTTGAATATCTGTATGCTTCCTATTGCTTGGTGTGTTTGCTTAAGTTGAAGTCTACCTAGGTGACTCTAGTTACTCAGAGCTGCTTTTGTGAAAACATTGAATAAGGAAAAGAGGCTATGAAAATCTAAAGTCTTCTTGAAAGAAAAAAAATATGTAAAAATATTTTTATGGAACGTTTTCAAACAGTACTTGAATATATAGCAGCAGTATGCTTAATGGAATTTTGCTTTGTCTAATGCATTGTTTTGGAAATGCAGATTATCCAAGATTTAAAGTCACAAGAGCTAAAGACAGGCTGACAGATACATGCTATCAAATATTTTTTAGAAATATCATTTGCAAAATACTCTGTTTTCCATAAAGCTAGAAAAATATGCTCACACTCTGCAATTTTGAGGGCATATGGATACACTTTGAAGTGTTTACAGCATATTCTGACTTGGTGCTCTGTACAAAGCACATGGAGCAATGTCTCCCAGCTTGGTTTTGAATCTGCTACTTTTACTAGTAATTGCAAGGATCTAGAAATGCACAGAGAATTCAGATGTATTGCTAAACTGAAAATAAATTATTTTGTTCTGAATTGAAGTGGTTTTATAGTGTCAGATGTAAAGAACAAGTTCCTAGTATAAGTTTCTATGCTAACATGCTAAATGAGTTGATGTCAGTTGACTTCTAATCACCAATTGTTAATTACACTGTTCCTGTATACCTAATTAATTGCTTTAATTACCCCATTTCAGTATCCCCAATTAATCATTTTAATCAATTGTTATTGCCTAGCCTTCGTAGCCCTGCCCTTTAACTACCTTGTGCCTGTATCCCTTTTTACCCAGTTAAATGTTGTATGCCTCCTCTGTTAAATGCCACTCACCTCGTGCTTGTACCCCTTTTGTAACTGTATCCTTCTCGTCGGGAATCGCCTCCACTGCTCCCCAAAATGATGCCCAAGACTGGTATGCAAATGAAGAAGCTTTTGCCCCATCTAAGGAAGAAAAAGCCCTAAAAACAACAAGAACTAACAGACTCAACTAACACACTCAACCAGGCAGAGCACAGAGCAGCTCCTAGACCACCATTTAGACTTCGTGACCTCCTCACCCTAACCACCAGGGACCTAGAGCAGAATGGGGACGTAGACAACGAGCCAGCCAAAGTGCTTTCTGCAGTTCCTATGGGGACAGAGGTCCCGGCTCTGCCTGCACCCCAGCCGATAAAAATTCACACCTCCTCCTCCAAGTCGCTTCTGGGCGCAGCAGCGACCCGTGCCACCCGTTGGGCCTCCACCCTAAGCTGATCCTAATAAAGGCATTAAAAAGGAGAAAGATCTTTTTCCCTGTTTGTTTCGTCAGGCTGTGCCTCAATGTGTTTTCCTCAAGCCATGGGAAGCCAGTTTGAAGCTGGCAGTGCCCTGTGAGTTCGGTGCTGTCACCTCCGAGACACCTAGGGGCTGTGGTAGCCTTCATCTCAGATAGAAATGTGTTCTTTATTTTTATTGTGATTAGTCATGATCTCTTCACATGGTACAATAGATAAAATTGATTAATATTCAGGAGGATATTTGCTTACATGCTAGTTTATTTTTGGAACTTAACAGTGTATGCGTCACATTGAAGTTGTCACTCTTTTGCGTAGAATAACTAAGAAATTTTTCTTTTTTGGCATTATGTATTCTTTTTGTTTATCTCATAAGGTTTGCACTCATACAAGATTAGCTCAAGTAGAAGGATGTTAAGACATAAAATGTCTAGATATTTCTAAGAAGGATTTAGCTACTCTTCTAGGCAATTGTGCTGTAATAAAGGTATGCTTAATCAACAGTGCTGTAGCATTAGTCAGCTTACTGTTCTCCAAGGCCTGCAGTTGCCAGGTTTCTTCACAGCAGTTGAATTGCCTGTGTAGTTCAACTGTAACTGTTTTGTCTTTGGTTTTTAATTTATTATATTGTCCTTTTGAGCAATGTGATATGAGTGCAGAATGCTGGAATATTCATTGTGTTCCTCACGCTAGTTTAAAAATACACTGCAAAGACTCCTTTCCTTATGCCAGCTCTCAGAATAAGTTTGCTACCATTCCCATACAATGACTTGAAAACAGTGCTAGAGTTTATAAATTATATTGTCAACAGAGATAGGAAATAGAGATGTTACCATCAGTGAGCTTTTGGAAAGGCTTCTCACAGTGCCTCCTACATGTGGTAATTTTCCTCTTGATGACTCTGCAGCATGGGGTAGGAGACCAACTTCTAAATTCTTTGGTATGACAAATTGTTTCACCCTTTCAGAACAGTTTTCATTATTGTTATGTAACCTAATAGGCTAAATAAAATTTACCATGCCTGGAAACTTAGCCTCTTTCAGATTTCTTTTATCCTTTATCAGTGTGCAAAACTAATGAGATTAAAGGTTTAGGACAAATCAGATGGAGGTATTTATTTTTGGCATTGATTGTTGTGTATTACCACTAGGAATTGTAAATGGGCTGGCCTAGTTCTGCCTCCTTTGTAACAATATTATAATTTTATGTTATGAATCAAAAAAGAGAGAAAGTTTAAAGGAGTGCGTTCTAAGGAATACATCAAGTAAATGTATTCTTTAAATTAAGCTATCCTGCAATTACTTCACTTTATCTTATAGCATTTGTACGTTTTTTGTTTCCCTTTTGCTTCTAGTGAGAATTTATTTCAGTCTCTCTGGACACATTACTTTTATGTTTATCTGTGTGCTACCTTATTATCTTTGAGGTGGTGGTTTGAGTTTTTTGTTACTGTTGTTTTTAAGTTCTTCAATACTCTTCCTGAAACTGTTTTCTAATATACCTTTATCACTGGCCTCTTGATTCATAAAATCTTATAAAGATACGAAGTTAGCCTCAAAAAACCCTGCTTAGTTTAGATACTGGATGTGATGTGATTTTTCAGGAACCTGCATAAGGAATCCTTTTGCTTAAGCTGCATGGAGTGATTTGAGGGTCATAATTTTCTTAGTTTCATGCTTCTTTTAAGCATGGAATATAACCTAGGATTTTTTTTTTCTTTATTGGTAGGCTTGGTTTTGTAAAGCTCCTCCTCCAGTGGAGTTGGTGAAAATGCTGAGTGGAGATTAAGATGAGTAGGCTTGTAAGCAGTCATTCTTTTTGGTTTTGTCTTTCTTTTTTTCCATAATTATTTAGAGTGCAACTTTGCAGTATTTTTAGTTCTGATAGGAACTAAACTATCTCAACTTTGGTACAGTTTCATTGACATGAACTTGATTGACTTTAGTTTTTATTATGAGGTTTTATTGAAAGCAGCAATATACACTAAATTCCACTAATAAGGTGCTAAATTTCTGAAGGACTTTCAGTTAATGCAATATGCAAGGAGCACAAGTAATAGGAGAGAGATAATTGCTGTTCCTCAGTAGATGTTTTCTTACAGATTAGGGTCTGATTCTGGGTCAATGCTTCCTTATATCCCTGATTTTAGGATTATTGCAGACTGATAGCTGTTCTTATTGCCTCTGCAATTTTAGTGGTACAGGAGGTAGGTACTGTTGGCTCCAACTCCAGAAACACTATTCATGTATTTTGTAAGGGTTTTTTTTTTAAATTAATGTTTTGTTTTGAGTAAGCTTGATTATTTTTAAGACTTCTCATGATAGTAAGTTAAGCACAGAATTAGTTATGTGATTTGGTCATTATTTTAATACGTGTATTTTGCACCTTTTGTACTTTTTTCCTAATGATTCCTTCATCTTGTTTACTTTTCTGTGTTTTATAATTTTGATTTTGTGGTTCAGTGGGATAAGTTTGTGCTAGTGTGTAGCGAAAGGTCACTGGTGGACTTGCAGGTAAAAAAAACAACCCCCAAACACTTCAACCATGTTAGGAAAAAAGATTAGAGAAGTATCTTCAGTCTTGTAATCTGGAATCTTTGAATTTTCTCTCTGGTGATATATCAAGGAGTCTCTTCCACGGATATGTTTCCCAAGTCAGTTGTGTTGTTAACCCAGCAAATATCTCAAGGCTTGTAGTTCTGAGGGAGAAATTTGAATATTTTTAACTGCTGTGTTAAGCAATAGTAATTGAGTGTAACATTTTTGAGGTTCTAACATAAATGGCATGTTCTGCATCTTTTCTGTAACCTTAGAAATGATGGCGGATG
The DNA here is from genome assembly GCA_910950805.1 of Acrocephalus scirpaceus scirpaceus. Lineage (NCBI taxonomy): Eukaryota > Metazoa > Chordata > Aves > Passeriformes > Sylviidae > Acrocephalus > Acrocephalus scirpaceus. Next base: position 91,819,655 of record OU383773.1, read on the forward strand.
ATTTAGAAAAATTTATTGAAGACCAGAAGGCCAAGTTGGCACAAGATAAGGCAGAACTTGAAAATGATCCACCTTACATGGAAATGAGGGTAAGAGTATTAAAAAGCTTTCCTGAATATAAATACTTCTGTTGCCAAAGTCTTGGTTGAAGCTTGCTTTCACTATGCTCTTAAAACTGGTTTTGTTGTTAGAGAATATATTAAAGATTTATCTATTCAAAGTAATTTCCAAGTTGAGTACTTCATATCTATATGTAGATTTTTAAAAACCCATTTGCCACCAGGCATACACAGTAAGATTTGTGTTTTACAAGTGAGAAAAGTCTTGTACATGGCTTTTATTATTCCTTCACCCCTCCCTAGGGAAGCTGATTAGAAGGGATCTGTCCTCTGCCCACTCCAGAGCTTAGGTATTGGGGTGGGGATGGAAGGTATAAATATCATCAAAATTTCTGTTTCAGAAGCTATGAAATATAAAAGGCAAATAAAAACTGAAAAAAATCTGTTCTCACAGTTTCGCTATTAGTAATTTCAATGTGTTAATCCAGCATTACTTTCAATCTCTGTCCTACAGTGCTAATTTATATTACCAGTGTTGTTCTTTTATGTGATATTTCCTTTACTTTGTGATGCAGTAAGGCGTTTTGTTTTGTTTTCTTTTCAGAATAAGGAATCAGAGAAGCTTTCTGAAACTAGCAAGATGTTAATCTCCATGGCTAAAGAAAATATACCTCCAAATAGTCAACAGAACTATCCTTTAGGTATAGTATATTTTTTTATTTTGGCTTCTAGATTTAAGTAGCATTTAATTACCTTTGACAATTTTTGGAAGGGTATTACTGCTTTGTATCTTTAATTGTTAGGATGATCATTGTAATTCGAGTGCATAATAATTCTTTAGTCTTCCAAAAGTTTTGGGATTGTATGGAATTTTTTTGTAGTTAGGCTTTTTTTTTTTTTTTTGGGGCAGGAAAATATGCCAAAAGCCGTCTCTTTTTTCTTGCAAGGTAGTGCCATTAAAAATACCCCAAATAAACCAAACAAAAAAAGAACAACCCAAAAAACCTGCTTGCCAGTCCTAGACAGGTGATGTGTCCTTTCCTGTTGTATTTGGGTGGAGCAAAATCTTTGAAAATCCATCTTTCATCTCAACTTTACTGCAAAAGAGTGCATTCCCCCTGTATGCTGTGCCAGGGAAGCAGGGCCTCTTTCTTTCAGCCTCTTAGGAATCCTAGTCCAACTTGGCTAAGATGCACACAGTTAAACTAGTTTTTCTTTTAAATAGTGTCTTCTAAACGTTCAGGCAGTTTAAACTGTTTTTATTGCTTTTGTAATTTTGTTACAACGTAGTCATTCATTGTGCAAGGAAAGAACAAGGACTTCATTTTGACTGAAATCTTAACCGGGTGAAATAGTTAGATTTATTTTGGTGTGGCTACCAGCTTAATATCTGTTTTCTTTATATATTGTCCTTTTTCTCCTTTTCTCCGTGTTCTTTGTGACCTTTGATTGAAAATGTGTGATAGTGTTCTTTTCTTCATTTTTCTGTTTCTGCAATGTGCCACCTTTCCTTACTTGTCTTACCATCTCCCTTCTTTAGGCACTACTGTTTTTTCTTAGCTACACTTGTGTAACTCAGATTTATCCTGAGAGCTTTAGAGCTTTTCTGTGTCCTATTTTTTGTTGGCAATTAACTCTTTTCTTTCATGTGTAGACACTTTGGGTTAGTACCTGATTAATTTTCATACTGTGCCTACTGTAATTCTGGTGTAATTCTGCAACATCCATCTGAGATTGTGAATCTGTGGCTCTGAACTTGTCTTAGCTGCATAAGTAAAAACATGATTTTTATAGGGATGTTGTATAAATAGAATTTCCAGTCATCAGCAAGGCAAGCTCCTCAAAGACCTTAGAGGAAAACTTCACTTAAAAGTTTACTTGAGATGATAATTGAATATTCCTTGCCTCCAGAAGTGATAATGGATAAACTTGATGAGAGGGCAGCACTTGAATAAGTATCTATCACACATTTTTGGCAGTTTTATTTGGTTCAGCACATTACTCCTGGTGTTGATAATTCTTTGCTTAACCGAGGAAACATATGATACAGAAAACAGAACACAAAAGGTAGTATCCCACTTGCTGTGGCTGACCATTACCAAACACTTAAGCTTTATTAATATAAAAATAGTTTTATTTCTTGTTGAAGAGCTATCATAGCATGTCATGCTTGGTTTTTCCTGTAAATTTGACCTAACTGCTGATGTCTGAATATACTAACACAATGAAGTATTACAGATGAGGGGCATTCAGGTAATAAATGGACAAGAAATTAAAGGACAAGTAAATAAGTGTTGCCGTGTTGCAGTTTAACTCCAGCTGGCAACTGAGCACAGCCACTCGCTCACTCTGCACCAGCGGGATGGGGGCAGAGAGCTCAAAGAGTGAAAGTGAAAAAACTTATGGGCTGAAATAAAAGCAGTTCAATAATTAAAAAAGAAAATGAAAAAGGAAAATAACAAAGAGAAAGAAGTAAAACTCGAGAAGGACAAGTGATGCAAATGTAAAATATTGCTCACTACCAGCTGATGCTCAGCTGGTCTTTGAGCAGCAGATCTCACCAACCTCCCTCCTGGTCTTACTGCTGAGCATGATGCCATATGGGATGGAATATCCCTATGGTCTGGGGTCAGCTGTCCCAGCCATGTCCCCTCCCAGCTCCTTGTGCATTCCCAGACCCCTCATTGGTGGGTGGGGGTGAGAAGCAGGAAGTGTGAGCCCTGCTCAGCAGTAACTGAAACGTCCCTGTGTTATCAACGCTGCTTCCAGCACAAATCCAAAACACAGCCCCATACCAGCTACTGTGAAGAAAATTAACTACCCTAGCCAAACCCAGCACTTTCTATAATAATCATTTGGGTGCTGAAATGGGTGGTTGCTTATATTACTGGCTTGCTCTGCTTTAAAGCACTGTTATTTCCTGTGGATTAAATCAGATGGCACTTGTTCCTTGGTAGCTACTAAGTATATTATATAGTTCTAGCAGTAATGTTGAGGTTCAGACCGAATAAAGTTGCAGTTATTTCTTAACATTATATGGAAATGTTTATGTAAAAATGCATTTAAAATCTTAACATTTTACAAAATCATTGTCAGTTTGATTATATGTGGTGAATGGAATGTGAAATGGCAAATAAATACAGCAAATACAGAATAAACAAAAGTAAAAAAATTAAGGTATATCTCTTATTCTGTCAGATGAATTCAGACAAATTTTGCATGAAATTAGGTTGAATGTATGTTAAGTGGAGTGATTTTGCTCTGCTACACTCTCCAGGAGTAAGTTTTTGAAACAGTAGTTTTCAAATATCCCCCAGATCACTACCCATAATTGTTATCTCAGTGCTTTTCTGGTGGCCAGAAAAAGTCCTCTGTGACAATTAATGAAAAATTTATTTTTAACCTTCTTTTGTTTAAATACTTCACATATTTGAATCAAAGCACTGGATTCTCACTCCTTTTGTCCTTTTTTTTGGTACTGAATTTCAGTGGCATCTGTGAAATTAGTGAATGAATCTTTTCTCCAGCTTGTTAGTTGCTTTTGATCTTTTTCTTTGTTTTCTAGAATTAATTCAACGGTAAGTAGGCATAAAATGAAAGGCAAGAGCAAGTAGCTGAAACAAACTATTTCTTCTTCTTCTGTATTCTATTCTGTTTTATAACACCTTTTCTGAAGTTTGAAACAGTACACTATTTCTTTTACGTGGAACTCACACTTACCTTATGTAAATTAGGAGAAAAGGAACTTGCAGGTTGGAGAAGAAATTCCCATGCAGATTTTGGTTAATAGTTGGACTCTGCAGGCTGTTTCAGAATAGCATAGGAGATATTTAATCAGGTTTTGGATCCTTTTTTTCTGAATATCAGGCTGACTCCTGTTTGCCACTTCTTCCCGGTTACACTGTTTTCCTGGCTCATGAGGATAGAATGACTCAGAATATAACTTGAGCCAGGCCAAACAAACTACCCTACTATAAATTGGGACTGATCTAAGAGCAAGTCTTGAATATCCCTCTCTTCCCTTTTACTCCTTGCTACTAATTTTGCGTACATCATGAGATGTAGAAATGCTTTTAGAGAAACAATATGAAGTAATAATAGTACACACACTCACTCCCAGTTGTAGTCTTTGTCACTAGTTGTGTGATTTTGTGGAATTCACTACTCTGTGGAGAGTAGTGGAAGTGACTACAGAGATGGGCTTCTGGGGTGGAGGATGTTTCTTATTGTGTATTTTGGGAACAGCAAACAGCTTGCATAGCATTACATTTTGTTATATTTTAAGAGTGCAGCTGTTATGAGACCTGATAGTAATCTCAGAAAAGTACTAAGGTGTTTTGGGTTTACTATGATTAAAAACACTGAGATGGAAAGAAAAGTGATTATTATTTTTATCATATGGTCAGATTCTCTCTACTTGTGTAGGAGCAAACAAATTTTCCACACGCCAAACAAATAGCTTGTTGCTTTCATTTGGGAATTATGTTTTCTGTTGTGTGGTAAACACAGCTTAAAATATCAGAATAATTTAGAAGCTCACATGTCAAAGGAGATTTCTTTGGAAACTTACATTGACAAAAGAAATATGTACAATATTCAAGTAAATTCAACTTATGGTGCTTTTTTTTTGTACTGGGAAGAAAAAGTCAAAGGATGAGAGGAAAACTGTCCAAATACCAGTCTATTTTTCTATGCTTTTCACCTGACTATGCCTACAGAGAAGATGGGTTTTTTTTCAGCTGTTGTGTAATTACTGGTTGCATGGTTAATTCTTTTTTTTATTGCTTGTGTCTAATAAAAATCCAGATGTAGCTTTTGCTTTGTATTGATGCAAAATAGCAAATAATGATATTTAATGGTGCTAAACTTTCAGGTGACTATGGCTTGAGTTTACCTCTTGGAGAAGAATATGAACGAAAGAAACATAAACTGAAAGAGGAACTTCGACAAGATTACAGACGATATCTTTCTCAGGTAAAGCTGCTTGTCTGGTTGCTTGACTTTAGTGAGTCTCTTTAAATTATTCTCTCATTTAATTGAATGAAGATTAGTATCTGTAGAAAAATTTTTAAGGAGGCATTCATTATGAGCAATGGCTGATTTTGAAGACTTGAGAGAAAGTAATCTCAAAATGTTTTGTTTATATATTTTATTATTCTACAGATCTCATTGCCATGTGACTACATATTGTTTAGTACACTTCTTTCTGAATTTTTATTTATTTGTTTTTGCATCTTCCTTGATTTTTTTCTTAAGAATTTAAAAGCTGTTATTTATAAAGTACTTATTTATTCTATGGTCTGTAATTGGGGTAAGAATATCCCTGTACTTAGGATGACTCCATTTGACAGCTTCTTTTCAATTTTAGAAAGAAAAACCTTTGATGTTCTGCTTAACATGATTTACTAAATGTCACAGTAAATTTAAAATTGAAATGATATGTATGAAATGTCATCATCTTGGGAATATTCTGTAGCTGCTCTGCATGAATGAGAAAAAAAAAGGAACCAAATAATTTCTGTTTTATGAAAATACTAATTACCAGTGTCTTTAGTTCTTAAAATTAATTAATGGATTTGCTTTAAGAAAGGAAGTATTTTTTGTTAAGTCAAATATTTTTGACTCAAAGACTCCTTTTGAATAGTATTTTTTCCCTGATTTTTAGGGTATTTCACAGGCAAAAAGAAAGGTAGGGGTGCCTTCAATATTATTTTCTTTTCTTTCAAATTAGTTGCTTTTTGCTTTGTTTGAAAACTTTCTGCTCTTGGAATTCAAAAGATCATTGCTTTTCTTTGTGCTTTGTGCATTTATGCATGCTGTAGTGATTAGTTGTGACTAACAGCATTGCTTGCTTTGTGCAAAATGATTACATTCATACATTATTTTCCATTCATAAGTTTTTAAAACACTTGTTGATTTCCTTTTCCCTATGCAGTTGTCATTGTTGCTGTCTAATGCTGGCTCTACAGTAGTTTTTATTTTAGTTGACATTTGCTTCAAGGATTATCAGTTATGTAGATAGTAAGGGTTCAGATTTTTTTTTCTTGGTATACATATTTTATAAAGCTGGAATAAAATAGTATCTTATATAAGTACTATAATATATCATTACAACCAGAGTCACGGCTTTTTCTTCCCTATCTCTATGAAATCTCACCATACCTCTATGAAATCTCATCAGTGGTGCTTAGGGAAGCAGTAGAGCCAGTTATTTAGCATCTACTGGCCAGAATGCAAGAATACAAACAAGCATTATGAGGAAAAACACCAGAGGTGTTATTTTTACAAGCTTTGTTTAATTCATTTCAGTTTTAAAACTATTTTTATACTTATGTATCTATAATTTTGAAATTCAGTGCTGTCCATCCAAATTGTTAAGATTAAGCAATGTCAGTAAAGGATCAGGAGGTAATGTGGTAGAGACACAATCTGCTGGTTTTTTCTGGAGTTTTGAATAACTTGCATGTGATACAAATTGGCTGTATTATATTTTTTTTCTTGTTTAATTTAAAATTCCAGATTATTTTCAAAGTTAGAATATTGTGTTAAAACCTAGTGTTTCATAATTATCATGAAAGCACCCAAATAATATAATTTTTTACATTAACTTCTAGTGTTTTATTTTCAACTGGACTTCAAGGTTTACAAAGCCTTTTTGTTTGTATGTTTGGGTCTAGTACATGTTAGCTTTATTAAGCTGGTAAGGACTGAGGAAGAACTAAGATAACAATCTCTAATTTCTTTTTCGCACCTAAAGAGAACTGGTGGAACTTTTAGCAGTTCTCACAGTGATAATTATTTTGTTAATAACTTGCTTAGTCTTGTTTATGTAGAAAAATGCAGCTTCCATATCAGGTTCTGATTTTGGAAAAGGTGTTTTTAACATCAGAGGTAATCTCTAGAGATGTCTTCAAAATGCATGCAAAGAATTACTTAATAATGAGGATTACAATTTATTTACCTTTTCTAGTAGAAATAACTTGGTTTTCCATATAAATCTAGTTGTTTTGGTGCTTGAATATTTTTGCATGATTATTAAATCCATTAAATCTTTTTATGTCTAGTTTGAAATATCATTTATAATGATGTAGAACTGGAACAGGTAGAGCTCTTACTTGAAATTCCTCTAACCATTTTGGTCACATTGCAACACAGATAAGGAAAGTAAACAATGCTAGTGAAATACTGTATCTCACCATTCCCCTCTTCAGCCCATAACATGCAAATAGATGATCTTTTTATTGAAGATAATCAGATTTATAAAACATATGATTGACTGGGAACAGCTTTGGGATGCTTTTAATAAAGGAGTGATGTATGACAAATCCTCTAAACCTGGAATCTAAAGACCTGCATCAGCACTGGTATTTGGTTTGAAGAACAGGTGCTTTGACTTGCTGCACAGCCCAGGTCCCAACTGCGGCCCAGGAATCTATGTGGAACAACAACATCCTGGTTTTGATGGAAAGTTCTGCTCTTAAAGTGACTGATGGTCTATAAGGAATTACAAAATTTGGTAGTGGGTCATTATTCTGAAAAATGTGGGCACGCTGGTGTGGAAAACACTGTTGGGATAGAGGTGTGGTACTGTTAGCATGAATTCCATCTGTTAAAGTAAGAGGTAGACATATGTTTTCTGATGTTAGAAGAAGCTATTTTTCATCTTGAATAAGGAACTGTCTTGCAAGATTCCTCTTATGTTTGTACAGACACTTGTGCTACAGAAGAACTGAGTGGGGTTTCTTTGAATAAAAATAGGGTTTTTTAATATAGAGACTAACTTACATAATACTGGAAATAGTGTAACATGGAAGAAGTGACAAACACGTTCAAACTCAAGCTTAAAACTTGACAAAGACATTTACTTCCTGCATTCCTTGGCTTCACTTCCTTCATGTGTTCCAAAAACATTTTACATTTTCAGACCGTGAAGGTTATTTTCAGTCTTTATTTCATCAAATTGCTCAAATTATTTCAGAAAATATAATACCTAGCAACTCTTTAATTAAAGTCAAATTTGGTGTTTTAAAGTGTACTGAATTATTATTATTTTTTTTTAATGTAGAAAAATTATCTGACTGCTGGTGAAGTAGATCCATATACTCAGGGATTATCTCTTCCTATTGATGAGCGAAGATCTGCCAAGGTAAATGGAGTATAACTTGAAAATATATCTAGGTGTTCAAACTGTTACAGAAAAAATATTTACACTTAAGTTTTTTTGTTTGCTTGGGCTTTTTCTTTTTTTTTTTTTCTTACAGAAATGAATGTTTTTGGAGGTGGTAATTAGTAATAATTTTCAGAAAAGTCTGTTCCTTCAATTTTTTTTTTTTTTTTAATTTTTAATCCTAGGTTACCTGTATTCTTAAGTGTTAGATATTTGGGTTTTATTATGTGGATATAATTCTATACTGATGCTAGTCTGAGGTTTGCTACCTCTGATCCACACATTTAGAGCACTTGATCTGTTCAGCATCTCTAGTGGTTGTGCTTGGGTTTTGTTCAGCAATCAGCATTGATCTGATCTCCTGCCCTCACGCTGTTGGCCTTTATAGGCCCAGATTCTTTCTTGTGTTTGCTTGTAAATTGATCTATGAAGTTGAGTCAGTAGAGACATTGTAATTTATCAATAATTTATCAGTATTTTTTGTGACAAACACTACTGGTTGGTTGTTGAGATTGGTCGTAGCACAGCAGCAATTTAAGGCAATAACCTTTGTTGCTGCAGGAGGACCAGACATTTGCACTCCTGGGAGTTTTGTTGGTTTTTGATGTTGTTTTTAGCCTTTGTTGCCTTCAAGTTGCACTGTTGATCTGTATTTGGGGCTATGCTGTCACTGCAATCTGGTGCAAGACTTCTTCAATGGCATGGGCTGGCCTTGCCCTTGTGCTTAAATTTTCTGCCCCTCTTGTGCTCTTGGTTTGGCTGTAGGAGGAGCTAGGTGAGAACTCAAAGTGAAAATTGCTTTTATGAAAAAGCTCCTAGTTATACAAGTGTAAAAAGGAGTCAGCAAGAATGAAACACCTGGGAAGGGGGAAAGGACTCCTCAGGGCAGAATGCACTTGTACTGGGTTTATGTTAGCTTCAGGTTCTCATGAACTTTGCATTTACCCTTGCAAGTATGTGTGCTGAAACAGTGAAAAATAAAGTATGTTTGATTAATTCTGTGGAAATTAAAGATGTATTTGTACTGGAAATATGTCTTATCATTGATGGGTTTATATCAATCATATCAGCTCTGTGCAGGTGTGTTGTATCATTTTTACCCATCTATCTGTTGCTCTTGCAGAACCTAAAAGCTGCCAGGAGATGTCACACTGTGCCCTGTTAATCAGTTGGCCTCTGGGCAGAATAATGAGTGGTTAACATTTGCATTTTGGTTGCCTTTATTAGGTCAAATGTGCAGTCACATAGCATATTGAATTTTCTGCTGAGTGTTTTGCCACCTGTTAAAGACAATGCTGGTTTCTCAGCTTTGAAAAATGCATCTCAGGCAGCTTTCATGGCTGTCTGTATGTTTTATATTGTCACTGTTAGAAAATCTATAGAAAACAGGGTTTTTTTTGGAAAAAAACCCAAAAAATGAAACAGTTTTGGAGAGCATTGGTCTAATCTGAAAAACTTGTGGTAACCTAGTATTTACATGGTGATTGATGTATAAATTATTTTTGTTTGAAATTTGTTCATGAGAAAGTAAATTTATGTGTGATGCTCAGATTTTTAATATGCTTTTACTTTTTTATTGGAAAATGCTGCAGCAGAAAAGAGTCTGATTCATAATACTGTAGTATAATTCTCTTTTTTCCCTTTATGTGATTGTTGGAATGAGGTAGTAGAAGAGATACCCAAGTTCTGAATGGGGACTAATATCAAGAAATAATACAAATTAGGGTTTGCTTTATCTGGAAACTTCTGTATTTCATATGATATTATTAGGCTGTTAATGTATAATTCATGTATATTTTTAGACCTGAGAAAGCTGAATATAAATGTTATCAGTTTGCAAAAGCTGCTAGGACAACAAGCATAGATCCTGTTTTTCTTGGTTTTTTTTGCATTCTTTGCACTTTTGACTTTTTATAACTGCTTGTTTGAATTCAACAGTTCAAATTGTAATTGATACATCATTGTCTACACTTGTATTTGTTACCCTGTTTTAATTATGAGGGGGCAAGTCACAACTAACCTTAACACAAAGAAAGAAATTGTATGTTTGAAAATCAGCTGTAAATACATTCCAATTGGAAATTAGAAGGTGATTCCTAATTGTCAGAGTGAGGCTTTGGTAAATTTTGGAATGGGCTTAGTCGGAGAAAACCTACCTGGTTTTAAAGATGAACCTTGATACACAGTAGTGTCTCTGGGGATTAGACTTCCTGCCCAAGAAGCTGACTTCTGCTTACAGATTTCAGATTAAGAGAAAGTGCTATGCTAAGAGAAAATTAATTAAAACCTCAAAGTAATTCAAGCCTTATTTGTACATCACAAAGAATGCAAAGGGGGGGGACAAGCACACAGTTTGCATTTATTCATTTAGTACTGCAGCTCTATGAAGTTAAAAGCTACTAAAAATGCAAAATTATGATGCCCTTTTCAATGCCTATTTTAGGAGAGATTACGGCTTGAAAGAAACAAGGAGTACAATCAATATCTCAGGGATAAAGAAGAATGGAATGAAAGGCTAAGGAAATTAGGGAAGAAAAACAGAGAGGTAATACAGTTTTACAGTCTTATCGTTGACTCAGACATCCAAAGTTAAGACAAAATGCCCAAATAATGCTATTCAATTAGGCTACATTTTTATTAATGTGTCTAAGCAAGTCCTGGTTACGACTCACATGGTGCAGTTCCTGATTCCTGCTTCTGTCATGTTTGTCTGGTAGAAGGATGCTTTCATTCTTCTGTGTGTCTGAAGCAAATCCCTGGGTTGTTCTTGATTATAAAAGTGATATCCAAAAAAGTTGTCTATTTGAACAAAATGTTGAACTCCACATAGTGATCCTTAGCTTTTGTTTGTAGACACTTTTTTCCTCTGTCATATAGATAGCCAGGCAAGTGTAGCAGCCATACAGAATATGGAGCTGTACATTTGTGAATAAAAATCAAAAAGTCTTTACTGGTGAAAGTGAACTAGACATAGTTTAGTCCAGTTCTGAGCTGAGGCCTTTGATTTGTGTAGCGGTAGTCAGGTGGGAACACACACACACACACACTCACACACAGACACACACAGACACACACTCACACACTCACACACACTCATTCTCATCTCGGTTGGATGGGGGAGAGAATCAGAAGAATGAAAGTGAGAAATAGTGTAGGTTGAGTTAAAGACAGCTTAATAGATAAAGCAAAAGCTGCTCACACAAGCAAAGCAAACCAAGGAATTCATTCACTTCCCCTGGGCTTGCAGGTGTTCAGCCACCCTCTGTAAAGCTGGGCTCTGTCGCATGTAACTGTGACTTGACAAGACAAATGCCATACTCAGAATGTCCACCTTCCTTCATGTTGAGCATGACCTCCTGTAGAGTGGAATATCGCTTTGGTCAGTTGGGATCATCTATCCTGGTTGTGTCCCTTCCCAACTTCCCATGTACCTGTAGCCTCCTTGCTGGTGGGGCAGTGTAAGAAGCAGAAAAGCTCTTGACACTGTGTTAGTGCTATTCAATAGGAATTAAATTATCCCTGTGTGATCAGTGCTGTTTCATCACAAATCTAAAACATAGCCTCATACAAGCTACTATGAAGAAATTTGTCCCAACCAAAACTATTGTAACAGCCTGTGGGATTTTTAGGTCTGATTAGCATTGTTGTGAGACCCTTTGAGTAATCTGGAAGCAATATATTGATCTGTAAAATCTTTTTAACTGTAAAATCTTGTCTAGAATAGGTAAATTTCCTTTTTTAAATAATTTTGCCTCAGTTTAATGATGGACTATAATAAATTGGGACTCTGTTCTAGTGAAAGTTTGATTTAAGAAGTCCTTCCACTTCTTTTTAATAGGGAAATTCTAAAGTGTACAGTAGTGGGAGAGCTAGGTCATTCTATGGAAGACCTTGTATGAAAGACCCAAAACAGCTGGAAGTTTATTGTCTTCCTTACAACAATTGGCAAGTGCAAATCCCCCTGTATTTGTAATTTCTGTCTAGAAGAATGTTTCTTGTCTGTCTCTAGAAAGATTGTTTTCTTATGTGATACATATTTTCCTTATAGTGCACTGGAGTGTCATATAGTTGAAAACTTTTTGAAACTCTGTGAAGGAATCTATAAGGCAGCTTTCAGGCTTTCTTCATATGTTGGAATTCAGTATCTCATTCTTAATTCCTTCTTTCTTCTTCACATTCTACTTCTTCTTCTGTGAATGCTACACAGCAGTGATCCCTAGGAAACATTGGCAAAAATGTGGCTTATTTTTGTGCAACTGAGTCTATAATCTCTAAAATTTTTCTACATGTTTGGGCACTTAGATTTCCTAAGCTAACTTACCTAATGAAATCTATTTAGGGACTCAAGGGTTTTTCTTTTCGCTTTATTTGTCATACAATTGGACCTTTAAGTTGTATTTTTATTATTCTTGTGTAGAAACAATTTTACTGTCAGAAAAGAACAAACAGGAAAAAAAAAAGGTCAGGATTTGTTGAGGTTATGTCATCTCGGAGGGGTTTTTAACTTGGAGTGAGAGTCAAATTACATATGTGACCTCCAAAATTTCATCCAACAGTTTAGATAATCATAGGATAAATCCTGCTCAGAGTAGTGTTACCTTCACAGTTTAGATTAGGTTGGTCTGGCTTTATTTGATGGAGTTTTGAAAGGATGGAGAATTCACAGGCCTCTGGGCAGCCTGTTCCACTGCTTTAACTGCCTGATCTGAACTTCTGTCCCTCTGTATCCCATTGGAATTTTCCTTTGCTGCAGCTTGTGGCTGTCAGTTCTTTGAAAACCAGAATACTGGTATCTCTGTAACCACCTTTTACACAGGGACTGCAATTACTAATTCCTCCTGCACCATACACACCCTCCTTAATCTTTTTCTAGACTGAATAAAACCAACTCTGTCAGCTTCTGCTTTAAGAGCTCAAATACCTCAACCATCCCAGTAGCCACCCTCTGCACTTTTTCCAGTTCATCATATCTGTGGGGAGGGGAGGCAGAGACTGGACATACTGCACCTAAATACTATAACCTAAATACTAGATAAATACTGAGGAGAGAAGGATCACTTGCCTTGACCTGCCCACCTACTGCAGCCCGAGGTGTGGTTAGCAGTCGTCACTGCAAGCATGCACTGCTGCCTCATGTTCAGCTCCTTGCCCACGACTAATCCAGGCCTTTTTCTGCAGTGCTGCTCTCTAGGTGGTCAGTGCCCAGCCTGTCTGTGCTGGTGCATGGCAGTGTTCTGTCTCAGATGCAGAGGTTTGCCTTTGCATTTGTTGATTTTCATGAGCTTTTTATCAGCATGTTTCTTCAGTTTGTCAAGACCCTTCTGAGTGGCAGTCATACCCTCTAGTGTGTTGATCCTTCTTCCCAGTTTGGTGTCATTTACATCCTTAATTTATTTTTCATTAAATTTTGCAAAGTATGAGTTACTGTTGTCTTTATTCCATAGGGGAAAAATTAGATCAAAGATTAATACACAGAAATACTACAGGATTTATGCAAAGCCTTGGTTTTTGTAAGGACTGTGCATTGAACACTAGTCTAGTGTCATAGGGTTGTTTTTTATCTACTTAACTATCCTTTCTCAAAATGACATTTTCTGAGGAGCAGAGAAATAGATTAAGAAATGCTCAGGTTAAAAGGTTGTGCTCATAGGTAAGAAGAATTAAAGACTTGCCTGAATCTGGATAGAATGAAGATATCTAGTCTCTTGATGAAGTAAAGTTTGAAGTGTTTTTTTGATTCTTTGCACCTCAAAAACTGAAGGTCAGATTGGAGTTCATGAAAGACCTGTCCAGTATTGATAGCCATTCTTCTGAAAGACATTAGATAAGAGAAAGACTGTGGTTTTTTTTCCCCAAGAAAAATGAATAAAACCCTAGCTTTTAAGCACTTCTTGAAGTATTTTTCTTGTTCGCCTTTTGTCTTTCTCCTCGTTTCGGGTTTATTTGAAGAAATACAAAACTAAGGTTTTACTCAATGTGATTTGTTTATATTCAACTCTCAATATTGTTTCCATTAAACAGAATGAGATGCACAGGAATAAAACACCTATTGCTGTTACCAGGCTCCAGCCAGAATTACGTAGAGAAGTCCAGCCCTGTAATACAGGTGCAGAACCTCCCAAGAAGGATGCTTTTACTTCCACAGAAGGTTGTGAAGAGCTGCTAAATAAGAGATGGCTGGAGGACAACAGGTACCACAGGTTAGATGATGATGAGGTTGAATTGAGAAGTCGACTATTAAATAAAAGACTTGATGAGGATTTGGATTTTCCCAATCGAAGACATCATGGATTTGCTAGCCAGTATGTTCCTACTAGGAAGCATCACAGATTTGATGAAGATGGGGATTTTGGTAGAAGATACTACAGAGTGGACTATGATCCTGAGACAAATGCAGAAATGGATCCTAGATTTAGATATGAAAGCACCTGTGACAGAAAAACTCCCCGGGGTTTTTATGTTGAAAGGTATTCTTAATTCTGTTTTCTCTTGTATTTCTCTAGTGCTTGTTGACAGCCATGGTTTACTGTCTTTAAACATTAGGGAAGATTCCTATGTGAAAGCAGGATTGTTGTACTTAACTTTTGTACCTACAAAAGGACCTTTGCAATAATTTTTAGAAAAAAGTGTTGAAAAATTGGATCGGTCCCTAAGACTATACGTATGTTAAGAAGGATTTTATATATCACAGCAAACCAAGGATACTAGAGAAATTACCCCAGAAGCAGCAGTCCCCAATTCATTTTTATGAAGAGTGGTTTACCAGAAAACACATTTGAGAGCAAACTCCTGCACTGAGAACCCAATGTTACCTCTGTTTCTTTAGTCTGTAATAGTTACAGCAAGTCAGTTTTCAATTCAGATTCCAAAATCGGTTTGAGCTTCAATTTTTGGTACATGTGACTATGCGTACAAAATGTAAAAGTCTGTTTTTTAAAAGTCGTCGTTTTTACTCCATGTCTTCCTAAATGACAGGCTTTGAACATCTGTGTAGTTGAACCAAATCCTAATAGTTTTAGTAGGTGCTTTGTAATAACTACACAGTTTGAATAAGCATGTACAAAAGCCCAAACCAAACAAACGAGGGTGTCTTATATGAATCATTCAGGAGGAAAACTGATATTATGTACTGTTCGGTATTAAATAGTCTTTACTGTGGTAACTGATAGATCAGTTGGGTTACTTTGACATAAATTTTTAATCTTTCTCTTCTAGCTTACTCATTTAAAAGAAAAAAGAGTTTGGCCTTCCTAATCGTTCAGGGTTTGGCATTCTGGCTACCTTTAGTTATGCCATTATAAGAACTGGTTGCTTTGAAAACCAGGTGGGCTGTGGTGTGAAACAGCACCAAACTTGAAACTGATCTGTTTATACAGCTAAACAAAGTTTTCAAACGATATTTTAAAAGTGTTAATTTGTTCCCTTTCCAGGTCTTGGGAACATGAGTGTTGTAGTTATTTTTATTTATGTTAAGCCTGTTGCCAGAACTATTTACTTGCAATTGCTTCAATGAAGGAACCACCACTGTTCTTCCTTTGCAAGGCAAAATAATCACTTTTTTCTAGAAATAACACTTCTAGGAAAAACAAAAGCAAATTGTACCACTCTCAACAGTGTTGAATATTACTGTTATGTTTTGTTGTTAATTGCTGGTAGATGGATTAAATGATCTTTTGAGTCATTGTTTAGAGGGATAATTTTCTGGATAGTACTGCAAATTAATAAGTGGGGAGGAGGGGAAATACTCTTCTACTGTAAAAGCATTTTCTGAATTCAGTGAACTCATATTTCTTTTCCAGTTTCAAATGTCAAGAGAGTTAGAATAATTTTTTTCCAAAAATTGCTCTTTCTCAGCCTTTAAGAAAACGTAATGTAAAGGAAGTAAGTCTGTGGAAAAAATGAAATGCCTGGAAGTATTTGGGAGAGGCAGACTCTAATAAATGGGTTATTACAGAGATTCAGACTATGTTCTGGTGTGCTTCTAAAAAGCATGTATTTATTCATACAGTGTTTCTGAAAAAAACTAGCAAATGGAAACAGTAGTTAAACAGATGAGAGGAACAAGATTGCCTGTTTTCTGCTGAGATTCAGAGCAGAGACTGCAAAATTCAAAATTGGTTTCATTCTGTAGTGTATTATTGGTAGAAATGAGCAAATGAGGTTTTAGGATAGAGTGGACTTGTCCTATAGCTTTTCAGAAAGAAAAATAATTAGAGGCTTAATTTGGTGTCTAACAAAGACAACCAAAATATTTTTGAAACCAACAGCAATATTTAATTCTCTGTGTTAGTTAATACTCAGAAGAATGAGTGTCCTCTTTTTATTAGGTAGCTGTTTGCCACTGTCTAATGCAGTTGGACACAGTCTAATATTTAAATAAAAGTAACCATTTGATAGTGTTTGAGGGTTTACTTTGTTTGTCAAAGAATTTATACAGAATTATATAAATAAAATATCAGCAAGTATGGTGTTTGGACCAACAGTAGACATCATGTTGAATACTAGTTAACTAGTTTTTAGTTATTCCAGAAAACGTGGATGATGCTTATATAGATATCTGTGACTAGTATATCACCAGGCAATTCATGAGTCATTTGAAGAGACCTCTGAAACTACTTTAGCTCCAGTTTTCTTTTAAAAGAGAATAGAGAAGAGAGTCTTATCTTTGCTGTTGGCAGACTTGGTGCATCTTCTTAAAAGAAGCTGCTGGACCATTACCTGAATTCCCTGAATTTAATTTTGTACATAAGATTGTTTGGAGGTTTTTGTGTATCTTTTCTACTAATGAATTTTTACTGAAAATTATTTTTCAGTATTTATTAAATGTGTTTTTTTAATCTAGTACTTTTTTCTCGTTTGAAAGGAGCTCCACTTAACCTCCTATGAAGTAAATTCAGTCTCTTCAAGGAGAAACATATCTCTTAGTGACAGTTCAGCTTTGGAAGAGTTAGCATTTTTTTTCTGCATTTCAGGCAAAGTCAACTTTTCCCAAACACATTTGATTCATGATGGAAACTAAACGCAAAAGGAAGCAAATTTTTATTTGCTCTACTAAAGTTCTTAGGTTTTTTTATGTGTTTTTTAGTTTGGAGAGGCAGATGTTCATAACAGGACTTTTCAGAAGGGTTTCTGTTTTGATGGAGGCACAAGGTCTGTGGCATATTTCAGCAAACAGAAATGGTGACCAAGAAGTGAGAAGAATTGCAAAATGTTTTAGTTCTTGGGAGCAGAATGCTTAGGGACTGATCCATCCTCAGCTGTCAACTCTGTCCTGTAAACAGGAGACAACAGCTTCTTGATTGAATTGGGCCAACATGTCTGTCCTGCTAAGCTGGCTGCTTTTTACAAAAAGGGCTGCCTCTTGAATTCCAAAGTTTGGTTGTTTTGCTTCCTTCCTGCATCCTTTCATTATGCTGGGGACTTGGCTTTCTATTTCCCGGCTGTTTCAGTCTTATGTGACCAGCCTTGTAAGGAGTAGATTGATTGTTGTCATAAAGATGAACTTGATCATGAAATAACATCATGATATGCCAAGAGGGTAAATGTTCTTTTATGTTGTTCTGGAGGGTTGTTAAGATGCCAGGTCAGTGTTTAACAATCTGCTTGCATTCTTTTGCCTTTGAGTATTGAATTCTATTTAAATTAGAGATAGGCAGAGCTGTGGTTCTTTTTATGTAAACGAATGAGATTTTTTTCCCATGTTTACCTAGTTTTGTTTTTGTTTTGTTTTGTTTGCTTAATAGGAAGTCTATGGCTCTGTCCAGCTCTGGAAAAAGTATAATTTTGATAGCATTTGTTGGGTACTTTATTTTTCATTGAATAACTATTTTTGCCCTATTTTGTCATGACAACTTGAAGTCCTCAGTATAGAGCTATTATTTTGCAAGTCAAGAAAAGCTTATAAATTCTACTACCCCAGATCTTTTCAGGAACAACTCCCTTGTGTCCTTAAAATATTTGGCATTTCTGAAGTTACTTCAGGTTTCAATCATACTATTTCACTTCTTATGTAGGAGACTCAAATTTTAGCTCCTGAATTTTTCTATTCATGGTGTTGCCTGTCTTTTGCCTTGAACAAAAGTCACCTCACCCTTTTAAAGTCTATCAAGCGTGTAGTGAAGTGTAGATTGTCATTGGAGAAGCTTTTCATATCTGAATTGGCTGTTTCACCAGACTTACCCAAATAGCTGTGTGCCAAAACCTGTTGAAGACTTCATTGGCTCCTGGGGATTAAGAGCAGCAAGATCTGTCTCAGTTATTGCAGCGTGAGTGTCTGAAGCCTTCTAGCTCTCAAAAGTCTTAACCAGGTTCATTAGATAAGGGCTGCAGGAAAGCAGGCTTGGGAACTCACATTCCTGACAGAGAGCTGCTCTGACAGTGCTAGCAAAGTAAATTATTTCTAGAATATTTTGTGATATTTTCAGAACTGGTTCTGCTGTCCAGTGTGCATTCAGGCAGCAAATCCATTTGCACAAAACTGCTGAACCTTCCATTTCAGATTGGCTGTTTCTAGGCAAGCATTTCTGAGTATTTTCTATTTCTTTAAGGCCCTATCTTAATGGAATGGTAAGGGATGTACCTACAGATTATGAAGACGAATTAAAGGAGAGAGCACGTGTGCGGCCGTTCTCAAGAGCTGGAGATTCTAGGTGTGGTATACTGGGTAGTTTTCTGATAATTGCACTGCAAAGTCATGGTGAAAGGAAAATGTTGACTTCAAATCCCAAAACGTTGTCTGAAATGCCTGATAGTTTTTCCTGCAGCTGGAATATAGTATAACAAGAAAAACATGTTTCCTCTGCAAATGGCCGTTGAAGCTTGCATGCCAGTTTTCTTTTTGAATTAATAGAGCATGTATTCTCCAACTGATTACTTTTATCAAGTCAAATACTGTGGAATCCTGTTTTCATAATAGTTTTAAAATTCCTTTTCTTCCTCTTGTCTTGGTTTTGCATTTTCTGAAGTGATCTAAGTGGGCGAGGCAGAAGCAGAACACTTGTAAAGTCCTTACATAAACTGTTGACTGGCACCATTCAGTCTGTCAACATGGGTGAAGTGCTCAACTGAGTCAGTTTTTCTGATGGCTTCAGAAACCACAGGCAAATGGGAATTGTGAGAAATGCCTTCTTGCCAGGGAGTTTCTTCTTTTGCTTGGGATATTTCTTTGGATTGTAAGAAAACTGTTTGTTACATATGGTCACATAGTGATGTAAATGAATCTGTCATGTTTCCCACAGACTCTGTAGGAAGTTGTTGAGTTTGATCATTCCATTTTCTTTTTTGTCTTTGCCAGGAATCAGGGACAGATTAGTTCTTCAGCTAATGAACAGGCCAAGTCTGCAGCAGAAAGGCAGTATGCAACAGGCCTTGTTCTTGGTATGTATAAAACCCTAACTAATAACACTGAGTTAGACTCTTTTTATGTATGTTATTTCTCCATGTGAATAGTTAAAAACTAGAAAAATTTACTTTTTTTTCCTTTTGCTTGTTGTCTCCAAGACTGGTAAATAAGTGTTCTTTACATAGAGAAACTAAAGCAAAACATATTCCTTTTCCCTCTTAATGTAACTTACTAATTAATTTTGAAGAGCCCAAGTTTCTTCTTAGATTTCATTAACATTTTAAGGCCCAGTTAAGTGAATAAATTATTTTTACAAAATGAAGTATGGGAGAAATCTGAACCTCTAACCATAGCATTTACACAAATGTGTGGTCATTTCCATTAGGTGGTCAAGACCGAGAACTTCTCCAAAGGAGAAAGGAGAAATACAGACAAGAACTAATGGAACAGATGGCTGAACAGCAGTGGAATAAGAGACGGTAATGGAAAGTTACTCTATTTTTAAGAGATAATGGCTGAAATTTAAAGGCATTCCATTAATTCAATATGGTAAGAAGCAATTTCATAACCAAGGGATTCCAGGTTGTTGAGTAATATTACAGTTAATTAAACTCATCGTCATGAGAGCTTTAGTTTTTAATGAACATATTCACAAGATTTCAGTGGATCCAAGAAAACCCAGATACTTTTACATTTTTAAAACTGATTTTTTAGTTTCTTAAGGGTAAAGAAGCTTTAACTAAAGTTATCTTTTTTTGCTGATACAGGAGTGCCTAAGTAGTTGGCAAAGTTGAAAATTAGTTTTGTTTTTGTCCTCCAAATTTGGAAAGTAACCTTTCATTTTTAAAGCATTTCATCATCTGCCTTATGCAGAATAATAAAATATGAATTTCTTCCTTACATATTAGTCACTATCTACTGAATAATAGATAATGTCTGGATAAATAAAAACACACAGCAATATTAGAGAAGGGATAAGGAATTAAAAATCGGTTACTACTGACAGTCTCATTGTGACAAAAATTGTTCAATGCAGAACAAGTCTGAGCCTAGAAATTCCAAAACAGTATTTATTGCTGCATTTTTGAATCATTCATTTAAATGTGTTTAATATTAACTTCTTGAATGTGAACAAAGACAATTTTTTTAGAAATGTCCTCAAAAGTCATAGTAAAAAAGAGTTGTGGTGGTTTTTCCTTTTATGGTAGTTGGATTTTTACTAGGTGAAATAGGTGATAGCCAGATACTTCTTGACAGTTCTGTGTATTTACAGATATTATATAATTTCCTTCCCTGACTCCAGAAGAAATCAAGTAGAATCATTGTCTTCTGTTATCCTGTATTTTCAGAGTTCTTTTAATTACAGAGTTGTGAATTCGTGCTTTGAAAGAATGAATGTAGTTGTTATTGCTTTCTGATTTGATCCTTTTTTTAAAAAAAACTAAACAGTGAGAAGGAGCTTGAGCTCTCAGTTGCTGCTTCTGGAGCTCGAGACCCAGAAAAGAAGGTGAGAAATTTGGATTTTCTTTCATCTATGTAGCCTATTCTTTTTTTCTTACATGCACACTGTGGTTGCTCAGTCACAAAACTCTACATATAGAGTTTCTATAAAATGATAAATGGTGGGCTATTTAATAAGGCATCAGTGTATAACAAAATTGAAGCCAAGGATGATAAGGCTGTGCCATGGTTTAACCCCAGCCAGCAGCCAAGCCTCATGAGCAGCTGCTTGCTCACTACCCCACCAGTGGGATCAGGGAAAGAATAGGAAGGATAAAAGCTGGAAAACTCATGGGTTGAGATGAAGACAATTCAACAGGGAAAGCAACCCATGGGCAGGCAGGTGTTCAGCCATCACACATCTTGGGAAGACAAACAACATCCCTCCAAACATCTCTTCCCCCTTCTTCCCCCTACTTTATATACTGAGCATGATGTCCTGTGGCCTGGAATATCCCCTTGGTCAGTCGGGGTTTCCTGTTCCAGCTGTGTCTGCTCCCAACCCCCAAGCTACACCCACTCCCCTCACCACCATGGCAGCAGAAAAGGCAGAAAAGGCCTTGGTTTTGTGTAAGCCCTGCTCAGCAATAACAAAAACATCTCTGTGTTATCAACCCTGTGTTCAGCACAAATCCAAAACACAGCCCCAGACCAACCACTCTGAAGAAAATTAACTCTTCTCCAGCCAAAAGCAGCACAGGCTGTAAATCATTACACATGCTTTCATTATTAAGAGGAAAATATTTTCATGGAAGTTATGGGGCATTTTCTTTTGCTGTGTCCAAGTGGAAATTTGTACCAACAGTGGATATCATGGATAGAATACTTAAGGTCTTGTGGAAGACTCTTAGACGCAGTAGTAACCTTTCTTTGGGAATGCAAAGTATGCTGAAGAAAGCTTTTTCTCAATTAAAAAAAAAGGTTGTTTTGCAGATGAGTTGATATTAACAGTTTTTAATTTAAATTTTGTAATTTTTTTTAAAGTGCTCCAATATAGTGTTTAGGATTACAAGCATTTTTATAGGATTTTGTAAAAAGCAAGAAGTTTAGTATTGTGTTGTTAGTAAGACCTAATGCAGAGTTACTCTTGTCTCCACTTCCTTAGTAAGGTGGTGATTACATTAAGAATTTTGATTAGCATGCATCCAGGAGTGGGTTTTCAGCACTAGTAATGTTATTAGGAGACTGATAGTCTTGCAGAGACAGACAGACCTTGTGTGATTTGCATGTACTTGCTATGTGCCCAAAGCCACTGCAGGTTGGGTATGGTGGAGATGTGCTGTTTAAGATGTAGGGTGGTACTTTCAAGCAAGGGTAGACTGGTTACTGGTTTAAATTATCACCAGTGCTGTTTTTGGGGAATGCTTTGACACAGATTGAAACTTGTGCCACCTTTGGAGAGTTCAGTAGAGGTGAAAGAAGGTCCTCTTTGCTAGAAAATGAAGGTGAATGAATAGCTGTAAGATGCTATTAGTCAGATCCTCGTGGGTCCCTTCCAACTCTGAATATTCTGTGAAACCATTCCTTTCTTTCTGGAAAACTTGTGAGACAGGAGACTGAGAATGCAGACAGACAAGTAATGAAGCTGAATCAAAATTATTACTCCTAAATGGGGAGGGAAAATGCCTGTCTGATTGCATGTTTCTGCCCTCCCTTTAAAAGTGTCTGTCATGCTTGTTGGGTCCCTGTTTCAAACTGATTCAGCTCAGTTATCTGGCAAAAGTCTGAATCTTTTCTGCTGCTTTAGTTGGTGTAGAGGGGTCAGCTGGCTAATCAGGGATTCAGATGGTGAAAGGGAGAGGAATGGAGGGTACAGCTGGGAGGCAGACAGGAGAGGGGGGCAGAACTGAGCAGAGGATGCTGGCTCTTCTGGCTCAGCAGGCTGCAAGGTCAGTGTAAACAGTTCTGTGTAATCAAAGCATGCTATGCAGAAGCATGCTGTGCTGCAGCACTCAATATACCATACACATCTCAGTCAGAGTCTGCAAAGTGCCTGTTGTAGGAACAAAATTATATCTAGAGCAAGTACATGGCATGCATAGTGTTTTAAAAGCACTAATTTAGCTGAAAGCCTTCAATTAAGTTGAATTGCAACATTCATTAAGCATCAGTCACTGTTAGCTTTAAATTTCCTCTCAGGGAGAGATTCTAATTAGGTGCATTTCTTGATTAATTACAGGTTGGTTAAATAGCAATGGCTGATTAAGAATCTATAAATGTAGACTGTTGCATATGCTGCTTGTTTAAAGTGAAACAATCCCCAGGATGAACTGAGTACTGAAGCCACATCTGAAATCAGCTGTAGAGCTGAAATCTGGGGCACTTTGGGAATGGTTTCAGATTAAAGTTGTTAGTGAGAAAGGCTGTTTTAAATGTTTTGCTGCTCAATACACTGGATTTGAAAAGACAAAAAGTCTGTAGACTGTTTTATAAAATTAAATTGCTTTAGCTAGTATCTGTTATCTAATTCTGTGTTCACATCTAGAAATTTGAAGTTAAATGTTCTAAGCAAATATCCATGTCTAATAGATTTTGAGAATTTTTATTTAAATACTGTAGTCCTTGATTGGTGAGTACTAACTGCCTTGTATATACTGTCTTGCAGCTAAGTGATGAGGAGGTAAAGATTTAATATTTTATTGAAATATTTCCATATTGTAGGATATATGGTTTTCTCATAGATATTTAATTAGTAGCTGGTTTTGGGTATTACTTTCTCTGAATGCATGTTAGTTGAAGAACTTCAGTAATTAGGATCAATAAATTCAGAACAAAAATCTCTTTTACTTATACAGTGTATAATTTGTTTCCATTTTTCTATTATATTGCCTTATTTAAACAAACATTAGATTAGTTATGCAGAGCAGTTGCTGTAAGGGCTTTCTGGGTGTGATAGGATAGTTCTGAAACTAACTGACTTGCATGCCTTCACATTATTTGCATGTTGCTTTTGACTTTCTTCTGAGGCTGCCAGTTATCAATAAACATTTGCTATTTCTGTTTTAAAAAGAACTCCTCCCAAAAACTCATAATTGTTGTGGTTGAAAAAATTAATAAGATCAAAGGAATTAAAAAAATAAAATAATGATATTGCAAGGAAATGTTTATTGGAAAAAGTCTCAGTGTGTATTCGATTTTAGTTTTTACTGATTATGAGCTATTTTAATCTTGGGGTGGAGGGGAGAGATTTCAGAAACTTTTCTATGCATAATAGGAGAATACTGTCATTATAGAAAATTTCAGCTGTAGATAAACTGTTCTACTGACAGCTGTGGAAATGTTCCTTTTTCTGGACGTTAACTAGATTCATATACTTCCTGAAACCTATGATGAGGTTGGTTTTTGTAAATCTCTGATAAATTTCCTGGATTTTCTTGTGATACTGGATTCTCAGTAGATCATTGGGAGGAAAAAAATGCAGTTACTAGAAATTTGAACAGCTAGTTGGGATCCAGTGAGATGTTTAACCCAACATAAATGGAGGTTCAAGATATTTCCTAGTAATAAGGTAACAGTTTTGGTTTTTTTCCTCTCTCTTTTTCTCTTACTTCTTTTTTTTTTTCCTTCAGGCAAATAGATTGAAGCAGTTTGGCTTCACAGCAAGAGCTTTTGAAGAGAAAGTACCTCCTGAAAGGCCCAGGGTGGCTTTCCAAACTCCAATGCCTGCCCATTCAGCCTCTCCAGTGAATGAAGACTCTCAGAGTGATAAAGACTTTCAGAGGGGAGTAGTCAGCAGTCTTGGGGAAATGGCAGCTCCCAGGTGCTTCATTTAGTATTTTACATATTAAATAAGATTGTTGTTCAGCATGTTATTACTGCTGAGGTAGAGCTCAGTTTGGCTCCTATTAGTTAAGCAGTCTCCCAGGGCTGAGCTCAGGAATGCACTGTAGGCAAGGACAGCTTCCACCAGACCTGTGATTGCAACTAAACTGTTCAGGGAGAGAAGGAGCTTCAGGCATGTGGCTGAAGCTGTGCTGTGCTATTCACCCTTTGACCAGATCTTGCCTTGTTTCCTTTACTGATGCAGCCAGGAAGTACCATTAACTGAGCCACTTAAAGAAGGCATGCTTGTTTTATGTTCTTTAGATCTCTGGAATAGTCTGGGTTCATGTACTACTCCCTCAGGGAAGGTTAATTCCCTACTGAGAATTACTGCATCTTGTTCCTGCATGCTGCTAATGAGAGGTCTGCAGCTGAGCTAAATCTAGACTTTTTCCATAATGAATTCTCTTTCTATCCCTGTCCCCTCTCCATTCTTTTTTCCTCCCTCTCCTTCTCTCCTCCTCCCACTTCTTTTGATGATATCTTTTCAGTTGTACAACAAACCAAGGAATTGTGTCCCTTTTTTCTTAAAGGCTTGCACCATTGCCACCACCTCCCCCTCCAGTTTTGATGGACAGCTATAAAACACCTTATGATGATGCTTACTACTTTTATGGGGCTAGGAATCCTTTGGATCCTGCTCTTGCATACTGTAAGTTGATGATTTTGGGTGGATTATTAGAGTGATTCATATGACTGCTTTTAATCTGGTTAAATGATGAATAATGTAGAACTTGTAACAGCAAATTAAACCCATTTTTTAGATGTGTATTGAATGAAAAGGACTTTTTTTCAATACCATTTTTGAATGAAGTAATTTTCTCCAGCAACAAAAAAGGGCTGGGACTTCCAGAAATCTTGTTCATCACTTGAACAAGCTCTAGGCTCAGATTCTTTGCTGTTACTCCTCCCAGATAATTTTCTTTATAATATTGATAATTAAAACATTATTTCCTAAAATCACTTAAGTGATTATTTATCACTTAAATAATCATTAATTACATGTTTAGGCATTGTTACAATTTCAGATACAATTATCAGTATTTATAAGGTATTTATTAATACATGAAATATATTAAAATAATGTATGAAGTGCTCTACTTTTATATTTTAAGCACTCCTTTTTTATCTATCCTTTGCTTCATGATGATGTCATAATTGAAACTATTGTGAGGTGTGTAGGGAGGGACTGGATTATGTGGTGCTTGTTTTTCTCTTTTTTTCTTTCATTTTCTTTTTTAGAGAAAAAAGAAACAGAAATATTTTAAATTTTTTTTGTGCTACTTTCATAGAAAAGGTAAAATAAAGGAGAAAAAAAAACTTAGGAAAATAACTCTTTTAGTAGTTGATTTGAGTGACATTTGGAAAGAATGAGGATAAATGTCACCATTAAGCAAGTAATTTCATTTTGTTTTTTGATTTTAGAATATGGTAGTGAGGTAATTTGTGAAATCTAAAGGAATTGAGTTGAATTTAAGAAACAGATTTGTGCCTTGGCATTGTATTTCTTGCTTTAGAGGGCATTAAGGATTATCTGAGTTTGTCATAGAAGCTGAGAGATCTCTTTGTTCTGGACTCACAAAGTTTGAGCAGTGAACTCTATTCTTTTAAATAATGTCAAATATTTATATCTGAGCATTCAAAATTTAAAATATGGTTTGATTTTTTTTTTACTGTGCAGATGGTACAGGTATGACGGGAATGCAACCCACACCTAGTCTGGATCCTTCTTTAGGCCAAGCTCCAGCAGAGCAGCCTGTGTAAGTATTATCTATGTTCATATTCTTTGTGTGTATTTATCTGTATTGATTTTTTTTTGTGTTGACAATATTTTGCTGAGAACAGATATGCCTTTGAAATAAAATGTGTTAAAGACAACTCTTCAAACTTCTGATTAAGGATTTCTATCTAGACAATAAAAAAATAATTCAGTGAACTGCTGTTTCCGTATGGAATTAAGAAAATGTTTGTGATTGTAAACTACCAGGCTGTGGGAAACAACAGCTCTTAAATACTTCAGGAAAGGATTTTTTTTTTTAATTTTTAAATTACCCCCCTGTGGACCCTGTGATGTTTTGCTTTTATATGTGTGATTTTTTGATTTAGAAGTAACATTGGACACAGGAATACAGGAGACAGACAAAGAGGCATAGGAGTGTATTCTGAAGAAAAAACAAAGCCTTCCAAAGAGGCAACATTATCTTATCAACAAGAATTACAGCAGCAGGTACTGAGTGATAAAGTTTCTAACTCTTCATTCTTTTTTTTTTTTTTTTTTGACATATAATGGTTGTAACTATCGTGCTCTTTCAGACGATTTTATGTAGCTTACAAATAAAAGCTTTTTTTTTTTTTAACTCTCCTTTCTTTCATCACTTCCTTCCTCTGATCCTGCATTAGCTCATTTAAGCTTTTCAGGTGAACAGTAAGCTCTTCAAATTTTTTGTCAGAGGCAGAGAGAATGTTAAAAAAGTTATAGCAAACAGATTAGTTCCAGGCATGTAGCTTTATTTTCATGAACATAAGAAGTTGTGTCTTGAAAGGAATGGCTTGTATTGCTCTGATGTTCCATTACTGCTATAATTATTCGGAACAGTCTAATTTCTGTAAGTTCTTTATGATCATTTGGACACTAATTCAAAGGTTTGCCTCATGTTTATTTCTAGGGTGTTTGTAGGTGGTATCTTACTTCTTTTTAGCTTCTTTTTTGATAGTCTAGACAGATTTTTTGGATTTCCTGTTCCAGTAGACATCTGAGTCCTATACTCACTTTAGTGGCCTTTTGCTGCTGCACCTTGTGGGAGTTTATAGTTATAAAATGTATTTGACCATTAATTTTCTTTTGCAGAAATTTTCCTAGAACCCAGTTTGGGGCACTTAGTGTTATCTTATTTTTTATGTATTTCTTTGGTAGAGGTAAATAATACCTATAAAAATACTGTAGTTCTAATTATGTTTGTGCATAAAGGATAAAGGTTAGGCTGCCAACCAAGGTCAAATAAAGAATAGAGTAACCATTTAGGAATAGTGTCAGATACTGTACATGTTGTTCTCTAAAGGCATTTTCTCACTATAGTCCTAAGTAAGTATTACCTTGCTATATGAGAGACTGCACAGTTTGACATAAAGATCTAATAAATGTGGTATGATACAATCTTTCATAGTTGTTATGGTTCAAAGCAATCAGAGGATATTCTTCTTTTTGCTATAGATAAACCTGACTGATGATTTTTGTAAACAGTTGAAGTGGCTAGATGTGCCTTTGTTGACTTGTTACATCTCTTACAAAACTGTGATCACTTGATACTTGAACTTCTTATTAAACTTCTACTTAATGTGATATTACTGTGGAACTAACTTTGGTTGGTTTGTTTTTAGATAAGAGAGAGAGAAGAGCGACGCAGACAAGAGCGAGAGGAGAAGGAGAAGTTAGAAGCAGAAATGAGGAATTACAATCCCTGGGGAAGAGGTGGTGGTGGTGCTCCTCTCAAAGATGCAGAAGGAAATTTAATAAGTATGTTTGTGAAAATTTTGGGTTGTCTTTTCAAGAGTGATGTTTTCTTGCTCTTATAAGGGCTCTTTTCAGCTGTAATATTCCTTGCCCTAAACCAGGACATTTTGTAACACTGGTAGCCCTTGACAAATAAGACTTGTTTCAAGGAGATGCACACTAGGAATAATTGAGTTATTATTTTGATTTCTGTAGAATCATTTGAAGAGTACAATCCAAGCAAAATGGGAAATACAGGATATGTCAACTGTAAGTGAAGACACAATGAGTTCTAAAGGGAGAAGGAGGAAAAGCTGTCAGAATCATCTGCAATGATTCGGTGTTTTCTAGCAAATATGCTGAAGTCTGTTGTGTAGATTTTTATTAAGCATGTCCTAGGAACAGGTTTTTAATTTTTTCCTCTTAAAAAATTATTTCTAGGCTTAGAAATCTCTAATTCTGATATGAAAAATGGAATGTGTATATAAATATACAAAGTTAAGTGGAATATTTATATTTCCCAAAGGGAAAATAACACTGCTGGTAAATGGCTATATAAAGACCACTCAGCAGTAATGTTTTTTTAAGATTTACTTTTTTCAAAGTGCTGTTTTATACAAGATGGGAGTAGTGAGCTGGAAGATAGCTATGATCCAGGTTGTTAATCTACCCTTCTAGTAAATTATTAAATATTTACTGGATAATAGTTTATATACAAAAGTAATTAGTTTTAGTTGTATGACACCTGAGCAACATATGTCAAAAGTAATAGTATATTTTGAGAGTAGTGAGTACAGTTTAAATGCTTTTAAAAGATTTTGTGGCCAAATTACAAGTTTTGAAGCTTGTATTAAGGATCCAAGCTGGTGTTTATCCTCAGAGCAGACAGAGGTATTCATACTGCCTAACTTCAGGCACTGCATTGGTGTGACTCCTTCCTCTAGGCTTTAACAGTGATATAACTGGAAATGTAAAGGTCTCATACTGGCCTGAGCTCTGCAGCTGACTGCTGAGAAGTTTATCTCTGTAAATGAGAAACCAAGAGAAAGGAGCTTCTTAGCCTGTTTTCCTGAATTAAATATGTAAAATACTTTCTCCACCATAGCTTGGCAGCATGATGGATAAGCTATGAGTCAAATGTCATGAAACAAACATGCTTTCTGACATGCCTTTGTGTGATGTGACTTGTCTTTTTATCCTCTTAAAAATGTCTGTAAATAGCTTTTGAGACTCTGATACGTGCAGAGATTGCTTTACAGTGAGGCATGGAATTTAAAGTTCTCAGAATCCGTGTGCTTAAATGACTACAGTAATTCATAATTACCAGAAACACTATTTCAAAAGGTAATCTGAAAACTGTGCAGTACTTTTTTGTTCTGAAATGAGCCTTCTAAGTGTAGTATGGTAACACTTCAAAATGAGCTGAAATTAACATCTTTGATCAGGCACCATGTGAATTTTGATGAAAATGTTGGATAATGTTGCTTTGCTTACATATTGAAATCTGCACCTGGATTATTACTGAAAACATGAAGACCAAAATATGCTTCAGTGCTTCAATTGCACTTATTTCCCTCAACAGTAATTTGAGAGATTCAGCACTTAAAATATCAATACTAAACTCAGAAATATTTTACAGCTTTAAGTAGATAGAAAAAAGAGTGGTTTCTAAATATCTGCTTGTCAACACAGACTTGTCCATCACTTTTGTCTTTGATTTCTTTATCTTTCCATTTAATAGCATTTTGAGGCAGGGGAGAAGGGAGATTGATTGTGAAGAATCATTCCTGACAGAAGAAAAGCGACAAAATATATCTTTTAATCTGTTAGTTAATAATACCTAATTATTAGTGTCTCACCCTTAGCCTCTGTATTCTTGCCTTTGCCTGAATTTTTTGTTGCCATGGCTGATATGCTCAGGAAAAGTGGAATCTGATCAAACCCCCCCTGTATTTTGGAGAATCTACACTGAACATGCCTTTATGATAAATAAAAGTACTATAATACTATGTACAGTTATTTCCCCTTTCCTTTAGCGGACTTGAATATCATGCACAGGCGAAATGAAGAGGCATATCATAATCCAGAGGCAAGACCCTATGAAGATAAAAGGGCTATTGTTGACCTAAGTTTGGCCTCCTCGAGACCTGAGAACTCAGAAGCATCTACAAATAAAATAGCAGGTTTTTAAGAATACTGTATTACTCCTCTAACTATCCATAAGTCTTAGTGATGAAAATTCCGTAGTTCTTTACCTCTTTATGGTAGTCCTATGATAGTGCTCGCTACCTGTGAAGTCAGTATCATGCTTCTTTCCCAAATTTCTTCATTGCTGTCACTGTGTGCTCTTAAAATCTTATCTGTCTTGTCAGTAATGATAACTAAAGCTGTTTTAGCCCTGAAGAGTCAGGAGCAGTATATTAGTTTTCCAGATTCAGTGTTTTCTAACCAAATCTTTGTACGTTTTTCTTATTTTTAAATGACACCGTAAAGTACAGCTCTGTAGTAGGTGAGAATGTGGAATAAAAGGAGGTGTTCAGGTGTATGATGTTAGAAGTTAAGGTGAAATTGGTACAGTAACTAGGTTAACAAGTTCTAAGAAGTTACAGGTCAGTTGGGTACATACAGAGCTCTGTGCACTGCCTCCAAGTTCTAGGAATTTTGATTTATTTTCATATTTTAAAACTAATGCAACCTTATCTTCTTACATTTTGTGTGACATCTAAATGAGATGTTACTCCTGTGTTATTCCTGACCTGTCCCTAGTTTAGGATGGGCAAAGGCCAGGATTGGTGATAATCTTAATTCAGCTTAGATGCTACTTTTCCTTATCTTGTTTTAATTGTTGCACCTATTAATAAAGAATTACACGGTATTTGGGGCGTGAATCTATTTTGCACAATTGCAATTCAGCATTCTTACCACAGACTTTTGTTCCTTCTGTCCCACCTATTTCTCTTCATCCCCAACAGATTGTATATTTAACCATTTAGTAAGAAGTGAAATAGGAAGGTTGATAAAGTAATAATGTAAAACAGCCAAGAGCCCCCTGGTTAGATCACTTATTTTGGGATCAGAAGGTCGTGCACATCACTGATGGGAACTTCATAGTCTTGCACCTTGAATTTGGTCAGCCACGTAGTAGAGTGGCTTAGTGTATGTTTTGGTGGGTTTGGTTTCTTGGTTTTGTGGGGGGTTTTTTGGTACCCCACATTTGGTTTTGTTAAAAGAGGAATTTGCAGTATATAGTAGCTGGTATACAACAAGTGTTTTCCTTGACACTTTCCATAGTAACTTGTCTGTCTTGTACCCATGCCTTCTAACTTATATAAATATAAAATTTATTCTGCCTTTTTATATGGAAGTAACTCCATCATGAAAGAGCCACACATAAATTTAGTTATATTTTGGAAGGATTCAAACACTGCTTCCATGTAAGGATTGTAATCTCAAAGTGTACTCCTTGGTATGCAAACACATGCTCCTAAGGCTAGACTGTAGCAGTAAACATGTGCATTCCTATGGGAATACTTTAATGTGTTATTTATGCTTTCATCTGACTTGGAGTCACTCACCATATAGGGAAATGTAATGTTCATCTCAGCTCAGTGGAGCTATTGCTTGTGCACATCTTTGAGGCACTATCCTTCAGAGCAGACATGATACGAGTGAAGAACATGCTGCATGAGCTGGAAAGTTAGCACAACTGACTCTACTTTTCCTTCACTTCTTTTCTTTCTCCTCTACTTCTTGTAGGAATTCTGTTCTGCAAAACCTGCTCTGTGTGCTGTCTGAATTAATCCTCCTATCTAGAGCTTTGGGGACTGTATGGTTATGGCATGGTCATAACTCAGGGCTAAAGGAAACCTGACACTTCAAACTTTATAGTACAGAGAACATTTTATACTGGCAGAATTCAGATTTCTGACTGATTAGAATTTTATTTGCCAGTCTGGAGCTTTGCTTTTTGTAGCATCCTTTGCTATTTTGTGTAAATTTTTGTTCTGTTAGTATGCTCTGTTTTAAAAGAGTGAGTAAACCTGAGGAACAGAACTTTATGTTCTAAGTCAGAGGAATTGCAAGCAGTAAAGTTACGAGGTGGTAAAGTATTTGCTATTCTAATTAATTTGCAGGTAATGTTCTTGGATACTAAGCAGCAGATTGAACAGTAGAATAGGTGACTTTAGTAGATTTTATTTTGTAGAAGTGCAACTCACTTGGGTGGTAATAAACAATTAAAACCTGGCAATTATTCCAGGCAGAAAATGTAAGAACTTTCAAGCCCAGCTATAGCCTTGAGTTACGGCTGTCATAAGCTTACTTTTGAAACAAGTGTCTGGATTCCCCTTCCTCACTCTGGCTTGCCATCTTAAGGTTTTTTTTTTTGTTTTTTATCTGTAACCTTTCCCCTCCCTTAGGTATTACATTTGCACAGGCCTCTCCTTTTGCTCGAGGTAATGTGTTTGGTGAACCTCCATCTGCAGAGCAGCTTAAGCGACAGGAATCCTACAAGAACTTCCTGCGTCTACAGGTGAATGCTCATGCCAGATATCATCTGGTGAAATAAATTGTAAAAAGAGGATTTACACTCAGAGTAAATCATTGCTGCCCACCAAAGACTTTACCTGTGCTATCACAGCCAATTCTGTACACAAGAGGTGTACTAAAAGCTGCATACTATAGAGTTTCTTGGATTTTGGCTTACATAATAGCATCACTAAGACAAGCATTTCTTAATAGTTGGCTTCTTTAATCTAGGCTCTTTTTTTTTTTTTTTGAGTACAGCTCTCTAAGTATGGTATTGAGTTCTGAAACTGTGCATACAGTACAGGTCTGCATACATAAACGACTACTGAAACCAAGATGTTTGCCTTTGGAGGTCTACGTGATAAAAATGCATGTTCATCAAAATGAAATGGTGATCAGTCATTGTGTAGTTGTTTATTGATGGGTATATAAGACCTGATTGTTCTTCAACCAGCTTATGTCTTTTGTCCATAATATTTCACATTTAATCTTATGCTGCACAAATTAAATATCAGTGTAATTAAATACCATTATCAAGGAAATAATTGATAATTTAAGAGACTACTAAGTCATACAGTAGTTTGATGTAGATCTCTTGAAAGGAAAAGATCAATGTCTTTTTTCTGAGCATAAGGCTACCAAATAGAAAGAATGGACAGATCTTTTGCTTCAGTAAGTCAGCACTTTGTCTAATAATACTGCAGTTGTGGAATAAAAGAAGGTAATTACCACATCTTTTTGGTTTCCCATCTTCCATTATTTAATCACTGAAGAAAAGTATTACTCTAGCACATCTTGAATAGAGCAAGTGTTAGGAAATACCCTGGTATTATTAGTAGTGTTTATAAGTAGTTTTCCTGTAGAGGGGTGGCTCCAATGGCTAAAAAGAAATAGTAAAATAGAATCTAATTTTAAGGGAATTTTGAAGCTGAAATATAGGACAGGCTCTAGGATTCTTTTGGTTGCACCATATAGCGTTTGATTTTACAAGTAGGTACTGCAAAAATCATGGTGGTAAATGTTGTTAATCAGATTGTTACTGGCTATTGACAGTTGAATACTTCTTTGTTTTATTTTTAAGATTGAAGAAAAGAGACGTAGGGAAGAAGCAGAGCGAGAAAAACTCAGAATAGAGGAAGAAAAAGAGGAAAAACGGCTCGCAGAGCAGAGGATGAGAATTCAAAAAGCATATGAAGAGGAACTAGAGGAGAGAAGGAGGAAAGATGAGGAGGTTAGTATTTTGATACTTGGACTTCTTTCCATCCTAAACTAACCCTTTGTAATATTTGTTGTCTAGAAGGTAAGCTGAGAAGTGTCCTGTGAATTGGTCTTGGCTTTAAATGGCTCTGCCTTAGGCAGAGGAGAGGTGGAAGATTGTCAGCATCAACTAGCACATTCTTCTCACTCTTTATGGTATACTACAAACTTGAAGTACTGTTAATTCTTTCAAGAAAATCTTGTCGTTTTATAAATGACAGTGGTCCTCTCCTTCCTAAAACAAATTGGTGGTGAGGCTGATAAAAAGCTTTATCAAATTGGTGAATTTAAAAATATCATCCCTGTTTTTGTCTTAAGTCTAGCTCTCATGAAATTATTTGAAAAATGCAACTATGCAGGAATATTTTGTAAAGACTGTTTTTGAATTGGCAAGGAGATATCTTCGAGAAAAGAATACTGCCTGTTTTGGACAAATGCCAAGCAAATCTAGTGAATACTTTTCATGGAGGTAAATTCAAACCTAAATCACTACCCATGGATTTAATTCGTACCCCAAATTTTTATTTATTGAGTTTGCATTTTTAATGAATTTGCATTATTTAGAATATAATAAATAATTGTAGGAAGAGGACACAAGGCCATCAGAGAAGGAGGAATCTTTCAGTGCCCTATGGGATTATGAAAGATAAGATTAGGTTGTAGGACTTGAAAATTTCTAAGACAGAATGTCTATCTTATATTCTAAATTCTCACTCCCTGGTATGAGCAAATCAGTTGGATGAACCTTGTCTTCTGGATACTAGAGCTGGCCTAGCAGAGAGTAGGGAGCTAACTGGTGTCATTGCTATTCACAGTCACACTGCTAAAACTGAGACCAGATGATAATTTCTTTGAGGTCTTGTGATAGTGTGGTGCATGTCTGCAGTATGTTTTAATTGAATCTGAATTTTTGGAAATGACTCCTACAGTTTAGCCTTAGCTGATGGCAGATCTGGGGTCAGAAACTGGTGTTTATAGAAGTTATTAGGAATTCTGTTTAATGATGTTAGCAGAGCCAGGGCTGCTGATATTTGCATGAGATATATTTTAATTTGGATATTTGAAGTCAGACTAATGAAATATGCTTTTTTATTTCATACTAATCACTTTGATATGTACTTTTAACTTCTCAAAGAGAAAGAAAACAAAACTTTAGTAATTGAGTCTTTTTTATGTATTAACTATGTTACAGCGAAGATTGAAAAATAAAGAAATAATTCAATTAGATGAAGAAAGGAAAAAAGAGGCAGAAAAACAAGGAAAAGAAAAAGAAGAAAAGCAAGAGGAGCAACTTAGACGATATTTTGAGAAAGAAAAGTTGGAAGAGGAAAAGAAGATGGTATGTTTAAGTGACTTTCTAAGACAACTTCTAAAAATAACAGGATTTTAAGGAAATCACATGATTTCTTAGACCTCTACCTTCAGTGTGTTCCCCTCTTAGTTTATCAAACTGCAGTATACTTAATGCACAAACAGAGAACAGCTGATGGAAAAATCAGACATACTGCAGTAGAAACTTATCTTGTTGATCAAATTTGCAATAAATAATAGTAAAAGCAAGATTAATAATCTGCACTCAGTGGTTGATTTTTATGTCGACTGTAAATGCTGTGATTTGCTGAGGTGGAAATATAAATAAAATTGTTTATTAGAGGACTGGTAGGACTGTTCATCTTGAACAATTATGCTTTTGGTAATTTAATTATTTTCCTTTGACCTGGATGATGTAAGAAATCCATCACAGAAAATTCTGATATACAAAATCTATGTAAATTATAAAACTCTCTTTCTTATAAAATTTGTACTAAACTTCTGTCGTTTCTCTATAATGGACGGATATAAAGGAAGTGTCTAGAGGAAAAAGATATGTAACTGAAATATAAATCAAGAAAAAAATTAAAATTTCTGTAGGTAGAAAACAAAAATCATGAAATAATTTTTTGCAGTCGGTTTATGCCTTTAGAAGCATTTTTTTCTGTCAAAGGGAAAACACTAGCAAAACTTTTCCTGTCCAAAAGAACACTTTATTCAGAAGCTATAGGAATGTAGTTTCAGTCTTGGTTTCCTCCCTGCAGTTGTCACGACAGTCTTCACCCGTCATTCCCACTCTTCAGAACAAATCAGTAAGGAAAGAAGAAAGGATTCCCTCTGCTGAGAGCCATCTCTCTTACTGTGCACAAGTATGATTGCCACAGCAAACTTATGCTGCTTTATTTAAGACGTACAATGTATGAAATCATGCCAGATTTTTAAAGTTCACCAGTTGTTACTGGAATGCCATGGATAACGAGACAGTCTTTACATTAATCAGTCTTGTAGCTCTGAAATTTAAGGTTAAATTTTATTTCAATTATTAAAGAATTTTTTTTGGTTGCGTGTTATTTTAATTATTTTCCTGCATGTGCATTGTCTGTAGGAATGAGTACCTCATTTTGAGAGGGCATACACTGTCCAGATCCTTAACAGGCGTCTGATGATCTCAATATTTAGGATAAGGAAGTTTACATATAATCTAGCACCTCATAGTTTTCACTCACAGAAGAACTTAGCTCAGGCATGAAGTTTAATGTTGATTTGTAGCTACTGACATTCTTGTGTAATCTTTATGTTTTTGAAAGTACAAGAAGATTATTACTCTTAATATGCTTTGCTTTCTTCTCTGCATCACAAATGAGTTTCAGTAGTGGTTCTGAGATCTCTCATTTGTTTTACTTGATAATCTTCTCTGGGGCTTTTTTGACTTTTAAAATAAACTTCTCCTAGAAAAGAGTAGATTAAATAATTGTTTATGATATCTGAATCTCAGGCCACACTTCTGTCTTTTTATTGAAAAAGTGTTTGTTTGTATGTTTGTTTTTTACCAACTCTTTGTCTGAACTGGGTAAATACTTTATAATGCAGTTTCAGAGAATATTTTATGTCACACTTTAAACCACTGCTTCCCCTAAATTTCCTAAATATGAAGAATGCTCTGGAGTTGGGCCAGTTTATTTCTTTAGCAGTACTTGGAATAGATTTGTTTAGAACTCTGAATAGTGCATTATAGATATTGTCATAGTAATTTGGATTATACATTTAAAAATAAAATTTAAAATCCTTAGGTATTCACAACCTCTAGGGTTACTGTTCTGACTTCCAACTGTTAATGTAAATTAGATGTAAAATAAGGAAATAGAATGTAATGTAATTTCTTCCTTTTACAAATTGCATTTCATATTGGTGATGATCACTAGGATCCTGCACAGCCAAGA
The DNA here is from genome assembly GCA_910950805.1 of Acrocephalus scirpaceus scirpaceus. Taxonomy (NCBI): domain Eukaryota; kingdom Metazoa; phylum Chordata; class Aves; order Passeriformes; family Sylviidae; genus Acrocephalus; species Acrocephalus scirpaceus. The sequence continues at coordinate 91,857,069 of OU383773.1, forward strand.
GCTCCTTCTCCACCTGTCCCTGCTAGAAGAAATCAGCTGCGTTCGTTAGGTGAGTATTTGTCTTCATTGCAAGCTCCCTTTCTCTTACAACAAAACCATTCTCCATTACAGTTCCTTTTCTTGCCTGCAAAAGAATAGTCCTTTAGAGTTTGCATTTCTGTCTAGGTGTTTTCTCTCTCTTAGTACTCTCAATGTATTAGTATGGTATGTCTGAAGTTTTAAGACAAAACAAAAGTGCATTTATTATGTGCCATCATTAGGAAATGTGTTTTTGTAAAAACTCTGATAAAGGAATAGTATGCATAGGAAGTGCTGGATCTCTTGGAGCAGTGGTACCACTGTGACCAGAATATGGCAAAATGGGAAAGTTTTGGATTGGCTGAGTAAGGGATTAGACCAACAGAGTGTAGAACATTGCAGTTCTAACTCTTAAATTCTAACTACCTTTGTTAGTCTGCCAAAACCCCTCCTCATTCCTCTCAGCTTTCACTGGTGGTTCTAAAATTCAAACGTGCTGGAAGGCTCTCCTTTGGTTTTTTTTTATATTAATTATTGTGGCAATGTGTGGGTGGAAAGCAGTAATTTTTCTGCTGGTACTTTTTTTCAAGTATATAAGAAACAACACATGAGTTGTGGCAATAAGTGATGTCCTACAAATGCTAGCCTGCAGCAGAAAGTGCTTGAGACCATTCCAGGGAGTTGTGGATTTTCCAAAAATGGAGGGCAGAGTGGTTCTTAATGCAGCCATTGGAAATGGATTGACTCAGACCTTCTGTCACGAGGGAAATAGAGACATATAAATTGAGTCTCATGTTTGAGGATTTAAACTAGTAAGACTTTCTTGCCTTCTAAGTTCTGGACACTAAAGTCTAAAAGTCAGTAAAATACCAAATTATGTTATTTGGAAAATGAGAAATTTTTGAAACAGGTTTAACTTGTGGAATAATGCTGTCCTGTCCACAAAAAACAGCATAGACCCAAAGTAGGTCTGAGAAGTCAACATAAGCATGTACTGAAAACCGGGGTTAGAACTCTTGACCACTTAAGAGATTCTGCACTAGACAGACAGATGTCCCACTTTTGAGTCAGGGAAGATAAAGATGTTGAGTGCTTGCAGATACCACTGCAGCTCCAGTTATCTGAGGACTGTGTAGGTTTGCATATTTCAAATTAAGGCTATTTACTGGCAACACCCACTTGTATTCCACAGTTTTTCCTTTTTTAAATACAGTAAAACATTTTCAGTGACATTTGTATTTTTTCTGCTGTTCAGGGGTTCTGGTCCTTGTGCTGTCTCAAAATATAAACTCTGATCTAATTTCTAGTGTATGGAATGTTGCAATTCTCATGTTTGTACTATCTTTATTTTAATTAACATTTCATTATATCTGTTTATTCCCATTATTTTTTACTTATGTTTATAAATAGGAGGCAAAGTTGCTCTGACACTCTTTATTTTTAAATTATTTGTGTTAAATTCCAGAGGAAAGGAAGAATGTGATAAATGAATTATCAGAGATGAGGAAACAGCTTCGTAGTGAAGAGAGGCGACTGCAGGAACAGTTGCTAAATGTGGCCAGTCATGATAATGTACCAATTGCACGGTAAGGATTTAATCTTCTGTTTTAAAAGCTAGATTTTTCACAGGAACTTAAGGCTACTGTGTATTATTAGCTAGTATTAGTTGGCCAATATACATGAGTGGAATGAAAAGACAAAGGTAGAATTCGTATATATTTTTTCTTTCAATTTTTTTCAAATGTGTTTGGGTTTTCTCCAAGACTCTTGCTAAAATTTATTGTAAGAATGGCTGTACTGGTGAGATAATAAGTTGCAATGCTCTGTCTTAAAAAGTGGTCTAAAGCAGATGTCTAAGGCAGAATTTTATCTCATGTACTTTTTTTTCTAGGGCATAATTTGTGCCTGTAAACTGCAGTACCTACTGCTGAATATTCCTATGAATAGTGTACTGTTGTGGAAGTACTTTCTTTCTTACTGAAAAATCATATTCTCTTTATTTAATAAATTTGGTTTGCTTCCAAAATGTATTAGTTAGTCATACCAATTAGCTGGAAAAGACACATCTAATTACCAGCCTTAGTTCCACTCTGTAAAGTATGAGGTTTTTTTTAAAGTTGGTTTTCTCTTTTTATAACACAATATGCAGTTAATTACTTAAAAATTTATTTTCCTGTTTTGATAGCTTTATTTAAAGATAAAAGATCTGAACATTATCAATATGATATTTCCATCCAACTCATCAATAATATGGTGTTAAATTGCTTTCTGCTTGTTTTACAAACCTTTTAAGTAGGAGGAGAGAGAAGAATCCAAGGGACATTTTTGAGATGGCCAGGCTTCGTCTGCAGGCTCCAACTCGGCGACTTTCCTTAAAAGAGACACAAGATCCTGTCAATATACAGAATATCTGGGAATTTAATGAACTTAAATACAAAGGCAGGTAGATCTCCTTGTTACTGATGAAGAAGGGTAGGGAAACATCTCTCCTTCTCCTTCATCTTCCATTCCATGCAAGATTTAAAGACAAAAATAAAAGTCAGGCTCTTTATGACCTACTGCCCATGCAATGCACTTTGTGGGCAGTATTTTGTTTGTGTGTGTGTATCTCTCAGTGGGGCTGTTCCAGCAATTCCGTGGAATTCTTGGCCTCACACCGCTGCATCATCACTTGCAGCACTGACCTGTCTTCTAGTCCCTGCTGCTTAAACTTCTTGTGCATTTGATGTCATGCTGTTACTGGAAATAGACTGAGTTGGACTTTTTTACCAACCAACAAATTATATTCCTGTGTAACTTTCTGTTTATTTTTTAGCAGAAAACATACATTTTTAATATAGTAAAATTGTAAAGTCATTGCTAAGTTGCTCATCTCTTGGCCATTGACAATATTATTTTTAATGGTTTTTTATAACTTAGATATTTCTTTAAAAATGCTTTTCAGAAATGTTAATTTAGGGAAAAAATGTCATGTCTTTGCTCTAGATCTTGAAACACGTATGGGCTTGAGGCACATGTATCCTGATCCTCCAAAAGATGACCAGACTCTAGAGATTCAACAGCAGGCACTGTTGAGGGAGCAGCAGAGGAAACTTGACAGAATGAGAATGAGGAGAGAAGCAGAAGGTAAAAAATGAATGCTCTGAGATAAACAAAAATCTTTGAAATTATGTGTTTTGTATTTGATAAGAATTAAAACCCACTAGCATCAGTTTTACTTCTTTTAAGTGCACTGTCAGCACTGCAGTACGAAACAGTAAAACACCAGAACAATGAAAGTCTATTGCAATGTAAGCATAAAAAGACTGAGTGTTTGGGGGAGCTTTTGTGGTTCTGTACTTAGTTTGGGGGTTTTGACTGTTTCTCTTTGGTTCCCTGAAAGTAATTTAACTAGTGCCTCATACTTCAAAAATTATAAGGGAAAAGTAGTTCTGTTACAGTTTCTTGGAGAAAACTACAGAACAGTCAAACTCTTTTGCTGAACTGTGAAAAAAGTGTTAGCAGGTAAGTTCCATGGAGCAATTTTTGAGTTCTCATGGAGGAAGTAGGATGGCTTTGAACTGTGAATTGATTAAGATACAGCCAGTGTATCTTCACCTTAGTCTCCTTTTAATGGATGAAATTTCTTCTATTTCCATTATCTTGGGTTGATCTATTTTAAAGTTTCAGAAACCTGTATCCATAAAAAAAAGCCTTTGCTTTAGAAACCACGTGTGAGGTATCGTAACTACTTGGAGGTTCTGGAAAAATAATGTCACTTGTATCACTAGATAGAGATGATCCTAAGAGAGTAAACATTAACAGCCTAAACATGGAAAATATTTTGGCTGCATATTGCAGAAGCATATGTCAGAAGCATATTACTTTTCTGCATATTGTAGAAAAGCAGATGTATTACCCCTTTTTTTGCATGCTACAAAATTCGACATGTAAGGTTCATTCAGGTATTTTTTACCAACAGTCATGAAAGAGCAGTATTTCCAGTTGTTTTAGAGGATATTTAAAATTATAATGGGAGTTGCTTAAACTGTACAAATGAGTGCAAGATACAGATTTCTCAGAAAAGTGTTTGCCTCTTCATTCAATTCAAATCAGCCTAACTAAATTTTTGAAGAGAAAGTAGCTTTATTTCTGTGGTGGCTTAGCCTTTGCTAACAGCCAGACTCCCACGTGGCTGCTCTCCTGCTTATGTCCCTTCACTCCTTTTTGGGTAAACAGGAAGAATAAAGCTTGTTGGCCAAGGTGCAGATGGGGAGATGGGTTACCAACTGCTGTTGTGAGCAAAACAGACCTGACTTGGGGAAAATTAACCTAGTTGTTATAAGCCTAAATATTGCATTACTGACTTTGAGTGGCAGAAAATAAAAAGCATGAAGCCTGCACCTTTTCTGCCCCTTTCCTGTGCCCAGTTTCGCTCCTTCATTCTCAGTGTCCCTGTTCCCCTTCCTTGGTGGCACCCCAGATACCAAGCTACTTCTGTGATGCAATGAGTGATGTCAGGCTCGGGCAGGGGGGAATTATGGTCATTACACAGCAGTTTCTCTCTGCTGCTCCTTGCCCCTTTCAATCTGCTCTACCATAGTGTTCTTCAGGGGCTACAGAGGAATATCTGCTCTGCCACCTGAGCACCTCCTCCTTCTTCTGTGGCCTTGGTGCCTCCAGGGCTGCTTCTCACAGGTTTGTCCTCAGTCCTGCTGCCATGCTTTGTTTTGCTCTTTCTCAAATTTGTTTGCAGAGGCATCACAAGCATGACTGATAGGCCCAGCTGTGTCCTGCAGCAGCTGTGCCCAGCACAGGGTATCCCCTGGCATCTTCCCACAGTCCCCCACCTTGCCACAGTCATCCATGGAATTGCTCCTTAGACTTTATTAGCCTTAGGTGAAGTTGGGCATTAAATAAAACCAAGCACGTGTGGAAGGAAAATATTTACATTTTGCATACTGCTTTGGAAAAACTGAATGCCTCTTCTGGTCACTTGTGCTTTGAGGCTTGCTCCTGTTAGCTGTTGCCAGACCTGTATGATTAACAGAATTGATACCAAGATGTGAAGGCTGACAGCTGTATTTGTTCAGTGTCCTGTTGTGTGTTAAATGATTCCTGTTCTATCTTGGACAGATGAGCTGGTGTTCAAGCAATGTGTGCCATACTGCTTATGGATAATAGAACATCACAGTTGCAAATAAGCACATCTATATGACATTCTGTGTTAATTATATGGTTGTGAGTGTCCTTTAAAGTCTAAATGGAATGTATAGGCTTGACTTCAGTCTTCCTCTTCATGAGATTGACTGAAATGCTGAAAGATAATTCACTGGCTTCAGCTGAGATCTCTCTGGGGCTTGGTTCTAGTTTTCCACCATTAGAATATTTTTAATAGACCAATTTGAGGAAGCTTTCATTTAATGTTTTCTGCAGAGAAACCTCCACCAGCTAAAAAGCAAATCTGCCTTTTCCATTAACTTCAAGCACATGCAGTCATTTAGACTTCTGCTAATGGATAATGTAGGCTTCAAAGATGACACCCCCCGAAAGACCTCTTTGGGTTAGCATAGATCAGTTGATAGAGAGGCAGCTGATTTTTAGAAGTATTTTCTACTGATGCTTCTAGAGGATCCTTAAACAACTTTTTCTCTTTTTCTCTCCTGCTGCTTTACAACATCATTTAACTTTATAGTCTGTCACTGAGTACTGAGCAAGAGAATTAGTTGCCATCTCTGTTTCCAGTTTATTTTCCTCAGAGACAAATTCATCATCTACCTCTGGCTGAAAATACATGAGTGGTTTTATTGTCTGATTTAAGGCAGAAAGAAAGATGAATTAAAGCAGTATGCACTTTTATACTGTGGGTGAAATAATGTGTTATGGGCTGTTGTGGCAAAGGTATACCTTTTTTCCCATACTATATTTGCCTTACATGCTTTTTACACAGTTTTCCCTGTGATGTGTTTGTTTTTCTCTTTATGTGAAAGAGGAATATGTTGACTGTTAATGAAACTATAAACTGAGAAATCAGTGTTTTAAATATCCCAAGTTTTAAAATGCTGCCCTATAAATTAGGCAGTCTATTGCAGACTTCTGGATGATTATTATTCTGGGGGATGTGATGGAAAGCCCCAAGAGCAGGTTTGATGTTGCTGTGCTGCAGTGCTGGGTGCTGCTTGCCTGGAGCAGCGTGTCAGGAATGGGCTGGGAGTCAGACCAGGAGGACTGACAGCCCATGTGCCCTGATGCTGGACAGAAGGTCAGTGCACACTGAGTAAGGTGTTGTTTCTTGCACTTCTGCCTCAAAAACAATCTAATTAAATCATTTATTTGAAAACTTAAACTAAGTAAGAAAAGTAACTTCAATTCTGCATCTTTGCATTTCCAGCATGCATTAGGTGATTGTTAGCTTAACTTTCAGGCTGGTTCTCTGTGCTCTCCAGAACTGAGTTTTTTATCCCTAGATAAAAGCATATATATTCTTATCACTTTCCTCTGTAAAACAATCTCTGACTGGTTCAACTTCTCTTTGAAAGCTGGAAGTGTGGTGTGCTCAGCATGCTGAATGTACATTTCCTCTTGGGGTTTTCTACAGTCCCTGCTGTGGTTGTTATTCCCTGCCAGGAGCCAAAAAACAGATTAGAAATAATACACTACAAATTTCTCTGATTCTACTTAAATTTACAGAAAGAAACTGGAATGATTGTTGCATTCAAATGTTTTAAAAACTCATTCCTTCAGCACAATTTATGTATATTTAGAGATGTAATGCATACTGGTCTTCATTTTTGCAATAATAAGCTGATAAAATATATTTTGTTATTAACTATTTTTATGTCAACCCTGTCATTTTGTCTCTTGTCTATATAGCTTTTCATGATCAAGATAATTCTGCTTTGGACAGCTACCCCCAAACCATGGGCCTGGTAAGAATAAAAGGTTTTTTATTATATTACTTTTTCAAGAGAAATATTGTGTCTTTCACTGATTTGGAGGAAGGAATGACATTTAACAAGACAGTAAACTAATTTACTTTTTTTTCTGGTCCATACAAACTACAGCTTCTTTAAACTTGACATACAAGTTGCTTATCTTTGTATATAGAGATGGCCTGATTCTTTAACTCTCTTCCTTTTATATTCCTTGGTACTCATTTTATATTTAGATGATGTTAGATTGCTGCTGGGGGGTGAGAATTAGTAGAAAGAGCTAAGCCAGAAGCACTTGCTCTGAATTTGGGTGATTTAAGTGATGCACTTGGCACTGAAGAATTGAATCTATTCTCAGATGGAACGTTTATTTTCTGATTTGGTGAAAAGAGCAAAATAAAGTGCTATCAAATTAGAATACTGCACTAACCCAAAATACTGAATAACAGAGTTCAATTGTATTTTATCGCAATGTGAAACAATGAAAAACAGGAGACTGTGCAACAGCAAAGATGTCAACCTTGAGGATAATACTGTAACTAAATGCAGAAATGAAACAGTTTTTATTTAAGAAAATAATCATATTAATGCACTTTATAGTTGTAATTTAATGCCTGAAATTATCATTCAGAGCAATGCTTTGCAGTAAAAGCTTTGTTTTCCCTTGTTCTGTTTCCTCTGATAGTTTCTACTGCTTTGATTTTAGAGTGGTTTTCAACAATAATTATTCCTCAGTAGGATTTCTGTAAAAAATGGTTGCAACTGTGAAGTGAACTATGAGTATTGGTCTTGAGTATTGATGTTATGATGTAGAAATTTGTTATTTTAATCCTTTAATCTCAAAGATTGTATGTGGTGGGATAAGTTAAATATAAGGAATCATTCTTCATTTGATCAATACTTCATACAAACATTAAGTGCAAAGCTCACTTTGAGCTGAGTATTCTGAACCTCATGCAGAGTGACAGAGATCAATTTCATGATGGAAATGTCTGTGTTACACAAATTATCACAACAGTTGCCATGTGTAGGCAATTTCAGAAAAAGGGATTTATACAGAAAAGTAAAAAAACCTAAGCCCTAATGCTTAAAGAAAATATGAGCTCTTTAAAAATGTATTGGGTTTTTAGAACCACAAAGTCAGGGATAGTAGAATATTAACACTATAGAGCTGCTCTTTGCTTTGCAGAAGTTTGGCAATTAATTTACATTAATTATCATTTGGCCCCAGAAGCCAAATGAATTTCCATTTTTTCTGTTTCACTTTTGTAGTTCAGGAACGAATCTAATGAATTCCAGAAAAATTCACTGTTGGAATCAGATAGCGCTTTTATTGGTGAGTTTACACCTCCCCTTAACCATGTTGTGAGTGTACAGACTTGTGGTTTAGTCTAATGCTGTGTCTCTAAAATTATTATTATTGTTTTAGAAGTTGCAGTGGTTGTAGCTATGGTGATTGGGTTGAAGTATTAGGAAGTTATGTCTCCAAATTAAAATGCAGAGATCTGTGAAATTTTACTGCAATAAATTTGTGTAGATGACACCTAAATTTAATGATAATAACATACTAATTTAATGATGCTGCTCAGTTGCCCTTTCCCACCTTACATCTTTTCATGAGAAAGCATCTTTCTCTGCTCTTTGTGCTTCATCTGGGAGGTTAGCTTGTTAGTCTTTGACATCTTCCCAGCTTTGGATAAGGAAAAGCTAATATTTATTCTGGAAATGTGTTACAATGGTAGCACAGGCAATGCTTTTCTATTGTTCTGCTGCAAATAATATAATTTATTGGCAATCACAGCTTACAATTTCAATCTGTCCACAGTGAAATACAAAAGTCTTAGACAGTCAGCGATTCTTTTCATGGTTATTCTTTTGATTTACAAGCATGCTTGATTTTAAGTATGATTATATGGGTATAAAATAGCAATTCATTCTAAATGAGTCGCTTTTCTGCTGTTCACATATTATTTCATTTCACTTGCAACATCATACTTACAGACATTGTCACTTACTATCATCTGAAGCAGAAGATTTTTAGTTTTCTAAAGATTTTTGCATAGACTGCCTCATGTAATGTCTCTCTATTCAACCTTTATATGCATGGATGTAAAAGTGCTGTTTTATTTCCAGTTACTAGAAATAACAGAGCTAGAAAAACCCAACCAGCTCAGGCCTTTACATGTTATTTTCCATTAGCAGGCATTTTAGTATCTTGAAATTTCTTTCAGTCATCTATGGGAAATCATCTTGCAAGGTTTTTATTCTTTGCTGTAGGGGAGATGTAGTAGAGTCCTGCAGGTACTTTTTAATGAAACAGTATTTCTATAAACTGATAAGTATTATCTCTGGCTTTGGTTAAAAGCAGAATTTTTCATTTGAAGTGTATTCAAGCCTATTCTGTTAATGTCCAAATCCTGGAGTACAGGGTAGAACCTGGCACTGGGAAGAGCACAGGGTGGGGCTTTCAGCCTGGTTCAGTGCATTTGGTTCTCTCTGTAGTCTGCAAAACCTTCCTTTCCAGGTTAGGGACAGTGGTGAAGGGATGCCCCAGGAGAGCCCATCAATCGAGGCTGGGGCCAAACATCCCATCTCAGCCAGGACAGGCTCATGGAGAGGAACACAAGATGCAGGGCAGACATGCAGGACTCTTCCAGCTTCCAGTGACCTGTAGCTGATTGCATTTCATAAGTCTTGCTAAGATGGGCCTTTCACAGGTTGTCTTGCACAAACTGGAATTAGCATTTTTGAGTCCCTGTTCACCATCAGCACTATTGTGTGGATAAATATCCAACCTGTGCCTTCTGTGTACTATTAGTCCTTTCATCTGCTCTGAGGCTGCCACCTCTGTAATGGGGTGCTCTTGGTTATTCACCACTTTGATAATCTTCATGATATTTATAGTCCTCTCACCCTTTCCCTTCTTCCCATCCAGCTGGTACTTGAAGTTTAGGGAGGTGTTGGAGTTAACCTAACATATTATTTATTCCCCTCCACCCCCTTTTTTTCCATTTTTCCACCCAGATCATTTGTGACTGATGAAAACCATGTTCTTCAAAATTGAGCTGTATGCACTAACTAAAAATGTGTTATCCTTTGCATTATTTGGGCTTTATAAATAGTTAGTAACATTCTGAATATGAGTCTGGTGACTTCCATCCCTGAAATGAAAAATAAAAACTGTCATTCTCTGTGGGCTGTCTTCTGTGTGAGTTGTGCTGCTCACATTGTCTGAGGGTCTTTTGTGAAACACAGGGAGTGTATTCTAACAGTGTTTGCCATTTCCTAAGAGTGTAACACTACCATCTGTTTTGGTTGAGGTTTTTTGACATGGGTTTAAAATCCAACTCAATTTTGACATCTATTATGTCAGCATTACATATGAGTTTATCTCCTAGGGCTCAGAAATTTGAGGCAGTTAGAAATAAAATGGTTTATTAGACTCCTTTTTCCTTTTTTTGCCTCAGTGAAAACCCTAGAATCCATTAGTGTTAATGCAGTGATTTAAAAGCATCTCTCTGCAGCAGGATCTGAATGATAGATGCTTACAGGAACAGGTAGCATCTGATACTTATGATACACTAATGGTACAAATAAATTCTTAAGCTTGTCCTTTGTTGTGACAAATTCACATTGTTAAAACATTTTTATATTGCAAGTAATAGCATTATTTTGAATATAGTGAAGTTCAGATGGTCTTGTAGCTGGAATTCTGATACATGAATTGTTAGCCTTACACCATTTTGAAATGATACTTTGAGTTTTTTACTTGAAACATTTGTGATAAGAGCATGAGTACCTTTGGTGAAACTGGGAAAAAGATGGGAGGAGAATAAAAATTGTATTTTTAGGGAAAAAAACAAAGGACAATATAAAAGAGGAAAAATATCTTTGTTATTCTAAACTTGTTTGATGTATTTTTCAAGCATAAGTATTTCAATTTTCAACCACAGGAACTGTTTAATTGTTATGTTTAGAATTTACACGCATTTATCTTGTATTTTTTTTAACTTTATGTGATATACTGGACTAACCACTTTTCTGAAACATGACTTTATTGTACAAAGAGTAGTTGGTTGCAGTGGATTCTGTAGGGGTTTTGTTGAGCAGAGTCCTTCCTTTTCCTGGGAAGCTCTGTTCCTGAAGATGCCAGAGGGACTGCAGTAGGAAACAGAGCCCACTGCCTGCACCAAGCAGCAGCAAAGCCATCAACCAGCCCCAGGCAGGGGTTACTGGTCCTGGAGGACAGTAACAAATACTTGTTTGAAACAGTTTGTGTTTGAAAGAGTTTCCAGAGTCAGCAAAAGAACGGAAAAGAGACAAATGTGAAGCAGAGACATGACCTTAGGGTTCACGTATATTACAAAAATAGATTAAACTCCCCCGACTGTAATGTGATACAAGTATGATCAAAAAGTGTAGTTATTTGTTCTTGTATGAACAGATTCTAACATTGTATTAGATGGAAAGGCAGATATGTGTTATCATATTCCATGTAACGCTATCAGTCCATGTAATGTTATTATATATTCCATGTAACATATTTGCAAACATAATTTGTTACATGATTGTAACTTTTTATGACTGATTTTCCAAGTGTTCTCTCTTTCAAGTAGAGGTGCTGTGCTCATTTGAGTACTCATTTACTTTAACGGTCTGGGTATAAACAAGATTTGTACTGAATACATTCCTGTGATTGAGTCAAGTACAATATATAGGCTTGTTTCAAAACAAGGTTGGAGCACTCTCTGGTATTTTGATTTCTTTGAAAATTATTTCACCTGTTTTTCCAGGTGCTAATGGGGAAATGTTTTCTGCCTTAGAAGAAGTGAATTTATTACCACAGCATCCGTCTTCTGCAAGGGAGAGGAGACGACTAAAGCAGAGAGCTTTGGAGAACGCTGTACGTATAAGAACTGATAGATGTGATGTCAGACAGTTCCTGTGCTTCCACAGTGGCTCCATGTTATGGCTCCTGAGGGAGTACAGGTGTAGCTATTTGCCCTTTTAAAAAGGATGCTGTTAAACTGAAGGATTTGTGGATTTTTGGATTCCTTGCAGGAGGAGGTTCCACCAGGGCAGACACCGTTGCTGCAGCCTGACAACTTCTCTTTGCACTCAAACTTCAGCCTCGACATTGAACAGGTGAAAGGCAAGAATGAGGAACGACTGCACAGACTGACTGAGCTCCAGCAGAAATCTCCTTCCTTGGGTATGCTTCCTGTAGCAGAGATTATGTAGTGAACACTAATTACAATAAATAAAGGAACAAATAATAATAGGCTTCTTGTAGCAGAACAGTGAGCCACCAGATCAAACACAGGAGTTGTTTATAGAGCTCTGTAGCTGGTACAAGGGCTTCCCTAGCACACCTCCACACAACTTCTTTAGATTAAATTTAGAGGAGGAGAATAGGAAAAGATTCTCATATTCCTGTCTGATCAGCCACTCCTACTTGTCCTGTGAGCAGCACTGCAGTGTGGGCAGCAGGATGGGGATATCCAGCTGCACAGCTGAAATGGCAGTGGGAAGAAATAAAACACCCAAGCGATGAATGATGATGAGGTGCCTGTGAGTTTATTGGCATTCCTGGGAGTCAGATGTCTGTGGTCCAACCAGCATGAAGATATGCCAGAGAATTGTGTATGATGAAGTACTTCAGTTTCTAGTTAATTCGATTTTCTAGTGGTTTGTTAATATTAATGATGATTCAGTATTTGAGTATGTGAGTACTTGATACTGATACCTCTTTCACTGCTTTCCATGTTTCTTACATCAGGTGCTGGGAGCTGTCTTGGAGCATCTCCCAATGCTAGCTGCCTGATCTAAATCCCTTTTGTGTGTGAAGTACCAATCATGGCAACCATTAATGGCCTTTAATGTCTCACATGGGTTGTAACCCAGTTCATACACTCTGTGCTAATGATTCTTTCATACGAGTCTGAAATCTCCCTTTTTTTTGGAGGTAGTTGCTATGCTGTCTAGGCAATTACAGTATCAGTCTCCTTTTTATAAACTTAATGAGAGTACAGATGCTGGCAGTATTTTTGATTCAGTTGCTATGGGTACTCTTACAAGCACTTCATCCTATTTTTTTTGTTTTAACCATTTCACTGTGGTTTTAAGTCACAAAAAAAATAAACCTTATTCATACTAATTTTCTTCTATAATCTAAATAAACTCTTTACTAATTTTACTCCACCCAGATATATATTTGCTATGTGAACTACTTTTACTTCTGTATCTTTGTTATATTTCCCTTCTTTTTTAATTTCACACCATATCGTATGCACTACACTTTTTATTTTGCTTGCCTTCTGTTTGTCACAGCCTCCAGAGCTTCAGCCTTTAGATAAATATAATTTTGATGTGTGTGTATATATATATATATATGTATATATGTATTTATATGTCTGTATGTAGCTTGTTCTCTGGAGCACATGGGGACCCATCACTCATCCTTAGCATTTGTGCCTCTTGGAAAGGCAGCAATAGATCCTCTTGCTCAGCTGTGGTCGTTCAGGCTGCACTGCTGCTTGCCCTCCTGTTCCCTCCTTGTCCTCAGGGATGTTGCAGAAAAAATGAGTGAAGCCAAGTTTTTTTACTCCTTTTCCTTAACAGTCTGAAAGAACCCTTGTGGCATCCTCTTGCTTTCTGAGCAGCCAGGACTGTCATTTCTCCTCTGCCCTCAGAGACACTGCTGAGAGAAAACAAATCTCTCAAATATGCAACTACAGAACTTGGTCATCTTCCCTTGAGATGACCAGAGATGGCAATTCACAGGCTTTGATAAATTCTAAGAGCTGATCTGGTTCAATAAGGAGACTCTGTTCATGGCAGTCCACTTTCTCCTGTGGGACTGATGTGGGAATCCTAAAGGCATCCTACTATTGTTTTCTTAATTGGAAAATTACAAAAAAGGAGTCAGGCCTTCTCCTTCATTTTCACCCATCCAAAAATATTCCCATCAGTGTAGACTTGGTGAATACCATTCCTGTCAAGCAAGGTATGTGTGTTCCTAAGGGCATAAAGAAGAGCAGGCTCAGATACAGAAGAGGGAATTCTGACAGATTTGGGTACACAAGATGTGCTGCTGTTGGTGTTTTGCAGGAATCCAGATACCATTCTATTTCTAAACCAGGATTTCATGCTAAGGAAAAGCTTTCCTTACCCCCAGCCTCCACATGCAAACTGAATCAAGAGTCTTGATATGTGTCCCAATTAAGGACAGTTATTTACAGTGTGCAAAGTGTTGAAATTCATGATGAAGTTCTGCAGTGCAGCTGATCTGCTGTGCTTTCTAAAAGCAGCACCAAGTGACTCTGATCCAATGGTGTGCACTGTGATCTTACCTCTGGCAGAACAGTTGATCTTGCCTCTGACATCTGCAAGATCTAAAGGCTTTGATTTAAAGGCAGAAGTAGTTAAGTGTGGGAAAATGCAGCCCTCTGGCTTGGACATCCAGAGTTTGTTTGTCTCTAAACAACCTTATTTTTATTGTTGCTAGAGATCACCTCTTAAAGCAGCAAACAGAAAATTAATTTTCTTTAGGTATCACTTTTCCTGCTGTGTGCTGTTAACCCCTCTAAACCTACACATGCAAAAACCTGTGGGTTCCAACCCACGGGAGAGTTCATCTGACCCAAGATTTAGGAGACAAAGAGGTTCACTCTGCCAGCTTCAAGCACAGGAGATGACAGGCCCTAGGGAGAGGGAGGTCTGCTCTCACTTCCAGTGTTGCAGACAAGTTTTAATCAGACTGGGAAGGCTTGCAGAATGATCAGATCACTGTCTGTATGATGTGACAGAACTAATGATTCGTGCCAAGTTCTTTTGGAACAAAAAGTATTTGACATTTTGTTTTAGAACCTGCAATCCCACCTAACAGACAAAGAGGAAAACTGATCCCTAGCTATCAGTATATGTGGGGTTTTGCAGTTCCTGTCCTTCCCTTCACCCCTGCACACCTGCCTGCTGCTTCTCCAGCCCTTGGGCTCTCACACCTATGCTTAGGCCATCAACTTTCAGTTTTTAATGAGAGTCTTCAGAGAAGCTTTGCTTTAAATTCTCAGTTTTAAAAAGTCATCATTTTTGCAGAATAGAAACCTAAAATTTGTAAAAATCATCCAAATATTTTAATAACATGACACTTATTAATTGCTTATTAATTAATTAATTATATCATCACTAAAGAATATATAATTATGTTTTGCTTGAATTAGGATGTTTCTGCAAAAAATGGATTTTTTCTTAATCCAGACTCTTTATAAACACTTTTCTACCCACCTTAAACACCAAGAAACCGGAACCTCTTCACTGATGTGACTCAGTTTTAAGAGGAAAACATTGCAATTTTCAGTCATTGTAGGATAGCTGGGGTTTGCAGTTCTCTTGATCTATGTAAAATTTAAATGTTGCGATGCCAAAAAACAGAACAGCAAAGAGAAATTTATACATTTATATCCCTTTATAGAAAGTAAAATTTTATGTTGTTTGATAATCTACACTAAGAACTATTAGTTTAAGGTATTAGGTGCATGCATAACTGCTGACAGAATTGATATTAGTAGTAGTAGTAGTAGAGTCCAGAGTGATAATGACTGCAAGTTCAAAGACAAGGCAGTTCTGCTTTTTGTTTGGTGGGGTTTATTTTATAGCTGGAAGATCCCAACTTAGCCAGTTTCAGCATGACATTGCACTGAGGTTTTGAGCTGTGCTGAGCTGTGATGCACAGGCTCACTTGTGTTTGCACTGTTAAACCAAGTTAAAACAATCCTTCCTCAGTAAGACACTGTCTATACAAGGTTCAGTCAGGCCACTGTAATTGAATGGCCTTATTTTTACATGGTTTTTTATACATATATGCACTGACAGATTTGAGTTCTCCCTAAAGCGAAGCTTTTTTGAAAGCAAGAACTCTCTGCCCAGTCCACCCACCTCTGCCTGTGTCCTTGTCCCCTTGCTGAGGTGCCAGTGGGCAGCTGTTGAGGCCCAGTTCCCCAGAGCATCAGCAAACGTGTGCCAAGCAGAAATGTAATTTAAAAGCTTTATTGATGCACTGATTGCAGCCAAGCTTGCCTGCTGTGATGGGAAGAGCTTCTGTCCCCTCTAACACGCGTGTTGCTCTCCTCCTCTCTCAGGTGATGATTTCTCCTTAGGGGACGTGGACGACCTTCTGAAGCGCGCCCCGTCCCACGCCAGCTCCACTGACACCGTGGCGACGGAGCCCTGGCTGCGGCCGGGAACGTCGGCCACGCTGCGGAGACTCCTGGCGGAGCAGCCGAGCTCGGCAAAGCTGTCCCCGGAGAACGCGCTGGGCTGGCACGGCCTCTCCACCGCGCACGGCTGACTCCGCCCGGGGAGCCGCGGCCGAGGAGGGAGCGTCCGCACCGCTGCGCCTGCCAGGGAATCCTGCAGGGAGAGTTCTCTCCCGTGTACAGAGTGTGCAGCTGTGTGTGTAACTGAAATAGCAATAATAAAGCATCAGACACTACAGTGGAACGGAGACGGAGCGCAGGGATGTTTCCTATTCCATGACGTGGGAAATGGAGGAATAGCTTGGCAGCTTTTGCACTTTTTATACAACTTAAGTTTCAGCCTCAGAACCAGAGTGTGGTGTGTGTGAATTTGATATTAAATCAAAGATGTTTTTTAGCTTTATAGTCAAATTCCAAAACCTTCTGGCATTAGAGTAGCCCAACAGCAGAGGGGCATTAAGTTTTTACCCAAAGAGTGAGTAACTTGAAGGACACTTGGTTTTCATACAGGATAAATGCTGTCCTGCATGAAAGCAAGCTAACACTTTCATGGGAAAAAATTACTATCAGCAATGTGTCTTACATTCCCTAACTTGTCATGTGCTGAAAATACAGATATTGTTGAATATATTTATGTTTCTGATTGAAGAATTAATAAAGTATTTTGTTACTAAAATTATTTTTGTTACGGAAACTGTGAAAACAGACTTCAATTTTCTTAATTTTTGATTTGCTTCAGGCTTCATTTACTCATGAACAAACTGGTGTTAAGTCTATCTCCAGAGAAATAAAAATACATTGCAAATCTGTTGATAAAGAGCACAGAGCTTTTGCAAGGAGCAAGATTTTAGGAGTTCAGTGAACTACACAACCAAGGTGAAGCAGGGGTAATGCTGCAGCTTTCCTCTTGGTTAGGACATTCTCACAAAGAGGCCTAAACCTCATCAACAGGGAGGAAAAAAGACCCTGGCAAACTACTGATGAAAACAAGAACTTTTTACAAAGGTCTTTTATTTTTACTACAGTGCCACCTTCAAGCTTTTGTAAACCTGTCTGAAGGCCATGGCAGTTCCTTGATGACAGCAGGCAATGTTCCCTGACAGCTGCATTTCAAACCTGTGTGGTGTTGAACTTTTTCATCGGCTTAGAACGTTCCTTCCCAGACAGGATTTGCCAAATCAGGGTCATTCTTACCCTAAATTTCTGGCTCAACAGTAAGAAGGTTCATCAGTGTGGGTATGACAGCAGTGGCCATTCAAGCAGGGGCATTGGTGGAAGCCCTGACCTGGGCTGGAGCAGGTACCTCAGGCTGCATGGCTGCTTCAGTCTTGACTTCCAGAGACGTGGGAAATAACCTTGTGAAAATGCTTTGTGACAGTACACTTAGCACCCTCTCATGCCAAAGCCCACCCTATGCCTTCTGTACTTTGTCACCTGCCCTGATGGCTCTCTCCAGTTGCCTCACAAGTTGAACTTTGAGACACACTCACTGTACCAACTGCAGGCTAGATGCAGAATTTCTCTTCTTCCTCATCTAATTGCCTACAGTTTAATTATTCTTTATTCCCTTAATTTTAATCACAGTTTTTCCCGAGAGAAGCATGAAGAGTTCCCCTAAAAAGCCATCCTCATTTTACTGCAGTAAGTTTCTTAAATGCCACTGACCATCAGAAACTGGCATTCCCTTCCTTCAGCTCAAGGCCAGGATGTGGCACAACCCCTATCTGAATTACTTCACCTGTGCCGTGGCCTGAAACCACTGAAATTAACCTCACTGCTCAACAGCCCTTAGCACCATGAATTCCACTTCTCCCCGCAGTTACCCTCCCTTGGGCACTCAGGATGCTGCTTGGGACACTCTGGAGTCCTTTGCATCTTCCCTTTCCAGATCTTCAGCTTTCTCTGCCTCTCCCAAGTTCAGCTTTTGGCAGGGCCCTTCTGCCTCCCAAAGTTTTTATCACGACAGCCTCACCTGCTAAATAAATATATCTGCAGTCCCAGCACTGATGGATATTGAGGTGACTAAAAGAGAGCCTATTCTCTGCCCCTGACCCCAGGTTTTGGATAATTATCATAAATGTGAGCGTTCAGAGAGCTGCAAGTTGAATACAATGCTTGGAGTACACCTGGTGCTGCTCTGGCATTGCAAGAACTAAAGAGAGGCACAGAAGAGTTATGATGACACCAACGGTCAGCTCCCAGTGAACCAAAATTAAACAGCTATTGGGCCTTTCCCACATAAGCAATAAAAAAGGCATGAGAAGGCCAGGCTATAAAAGAAAAAATGTCATTACTTAAGAGGAGTACACAACAAAACAATGAAGCAGGTGAGGTTTAAAACCAGAAAGAGCCCCACAACCCCAACTGCCCAAGTTTTTAGGTAATTCATTGTACTCACTATTCTATCTTGAACACAGATGATTAGAAAGCAATTGGACAGACACACAAGGAACTTAAATAGTGCTCAGGGCAGCAGTGTCAGAACACCCTGGTAATGGTCTCAGAACAGTCTGCTAAAGCCATGGGGGACAGTATGACAATTAATAGGGATGGGACTCACTCTAAAAATTATTACTAGTCACTGTAAAACAAAGAAAGACCTCAGGTCTGGCCTAGCACAGCAGTTTAAGATTTAAACACAGCACAACAAATTGAACAAGTAAAATAAAGCCCAAGAGGAAAGGCTACAATTAATTCAAATAACCTCAATTTCTCCTCCTTCTGACTCTGGTAATTGCTATTTGGTTTTGCTCCACCCCAATTAACTTTGTGAGCAGACTCTGAATCACAGGTCATAGCATTTTAATTCCCTTTTCTGGCTTTTCCAATAGCTATTTCATTGAACTGCTTACACTTATTTCTGGAGCCCGCTGTGAATGTGTGGCAGACTCATTGCCCTGAAAGAGAGAGGAGGCTCCCTCACACACCACCCTGCTCCTCACACGGCTCTCCTGTGCCAGTCAGGAGTTTTGTGGGAACACACTGGAGAACAATCCAATTCCACTCTTACAAACAAAATCGAAGACACTGACAAGGCTGAGCTGGATGATGTGCTCCAAGTCAGCAAAACTGCAATCTCAGCCCTTCCCTTCTCCCTTTCTCCACCAGCTGTTTGGTGTTTGTGTTTTAATCCCCAGAGAGCAAAGTGCAGTACTTGAGCTTCTATCTGTGCAGCACTACAGGGGCCATCTGAGCAGTTCATGCAGTGCTTTTATTCTCCTCCAGCCCTGCCCACCTTTTTGTTTAATTTGCCACTCCTGTATTTGTCTTTCTGCTCCCGGGGTCTGGGGTTTGCTCCTTTGAAACAAAAGCATGAGAGGCAAAGCAAACTGTAAAACAAGTAGCTGTGGATTAGACTGGTTTTGATTGCACTGATGAAAGAGTTCAAAAACTTTATTGACCTATAACCTGATTAGAATATGCCAGATGAGAACCAAATATTGTACAGAAAGTTGTACAGAATTTTTTTTACATAGAAAACTTTACATATCTGTACCATATACATTTTGTCCATCTGAAAAAAATTTCTACATCCATTGTAATACAGAATGCTTGACAATCTTGTCTGTTAACCATCAGAGCACAATTCACAGTATGAATACATTTCCAATAAATTTAACCATCCCCAAACCATGCCAGATTTGTTACTTGAATATATCCAACATTAAATTCTGTACATAAGAGTGAAATCAACATCAAACAAAAAACATCTGACAGCAGACACAACCTAGACTTGTTTGCAGTGATTCAAGTTCCAGTCCTTGAAGGATCATCATTTCAATGGCTCGTTATATTTAAAAGCCCTAAAACAAGTATATTACAGGTAGTTATGTCAGTCGTGATATTTCTACCGCTGTTCTTGACAAAAAGTCGGCAACAATAACTTCTGGGCTACAATGAAACAAAACAAAACAAAAATAACAAAAAATGGGAAAAAAAATCACAACCCAAAAAAGAAACCCAAACTTCTAGTGCATTTGGTAAACAAGGAAGAGTTATGGGCTTTCAACAAATCAGTAATACAGAAATAAAATAATTTGGGAAGAACTGTATAGTGTTAAAGAGTTTATATTACAGACCTGCATCTCTGTACATTTTCACAGAAGGATGATTACCAATGTCTCAGACAGCCTGAGTGTGCAAAAATCTTAGAATATCAGACATAGTTGCTAAATATTTTTTTCCATGAACAATAATCTCCATTTTCTTTTCACTATAAACATTTTATCCTTCAAAATACAGCTCTCCTGAGTTGTACTTCTCGCAGAAGCTCAAACCTTTACATATATATTGTTTCTTTGGGTACATTTTACTTTCACACCCGCCACAAACATCTGTTGCTATACTGCTGTCTAGGACAGTAAAGGACACTGCAGCCCGTGCTGACAAGGGGACTGTGCTATAAACTGGCTCTGTGCTCAGCACGAGCCAGGCAAGAGAAACCGGTGAGAGAGAATCCGCCAGGAAAGAGAGGGACTGGAGTGTTGCAAGCCTTAATTACAGTTGTAAGTGTCTGTACCGTTAACCCTTGGATACGCGTTGCCAGAGAAAGAAATCATTTTATATGGAGACCCAGACAGAATGGCCCAGCTACCTGGTCCTTTTATTTAGCTGAGGAATATAAACTTTGAAACAGAGCGTCACTATCTGCTAATGCTTGCTTATTCCAGCCTCTTGTTCTGGTGGTTGGGATATTTGGAAAACCACACCAATCCGCAGGAAAAACCTTCGCAAAACAGCTCGAAGCTCAGGAATAAGGTCAAACTGCATGATTTCACACAACAAAGGATAGTAGAACGAGGCATGGGCCTTGAACTGAGGAGAAAACAAAGAAGAAATGACTATTATACATCGGTACACCTCAGGAAGCACACTGCAAAATAAGAATTTAAAATACTCTCCCAACTGAGGGTGAGAAACCCACAAAGTGACAAGCAGAAACACCTTTACAACTGAAATTAGAAGTGCTAGAATAAGGCTAGCTGTGATGTACTCTGACAGATGCTCACCAGCTACACAAACTCCTTTCTAATGCTTATTCTCCAAAAGGAAATATTTTTCTATTATGAGTTCTTTCTTGCAGTTGGCCTTTTTCACTTAATTATTCCAGCCAAGTTTTCTTAGACACAGAGGGAGATTAAATGGGGATTTATTTACTGCAGAATTGCTTTGGAGAAGGTTGAGGTGTACATGTACCTGCAGCACTGGCAGCAGAAACAAGAATTAATTCTTTGAATACAGTATCATCACTAATTGTCTTCCGCAGCAGGAGAGGGGTAAAAACAATTGAATACACACCTCTAAAGGATTCCAGCATCTTTAAACTTCTCTGACACATTTTATTTTATCACTCACTGCACCTTCACACTGAATTATTAGTGTCAGTATCTGTCAAGTGCAGTTTGAATGTACATTCCCTCAACACAAGAGTGTCTACAGAGCAGCAGGATCTTTTGAAGTCAAGTCTGTAACTATGTGTGGGGAACCAGTCTGGAACTACTTCTTACCTGTACACGTCATCTGAAACATCACTCCAAACAGTTACTTACCCTTTCATCACTTATCTTCAGGACTTTAGTCAAAAACAAGAGTAAAAGGTTAGTCCAGGCTTCCCGATGACTTTCTGATGTAAGAGTGAGGAAATAGCTCAGAGCCTCGCTGCAGACACTGTAGACAAAAGACACACAAAAAAAATAACTCCCATTTCCTTCTGAGCTCTACTGCAGAGAGGGAGTTTTGGCTTTGCAACTTCTGGCAGTGTAGAGCCCTGGTATAGAACAGCATTGTTTTATGAAAGCTGCTTTATGCCTGGTTAACAACAGAAAGCAGTGACTTCGGTCAACTCAAACCCAAAGTCCTAAGACTTCAATAGTAAGCTGACAAAATGTGATTATGCTGTTTGTGCATGTATTTGAAACTTAGCAAGTGCTCTTTGACAGATACGTGACAAAATGCTATGTGGAATTTAGGAATATCTCATGGTGATGTAACCAGGCAGTTTTCAGCTCTGCTTCCTAGCCTGTGAACCTAAAGTCTTAGCCTTAAGTGTTGCTGTTGAGGTATAAAGCCCTCCCTTATTCCAACAGTTCCTTGAAAACTTTATAAACCAAAAATATTCAGATCAATAACCAAAGAGCCAAAGGCCTCTGTATGCTCACAAGGCTGCTGAAGCCTAGTGTCCATTTCTGAAAATGAGAACAAACAGTGCCAGTTCTCTAAAATACTGAAAGAAAGAAAAGTGAAAGAAAAAACAGGGTTTAGGTGATAGTTACTTTCCTTTTAAGGATGAGCTATAATAAGCCCCCACCTACCCACATAATACAAAAAAAAAGGTGACAGAATCTTTGTCCTCCCAGTAAAACATGTAATGAGAACAAAAATGAGAGACAGCATCAGTAGCTGGAGGCACAGCACTCCCCACAGAACATAAAACTCTTAGTATTAGCTGTGACCAGCACTCACACACACATGCTAGCTCTGGAAGTTTACTACAAACAGAGGAAGTCTATCCTTTTAAAAAACCCACCCCCTTTCTTTAACATCAGAAATAACATGAACAGATTCAGCTCCACGGGCCTTACTTCAGCAGTCTTTGCTGCACTTCCTCCCAGGCGCTGGTGCGGCTCTCGTCCATGTACATGCGGAACAGGATGCGCAGCCCGCAGGCCAGGCTGCTCGTCTCCTGCTTCAGCAGGTTGGGCTTTGACTTGCCTTTGAAACCTACAGGAATTTCAAGCATCCATTTAGATTTTTGGTTCAGCTGACATTCACTCTTACAGTCCCCCACTTCTCTTTCTAAGCATCTTCTGCACACAGAAGAACCACCTCAGGTAATTAATTTCTCATACTATTTAGTACAATGGAGCATTGCTAAAAATTAACCTATTAATATGTGCCATAATCGTGTTTGGCACCCATTTTTAACATCAGCTTCCTGATATTAAGTGCCTGTGAAACCTGTGTTTGTGCCTGCAGCTTTCAAGCATGGGACTCACACCTACAGCCAAGAATCAGACTGGCAGCTGTATCTCAGTGAAACCTTTTAGGAAATTTTAGGAAACCAGAGATATTTGCACCTCCACAGATCAGGTGCCCTCCCTTTAGGAATCCTACAGTTATAGAGCTAAAGCTTCAACTTTTACATTTAGCATCAAAGTAGTTTTGACCTATTTTGGGGTCAATTCACACTGTCACAAAGCATTTCTCCAAGGGGACTGACTCACCTGCTTTCCAGAGAGCAGTTCTTTGTTCATTGTTTGAATTAAATGCTTTAGCAAATCTGTGAGATTCCAACAGACAATCGAGAAGTTTGAAAAGCTGCTGTGATGTTAGGAAACGATACATGCCTTGATCCTGTGTATCCACATGGACATCAAAGTCAACTGCATCTCTCTATTAAAAAAGGGGAAAAGGAAAAAAAATGATTTGAAGTAAGAATTCACAACTGTCTTCAGCAAGCTCCTGTGATAACTCAATCCTACACTGTTTACATCTGTACTTGCATTGAACACTGTATTAAAGGTTGTATCCATATCTCAGTTACACAAATCCCTTTGAACAATACACATTTTAATCTCCACAGTGCTGCCCTGGCACACCAAATGCAATTTAACAGAAGTTGTTAAAGACCTCAACAGTCCCATGGAAATTCTCAACTGCATGTAAAAATCGTAAATTAGCAAATGCTACAGGAGTTCAAGAAACTTTATCTTAAAACCTGTGGAGTAAAAGGAGTTAAAAAGAGAGATACCTATTAGTTCCACTTACTTGTGCTGCTGCTAGATTCTCTGCATCCTCTTTTTTGCTAGTTGCTGGGAAGAACACAATGTTGTCGATGGTCTGAATGAGTTCCAGCTGTACAACACACTTGATCAAAAGAGCAGCAAATAACTTCTGTTCTGGAAATTCTTTAAAGGAAAGAATATTACTCGTTAACTAAAGAACTTTTTGGAGCTGTTTTGAGGCCAAGTTGAAGAACAGTTTAACTTCAAGCACATGTGTAAACGAAACCTAGAATCCACCTGTTGGAATTACTAACACCAGGACAGATCACCATGTTACCAACTGGAACTTCTTAAAAAACTGTTTCCTGAAGTTGTCTGTGATACATTGGATCAACCTGGTTCAATGCTACCTAAAAGTCACCAAAATGAGTGACTTGGACTTTCAGTGCAATAGCAAGGGCCAGAGGCTGTTACCAGGCAGGAGGCTTAGCACAAGCATTGGCATCATTGCTTGTTTGCACTCTGGCAAGTACTAATGTACCACATGACCATTTTAAGCAACAACACCTAAGTGCTCAAGGATCTTAAATAAGGGTTTGATACATTCCCTTCAAATCATAGACAGAATTCTTTTTAAGCTACTGCTTCTGTTGCATTTTGCATTGAACATGCAAAATGCAACAGAATCATGGATCGTGGATCAGTGCTCCTAAGAAAAGAAATCTCACACAGAATTGTAAGGAGACTATTATTTTTAATATTTTGTTTCGGGTAAAAAGCTAGAAGCTTGCAGCTGAACTCTAGATTTTTAATACACAGGCCAAAAATGTGGACTCACAGGAGTCCAACAGAATTCTGTCATACTACATGAAGACAAAAATTTAAACAATGTGATTTCTTCCCACCATGTTTCTGAAGTCATAGCTGGGGCTGTAACTACTATATCAAACATCTACTCCATGCTACTCCTAACAGATATGAAAAGCCAAACTACTGCAGAGCACGCACTTGCTGCTGGCCTGGCTTTACTCGTTTCTTCAGCTACTGTGGTCCCCATGCTGGGTTGATATGGGCGTCCATCTGAAGATCGAGGCTGGATGGAATCATGGATATCTACTGACTTCTGGGAAATTGTATCCTGAAAACAAAGAAAGAAAAAAACCCCAGTAATTAACTTACAGAAAACTGCTGGTAATTGGTAATAGTGCTGTGCTCTTCAGAGCTCAAGACATTTGCTCTTTCAACACTGCACTTTCATTGACTTTAGTCATATTTGCTATGAGCATTCACGAAAGATGTACCAGAAAGATGAGCTACTAAGAAACAACTGAAAATTTAACAAGTAACAAATACTTAAGTACACAGAAAAGGCAATGAGCAGCATTTTTCAGATAGGTTTTTGTATTCCCTCTAAGCATTTCTTCTGTCATCCATGAGTTACTATGGCTTTTACCAGATCAAGAGTAGGAGGTTTGCTGCAAGGTTCTGTAAAGAACACCTCAGCTTCTCAGATCAGTAGACAACCAAGGTTTTCATCTCTACTAACTAAAAATACATTTTAATAGGTATCCTGTCTACAGATAGCAAAACACTCCATCATTTCAGCAACCTAAAGAAAAATGAGTTGAAAATATCCAAAGCCCACAAAGTTTCTACCCTACTAAATGAGACAGCCAAAATATTTTTTCTTTAGTATCATTTATTATACAAGTTTTGTTAATTCTGAAGTTGCAAAATATCTTTTAACACTGAAGACAAAAATAATTTTTAAAAACATTCATGTTAAACTATTTCAAAGGGAAAAGATCTTTCAATTTATTCAAGACTAAGACATTTATTTGCCATTTATGCATGCTATTATATTTGACATAAATGAATCAAAAATATAGCCAATATGTTTAGATCAAACCACTATAAATGAGTCATGGTACAGCATCAAGGTATAGCACCCATATAATGAGAACTGGCCTTCATAAACATTTATTCTCTGTTTAATCTGAATTATGTTAACACTTCATAAAGATAAATTGAGGGAGTCACTCTTAGTAAAGCTCATTTGGGATCACTATCCTTGAGCAACTTGAATCAAGTGCTTCATTAATCTATGAAGAACTTTATGCAACAATCTTGTGAGAACATCTAAAAGCTAAACTAATTCTCATCAGTAACAAAGCTGTCACTTGCAGGCAAATCCAGACTTCACATCAGTTTATTCAATCAATGCTAAGAAATCTGGTGGTTATACAAATTTTCTACTTTAAATAGATATTTAAGGTCTTATTACAAGAGAAAATTTGGAGGCAAAAAAAGAAAAGGTCAATCCAATTGTCAATCTACCCCTCTCCAGCAGTTTCTCTTCTTGCCACAGGAGAGAAAATGCTCATGAATGCTCACAGCAAATATGACTATACATCAAAATGAAAGAATACCACGACCCAAGCCACAAAACAATGGAAAACCCAAATACAGTATTAGAGAAACCTGCCAGACACAGGACATTACCCAGAACAAACACAGGTAGCTACCTACAGCCAATTTCTGGAAGTCAACTTCGCTGCAAACAAATACATACTTCTTTATCAATTAATTCCTTGCCATTTTTAAACATTAAATAGCACTTGAACTGGAAAAAAAAAATCAAAACTCAAAAATGTATTTAAACCAAGTTTATTTTTCACCTATTCTACATCACAACACATTTGTACTGAGCTCTTGCAATCTTAAATTACGGTTTTATTTCAGCAGCTTACCAGTTTTTCTTTTGCATCAGAGGGAGAGCCAGAGCAGAACTCTGCACCAACTGGTCGCCAAGTCAGCAGCCTTGAAAACACAAAACCAGTCCAAAATTTACTAAGTTTCAAATATAAATCAGAACCAACACTCTAAAAAGTCCCCTTCAATATGGTGTGAGTTTTTCACATTAATTTCAATTCTATGTGCACTTTATTCTTTCACATGTTTAAAAGTGTAAGGACTGTGTTTGCTGAACTTCAACATTTCTGCCAAGTACCTTGGATGGACAAGCAGACTATATGGAGGTGGATCAGTTTTTCTCAGAAACACTGGATTTGTCTTAAGGCAGTGTTCTAGTGCCATAAGTGGGCCTCTTCTCCCACACTGCCTTAAGCTTGACCTAGAAAAAGGAATGAATCTACTCCAGAACAAATCACACGAACATGTGGAGATGTTTTGCATTCTCTGTCTGTATTCCAGGGTATATTCCAGGATTATGGTTCTATTTCCACTTAAAAAATCACCACTTCCACTCAGGATTCATTATTGTTATGAGGTATCAAATCACTGACAATACTTCTGATCTCTTCCCTGCTGATTTCCTATAGGAAACTGCTGCCTTGAGGATCTTAACCTCAGCACTAAAAAATTTCTACAGTAATTTTAACTTACAGAGACTTACTGAGCCTGCCAAGAATTGAGAGAAACTGCATTAAATAACCTAAGTTGTCCCATCATTTCTACCTCTATCCAGTCTACTGCTGCAAGGATTGAAGTTACTTGTCACTGTCATGATCTCAAACTCTTTAGTCTCAATCTGTGTGAGGTAACACATATTGGACATTTACGTCTGCACTTCCTAAGTGAGAACTTTCCCCACCAAGTTATGCACCTAAATGAATACACCACTGATCTCCAGAAAACTGAATATTGGATAACTAAAAAGACAAATTGGAGATAAGAAGAGATAAACTCTTGAGGCATGCAATAAAGCAACAAATAAAGCAGAACAGAGAACTGAATTGATTCTTGAAAGCTGCAAGGATATAAATTGAGGTATTGGGATAATGAGCCATTATGAGCCGGTAGAAGCCAGACCATCATAATTTGTGCAAGGAACCAATTCTATCTCTTGAATTTTTTGAAGACAAGAGGGCACTCACATTGGATTTCTCAGCACCAGAAAGCCAAGACTTGCTCTCATGAAGCTTCAGAAAATTTAAATTAACAAAAATTATAAACAGAAGAGAAATTAAACTAGAAAAAAAATTAAATAAACTATTAAAATAAGCAAAAATCATGGGCTGGACAAGCAAATAATGGGGTGGACTGAAAACTGACTGAACAGCTAAGCCAAGAGGATGGTGATTAGGTGCACAGAATCTACCTGGAGACCAGTAGCAGACGCCAGGGGTCAATACTGGGTCCAATCTGTCCATCATAATGATCTGGGTGGTGGGGCAGAGAGGACTCTCAGGAAACTGGATGACACAAAAGTAGGAGGAGTGACTGATACTCCAGAGGGTCATGCTGCTATCCACAGGGACTTCCACAGGCTGGAGAAATGGGCTGATGGGAACCTTGTGCTGCTCAATGAGGGAAGAACAATGTTCTTCACCTGAGGAGGAACAAGCCCATGCCCCAGGATGTGCTGGGGGCTGCCCAGCTGGGAAGCAGCTTGGCCCACAGAGAAGGCCCTGAAGATCCTGGTGGACACTGGGCTGGACATGAGTGAGCAGGGTGCCCTTGCTGCAGAGAAAGCAATCGCTATCCTGGGCTGTGTGAGGAGAGCTGCCAGCAGGTGGGAAGGGGACCCTGACCCTCTGCTCAGCATGGTGGCCAGTCCTGGGCTCCCCAGTCTGAGAGACATGGACCTACTGGAGAAAGTTCTGCAAAAAGCCACGAAGGTGAGGGAGGAACTAGAGCATCTCTCCTATGAGGAGGGTCTGAGACAACAGGGACTGTCCAGCCTGGAGAAGAAAAGGCTCAGGACATCTCATCAACCTATTACAAATATCTGAAATGTGGGGAAAAGCAGAGCCAGGCTTTTTCCAGTGATTCACAATGCCAGGACCAGAGGAAATGGCACAAACACAGGAGGTTCCTCATTAGGAAACACTTTTTCACTGCGAGGGTGACCAAACACAAGGCAGAGATTGCCCAGAAAGGCTATGGAGCTTCCCTCCTTGGAGATATTTGAAAGCCAGGACGTGGTCCGGGGAAAAGTGCTCTGGGTGGCCATGCCTAAGCACAGGGGTTGGACCGCAAAACCTCCAGAGTCCTTTCCAACTTCAGCTATCCTGTGTCATTCTGTATTGGTATCTTCAGCTATCAACACCTCAGTGATCTGTAGAAGCTTGGCAGCAGTATAGTTTGTGGTTTTCTAGTAACTGATCCTTGCAGAAATTGGTAGCTGAGTAAATGTTATAGTACATTTTCCAAACAAGGAAATATGATCAACTCTCTTTGCAAAAAAGTAACTTGCCAAGAACCAGCAGAGGCTGATACTGTAACTAAGAACTCACGCAGCCAATGTTGCAGCTCCTAAATTAGAGAAATTGCACAACATCTGGAAGATGATTCATATGAATGCTAAAAAAGAACAAATGTAACCTATCTGCTCAGTCTAATAAGAACCTCTGCCAAAAGATACTTTACACTCCAGAGATTCCTAGCCTCTGACTATTTGAAGACAATTGGCAATAAAGCACTTGCCCATAAAGTTTTCATATATACCTCTGTGTGATTTGTCTGTCTTCATTTCAACTTTAACTATTGTGTTACTTCCAGGCATGGAAAAACAAAGGTAGAAAGATCATTTGCTTTCTCTAAGCACTGAGACAGCCACCGCAACAAGCTGAGTATTAAAACTACATTGTCAAAAAAGAAAGTAATAAGGATGGGAGGGCAGGAAAAGCTTCATTGCAAAAAAGGACTAATAGAGGGTCTAAGAAATAAAAATATGAAACGTCAGCCAAACCAGGAGTCTCAGAAAAAGAACCAGATCCCATAAAAAGAGAGGAAAAAAACAAGTATCCTCCTAGGACTCAGAAAGAGAAGGAAAAAAAGATGAGTGCCCTCACATAAAATCAACTAAGACTACAGAAGTTGGGAACCTCCCAGAAATTTAAGAAGGAATAATAAATGTAATGAAGTTCTCAAAAGATGGTATAGAAAGATTAAAAGAGAAAGAAAGAGAAAGTTAAAGGAAGGAGTTGGATGCTCTCCTAAGAAAAAGAACCCATTTGAGAAGCAGAAGGGCCTCAACATCAAAGTAAATAATGCACATATTTCAAATTAGATATAACTAAAGACAACAGGAATATTTTGAGTATCTAAATAGTAAGATATCTAAAATGCTGCTCTAGAAAGGTTTCTAATATTCAACTATAAGGATATCCAGAAATTTAAGTTTTGATCATATGCTGAAACCAAAGCAAATGTTCTGCTAGTGAACATTAACTTCAAAATCTTTCCAAGTACAGGACATAGTAAGTTAGGGTTAATTCAGTTGGACTTTTACATCCAGAGATTTGGGTTCCAATTTTATTTCTGGCAGTTACCAGAATGCAGCAGTATCTTGCTAGCTCCCAAATATTTCAGCTTCATTTTATAATTATTTTTTGATGGAATTAATTTATATGTACTTACATTTAAAAAAAAAGGGACTTAGTGACAGATTTTATCTTATAATGGATGAATGAAGCTCTCTTACAGTGCTATCTGATATACAACTCTAAAATTAAGGAAAGACTGATATGCAGAAGGTTCCTTTTGCTTCAGTTTTCTTCAGGCCTATTGTAGCAAATAATATGAACTGGATGAAACATAGCACTTAGAATGGTACAGCCTTACTCCAAGAAACTTCATACAGAGTTATTATATGAACA
Source organism: Acrocephalus scirpaceus scirpaceus (assembly GCA_910950805.1). Lineage (NCBI taxonomy): Eukaryota > Metazoa > Chordata > Aves > Passeriformes > Sylviidae > Acrocephalus > Acrocephalus scirpaceus. The sequence goes on from OU383773.1 coordinate 91,887,602, forward strand.
GAAAGAGTTACCAAATATCCAAGGTCACTTTCACAAAAATATTAAGATTCATATGAACATATGATGGAAATCAACAATAAACCACAGAGACTTAAATCTGTAAGACTGTTGCAGTACTTTAGTATTTCATGGAAAAAGCTCCATATGTAATTACAAACAGCAAAGCCTGCATCTTCTATTACAAAAAAGAAAATAACAAAAAAATCAGATAGGACTCCAAAAATCCAAAACCTTAAAACTGATTCATGTTACATTCTGAGCATTGTTGGGGTTTTTTTTTTTTTTTGCTTATCTCCTATACAGTATTTTAGTTTTTAACACTTTATCATTAACAATAAGGAAGAATACCTACACCTAATTTATCATCACTTTACAAGTATGTCTGTTTCTCTTTAGTCCACACTTAACAGTCATTTTTACCTCACCTATGTGAGATTTAAGAGTTTGAAATGGGTAAATTATCTAGATAAACTATTTTACAAAGTATAAATATTAATAGTAGTCTTACGCATGAGGGATTGTAGTTTTGAAAATATCCAGCATGCAAGTGCAAGTTTTATCCCAGATTTCTAGGGTAAACTTTTCACCATTAAGGATGACAACATTCTCCAAACAGTTTGTACCAGATCGTGCCAGTTGTTCATTGTCTGTAAGAGACAAACAGTGCATTTGTTTATTCACATTCAACAGAGTAAAATGTTAACACTGTTGTAACATAATTTGTACAGTTCCTACCTTGCTGCACACACCAGTACAGCTGTGCAAATATATCATCCAAAAGAACATCACTAAGTACTTCTAAATACTGTGTAAATACATCACATATTGCATAAAGTGCATGGTTACAGGTAGTTGTCATCCATTCGGCTTTCTAGGAGTCAAAAAAAAGAAGCGTTACAACCTTAAGGTGAAACTTTTGGGTACACATATAGATGAACATTTGTATTTACTCAGTTTGCTCTATAGCAACATGAAATTCATTTCTGTATCTCAAAACCTCAAAATTTGGAGCCTCAACTCCTGCTCTGCTAACCAGCAGGTTTAAAAATAACTACAGGAACAGACAAACAGCAACTGTTTTAGTGCCCAATCCTAGCTCAATGATTTAACACCAACCTAAAGCGGCGTTTCATCGTTTTCCAGGGAAAAAGATTTACCAAGTGAGACACGTCCAACTACAAATAGCCAGACAAAGCCTCCCAAACAATTGACAGTTTTGATCTAACTTCTAATACTAACAATTTACACATTAGTTAAATTTTAAAGCCCACTTCACTTGTTTTTCAGAACAGTATCTGGTCCTGGTTTGGCAGATCAAAACCCAGATGGCTGGTCAAAAGTGCACAATGACAGCACAGTGCTATTTTGGGTGGTTTTTGTTTGTGAGTTGGTTATGGGCTTTTTTGGTTTCTGTTTGGCTAAAGGTTTTTTTTTTTCTGCCTTGTCATCAAAAAACTTTGAACTAACAAAACTTATTTCTTCTAATTGTGACTTCACTGCTGATTACAAGCCTCACTCAAGTGAGCATGTTGTGTGTCTCAGATTCCAAACATTGCAATGTAAAAGCTACAGTTCTTCTGATAAACCCTAGATACATTGCATTTTATGCTATTCTTCTCTTGTTCCTGGTGTAAACTACTAGGCCTTTTACACACATGGCTTTAAAAAATGAAAAAAGAGACTACACCTGCCAACAGAATGCCATTGAAACAAAACAAGGCAACTAGAACCACAGGTCCAACATCCAAGTTTTGAGGTTTACCCTATACATTACTTGACAAAGCTATATTACAGGTTTTCTGCTGTAAATGTAGTTCTCCTGTAAATTATCTTCCTCCACTTTTATCACCTCAGTCTGCTGTTCTGGCAGTTTCATGTTGTCAAATATCCTGAAGACAATCCGAAACAAATCTTGCCACCAGTGTTTTTCATAGGTATGGCCATATGTCTTCATTATTTCAAACATTACCGTTAAGCCCCTGAAATGAAGAAAGAACAACTTATACCAAGAGTTACAGAAAGACATGAATGAGACCAAGTAAGTACAGCTACAGCAGCAATAACAAACTCAAATACTGTTGAGAACATTATACATACACACGAGTATTCAAAATGTAAGTCGAAAATCAGCTTCTAAGAAAAGCACTTTATAGTCACAGGCCAACAGCCAAAAATATTTTTGAGAGCTCTGGTAATTTAAAATTAAAAACCAACTCCTATACCAAGGGCCACAAAAATCAATAAAGAAATATTTCCAGTTAAAAAGTATTAAAGTCTAGAAACAAATATTAACCTTCACCAGCTATAAAGGAAGTCCAGTTCCACAGCTCCCACGCCAATGTGTAAATTTAAAGTTATTTATATACAACTCCTCATATTTCACATCAGAACTGCAACTGAATACACTTTACAAGGGAAAATCATATTCCAGGAAAACAAGCAAGTTTTAACTGAGATCAGAGTATAGTTTTGCTTTTTTTAACCATTTCTGCAATCCTCAACCACTCAATGAATCACGGTATAAAATCAGTTTTAAAATCCTCAAGGTAAGTAGGATGAGCAAGACATGGAATGCAATCACACCTACATAACTTTGTTGTTTATTATAACAGAAAATCAAAATTTCAACAGTACAGAACACAGACTTAATTTCTGTATTCCAGTGTCTATTTAAAAGGTGTTTGTTGTTTCCACAGTGGTATCACTCAAATTAAATATGTAAGTAATTTTACAGTGATTGCATTTACCAAGAGTTGTTTTTATTTTAAAAGTGTAAAGTAAGCCTTTTAAAATTTGAATTACAAATACTGTTTGTTACCTGGTTCTTACATCTAATTTGCATCTATTGATGATACAGGACAACTCAAAGAGAATTGGGAACCATCCTCGCACCCACACTCTGTCTTCAGGAGCTACATTCATATCATCACTTGTGTATTCCTTGAATGCCTTTAGAAGGAAACACAGTTATACAGTCACAGAAGTTAGATTCTTCAAAACAAAACACTACTTGGACTGTAAACAACAATCTCTCCTGCAAGAGTATTACACCCTGACACCTCGGATGAGCTGGCAATCAAAACAGGACTACTGAGAAAGTGAAGCATTTTTCAAACTAATGCTTAGTATATTATGAAGAATAATCTTAAAAAAAATAAAAAAGATTACACATTCAAGCACTAGTTTTGCTTGCAGTTCAGTGCGAGTCTGCTGCTCTCGTTTGTATAGAGACAGCTCTGAAAGTGAAGATCTAACTATAACATTTGGAGTATATCAAGCATTTTTGGTTACGACATTATCCATTTCTTCACACTTGTCAGCAGAGAGCAGATCCTGAGATATGCTGATTTACAACAGCTCTCAGGAATGCTAGTCACCAGCTGAACTGGGTGGTAGGGATTGGCAAAGGGGAATAAAAGAATAGAAAAATCACTGATACTTTCAAAGCCTGTGGCATTTAATACTCCTATTGTTTCTGAATGAAGTACATTTCTCATTAAACCCATGAAACTTGACGAGAAGCCAAGAAGTTTAGCATAACTATGTTTTCTTTATAAAAGTACTTGTAATTTAGTCAACACAGACTTTACCTGAGGCCTGTCAGACACATATTTCGCACAATGGCGAATGAGGCGGATCGCTTCCATACTGGTATCTGGAAATGCTGCATTGCAGGCAAATTCAGACAAGCACTTCACTGCATCCTGGAAAGAGTCTATGGTTGCTGGGAAGTGTTTTTCAAACACGATTGCTGAAAGGAAAGTGTGAACAGGAGAAAAAAAAGTGTCATGCTTTAAAATCCATTAATTCTAATATGAACTATCAGTAACAGAAGTCATCAGAGACTGGTTCATTGATTGCTGCTGTCAAATGCCCAAGTAGTAAAAAAAACTAAAGGAAAAAAAAAACCAAAACAAACCAAAATTACCCAGAGGGCATTCGATTTTGACCGTGAGTGTTGAAAATTAAGGTAGCATCTAGACTAAAGGAGTGGAATCTAACATTTAAGCAAGACTAGAGCAATAGGCTTACTGTTAAACACTAGTCTGTGTCACCAGGGCTTAAGAGGGATGCATGAAGCATGGAGTTCCATCTACTAATGGAACTCCTCCCCAGCAATATGTTGCCTTGTTTTTAAATAGCTGCTTTTGAAGAAAAAAAAGTGCTTCACCAATGATGAAACAATTTTATAAACTTGCAGAGATTCAGACAGAATAAAGAGATCCCTTAAAGCCTGGGATCTAGATTAGAATAGAGAGAGAGAGAGAGAAAAAAAAATATCATAGTGCCCCCTAGGTCAGCACCTTGTCCTAAACAGGCCCTACACAAGCACAATTCAGAAACACCGAAAAAGACAAGCAAACAACATATTAGTAAAATATGTACTTTTTTCCCCTAAGGGAAACGCCAGAATATTTCACTTAAATAAAAATGTACACATTAAATAGAATTATTTAAGGCCTGAGTTGTTTTACTACAGAATGCTACAAACAAACAGTTTTTTTTAAAAAGGCATAAAGAAAACCAGTTAACTCTAATATTACTGAATGACTTTTGTAAGTATTTTCCCAGAGGACTGATTGGAAAGCATAAATCATTGGTTCCAAGACATGAAGCAGGCTCTACTATACAGGCTGTGATTCCACAGACAAACAAAACTTCTTGGGCTCTGGAGTGACACTTCTGTGACATCTGAATATTGTCCATACTCACTGACAATGTGTCCTGTAGTCTGGAATGCCAGTTCCACTATACTTTCATCCTGATCTGAGGCTGCCAGATGAAACACTGAAAAAATGTTTTTCCAGCCAGAACGAATGTTAGCAGCTTGGGAATTCACCATCTGTGCAATACACCGTACAACCATGTCTCGAATAGTAGGAGACCTAAATTAGGATAATAAACAATAATTTTTTTAAACTAAATTACATGATCAGTTAGAATAGTATAATTCTGTAACGACTGATTTTACAAAAGCAATTTGAAACATTAATTGCAAAAGTTGATGCTTGTGATCCCAGGCAATTCAGTTAATTGTATGTTATTACCTGTTTCTCTTCATGATATGTTCAAATGGTCTTAGGAAGTCCTTCTGGAATCGGAAATTAGCAAGTTCTCCTTTTTCCAAGAACTTCATTGACAATTGCCTTAATGAGTCTACTGCAAAAATAGCTACATCTTCATTGGGATTGCAGCCAACCTGAGAACGTAGAATAGAAATGCAGAGTAAGCTTGCATCACAATTCTTATGGATTCAGCACAAGCTGCCTTTACAGTTGATATCCAAGAATTAAGCAGTACTGGAAAACTAATGACATAAACAGTAGTCAATTCCAGAAACCACACTGTTTATGTAATTCAATAATCCCTAACTAATTCCAGCTATTTTCTACGTTAAATAACCTGGCATTTAAAACTTCCTAAAAATAAGCAAGCTGTCTAACAAAGACTTCAACAGCTGTAGTAAAAATGCATGTCAAATATTCATTTGATAAACAGTCAACTTAGACTTGAAGCCAACCTCTTAAACCCAGCGTCATGAAACATCCCCAAAAATTACAACACAAAACTAACAGCAGGCAGTTATAGACTCAGGTCATGATAAATAACTTAATGTACACTTCTGTTTTTATATTTCTTATACTGTGTACCTCCGCCTTCTCACAGGTCTTTCTAGCTATACCATTTTTGTTGGTTTAAGCTTACAGAGAAGGACAGAAAACCCACTATGATTCATATAAGCACATGATTTTCCAATAAATCTCAAAATAAAATAATCTGTATCAATAACTGAAGGAGTATGCACTGTAAGCATTAACAGGGATACCTTATTAAAATGATCGCCAATAACTTCCCAGATCCTAGACCACTGTAGCCTTATCCGGCCCATGTTGTAATAAGAGATCTCTACTATCTTCTGCAGACTAAACATTCGAGGGTGGGTAGCAGACAGCAGCTCATCCATAGACACAGCACAAAGCCAGCGAACGAAATCCACTGTTAAATGACCACAGATTTTAATGCAGTATTTTTCCAAGGTTTAGTTTACAGGGGTGGGGAGGGATAGGGAAGAGATGAAACCTACCAATAGCATTTCCGTCCAACCTTGTAGATCCTGTAAATATTCTGTGAAGTGCAGTTACAGACACGGTTAAAATTTGTTAAGAAAAGCATCTGTAAAATGTATTCAAGCTTCCTTGTCTTGTTTTTCTTAACAATGTACAGACAGTCTCTGATTACCTTTATTTATTAAAAAACAACTAGTAGTTGTAAAGACACAGTGAGAATACTGTCAGCTTTTATCATCCCTGATCCAAATACAGAACTCAAACGTCTCCAGAGTGCGTAACATCCATTTGTCATGACAAGCAGATATTTGAAACACTTCCCATTATAAAGCAGGGAGGGACACTGCAAACCTAAACAGCTATTACGTGTTTGACATCAAGCTTCCAGTGCACTTGATGTGATTTTACGGCAAGACTACTTTTCAGTGAACTGGCATCGATCTTGCTGCCTGTACTTCAACCACAGAAATGTTTGTAAGCCTTCAAAATGATACCTCTTCATCAATTTTGAACAATTGAGAAAATTATATGTTCTGATTTCTTATATGCTGAGCAAGCAAGATCCATGAACACTTCAGTCTGATCACTACTGTATGATAGAAACAGGGAATGCTCATAATATGTATTCTGCCTAGCCAAATCCAGTTAAAATAAATGTGATTCACAGAAGAGAAGACTGGAATAATAATTTTGGTCCTTTCAGACAACATCTACATAACCTAGAGGAAAGCAGGGAGTCAGTAATTACATTCAGGAGAAAAAGGGTCTGACAATAATGCCCTCAGTACTAAGTCAAAATGAGATTTACGATCTGTTACTATATATAGCAAATCAAGATTCAGTGGACACTACAGCAGACTTTATTCTGCAAGTCTTCTGTAGTAATTTTTTTATCAGTAAAAAAGCTTCTTTGCTCTGCTTCTTCTTGCAAAAACATCCATGATCAAAAAAAAAAATCCACCCCCTCCAACTGAAAAGCACTTCTCTATGGTAGTTTTTATGTAGGCTTTTCCCAAATAAATTAATAAGGTCCCTTTCTTAGCAAAGGGTATTCAAATACTGCTTAAAAAACTTCAGGCGACAACAATAAATTTCATACAGTACCTGTCTACAGCAACGACAACACTTTGGGAGCTAGTTTCACCAATGGATTCCTGAATACTTGCTATCTGCTTCCAATCCACATTTCCACCAACTACAGTGAAAAAAAAAATTGAAAAATGGGTAAGAAAGAAAACAGAATGGGTTGGGAACAAAGAGGAATAAAAGGTGTGCCACTATCAGTATAATTAAATATATTTTTAATTCAAAAAGAGAGAAGCACATTATGAATTTCCCTTGCATGAGCTGGCCATCTCAGTGAACCTGTTGGTGTAAATCCTAATTACCTAATTATTATATCTCTATCCATGTATAAACTATATTAGTGCCCCAAAATGGTCCACATTTGGAGCAACAGATACAAGTAAAAAAACCAAAACCTGTAAGAGTCACCTTTTTTCCTCCATTTTTCAATGAACCTTTGGTAATCTTGCCACTTAGAACACAACATATGACTGAGAATACAGCTTACAGGAGAATTTTTCACACTTAATGAGCACCAAGTGAGTAAATCCATCCCAAAGGATTTTATTTCTTATCTTTCAGAAAGAAGAGATTCCACCAAGACTCCATCTTTAGGCTACATCTCAATTATAGCAAAATTATCACCCCAAAATAGTGAAAAGTATCTATAAATAAAAATAGCAATTATTTATTTTGGAGGCTGGCAACTGTAACCCACATCTGGGAAAGCTTATATGAAGAAACTGCTAACTTTGCAGTGAGAAAAAATCTGAAATTTTTAGCAATCTCTAAACTCCCCTTGAACAGCCATCAAGAAAAGAGCAGGAATCTTGCAATCACTCTGGGTAATTCCACATACCCTGTATTCAGGGCTTTTTTTTTTTTTTTCCAGCAATACAGAAAAGAACAGAAGACTGAAAGAAGGCAAGCAGTTCAGTTCTCAGAGGTCTGCTGAGAGAAAAACTTCTCGTGTTTCAGCCTGCCTCAGAGTCTTGATGTGCTCCATCCACATTTGGAGGTGACTGGAGATGACTGTCTGTCAAATCTACATAACCTGACCCACCTGAAGTACTTTTCTAGAACATTTATGGAACAGCTTTTCTATACATACATTTGTAACCTCATACTAATATCTCAGCAATTTACAATACCACTGGGTTCGATCAAGACCTCTTGTAAGCACACAAGCTGCCAGTGCCCATTAGCTTGAATCTTGGTAATAAGTCAGCTAAGAAACATACCAGATGAGCAGCAGAGTGTGAAGAGAATTTGAAAGGCTATTTCCAAGGAGTCAGAACCTTAACCAACTTTACCAGCTTACATGAGAATTCCTTGTGATTTTGTGCAGGATTTGTAATGCAAGGTTTGAAAACCTAAACAGACAGCAGACTTACACTCTAACAGTTGTGAAATCTTTTACAATGAAACATACGAGTCAGCTATGTAACTCTGCTTTATGAAAAAGGGATTCCTCAGATTCCCACTGTCCAAAGAGGATTTCTGGTTATCCAGGAAGTACACTTTGGCTATGACCTACTCACAGCAGCAGGTTTTGTCTTCCAACTTTGTGAACAGAAACTGACATAGAAGAAATGTCAATTTCACAATTACAGCTCCAAGTAAGGCAACATTCCTACCAAAGGAGCAATAGACTAGATGTTTATTCATTTACTTTTACAACTCCCATGCTTGTGATGTTTTGAATTTCCATGTACAAAAAAAAAAAAGGGCCACAACAGGAAGGTAATACAAGAGATGAAGACATTTGAATTCAGATGCCTGAACAGCCACACATGAATCCTTGCTGAGGCAGTAAATGAGCAAAGAAGCTTTAGGGTTTGGTTTTCTTCATTTCCATTATTTCAAAAAACATATTAACTTTAGCAAGAGTTACTGCTGCTGCTTATCCACATCTGATTTTGCAAATAGGTCTGAAAGATCTGAAGACTGCAACTTCACTCACTCTAAACAACTATTTTCCTGTAAAGTATGTGTCCATGCATATAGACATACACACTGTGTGTTCTTCACAGGAATTTAGGTTTATAGAAAGCTTGCTTGAAACCCATAGTTCCAGTGCATACTTTGGAGTAATCATAGAAAATGAAACTATCTGCAAAAAAGGATTTACGGAAAAAAGTGAAATAACTAAAATAGTTGAGAAAATGTTCTAACAGCCCCTTAGTGCATGAAAACCAAGTTAAGCATTTTCCTATAAGACTGAAGCAACATTATAAAAAAAAAAAAGAAAGGAAAAAAATGGCGACGTTTCCACTGTAATAAGCATTCCAGAAATTCAATTCAGAGAAAAACATTTTAAGCATTTGGGCATAAACTATTTTCTCTAGAAATGAAGCTAACAGCAGCAAAAGGTCTTTACGAGCTGGACCTACACCAATGACTGGCAAGTATGATTTAGAGACACCTGAACGCAGTTTACATTCTTGGGTTATGAGGACTTAAAACCTTTAAAGGCCAGTCACTGCAGCATAGAGAGACTGCCAGCATTTGGAAGGAGCCAAGTTGCACAGATCATCAGGGAACACTAAACTGAAGGATGCATACTGGAAGGGCAGGAAGAAGCTCAGTGTATGAGATGTTGGAAGACTCATTGATTTCCAGGCTTAATTTTCCCTTCATCAACGCTTGGCAAGGTGAGGGGAGTACAGAGAGGCAGGCCAAAGGTGAGCAGAAGGGAAAGAAAAGGAATGCCTATAGAAGAAGGAAACCTGTCTGAGGAGAACACAAAGCTGGATGATTAAGACTAGTTTGGGGGTTAAAATCATGGAAAATAGAAAATTATCGTTACTCAAAGAAAAGTTACACAGAAAACTGAGGGAAGACAAAGCTTTTGTTTAGCTGTGGGTGAAATTCAAAAGGCAGGAGATACTGAGCATCACACTATAACTGAAACTTTCTCATAGTCAAGACTTAGACATACGCTTTGATGCTTCCAGAGTTTTTTAATACTCTACACCTGTATATCTTTAACTGTGTTCCCATTTAAAACAAACAAATAAACAAAATCCCCAACCTTCTAAAGATAAATTTAAGGTAAGACACATTTTTCTAGGAAGATAAGAAACATGATCTTATTTTTGCAGTATATTTTGGTGCTCAAGCATATAAAAGGCACTTACTCAGTACCCAAGTAACCAGAATAGGAAAGAAACAGAATTGCAGAATTTAAGATAAAGTAATCTCCCACTTGGTTTGAAGTCTGTGTATTTCTCACAAAGCTCCACAACAGATGCTTAACCTACACATATTGACTTGCTTGCTTGGTAAAATACTTGGCACACTAATGTTGCAATATTATTAAATCTGGTCATACCATCTGCAATCCATTCTTAGTTGGAAAGCTATATTTTAATGGAAGTGAATAATATATATAATCTTCTTACATTTTCCACCCTAGCAATAATAACAGAGCAAAAGAAATATTCCAGAAATTGGAATAAGCCTATTCAAAGCATAAGTTTTACAAGGACTACTTCATGGTCTTTTGTCAGAACCTCACATAAAAACACAGAACAAATTTAAATAGTTCTCTGAAGAAAATCAGTTAAATGAAATACTTCATATCTGCATTACTTACCCAGTCCCAGCCCCACAAATTCATCAGGTGCCTGATCTTTTGTTCCAGTAAAAGAACCTTCCCTGCCACGCACTGTCCCTGAGATGTAGCGAGGTTTTACTCCAGTTCCTATTAACTGTGCCAGTTCAAGTTGACTGATGCATTTCAGAATCTATTCCAGAGAATAAAGAAGCTGTTTACCAACAAAAAGCAGTTTGAAACAGTAAAAAGCAAGTAAAGATCTTTAGAAGAAAAAAAATCTAAACACTTGAGGTCGGAAAATCTGTTCTTTAGTTGAAAAATATTAATTTAAATAGTACTGGATTCATCTCTCAGTTTTATTTCTCATTTAGACACGTTTTGCTACTTTAATTGGCTGCATAATGTATGCAACAAAAGTATACATGCAGCACTTACCTAAATCCCACTGTGTTTATGCACAAACAAGCACATTACTGTGTTGAAAATCAGTGAACATGCATTCTTATAGTTTAAGTACAAGTGACTTGTACCTCATGCCAGGAATTTCCTAAATAGTTTCCATCTGTATGAGCCACCGTGATGAGAGTTTTAATGGTGTCAATATTCTTCTGCTTCATTTCAGTAATACCAGAACTCACTGTAAGCAACGTAAATCTTGCTAATGCTTGAACATAGGCATCTCTTTCAAGCTACAAATGGGAGAGAAAGAAACAGAAGTCTCATAAATATTTTTGCCATTTCTTGTTCTTAGCACAATCTGTGTGATTTCATCAACTATACCATTTATCTTTCTCTTCCTAGAACTGAATTTTCAAGTCATAGTGAAAATATCTCAAGTTCTTCACCAGTAAGAAGATACCTGTGGGATGAAATCAGCTTCCTTCTATTCAGGAGCATGAAGTGTATTGTCTGACAGCATAGAACACGTAAGTTGTGTTCAAGGTTCTGGTTTGGTCTTTCTTGGGGAAAACGGGATGCTGCTTCAGAAGAAATGCTGCTACTTAGCTAAGTTTTCAATATTCTTGTACTATACTCAGACCTACTCTGAAAATGTTGCCTTTAGCAGACTAACTGAAGTTTTAGCATTTTTTGTCAACAAAATCTAAAAGAATGTATCTAAAAGGCACATTATGCCAATTCCATGGAATTGCTCAAAACCTATTTGATTTAATCTGTCATTTGGAGCACTCAGAAGCTTCTGAAGCAAATGCCATGGGTAAACAGCAAGTGACCATAATCTAGACAGATCTCACAAAAGAAAATTCTACTCAGTTACCCAATTTTTATGTGTATGGTATAAGCACCTAAAGGAACTCCTCAGATCTCACAAGAACCAATTACAATGGTAAAAAGGGGATTACAATTGAACCCACAAGTGCATTTTATTCTCCTGTTATGTATAAACTGAAGGCTGTAAATTGAAATGGTTGTACACCAGATAAACAAATGACAATTATGAAATAATTGAACTGTTTGGTTATTTAGAGCTGTTTTTCCATAAGAAATCACTGAGCACAGAAAACAACCAAATATAAAATACAAAAAAACCAAACCCAGGAAGAATGGGATTCCACAGAGAAAACACTAACATCACAACAGTGGGCTATGGTAGGAGGGACAGAATGCCCCTTGAGCCACTGACCACAGTATAGCTGCCACATTCAAACCCAACCATTACTGCAGGGTATGCTGGCAAAGGCACAGAAAACAATGTAGAAGCACTGAAAAATGAAGTCTCAAAGAAAGTGTACTAAGCAATGAAGCTTTGGAGTCTACAAACTGCACATCTTCCATAAAAACGTTTTCAATCCTACTCATTCACACAGGTATTCCCTCCTCCCCACTTTTTCTAAGCCAGCAAAGTAGAAGACAAACAACTAAACATGTCCATCACCCAGAAGATTTAAACCTGATGATATAAGCAGATTAAGTACATCCTTTTGATGCATAATCTTGTCTCAGATGCTTAAAGACAGAAGTCAGACTGTGTGATGAGTTTAATATTATTTAAACTCATTATTTAATTATTTAATAAATAATTAAAACCAGAATCTATAATTGAGGTTTTAGAGGTGAACATGCGTAACTGAAACTATATAGTGTACTTTGGAAATTTTCTTAAAATTAAAGGCATCCAGGTCCCTCCACGATCTCTCAAAGTGTGTAAATGAATGTTAACTCTTAACAGATACCAATCTTAATTTTTGTGCATTTACACAATGAAAAGTTGCCATCACTGGTTAAGCACATGAGGGGAAAAAAACTTCATTCCAACAGAAAAGATCCTTAAATCAGCTCAAGTACAGATTGGCACACAGATGTGCCAGTCTCCTTCAAACCACCAGAGCTACCTGGTGTCTGCAGTCAAGACAATATTCCATCTAACCAAGACCTTGTGAATTGGAACCATCCTGTAATACTGAAATCACCAACAAACCAGTACTGTTTTTAAGTATAAAGTTACTGTTTTTAAGTATATCAACAAAACAGAATTTCCATAGGAAACCAAGAAGTAATAACGCTTATAACTGAAAACGCAAAAGCAATGCTTCCCATTTTCTGAAATTTAAAAACTTGGTTTTGGAACACCTCCAGTTCAGTCGTGTCCCAAGCCGATGGAAGAGTACAACTGAATCATAAGGATCCTAGAGCAAACATGTCCTGCCCTCCCCACGCAAGGCTGACCACTGCAGGACTGGGAGCTAAATTCCGCAGCTGCTGGAAATGGTATTGGTACCAGTTCCACTTTTGCAGCTTAGAAACAACAGTAATCGAAGTGTGTTTCACTGAACATCTCCAGGCTCCAGGGAAGGCTTTGTTAATCAAATTTTTAAGTTTGTTCAGCTCAGGGACAGGTGGTTGTGCAGAAATTAGGTGGAAAAACAGACGAAAGAAACCTCACATGATCTCAAATGGGCTTTTTTAAGCAGCTGTATCACAGGTCCCAAGGTGCCTTTCCACATTAGTGGAAAAAATTTATCTAACTTGCCAAATACAAGTGGCAAGGGGAGAAGGAAGGAAAGCATTCCCTATTCTATCATAGTTCAACATCTTCCATTTAGTCTTATACAGCTGGTTTTTGACTTGGTGTGTGCTCTCTTGGTAAGCATTTTCAACATGCACATGAAATAACAATACCAAACATAAGGATGTTGCTTGCCCCTCTCTTCAGCTATCTCTGTAACAGACTTATGGCAGACCAGTACTCCATTTATTAACTAATAATCCACAATAACATAATTGTACCTTCCCTACCAATGGTTTCTAAATAGAAAAACAGAAGCAAAAAAAAAGCACAAGTTTAATCACCATTGCCCTCCGGAGCCAGTGAGTCTGGCATTCTTGGCATTGCACTTAATGCAAGACCCATTCATTCATTACATCAGGAATGCCATTTCCAGTGCCATAACTGTTAAAAGGATATCCATTTATAAACATCTCTGATTAGTATATTCTCTCTGAAGCTGAGAACAGTATTTCAAATACAGTTCACAGAGATACTATTTTACAGACAGAGAGACTCATTTTATAAAACAACACAACACATCTAAACAGCTTTTTAACAATGATAGAAATAAAATACTTTGACATAAAAGTAGTCAATTTCTAGAGAAACAAACATTCAGGGCAGAGGTATAAAAGTACTTACCACAAAACACCAGGAAAAATAAAGGTCACTTCATTTACACTTCCAGTCAAGTATCAGATGAAATAGCAACGTCAGAAGCAGGCAGCCTCTAGGTATTGCAGTGCACAGCTTCAGCAGCAAGGACCCTTAGAATCCCACTAATACTTTGCTGGTACATAAATCAAAGTATTGTCTCAACCTTACATTTTTTACCTGAATGTTGAAAATGCAAGCAATCCGGATTGCACATCGTATACCCTCCAAACAAAGAGAGGCAACTTCGGTGTCATCACAGTCCTGCAGACCCACACTGAATGCAGCCAGGAAAGGCGTCCATGCCAACTGGAATGTATACAAAATAAGTGCTATATTAGCAATTGCTGGTACTCAAAGGGAATGTTACAGTTTCACCATATTCCTGAAATGTAAATTCCATTCTCAACTTACATAATCAACCTTGAAGCTGTCTTTTGGCAAAAAGGAAACAGAATATACAGACATGAGACACATAATAGTATAAAGCGTGGTTAGAAGAGACATGAGACACAGAATGGGCCAGAAGTAATGCAGAGTGTAGCTCCCCTCAAAAGCACTTGTCCTCTTCCTCAGCAAAAAACACACAGCCGTTTTCAGACAGTTGTAAAAACCAATTCCTAAAGCTTTGTCAATTAGATGTCTGTTAGTTTTAGCATTCCCAGGATGACTTATCTTTGCACACTGAAAAATAGAATAAACAGTTCCTGTAAAAACCAACACACCAGATAACAGATTTAAGATGAAAAGTACCTACTTAAGTAGCACTAGCTTGTTCTGATAACACCAGAAAAAATAAAAAAAGGAGGGTAGTGAAAATAGGGCAAACTTTATTAATCACACTACATTTATGGTAAGCCAACAACAACAAAAATATCCAGGACATGACTTTTGCCTTATCTCTCTACTACTAATTTTGTTGCCCTTAGCCCTTCATCTTTTTGTACCTAAGCCACCACTGATGTTTCCTGTTCCTATTGCCTTAGGTGGAACTGAGGATGTAATATATGAAACTAAAATTACTGCAAGAGAGTCTACATAGTCCTTTTGTTGTGGTCAAGGCTCCCCCTCCCAAAGGCAAAAAAACAAGTCAGAAGATGCCGAGGATCCTGCAGTAACTACACGGGGTTATGGAGAGGAAACACCATGGAACCCAGAATGATTTTAGAAATAGTTTTACCTGAAGTCACCCTAGATGAAATACAGAGTCAATGGGTACAGCAAGGAGCAACAGATTTCACACTTAATTTCATAATAAAACGATGCACCACAGAGCTTTGGTTTCATTTAAGCCAGCAACTCCAAAAGCACTACCTTCAAAAAGCATTTAATGCTTGAGCATACCAAACTGTAACTGTGGAACAGTACTAAAGGCATTGGACGAATTCACAATTCAGGATTTAATTCCCTATTGTATCACCTTTAAAGGCCCCTTCCAACCCAAACTATTCTATGATTTTATGTTCAGAAATCTGTGTTTTTTCCCACTGCCCTCCTAATTTTCATTGCTATTGAAACCATAACTAATATTAAAAAATCACAAAACTGTAATAATTTCTTAAGAACTATCTAATGGACTTGATACTGTGCTTTGTAACTAGATGTATGCTATTACTTGTAGGCTGTTTTATTTTTACAGGTGAAAATCAAGCCTCAAAACCAGATAATCAATTCTGGACTGCTTAGATGGGTGCATAAAGTGATCTTTTTTCTGTTTTAAAAATTTAGCCAATGTTTTTGTAAACACAGTTACACTGATCAATTTTATGTGGCCATCAATGGCTGAGATACCCAGAAATTTGTACATTTCTGCTGAAAATGTAAATCTAAATAAAAAATGTGAAATTAAGTGTTCAAATTCCACAGTTCTCACTTGTTTTTGAGAAGACAGCCCACTGTTCAATACATTACACTACCATCCTCAGTACTTTAATGAGTTCATGAACATCCTCAAGTAACTTCAAGTAACAACTTCTAATTTTTTGCACCTTCACAAAACATGTTTAAGGTGTTATTTTAACCAGGGTGCTTCATATTTCGCTTTTTTGAAAATACACTTTTCAGTCAGTAAAGAGTAGGAAGTATTAGGGTTGGTATCTTGACAGAAATCACACTATAAATTTTACAGATGTCTCCATGTGAATTATTTAATTTCAGCCTTCAGGAAGTCAGCAGAGAGAAAGTATCGTACATCTCTGCTATGTGACACCTTGAACAGCCTAAAAGTAAATTTTTAACAAGGTCTGTGCTTAGTGTTCCTCCATACAAATCAAATACTATGCTATTTTTTTTTAATAAGGTGACAAAGAACTCGTAATTTTGCCTCACAGACAGCAATCTTACAGCAAGATCCTCAGTGTGGCCAGGTGGCCAAGAAGGTCAATGGCATCCTGGCTTGGCAAGTGTGGCCAGCAGGGCCAGCGCAGTGCTCTGCACCCAGCACTGGTGAGGCCACACTTTAAATCCTGTGTTCCGTTCTGGGCCCTCACTGAAAGAAAGACATGGAGGTGCTGGACTGAGCCACTCTGGTGAAAAAGGTGGGACTTGGGTCTCTTCTCCCAAGTAACAAGGGAAAGGGTGAGAGCAAGTGCCTTCAAGTTGCATGAGGAGAGGTTTAGATTGAATACTAGGAAAAAATTCCTTCACAGATGCAGTTGACAAAAGTTGGAACAAGCTGCCCAACGAAGTAGTGCAGGCACCAACGCTGGAAGCATTTAACATATGCAGAAGTGGCACTTCAGGTCATGGTTTAGTGGTGGACTTGGTGGCACTGTGTTAACAGCAGGACCGAAAGCTTTGTAGAGTCTATTTCAACTTAAATATTTCTGTGACTCTTGGACTTGGAGCTCCACCTAACCTTATAGCACATCCCTCCAGGGAACCCTGTTTGTTCACAAAGGGGTCTGAGACTTTACTTCCCTGGAGTGGTTCACAAAGGGGTCATGTGAGGACTGTGACTCCTACAAGGGCACAAAGGAGAGTACTATAAAGCCGTAGCAATTTATCTCAATGCTAGATGACTGCTGTGAGTTAGGTTATGCCAGAGACCACATCCATTGTACACTACTGAACATACTCTATCTATGAATCCAAATCACTGCTATGGAAAAGGCATTTGGGATGCAGACAGCTTTGCATTTACACAATAGCAGACAGGTGTTTAGAGTAATAGTTACAATAACAACAGGTATAATAGTAACAGGTCCACCTTCCTCCTGGTCCTTCTACACCGGACCAGAGTCTTAGCTTTCTTAAGTATTAATTTGTAACAGATAACATTAGATAAAGGTTTTTGCTGATAATTGCTCCATTGCCTTAAGATGCCTCTTCTATCAGCACAGAAACTTCTTAAAATTCCAGGGTAAATGAAACTAGATTAGAAGGCTCAAAATCCTCTCCTTCCTTTAGCAAGTTAAATAACTCACAAAATGAGCAAAACACAGCAGATGCAAATCCTTAGTATTTTCAATAAATCCTGTCAGTCAGCATTCTGCATTAAGAAACTGTGATATTCTACATGATTATCTAAACATGTATCTCACCTTAAACATGGGTCTCACATGCTCCAGGTGTGTTGCACTAGTAAAAGGGGCCTGAACGTGGCTCACTGCCTCCATAAGAGCTTTAGCTGTTTTAGCCATTTGTTCCATTTCCAAGTTATATAGAAGTCTTCTCTGCTTCTCACTAGCAACACCTGCAAACACATTTTTTCTCTCATTTGTGCATCTTTAGCAATGGTGTCTTTAGGAGTATAATAATTTTACGTTTTTCATTAAGTACAATACTCAGATGCATTTTCTTATTATCTTTACTTTCTGAAATTATCACACCAGCCTTCTCATATTTCTTTTACAACACAGATAAAATTTAACTTAAGGCAGACTTGTGTTTGAAATGTAAACTATTTTTAAACCTTTACAGAATTTTAAGATTTGAACAACAGTGATTTTTTTCTCCATCACCTCAACTGACAGCATAAATATCACACCCGTTAAGTTAAATTCAAAATGAAGAGATATTTCATAGGAATCCATCAACAGGGAAAATAACAATAAAAGTAACTGGACACCCTTTTTCAGTGTGAGAACTACACTAAACCTTTCCAGTTCCATAACAGAACCTCCATCTCACTAATACAGTGAAATCCAAGTAGCATGTTATAATCACCTTTCTAAAAATGACAATAAAACATTATGCTAAGTGAATGAATACTGAAAACAAGAGTATTTCTTTTTTCCAGATGCAAATTTTCTGCAAACAATCCATTCATAAGGCTAATCTAGGACTTAAATCACACAAATATGTTGGGAAAAAATTAAGTCTCTCTCAATGTTCTCTGTAGTAAAGCTAGAATGAGTAACATCTCAATCTTCACACTGTGCAAAACACAAAAAGTTTTTCTGGTATCTGAGAGAGGAAAAGATAATTAATTAAGTGCATTAGTTAGGGCCCTAAGAATCAAATATTGCAAAATATTTGAAGACAGACTGGTTTTTGTAGGAAATCACAACAGTTTACTTAAGAAATAGAAGACACACACAGTGTGTACCTATCGGCAACCAGGTAACTTCAGAGAACCCTCCAATTTCCCTGTGCTGCTGCTCAACAGCAAAACCTGCCTCCTTCATGCTCAATGCACTCACTGACTGCCAGGAATTCAGATGCCAAGGGAAGTGAAAATAAACAGTTGTATTTAATGCAGATTTGAGGTTAGCATCATGCATTTATGTTAAAAAGAAAAGGATATGAGTTTAGAAGCTAGGACCCATTGTGACTTAAGTGAGTGGTGTTTCCTTCATTCACCTCATATTTTAAAAAGGAGAACTTCATGAAACTGAAGAGCCAACCCTTGAAGAAAGCTAACAATGCCACTACTTACTTTGTTTACTGGATTTTGTGGGTATTGTTAATTCTTTTGTTTCTTTCATTGAAATCTTCTTTCCAGCTATTTCATTATAGATAGCAGACAAATATTCTTCAGGGAGATCTTTACTGTCATTGATACCTCTATTCATTTTAATATACTGTTCTTTTGTCATTTTATTCTTAACCTGAAATGCAGAAAGTAGCTGTAAATATCAACAAATGAGGCAAGCTCATCAGTTACAATGCTCCCTATAAAACTGCCCAGCCCAGGAAAAGTTACCATCAAGGATAAAGCTGCTAATTTAGAAGACATTTTAAAGTATTTAACACATCCGAGACTACACTGTCAAATCTGCAATACACCACAAAGCCATGAAGACATTCCAACACTCAAACCTTTGGTAGGATCCACAGATCAAATTTATGTCAAATTAGACATACATTTAAAAAAAGGGGAAAAAAAGCTTTTTCTTGTCATATAGACCAAACCACTTATCATGCAGAAACCTACCTTATAGAAAGGACTAACCAAAAAAATTTCAAAACGCATGAAACATAATACCGTTACTTAAAAGATGCACAAATGTACACTACCTTACTTCTTACATACATATTGGTGTTAAATTGGACATCAAGCTTTTACAACTACATTGTCAAAAAGCCTGAAAGTTACATGCCTATGAATTACACAGATATTTATTCTAGTAACATACCTGCGGACTGTGAAGATCTGTTGTCAACATGATAATTGAGTAAGCTAAAACATATGCAGTATCTGCACTAGCAAAAAGAGTTTGCCTGAAGGCAAAAAGGAGAGAAAGAATAGCAAATTTAATTTATTAGGATTTGTTACTAATTACTCAGCTTTCCAAAGTTCTGAAGAAGAAGTGCATCTTACCCTTGGTTACATTCTAAATATCTAGCAGCAAATTTCTCCATTAAGCGATCAATTTTTTGAGCTTCTCCCGGTAGACGAAATCCTTCTAGAAACATGCGCAGAGCTGAAACGAAATCCTTTCCCGAAAAGTCATGTTGGTCTACATATGCATACATGACTTCTTTGTTAAATTTATCATTGTCTCCCAGGAACTCCCCAACCTGAGTCTAAAATAAGAATAGAAAAGACAAACTGTATTTATACTTGAAAACATAAATAACAGAGTCAAATGTCTTACAAAAAGAGAGGCATGTATTGCAGTTAACTGAGACATACTCTTGCTTCTCCTCTATTGTCCAAAGCGAAGTATTTTGGCCATATACTCCATCATAATGCTCTTACATGCTCATACATATGTGCCTACATTCCTCCTTCTCTGCTTTTACTCACATGCCATTTTTCATTAGATGAATTCCACACGTGTACAAGACAAAGTTAGTATTACAAATGATTGTTGTCTACTATAATGATTTCTGTAGTTAAGAAACTTATTACAGGGATGAAAAGCTTACTAAACTCAACTTGTTCCCCTAGAGTACTGATCTCAAACAGATGCAAGGGATGCTCAAACAAAAACAGCTGGTACTGTTGAGTTGATCACTGTCAACACAACACAGTGCAGTGAAAAAGAGCATGCATTCGGATAAAGATGCCTGTATATGTAAACTGAGGTTAAAAAAATGTTTTGATGTCTGATTCTAAGTATTAATACTGAAATTTGTGACTTCAGCCACAGTTGCAAAAATGGGCGACAATGGGTGTGGCTTTTATGCACAATGATGAGAAAGTGCTGTTTCAGAAAGTTAGGTTTCTGATGACAGTATTAACGTGAGATATTCCCACCCAGGAATTGCAGGACCCTTCCAAGTCCAGCAACAGCTGCTAGCTGTAAATAAAATTGAAGAACTAATCTCAATTAACTAACTTTCTTCTGGGGGCAGAAAAAAGTGCTTCCAATGTTGTTGCACCACATAATTATTTTCACCATCTGTGAAGCAGAGATACTTCTGGCAGCTCTTTACTAAAGTATATAGGACTTAGTAAGTTGCTTCAAGCTATACTAGCAACTAAGTTCAAGTTTTGAGTCAGTGCTAGTAAGTTAGTGTCTTGCTTTACACCACCTTGCTGAACTGCAGGATGCAGAGAGCACAGGGCAGAGCAATTTGAGCACAACTCAAATTCCTTGAACATACAAATTTTAGAAGAGGGAGAGAGAAGTTTCTTTTTCTTCATTGCATAATATTGTGTTACACACTCTAAACCCTATCAACTGATTTGCAATTAGTATAAACACATCAGCATGAGCACAGACAACCATCAGGGAAACAGTTTCCTTACTGAATCTAATCTTTCCTCTTGATGCAAGAATTGAGCAATATCTTCAGGGGTAGTGCCAAGCATTCCTTGCTCTTGCAGGTACTGAATCCCCCTCTTTGGTTTCTTGTTGAATCTGTACAATTAAGAGGAGGATGAAATAAGAGTTAACCCTTTTACCCATGCACAAAGCTGTACCAACTTAAGTAAAAAAATCAGAATTTTCAGATGAGATGCTGAAAAAGCTACATATTAAATATTTTTCCTTTATCAAACTGCACATTAGATAAGAATGAGCCATTCCCATTTAACTCTGCTGCTCATGAAGAAAAAAATATTCCACAAGACAAAAATTCCAAAGACAGTAAAATCTTGAAAAAAACAATTATGCTGTTGATTTTTATCTTAATCTGTATGAAACAATCAACAAACCCATTACTTGCCTGTAAAAAATCACACACACAGAATCACTAGGTTGGAAGAGACCTTCAAGATCACTGAGATCAACCCAGCCCTAACACCTCAACTAAACCATGGCACCAAGTGCCACATTAAATACATCCAGGGATGGTGACTCCACCACCTCCCTGGGCAGACCATTCCAGTACTTTATCACTCTTTCTGTAAAAAACTTTCCCTAATATCCAACCTGTATTTCCCTTGGCACAGCTTAAGACTGTGTCCTCTTGTTCTGTCAGATGCTGCCTGGAGAGAGACCAACCCCCACCTGATTAAAACCACCCTTCAGAGAGTTGTAGAGAGTCATAAGGTCACTTCTGAGCCTCCTTTTTTCCAGGCTAAACAACCCCAGCTCCCTCAGCTGTTGCAAGCCCCTCACCAGCCTCATTGCCCTCCTCTGGACACGCTCAAGCATCTCCACGTCCTTCCTAAACTGAGGGGCCAGAGCTGGGCACAGCACTCAAGGTGCGGCCTCACCAGTGCCGAGTACAGGGGAAGAATGACCTCCCTGCTCCTGCTGGCCACACCATTCCTGATCCAGGCCAGGATGCCCTTGGCCTTCTTGGCCACCAGGGCACACTGCTGGCTCATGTTCAGCTGCTGCCAGCAGAACCCCCAGGTCCCTTTCCACCTGGGCACTGTCCAGCCACACCGTCCCCAGCCTATAACATTGCAGGGGGTTATTGTGGCCAAAATGCAGGACTCTGCACTTGGACTTATTAAACTTCATCTTATTGGACTCTGCCCATCCATCCAACTGTTCCAGGTCTCTCTGCAGAGCCCTCCTACCTTCCAACAGATTGACACATGCTCCCAGCTTAGTGTTGTCTGCAAATTTACTAATGAAAGTCTCAATACCTTCATCCATGTCATCAACAAAAATATTGAACAGAGCTGGCTTTAGCACAGACCCCTGGGGACACCACTGGTGACTGGCTGCCAGCACCGTTCACCACCACTCTCTGGGCCTGGCCATCCAGCCAGTTCTTAACCTAGCAAAGAGTGCTCCTGTCCAAGCCATGGGCTGCCAGCTTATCTAGGAGTGTGCTGTGGCAGACAGTGTCAAAGGCCTTGCAGGAGTCCAAACAGACAACATCCACAGCCTTTCCCACATGCACCAGGTGGGTCACCTGGTCATAAAAGGAGACCAGGACCTGCCCCTCCTAAACCCACGCTGACTCGGCCTGATACCCTGGCCATCCTGTAAGTGGTGGTACTGAGGTCAGGCTGACTGGCCTATAGTCACCAGGATCCTCCTTCCCACCCTTCTTGTGAACGGGAGTCACACTGGCCAGCTTCCAGTCATCTGGAACCTCACCAGTGAGCCCAGGACTGTTGGTAAATGATGGAGAACAGCTTCGCAAGCTCATCTGCCAGCTCCCTCATCACACTGGGATGGATCCCATCTGGGGCCATAGATTTATAGACATCCAAGTGGCTCAAAATTGAAACATACAAAACATAGAACCCGGAAACTGAAGGAACTGAAGCCCTAAAGGACTAAGGCATTTGTGCAGGGTCCCAGAACTATATGACAGGAAACTTTCATTTTTGCATAAAACTGACCTCACTAAGGAGATTAAGGTGACAAAGATGAAATCATATGGAAGATTTATGTCAGAGTGCACAGAGAAATTACACTGTCCTCCAGTTCTAATTATGACAAGTTATTTAATCATAAGGACTCATCAGCATAAGCATATAGGCATTTTCACCAGTAATGTGTACATTAAAATGGGTCATATTTAAATGATCACGAGTTCAATGTTCTTTTTATCCAAATATAAAAACCTTATTTTTAGACAAGCAGGTCTGGAGAAAAAAGAACAAACATTCAGAGTACTCATCTTCTAGCTGTGAGGAATTAGGTTAACACAAAACACTGTTGACAGGCTCCAAAGGGGACACCATTCAGCACTCTTTCACCAGAGGAAGTGCTGTTAGATCCAGAGTATTTTTCCTAACACAAGATGAGTATCTATGAGGAGAAGGAAGAAAAACCCAGGAATCTTCATAGCTCCAAAAGAATCCACCCTCCCATGGGTGATAAAAGGGCACTCACAAGTCAATTCCTTGTTCTATTATTTCCTTTTGCTGTTTTAGGACTTCAAACTGCTCTGGGTTGTCAGTGCCAGACATCTGTGTGCTGTAACTGCCAATTCCTGATGAAGCAGTAGAATCCAAAGAATTTAAGCTTCCATATCTGTTAATTGTCTCAGGGTGTTTGGTTTCACTGCTGTCCTGTTCTGTGGGTTTTTCTTGGCCTATAAATTGGAAAGGGTTACATGTATCCGAAACACATACAGTGAAAATAAATAAAAATCACATGCCAAATCCTTAATGCAGGCTTCTAAAGTCAGGGTTATCTTCAATTATGTATTTATTTTATATATATATATATATATATGGATATATTCTAATTTTATTTTGGTCGGGAAAGTAAATAATTAAAAAATCACTACAACATATCAAGGAGAATTCTCTCAGCTCATCACATACTGAAATTTAAGTCTTAAATCAAAACTATAATTTCAGGTACTTGGGAAATAAATCCCAACACCTGAGAAAACCAACTACAGCTTTTACACCTTATTTTCAAATCCAGTGTCACTTTTAACCTGGAGCAACTATTCTAAGTTTTTGAAACACAGTGTCTAAAAGAATTTAGGCGTGTCAAGGAGCTGGTGCTCTCAGTTCACAAAGGCAGCCAAGCTAATCACTCCTAGAAAGTTTACTACTTCATCTACCAACTTTAGGTGCTTAATCTGAAAATTCTGGCATAACCTTAGGTCAGATGAAAACAAGATTAAAACAAGTAATTATTCAGTTACTTCATGGCTTATAACACTCGAACTTCTAGAGCTATAAAATGTATAAGCAAATATTCAGTAAATAAGCGATTTTTAAAGTAATCAGTAAATAAGTAAAAAAATGCCCTCTATTCAGCTTGCTTTGCAGTTATTAAATCAATATGAAATTATATAGAAATTAGGGGAGCTTCAAAGAGTTTTGAGACACTTTTAAAACCAGTAATATAGATAATTACAAGATTTAGACATTTTCAGTCCAGTAGCATTCTAGGAATTCACAAGATTAGGAAAAGACAATTAGGACAACTTGTTTAAATGACACCAAACTTATCAATATTTCTACCAAAGGAAAAATAGTCTGGACATTACCAGCATCAAAATACTGGAAGAACACTCTCAAGTCAAGCACCTCATTACTAAAGCCAGAAGAAACACATCATATGTCTTACCAAGGGTTGTCTGGGAATTGGGATTTACATATTGATCCTTACTCCACTCCACCATGCATTTCAAGATCGATACTAAGCATTCCAACCCTTTTTTCCTCAAACTTAATTCCTAGAAAAGATTTAATAAACAATTAATTAGTGGATTGGAGAGTTTAGTCTCAACCTATCATTCCAAGCAACTTCATACAGTTTGGTGCAGTTTTTACCTGAACATTGGACATGCCAAGTTCTTGGCTACCCCTTCCTTGAGCAATCTTTGATAAGTCATTAACCAGCCTTTCAAATATATTTGCTGCATTTAAATCACAATCATAGTTCACGTAGATGTCCACCACACTCTGAGCATCTATAAATAAAGTGACATTGTCAACCTTGGAACAAAAACTTGGTTTAATGAAAGGTAACTATGGTTTTATTCTTTAAGATAAAAAATAAAATCTGGAACACAACAGTCCTTAATACCTGCACATATCCTTGTCAGTGTTTGTATAACCATCCACTTATGATCAAATGAGCTAGTAGAAGTTTCCAAGATATACAGGAAAATTTCTTTGAAGAAAACCTAAATAATATTCCAGGAAGAGGGAGAGAAAAAAAATCTATTACAAAAACAGTCACTAACTTTGATGGTCAAAATTCTGACATAATCCTGAAAGCAGCACTTTAGAAATACAAGAAATAAGGAAAAGGTAAAAAAAAAAAGGAAGAAAGGAAGAAATACAACTTACGATTGATACATGCAAATTAGGAATTTGAATTATTTACTTTTGTGCTTCTGCAGTGCTGTCCAGGTTTATTTTCTGTGCATTCAAAAGCAGAAGAATTGGGAATAATGTCAAATCCTGAAGGGCAATTCAGCCTAACAAGAAGCCTAAACTGCTGTTAAGAGTTCATTTGGGATTTTGAAAGGAGACGTTATTACCTCATGACAAAAATACTTTATCTACAACACGATGACATTATGGCAGAAACATAACAAACAGCTACTTATGCAAATTTGAAGTATTGGACCTTCATTAGAAGGGAAACATTTTGACACAAAAGAATCACTCTGCAGTATTAGATTATTATTGGAAGAAGGGTACCGGTCAGGCAGAGCATACAGCAACTCCATTAATAGGAAAGCTACTCTTCACTAGAATGCAGGTAAGTTTGCCCCGAAATCATTTTAGTACAGATGCTGTTTGGAACAGAAACTATTTTATCCCCTCTCACTTAGTTCCTCATCAGATCCATCAGCACCATAGGCTGACTAATTCAGCCAAGCTTGCTTAGCAGCTAAACTAAGGCTTCTTCCCACTTATTCATTGAGAAGTGGCCACTGTAACAGCACCTGAACTCAAACCTGAACTGCTACAGGGTACTACATCACCTTTCTGAACTCCTGAGAGCTCAGCTCTTCACAGCCACTTGTGGCTTCCAAACCCACAACACATAGTTTTACTAGAGGGATGCTGAGAGTCTCAAGCCACTCATCTTCTCCAATAGCATCACACAAATATCCAAATATGTAACTACCCTTGTTTTTAATATTGACTGTTCTGTCATAGCACAGAATTTTTACAGAGATTTTTATGCTATTAATCAGGTAGAGAAAAACATAAGGCTTTAAGGCTTTAAAAACATGACTTTAAGTCATGCATTTGGGGAAAAACAGCAACACTGACTTTTGGGCAACTTTGGTGGTAAGCTATTTCCTCAAGCAAAATGTGCAAACAATAGTTACATTTTATTGATCTCTTTAGAGAAATAGAGGCACACAGCACTATGCCAGCTGTCTTAATAATGAAAGCATCCCTATGAAACCTGAGGAGTACAACACATAACAATTCAAAGACTGGCATATGCTTAAACATACTTAAGACTGATTCTAGCCACAATTTTATGTAATCAGAGAAAGACAAAAATTTAATACATGTCATGGTGTGGGTAACCCAGTTACACATTTGGTGTTTTCTGATTTTTTTACTGAAAGATACTAATTTTATATATTCTCTGGAACCAGCAAAAGTATTTCTTTTCTGGTAGAAAATTAAAAAAAGAAGTCAACTAATGAAGCAGAGAAAAATGTTTCAGGGACAAAAAGTAAACCTAAACCTAAAATCTAAGCTAGAAGAGAAAACAGCTGGAAGCTCTGCATACTATCAAGGCACTTCAGCTCTTTATGCCTCTGAGACCAAGCTGACTTCCTGCTTCTGGTGTCACATTTGGACAAGCACATCCTGGAATGAAGAACTTCTAAAAACCATAGTTATGGTTTACCTTTCAGCTATTTAAAAATGTTATTTATCACTATATAACTTATTGTAATTCACATCACACAGTTGAGACTTTGTTCCTAATATACTGGAAAACTAAACCAGAAAAGAGCTATTCATTATGTTTGGTCAATTAAAGTATGAATTTTAAGGTATTCACAGTTATGAAAGGTCAGTAATGGTAAGTACAGCTAAATAACACTCCAACTCTTCTGATAGCTAGGATTTAATTTGCTGCAAATATACTCATCAATCCATTCAGAATTACTGTTAAAATACAACTAAGGTACTACTCAAATCATTTTACTCTCAGACAGCAGTGTCAGCTAAATACGTAAGTCAACAGGCCATGGGAGGGTCACTTTCAACAGAATCTGAAACTATTCTTTTCAAACATGCCAGAAAATTCTCACACAGATGAAAAATGCAGCCTCAATCCCAAAATATATAGATTTTGCATATTATAAATCGGAGCATATGGCTCTCCGTACTGCTCCAAGACACAAACTGCATGTGAAGTTATCTACATGTCTACCCACATCTTCAGAATAACCTTTAGGATCAGCAGCTGAAAGAAGAATTCTTAGCTCACAATCAGGAAAAAAGAAAGAAGTTTCTAGAAACTGCTGTACCCCATACTTTGTAATAGATGGGTACTTCAGCAGCGTCAAGTTTTTGGGTTTCCTATTCACAAGGAGGAAATGCAGCCCTGATATGTGGTGATGGCCCTAATTTAGCATACTTTAGAGCCTGCTACAATAGCGTAGGGCATCCTATATCCAGTTTGCCTCATACGTCTTCATTTTCTGCTAGGGATTTGCGAAAGGCTGGCAGTGATGGAAACCTATCAAATTTCTGCCAGGGAAGCTGACTGCAATGCATTCACCACCTACATGCTGACTCGTAAGCTATGGGAACACAGCAAGTCCAACACTTTCTGGGAGGCAGGCTGTGGGACTGAGAACAGCTCCACCCAGTCTGTCTGATGTGCCAAACACTGCACTCACACTACAGCCTTGTTCAGTGCACAGTTGGCCTTGAAACCTTTCAAAATGCATCATATTTTCAAGGCACAATCATTTCTATCCAATCTATGCTCAACCATACACTGGAGATCTTACTGGTTTTTCCCCAAAGAAGTTTCCTCGAAGTATTTCCTCAAAATAACCTGGTAAGTGATCAGAACACAATTATTTTATGATATGCTACTGTCAAAATCAGCTTCTTCCTCCAAAGCTGCCATAACACATCCACTTGTACAATGACATCCACAGCTGAAGATACCCCTAAATTCAAGGTCCTTATAACAGCAAGATTTATCAATATTTCTAAGCATCTCTTCACATACTTAAGCCTGACATGGATGAGGCAATCTGTTGTCCTCAGTATTCACACCTGACTCCCCCCCCCCCCCAAAAAAAATTACTAAAATAAACAGTAGGGACACAATTTCAAACTGTACTACTTTATTCACCACAGAATTAAGATCTTTAACACACAGGACACCACAAGGTATCCATGTGGTTGAACAGGACAGAGTTGTTCTGAGAAGCTGCTTGTACCTTATGTACAAAGAGCTGATCTCAGGAACCAACCCTCCACATATAGAATTATAGAATATTCTGAGCTAGATGAGATCTGCAAGGATCATTGAGCCCAGCTCTTATGTGAATGGCCTGTATGGGGATACATCTTCCTTTTCCTTATGACTTACAACTGACCCACTGAAAATTCAGAATGCCTGCCAAGACTCAGAGAATTTACTGCAAAGAATATGGACTTATCTCCACTTATAGTCCACAGAGTTAAATTGTGTGCACACCTTTAGAGGAAATGAGATCATCTTATTCAGAACATATACTGACAGAGACCCTGATAAGCAAAGGGAAGTGGCTACAATAATGGAATAGCTGGGACTTCCCTGGAGAAAGAAATCTGTTCAAGTGATCTCAAAGAGAATCCACAATGCTTTTCATGTCATTAGTTTTATTCTAAAAATCTTTTGCAAAACCATATATTGCACAGTCTTTTCCTAAGGGCATTCATTTTCTTAATTTATAATATGCAGCACTGGGCTAAGCTTTCTTAATGGCAATATTGAACATTGGTTGAGCTTAGCCACAAACCTCCTCAATTCTGAGTTTCAGCAACACTCTGCGATACTACCGTGCCACACCCAACAGGAAACTTCAAAATAAGGAAAATCTGGCAAGTCTTACACAAAAGCTGTGAGTCACAGAGGAAAACAAATTTATTTAAGCAAGATCAAGCTACACAAATATAAACAAATGTTCACTTAACACCTCCCACACATTTAATTAGAAATTAAGGCAACATACCTCAATCTGCATCTTTAGATGAGTCTTAAAGTTTGACAGGAGAGTCAGAAATATGGAAAGTGAAAGTTCAAAAACTTCTGGAACTGATGAGACTCCATTTTTTGACAGTGCAACACAGAGGTACTGCTTTATAGCATTAATGAACATCTCATTTGTCCTGAAGACTGGTCCTGCATTTTGCAGAATGGACAGAAGCAATTGCAATGAAAGGATCTTTGATCGTAGTTCATGAGATCTAGAACAAAACAATGCAGCACATCAGCCCAGTGTAAGTCATAAAAAATATGAAAAATATTCTCTTGAAAAGTCAATACAAATCATAATGATTTTGCAAGTGGAATGTTAATGAGAGAAACTCAAATTTGACAACCAGTTGCAGAAAGGGTCTTTAAAAGATGTTGGGTCTTTTTTTTTAAACCATTCATTTTTCAACCAAGAATGCAGGCAAGACCTTTTCCAGAAAAGGAAAAACTACTGTTGAACCACTCTTCTTCATCACAGAACAGCAGCAGCAAGAGGCAATTCTACCCTTTAAGCCAGAGGATGAAGGAGCATTCTTTCCTGTTAACGGAGCTTTGGAAGATCCCATCCAAAATCCAGCCCATCTAGCAAACTCTGACTAGTAAAAGGTGGAAATTCCCTCTCCTCCTCTATTTCCACCAGCATGGAAAGAGTTGAAGGACTGTGAACACGATGCTTCTGCCAACACTGAAATTTATTTTCTCAAATACAGCACTAATCAGTCATTGGGCCCAGCCCACTCTGAGAGCAGGTAAGACACAAAATGTGCCTATTGCATGGCAAGCACCAAGTCAGGCAACTGCAGTGTTGTCAAGTGCTCCACAGTAACATTTTTACAGACTCAAGTAAACTAGAATTCATGTCAGAACAGCGCTACTACTTCTGCTCTAAAAACCCCAAAACAACAAACACAACAAAACAGCCAAAACCCCTCAAACCACACATGAAAAAAGCGTAAAGGAAATCTGCACCTATTAAAATCCAATGCACTAAACAGCATTCCAGGTGAAACCATTCTCTCCTAAGACTCCTGATAATTTCAAAAAAGGCTGTATCTCTTCTGAAGAGCAGGTATAGACACAACTGGCTTTCCCTACAGGACAGTCCGCAGCTTTTGTTAAACAACCACCCTGACAGATGACAGTTACAAAACGCAGGGAGCAATGACAGGAAATTTTTCATCCAGTACAGCCCAGACACAGTAAGGAGTGCTTCAAGCCAACTTGTGACACACAGAGTAGCTGGATATTTGCTATATATTGCAAATATATAAGCTTATTTAAAAAAAAAAAAAGTAATTCCAGTCTAGGTAAAACCAAAAATGCTAATTAATATTAAGTGTGTTGCAAATAAATCAATTATTTCTGCCCAACAAAGTGGGATGGGGAAATCAATCTGCAAACATTTCAAACTCAAAATGTAATTCCAACAATAGACTTTTTTTCTGAAGATGCTTTTGAGAAGAAAACAGCCAGTCAAACTGAGTGAGGAATTTGTCCCTCACATTTCTCCTCATGGGCTACAGGTCAAAGTCAATCCAAAACTGCTCTCTGTAAGAGCTCTTCAAGAAAACGCTTGATGCTGGCACTGCATTGATGCAAAATAACAATCTCTTTTGATGTGAAAGGCATGATTTTATACTGCATGGTACCAGATGTGCAGGCAGCACATGACCAGATCATACATTGCTATGGAATGTAAGAATTCAAATATGAAGAGAATTTCACTCATAAATGAAATATTAAATATTGTCTACTTCCAGTAAGTGTTACCTCCCACCTGAAATCCTGACATGCTGACCTCAACAATTTTGTATGATGTGCAAAGCCCACTTAATTTAGAACACGTTTAAGGTAAAAACAAAAACCAGCAAGCAAACTTTTGAGCTATATTTCACCCCATCTTATTTTATTCCAGAGAAAAGGGAAACAAAGACATTAACCTGGTTCCCAGAAAACAATATGCTGATCCTAACTCCCAGACTTGTGATTTCAAGCTAAAGCTTCAAGTTCAGTTACCCTAATATCTAAAAAATATTTTCATTACAGACTTCATAACAAATTTCATTGAAAATAAGATTTTTAAACAGGAAGATAAGACTCTTGAAATCCCACAGATATCCAAGCCTCCTCTTCCAATTACAGCATGTTTGTAATAGTTCAAAAAGCCATCAATGACTCAGAACCATTGATAAATTCTAGGCACTTTTCCAAATAAGGGATATCTTCAAATATATTTGCAGTGGATTTTTGTTGCCCTAAATGCCTTTTTCTCCAATTTGTTTTGTGTGAAGAGCTTCACCAGTTCTAATATGAATGTCAAGGACTCCATGGATTCAGATAAGATTCTCCAAGTGCCTCAATAGCTATTACCACTTTTACAAAGGGAGTAATTCACTAAAGCCTTTAATAAATGGACAGCTTTAGTCTCAGAGAACTAATCTGAACCACAGGATTTTCATGGCATTTCCTGGAAGACAATTCTCAGAAACGGTGAGAAAAACCCTCATGCCTCAGTCTTCATTCTCTCATGTCCTGACTTTCCATAGTACATTGCTAGATAATTTAAAAACATTTCTAGACTAAACCTTCAAACCCTTTTGACAACATTGTATCTTTTCAGCTTATTAAATCCACACCACACATCACTGATTAAACTAAACCTGTCTTAAAATTACCTGATTTAAAAGCTAGACTCAGAACAGTAAAGCTGATTTTATTTTGAAGAATACCAGGCCTTTCACTGTCATCTGAAATTATACAAGTTTCAATTCTATCTCTTAACACTCCTTAAAACAAAAAAGCACTCCTCTTAAAAATTATTAGCAATTGTTCCTACTGTGCAAATAAAATGTATATAAATTATACGCATATAAATCCAAGATCAGAAAGCAAACCTTTCTGCCGACACTCAAACTTAATACTGGCATCCATCTATAGAGAAGGCTCTATATTTGCTTTACAGCAATTCTGTAAATGAAACTGAAGACATGATATCTTCAGTCAGAAGAAACAGCCAAATGAAATCTTTGTTATCAAACATTTGTGTTTTGATTACGTAGGCTGACAGAAGTGTCCAACCTGAACAAAAGAATGAAACACTGCATCATGAGTATCCTCCAAGTAAGGAGCTTATATTAAGATAAAATAGAGCTGAGGATGTGGACTGGATACACACATGTGCTGGTTTCAGCTGGTGTAGAGTTCATTTTCTTCCCAGTGGCCAGCACAGAGCTATGTTTTGGATGGAGAGTAATATGCACAAGATGAAAGAAATTATGGGGCACAACCAGCAAAGGTGCCAAAAGCAGAGCAATGATCAAGACCAGAAATTCCTAATGATTTTCTATACAAACTCTTTTCAAAGGCATTATAAACAGCAACTAGGAAGAACATGTTGTACTTATAAAGGATAGGTGTTAAGACATGTCTGAACAGGTATACAAAAGATGCATGAAAACATAAAAGCCTTTCCAAAGTTTCTATGTTCTTTTCACCATACCGTTAGTTTCTCAGTAACAGAACTCACAAAAATATTTAAATAATTTATTTTTATTGTTAGATTCATTAGAAAAACTTTTAAATTCCACTTACTTTGGATCTGGTGGTCCATCTGACAGGGGCTTCATGGAGAGTTTACACAGTGACCTGAATACAAGGAAGGCATCCTTTTGTAAAATGTGGGAAAACTTAGCACCAGGAGTAGGTCCTGAAGAATTTCCAGATTCCTAAGGAAGTTAACATATTTCAGTATTCCATTTTGCATTAGCAGGGTGTGTAGGGAAATCCCCACGTCTGAGCGATAAGAAGTTATTATATTATACAAATTTAACCAATTCACTTTAGCTTTATGGTCTCAAGACTAAAACACAACATTCCCCAGTCCAGTTGAAATGAAAGTCACTACTAAAAACTGCCCACTCAGTAAGAAGTCAGAATTAATTAAAGAGTGTCATGAAATTAGGTAAGTCAAGTTTAAGTAGGGTACTCTACAGTGAATTGCTGCCAGGCAATTTCAGTAGATAACTAGTTTAAAAAGACCCAAACACCTGACATTATAACAGATCATGAATAGTTACCTATCTGCTGCCAGATACATTTGATAAAATTTCTATGGTACAATAAACATCACCATTACTAAGTTCTTGCAATTCTGTATTATTGTTCCATACATAAGCAACGTGTTTAATGTTAAAGACTTCTATTTGTATGGCCTATGTGACTAAATTTTTGAACTTAAAATTATTGTTCTCAAACCTAATTACTTAGTACACTCTGACAGCAGATATACTTGGTCAGCTTACAAGTGTATAGATGTCTCATAAAACAGAGGGAGAGATTTTTCTATCTTTTTTTTATTGAAAATGAAATCCTCTCAGACATGAAACTCAATCTAAAATCACTGCATTAAGAACAGCTTGAAATTTCTATGTATTGTTTGAGAAGAGCACAGTAAAATTACACAGACGTATAATTGACTATATGCTTCACTATGTATATTGAATACTAGTTTAACAGTTTCTCAGGAGCACCTCATGAAATAGGAAACTGAGTTCTCTTGAACAGTGAATTCCATGGGACAACTAAAAACACGCTGGGATAAAAAAGACATCACACGCAAAATTTATTCAAAAAAATTTCATTTAAATAGTGCATTGAAGTAGAGTAACGTGACTTAATTCTTGAAATTCATCTCAGTAACCTGTTCTATGGAGTTATGCTAATCACTCTGGACAAGCTTCAGTCAACACTTAAAACTTAATACTTTTTTCAGTATTTCCTAATTTATATCTGCCTGTACCTGAGTATCGTTGGAAGAGACAGATAATCTGTCATCGGGTAAAGATGGTGTATAAGCAACAGAAATTGGAGTCCCTGGAATTCCATTTGCCTGAATGTTTTCACTGTCACTGCCATCCTCTAATGATACAGTTGTGCCATCACCACTTGCAGTCCCTTCCATATCTATCAGAAAAGATGTAAAAATTATTAAAAAATGTTACATGAGATCAAAAATTAAAATAGCTTTTAAAACCAACACTTAAATACTAAAAAAATCATAAGGAGGAGCTTAAGACAGAATTTACATGGCATTACAGAACTATAAAAACTGCAAATATTCTTAATTCTCACTAATGAAAATTACAGTAAGAAATTTACTTATAACTTCACATTGCCAGGGTCACCACTCTATCAAATTTCCAAGTATGGGACATCACTCACAAGGCTGATAAACAATTTATAACAAACTGAAAAAATAATGAGTACTGAGGCTACTACAGAGAGGGACCCATTTCTGAAGGTCATATAAAAACAAAATAAAATAATAATTAAAGAAACAAAACCAAAAATTCACCAAGAATTTGTATTTTAAAAGAACATTAGTCTCCAATATAAAGAGTGTAAATCAATGTATGAAATCCTGTCCATCTTGCTTTTAAATAATGCACAGCTGAAGTCTGACAGCACAAGTGCTTTCTTTAGCATGTAAATCATATTTAAATGATTATAAATTTTAGTTAAATGTTTGAAAGTGGTAAAATAATTCTTAAGGTCAAGAACCAGACCGCAGTTGCTATTGACTAGACAGATATTAATATAATACCTCCAACTACTATGTTCACCATTTCTTGTACAATACTTTCTACAATTTCTTGTGCCTTCTCTTCACACTCATTGCTTTCACCATCGTATGTTCCTCCATCAGCTTTAGAAAGATCTTTATAAAGAAAAATAAACACAAACAAGTATTAATAAGAAACTCTGAAATTAAGAAGGTATTTTGCTTATACTTAATATTTCAGAATAAATGCTTGGATGCTTCAAAAATAGCTATTTGCAGGATGTAAGAATTCCAGTGGTTAACCTGTAAACAGCAATTAATCTACAGGCCTATGCCAACAAAACACATCAATTGCATATCTTCACAGACATTAAAACACTGAAAACTTGAGAGTTTTGAGATGTTATTCTCAAAAAATTTCACAATATTACACAGATGCCAAAATGAATTTTTGATACAGACTCCTATGGAGTGCAGGACTAAAGGATGCTCTTAATGGACACGGACAAATGGGCATTTTGCATTAGACAACTACTTGAAAACTTATGCCTGATGCCAGATTTGGGAGAGAGATAAAAGACAATCCTCAAGCCTTTCTTTTCACAGACCTTTTCCCTCCCTCCATCAAACAGAAATACACACTGATTACTTTCTGCTGCTGTGGCTTGGTCAGCTTCTGTCTGTTCATTTTCAGCACTAGAAATGTCAGATCCATTTTCTGCTTCAAGATCTTCTTGAAGGTTCTTGTCCACATCAATTGTGCTGTGGTCAAGCTCTCTCTCATGGTCTTTGGACAGTTGATCAGCCTGTGCTGGAATATGTCTCAACTGAGGTGATTCAGGCTCATGATGGCTCACTGGAGACTGCTGAAGATGGTGTTGCTGTCTGTGTCTTTCCTTTTCCATCTGTTTGGCTTCCTGAAGCTACAAAAGCATTGCAAACACACAAGAAGTTCACTATCAAAACAAAACAATAAGATATATGCATTATTTTATAAAGATGACATCTCTATTGTTTCTACTTACACAGCAACAGTTTAAGTAAATGCATCTTTGTTAGATTAAAAATAACTTCAGTATCATGGGATAATCCATTGAAAGAGGGCTCCTTCCCAACTAGGCACACAGTTTATAGCTTCACTGTCAAAGGAGGGATGACCACACTATAGAAACCATAGAACCAAGAGCTGTCTGCCTGCCCTATAAGGAAGCTCAGGGAGTAGATGTGATAATAAACAAGGAGTGCTTGGAAAAAACATTAAGGCAAACATTTTTTAGTGGTCCCTTGTTCTGAAATACCCAGTAAGGGAAGAACTTCTGTGACTTGTCCAATGGATTATGACAACATGTAAAGTCAAACCAAAGCAAGATGTCCTTTGAGGTAAATACATCTATTAAATATAGCAGACCACTATGAGAAGTTCAAAAACTGTACACCACCCCCACTCCCAAACTCCTTATTTTCCACCTATTTCAGAGTGCAAAACACAAGAAGAAAAATATCAGATATCAGATTTTTTCCCCCTAAAGTTAGAAAAGCCAAAAAGTGTTAATAATGATGAAACAAACCTCTCAAGCTGGTTTGCTTTCAAGAGATAGACACTGAGATACTCACTGCTTGATTTTCCATACGTGCAAAAATGACATTCAGCATTTGTGTTAGAGTGGCCTTCGCTGTAGTTTGATTTATAAGATTTTTGCTTGCTAGGTAGATGTTGTAACATGTTCTTACAGCCTGTAGCACTGTTCCTTCGTGGATTTCTATGTGTTGAGATGTTACTGCAGTGAGCAAAGCCTAAATAAACACACATATATACATTTACCAGTCAAAACCTTTAGCAATCAAAAAGTCTGCAAATTAATAAATACCAAAACTGGATTACTTCTACAACATACCTAAGTACGTATCTTGAACAGCAATTTAATTATGTTTTCCCACATACTCTTGTAGCCATATTGGAAAATCATATTTACCAGTTATATTAAACTGAGTGTTTTTAATCAACATATCTAAGGATTACATGTTTCACAGCATGTAACAACAAGAAGTAACCAATGGAGCCATCAGAGAAGTAGATAACAGAAGTCATCCTCAAATTTTCTAGACACAAAACAGGAACAGACTACCTGTTAAAGCCTAGAAGGGAAGGCAAAGGGTCCAAAAGTTGTTTTAGAAATAAATGTAAATGTGACGAACAAAGACTGAGTATGAGATTAGACAGCTATACTACGACAACTGCCCTTTATAACAGCTTTTTTTTGGGTAGATGCTAGAAAATTGTGTTGCCCTCTACATAGAAATTCACTTATTTCTTCCTATTTGCACTAATACCCTCTTCTCTTTTTTTTTTAAAAAAAAAAAGCACGTAAGCCCCTGAAAGATCAGATAACACAGAAGTAAGGAACAAATTATCTTTATGTGAGGCAGAGGCAGGCTGGATTAAAGGGCAGAAATAAAAGCAGATGAAACCTGAGGACAGGGTTTGAAAACATTGTCAGAGATGTGTGTTGGACAGTGGCAGGAAAGGGGAAGAGCCTGGTTTGCAACAGTTGATATTCATCACTGTAATCTAGTAGAGGGAATTTTGAGCATTAAAAACTTCAACAGTTATCATTTAATGGGATGTTTAGGATAAGAAAGAAAGAACTGGAAGCACTGAAAAGCTTATACTTTTTAAAATTTATCACAGTTAAAAACAAAAGTTATTTCAAGTGTTGGGTATTTTACTAATCAAACCACACCTCACATCTCTTACTGACATTGTCAGAACTTCTATACACACAAGGCACCAAGTGGAAAAATAGTATCCATCACTCACTCAAACCTCTTTAAAATAAAAATCAGTCACTCTTGAAAACAAGCTGAATAAGTGGATCTCAGCCATAAACAGCTATTTTTTCCAAACCACTACTTTCTGGACCCAATACAGTACATATTTAGATTTAATCAGTATTTCTTTCACTCAGTTACAAATTATACCACTGACACATGTACACACAGACACTTAATACACCAGTTAAGAATCACCTGCAGCTTTTCACTTGGAAGACAAGGTCTCTTGCAGCCTAGCACTTAAGACACTAATGAAAGGCGCAGGGGGATCCAGTCTCCATCTCTGGTTCCAGTTATGTCATTCATTAAGTTAGTAATTTGTGTCACCTTCTGTCTCCTTCTTAAATTCAGATGAATAAGAAGCTGGTATTTGAAAATGCAATTTTAACTTCCAACTCAGTTCAGTGAAGTCTTATGATGGTTTTTCCCCCGATTTTTAATAATAGAAAGTAGAGCCAGCTAGTAGAGAAAGGTGACAAGGCTACAGACAGACAACGTGCTGATTTGTTTTAATTGGTTTTAACAGCTTGAATTTCCTAACTTTTTTTCAGCATGCTTGTTATGAATGGTAGAGCCTGGTTCTTTTCACAACACCTGACTAGAGGTGTGGAGGCAAAGAAATGCTTCAAACACACACTGAGACATACCTCCTTAATATATTAATCCAAATTCACTGAATAATATTTTCTGTGCAGCCTGAGGAATCAGTCTTTCCACAGGGCATCTCCCTGCTGGTATCAAACTATACAAGAGGTAACAGAGCTCCTGATAGTCACTTCTTTGGGTTTCTTTCCTTCCCAGGCACTAGATATGAATCTTAATGACTACCATATACATGCAAACTGATAAGCATTTTTAGCTTTGATCTCTTGCTAGTATCTTCCACCTTCCTTACAATTTAGAGTCATCCTCAGGCTATTAGTCATTCTAACTTCACAGCTCAGTGCCATTTCTCTTCTGCTAGTATGCCAATCCAGTAGAAATACAAGAACAAACACAAGACAGAAAGTATTTTACAATTACTTTCTGAACATCCTTCCCTCTTGACAGCTTCCATTTAGGGTTCAATTTGATGATATGCCCTGGACAACAGCACCTGATTCTCCATCATAGAAGAGTATATCATTATCGCAATGGCATGACAACCAACCCTGAGAAACCACACGTTATGATAAGGAGTGGCAGTACTGCTCCTCTGAAACCCTTATGAACTCACACATTAGAAAAATAAACCCTTCCTTTCTCCTTTTAGCACTCTTCTCCATGTTACTTCCCCTTTATGATCAAGCAACTACTATGTCCAACATGAGGAAGAAGAGAGGAGTGACAGAAGAGTAGAGGACAATCACCTCAGCCCCCAGTGAAGCAGGATTACTCAGAATCTGAACCTGCTACATAACACACGTCCTTGAGTGTGCCTTCCTCCCAGTCACACTCTTAATCTTATTCTGCAACAGGTCCAGAGCGTGAAGCCATCTGTGCTACTTTTAACAGCAACTCATCAATACAAGTAAAAATCATAGAAAACAAAAGCACCCTCAAGTGGTTCTCTGGTGTTTAGTTTTGGGGGTTTATTTATTTTAAGTTGATGCAGAGTATTAAATGCTTACTAGAACAAAGAATGGGGTAAGGGAAAAGTCTGGGACCAAAGCCTGGACAGAAAAATGGCTCTCTGCAGAGGTCAGAACAGCAAGCTACTCCTATGGAGTCATAGCATTACACTGTTGCTCTTTTCTACCATGTAAAGCTCAAAGCTTTTTGCAATTGAGTTCCCACTCCTTCTGGTCACACTTAGCTCATCTGTTTCCACAGTATCTTCACTGTGAACTAAGAAATAAAGGAAAGAAAAACCCCCAAAGTCTACTTTATTTACTTCTCCCCTTTGCTGCTCTTTAGAAACAAAAGGAAACCTCTGACAAAGGTTAGCACCACCTCATTCTCCTTCAGGTCCTTCCAGAAAAGCTTTCTTTGTCACTGTCTTGGGTTGCAATGCAAGATGTAACCAGAGGTATGTATTCTATTACTGTCTGTTAAGGCCAGGTAGGGCAGTGTTCTTTGTCTCTTCCATGTTCCTTCCCTCATAACTCCGGGGGTGGGGGGGGTGGTATCTTCTGTTAATTGGCCAGCTTTTAAAACCAAGCAGGGCAGTGTTCCTATCTCTTCCATGACCCATGCTCCCTCCAGGGAGATATCTCCTGTTAATAGGCCATTAAGGCTCACCACATGATTGATAAAATTACATAATCCCATTGTGAGATACTCTACCCAGCAGGAGGAGCCAAGCATTCCTACCTGGATAAAAACCTGAGATTCAGAACACCAAGGCAGCCTGTTTCCCAGAGGAAGGCAGCACTGGATTCCCACAGGAAGACTGGACCCACCTGCACCACCACTGGACTCTTCCACGGGATCACCTCTACTCCAACAGAACATCTGTCCCCCCCAGGGGGACTGCAGCCACAATTTTAATTGGACTGCTACCAACATCCTGACCAACAGGGTGTCAGGTTGTATGCTGATTCTGTCAATGGTTTTGATGGGGTTTTTTTTGGTACTACTGCATTTTTATTTTAATTTTCCTAGAAAAGAACTATTATTCCTATTCCCATATCTTTGCCTGAGAGTCCCTTAATTTCAAAATTATAATTTGGAGGGAGGGGGTTTACATCTTC
The DNA here is from genome assembly GCA_910950805.1 of Acrocephalus scirpaceus scirpaceus. Classification (NCBI taxonomy): domain Eukaryota; kingdom Metazoa; phylum Chordata; class Aves; order Passeriformes; family Sylviidae; genus Acrocephalus; species Acrocephalus scirpaceus. Next base: position 91,928,474 of record OU383773.1, read on the forward strand.
AAGGGAGGCTCCTACCTTCTTTAGCAGACACTTGTCTTTCCAAACCAAGACAGTCACAAAGCCTGCAAAAATACCAACAGCCAACAAGCCTTCCTTGCCCTGAAACTACTGGTTATCATCCTGACTGTGAGTTTGTCTCCTTATGCTTTCCCTCTAGTCCTTCATACTTACTGTTCTGTGGTTTGGAAAGACCTTACTGTTCTGTGCTGCCACCTACTTACTATAAATAAAGCTTATCCGTTTTTAAAAACAACCATTGGATGGCTTTGGGAAAGGAGAAAAATCTGCAGGATATATCCATGAGTTACAGATTATCATATCTTTGTGTGACACCGACAGTATTTTTTCTTTTAGCCTGAAGCATGTTTGCCAAGTAAATTCTCTATTATTTAAAACAAATGCATTAGAACAGTTTAGGAAGTCTCATGCCTTGAGAGGCAAAACAAAGGTAATTTTAAATGTAAACTAAATTAACAATAATCCTCTACTAAAAACATCCAGCATCCATCTATAACTCTGTTTGATTCCTCTCACACTGAATATTCTACAATAACAACATGGTTACAGCAAAATAATGTGACTACAACCAGGAGGAAAATTTTCAACTCAGGGTCAGTTTTTTCTTCCTCTCAGCCAACTCTGATCATCATATCTTTGGAAGATTTATGACACAGTACAGCTGTCATCTGATCAGCACGGGCTTACTTTGTCTTAATTTCGTAATTCAGTTGCCTGGAAACTCTCGAGTACTTGGAACAGCACATAAAACATAGTAGCCCTAGCTCCTCTCTCTAGTGTGAATTAACTACTAGAACCACATAATTCTGTTTCCTTTGAGAGGGTCTACAGGGTTACTTTCCATAACAGTTTTTAAGTTAACTTGAAGTCCAAACATTTACTTATCACAAAATAATGTGTTAGTATTGACTGACTTTCAAAAAAACCACAGGAAACTGAACTCCTTAAACCACAAAACATCAAATAAATCAAATAACCTTCACAGATAAATAAATTTTGAATTTAAGTGACCCTAAAAAATGTCACTAAATAACATTCAACTTTTCAGACTTAAGCTATCAAGCATACATAACAATCTTTCTCAGCCAAACATTAATAAATTAAGCTGTAAAAGTACCTAGATAATAGCATATACTTTCCATATGGCAAACCAAGGAAAGAAAGCATGAGTGTAAATAGCTGACATCATGTTCCATCCTGCCTCCTCATCCCTATTCCTTCTTTACAGATTTAAAAAAACCAAAAACCAAAAAAACCCTCTAACAAACATAAAGAACAAACAAAACCCCCCCCCAAAAGTTTTGCTATAGTTTTAGTTCTTCAGGCACCAAAAGGCCAGAAGAAATGTAAACAGAACTTCAAGCAAGACCTCTGCAACTGTCAGTGCAAGTCTGCACTCACACACCACAAATGCCACAGCAGCCTGGAAAGCAAGCCTGGAGGCAGAAAGATTCAATCAAGGATGCTATTTCACACAATTTGAATAAACCACTTTTAATTGCATCAGCAGTCTAATTACTTGCATTGTTTCTGCCACAACAATCCCCACCACAACAACTACACAAGAAAGTTACATGGCTTCACATCAGAATTACACAAAATCAAACTACAAGGGAAGGGAAGGGAAGGAAAAGGCCAGTTTCCCAGTCTGGTTCATCACAGAGCCTGTAGATGAAGAACAAGGACACTACAGAGACGAGAACATGCAAGTGATAGGAGCAGAAAAGTTAAACAAGCCTCCATCAAAACTACTGCAGGACATGACTCTAAAGCTTAGATAACTAAAAAAAGACAAATTATACTTCCCATTGTCAGCAAGATTATTTCCTTGGTAGTCAGCAGAAAGGTATTTTCAGAATGTCTGAGTGGCTCTGGTAGTTGGGAACTGGCTTAAGATGACTCCACCCCTGGAAAGCCACCCAGTAGCTAGGAAACAGCACTGCATGTTAACTCTTACCCCATGATGGCTCCCAGATCCCAGAGTGAGAGCAGCACACTACCTAAGGGCCACCCATTCTGCATGCAGAACCAAGACAATCCTTCAGAGGAAGGCGTCCAAGTGATCAAAGTTCTCAGCTTTCACTGTGGTGTTGGTGAAGCAGCTGCCCTGTGGGAGTGTTGTTTATGTTGTGGGTAACAGCCTGGGAACACCAGCACAAAAAAGCGGGAGATCCAGGTCCACTGCCTTCTATCTCCCTGGTGGAATTAAAATTCTTCAGACAACATACTAATCACCAGAACCACAGAAGAGTCTAAGAAGGTATATGATCTATCCTTCAAATTGTACTAGAGACGCAGGGTCCACATTCCTCTCAGAACTGAAGAGTTAGGAGGCCTAAGAGAATATGACTGACTTAACAGTTTCATAGTCTTCCAAAGTCAAAAGTTCTGCTCTTTGCCAAAGTTATTTAAAATTTTCAACCTTTTAATGGCATTTAGTATATTGAACAAAGATGGAGTCAAAGTCAAGACAGTACCCTCCACTTTCCCAGTTGTTCTAACATGGCAATTAGCTACAACTAAGCAGTAAAAAAAAATTAGGCACTAAATGAGTGTACACACTTAATGCACTTTACAATTGTTGAAGAATTTACTTTCCCAAATCTTCTCCTGAAGAGAAGGAGTATTAGCTCTTAAAGGCCCTTCAGGAGGGGAGGACTGGAATAAGAAAGCATTCAGAGAGACAGTATTACAAAAAGAGAGAGTTATAATAGTTTCAGCCACTGAAAGTTTAAATCAGTAGAAATTTCCCTTTGCAGGATGAAAACATCTTAAATGCTTGGGCAAAACAACACAACAAATCTAGAAAGCAGCAGCATGAACCAACATTAGTAACAACTACCTGCTGGAGAAGTGCAAAAAAGAACAGGGAAGGTTTGAGTTATGAAAAGAAGAACAAACCATACTCTTTGCATTAATACAAGTAAATTCAATCTGCAAGAAATGCCTCAGGATACATATACACAAGATTATGAGGTAACAAACACTCCATTTCTCTTAACTAACTTCAATTGTATTCCATTCCTCACTGCTGTTCACCATTGCAGCTTTTCAAAGACTGCTGTTACAGGAACAAGGTACAGCATTTCCACTAGGCAGCTAAATTCTAGTACTTGGCATAGTAATTTCCTGAAACAAATACCCATAATTAATGGCTGCAACCAGAAAACAGGTTCCCCAGAAACATTTGTACAAACTCCACATGCAACATTTATATAAGCAGTGGAAAAAATCCCTGGACCTTCTTCAAGCGAAAGTGTATGACACAGCAGTCCAAAGCTACCATGGTAATGTCCAACTGCCAGGTCTAATTGCATTTCGTCAACAAATTCCATAATGGATTTTAAAATCTGCTGCTTAATTACCAATTCCCCCACTGGGAGTGCAGGATTGTTTGACAGTAATTCCTCACAATTAGAGACTCCACAGGTCTGCTGTGAATGAATTTCACCCAGTGGTCTATGTACAAGACTTGAGGTCACAACCACGAGTTCACCCAAAACGCAGTGGGAGAAATTAGGGGAAGGGCACAGAATAGAGTTTCCATCTCCAAGAAACAGGATGAAGAAAATATTTTAACACTACCATGACATTTACAAATTAAGCACTTCTGCTTTTGAACTCTGAGGCCAAGAATGTCTTCCCACTGCCACCACTACAAATACAGGAAGCATTAAACATGTTACCTTTATTATTTGTAGCTGAACCCCTTCGTCTGTTTGAGGGCCTTGAAAACAGCCACATATTGTCTCGATAATTCTATCAATTAGCTTTTTTCCTGGAGCTGTACTGTCTGGAGCATTCCCTGTCAAGTGCCCATATGCTATAAGTTTCTGGAGAAAAGAAAAAAAACCCACGTAAATAAGAGCTTTAAGCCAGCTTTTTATTATAACAAACAAATTCAGTTGATAATTTTAACTTGTACAGAATAATTCAAACAGTACCTTTTACCCCATGTATCATAAAACATCAAGGATTTTTTTTACATATCCTCTGGATTTATTCCATTTTCATTCAACAACTCTTACACAAAGTTTGTCAGCAAATTTAACATTAAAGGTTTTGGTCATCAGTTAATGTTTTAAAACAAACAGGATTCTAAAAACTAACATCACAGAGGTCTTCATTTATAGTCAACACACAATTGTTTTTTATACCACATAAACCACTTGCAATTGCTTTCTCTTTGAGCTACTAGCTAGTGTTCTATTTTCTAGTGTTTCTTCTGGTTTTAAGTGTTCTAGTATGCTTTGCTTTCCCTAAATCTTCAATACTTAAAAGTGGAATTTTTTACAAAATTAGCAAAATCCTCTTCTGAACACTTTTGGCGCAAGAGTATTTGTAAATCCCCATGCTACACAGAGTAGCATGGTGGTATGAGAGCAGGCCAGGCACACCTGCCTGTGACTGTAAACTGAGTTCACTGCTGGGCTGCTCTGGAGGAGGGAATGGTTAAATACAATGTTGCAGAATTTCTTCTGAAAACTTTACAGGAGCGTCAAGAGTTTTGAGAGACTAGACATCTCAAATTGAAAATATTTTACTGCACTTTTAAATAGCATAAAATGAATTTGCTAATGCTATACCTACTGTGTTAGCTCAACACACATTTAAACACATGAAAATAGGTAGCTGTACATAATAACCTAAACAGGTAACTGTGGTAAAACATATATACACAAAGAAACACGCGTACATACACTACATAATAAATAAGGCATACATTCATCTTTTGTGAAAAACAAATTCTATTTGGTTGTGTGTGCAATCAAGTAAAATAATAAAACCCCCATGGCATTATTTATTACCTATAACTGTACCCCCCCTCCAAAGCAACAGGATTTTAAGTTGATAGTTCAAACTCATCTTCATACAGACCTGTAAACAATCTAGAGATGTACTGACAATCCTGGGACACTTGGACTGGCATGCCAATTCAAATGGTAGGAAGTATTTGTCTGCCTCAATGAAGCTTGTCTTTGATTTCACAGGTGGAAGAGTGCTTGAACCAGACTTGGCTTCTCCATGAGGGGGACTAAACAGAATGACTGTATTAGAATACTGTAAAGTAATCACACAAATTGTTCTGACCACCACAATGTTTATGAATGAAATAAAATATCAAATTAACGTTAGGAAAGACAAACTTCTAACAATAGTAATACGTATAGTATTCTTAACATCTTTTATACTTCCTGGCTCCTTTGTGGACCAGGCAAACTGACCCACTTGCACTCCAAAGGGATATCCAGTGGCACCTGCTGGTTTGGAAGCAGAGAGACTTGCTTCCTCTCAAATACCAAAGGGCTCCCCTTACTAGACTGGCAAAAGCAACAAACTAACAGAACAAAACAAGCTGAACCCTTATCTTAATCTCTGCTTCAGGTAACACCACTGAATTCAAGAGTTGAGGGGTTACCAACGTATCTCACTTGGGTATATTATCTCAAACAACTAACTGTACAAAAGCAATAAAATTCTGAGCTGTTGAAGTTTTACTGATTACAGCACCTTTAAAAAGGTCGTGCTCATTAATACTATTAATAAACATTACAAAAGGATAATTAGGAATGGGTCACTTTTCACTAACTTGAGTGCATCAATGCCGTCTGACTTTGGCTTAAAGTAAGACGTTCAGAATTTTCATTTCACAGAATAACTCATCATCTTTATATAAAGCATGCCCAACCTTTTGTGTGCACACATAGGTATCGTTTAGATAAAAGGTGAATGACACTGTCTTACACAGGCTTGAAAAGCAGTATTAAAAAAAGTGCAAAATGCCGTGTTCTGTAGTGAAGGCTTACAGAACTCTTGCAGTAACTCAAATAGATCTTCATAGAACTGCATTCAAATACAGCTCCCATGCATGTTGCTAATTAAAAAAGATGCTTCAAGGAATGCATTCAATTTCATGTTCCCTAAGTAGAAGAACGAACTGCTAAGAGTTTATTATAAATCCCAAGCATGATTGCAGTCCCACACATTATGGAGTGGGCCTTAAACTAATCAATATAAATTAGTTTCACCTTTTCAAGGAGCAGGCTGTATTGTCCTTGAGATGATATCTGTCACCACATTCAAACAGATCTTGTTTAGGCTGCTTAAAAAGGGCACCCAAATTCTAAGTCTTAAGAGTGAGTAATTAGTATCAAATGCTACTTTTTACTGACTACATCTCTTTTGAAGGTTTAAGAATTTACCCCTACACATTTTTTTCCTGAAGAAAAGTATAAGTTTGGTTTTTTGTTGGATGCGTAACTTTATTTACTGCCCTGTGTTGTTTTGCTGGAAGCAGAGCTCTTTTGCACAACACTCTAGTTAGATAAGTTGCAGAGGAAGTACATGATTCTTCTGTTCTTGAATCTCTCTGATATGCCTATAAAAGCTTTACTCTGAGGAATAAAAAGGCAGTTATCTGTTGCTTATGTCTTATGACAAGACTGTTCCTCATCTAGTGACTATGTCCATTGAAACTATTAAAATTAAGTTTAAAAGAGCATTCTGGAAATAAACCCAGAATTGTTCAAACCAAGGCACAAGCCATGGTGAGATTCCGAAAATGAAGAACCCATGCCACAGCAGCTACTACGTAAGCCTGGAGCACCTCTTAACTGAAAGCTATTTTAAAATGGGCAAGATATGAAATATGGAAGATGATACACATTTGTCTCTGGAAAAGCAACTCATTAAGCTCATTACACTGCTGATAATGTAAGGAAAGGGGATAGCAGGAAGAAGAGAAACTCAATAGGACTTTTCTTCCTAATGTCAGTGAGTTGCTTCTAAACCCAGAAACTATCCTCAAAACTTTGTCCCACCAAGGCATCTACAAAGCACGGGAATTATGAAATATGCTGATATTTATGTATTCACTATAGAGAAAGGCTAAGCTATGTACCAAATAATGGATTTGGAAAATTATTTTGGCTGCATTTGCTGTGTAATGGTTACATAAATCAGCTTGTACTTTTCTATTCCCTTCCCCTCCACCCTACTACCGAATACCAGTTCTGTTTAAAAAAACAAATAGCAGAACAAAGGGAGCTGTTTTCCAAGCAAAATTTCTGGAAACTGGAAATGAGCTATTCTTCAGTTTATTCCAGGTTAACTGAGATTACCTTGAAGAGGGACTGGGAAAATTTAAAGACCCATCATTAGAAATCCCTTATTCGGGTATTTGAATCTCAATTATAGAAGTAAGAATCTGAAAATAGTTTAATAGACTAAGAAGTTTCTCTATTCTAGGGCCTAGAAAAACAGTATTTTCTACTGCACCTAAACAATTTGACTCTACAGTAAAAATAGAGAAGTCCATTCACAATTTCCAATTCCAGCAAAGCCTTCACAGCAGCAAAAGGCTACTGTCAAAATAAAGACAGCACCAAAGAAACCAAAATCTATTTAGAAAATGCCTATGGGAAGATAAGACATACGCATTCTACCCCCCAAAAAAATCACAACTTCAGACATTGATAGGGGCAGAAATTATGCACTTGAAGTTCAGAAATGGGTCAACCACATTTATATAAATGACTTTAATTCTGTGGTCTCATTAGTTTTAGTATGGTATTTAACTACAGGACCGATCATTACTTTTCCTTATACAGTGCCCAGAACAAATATCTCTCACTGAATATTTAACGTAAAGCATTTTTTCTTATCATGCTTCACAATGTGGACTTTTGCTTTATTTATACCACTCTAAGAAAAACCTATTATAAATTCACATTATTACTTTCTGAGACAATCTTGTAGTGCTTGATGCAACATCTTCTAAACACTATATAAATATTAAATTTATTTTTGCAATTTTACTATGGGCTCATTGTATTGACTTCATTTTGTTGGTGGAAAGCAAAGCACAACCTCAATCAGATGCACCCACTAAGTTTTATGTGCCCAATTCGATAAGCTGCAAGACTAAATTTTTCAGCGTATTTGATATTAAGTTTTCCTTTACATATTCTGAAACAAACTTCCCTCTGACTTTATTCCAGCTAGAAGTGATTCTATTTTCCAAACCAAAATTGTAGATTTCTGCTTAAATATCCAGGAGATGAAGCAGAAATCACTAGCATCCAACTTTTACAGCTGTGGTTTAAATGATTTGCCTAATACTGAAATCCAGTTACAGGGCAGAACAGAGATCCCCCAGCAGGGCACCCAGCTGCCTAGAAACACTTTCATCCTGTTTCACCCACTGATTCAATTCTTTCAACAAGTGGTATGAACAGTCTTCAGCACATGGCCCTGAGTCAGTTAGGAACAAAGACAATCCTGTGGAATATGTAACAAAATACCAATAACAGATCCCACAGCTTTGCAATACTTAGAAGTTTCTTGACAACAAAAGACCGCTGAATGTCAATTTTTGGTTTTACCTTCCCTTGTAGAAGAACTGCCTTCACAAATCTACACCTATTCCCTAACAACATCCTTTCCAGACACTATCTTTGCCAGTTACATTACTTTTCTCTGCTCACTCCCACTTCTTCACCCCAATCTCCTCCCTTTGATCACTCACTTCAAGTCTTTTACCTGCATTCTTCCTCCTCCTTCTCTGAATCTACTTCAAGGCTCTTCCACCAATACACTGAAAGAATTTCTGTGCCATCCACAGAGATCTTTTCCTACTTTGATCCCTATTTCCTATATTCCTTGGCCAGACAGTACCACCCTGCTCCCTTTAAGCTACCTTCTGCTGCTTCTCTCCAGCCCTGTGCCTTGCACCAAAACAGCCAACCACATAAAGCAGCACTATCTGTACATTTCCAGATACCACCAACCACCCAAAATATGTTGAAAATGCTTTTCAGAGAGAGCCCATACTCCCCGTGCAGAATAAGTATGGTACACATTTTAAGATGTTAAAAGCACTATCACTTAATATGATGAACTATCACATACCTTTGCTTTTCTGTTTCAGCCTTTATTTCCTCTGTAAAATGAAACAAAGGCATAGTTATAGAAATGGTATCATAAGCACATATATAAAATAAATAACAGAAAACTACTGGAAAGCAAAACTATTTAGGCAAACATTTGAAACCAGGATTATTATAAAACAGAAAATACATGTTTACAGTTTTGTAACTACCTCTACTCTCCACCTGCATTGATTGCAAGCCATATAATAATTACTTTGCAAATCTATATTCAAAACTGGATGCTTAAATTTGCATCCAGTAATGCCAGCTAAACATCACATCCCTGGAATGCTTCTGTGAAGACACTGGTCAGCTCGTTTCACAGCTGATGTATATAGAAATAATAAGGAAAACACAAATATTTTTTGACTAATTATTTACTCATAAAGGATATAAAATATATACTGCTTGATAAATATGGATTATACAGAAATACAACCAAACAATCCACCACTGCTTGTTCTTATATGAAATCTGAATGACCAATTATCACCCTTGGTTTTAAACAGTGTTAGGTACCACAGTAACGACTAAGGGAGAGGAAAAAAGTCTCTAGCGCCTCTACTTCATACTATTTTAAAATATATTATAACACAAGGATGACTAGTTGAATGCTTTTGGCAAACATTTTCAGCAATTTTTAACAACGCATTTTCAAAATAATTTTAAGTTACTGGAACTAATTTTAGCAAACACTTTTGATTCAAGACTAGTCTTGTCTATTCTCTAGTCATTTTGCATGCTTAAATCATAGGGAATTTCATAAAGCCTAGCTTTTCCAGTGCTGAAGCAATACACACTTGAAATAAACTACAGGATCAAGAATGTGTGTGTGTTTTTAAAGAAATCTTCTCAGGAGATCTATTCCAATATCAAGTCCTTCTCAAACACGCAAAACTATAATCAACTAAACCAAACACTTTGATTTTTGTGTATAGACCTTGAACTAGTAGTACGGATTGATTCTGACAAAAACCACACCAACTAAATCTTTCTAACCAAGCTCCCATGCAGCAAACACACACTTTGTCTGCACTCTGTCCTTCATTTACCATTTCACACTGATTCACTTACCTAAAACAGGTTCTTATGCTTGGTATTTTATCACAAATCACTAGTAGCAAATATGTTTACTAACTGACTTTCTCAACATCAAGAAAACTGCATATATGGAATGCATATCACCATAAAATCTGTATCTTGCTTCTAGTAAGACTGATGTTCATATTTACCCCCAGTAAACCTCAGAGGGTAGCATGTCAGTGGATCATCCTAGAAACAGCTACTCCAGAAGTTGATCAAATCTGGGCTACCCAGGACTAGACAAAACATGAAAATAATTCTATATTCTGGACACTAAACATTCCTCAGTACATAATAACAGTAAGACTCATGGCCAGCAATGTTTCAGTAAAGTATACCTTCCTTCCAGATTATGACACTACAACTTTTATTCACTTGAAGACAAATTCCTGACCAACAGAAAGGAGACGAAACTCCCTTCCTCCCTTCCAGCATCTTCATATCTTCCACTATTTTACCTCTCAGCTTGGCATTCACACCCAGGAATGCTGCTCCCTGAGATACTCTGAAGTCTGTCCATCAAACATTATCAACAAACAGATAAAACTGAATGACTTCTAAGTTTAAAGTTTTCAACAAAACTGACCTGAGGTAAAAAGTTTATAGAAGTGTCAATCTAATCAAATGTTGCTTACTATTTCAAGCAGCATTGCCTAAGTCTATGAATGTAAAACCACTGATTTTATCACATTTGTTAAAATAAAAAGAAAGATTCTTACAGTGGCCAACATCAATTACTTTTACAAGACTAAAATATTTGTAATTGCAGAGAAGCATGATACGATACTATTAGTATGAATGAGGTAAAACAGCAGACTTGAACTTTACTTTTACCCTTGAGAATAGAGAAAACCTAATTTCTTTCACTGTCTGATTGCTCCCTCTGCTCTCGACACCAGAACACAAGTTAATCACAGTACAATTTCACGGTCATGTATCAACCACATCCAGTAGGAAGCATACAAAAATTCAAGAAGCATTATCAGCAGAAAACCAGATTATAATAACGGTAACTAACAATTCTCATGCTAGATAAAAAATCTGTTAAAGACAGATGAACTGGAACACTTACCAATGCATTCTTTTAAACAGGAAAAAGTAATCCCTGCAGAACTAAAATTTAGCTAGAAAAGAAAAGATGAAGCTTGACAACATTGCTTAATTTGCTCTCCCTCTTTTCAAATACAGCCAAAACTGCAACAGAGGATCTCAGAGCTGGAAAAGCTTATTATCTCAGAATCACCATGCATTCTGGGAGGGAAGAAATAAAGAGGATGTAAGATGCTAAAACAGGGGATGAAAACTGTAGAGAAGGACAACAGCTTCCTCTGTATTATCTGTGATGTAAACACAGAATTACTATGAAAAACAGCTCAAATTACTCTATGGTACTGAAACGATCATGTGCCCTAAAATGGAACTAACTGTAATTATTTAAAAGTGCAGCAGAAATGACAAAATAAACCCCTTCTGAATCTCCCATTCACACACAGCTCCAGAAGACCTCTACAGAATTTTGTGACCTCTATGGTAGAATTAATGGAAATACATGAAGCTTTTGCACATCAAGCCTAGAGCTGATCAAAGAGATGCATTATTTTGCAGTTTTACAATGGTATGCATCAACTGTTTCACCAAACAGGCGCAATGAGTCATGCACATGAGTTTCAACATAATTTTCCATTTCGTCTACACTTCTACAGACCATCATAATTTCAACGAAATCTCTGAAAAATTTCTAAGACCTTTGTTGATGGTTTTGGCTGGGTTGGAGCTAATTTTCTTCACAGTAGGTTGTATATGGTGCTGTGTTTTGGATTTGTGCTGGAAACACTGTTGATAATTCAGGAATGTTTTAGTTACTGCTGAGCAGTGCTTACAGAGAGTCAAGGGTTTTTCAGTTTCTCACTCCACTCCACCAGTGAGTAAGCTGGGAATACCCACTGAACTGGGAGAGGACACAGTCACAACAGCCAACCCCTACAGACCCCAGGAGTATTCCATTTCCCAGGGTGTCACACTCAACAATAAAAAGCTGGGGCATGGGGTAGGGGGTGTATGTGCAGTTTGCCTGTTGCTGCTTGGGGACTGGCTGATAATTGGTCACCTGGTGGTGAGCTACTGCATTTTTGCATCATATGTTTTTTGGGTTTGATTTTCATGGTCATTTTCCCCTATTTTCTTTTTTCCTTTTTTTAAAATTAACGTGTCTTTATCTCAACCCAAAGTTTTTGAACTTTTACCCTTCCAGCTCTCTGATACAAGCCAGTGAGAGGCTGTGTAGGGCTTAGTTGCTGGCCAGAGATAAACCACAACAGGCATTCATAATTTCATTCTCACCTCTCCAGCTTTAATTCACTACTTTTAACGTGTCATTTGAACACTTTTCCTTACTCTCTTTGGACTGCTTATAGTTGCTAGTATAAAAAACCCAAACTAGTTTCCAGTTTTCTCTTTCTTCCTTTAACACCTTATAACCAGCTAATCTCATTTGCAACTATAAAATCAACAATTTTCTCTGTAATGACAGTGAGTAACACTGAACAGCAACATCGAAATGGCCAAGTAGGTCCAGTAGGTGCTGTGGGCAATACTGCATTGTAACACTGAACAAAACCCCAGTTTAAGAATAATTCACTGTTTACCCTCCTGTATCCAATTCAAAGTACGATTTAAACCTTAACTACATCTAATAACCTAAATTTCGAATGGGTATCTTTAGGTATTATTTCCTTCTAGATAATAATTCCTACTTCCTACTAAGTGAAGTAGAAATATTCTAGAGTTATACTTTGGCAGAAGTCAAGGATTCTCATCAAGTAAGGAACAACTAAACCATTACCTTTAAGGAATGCAACACAGAGCTAAGTTCTATGATATCGACATCAAACTGTACATTAGATTACAGGAAAAAGAATTCTTATGGAACTTGCTATTGGAAAAAATGCAAACTATTTACCATAAAGTGGAAAAATACTTTACAAGTTCGTTACAAAATATAATGCTAAGTAAATCCCACACATCTAAAAGTATTTATTACATCTCTCATTCTGTTCTTCCATTCTTGCATCAGGATTGTATTCAAGTACATATAACATTCCCATAATACTGTATTCTAAACAACTGATGTTACCTGCCAGAGAAGCACATGCATTATTCTCAATTCCACAAGGATCTGCACATCTAAAGCCTAATACTCACTGTAAGCATCAGAATAAAAGCTTATTGAATATATAATGAATTCAAGACAGTAAGTGGTGGCATTTTAAAGAACTGTAATCATCTTGGGTAATCAGAAGGTAGAACTATCCAAAGCAGCCCAGGCTGCAATAATTCAAGGAAACGAGTCAATGTTTGGAGTTCATATTACTTATACCATAGAAGACTACTGTGAGAAGGAAGCAATTTGCATTCAATTCTTTCAAGTCAAAGCAGGTGGATAAGATCCAAGGTACAAGCAGTGAAGATGAATTTCAATTACATTGCTATCTATATTAAAAAAGATGAAATCAAATTAAGGTGAAATCAAATTAAAACATTGAAGCTTTGCTTGAATTGACTTTGCTTGCATCCTTCCATCCAAGTATTCTAGTGACTGTGTCCAGTATCATACAAAATATTGTGGCAACTAAATGATTAAAAGACCCCACATTTTCCCTCATTAACAATACTGACAATGTTCTTCTCATGTCAAGGTATACAAAAACTCTGTAATATAAAACTAGAAACTCAGTATTTATTTAAAGGTAACTTTAATTAACTACACTCCCAACTATGTAATAAGATTATTACACATACGGTAACAGTGTAATTTTTAAAAAGTACCAAGTTTGAACTCTCAGTACTAAAGCCATATAGATTTGACAGTAAAAAAACCACAATTTCTCCTTCAATGAGATGAAATTCCAAACATCATGCTGAGTACATTCTTCCCCAAACTGGGGTCCTAGATTATATTTCTTGGGAAATACCTCAAATTTACTTATTTTCTGGGTATCTGTTACCTTCAAACAGTGTCAAAAAGTCTATTCAGCTAAAGTACTAACACCCAAAAAGCACTAACAGACTTCAGAAAACAACCTAAAATAATTACGTCTAAGGAGCCCAAATAATGGAACGGGAGAAACACACAGCTGCTTTTTACCACTCAAACCTCCACTACACTACAAGAATGATAATCCAAAGATGATCTCTGTGGGCAATTTCTGCTAAGTCGGTGCATCTAAGAAAAAACAGAAAGTTTATGTAAAAATACATGCTGCAAATTTAGCACTTGCTTTTACCCAAACATTATCCCTAACATCTAAACCATTTATAGATCTTCCACAAAGCTTAAGATTTGCCAAGAAACAGTGTCCATAACACACACACACACAGACTTTACTGATGCTTCCAGCTGACCACTCTTCTCGCTCCCACAGAACTTTGTGTCACACTGTCTCTGAAATGTGAACTACCTCAGCTTCAGTATGATTCCCTACACACTGAAAAGGAATGCAAGGAAACATACTAAGGAGGTATAGAGAACTGTCAAACTCAGATTATGGCCTTTTTATGTCCTATTTATTTTGTAACTGAAGAAGTTAAATTAATTACTAAGTTAGAGGTGTAATTAACTTCATTAACTTTTAACAGATCTATCTGCAATGTCAATGGGGTATGTTGGGGGTTAGGTTTGTTCCTTGTTTTGTTTTTTTACCCTATACAATTTTTTTCCAAGAGTTGCGAGGCAACTAACTACTGGTACTTATTAGTATTCCGCTACAAAAGGATGGAGCATAGCACTTGGCTACACTCTTTCTTTTGTCTCCAGGAGTTTTTCTCAGAGGGGGAAGGTAACGTGAGGTTTTTTGGGGGGCAGGAAAAAGACGGGGCTGGGGGCAGCTTCGCTCTCTTGCTCTCGGCATTGGGGGAGAGGACAGTCAGGCTGCTGCTTGCTGCAGAGGAGTTTCACTGGCACCACCGGGTCCGATCCTGAGGAAAGCTACCATCATCTGCTCGTGTGCCCAGGAAATCCTGAGCTCTCCTCCTGCTGCCCTGCTGGAGCTGGTGTAGCCCTGTCCCACTGCTGCTGCTTTGACATTTTTTTCTGCTACACCGCGGCCCCGCACTGCCCCGTCCTGCTGGGACATCCCTGCCCTTCCAGTGACCACTGATGGAGCTCCAGATTTTATCCGATCCACCAGCCCAGGATCCCTCACCGTTCCAGCTTGGTGCTTTTCGGAGTCCCCAGAGACCAGACTGCCCCGGGTTTTGTGAAACCAAGCCCCTTCAACCAAGCCCCTTGGTTCTGTTCGCTATTAATGCTGTAATTGTTGTTGTTTGTTTGCCTTGTTATACCTATTAGTAAAGGACTGTTATTCCTATCCCCATATCTCTGCCTGAAAGCCATTTTAATTTTTCTAAATTATAATAATTTGAGGGGAGGGGATTTGAATTATCCATTCCAAGAGAGGCCCTGCCCCTCTTTAGCAGATACCTGTCTTTTCAAAACCAAGACAGGGTATCAGTGTACGCAACAGCAAACAGACAAAAAATGAAAGCTTTATAAAAGACCTCACTGAGATCTCAAACCAGCACAGAATAATTAAACAGTTTAGTATAATACGGTACTAATCTATTCCCCATGATTATCATACCAGGTTGACCTGCCTAAAACTGGTAATAGTGTATGCAAATTCATTATAGGAAGATAGTACTGAAATGATCAGTATTTTAGGTTGCCTGCAGTACAAACCACTCATTATGAAAGCTGAAATTATTTCTTAAATGGAATTCCCAAAATACATATCATAGCACTATGTTTTCCTCTAAATCCTATAAATTGCTTTTTCCATCATACCTTCCAGGATGAACAGAGATTTCCTCTCCCTTCCCTTAAACCCTCTTCAACACAGTGCCTAGAAGATGGACAAAAAAGCCTATTTTTGGGAGTCCAAGAAGAGGCTGATAGTGGCACTAGGCCTTTAGGATGCCAATTTTGTTCTCTTTTAATCCAGCTAACCTAAAGAAAAATCGGACTGGAAGAAATGCAGATGTAAGTGCAAGCACAATAAAGCACCAAAATGTGAATTTTGCCTGTGTACGTTCTCCCCATTGTAAATATCACAAGTGTTTCTTCCCTTTCAAAATTTCTGAGCCCAGACTTTAGCACAGGCCTTCAGTTATAGTTTATTCACACATCTGTACACATCTGCAGGAACTGCTGGTTCTTGCTAGGAGGTTTTTGCTGGAGTTAATTACACCTTTTCATTATACCTAGTTTATTCCATCTGTAAAATTACAGCTCACACAGCTATGGCACAGGGACACAAAACTGCAAAGTTCTGTACAAATTTAAGAAAATCACTGCTGTGATCTTCATTTAAGCATTTATATAACAGAAAATAATTCCTGTACAGACAAATAAAAGAATCTCAGGAGTATATTTGAACACTTCCACTTGCTTTCCATTCCAACATATTACATTTGCAACTTCATTTTTACAGGTATCGACAGAGTAACCAAGGAACCAGTTTAATTTAAGAAGCAGCATTCCAAACAAACAGCAGTTATATTTTGAGTCTGGTACTGCTGATGAAATTCCATGTAAATCCTCCTCGTTGTGCTCTACAAAGTCTTGAAACCCTCTAATCAAATGAAATGCTTCCTTGGTATGAGAAGTCATATCTCATGATCTTTGAAAAATATGGAAGACCTTTGAATCATGTAGAGAAATATTTACATGTATATACACAAAGTCAAAACTCAAAAGTCACAAACACAGACTTTGGTGGGGTGCTTCAACTTTAGATGACACTAATTCCTTTGAAGAGTGCTAATACAGGAAAGGAACAGTATCTGTTGTTACTTCCCATGCCATATTTTCTGATATGCTACAGATTCACAGCAAATCCTGTCAAAGTGTTTCTCTACTTTTATATCTGCACTTCAAAAGTCATTATGTCTCATGCTCCTTATTGTTTTTTTAATCTTTGAAGCAATGATTATTCTCAGTTCTTCTGAGAAGAATAACTTCTGAGAATAATAACTTCTCCTTTATTCTCAGTTTTCTTTTTAGCCATTTTTAGATGGCACTAATACAGAACTAGAGGTTCTCCCCAGCCCTGCTCACAATACATCATTCAGGAATATGCAACTCTGGTCTACATTTAGAAACCTGAATGCGCAACCTGTCTTGGTTCAGTCAAACTTAGTACCTGCTCCTTCAGTTTATTAGACATGACATTTTCAAATACAGAATCACTGGCAAACCTATACAAAAGCAGAAACTACTCTAGTGGACTCATTCTGCTTAAAATTAATTCAGAATAATTCAATCCAGTGTGGTTTTATAACTGGATTTCCTGTAATAATCCTTCTATTTGCTAAACCAAGTTGAAACTACTGTCAAGTTGCTTCACTACTTGAGGAGTGGTGACACACATATAGGTCACACATTACCAAGGATAACTTAACTACAGTCACTCTTAATAGCATTTATTTTCTAACATGTGGCTGAAAAGCTCACTTCCTACAGCAGTAAATCCTCTGCTTCCCCTTATTACTATATGGATCACCCTTTAATAAATCTACAGCAAACTCCCAGCCACATCCAAATTTGTAGTTTTTCTTAGATCAGTATCAAAGAATGGAAATAGACTTTTTATTTACATCTTTAAACAGTTACAAGAGGATAGCCATGTGTATTTAGTTTAATCAAGCAGGGCATACCTTTCAAATACCTCCTGCCAGCCTTTGGCACCTCCTTTTACAACTTCTGTGAATCAGTTTCATGCTCAGAACTGGTGTAAAAGGGCCCATTAACATAAAAGAAGCTTGGTTGCTTACCAAATACAGTCATCTAACCAGACTATAAAAAGGATCTTGCCTAGAGAGACAGTTTTCCAATGTGCTTTAATCCAGTCTGAGAAGTGGTTCCTCCTATTCCACTGTCTGTATCTCCTTACACAATAGATACCAAGGTACTGAGTTTAAATAGCCTGACAATTTTAGTTTTCATTAGGTCAGAGAGCTATTTCAACTCACTGTAGATCTGCATGACCCTGAGTTGTCACACTTCATGTGCATCACATGTTTTGGTTAGGAAAAGCTGGAACAGAATTGCCTATTGCAGTGTACACCAAAAAATGCACTGGAATAAATATACTACAAAACTCTATGAAGTCTCCCACTGTGTCTCATCAACATTACTGCTATTTCTGTAATGAAGTAAAGTTTTAACAGGACAATAATGTTTAACTTAACATCCCCTTCCTCCTGGCTGCATCATCTATCTATCTATATTAAGCCAGTACAACCGTCTTGTACACCTGCTGTAGAATTGCAGAAGGACTTTTCTAGTTAAAATGTAACAAAGTAAAACTGGATTAAGAACATAAATATTGACATTTTTAACTTAAATTTTTTAAGACTTTTTTTTAAAAACCCCACAACATGGATGAGCTCCTACACCTGGTTTTACCATACGGTGAAGGGTAGGATGGGGAAGAAAACAAATGCCTTACCAAGTATTACTGCTACTGCTGGGGAAATATGGGTTGTTAAATTATAACGGATTGGAATAACAAAATAGAAAATTAAATTCAACGTGGAAACATGAAAATGTGCATTGAGGGAGGTCATTTATTTCTTTAGTAAAGAATATGAGAGGACAAAATACCGCAGAGAAACACCAAAATAACACAGACCTCCTACAAGAGTTTGATCAAAGGGCACACTACAATTACTTAGGTCCAAATAACTACAATTTAAAGAAAAAGCCATTTCACCAAGTGCAATAGTATACAGATCAGTATACAGAAAGATTCTTACCAACGTCTCTCATGAAAATAGCACATGCTTGACTAAGAAAAGAATTGCAAGTCTTTGGAGACAAACAGACAAAACAAAACCTAAACAAATCATAAAAAACAGCTTCTCTGCCTCGGGAATTGATTTTTCAAATATTCTTGCAAGGAAGCATAACTGCCATCTAAGTTGCACACAACAAGGTAAATGAAACTGACTACCAATCATGAACTCTGTAACACAGTGATTATAATCAGCATAATTCTTGTCAGAAGTGAGACTTTATTTACACCACCTCTGTCAACACAACCCAACATTACAAAGCACTCTGTGTGAATTCCTGCAAACACTTGTAACCCCCCTGAAAAGAGCTGGGAATCTACTAACTGAATTATATTTCAAATTTAAGGGAGGGGGGCAAGGTAAAGCCTCAAAGGATAGTAGAATTTAATTGTCTGAAGTAATATGTAACTCCACCAGTCTCTCTAGAATAGTTCATGCAAGATGAGGGGACTCAACCCAACTCTTGTTTACCTGAGTCAACTGATGGCACACATTAGTTTGTCAGCATATTCATCAAAGAGAAAACAGAGTGAAAAATCAGGACAGACAGAAATTCTCAATAGTGTATCCCGCAGAGAGACTCAGTACATCCAGTCCTCCTATAAATTTTCTCAAGCATTCATTACTTCACTTGATTGAATATTTATTTCAGTCAGCAGAACTGTAGCTTGCACTGCACGCAAGTGCAAGGCTGCTGACACTCTCTGGGCATGGTGGGTTTATGCTTCCTCCAAGCCACAAGGAAACCAGTAGCTCTGTTGTGAAGCAACAATTTAAAATTGTGAAGCATGTGAGTCATCAATAATTCTTGATTGCCATAGCAGCTTGATATGTTGCCCTCTGAAACTTAGAAAAGTCAAAAGCAACCTCAGTTCTTCTTCTGCAAACTTAAAGCAATGTAATTGATTATGTGTAAGATTTCTGGTGAAAGCCATCAGATATGAAATGTAGTATCACGTCTTGCGAAGGAAACGAGATTGTGTTAATGTGCATAGTGACTTTTCATATCAATTTTGGCTTCCCCTCTTTCCATTCCTTTAACTGAATAACTTAGTTTCCCTTATTTTTAAAATCAGAAATTCAAGCACATTCCTCTGCTTGGAGAAGTGTGGGTTTCTGTCAAAAAACATTTTTTTTTTTAATCTTTATATCTCAGAGTTATGGAAACAAATTTTTTCTTAATGGCCACAAGATTACATTTGAAGTAGGGATAGCATTTTTAATCAATTCATTTCCACTTGCCTGAAAAAGCTTATCTATCTGAAATGAAATACATCTAGAACAAAATCCCATGATTTGTATCTCATCTGAAGGGAAACAATGAGCTTCTCTCTGAAGATCATCTGTAAGTTTGACCTTTAATTTCAAAGCAGGCAAACATGAGCATTCTAACTCAAAAAAACCCCAAAGACCTGATAGTATGAAATTATCTCACCCCTATGCAATGTAACTGCTGAATTCTTCCACCATATCCATCCCTATAAGAGAGAAATTTCTGCACACTCACTTGCAGTCAAACAATGCAATAAATAGAAGGCTTAACAGAAACAAGTCTCTTAAGTATCTGACTAACTCTTAAAATGTAATTACCATTTTAATGATTTGCAGTTACAACTGAAAAAGTATCCTAAACATTCAACAGGACCTACATTTAGAAACACAAAATGTTGCATTCCAGCTAGGATTCAGTTTGATATATATGATGTTTCTCCCTGCATGTTTTCATGCATGCTGTCTGCCTGACCTCTTGTAAAGGCAAGTTGTCACTGCAGTTATGAGCTGAGGAAGCTGGACCAAGACTTCTGCTTCAGAATTTGCCCAAGCATTCTCCAAAGCCAGCAGAGAGCTGAACAGTAATTATGGAATACAGGAGATCAGATACATATGAAAGCCTCTAATGTTAGATATCTTACTCTTTAATTGTGTTCTGCTTAAAGAGGTTATACTCTCATGACAGCATGAACAACGTAGTAACAGAAGTAGAAGATAAGATGAATTTAAGTTACCAAGTCAGTTTCTCCTCAGCACCAATACCTTATTTTAACGACAGTATTACAGTTTTATACATAAAGTGTTGCAGTTACATAAACTCACAGAAACTCAAAAGAAACAAAAACTAATTTCACTTAAGTACTTGGGTTCTTTATGAATCAAAATTTTAAGGCCTAACCAAACCTTAACTTGGAAAGATCAAGCTACAGTACATTCTGCAACAGTTGAGCTCTCCTTCTGTTATACAAGCATTCTGTTCTTCCTACTTCAGATACAACACAGCTTTTTACACCTACATGCAAAGTTCAATTCTAGAATTAGCGTATCTTCCGTTCATGATGCCACTGCCAGAACATCAGTATTTTCAATCATCATTTCATGTAATAAGACAGGGATTTGTATGCAATAGCTCCAGTTCATTTAATTAAGAATATTTTTTTTTCTTTGTAGCTAACCATGCATTTTCATACAAAAATAAAGAAAAAATATAGTTTTGAACTTTTGTACTACCCAGCTCAAAAACTATTTTAGCATGAAGTGCAGACATAGTAGAAAAATAAATTTCAAACAAGAGGAAAGAAGGCATCTAATAAAGTTTGATGGACAATGTATGTTTCATGAAATATGTAAGCAGATCAGTGTCCAAAGATGCAAACAAAAACAGAGCAACCCTATACCAGATTTTTAAATAAAGTTCATGAGAGCTTTTAGAACTGGGGAACAAACCCAGAAAAATCAATCTAAAAATATCTGACTGTATTGGACAGTAACAGCAAGTTTTTCTTAAACCCTCGGTAGCTGGTCTTCATTTTGCTTCCAGGAATGGCCAACAGCATATGCTCAAGTAAATGCAGATTACAAAAGCAGGGCAGGAATGCTGCAATAGTTCCCTCCTACCAGTTTTTAGCCATCTGTGGCTTACACTCTTCCTGTGCAGAGACTGTTCCTGCAGGTTTGACAACCCTTGTTAAATTTTCACTTAATCACTTTTAAAACCATTTTAACTTTTGGGATGAATGCAATTACCAGCTGCAGGAAAGAACTTTTTTCTGCTTTACTTAAATAAGCTGGCTTCTTTACAAGATCTCTGTATCTGCATTACGAGAAATTACAATCAATTACTCTCTCTTCATGTCTATTCCATTTACAGTTTTACAAACTTCCTTTACTTCCATCTCTCATTTTTTTCCCTTCAGGGAACAAGAAGCACAGTCTGCTTGATCACCTCTGCAAGACATTCCACACTTTCAATCATCCTTGTTGACTTCTGCATCAAGAAGGCAGCAGAGAGCAAAACTGCACATGAGACACGTGGTATCTCTATAAAGCAGCCTAAAAGCTTCATTTTTTCTCTCTGTTGTTTTCATATTTGTCTTTTTGACAAAGGAATCAATATTTTGATGGAATCATTCACAGCAATTCGAGGCAATGCACACTCTTGACAGATCTAAGTCTTATTTAGAGCCCATGTTTGTGCACCCACAGTTTCGACCAGTTTCCTCCTCCATACAGGTCAAGTTTGCATTCAGCAGCACCCAACCAAAGTGCCCTTTGATCACGGAGTGGGCTGCCTCTGGCGGGTTGTTTTCACTCTATTAAGTATTTTCCTTAATTAACCTTTTTAACTCCACCACTCACCCCAAAACACTGCAAACCTCTACAGAACTGAAATACTTCTTTGTATTCAAAGAAGTATCTTTAGACTTCAAATTGGGATTTTTTTTTCCCCCAAGTCATTAATTTTAATTCCTCTATAGGAAACTTCCTCAGCTTCCACAAATAGCAAAAAAAAGGGTAAATAATGTATTTTCATCTTCTTCAGTGTCTGTATTCCCCAAGTAATTTTGTGATACCATTATCACTTGCAAGCAATATGGATATGGATGCGTTTTCTTTGCTACTTGGTCATACTGGCTTTATCAAACTTTGACAAGCTTTTATCAATAGCTGATATGTACTAACTGTTAACAAAACACCTGACAAAAACAATTGGCTCTAAGCATTTTGCTCCCTTTTTTGATCCCTCGATCTTGTGTTAAGTCTTTTTGACATAAAAAAAAATGGTCTTTAGTGAGTTTTTTCATGACTGCTATAAAGCTTATTTTAAGACTGTGTTTGAGCATACAGTGATGAGTTTGTTCACTGTTACAGGTGAGCTCTTCAATTGCTACATCTTAAACTAATTCCTGGCTACTGCTCAAGAAGGACACAAGCTGCTAAATACCTGTCAATACAGCTGAATGTATTTATCTACCATGACTAAGCTTTCTATCAAGTACAGCAAATTAAACATTCCTACCTTCATAATTAATGCTATGGAATTAAAAATTTTTCACTAATTATCCCTTCTCATTCACAGCCTCAGACAGCCGACTCATTTTAAAACCATTGATACTTTCTCAGCTGACTATTTTAATGACTTCTGGCATTCATATATAAGCAAGCATACATTCCTTTTTTGACAGCTACCTATTGAAACTATTTCTTGAGACTTCTGCTATTTTCTACTGTGCTCTATCTGATGTTTGCTTGGTTGGTGACAAATGAAGACTGAAATAAGTGTTTTACTAATGCTTCATATTTATTCTGGCAAAGACAGGCTGCTGCTGCAGAACAAGACTGTCATTATGTTTCTCAGTCTTGTTTCTGGATCATTTGGCAGTATGAACAAAAGCAACATGTCCCCTCTTCACACAGCCCACCTCTTCAGCAGACTTTGTCATGTAACATGATCCTTTGAACATTCTTTTGCTTTTAAATTTTTTTAAGCACACATGCAAAGCAGTGATGATGCATCCTTATGCCATACTTTTTCAAGTACCAACTACCACAAAGTACTATCAAATACAAGTTTCACAGATTACCCAAGCAATAAAAGTAATTACACCAGCTGTGCCCTCCATAAACACAAGTATACAACATATTAAATAGGTGTAATATAATAATAATAATATTTAAAATTGTAATAATATTTAATAGCTGTAATAATACAGAACGGACTCATGGAATAAAAGAAATCCTGGAATAAAAAGATTATTCCAAGCCAGTCATGTGAGCATCTTCATCTCAAAATAGCTATTCATTTTGACTGCTAGAATATTTTTTTAATAAAATCTAGATTAAAACTAATCAAACTATGGGTAGTAACCATTCCTACATCTGGCAAAAAGAGAACCTTCAGGTTTTTAAATTATCCTCCTAATCATTTGCTGTAACATTTTTAATGTGCATGAGGTTTATTTCTGCTGTCAAAAGACCAGAGCTGTGATTTGTCAAAAACAAGACATAACCAAGGTCTTGTGCAGTGTCAAGGTTTAAGAATCAAACAAAAAGACCTCTTCATAATATGGGAAAAATCCACATTTTATTTTTAACCTTGCTGTAGATATTTGAGTGCAATTATTTATTTCTGCTTTGGAAATGAGTAGTTCAAATGGTAATTTAAAAGTTGAAGACTACTAACCTTTATTTCAGACTTAAATAGAAGGTAATTTTAAGTACTGAGAGGAACTGCAATAAAAAACCCCCCAAAACAAACCCCCAATATACTCCCATTAAGTAGCCTGCTCCCTACAGTACCTTCAAAAGCAACAAAGCATATGACACTGCAAGACTCTTAATTCATTTCAGACACTAAATCTTTAAAGGTCACATGTAAGTCTATACATGAATTATACTACTGGTAATCTTCTAATTAAAAGAGCACTAAGCCATTTCCCTCCTACTGTAGCTCTGAATTATAAGAAAATCATTATCTTTTCCAGCTACAAGATGATGGCCAGAAGACTACAATTTAATGATTGCTTACAAAATTCACAACTCACAGTTTTATTTGATAGAGGTAAAAAAAAAAAAGGATAACAATAAAGTATGGACTTAAGTTTGTCTGTGGCATGCCCCCCTATAAGGTTACAACCATATCAAGTTTTTAATTTTCACTCAAACAAAAATCTGAACTTGTATTAGAAAGCTCAAAGTTTAAATCAGAAGTCCTGATGTGAGCTCTTTTAAATGAAGCATTCGAGGTGACCATACTGTTACTGAAGTCCTGATTTCTTCATTAAGTGCTGATATAGGAAGCAGGTCAGGCTAAGACATTTGAAAGAACACAAGAAGTAAGAATATGAGTATTACTAAAAGCTCCAGTGTGACTGCCTTCAGCACAGCATATATGCATTAATTATTAATACAATGAAATCTTAATTTTCCACATTCTTTTATTTACATCCAATAAATATTTTTAGAAGTTCAGAACACATAAATTAAGACAATCACTCATATGACAACTATTCTTCCTTTTCCCAGATGCCTATAAGGCAGCAAGTGGAAGGCTACTTAAAAGGCCACCACTAAATAGTATTATTAACTCTACTCAAGTATTATTAACCCTAACTCATGTTGCCAGCCATGCTACAAGAAAGTGCTTCTTCTACCACTACTTCTTATCAAACTGTGAAGAATTTCAGGCATTCGGCTCCATATTTACTGGATCCACTGGATCCATAGTCCTAAATACAGTATTATGAAAAAATGTACTTGCATTGACCACGCAAATTCTTTTTATTTCACAATACAGTTAAATTTATAGTTTTTTTAACCACGTGTCCTAAAGTGCTCTTAAAGAACAAGTAGGAGAGGCACATGATAAGTGAAGGAAGAGTATAAGTAATTACTGTTAAATAAAACCATTACAAACTACAGCAGTCAGTCAAAGAAATTGCCACCTGCCTCAAGCTCATCACTGAAAGGCCTGGGCTGCAATCAAGCAGATGGCAGCTTCAGCTTTCATGTGATAAGAAGGTGAACAAGCAAAGTGCTGCCTTTCCTTTAATATAAAAGGCTGTTAATTTGAACACGGATTTTGTTCTGAGCAAGACTCAGGGATGGAGGTCAAACTTAGGTGCAGAGAGGAAGAGAAAACGAGCTCAGATACAAACCTGAAACTTCTCCAAACATCACTAACTACCACAGACTATATATCCCATGGTGTTAGGTACAATTTTAAAGAACGAAACTATTTCTCTCTACAGCAAAATTTCTAAGCATTTAAGATCTATCTATATGCAAAATCACACAAAATCAGGTTTCATGTCTTAAATCTCAAGTGGAGAACATCCAAGGGTCTCATTTTGATCCAGGTGAAGAAAATTTTAATCATACTTCTCAGACACTTAGCTTTTATCCAGCTTTCAAATTTCCATGCAAATGCAGCTGTTCTATTCTAGAAATTTTACTTAAGGTTATAAAGCTGTGTTTCCTTTTCAGTATAATGAAAACAAACGTTAATTTATTCCTATTCACTTTCCTACACTCCACACAAGACCCATGCCAGCATTCCTGCATAGATCACAGTCCATCGGCCAAATTAAGCAAGCCAATTTAAGACTGCCTTTTCCAGCAGAAAGAACTCTGTGACTTTATATTGGCTGCTGCACTCTCAGTCCAGGTACCAGTATCACCCAGACCTTTATACACACCGTTAACACCTGCAAAGTTACTTCCCAGGCACGCAGTAGTGTTAGTTTTACACACCGCAGAACCACTCCTTTGCATAAAATATCTTCACTTGGAAGGGCATTCCCCTTAGTTTATTCTTATAACCTGCATTAAAAGTACACTGCTCTGTGCGAGTATATCTGTGTCAATTTGTAGCAGAGTTTGAAAACTAAAATATGATGGGAAGCTCCTAAAGAAATCATACCAGTGCCACACTACTTATTTTTCATCTACAGATTTGAAACCCTGAAAGTCTACCTCATACTATTCAACTGGACAGCTTAGACTGTAGTATAAAATGCTGTCTAATATCTTCAGTAAACCTCAAGAGTTTTATCTCAATTCCAAAGTCTAAAAATATCTCCTCCCTCATTTCTCTCAAACTGCAAAGCTGCATATTGTAATGTTGAAGCATGTTGGTCATTCAAAGCAACTGCAGTGCAAATTGACACCTGGGAGTCACTTCAAGCGACTTCAAGTGAAGGGGGGGAAAAAAAAAAAAAAAAGGAGTAAAACACTCCTGGACCCAGCATTAGCTAAAATAGCTTCATGTGAAATATTTACAAACCTAATCACAGTTTTATTTTTAACAGAAAAGTAGGAATAATATTACAAAGCCTGTTGAGATCATTGGAACAGCAAGTGCTAAAGGCAGTGTGTGCAGAATTGGTATTATTAATGGATCATTTTCTTGAAATTTATCTCCCTCTGTGTTTGAGCAGACAAAAAAGAGAGCTTGAATAAACCCATTTATCTCAAGGGCAAGTAACCTCAATTATCTTTAAAATATAATTTTCTAACATAAGAAATACATGAAATGAAAAAAAAAAAAAACAACCCCGAAGAGCACTGAACAGCAGACATAAACCACTTGAACAAAAACAAGTCATAAACAGCATAACATCAATAACTATACAATCTTGTACCCCATGCATGACAGAGTACCAGAAACAGAGGGACAGGAAAAAAATATCAAACTTTCTGAAAGTCATTAAAAAAAAAAAAAGTCCAAAGCAATCATGCCCTAAATGTCTTATTAAAAGATACCTTTGGTTTTGGAATAATGTAGTTATGCTATTAAACTGTTTATACAATTCTAAAACAAAAAGAGTGGACTTAAGACAAAAAACCCATCCATGCAGGACAAAACAGCTCTAAGCTGTGTAAGGTACAGAGTTAGTACTACCTCCACATTCCCTATCCAAGCTTTTAAGCTGTCCTTGACCACTGCATTGTAACAAGAGCTCAGCTTCCTCAAGACTTCAAGATCTTTCAAAAGTTCGTGCCTCCCAACTGAAATTGCATAACCTACTAATACATTTAAAACTTCAAATTAAAGAAAACCAGCAAACACCACCAAATCCAGAAACCAAAGAAGAATCTCCAACACCTGGAAGAATACCTAGAAGTGAAGACCAAGGGCAGACTAGAAAGAAGCAACATGAAAAACAGGGTGGGAAGAATACCAAACCAAACTAACCAACCAGAAATCACAAAATAACCCCTCACACCCAAATCTGTTAGTATTTAGCAATTCAAATGAAATGCTATAAACCATTTTTCTACCAGTCTGGCAATTTTTACTTCTAATCATTTCAAGTTAAGAACTGAAGAACATAAGAGTTACAGAAGACTATTAAGTGGTGAAAATGCCTTATAATCTATCCCCAAACTTTAAAACTGGTAGAGGACCTGCCTTTTTTTTAAAAAAAAAAAATTTAAAATCTTTCTCAAATCCTTGCTGATTGTCAATTTTGTTCTCACTGACATATGTATCAGTCACTCCACTACTTTGCCTGGGATCAACATTAAGCCAATACACTAGTAATTACCTAGGTCATCCTTGTAACAATGCTGGCACAGTAGCAGATGTCTTCCAGTTCTTTGGAATTTTCTCAATGTCCCAAGACTGATTAGAAATCAATAAGGGAATTGTGCCAGGTATTTTAAACCCTTGGGGCTTGACAGACCTGTTTTTAGTGTCTCTTTACATTTATACTGAAAATGGAAAGCATCATATAACAAGTATCATCTACCTTATCCCTCAAAACAGGTTGTTTTTTTTTTTTAACACTCCCCTGCATTTCATTACAGTATCTATAAATTATATAGGCTGGGGGCAGAGGGTGGTGGTGGTGGTGTTTGGTAGGTTTGGAGTTTTGTGTTTTCCTCTTCATTTTAGGTTACCACATTACATGCTTTTCATAGAAACACCAGCTACTGCTTGTTCAATTATCCTTGTACAATATTTTCCTTCTATAAAATCCCACAGAAGCATTTCATCTTTTCACTGGTTGTTTGGAGACCTCTTGTATGTGATTTTTCTTAAAGGTCTGTTTTGCCCAGGTATAACCTATAGTTTCTTCTACTGCTTACTTATGGGAAAGAACTACAGGCTAACTGTGAACTATGCACAGAATACTTCTTGGTCTGTATGTATCTGACTAGCACAGCTACTACACATTACTTTTGTCTTTTAAACACAGAGAGTAAACATCTCTTTTACAGATAAAAATTATCAAACTTCTTACTCAGCTGTATTTCCATGGTATATCCCTCCTTCCTTGAAATCTGCAGAGCTGTTTCCCAAGTCCCTTCAGCCTATAAAGCTCCACTGACAGTAGCTGTCTTTCACAGACCAGAAAATTTTCTCCCTGCAAACCACCAATTTACACATCACATAGGAAAGCTTTCCAGCTGGATACAGAAAACCCAAAACTCTTTCCTGCCTATTTGAGTCACTGATCTACTACTGGCTGTTGTAGAACAGGAGTCATGGGAAACTTTGCAGGTCTTGCTTCCCAAGCTCCTGGCAGCATTCATTTAAAGTACAAACTAATCAGCAACCTGATAAAAGTATCAACACCAATAAAACCCCTGAACTGACAGCTAATTGCCCTCCAAAAAGACAAGCCTTACTCATCTTTGTAAGTCCGTGATTTCAAAGGATGTTTGCCAAGAACAGGAGAGACTGACTAGAACACCAATGGTTGATGCTTCCCTCTTTACAAAAACATCCATAAACATCAAAATCCTTCCTGACAACTGCACAAGTTTACATATTTAGAGAATCTTATCAAAATACTATCTCTATACTGACTGCTCTCTGAAGGATTCTAGAAGTCTGGTAGTCTTCATCTAGAAGTCTGTACAACTGATGTCAACAGTTGAGCTAATTTTTTTCACTTGTATATGAAGAAGACACATAAGAACAGACACAGCTGTCATCCTGAATGAATGACACAGTGGTTAGCTGGAAACAGGAACCAAGATAAAAAAAGAAAATATTACAATCACAGCAGTTATACACTGGAAAAGGGTATAGGAAGAAAAATCAGTTAGACTAAAGCCCCACAAGACAGTAAAGACAGTTCTTACAAGAAACAGATGCATTCTGGTCACAAGGCAACAACTTCTAATTTTAAGCTTCAAAATTCTAATTAAGGCTCTAAAATATGCAGCAGAACACAGGTATTTAAAAGCTGTCCTGTGTCACAAAGATATGTTGATGTCTCTCAAGATTAAGTTTTAAAAGATAGTGAAAATCAATGTTCAAACTTCCAAAATATTAAAGGCTTTAACAGAACACATATTTCAGGATTAAGTCAAAGTTATCTAAAATAAATACCATTTTTGACAAAACCCAAGTATTTGATATTCATTCCCCATTAACATTTTTCTGACCCAGAAACAATCTACCCTGTTTTCCAGAAAAGTGTTTTTACATATACCTTGCTAACCATCCCCTTTCTCAGAAGAGATTAAATCTCATCAGCACTGCCATTCTGCACAGCCAAGAGCTGATTACATCTGAAGCAACAAAATATCTAAACACACAGAACTTCCTTTAAATTAGCCCCATAAATTCTACATAAACAGCACCTTACATATCAAATGCTGAAGGCAACCCGGAAAACAGTTTATAGGAACAACCCACCTTACTGTTACCAAGCCAAGTTTTAAATCTTTGCAAAAGTACATGAGATTTTAACTAGACTGAAAGCCCACTACTTAAAGCCCAAGCTAAGTAAAGCAAGCAAAAGCAGGGGAAGGGCAGCTGCCAATTTCAGGGGTTTTTAAAAAAAAAAAAACCAAAGCAAAACATACATCTTGGCTTTTAATAGCATGAAATCTCCATTTATCCTCCTTGCTTAAAAATAAGTGTTTCAGAAGGACAATTACAACCAGAAAAAAAATTTATGGATAATAGTGACTTGTATATTGTGAAAATAAATGCTGCACATGAAGACAACACACAATATTGCAATACCAATCTCTTTGTATCCAGCATAGAAAGGACTCCAAAAATTCTGACCTTCAGTTTCTAAAAAAGGACAACTAGTTTCCATGAAAAATAGAAGGCAGCCTACCAAGAACAGCACTATCCAAAATACAAAAGGAATTTAGCTCATACACAACTTCTCCAGTAATACCTTCAGTGCAATAACACAACAATGGTCTTCAAAATATATTTTTAACTGTTCATTATAGTGTAGGAAGATATTTTCCAATGCACCCAGAGTTTCCAACACATACACACATTCTGTATGAAATACTGTTAACCACACTCATTCTCATGTATCATAACTGCTTGTATATGTGAAGGGCACAAGATGAAACCAGGAAATGTAAAAATGGAGACAGAAAACCGTAAGTTGGTGAGAGGTCATTTGCAGATCTGCGCAGATAAGGACATGAACCTTCACACCTCTGGGTTACTTCTACTCCAAACATTACCTGTTTTCAGAGAAACTAAGTGCTTAATTATAACCCACTGCTCCATCATCCTACATACACAAGTAAAGGCAGCACAAACAGAACAGAGATGCTACTTTCACACTGTATGAGACCTACATCACCCAGCAGGATCCTTGTGTGACAGACTAAAATAAACAATACAATAGGCACTAAAGAACCTTTTAAAACTAAGTTTTGGCCCTCTTCAGTTGGTAGTTCCAGAACTCCAGGAAGCACCTGCACACCTTTGTTTAAAGTACATACTAGGGACATATCCGTATCATTTCATATTACTTGTGGTTTAGAGTTTTATGGAAGAGTTGTTTGACTTCTGATTTGCAGTTGAACTAGCAGACTTTATACAAGCAGGGTATTCTGGTTTGCTTGTTATTTGAGTTTAGTGCTTTGAAATCACCTTTTCAGGCAGACAAATCCATGCTCCAAATTTTGATATGAAGCACTAACAGTTTTTGTTCAGTCTGTTAAAAACTTTTTGTTCAGATGAGGATTTTTTCCCCCAAGACCTTTCATCATTTATGCAAACACAGTATGTTTACAGTAAGGTTTCCTAGACTGTAGCATGGCTGAAAAGCAATACAGAAACAGCAGTGGAGGTAAATTACTGGAAAAGGAGCTTCTAAATCTAATCCCTCTGACAGCCTGCTGCCTGATGCTTTCTGCAATTTCAAGGATAAACTCATTCCTTACATAGATTAAGAGTTGTTGTTATGAAAGTAAACAATACAAAGTTCTAAATTAGCTGTACTTCATTAGGTGACTAAAGAAATCTTATGTTTTCCACATAGAGAGAAAACCTCTCATAAAGGACAAAGTTAAATTAAACTCAACTGTTCTATACAGTTCTCAACTGTATAAACCCAGACACAACCTGGTGAATCAACAAATATGGAATGCTACAAGTATCAGGCTTAATTTCATCCCAGTTAAAAAGCCAAAGAACATCTATAATTCAGATTGCAATACTTAATTCATATTTTGCTTTTTTATCTTCTAAGTTATCACCAGAAAAATGGTCATACTAGAAGGACCTCATCTTAACACCTGCTCCGAGGTCAAACTGCCACAGTCTGGAATGTTGCTACGTTTTTCTCCCTAAGATTCAGAAATTCAAAATAGATGATGCATAATCTTAATGGAATGCAACAGATTTATAAGAAAATATATGAGAATTAAAAATGGCAAAGCCATTAAAGATACTTAAAATACTGCTTGTTAAATTCAGTCTAAAAAGCAGAGCTACTATTAGTTTACCTGTTGTACAGGGATACTGTATTTCTGATACTGATTTGCTTGTTTATCAAATACTGCAATAGCAGATCATTTTATACAAACAATATAAGACAACATAAATAGTGGCTTTAGAGAATGAAACAAAAAAAAAAGCCTGAATTAGTACCAACTATTAGTTAGAATATGTGACCTATTATTAGTAGTAAATAAAAAGCAACAATTGGAAAGCAATTGGAAAAAAAAAGATCTTAATGGAGCACACAGATGACTTCAGTGAAGACTAATCAATTAAACATTCAGACTGAAGAAAAAGGTGTTGATTTGGAAGATATGGAGATATGGAAGTACTGCCATTATTTTTAAAAGCTACCTTTTATTTAACTACCATTTTAAAAAATCCAATAAAACTGTAAAGTTAAACTCTGCCAGACTTAGCACCAGATTAAATTCAACTCTAAATTACAATTTTACTAATATTTTATTATTAAAGTTGCTGCTCTTCAAAATAAAGCAGTATCTCGAGAGTAAGAAGTCCATACCCCTTGCTTAAGGTGGCAAAGAAGCGTCCAGCTGAAGAGTATTCTCAACAGATGAGCTAAATGGACAGAGCACAGCATGTACATCCTATTTCAAATACTGCTACAAAAATCATAGCTCAGCTTTAACAGCCAATTGTACTGTATGTGAAGTATGGACGACATGTACTTTTCTCCAAAATTTTTCTTATAGATAGATATGAGCACTACTCTTTTCAGGAGTTACATATTGCCACAACGGACCATGTTACATTTACAACCACCAACTCTCTGTTGTTGTGCTGTAACAAAGAAAAAAAATCTCAATAAGCCTCTGCAGTAGTTATCATCATGTCTGATATTTTTCAAGTTCATGAAGCCCGTGTACATACATACGGTAGTACACACAAGCTTGCATTTCTTCTTTCCTGCCTTAATGGGTTTTATACCCATATCACATTGTTTTCCTATCAGATCCACAGGAGAGGGATTCAATGAAGCTGTATGATAGAAACCACTGGGATGTGTGCTTGAGAGTCTCCTCAGACAAATCAGTTTACATGACACTAGCAAGAGGCAGTGGCAGTCTAGAGGGCTTGCTTTATAATCTGCAGAACACAATAGAGCCATGCTTGGAGAGACCTGGATGATACTTAACATAGATCAAGCTACTAAAATAAAGTACAGCAGAAACGTAAGATTAATACTAGTGTCTAATTCTATGGATGACATACAGACTGGACAGAAATTCAGTTTAACAATTAAAAAAATTTCTCTGTTTTATTTCTAACTTGAGTGCACAGTCTAAAGTCAACAGAAAGGCCAAGGAACCTCATCTGCATAAATCATAATATTATGATTAATCACTCTAGGGATAGATGAAAAATGTAAGAAAAAATCTGTTTCTCATTGATTTTAATTAAGAAGAAATAAATAGCTGAAGTATAGTTATTTCTGCCCCTCCCTTTGTCAGGATCTTTCACAAAGAAATCAAGAAAAGGGCTGTTTTGTTTTTTTTTCTTTTAAATGTAAGCGCTAACATACGAATTAATAGAATGACAAAAGAACAACTTCAAAATACTTATACTCAGTTTTAAAACAAGCAAGTTTCAATTTAATGTTATGTCTTCAAACAAATCCATTTAAACAGACATTATTCCTGTACAAAATCAAGATAATTATCTCCAAACCAGAAACGATTACACTAGAAAGGGAGGGACATAGTCCATTTAAGCATTACTTAAATGAAACACATCTTTCTCTAGAAGTCTTTCAGTAAATATGTCAGTATTTTGCCACAGAGGTTCAAGCCCCGCCTGTACTTATCATGTCAGAATCGTGAAGCCCAAGTTGTCCTTTTAAGCTGCCTGTAATTGGATGCCTACATGTGCTTTGTACTATCCAGCACCGATACTTCCCTCACGCTTCCAGACCAGGTGGCGCTGACACAGCTGCACTACAAACCCAACACCCCTCCTTCGGCCGGAAGCAGGCAAACGTCCTCACATCTTGGTAACCCAACAACACGGGGCTTGGACTAGACGATCTCCAGAGGTCCCTTCCAAGCCTAACAACTCCGTGATTCTGTTATCATCCGTGGCCGCTCCAGCTCTGCCATGAATGAAGGAAGCCCTCTTCCCCATCAGCTGTTTCTCCACCAGGAACGACTCGCCTAAGGTTCTCCCTTGCACATCTCCCAGACCATCCTCTCCCTCTCCAGTCCTCCTCCCGGCTCCAAAGGACCACCAGCTACAGACACGGCCTGGTGTCATTGTCTCTCGCTCTCCGCCACCCCCTCTTCCTCACCCGTCCCTCCTCCCTCACCGCTGCCTGTCACCTGCTCCCTCCCCGCCGGCCGTCTGCTTCCAGGTCAACTCAGCTCAGCTTCGTG
Source organism: Acrocephalus scirpaceus scirpaceus (assembly GCA_910950805.1). Taxonomy (NCBI): domain Eukaryota; kingdom Metazoa; phylum Chordata; class Aves; order Passeriformes; family Sylviidae; genus Acrocephalus; species Acrocephalus scirpaceus. The sequence continues at coordinate 91,963,240 of OU383773.1, forward strand.
TCTGCCTATTCATCCTGCGAGTGGGGAGGAGGAGGAGGGAAGGAGGAGGAGGAGAGCCCGGCGGGCGCCGCAGCGCCCTCGCCGCTGCTGTCAGCATGGGGCCGCTCCCGGCGAGGGGCGATGCTCGCCCGCAGCCCAGGGCGCCCACACCTCCGGAGGGCTGTGCTGCACGACTCAAACCTGTGCCACGGCTCAGCCCGCAACCCTACCGCCCCCGCCCCTGCCCCTTCCCTGCCGGGCAGCCCCTCTGGCTCATGTCCCTAGAAGCCCCACAGCCCCCCCGCGACACAAACGCGCAGAGGCAAAGCGGGCCCCGAAGCGCACCCCGACCTCTGGCCGCCCCCTTCCCTGCCCGCCCGGGCTGCGCCTCACCTAGTGCCACCTCGCAGGCTTTGCGCAGCTGGGAGTGATGCGCCTTCTTCACCTCCTTGTCGGCCAGGATCTTCTCCAGGGCCCGGGTCAGAAACATGTTTTTCGTCTTCTTCCCTTCATACATGGGCGCGATCGAGCCGTGAGAGGAGGAGGAGGAGGGTGGAGCGGAAAAGTGAGAGCGGGGCACCAGCCTCTCCCACCGGGAGCGCTGCCAGGGGCCGCGGCAGCCGCGGGGGAAGGGCTCCCTCGCAGGGCGTCCCGACACCCGCTCGGCGGCTCCCCCGGGGGAGGCTGGGGTGGGCCCGGGCGGCGCCGACAGCCAGCCCCCGCGGCTGAGGGAAGACGAAGCCTTCTCCTCCCTTCTCCTCCCGCCCCCGATGCGTGTGTGCGCGGACGGCGCCCGTCAGTCCCCGAGCCGCCCCCGGTCCGCGCCCGCCTCCATCAGCACCGGCGGCGGCGGCCGCAGCAACAACCTGCCCTCGCCATGTTGGAAGGAAGCGACGTCAGGGCCGCAGCCGGAGCGGGAGGAAGCGGCGGCCGTGTCCCGGGAGGCAGGGCGGGCGGAGGGAAGCGGGAGGGCGGGGGGCGCTCGTATTCTGCCCGCCCGCGGCCGCGCTACAGGTGGAGCGGAGCCGCGGGAGGCAGCGCAATGGGACGCACGGAGATGGCCGCTGCCACCTGGGAGTTGGATGAGGAGGAGGGGCAGGACTTCCCTTCCGGGCCACCAGCGCTATGAGGTGGAGGAGGAGACAGAGGAGGAGGAGGAAGGCTCCCCTAGGATGCGCCACCTGCCCCTGAAGGGCATGCTGCGCCGGGGCTGGGGCAAGGGGCCTCGCTGGAAGAGCAGCTGCCCTCCTTCCACGGCCGCCGCCTTCCCTGACGAGAAACGTCCGGGGTTCCGGCTCACAGGGCAGGGAGCAGAGAGCACCCCCGGCCCCGAGGGAGGGAGAAAAGACGGGAGAAGCGCGTTAGGGCGTGGGAGGTGTCCGGGCTCCCCGGGGCGCTCCCTCAGCCCCTCCCCGCCTGGTTCTGTAGCCCTGCCCTCATCTCGCCTCGGGCGCCGAGGAGCGCTGCGCCTGCGAGTTCGTGTGGTGCGTTTTCCTTACCGCCTGCATCTTCTCACTAAAACACTGTCGTCCCGCGTTTCTTCCCACTGCACGTGCACTAGGAGTACAGAGCATTGAAAAAATAATAAAAAGCTCAGGTCGACCCTGCCTAACTGGTAAGCAGCAAAACCGTAACAGGGCCGCTTTTGTACTCAGGAGTACAACAGTATTTAAAAGTCGAATTTGGCGCTAACTGAAGGCAGGTCTGGTTTAGAAAAAATTTACCTGATAACAACAATAACAAAGAAATTATTAGAAATTAATCTGGAAATAAATGAGCAGAAGTTCTAGGTGTACCTTTCAAGCAGAGTGGGACAAGGCTGTAGCATCAGTGTGCAGAAAGCAGGGATGGTTGTGGAAACCAGGGGGCATCTCTGAGGACAGAGCCAGCACTCTGCAGAGTTTATCCCCAGCAAGCCTTTTCAGTCTGTTCTCTGTTCCTGTGGTTCTGGTGTATCAGTCAGATACAACCTTTGGAAGTTAATCCTGACACCTTCCTCATGGAGCATTCAGCAAACCTTCCCAGTCTTTTCTTTATTCCTGTGGTCCTGCTGTATCAGTCAGGAACACAACCTTTGGAAGTTAAACCCGACGCCTTCCTCCTGGAGCATTTGAGAGAGTTTGCCCAGGCTGTCATTCTGCTGTGCTCAGGCCTTGTAAGGAGTTTATTTGAACACCTGTTTCCTTACCTACAACAGAGCCATTGTAGCTGCATTAGTAAAGGTACAGTGATCTCAGACAGCTGATGCTGCCCAGTGCTGTTTAACCCAGTTTCCCGAATGAGAAATTATTTGTGCCAAAATGACTTGTTGCCTTATGGGTATCTCTGTTTGGTTTTTTAAGAAACACAGTGGCCCAGGGAATTCTGATAAAGCTAGAGGTGAATGCAAGGCCTAACTGTTTGAGCAAAACACTTGTTCTGCTGAAACTACTTTATTTGTACCAGCAACTTCTTTTTGGTTATTGGCTCTTCTGCCACCCAACTGATAAACAATACAGAAAATATGAAGAGAGTGGGTCTGATTCTAGAATTATGATGGCTTTGTGAGAGGGTTAGAAGGTCATATCACCAAGCACATTGATTCCTGAAGAAAATATAGTATTCAGATTGTGTTGATTTATTCAAATGACTGTGTCTTCAGCAGCAAAATTGCTAAGTGTACCTGCATTATTTCTAGTAATTTATTTATGGAAAACCATTTGCCTGTTGGCTAAACCTTAGGGGTTTTTTTTGTTGTTTTTTTTTTTCATAGGTGCAAGTTCAGAAATTCAGATATCGAAATTACTTCAGTCTTTCAAAGCTGCGTGCTAGTGACCACATGGCAAAAATTAAAAATTTCCGTGAAGCTCTTGCTGGTAGGTTTGCACAAACCATTTGAGTCCAGATTCCCTTAGCCAAGTCAGAGCTTACAAATGTTATTTAGCAAATGGAGTTTACTATTGATTTTCACAGTCCATTTAGCAGAAATAGACTTGCAATATGAAGAAAAAGGGTATCTGTACGTAAAGAGCACTGAGCACTGCAGTTATCTGTTTTGTTCATATTAATGTCTATTTTCATATTCTGTACACAAGATAATTTTACGTGTAAAATGTGTTTTAGTTGAACATATAGAATTACTGCTGAAGTGTCTGGAGAAAAAGACCTGTCAAAAAGAAACTCAGTTCTGTGTCTTTCATTCCTGCTCTAATATGAGTGCTTGTTTTGGTTTGGGTATTTTTTAATGTGGTTTGAATCTTCAAATTCTGTTCCCAATTTCAAACAAGTGCTGCTGTGTTGATTCAAATTGGGACTTGGCACAGCTGGCAATCTACATCTACATTCTAGTCACGAGGCAAACACTACCTAAACTCTTCAACAGTGTAGAGCCTGCTTCTGAAGTTGCATAGGGAGATCTTATTGTAAATCACCTGTCCAGTAGGTTAACATTCAGTTTCATTCCCAAAGCTGAGTCAATAAGGATGGAAATTGCAGAGGAACTATTATATAAGCATTGGAGAGAAAAAGTCCCATGCCCTCATTTAGGGATAAGATATGAATGGTGATCAGTTTGTGTGCTGGGTCCCAGTGCTTTGAATAAAGTCAGCTGTTATGACAGCTTCATTTACTAGGTAAGCCAGCTATTAAAATAATGTTTGGTCAATTGTGAAAAGAGTTATGGACTTTGAGGAAGCTTCAGACCATAAGGAACATGTTTAACTCTTTGCTGATTACTTTAAAAGCTAGTGGCATATATCTAGTGAAAGGAGAATGAGAAAACTCATAAGAATGACAAGGTGAAGATTTAGAACATTTGTCTTACATGGATTCCTAACTAGAATCATTTAGGTTGGGAAAGACCTTTAATGTCATTGAACCTAACTGTAAAGCCAGCACTGCCAAGTCCACCACTAAACTGTGTTCTTAAATGCCACATCTATATGCCTTTTAAATACCTTCAGGAATGATGACTTAACAACTTCCCTGGGCAGCCTGTTCCACAGCTTGACAGCCTATTAAGTGAAGAAATTTCTATTAATATCCAAACCTCCCTTGATGCAACTTTGGAACGTTTCGTCTTGTCCTATCACTTATTACTTGGGAGAAAAGGCTGAGACCCACTTGGCTACTATCTTCTTTCGGGTAGTTGTAGAGTGATAAGGGCCTTGCTGAGCCTCTTTTCCTCCAGTTTGAACAATCCCAGCACTCTCAGCTACTCTTCACAAGACTTGTGCTCAAGACCCTTCACCAGCTCTCTTGCCCTTCTCTGGACATGCTCCAGCCCCCCAGTGCCTTTCTTTCTATTGAGGGGCCAAGAACTGAACACAGGGTTCAAGGTGTTGCCTCACCACTGCTGAGTGCAGGGGTCAGTTGCTGCCTGGTACTGTTGGCCACATGCCTTTGAGCTCCTTGGCCACCCAGGCAGACACTGGCTCAAGTTCAGCTGCTGTTGACCAGCTCCCTCAGGTCCTTTTCCAATGGGCATCTTTCCAGCCATGCTTCCCCAAACCTGTAGCACTGCCTGGGATTGTTGTGACCCAAGGGTAGGACCTGGCAATTGGCCTTGTTGCCTTGTTAAACCTCAAAAGGTTCGCCTTGGCCCATCAATTCAGCCTGTCCAGAGCTGCAGAGCCTTCCTGCCCTCTAGGTGATCAACACTCCCACCCAACTGGGTGTCATCTGCAAAGTGACTGAGGATATACTCAATCCCCTTGTCCAGATTGTTATTAAACAGGGCTGGGCCCGCTACAGAACCCTGAGGAGCAGATTGTGCCGTACGACAGCAGTGCCTTGCAAAGAAATCCAAAATGCTTGTTGTATACAGTGATTCTAATGCCTGAATTGTTTTGGTTTCAGCATGCAGATCTTTGCCTTGCTAGTAATTTGTCTCACTAGTAAATGTCTGACCAAAGAACTGTAATCCTCATAGCTGTAGAGATTCCTATTTGGTTGCTGAAGTACTGAAGATGTGGAAAAGGATTGTTATTGTTTTTTCTGCTCAAACTGCTAAGCCTGCTCGCAACATGACGTATCAAATATTAGAGTTGTCCAATCAAACCTGAGAAATGTTTTCTGTCCAACCTAAAAGAAGCATGTAGTATGTATGCCCTAAAGCATAAAACCATCACTGCTTTCTTGGAGCCTTAACATTTAAACTTAGAGCAGCACAAGAGAAAAAAGTGTATTTGAGAAACGCTGCAAAAATTACTGTCTCATACATTTTTATTTACCACTTAATTGGCGTATTCCAGAAGCTATTTATATTGTTTCATATATTTAAACTGTTTTGAGTGATAGACACTTGTTTAGTAAAAAAAGTGCAGAGAACTTTCCATGTGAGAGGGAACAATTAGCACCTGCTTCTGCTGACTTTATGTACTGCAATTGTATGTCGTGCTTGTCTGAAAATGCTGATAAGCTAGAACTAGAAGCCTTTGCTTAAAAGTCAGATGAGCAGTAAAAGGCAATAGTAAAAGTGCAGTTTCAGGCTTAGAAAAAGCTGGTTATTTTTGGCTGTTCTGCCTCCCAAAGGGAACTCTTTCACCTGTGTGAGCTTCCATCCACTTTCTTGAGTTGGTCCAGCTGTGTAACTGTGCTGTCAGTTCATCTGTTGATTCAGCCAAAAATCAGTTTTATAAGAAAGTTAGTTTTCAGTGGGATCAGTGAATTGATCAGACTTACCTGCATATTCAGTAAATCTTACTCAAGAAGGGGAGTGGGGAATGTGAGTGATGAGGAGGACTGCTGCTCATGGTGGCACTGGCTTCTTAAATCATCTTCAGCTTTGAGACAGCACAGTGATAATGAGACTGTGATCACTTTAAGCTAGAATAAGAAAGAACTATTACTAGAAGGTGCTATCCTTCTCGCTTCTACCTAGATGTTTCCTACTTCCTTTGTCAGTATAAGCATTTGCATTGCTGTGTGGTGAACTACGTGCTGAATTATGCTCAGAATTTAATTAGATTGAAATTAACCTGACAAGGAACAGACTATTTTGAATCCAGCTATATTTCATATCTCAATTCAGCAGGCAATATCACAGATGTTTGTGTTAGCTCAGGGGAATGGATAACACAAGCACAAGAACAAAAACACGAAAATAGGTAAGAAGAGGTCAGGCTTTTTATTTATTTATTTATATTGCAACAGTATTGGTTTATGTGAACTTAAAGTATGGTTTAAACTACTAATTTTAATATAAGTTTTCTTGATTGTTTCCATGGTGCAAGAGAGCACTCAGCCTTGTCTCTTCTCTGTATGTAACCCCATATATAGGATGGATGGGTCCATAGATAGGACTAGTGTACTCCTGCCACTGCATATGAACCTTTAATCGTGGTGGCTCACTTGTCACCTTCTTTAGCTCCAGTATAGTACTTTGCATCTGTTCCCATCCTGTTTTCATGTACCAGATGCAGATAATCAGTGCGTAATAGATCAGAGTCCAGATGGGTCTGACAGATGGAAACCTGGAACAGGAGAGAAGCTGTGATTATGTTCTCAACTGCAGGCACCTTGGTGGAGAAGTTTCCAAGATTTTTACTGAATGCATAAGATTTAACAGGTCTGCTGGTGGTGCTTGGTTGTATAATACTGAGGTACAAACCAAATATTCCTCTCAGTCCTTTTATGGACTCATAGGGCTGCCACCCTTGTAAGAATAGGTGAAGCATAATCCACAATGTTCAGTGTATCCACTATGCAAAGGATCACAGTCTGTCAACCAAACTGCAAGAGATACACTCACCATAAATGTACTTTAATATTTTAAGAGGATTTTTTGTTGTTTCAGGCTTTTTTTTTTTTTTTTAACATAAATTCTAGAACTGAGGGGGTCAGTCTGTTCATAGGGTGAGTATTCTAACAAGTTGCAGTAGATCCACTGTTGCACTGAATGAGAAAAAAAAATCAAGTGTTTGTTGGTAGAGGGAATATGCACCACTACGTAGGTTTGTTCCAAACATTTGTACAAAAGCATATAATACTGGAGTGACCAGTAAGGAAATAAACATCCATCACTGTGAGGAGGCTCTTTCAAAGTGACAAATTCATACCTTAAAGCTAAAAAGTACAGACTCTTGCTGTATTGAAATACGTTCCTGATACTACAGTTAAGTGAGGAAACATATTCCTAGCAAAGCATGCCATTTGTCAGTTTGTGACACGTAGGAAAAATGTCAGAGAGCAGTGAAGAAAAAATCCCACCTCTTGTGGTTAGTGGAATAAAATTTTAAATTGTGGCTGAAAACTGTGAGAGAATAGCAAAGGCTCCTGGCTGTAGCTTGAATTTACATGCTGGAAGTTATACCAGTGCATTTGGTGGAATATGATTCCTTTTCTAGTTCTTTTTCTGTGGGAATACATTTTCTTCTAGCCTACCTATAGAAGTTTTCAACTTGTGTTCTTTCTTCTGCATGTTGCTCCTGCTAACAGATGAATAATTCAGTTCCCAGCTTCCATGGCACCTCAGCATACTGTTCCCTGATACTGTGAATGAAGGAATATAAGTATCCATCTTACAGACAGAAGGAAATGCATTTAAAAAGAACTGGTCATACAGGGTTCTTAAAAAGTTTCTGCAGTAGTTTTCAAACTTAGGGGCCTGATTATGGATGTACAAGCCCTAACTGTCTGAAAAAAGTGATTTTCTGGGACACTTGGTTGAAGAAGAGGGTGCTTGTATGAATAGGTAATGAATGGCACATATTCACCCTGAACCAGGAACCTACTGTACAGTTATTATTGTATGTGAGACTATGCAAATGCAAAGTTAAATTCAAGCCAGTATAGTGACTCCTTCGTGATGGCAAATATTTCTGTCTCTAAATGACAAGAATATAAAACTCTGGGAATTTCCTGGGAGCCTTTGCACTGCAAAAGAAGACATTTGGAGAATGTATGGCAAATCTACCAAGAAGATCCGCTGATTTATTGCTTCTCCCAGCCAACTCCAGAAGATAAAATTGCTAAGCAACTATTATTGGATTCTAAGAAGAAACTATTGAAGAGGAGGAAGTCACAGCATGATTGCCCTTTTTCCTGGGAGGTGCTGTCACTAACATTATGGATTTCCTGGATTTCTCTGTGTGGATGAGCCTGATTAATTAGTCACTTCCCCAAACACCTGTAATAGGAAGGACTGCTATAGTATATAGCTTGTCCCACATTCTTAATCTCTGGTGTTATTTCAAAAAATGGGAATAATCTAACAAATGAGAAAAGTAACAAATTTACTGAAAATTATATCTGTTCCACCTTTATATCCTGGCTTCAGTCTCCTGAAGGTCTTTGTGACTGATGTGACATGATCAGTGTAAAGCATGCTGAGTTGTCCTACAGATTAGTAATTAAATAGCTTAGATATTGGCTGCATGAGGCATTAGTCTGAATCTAATTTTGTTACGCTGGATGCCTCTTTTCCCCTTGATCTGAGGTGAATTTTCACTGTAGCACTTTAGAACTTGAGCGTTTTTAAAGGTTTATGCAGATGTCTTTCAATGAGCTGCTAATAAAGAAAAGTTGAAAATGGAAGTTGAAAAGAACAGTTGAAAATGAAAATCAACTGAGAAAAGTTGAATGGAATTCAGCTGGAGAAAAATATCCCTTAAATCTCTGGGTGGGGAAGTCAAATGAATAACATGGGTGGTTTCCAAGTATTTTAATATCTGTGTTGAAACACTTAGATAGAGAGGTCATAAAAGTCATGTGAATTAAGGTGAGAAACAATGAGACTGAAGCAATAACCACTTTTAAATGCCATGAAATGAGCTTTGAATCTGCCTGATTGTTTCCTCCAGCAACTGCAGTGGGCCATTTCCTGTCAAAAATGCAATAACTGATGTTTGAGCATATACTTTATAAATTGTGATCTTCATGACATGAATGAAAGATTTTTAATATGAATAACTTGAAAGATAAAATTGAATGGAAGTTGTGGATGTTTTTGCCTAAAAGAAAGACATTAAAGAAGCACTGGAGTGATTCATTCTAATGTGCCAGTTAGCTAACTGTTTGCTAGGTGTGTGCTCACTCATATATTTTTACAAGACATTTTGAAGCACCTGCAACAATTTTGATTAGGCTTGCATTATGTTCCTAGTTTCAAGTCAAATGTCACAGCTGATGTGCAATCTGGATCCTGAAATACTGAAGTGACTGGTTCACAGCATGTATGATGGATGGTCCTCCATGACATTGAAAGCTGCTGCTGTCTGGGTTTTGATCCTGGCAGACCTGGAGTGTTAAGTTTTGATATCTGGAGGTTTATATTGTGTGCTGTTTCTTTGGTTTATAATTTTAAGTCTTTCTATACAGAAGTATGGACAGTGGCTATCAGAGAATTTTGCTGTGCCACTGGTACTATTGAAGTTCAATTTATAATTTTTGTAGCTAAGAAAGTCAAACAAACATTGTTAGGCTGGTACAAATCTCATTTATCATAGTTTGTGAGACATGCAGCAGATAGTTCTACAGCGCCCTTATCATAGATACATAACAATACAAATCAATGCTAATGATAATCCTTAGGGTCTTTTATATATACCTGAACCAAACTTACTTCCTTGGCTAGCTCTGGGACTAGATACATTTAGCAATAACAGTTTAGCTATATTTATTTAGTAGCAGATTATAGCATGGAGTTTGAATTGGTCTACTTTGTCTACATAGGATGAGGGTCACACCTCTGGATTGCTGCATCATCCTTAAAATACTCCCCTGACAAACCACTTCTATTCGTTAGTTTCTCCTTCCTGAACTTTTCGTGGTTTAAACTCTTGTAAGAACATTGCTTCTCTTTTGCTCACCGTTCTAGAAGAGAAATAATGTATTATTGTGCAGAAGGATATAATAACAAGGATATTAATGTGCACAAATGGCATGAACACAGATCTAAGAAGGATGCAATATGGTGCAGTTTTTCAAAATGAGGCATGCTGGCAGTAAGCTGTCTCACATGGTCAGTCCAGGTGTGGACCCTTAGAAACCAGAACATTCAGCATAGGCGCCCAGAATTTCTGTCTATTTTGTGGCAGCAGTATGTATGGCACCTTCAAGATAGCTGCCTCAATCCTAAGGCATAATAATTCATGGAGAAATATTTAAAGGAGGGTACACAATTGTGCCTTACTTTATAATAGCAATTTGAGGTATTTATGTTGCATAATATGAGACCCTATCAGATTTTTCCCCAAGTCTGTGGAGGTTTAAGTTCCCATTTTCACTTTTTTTCTGTGGTGCTGTATCAAAGGTAGAAGATTAAAATGCAAATTTGCTTTAAATTCCCCATGTACTGTATAAGAATGAGGTTGTGTCCTTTGAAATAGGTGTGAGCCCTCTATGGAAGCTGACTGTGCTCTGGTTTAAAAATCCAAGAGATAATAGCAATATTTTATAGGCAAGCTTTGCATATTTGTACACATTTGGTAAATGTGGTCACTCTGTGAAATATAGTATTAAAAGTCTGGTGCATTTGCAAACATAAATTTTATTGCAATAATTGCAAAAAATATTAATTTAAAAATCACAGAATACAAAAATCTGTAGTCACTAGTTCTGTGCATAAATTCTGAGGTTGCTTTTACTACATCATTTACTAGAAAGTATTTATTTCACACGTACAATTCTGATAAATGTTTTACCATCAACCTGTGACTGCATTTTATTTTACTTGCTCATAAAAAACTCAGAGTGAGTTTTCTTTCTAATGAAGGTATTGACTTTTGCAAGAAGATTGGTTTTGCAGTGGGAAGCTGAAAGAGGTTATAGCTTACTTTGAATATTTGTTTACTAGTCTCCATTACTGATAATTTGCATCAAACATGGGGTTCTTATACATTCTTATAAAAATAAGATAACATTTTCACTTTAAATATCAGAAGCAAGAAAAAGAGATAATTAACAGTCAGAGACTGACTGTTTACAGGGGTGTTTACTATGGATTCAGCAGGCAGCTGACATCCAGGCAGCTGCTGGGGTAAAATCCACAAGGTCTTAACAACCCTGGAATTTGCTATTTTCAGTGACAGCTTTGGAACTGCCCTATGATAGAATCTAAATACTCTGCATTGCTTGATTATTCAGGTACTGGTATACTGTGTGTCTTTGGTATTTTCTGTATTCTGTATAATAGCGTTTGTTTGACTTCTAAAAAATCTGTCCAGGAAAAAAAGAAGAATTCAGCAAGCAGCTAACTCATTAGATTAGTGTTAGATGGCTAATTGTTATTTATGGGAGCTCTTACATTTTTTGGCTTTATCTCCACCAAAATAAAAGGACAAGAAATGAAATGTGAATGTAGAGTAACAAAAAAAGCAGGTGGGATTAAAAGAGACATGAGAGACAGAAAAGGAGAAGCATTCATGGTCCATAGCACCTGAAAGATGCCAGGCTTCACTTGTGGTGACTGAATAAATTAGGCCTGCCTGCATTAAAGTTATGTGACAGAAATACATATACACAGTTTGCTGATTATGTGGACATTATTTCCTGTTAAATATTTATAGCTAAAATAAATTTATTTTTAAGACTTGTAGGCTGACCCTTGATATGCAAAACAACTGACATCTAATGAGTAACTCATGCAGGACCAATGGCACCAAGTCTAAGGTAGATGTGACCTGTCATCCACTACATCCTTCATTTTTCTGTACCAACTACAGAGGAAACCAAGTCGATTTAGTTTAGATAAATAGCTTTGACACAGAAGTCAGATGAGTTAAATCCCACTTTCAGAGCAGAAAGACCATGAAATTTTTCTCCCAGACAGGTGAAAGTTGAGGCCTGCCACCCCAGAGTATGAATAAAGAAAAACAGAAGGTGAATGGCAACATTGGTAAGTCTATAACTCTAACACCTTTTTGTTCTTTAGTATCCTGCATTACCATGGCCCAGCAGGAGGTACAAGAGTGCCTGTTTTTTTTTTATCTGACGTGTAAGAATGGGTAGATTTACTGGGATATCTCAGAAATCTGAAGTAAAGCTTTTGGCTGTAGGATTATTGCCACTTTTGTCAATATACTAACTGTGAAATATACTAACTGTGCTGTAAAAGGTTTGGATTTTTTGTATGTTGGTGTATGTAATTGTCAGGGAATACCTAATGTGAAGTACAGAGAGAGTTCATGGTTTAAGTATGTGAGCCTTGATATGTTATATTCTTTTGTATAACAAATTTGCAGAGTTTAAGGATTATTTATTTATTGTTCCTTTTTAAAATAGGTATTAGGCAAATAGACTGACTCTGTGTTAAAATAATTTCCCACACTGAATGGCAAGTAAAATGATACATAACCAATAGTTTTCACATTCCTTGCAGCCTTGACTCCTATACTTCAGTGAATCTGAGCATAAAGTGTGATTTAAATAGATACACATTGTCAAGATTTAGGGAAGCCTAAGAAAGGCTTCCTTAGAAACATTCCTGTGTAAGTCTCATCTCCTGGGTTGCAATGCTACTTTCTGCTTGGAATTTATTACATCTTTAATTTCATACTGTATACTGGTTATGCTGCAACTTTATCCTATTCAGCGATGGTATCAATCTGTTCTTGAAAAGCTGTGTACTTATGAAAGTGCATTGAAATGCAAGAGAATTGAGAAGAATTGTCATTGCATGGTGTTACGGGTGTTTAAAGGAAAGTGGAAGAAGAAATGCACTTCTACTATGCAGTGGGATCAATATTTTGATGAATTTTATGGCAAGCAAGGCTTTCCATAGAGGAAGCTTTTCTTAACCCTCTTTTAGTTTCCAGTGCCTTGTAGGAGCTACATGGTTCTTTTTACACTTATGCATGTTCCCTTGTGGAAATAGCCCCCAAATAGAATGCAGACAACTTCTGCTACTTCTGTATGGAATCCACTGCTCTGCTTCTTCACACAGCAGCTACCAATCTGGCTTGGCTGTGTTAGGCTTTATCCACATGTACAGCTGGAGAGGTAAAATACAAACTTGCATGGAGGGGAAAACACTGGTATTGCCAAGTAAGGTAGTAAGCAATACCAGATAGATACCTTTTACCTCTTTCTAATATGCACATACACCAAAAATTAATTATGTCACAAGGTCACTGAATATTACTCAACACTGTCCCCATGGGTGTACTCCAAAGGCAGGTAATTTTTTAGGTAAAAGAAGCTTGACTATGGGCTTTAACACCATCAGATGAAGAGAGAAGTGATTCTCTTTATTTTAGTGTCTGTCTCGTTTTCTGTGCTTGTTACTTTTAGAAATAATCCTGGCAGTATCTGTTTATTTTACTTATTCGGGATGAAGTTATTTTTATACTCCTCACAGAGTGTCATTCAATCTAAAATGATTAATCTTTGCTTGTTTGCCAATTTTTTTCTAAGTTTTGTTCTTCCACCTGTTTGTTTAGTCATTGATAGCTGTTCACTCTCCCAATGTATCATCTGACCGAGCAGCTCTGGATTTTTCAAACATCAGCATTATTCAACATTATTTTCTTTCATCTTTCTAAAGTATTGGTGCTTCAGTGATTTTATTCCTGGTTAAAAATAAAAATGCCTTTTTATACTAGTTAATTTCTGCTGCTCCCAGGGCATAGTCTTGCTACTTAATTTGGACTTTTCCTCTATTCCATGTTACAGACTTCTGTCCTTTGCCCTTATTTTTAGTCCTGATACCAAGTGAAGATAAAAAACATACTCCAAATGTCCCACTTTTGCTCTGTGCATTCCGAATTAGGCCATGAAGATGACACATACTGTACTTGGTATAGTTTTGGATTAAATAATGATTTTCCAATAATCATTTGTCTTCTGGGATTATTTTTTCCCTCATGTACATACTAACTATTAGTTTTCAAAAGAATGGAAATTGCTGAATCCAAAATGGAATTTTTAAGAAATCATGTTTTTGTGTGACCTTCAACAGACACCTAAATGGGAAAGAGTTATTCTTGAGCATATTCAGGCTTTAGCACCAATGGGTTGTTTATGATTTTCATAAAAGCAAAAGAAAAACAAGACAGTGATTCCATCAATTTCAAACAATCCTGTTTTTGATGGGCTGGGTGCCAGTGGATCTGCAAGCAGGCACACCAGCAAAGGAGCCCTTCCCTGGTGCTGTGCAGCGGGGCGTGAAATGAATAGGGACCTTCCTTTCACCGTTAAAACTCTGACACAGACTAATTTTTTTTTGAAAAGTGCAGTCCTGACAGCTGTGAAAACGTGATGTTCCTACTCTCAGCTCCAGAGGAGAGTGTTGTAGAAGATCTTCCCAATATTCATTAGCCAGTCTGCATCAAAACTGCTGTCTTGGTCTTTAGACATGTTTTCAGCAAAGTCTCTGCTGAGGCGTCTGCTGAAGGTTGCACTTATTATCTGCAGTGTTGGGAAGTGTGTATTTGACAGGTAGTGGACTGCATCCACTGGCTCTCTAAACAGCCTTCAGCATGACAGCAACCTCAAGTTATTTCTACTCAGCTTCTTGGAAAAATCTTCATTTCTCACAAAAGAAACCTCATTAAAATAAATACAAAAACTTCAAAAGAAAATCTTCAATGTGTGTAAGATCAGGGATTTTTTGGTCTTAAGTTGCTATTTTAAAAATGTAGTCCTGCAAATGGTTGATATATAGAAGAATTGTTCATGGGCTGAAGCAGTTCCAAAAATCTTGGTGCCAGTTAGTATGGGCCTGTAGGCTCCCCAGTGTTCTCCTTAAAACTTCCAGACTTTCCAGGCACAGTCTTAACACCCCTTTATTCACTCTGGGCAATGGTGTAGGACCTTCTTCATTGCACACAAGGTAATGAAAGCTTTCTGGGATGCAATACACATTTGGAGTAGGGGGCATAACCCCCTCGCACAGCCTCTGCCCTAATGTTCATAATAGCAAAACCCGACCTCTGAGCTCTGTAGGGTGCAGCACACAAAGTGCTTGGCCCATGAGGGGAGCTTGTAGATGGTGTGTCAACAGTAGTGGCAGGTAACCCACAGAGACACCCTGCAGCAGAAGTGAGAACTTCCTGTGTTGCAGCAGTGAAATAGTGTCAAAGGGCATTTAGGGAACTGGCCAGACAAGCTGAACTTGCGTGTGCTTCCAGCAGGCAGAGGAGAGATGCTGAACACATGCTGCCTGCTATCAGCAGTGGTTGCCAAGAATTGCAGCTACGCCATTACATAAACCATCACACAGTACACATTGTGCAGCCAGACACAGTGTTTGTGTGTGAATGGCTCTGCGTAGGTATGTGGTGAAGTTCACACATGTTAACAGGTTAACGTTTTAAATTTAGTACCAAAAGTTAGGCTCTTTTATAGCCTGAAGTTGTCACCAACAGACAGTATTCACTTCTTTTTTGAAATGGAGGGGGAAAAATGGAGGTGCATGCAGCATGATAGAGCAAATTTATCCTGTTAGAGAAGGCTCAAGTACAGATTCTGTGTTGTCAAGGCCAAAGAGCAGCTCTGGTTCTCCTACAATATTAGTAGGCATGTCACTATTTTAACCCTTAGAAAACTGTCTGGCTCACAACAAAATAACAATAGATCTTTCCAAACCATCTCTATGCATGTGATAATTTAATTCAAACAGTGTAAAGCAATTAGTCTACATAAAGAACTTAAAATAGACAAAGCTGCTTTTTTTTTAAGTAGCCATTTCTAGCTCATTAGGCACAGAAAAATCCTTTACACTCAGCTTTTTGACTGCACTCCATCAATTCAGCCCAATCAACAGATTTTCTCAATCTAGAAACAAAGCAAAATGAAAGAAGGGAAATGAAACAGTGAAAGATAAGTCATCTCTGCTCAGCTTTCAAGGCTGCTATAATTTTTTTTTCAGTTATGACATGCTGAAAACAATAAGCCACCCTTAAACTATGGCTGTGATTTTAACAACTGCATTATTTTCAAGAAAATTGAAAATCCTGTTTTTAAAACACAACTTTATCCGACTCTTTTGTGTGTATGTATTTTCAGGCCTAACTTGCTATTCTGCTCAGAACTGGGAAAAAAGTCTCATTAATTGGTTATAAAAAAAAGACACTCCTCCCAGCACTGATCCAACCCGGTATGCAGAGGAATAGCCTGGCACATCACAGTCAGCAAAAAAGACTAAATCACCTGCTCCCAGTCATACCACAATATTTATTTCAGAAGCTGTTATCTATTATTTTATATAAAGTATATGCTTCTATAGGCCTGGGGGTAGTTTAAAATATTTCATTGTTATGGCTATTCTGCCACGTCTTTTTCAAAAAGGCCAAGCAATGCTAAAGTGTCGGGACTTTCAGAGCAGCCAGGACTGATGGAATATATTACCCACATTTTATGGCAATGGATGGATTTTCCTTGTCACAGGCAAAGTGTGCTTTCTGCGTGGCTGGGGACAGTGGCAGATTTTTTTAATTAACATTTGAATCTATTATTTATGAGTGCATTCCCTGATGTCTGAATCTGAGGTCAAGTCCTGCTGTGCTTGATGTGGTCTCTCACAAGAAGGCTTGAAAGGACCTCCACCGTACAAGTGGAGAGACCTGAGACTTTCTGCTTGACTGCTTCTGCCTGTCAGGCAAGGACAAGAATTCAGGGTCTAAAGATTTCCCTGGTCTCAGTGTCCTTGCCCCAAACATAATTTTTTAAGAAGAATCATGTGTTAGCTCACTGCTAGTTTCCAAACTTGCAGATGTTAATAGAAGACCTTGTTGTTAAGGCAGACCCTTTTGACACCAGGAGCAGCATAGGGCTGTGAATTTCTCACAAGCTGCTCAACCAGCACATGATGCTTGAGAGGACAGGCATGTCCAGCCAAGAAGTGTGGAAACCACTCTGGAGTTTTCCACTTCCTCCAAGATAGACCCACCAACAGCATCAGTACTCCTGACTTGGTGGTACTGACAGGGCCGGAAAACCGATCGATGCAGTCACTCAGAAGGCAGCAGTCTCCACACACAGCTTCCCTCCTACACAATGAAGAAGAAGGCAATTACAGATGTTTGGACCTGAATATTTTATCCTGAATAATTATGAGAGTCAGGCATACATTAAGCACATGGAAAATAATCTATATTTTCTGTGGACAGAAGGCTTCTAAATTTCCAACTAATTATTTTGTGCCACAAGCACTTTAAAATGTTTTTTAAGAAGCATACCTAATGCCACGGGGTTTATATTTAAAAAGTTTTTCTGTAATGTATTTAAATGTCTATTCTGGTTTTTTGTTTTCTACAGCAGAGCAATAGTTGTATCTCTATGCATCTGAGATAGTGTTCTGGTGTTTTACCATTACTGAAGAACTGCTTGAAGATGGTAATATGTGCCTTTTAGGCACAGAATTCAAAACCACGAACACATGTGTGAGACTGAATGTGATTGCTACAAAACAGTGAACTATAGAAATGATGTAGTAGTTTTGCACAACCAAAGGAAAGATCAAAGTGCTTACAAAAGTACTTATTACCCTACCCATGCTACCAAGTATCTTATTCTTTGATTGGTGCCATTAAAATGAATGTAAATATAAAAAGTGAAGGGATTGTTCAACAGAAATAAACTGGAGCAGTTGAATATTAATGTATTTTTCATAGGAAATACAAAGCTTTCTTCCCAACCTTAAGAATTAGACACAGTCTTGTCCACCAGTGGCTACTTTGTGCAGTCCTCAAGTAGGCAGCTAAATCTGCACAATGCTGTTTCCTATACACAAGTAGATATAAATCTGGATATAAAGGCTCTGGATATAAATGCACATTGGCATTCAAGGTCACTTGGATTCTTCCAATTCAATTTTGGAAAAGGTATAGCAGTTCTCAGAAAGGAGCTGCAGTTTTCCATAGTGACCAAATACACTGACCTTTCTGAAGCAACTTCTGGAAGATACACAAGGAGCTTCATCCATCGGCAGTGGTCTTTATGCAAGGTTTGCAACAAAGCTTAATACTTTTTTGACCTCTAAAAGCAATTTTTTATCTATTTATGAATGATGATTTAATACTTGTAATACTTGTTGAAATGTTTATCATGTAATGTAATACTTGTTTTTGGGAAGGGTGACTTGAAGAGGAATGGACTTGTTTCCTTCCGATTAATTAATCTCAGAGGTTTGTTTATAAAAATTAAAAGCTATTAAAAAAAAGAACAATGTTGTTTTCCAAGTTACAGAAGTGGTTGTAATTATTCTATCAATAATCAATATAAGTGTAACTTCTGGATTTCACATAATCACTATATATGTGATTTTGACTGCTGGGTTACTAAACAGTGTTTTGTTGTTCATGTACTTTTCTTGTGTTGAATGATAAATTATACCCATGATCATAAATTCACTTTTCTCAAAACCAGCTTTTAATTCTGTTGTCTTGTAGTCAGTAAAAATTGCTGAAAAGTACAAAGGGAAGATAAGCAAGCCATTATAGAAATAAAAAAGAGCTGTTCTTGAGAAGTAACATAAGTCACAAAAGCTGTATTATTTCACATCCAAATAGCTGGTTGCCATTAGTCTTCTCCTTATGGTAAACTATTCCATTTAGAATCACTCTTTTGCTGAAAAATTATCTTAAAAAATTTAATTCAGGAAACAGGGTTTATTCTTTCCTGGTGACTGTCTTTCCACCACCTTTAATGACCCTGAAATTAAAGGGCTTAGAGACTGTTTACATTTGTATTCAGCTATGGGGCATTAGGTTACCCTGCACAGGTCTTCAAAACTCAGCTCAGAGTTCTCAGTTGCATGTCATACACAGTATTCAAACAGAGTCCATCCATGTACTAGTGTGTAGCTTTATTCATGGAAAGAGTTTGATATCAAGTACTTCTAAATGTCAAAGTTTCTTAGATAAATCTAAGAATACTAGCAGTTATTCCTGCCCAAAAAGGTCAACTAGGTCTAAAATGTTAGGTCCTTTTGGTACCTAAAGGAGGATATTTGTTTGTTTCCCTTTCTTATTCCAAGAGTTCAATTACTTTTCATTACCAGTGGAGTTGTAATAGTATGAAAATAAAGCTGAAATATTTCACGTGATGAACTATTGGACTGTGAGCAGGAATCAAATAATCACATAAGAATCTGGTTGCTCCTGGTCCATGCTTGTACTGTAGCAATTCAGAGGTAAATTTGCCTCATGCTAATTAGACATCCTTCACCCATTCTCTTCTTCAGTCTCTTATGTCTTTGGAGTAAGTTCAATCTTTTCACCTAAATTCAGAATAACACATAATGATTGGTGCTAATCATTTATACCGCTATCAAGGCCATCGGTCAGGAATCTGTGCATAGCAAAAGACAGTTATTACTGTCTTCAAAATATTTAATGGTTATGGTCATAAGCATTTGGAAATTAATATTTTGAGGGATTCTGTCCCCTAGATGTTTAATAAACCAGAATAAAAACTTATGTTATTCAAACAAGACTGAATTAAACAAATCTGAACAAGCCTTCAGAAACTTGTGTAAAATAAACACATTTATTAACAAAATGTTAGACAAATAGAATGCAATTCTGTCATCTTTGCTCACTGATTGCCTTTTGCAATCCTGAAAACAATGATATACTTAATTAAATACAGTACTTCCTTTATAAGACTTATAAAGATTGCCCTTTTGCTAAGTTCAAGTGCCTACTTAGAGAGGATGTAGGTTTTTTTAAATTCCCCATCCCTAGTGTCAGGAATGTTTTACAGGTAGGTAAACATACTTGAACTAAAGTTTTAACACTTAAGTAAAATATGAAGAATACATCAAAAGTCTTCGACAATTTTATTAACAGATATGTGTTTTAGTTTATATGTAGTGGCATAAGATTAAATTCAAAATTCATAAAGTAAAATATATGCTTCTGCAGATATAATAAGATTTAAAAAATAGTATTTTAAAAGTACTAAAAATCCCACAATATGTTGTTATCTTCTCTGTGCTTTCATTATTCTTTCAAACATGGTGCTCATTCACTTTATTTCAGCTGTAAGGCTTCTACCTTCACCTCTGGCTCACTTAAGAATCCATTAAAAATTTATTAATTCCTTAAAACATGCAAAAAAATACATCTTCCAGGAAGAAGAGCCACATACACAAAGAGCCACAGAAGTCACTGCAAGAATATTGATAAATAAAACATCAGTTAATTACAATTTAAGGCTAAATCCTTGGCTGGTGGAAATGGGCAGTCACTGTCTACAGCAGAGTCCAGATGCACCATTCAACCTTCAAGTTCCAAGTCATGGCAAGTTGCTTTGTCTCTCCATAAAGCAGAAAATTATCTATTTCAATAGTATTTCATTATAATTCTTACACATCACTAGGAAAGTTATATTTTCAAAGACACTGTGTTGATTTTGAGTCCACTCCAATTATATGCATTTGAAAGTAGATTTCTCTGAGCAGTTAAAAGAAACCTTGGTTCAAATCATTGCATAATACGAAAAAAAACCCCCACAAAAGTGCATATATGTATGTATGTACGTATACACACAGAAGGAAGCCACACTGCCACTTGCAGTGCAGCCAGCTACCACTATAAGGCATTTATTGCTGTAGATACAGACCTGTGTTGGGTCACAGGGTATATTTACATGAATGTAAACTTTATCCCTTG
This sequence comes from Acrocephalus scirpaceus scirpaceus, assembly GCA_910950805.1. Taxonomy (NCBI): domain Eukaryota; kingdom Metazoa; phylum Chordata; class Aves; order Passeriformes; family Sylviidae; genus Acrocephalus; species Acrocephalus scirpaceus. Next base: position 91,983,753 of record OU383773.1, read on the forward strand.
GTTCGAGAGACCCCATAGGAAGTCTTCATACTAGGGAAAGGTACATGGCCCGGAACTGCCTGGAAGTGGCACTTTATTTCAGGACCAGCCTCACTAAAATTGCAGAATTAAAGTTTTGTAGGAAAAAGAAGAAACTATTTTGCACCAAACTGGTAACTAAGTTAGTATATCAACTTTATGGACTTTAGAAGAGCAGATGTTGAATGATTTTTTTTCCATTTTCCACTAAGTTAATTTGGCAGAAACAATATCACATTTCCCATTTGCTTCTAGAATTCTGAAGTGGCCAAACTTAGAATGGCAGCTGAACACACTGAAAGGCATCAGCACTAGGAGTAAAATGTTTACTTCCAGCCCCTAGAAATCCATCTCAATGACATTTCTTCAGCAAGTGATGAGTTATATTTTTAACTGCAAGCATGGTCTCTGTGCAGGTTGGTTTGATCAGTGTTTCGGGAAGCAAAAATCCAAAATGGCCAGTGTCACGCAGCTCGAATGCAAATGCATACGGGATGCCATTTTTGTAGGCCCAGTCCATAGAGCTGCCAGAACTCACATCTGCAAGAGGCAATTCAGAGAAAGCATTAAAAAATGTTAAATGCAGGTCATGCTGAAATCACCAGAGGGTTCTCCTGGCATTTTGTCTCTGGGACTCAGTGAGTATACTTGCAACTCCAGCTGTTGCTTGCCCTGATCCTGAACACCCTTCAGAGAACAGCATGAACACCCAGCACCTGATGAAATGTGCTCAGCACAATATGGATTAGACCCTTCATATTCATAGGAAAAAATATTGTAACTGTTTTGTGTAAAGCAAAACTTTAATAAAAAAGAGTCTCTAGAATAAAGCCTCAAACTGTTCTTGTCCCCATGTGAGCACAGCCTGAAGCTTTCCTTCCACAAAGATCTCTCATCTGAACTGGAGAGCTCCTCATGCTCCTAGGTATAAATTGGGTTTTTTAGTGAAAATTCATTTTCAGTGAAAACGGGGAAAGTTCATAAAGTAATCTGCCATCTTCTTTTAAAAATGCTTTTAAAATTCTTTTCATTTGTCTTACTTTCTCAGCATTTCCCCACAGCATGAGAGCATTTGCATAGGTGGTGTCTAATATTAAACCTTCCTGAGGAAGCGTGCTGCTTATGCTTTCGTTATGTCCATATGCTGATTCCCCAAGACACACTATTTTATACAGATACATCTCTCATGTGACCTGCTGTAATCTATGCAATTCTGACATTAATTCACACTGCTTTTCCTTTGGCATAGTGACTGACTGCAGTGTAATGAGCACAAGATGATGACTATGCTGTGAGATGGAGGCCCATGCTAAGTGGAGCTGTAGCTGAAACACAGCAATGGCAGAAGAGACACAGGAGGTTACTTGTGAAAAGTCTTTAGCTTTTTACTTTTTCAATGTCTGTTATCGTTAGCCACAGCATTCCAACCTCAAGGTTTCAGTAAAGAAAAAAAGTGTCTTGTTAAAACCTGTTGAAGTTCTTCTTCTTTTACCTCTCTACAGAGAGCTTGCCTGACAAATGCTGTTACAACTTAGTAGTGTATTTGCAGTATCTGATAAAGATACGGTTTTTAAGACCTTCGTTTTTCTTTTTTAAAAAAACATAGTTTTATATGGTATGAATATGTTATTTGCTGGCTTTTGACTCTCAAGTGCATTGCATTTTAATCTCTTTTATTGCATCAGCTGGGTTAATCTTACTGCAATCAACTGACTGGATCAATTGCAAAACTTTCTTCTGCCTTCCTCACAACCCAAAACTGGAACAAAGTTCACTTTAAATAGTGTTTGCATTCTTTGTCATAATAAGGGTATTCTTCTTATTGTAAGAAGGTCAAAATCACCAACCTGTAGAGGGAAACTTACACAAAGTGCTTGATGCAGGGCCATATCTGTATCTTACACCATAGGCTGACTGAAGAGCATTAACAGCATTATAGGCTGCTGATTCCTGGGGAGGAGAGAAAAATCAAATACATAAATTAGACTTTGAATTAAATACTGTATTGTGATTGGAACCTGAGTCAATGGATCATTGACCTCCAATGCAATGCTGTCTTCCATGAGTCTGTGGCAGCTAAGTTAAAATGATTGTAAAGGATAAATGTATTATTTCTTTTTAATAACAGCAGTTCCCTGAAAAGCTTGGTTTGGTATTTTCATGGCATAAAAGAGCTCACTGCACATGAATGATCAGATGCTAAGTATTTGTAATTATAGGTATATATGTCAATTTAGCAACACGACGAATTTAGATGACACGTAAGACCATGAGATAAAATAATCTCCTTTTTATGCAGTTTAAAAGCCATGCATGCATTTTCTGAAGATGAATTTCCCAGTTCACTAAACCTTGTCTCTGCTGGGCTTGTGAAGGAGAAATGATGTCTTGTTGACACAGTGGTTCAGTGAGCAGAGTGGGAAGAAGGAAGGAGACAAGTACTACTCCTGAATCTCTGATCAGCAGGTAAAAGTGTTCACTGCTGGTCTAACTTTCTCTAGGGCCTTATGACTGGAGAGCTCTTTCCTCTATTTCAAAAATGTGATTTCAGTCCTGTACAGGGAAAATCAGCGCCCGCATTGCAACAGTTTGCAGCTGAAAGGCTTTTTAGGACGTTCATCGTTCATCCTGTGAAACCAGAAGGCCTGGCCCATGGAAAATTCTGAGAGTCACATATGGATAGTGCATTGAAACACACAGAAAGGATGCACTTATTCAAAAGGAAAAGGAATATTACCCCAAAGAAAAGGATATTGATAAATATACAATGAAGGCTGGGAAAACACAGTCATGTCTTTATAGAGAACAGGAAATTATTATCTTTGGAGCTAGAAACTCTGGACTTTGGACCACTGTGTGAAGCTGCAATGGTTGTTTTAGTTGTTTTATTTCCTTGAACAGAAGGTTTGTTTGGTTCATGCAAATTTTCATTTACTCAGTCCTTACCTTGTTATTCATCAGGCACTAAATGAATACACTGGGGAAGGATTACCTTATACTTGCCTTTCCATTTATATGTTTTTCCTAACCTTCCAATTGTTTGCCCTTGTCAGGAGTTGGGATTCTGACTTAATCTTTGGTCTGACCCATGCAGGCTTTGTCAGTCTGAGTAGAGAAGCTAGAGAAAACTGCTTTAAATGTCATTCCAGAAACAAAATTAAGTTCATTTTCTCTTCCTGATGTGCAGGTAGGACTTTGGAGAGTATATTTTTCACAGTCACTTCTCTTAGCAAATGAAAGATCATATTTTTTACCCCACTACAAAAATTTGTTAGGCACAACCAGAATTTTTGTTTGTTTAGCAGAAGGACGATGGTGCTGGAGACTCTGACATTTTCAGCTTGACCTCTTGCCACCTCCACAAGAGAGTGTGTGGAGACAAGGACCGCTTAACTCAGTGTTTCTGGAACTTCTGCAGGGCTGGGATGTGCTTGTCAGCTAGTGTAAGGGGTAACCTCTGACTCACCCTAACACCAAAGATGAGAAGGGCCTGTCCTGTGGGAGAAGGGAGAAGTACTGTCACTTGGCACTCTTCCTCCAGATGCCTTGACTTCTGAGTTGTGGCACGCAAGACCCACGATGGGGTTGGAGTTGTTGGACCTGTGAGGGTGGCGGGATGGCAGTGTGAGGTCACTGTGGTAGCTGTGGCTGCACAGGGCATGGGAAGGGGGAGCTCCAGCTGCAGCCAGGAGCTGTTGTCTGGTGTCTGCACTGTCCCAAGTACGAGAGTGTTGCTCAACCAAAATTTGCAAGCAGCTGTGCTTACCATCCCAGGGTTTTGATGAGAAGCTGGGATGACCTGACAAGAGGCCTGGTGCCAAGGGAGCAGGAGACAGGGCTCAGCTGGGGGAGCTGAGAGGGGTGGAGGACAAAGTCCTGATAAATGCGCCATGGAAAGGAGAACATAGCCACAAATGAGAAGACTCCCTGTGCATGAGTTACAGACTGTACAGCAATGAGACAACAGATAATCCTGTTGAAATCTTTTGAAGAAATAGTTTGGCAATGCCTATTTAAAATCAGCACAACAGTAACGGGTTCTGTGCAGAGGCTTATCCAGAAACTTATCTGGAGGTCAGACCAGGAGCATCCCAAGTCCATGTCCACCATGTGGGCATGCATCCCTGGGCACTGTGAACTTGAAGCTCTTAGCCTTGAGGAATGCAGCTGGCTTCCACTGTTAGAGCCATGTGCCCAAAAAAGGGACAGTTCTCAACTGCATCATACTGTGCAGGTTGGATCCTGAATAAATCCAGGCAACCAGTCTTTGAACACCCTCAAGGAGAACATGCCACATAGAATTACCAGTTTTTTGCAAAGATGTACACAAACTCAGTCACGCCATTTAAGTTCACTGCAAACACTAAGGCAAATGACAGTGCAGGAAGAAAAAGGATGAAAATCAGGTGAATTTTAAAACTCTGGAGATGGATGTGAGCTTCTGCTGGTGTTTTTTTCAATCTAAAAGAGTACTTTCATTTTAAGCATCTTAAAAGAACAGATTTCAGGAGAGTGTTAATAAGACAGTTGTGCCTAAATTAGAACAGAATATGCATGTTGTGATCAGTACACCGCTCTCCAGTTTCAAAGCAGCTCTGAATAATTGAACGTTTTAATTGAAATGGTAACTGACAGCTCACTAGAATGACCTGACCCAGACAGAAACAGCCTTTCTTCTGCTCAGAATTAATTGTAGCCCACTGTTAGCACCAAAAGCTATTTATTTGCTATGCATGTGGGGTCCTACTGTTTTCTGCTGTACACAGCCCATGTAGACCAACAATGCTTCCACCAGTGTCAGGAAACAGAGATCTATCACTTTCCAGCTCACTGCAATTTCCAAGAGAACTGGAGAATCTGAAACCTCAGCCTAAGTCATCATTTTTGAGACTTCCAAATATTAAAAACTATACATTTATGTGCCACCAAGTGATGGAGCCTTTGGCTTTAGACAGGTATTAAAACACACAAATAAATAACCAACAAGTATTCCCTTAATTTTCACTATGATCCCTATAATGAGCTTTATAAATAACAAGAAATTACTTCAGTTTCCTATTTCAACCTCCCTCTTGTTTTTGACTGACCACAATGAAAAGAAGTATGATGTTCAAATACTGACACGACATTTAGAATTGGTACTTGGCTTCCATTTGTCCATGGAAGTTGTTTAAAATAGTGTCTTTTTATGTTCCTTTAGGTCTGTGCTCCACTCCTGATAAGAAGCCTGATCCAAGGTCTTGCAAACCTGAGGAACACCTGCTAAACATCAAAAACTGGGATCCTTTGGTCTAAAAGCAATGGATGGAAAGGCAGAATATGTATGAGCTGAGGGGCAGTTACACCCTGTCTCAGAATGGAATTACCCCTTAAGCAACAAGAACAACAAAATACTGATGTGTGTGAAAACTCTCAGATAAATCTTCCTTCTCCTTACAATGAATTTCCCATCTATAGCATCTGCTATTGCCTTATATTACTCTGGACATTTTAGTCAGATACTCAATAATCATATATTTGCAGAGAAGCTGCTGATTCTTCTTAATACTACATCTTTACTTTCTCCTCTCTTGAATGTTCTTAAAAGAAATATGCTTGAACCTGCTGACCTGAAAGGAATAAGAACTTATGATCTTAAATTCCCAGTCCATGTTATTTTGCTAACTAAATAGTCATCAGTTCACTTGGGGAACTCCTTTCTCCTTGCCATTTATCAAAAGAGTATGAGGTTAGAATAAAAAAACCCATAAATTTGTCCACAGTCATTACAGGGTTCAGTGGTCAGTCCCCACAAGTCTCATTTTTAGCTCCTCTGGCTGCTTAGTTAACTTCTAATTTGCTCTGTTTCACAAGAATGGCATGAGACAGAGTAATGTTTAGTAGCTACTGAAATTAAGTGTCTCAACGCAAATAAACCTACTAAGAAAGTTCCGTTTGTGGAGTCCTGGCTGCTCAGCCCCCTGAAGGAACAGCTGAGTGAAACTTTAGAAGCCCCAGGGACAGACAACATCATTTATTCTGCACAGGATAAATCTAAGGTGCAGTTAAGCTCCTTTGGAGAAAACTAGCTTAAACCAGCAAGTTAAAAGTCACTGCAACTTTCAAGGTCAAAATGGGAGATAAATGGAAAATGTAATTTTACTCCGGACTGAGGGCGAAAGAAAGAGGCTTGCAACTGGTTGGTGCAATGTGGGTCTGTGAGCAGGAGCAAAGAGAGAGCAAAACTTAGCCATGTGTCCCTCAGAGAATAAGCCATAAGGGGGGTTTTGTGAACAGGAGGCTGTCTAAAGCAGACCTCAGACTGCAAGCAGAGGGAATAGCTCTGCATTTGGATGAGCATGGAATACATGGAATGTACTCATCTGTGAATCAATAGGCTTACATCAAAAAATGTACTCTTACTAATTTATTTTTCTAATATACAGAAGCTCCTGGTTTTAACTACCTGCTTGTCTGAAAGGGTAAAAACCACCGTGTCTGACCTGAATAATACATACTGCAATTGAAGCTTAATTTTGGTGAAATCTAAGAGATTCCTCTTTGAATTGATAAACACAACCAGTTTCAATTTTATTTTGTTCATAACATTGAAGATGATCTTCTTTGTGCTCCTAGTGTTTAAGTTCTAAGCATGAGAAGACAGAATTTCAGCTAGATGCCCAAGGACCTAAGTATGTAATTCCCATTACAGTTAATTAAATAAAATTATAATAACTATAATTAAAACTTAGGGATTTATCCTATAAAGTAATTTAAAGGGACTGATGGATGAAAGGCATGATACTATTTTAATCAAATTACCACTGGCTCATGGTGAGTGAAGGTTATATAACCAGAAATGTGATTTCAAGTGGATCCAGAATAAATACTGCTCAATATTATATATGAGCAAAGTATTGAAGAAACAAGTCTCCTCTCAAAACAAAATGTACCAAAAAATATACAGAGGAGCACTTCTCCAAGTTTTAATGTACTTACCACACAGTTGAAGTTTGGAATGGTTGCATATTTGTAGGAGTAAGGGTAGAGCAGCATCTGTGCATATGCATGGAAGGACAAGTAGGCTTTTATTTGTTTCCGGTGTTTGCAAAGAAAATGAGCAACAGCCTTTACTTCAGGCTCAGACTCGGGAAAAGGACCACAATAAGTGTCATCACATGGGTGTAATGAAGCACCTTCATCTAGAGGTTGAAAGAGAAAGTTGGTGGTGAACAATCACAGAGAAATTCCAAGAGTCAGCTTCTGGCTCAGCCTCTTTTGGCCCATGTGCAAAAGTGTGAAAAGCAATAAACAAATTCAATTTCTTTCTTGTGCCTGATGGGCATGAGCCTGGGGACCTCAGTGCAGCAAGCTGCTTGTTCATTTCGTAGAGACACCAAGCTCCCCAGCTGGTCACCTACACAGGATTCTCCCCAGAGGATGCATTCTTTCCAACTGAAAAAGGAGAACCTGACTTCATTTTCCTATCAGTCACACATTTTATGACAGCATTGCAGTTTTAAAACTATTGATGGGTCTCAGTTGGTCTATTTGAAATCGGAGACCTATACCTCTTTCATTAGTCACTCCCAGGACAAATCTAGCCTTTTACAGCTTTTAGTGTATTACCTACTACAGTGGTGGTTACAATGGTAAGTAGACAACTTCAACAGGATTATCTTAAAAAGATGGTAATAGCTCCTGACTACTGCCTATTTTCACACCCCTGCAAACCTGATGGAAAAAAAAAAAAAGAGAAAAAGCCACATGGGATGATTGCTCAGTCAGCTAAAGTAGAAATCACCTCAGTTTACATAGGGCCTAACTTTGCTTCAAGTTTGGGCCAGGGGTTCAGTTTTGAAGATATCTTTATGGCAACCTGCTCAGGTGGCAGCAAGCTGCACAAGAGTAGCCTACATATAATATCCCATAAGGATACTGAAAGGTGAAACTTAGAAAAGGAGATGTGGTGGTGGCTCCTTTATAATTTAGCAATTCTGGATATAAAGCCATCATCTCATTTACAGCTTAGGACCTGGGCCTAAAAGAACAATATTTATGCAAATCTACTCTGCTCTTTTATCTGCTGCAATTTCAAAATACCACACATTTTACATTGACCTGCAGAATAATAATAGTTTGTTTGCAAACTTCCCTGGAGCCATCAGGGACTTACAACAACAGCGTTTTATTAGCTTTACTTTGTATAGTAAGTACTGCCACCTTCAATTAATAAGAAAAGAGCTGTGTGTGAGAAAGCATAATGATATCAACTAAAACAGGGTTATGCAATCAACTTAATGCCAAAAAAAAAAAAACAAGTGCAAGAATTTCATACTGCAGTTTCATTTGTAAAATGAAAATTGAGGCTACCATTCAATGGCCACAGGTGGGGATTTCAAAAGGTATTAGTGCTTGGATAGTGGTGGTTATGGAAGGGTTATAGAGAGGGCAGATGGTTTTCTCCATGCAAAACAGATGGCCACCAAATCCCAAGAGCACTCTGCCTCCATTTCTTTTCAGGATAATATAGCTGCAGGAGAGCTATTTAACAGTCTCCAGAGCCTTTGGCTTTTTTTTTCCTTAATTTTTTTTTTAAATGGGTACTTCATCTCCTGTTTCAGTGTTGTATAGTGAATTATGGCAATGGATAACACTGTTAATAAACAGTGGATTCTTACAAGCTAATGGTAAAATGACCCAATGGTAAAATATGGCTCAGTTTAGAGACTTCTGGGGAAGGAAAAAAAACTTCTCAACTGTTTAGCCTATTATGGTGAGCCCTGTGCCATCCGAGCTGTAGTTAATGCTTTACTTTAAGTGAAGTTTGCTGGAAATAAAAAGAGGAGGTTTCCATGGTGGCCTTGGATAATGTAAGGATATGCTCAATTCTCATACTGGAAGTTCTTTTTAAGTAACTGAAGAATGACAAAGAGTTGATACATACTGTATCAACTCCTGTGACATTTCTAAGTTACAGTCGTGAGAAGCCAATGGAATTATGTAAAATGTTACCATGCTGCCTTATTTTTGTACCTGATAGCGTACTGGGGGAGGACAAGTATCCTCTAACACATTCACCATGAGACCCAATGAACAAAGGAAATGTGTGCCAAGTCTGATAAAACCAGTGCTTTGGTACAGATGGAAGACTGAGAGGATGAAACAGCTGGAGCATGATTTTCAAACTTCCTTGCAGCCAATATGGGACACTGTCCTCAGTGAGCACTGGGGTGCACTGGAAATTGGGATGTGCTGGAAATTTTAACTCCCACTGTTGCTCTCTTGGGGATTTGGATGCAACCGCTTTAACTAGATTTGCCCTATGACTTAAAATAATTCTAAGTACCTCATTATTTGCCTTAAACTTGCTATTATTTCATGCAAGGAGCATTTCTACCCAGAGTTCTTGATGCCAATATTCACGTGGGTCTGTGTGCAATTTGCGTGCACTGTTTTGAATACAGGTTGCTGCAACATGAAATCTAGCAGTGATACGGCCCTTTGCTTGGTCCCTAGAGAGTCATAAAGCTGACATCAAAGTCCTACACTAGAAAGGCAGAGGAAAGCAGATGGGATGCTGTGTTATCAGCACTGTCTAGCTCACTGCTGATAGCGTTTGGCGGCTTTGCTGAGGCCAGAGTCTGCCACAGCACACCTGCCTGGACGCCCCACCGTGAAGTTCAAGCCTGTCTGAAAACTCTAAATGCAACTGAACTGAATGAAATGGTTTTTACAAGCACATGCAGTTTTAAATGTTAAACACACCATGATAGTGCGAGCCTCAAAGTGTGATATGATCCAGATTCTTCTCTGACTCATCTCATGTCAGATATTAATGAGAACACCAGGTGACTGGTCAAGGTCATCTGAGTAACCAGTCAGCCCAGTTTATGAAAGACCTTTTTATTCTGCATCAAAACAGACAATCAGACAGACTTTGGGGTCCAAAGCAGGAGGCAGAGCATGTGCTTGTTGGGATCACAAGCAGACTTAAAAGAATTTTTAGTTTAAACTTGGGGTGGGGACCTGTCTTTCATGTTTGGTGCAGGGGGGAAATGCAACAAGTAGGGAATTACAGCACACAACACATGTGAGTATTGTTACAGTTCGCTAAGCCTGGAAGGAATAGTTTTTTCAATGAAAACTAAGCAAACATTTTTAGGACTGAATAAAAAATGTGTTTTAATACAGTGGCTAGGGAACAGGAAGAGGGAGGAAGAACCTAAGAAAAATTAATTAGAACTAAAAAGAAAATGCACTGAGTATTAATTTTGCACTGATAGGTACCTCACATACATCTCTCAACACACTATGAGAGAACTGATCATTCCAGTTATGCTAATGGCTATCTCCTGAACAGTAAATGAGTAAACAATGGTAACAGTGATGCAGGACTGTTCATTTTTACATTCTTTTTGCAGCATAAAATTGCCTTAAAGATTGTGATAGCAGCCCTGGGCCGGCCTTCTGTAACAGAGGGTTTCTCAATTAACACAGGCTTTCTGCAAATGCTTCTATCTCAGTCCTCTCCTTAAAGCAGATAGAATTGAAAACGATTTGAAACAAATTTCACAGGTCCATACTGGATTGAATGTATGCATCTGTTCACATTCACTTTTATCCTTACAATTCTCAAAACCCTACTTAAAGAATCCAGCTGTTGCAAGCCAGACTGTATAGTGCTCATCCCCGCTAGTGCACACAATCCAAGTATTGTGGAAGTATCTAGAGACATCCAGTGCAAGAGGCATGGACTGAAGGCAGGGCCCTTGCACTACCCAAGCACCATTTCTTGTCTTTACAAGCTTGTAATATAAATAAGGAAGGTGGACTAATGCTGGAGGGGAAAACAACTGCACAGAGAACTGAAGGAAGTTCCGTAAGATGAGAGAGCAGGTCAGCAGGTATATACTGCCGTATTTAAGTGTTCTTACTTCCTCACACCAGAACTTTTTGGGGCTGCTTACCCCTGTGTGAATTGCACTATCTTTAGGTAAGATCTCATAAAATACCATTTTTTCTTGGTGGATCCACTTCAAATCTTCTGGTAGTTATTTCATTATTGCTGCATTCTCTATGCAAAATCCAGGCAAATTTTTATGAAGTACTTACAGAAGTGTTAGGAATTTAAAATTGTATCTCCATGCATTTAGAAGCACCTTCTTTCTTTATTAAATCACTAATAATAATGGCCTTAAAGACACTGAGGCCAGCAAAGTAAGTTTGACATTTCCAAAGCTAAAATAATTTCAGAGAAATGGCAAATTGAATAAAATGAAGCTTGAAATATTTCCTGAAGCTACAGTTAGGTAAAAAAAGTCATGGTTCATTCTCAATGATATGCTGTAAATTATTTGTATGATTGCCAAAATACAGAATAACTGTATGTGTGATTTTAAAATTTTGCCACATCCTCCATGACAAGTTTGTACGTATCATAAGGTCTGTTTTTCCAAGGTTGAGAACTTGGGTTTTTTTAGAAGTTAGTGGGGAGATTTGAGCCTTGGCTTATGGCTTTATGGGAAAAAATCTTCAACTACAGGAAAGAAAACACTTCACAACAGATGTGATCTAACCTACTTGGATAATTACCTCTGTTGGATAATTAAATACAGGGTAATCTGAACTGGGGCACCAAAGTATCTCCGTACTTACCACACCATTTCACTTTCCAGTTGCGATTAGCATCAACACCATGACAGTGAAACCTCATGTTCTTTGATCTTGTTTTTCTCCAAAATCGATCCTAGCATAAGTTACAAAAAATTTAAATAGCAGTATTACTCTATTTTGGCAAAAAACTATTTGTACACATAACAAATCAACCCTGGTAAAAATATTCAGTATTCTGTTTTAAGCAGAGTAATTTACTTCCATTTTGCAAGGCACAAAGTGATGGACCAGATTTATACAGAGTCACCTTTGAATAATGTAATAACCATTTGATCTTTCTTGTATGAATAATTTTTTGAATAATACTGCTGCCATTACTTACATTTGTCCAGCTGAAATGATATCCATCCACATTAAATACAGGCATGATATAGAAATACAGCTGAGTTAGCATCTTTCTCATGTCATGATCAGTCTGGTATGTCTGAAGAGCCTAAAGCAGAAAAGCCAAAGAAAATAGATTCTGTAATAATAATAATTTCCCAGTCAAGTATTGTGATGGACTATGACAGTCACGAGGCATTTGGCAGTACAGAGGTCTGTTCTCATGGCAGCACCGACATCCTTCTGTGCCCGAAAGGCTGACTGCAGGTATGATTCAGACACTGAACATGTGAAAAAGGTGTTCTAAAGACCCTAATCTCTCTGCTTCTCGGTATTGCTTCCAATACTCAAGAAAATGCAACTCATATTAGAGAGAAGCAAATGCATGCAAAGTTTTTCTTGAAGTAAGAGCTGAAAATCAGTGGAAGAGATTCTTAGCTGAAGAAATGAGTTTAGCTCCTGTAAGACAATGGAGCCCTGTTGTTTCCACCAGGTGATTCAATAAGGTCTTGAAGCCTTTAAGGCTAACACAGCTTTTGTTAGTATTCAAAGTAGCTTACTATATGCACAAATATCAATACAGGCAGTTTATTCCTTTACAATTTAGACACCTCTTTATTTCTGGAAAACCTTTAGTGTATAGGTTAGTAGAAGAAGTCTAGGTAGGGAAAGTTTTTGGTTTTTTATCCATTCTGCATCTTAGAAAAATGCAGCAAAACCAGTGTCTCCTCAGCAGTTCTATTTACTAGTGCCAGAGATGCTCCTTTACTGGTTCCAGGAAGTTTATACTCCACCATTCTCTTGAAAATACTGTCCCTTGTCATAGCTGGGCATCAAATTTGCATCCTTCAAAGTTTAACTCGTGATTTTATAAGGAGAGGAATCCAGTGCTTCATGTGGCAGGTGGAAAGCATATCACACTGATGCTGGTTTCAGAGGGATGCCTGAGCCTGGCTCCTCTCCTCCTGCTACTGTGATTACAGCCTTCTGCTCTGCAGTATTTCTGGCCCTTCAGATCTGAAGAGTAGCATGTGTTTGGGGAGCAAAGGGAAACATTTGCTCTGAAATAAACTAAGCTAAATGCTTGTCAATTGACAAATGCTTGGGAGCAGTGTGAAGTACAGGAATTCAATACTTCTGGGCTTGTAATGATGCAGCTGTTTGAATTACTGAAGCTGCCATGGGAGCTGATGGATGCTTTCTGTGGAATACCTGTAAGAAATAACCATACATTTGGACATGTCTGGGACTAAATTTACTCATGGAGAAGTATGACATTTTTTTTTCTTTACTGAGGGGATTAGTGGGCTAATGAATCACACAAGAAGAAGTCTAAATACTTCTTCTATGCGGTTCATTAACCGTCCCTCTGTTGTGCAGTTCTTTCTCCTGGCCCTGCTTCATCTCACCCTCCCTGAAGTGCTCTGCACGTGCAAGCCCTTCAGCCTCACTGTCAGATCCAAAGCAGCACATTATCCTTGTGGAAAGCCAAGTCACCCAGTGCTACTCCACACCAGAGCTCTTCTGTTTCATCCAGGCGAGAGGAGAGGATGGTGAGAAATAGAAGGCAAAGGGGCAAAGCACAGAGTGAAATGAGACTTGAGCAGCAGCTGGGACAGGGTGGTTTGGAGCACTGAATGTTAGGATGAGGTCATGGGTTCCCTGGTCCATTTGCCAGAAATTCCCCAAAAATTCTTAGCTGGTATTTCATTTAAATTTGATTTGCTTGTATTAAAAAGCCGTATCTTCAAATAGATTTGGATAAAAAAAAATTTGTGTTCAGGGAACTGCAAAAAAAATAGTTTTGTCAAAACATTGATTTGTCAAAAATAATGACCATGAAAATCAGGACTGTGTGTCATTGCTATTTCAGATGCAGAGAACACGTAATGAAGTAAACAGGGCACTATGTGCATTAGGCTGGCCCTGCTCTTCAATCTGCACAGGATTAGGAGGCTATATGGTAAGTATGGGTTAAACTGGTAAAACTGTTCTTACGGGTGGAAACAGAACCAACCCATGCTCCAAATGTGAGTCAAGGAAAATGAACATTTTTATCTTGCTTATTTCAGGGAGAAGCAGTTTAGCTGAGGTGGAAATAAAGCACCACACAACACCTCCTTGATTTTTTACTGCTTTTCTCTTTTTAGACAGTATTAACAAGTTAAGCTCAGGTTGTGTCACCATGGTGGGTATATACATACCAGTGATGATGAAATTGGCATGTGTTTGTATCTGTATTTTGTATGCCATGCTTTTGCTGTCAGTTACATCTGTAATTATGCATTTTGTTACACTGGGCTGTGTACTATGTTTTAAATAGTATGCTGCAATGCTCTGAGACTAAACTCTTTAGAACACTTTTAAAATCATCTCCTTAAAATAACTACAGATAATTAATTAGTGTAAGGTAATACACTGCTTAAAATTAAATGAATGGATTTTGCATATTTTTCAGAACATTTCCAAATTTTCAAAAAGTGGCATAATGAAAATATTTGAATTAAGACTTTTTAATATCCAATATGTTTTAAATCCTGTGAAGAATATATTTTCCTTGCTAGGTGAAAGCACCACCATTTAAAAACCTAAGCAAAATATAGGCAGCAAAATGCCAAGTTTCACAGTGACTCTATGTTATTTTAAAGCCTGTTGTCATTGACAAAATATTAGAAGAAACTTTGCAAAGCATTATAGTCCCCAGTAATAATCCTCAAAATTGAAAGTCTTAACGTTAGTTTAGAGCCAAATGTGTCATTCAATTCTGTTCTTTAAAGAATATATGAGGTTTTAAAATAACTTTGTTACCCTTTTAGAGTAGTATTTCATTAAAAACATAGTGGATCTAGAGTGGCTTTCTTCTTTGAAAGCCAGCAGATACTGTGAGATCATATTCACTCTTTCTGCCGAGAATACTTTGTCTTTGGTACTGCTTTTATCTGGTATTTTCACTTGATGTATGTAATCAGGCAACACAGACAGTATAATCTTTGGCAGTGAGCCTTACAGTTACCAAGGTGTGTCCTTGCTGGAGCAGAGCCCACAGCTTGCCTTTTGTGACGTGACTCTCGAGTTCTCCCAGCTCCGGCCATGTGAACCACCTCCCCCACCTGCTCCGGCAGTGCTGAAGCCTCCTCTCTCTGCTGTGACACGAGCAAGGCGAATATCAACTATTAGTGAATTAACTGCATTGTAGTTTGCAGAGAGCTCTCAGAATATGGGTTGATTCTGCTTCCCCACCGTGCAATCAATAGCAGCTTTGCTGCTGAATGTGCAGAGAGCCAGACCGGCCCAATAAACGCTGAATCGTGTTATTAGTGAGTGAACAGATGATAGAGGAACACTGCCAACACCGTGCAAGCAATCTGCCTGGGGGATGGGGAAAGGACCAGTGATTAATAGGATGGGGCTCGATCATCTGGATCAGCTGAGCGATGGTTGCTGATAGAGCTATACCGGCTTAGGCTGGATGAGGATATGGTCCATAGGAAATTTAATTTAGGGGACGAAGTAAACAAAAGAGCTATATTGTAAACTGCCAAGGCAATAAAGGCAAGAGTGTAAAATGGATTTAGGATGCAGTTAGGCTTTTTATAAAATCAGGGGATTGACTGAGAAGGACGAAGCAAGGAGACAGGGTCGGGAGAAACTCTGAAATCCCAGTTGAGCTTAATAAGGATTTGCTATCCCACAATTAAATATTATTAAATTTAAGGAAACAATCAGCTTTTGCTGTTTCTGATTTTGAATTAAACAATCATACTGAATTAAACAGTTACTATTTTAGCACAAGGAATTGACTCCATTTACTGTTCTGCCAGAAATCGCACAAAACTGCTTCTGGCAAAACGGGATTAACTCTTCCGTGCCATTATTAAGATACCAGTTAAAACATCTTTTCTGACAGTAACACATAATATTTTACTTTTATCTGCAGATGTTATACTTCAGCAGGCTGACACTATGGTCTGCCGATCAGGCCACTTCATTGCCACTTTATCAGTTTGACAAGTTAGTAATTAGCTCTGTCTCTGCTCTTGGAAACAGTACAGCTTTTTATCTCTGTTTTCCCTTTTACTGCTAGTGTCCTGCTTTGGCATTCAAATCACAAGCAGAATGGTAAGCCCATTATTAAGGCTAAGATACAGCCAAGTATTTAAAAACAAATGGCTTAAAACAAAGGGTCAAATTTTCAAGGCTGAAACTTGAACTGTGTCTGATTTATCTTCTCTGTTTTATACAAAGCAAAGCCTTCCTTCCTCTTTGAAGGCATTTACCACAGGAGAAACCCAGAAACAACTGAGAAAGAGAAGTGTGCAAATACTCCTCAAAGAGTAGTTTTATGGGTAGCTGCAACTACCCATAAAAAGAGTCTGACAAGAAGGATCTGCAGAATCCCAAAGACTTGATTATGTAGCTCCTTAAGGATGCAAATGGAAAAGACGCTGAAGCACAGAAGAGGCAGAGGGATGATGGTGGGATTGACATGTTAGAGAAGCAAACAACCCTTCCAGGAATCTTGTGCAAGGCTGGGACCACTCAAGTAAGGGCAGCATCTTATGGGGAAAGAAGATGCATAATTACACAGATCTTTGTAGAAACTGGAGAGACAACTTCTCGGTTCCACTCAGAGAGGTAGTACAAAACAAAAAAAGAAAAACCTCTTAGGTGCCAAACAAGTCAAGGACTGCCTATCTGGGAAAAAAAAAGGCCTGAGTAATTCTGAAGCACTGTGAATGCTTTGAAAGGAGCAACAGAGATCTCTTTACTAGTAATTGTATGAAATTAGTCCCCACCAAGATATAGGCCTCTGAAAAATGTAGTTATTGAATTTTACATCCTAACCGTGTTGCTCCATGATAGTACATATTGAAGGAAGCTCAAGAGAACTCACTTGAATACAAGGTTTAATTAAATTTTGAGGCACAATTAAATACTTAAGATACAAACAATTGCTTGTAATTCCATTTCTGGAACAAATAAATGTCCATCATACGGAATTTTCTTTCACAGTCCTTTTTCATGCTCAGTAGTGTTTCTGCATATCAGCAGTTTTACGGAGGCCCTAATTACTCAGTACCATCTTACAGGAGTGGACTGCTAAAATACAGAGCAGAATTTCTTCCTTAGGGCAACCAATGTGTTGGAACAACAATGTGAATTCTTTTCATGCCTTGAAGAAGAACATACCCAACAGCTTAAAAGCCTTCAGGGGGTAGAATCTGAATGTTCTAGTGATGAATACTTAAATAGGAATTTACAGGACCAAGTGTCATTGAAGAATTCCTATTATAGGCACAACACAGCTGCAGTGTTACTTTTCTTTTATCGAGATCTACTCACACTGTGAAAAATTAATAGCTGCAAGCAAAATGAAAGCCATTTTTACCTTCTTAAGGTCATGGGTAGGCAGGAAGATGCAGCTGAGTAGCTGAAAGTGCTCACACAAAAAAGAATGCAGTACTTTCTTCTGGAAAGGAAAACTGAAAACAATTTCAACTGGTTTTTTTAATTTGTTATTGTGAAGGTGTAACAGCAAAGAACCTTCCCAAAGCTGTCTTATTGTTGAATAAAACCTGGGAAATTCCACCACAGATCAGAAGAGACAGAGATACTTCACAGCATAAAAATGGTTTGCCACAGTTGCCTTTAAAACAATGCATCACATGCCTCGTTGTGGTGGTGCCATGGTACTGCACTCCATCTTTTTGGCATTGGCTTAAATTTTATCCATTAAAAAAAAAAAAAAAAGGCATCACGACTGAGGCCTCAGATCAGGAAACTTGTTGATAGTGTTCACTGCTACTTTATTTTCCTTCCCCTCAGAAGTGGTGCAGATTTTCAGTAGCAATCATGTGCTAGAGAGATGCAGATACTCAGAGAGAAGTGGTGTATAGGATGGCTGCCAAAACAAGGGGAACACATTCAGAACTGAAACAGCTGTGGAGTGGAAGGGAGACGTTGAGTAGAAGCAGAAACTACTACACGTAGGTGTGAATACTGCACATGAACTTCAAACGGCAGGAACAGCATTTGCAGGATGGAAAAAAATCATGAGCATAAAACAAATTCTGTGTTAGTACCAGTGCCTCCTGCTGCTGAAAGGCTGATGAATGAAGTGCTGAGTGAAGAGGCTGGAAGAGGTGATCTCTCTGATGGAGAAAAAACAAATAGTGTTCCAGGCAGAAGCTCTTGACAGAGAAGAATGAATTAGCTAAAGACAAGTAAGGCTGAGTGTTTCAAATATAGATACTGCAGGATGAAACAGATGGATTTTTTCCTCCAGATAATGAATATATAGGGAGCACTCAGAGAAGTCCATTTTTTTCTGGAATTAGGAAGCTAAAAAGACAGCTGGGGAGACTAGAATCTGGTAAACAGTAAAAATTAGGCTCCAAGGATTGTATTGTATTTACTCAAAGAGCTGCATACGTTCATGGAGGGATTGTCACCAGATGACTGGTCCTTCAAGGTGAAAAAAGCCCAGTTCTTGTGGTGCTGTCACCACTGGCACCTGTGAAGGAGGCTGCAGGGGGGTAGAACAACCCTGGGAAGCTTCTGACTCTCCTAAACCAAGGGTAAACTAAAAATTGATCAACTGGAGGAAAATGCAGATAGGAAGATTTCACATTGTAAGAAGATGAAATTATTTAAAGAGCAACAAATATTTCCTGTCAAACCAACATCAGCTAAAGAGCTTTAGCTGAAGGGAACAGACTTTGGAAAGAAGGAACTTACAGCTAAATGGTGAAAGGAAAAAGCTACAGGTACAATGTCTGTTTTGGCCTTGCATGCCTCTCATTCACTTTGGAGTATTTCAAATTATTCCAAAAGCTCTTCAGATTTTTGGAGCCCATCAGTCAAAGATACTTCAGGAACAACAGCATACCTGTACCCAGGAAAGGACTGGCGAAATGTCTGATTTATATGGAGTGGCAGTCAGTTCCTTTTTTTCTTTCCTCTGTGGTTTAAAATCTCCACTTGGAGAACTCCAAAAATGGAGGTGGAAAGCCTATCACAGCGGGTGGAACACATTGTCTCAAAGAATAACTAAATATAGGTGTAATGAGCATCATTTGAATTAATCTTAGTCTGAAACCCTGGAATGTGGGATCACAGCATTTCAGTTGTACCTGTTCAAAAGACTTTAGTTGGTTGACAAGTGATAGATCAAGTGTATAATCTTTAGGAAAACATTATTGTGTTGCTTCACATAACTATCTTACACACCCCCAAGATCAGACTATTTCTGAAGTGGGTGAAAAACTGGTATCTGAATTTGATAATTAGGCAGCATTTCAAGGCTCTGGTAGTTATGGATAACACAGAGAAAGAAATTTTCTAAATCCCAAAGGACTACTGGTTTTGATGGAGCTCAGCAAGATCCAGCAATGATGCAGAATGTGAAGCTGTTTTCCCGACAGTGTGGCCTTCTGCACTGGAATGAATGACTGAGTGCTGCAACGACTGTTGATGCAGGATATTGCAGCTGTTTTGTCCATCAGGACATGAACTGTGGAATTTTGTAGAATAAGTGCTACACTGGCTTTCAGCAGATCTTAGAGTAAGAATACTTATAGCTTTATTGCCTTCTGACCACATGGCCTGAACAGTGCAGAAGGAGAGCCAACCCTTTTTAACACTGTCTGTGTCTCCTGCTTGGCCCTGCATCTGAGCGCACTGTTGTCCTGACTGAGTTCTGTGTCTGTGCTGTTCCTTTAGCTGGCTGCACTCAAGCACTTCATAAACATTCTTGAGGAAGAATCTGAGGTCTTGAATGCTGCAAAATTCCTGGTAAAGACTGCTCTCTAGGGCCTGGTCCACGAGCCTAATGGCTGGCTAATTGGCAGTATGCATCCCATATGCATCCCACGAGGTGACTCATAAATCAGGCTCAAGCTGAGAATAGTGGGGGCAGATGTTGCCACTTTGCTTCTTAGACAGTCTGTATGTCTCCCTTGGCTCATTATTATGGAGTAAAAAGACGGGTTTCCAGCCTGGTTTTGGAATAAATCAGTACCAATGTCAGTATGGAAAAACCCCCCAACAAACAACAAAATACCTCTGAGAACTGCCCTCAGCCTTTAATTTCTTTTTCTGGGGCTAAATGTTTGCTCCCTGGGAGCATGATGAAGTCCAATCACATAATCTTGAATAATTTGGGAACTCAAATAATTGTTATTATTGTTGAGGATGGGAGAAGAAGGTGGTGAAAGTCTCTGTATTTTCAAAGTGTGAGGCTATTTTCACCTTTATTTGAGGCCCTGACGTGGTCACTCCTTTAGGGAGATGCATTTGATCTTAATGGACATTTCTCTTACAGCTGACATTGGATTCTTAGAATATTTTGTCAAGAAGAAAAATCAGTGCATGCTTCTTGAAGATCTTTAATTACATTTCTTGGGTTTTCTAACCTTGAAAGACAAATTCCTGCATTATAAATAAAGAATAACTCACCTCGAAGTCACATCTCAACTATACTGTTTTCTGAAAATATTGTATGAAAGACATCTCAAGGTTATACATCATTGAAATGGATCAAATGGCAGCATTTATTAGAGGGAAGAAAGTCAAACCAGATGTAATGGGAATCCTCATCTGCTTTCACTAAAACTGAAACAGAATCTAGTTTTGATGTTAACTTGAATAGCAGCCTGTGAACCATATTTGAGATTTTTTAAGAAATAGTAAAATCCTAAATTTGAGGTCTGGATAATTTGATATCTGAATTCTGATCCTCCTCTCTGAATGGAGTTAAATGTTCTTACTTAGCATATGTACATATATAATTGTATTTTTGCAAAATGGCTATAGGTATTATGTCTTTGTTTCTGTGAGGGCTATTTAATTTTGGATAAAGACATGATATATCTGAATTTTGTTTCTAAAGTCTCCTGCTTTCTACAAAGTAATTACACATAATAGAGTATCTTTCGGTTCATAATATTTACTAACACATAATAATGTATTAGATCCAATGTAGCCTTTTAAAAATTCTAGCTAGGGTAACAAACCTTTTTTCTTCTTTTTTTTTCCCCTAAATCTCTTGTTGTAGACACAAGCTCTGAGTTCATTTATCTTTGCAGGTTGCCTTCAAAGTAGCCCACATGTAATCAGTTCTGTTTCTTTTTACAGTTTGTTTTGCTTTCCTGCTCCACCACAGATCTTGTAATGTTTCCACTATCAGAGCCCTTTTTCCATCCCTTTCCAGCTGAGTAAGGCTTGAGTTTGAGTGGGACTCTGTAATCTGACTGCTATTTCCCTACAGTGAAATAGTGCAGACACTTCTCTGTGGCTCAACAGCAGGTACCTCAAACTCTGGTCCTGTGTGTGTCCCCTTTCTTGACTTGAAACTCAATGACAGTGAGGTGGGGTTTGTCAGAGGCCACCAGCACAGCTAATCCTGACAGAACATTTGATTATCTTTAGCCGAGAGCCTACAGACATTTAGGGGCGCCTTCCACAGAAACAAACAGCGATGTTGTTATTAACATCAGACCTATGGAACACAGAGCCAAGGCTAGAGCTCATTCTGGAGTAGATTATAAGAAAAAAACCCCAAACACACAGAAAACAAAACAAAACCCACAACTCCCCAAACCATAGTCTTTGCTCTCCTTTTGTTTCAAAATGTGAGTAGGCTGCTTTTGTACTTTGAATTATCACATCATATCCTCTGCATTCTCTTTCTCTTTTAAATCTCTAACTTCTGTATATTTTTTCTCTAGTTCTTATTTTCTTTTTCTCTGACTATTGTAACTGCCCAAATACAGAACAAGCCTGCACAGCAGGCAGCCTCTTGCCTTCCCATGCTCCAGCCTTACATCCTCACTTCCCAAGTCTGATCTGCCTTAGTCTGTTTTGCATTTCTAAGTAGGTGAGAGTCAGGTCCAGTTTAGCTGAACAATTCCAGATTCTTTGTAGAAAATGGCGAGCTGCTGCCATACCCAGGAAAAACACATCAGCAGCTGCTCAGTGCCACCTCCACCTTTTGAAGGTGCTCTCCCGTTGTCTGCAGCAAATCCACTGTCATGCAGAAACTGCCACTTCTAGAGGTACAAGCAAGATACTGAGGGTTCCCAAATTGAATAGGAGTATTTGGTAAAGTTTGAGGCACCAGTCTGAGGCTTGAATGTTCAGTGACATTCATGCATAGAGGGCTTTCTTCCTAAGCTAAATTGCTTGAAAAGCCTTCTTGTACACAGGAACATGAATATACTTCAATAAAAATAACTTTCAGAGATCACAGGGTGAAGTAAAAGCTTGGTAAGACATTTCAGGCTGCCGGCATAGTGAAGGAATGCATGTATGCTGTTCCTGCTAGAAAAGAAGCCAACATCATGTAAATCCAGCACTTCTTCTTGCTTGCCTTAAATCAATGGACTTGTGGTGCTATTCCTTAGAGTCAACAAACATGCCAGGAAAAATCTGTTTCCAAGCTGACAGCCCTTTCTCAGAATTGCCCGTAAGTACCAGGGAGAATGGAAAACTGGGCTGCCAGGCTGCAGAGGTGCTTAAGGGAGGAGTTTGCCAGCAAAAGAGAATTGTAGAGTTTGAAGCACAGAAAGACCTTCAGTTTTCTCAGAGTTCTTACTAAAAATTTCTAATTCATACAATGAGAAAAGTAATATCCTAAACCAAGCAATCTAATCATCTTGTCTCTCCTCCTTAGCCAGTCTTTTTTAATATGATGATGCAGACTATGAATATAATATATTCTCTTCCTGATGCTTTTTTGCTTCAAAGCTGGATTGAAATACTGCTCTGAGAAGGGATGGGCAGACAAAGGTGGTACATTCTTGTAGTCTGAAGGAACTCTGTGGAGACTACTTTTAATCCAGGAAAATGTTTTTACATAATTAGAGAAGCAGCCTTACAAGCTACTCTCTGAAAATCTCAAATAACAACCAGAAGGTTTTTATATACACACCCACAGCCTATATTGTGCTATAAGGTCTACAGAGAAATCTGGTGATTTTTACCCTACTGCCACATTGTACTGCTTTATGGGAAAACTTTGGTAAGGAAGAGGAATTTAAACAACAGGTTTCCCACCAGTGCCTCTCTGTCCCAGCTTCCCTCCTTATTGCAGCATGTTGTTCTGGGTAGGAAAGCTGCTCAGAAATTGCAAGTTAGTTCATCTTTACATTAACAGGAGTCTTAATAAGACAACACACCACTGCTGCACAGTGAAGTTTGGAGACCAGCTCCTGAATCTCATTTAGCCTATTTGTGCTGACAGGCTCATCCAAACAGTGGCCTCATTATTTCTGTACTTTCCCTATACACTGTTGTGATGCCTGGGGGAAGGCCACACGTGATTGATTATATTATCATCTCAGCATTAGGGTGTTGATGATGTGGAAGTTTACCCTCACAAAATCAGTGCAGGTATTAATACATTGTAGAATTACACAATGATGAGTGGGAAGAAAAGTGAGAAAGTTATGTGTTTATGGGAAGAGACTTGTAAAAGCATATTGCAACCTTTATTTTGTGAAAAAAAAAAAAAGGTATGTAAAGTATTCAAAGCACATCTGTGGGGTTAGTTTTAAGCCACTTTTGACTTCTGCCAATTGCATTGCAAGGTGGTCTCCATTGTTCAGATGTCTCATCTTGAACAAAAGTTTGTTGGCTAGGGGAAATGGCAAAATCCTGTAAACATATAATGCATCTGCAGTGAATCCCAACTTAGAAGAGTTTAAGTGCTGATATTTAAAAAAAAAGAAAAAACGCCGCCCCCCCAAAATAAAACCCCTCCCACCACCCCAGAACCAAAACAGAACCAGACAATTTGGAAGCAAAATTCCAATTCCATTTGATTTCACCTCTCTCGCATTTGAAAACTGCGAATGGATAAATATGGAGACTAAATACTAGACATCAAAAATAAAAGGAGAATAAACCAAATAAGATGGAATCAAAGAAACATTGGAAGCACTTGTTTTTCAGATAATATGGAGTCCACCATTTCAGGTGAAATTTATCTATGAAGAAGAGCAGCCAGCAGATCAATCCCTGCCTGTGAGACTGGTGTCACTTGCAGAATTTTGGGGATTTTGGTCATAGGTGGGTTTACACAACAGCAGGCTTCCCAGTGAGATAGGGTGTACCTGTCTCAAAGGGGGAAAAGGATCTTTGATCACAAGTTAAGAGGTCTCTTTGAAAGAGCTTTCAACTGGACTTGAAAGTGGAAGAGGATAAAATCAAGCTTGATAGAGAGAAACTTGGGGGCACCACACAGATGTTTGAGGGATGTTGTGTTAGACAGGTCCTTCAGTCTGCCATCACTGCCATCCCCACATCCAGTGGGGGCTGGAGATGGAGATCCATGCAGCAGCAAAGACAGAAGGGTTATTGATGTGTTAGAAACCACAGAAGTGCCTAAAAATGGTCATATAGGAATTAGAGAGTCTTCCCTGCAGAAGGCATTTGGATTGGTAGCCCAACTGAAGCACATCTATACACATAGGATGGGCAACAAACAGGAGCTGGAAGCCATTGCACAGCAGAAAAACCATGATAGTTGCCATTATGGAAACACAGCAGATGAGTTCTTGACAGATTGAGACCAACTGTTCAGAAAGGCCAAATGCCAGATCCTGCACTTGAGTCATAGAGTCCCCATGCAGTGCTACAGGCTGAGGTTGGAAAGATACCCACTGGAAAAAACCTGAGGGTTCTGGTCAACAGCAGCTGAACATGAGCCACTGTGTGCCAGGTGTCCAAGAAGGGCACCTGGCCTGTGTCAGCAATAGCATGGCCAGTAGGACCAGGGCAGCAATCATCCCCCTCTACTTGGCAGTGGTCAGGGCACACCTTGAAGCCTGTGTTCAGTTTTGGGCCCCTCACTACAAAAATGACATTGAGGTTCTGGGAGTGAGTCTGGAGAAGGGAATTGAAGCTGGTGAAGGTCTGGAGCACAAATGTGATGAGGAGCAGCTGAGGGATGCAAGGGTCTTTAGAGAAAAGGAGGCTCAGGGGTGTCTTTATTGCCCTCTACAACTACCTGAGAGGAGGCTGTAGCCAGGTGGGAGCTGGCCACTCGTCTCAAGTAACAAGTGATAGTACAAGAGCAAATGGCCTCAAGTTGAGCCAGGGGAGGCTTAGATTGGACACTGGGAAAAATTTCTTCGCTGCCAGGATTGTCAAATATTGGAACAGGCTGTCCAGTGAAATCCTTGTCACCATCCCTGGAGGTATTTAAACGATGTGTAGATGTGGCACTTGTGATGAGAGCTCAGTGGTGGACTTGGCAGTGTTAAGTTAACTGTTGGACTTGATGAGCTTTAAGGTCTTTTCAAACCTAAACAATTATGTGATTCTATTTCGTGATAATGTGACTTTAGCTTTCTATTCCTATGGAATTACACAAAAGAGAAATGTCTCTTTTAAACTAGGTCCTTAAAACAAAGATACTGCTGAACTGATCTGAAGGCACTGATTTACCTGGGTCTTTACCAAAATTACTGAAAATCTTCACACTTTTAGTTCTTGGAATAAAATCCTACTTCATATCTCTGCCAGTATGTGTCTGGCATATTTTTGTCCTGTGCCTAGCTGTGTCTGGCTGTCACTAACAGCTTTGTTTATTAAGCACTTAAGCATTCCACAAATAGTTTTTTTTTAAAAAAAGGAGGTATAATAGCTAGTTATTTTCCATATTGGTAGTGTGTTAGATCTGCTACAGCAAAAATGCAAAGTTTATTTAACAGAAGGAACTGTATGACTGTAAATTTTAAACACTTACTTCTTTCACAAACCACTGGCAAAAGGCTGGGCCAATCCACTCTCTTGCATGAATCCCACAGTCTATCCAGACGGCTTTCTTGTAGGGCCGTGATCTTTTACCTAACTGGAAGTGTGAATATTCACAAAATACCAATAGATCACATCACATTAGTGAAAACACAATAATGAGAAGAAAATAGAATATGGGAGAGACTAAACCATTTTGAATTTCCTCATACAAAGGAACACATCAAGGAACACAGATTTACTGTTTTAAAAGTTAGGCAGGTATGCCGAGATAATGAGGCTGACTTATGGAAAAAAAAAACTGTAGAAGTGAGATCTGTAAGTTCCCATTTATGAGGAGTGATTTTCACATGGAGTAGGGTGAGGAACAATGATGCTACATGAATTGCATGATAATGAATCAAATTTTCAGGACTCTTCAACAGGAGATGAAAAGAAAATACATTGAAAGTAAGATTTTTTGCATCTTGCCAACACACTCTAATTTGTGGTCCTAATCACATGAGTTGAGAGCACACAGCCCTGAAATTTTGTCTGTAGCTAAAGAAGCAGCATATGTGGCACATGCTGAGAAGAGCTCCACAGTCCTCTGGGATCCGTCTCCAGAATAACTGCTCTCCTAGTTGTCTATAAACAAAAAGCTTTCCAATCCCCTTAAATCCAAATCCTGCTAATTGAACTTGTCCTGTTATCTTTCTCCATGCATATCCAATCCAGGTAAATAGGATTTGGCTATTACTTTTCCAGCTTTTTTTCCTCTTTTTTCATTAAAGATGACATTCAGAGAGATACTTAGATTTTAGCAACTCATCCTTAGGAAACACTGTTAAGCTGTGTCTCTGGTGTATATGCTGTAACATAAATAACAGTGCCTGTCCCTGATTCCAGATTTTAGTCTCTTTAATGACTATTAATCCTTACCTTGAGTACATAGAGTGGTCTCCCTTCATAGGATTTTCCAACAGAGAACATGTATACAAGATCTGAATATGTTCTATTCAGATAATGCATCCAGTCCTCGATCTGCAAACACACAAAAAAAATCATTGCTTCAATCTTTGCATTTCATGGGAAGAAACTGTAATATATTTATTGAGCTCAGCTCTCAGTTCTCTATTTTTTGATTTTCCTGTAGTTTTTATTTTTCTCTTGTTTGTTTGTTTTTGTTTTCACACTTTAACCATTATTTGGCACTCAAAGCTCTATAGCCAGAGGCTGGATGCAGCTTTCACATGGGGTTATTTTTCCCATTTCATTGTTGGGTATTATTGCAATGCACAAGGTGTCCATCGAAAGGATGGGGATGTGGCTAACCCACCATTGCCACGAAATATTACAGGAATGAAGAAAGAAGGTCCGTGTTTCTGCCTGCCAGAACACAATGGCAAACAGATTGACATGCAGGACTCAATGCTACCTGTAGTACTTGTTTCACAGGCACCAGATCTTGTGGTGCAGTACTCACCATGCTCAGCCTAGTGACTTTGTTTTGGTGCAGACTGAACCTGTACATGTGAGCACACTAAAATCAACAGGAATTATTTACACAGCCATCATCCAGGATAGTATTCCTCATAAATGAGTTTGTATCTAAGTGTTTTTACATATTTGTACCTCCTGTGCGAACACTTACGCATTTGCTTGTATTGCTTAATTAAATGACAGTGTGACCAATCACTCATTGAAATCTCTTATTCCACCTGGGTAAATTACTTACTTTAAAAACAAAACTCAGATGCTCTGAAAGATAGCTATATGTAAAGATAAGCCTTGAACACAAATATTATATATATATTATTATTTTTTCCAAGCAAGTGCCTATTTTTGAAGAAGAAACACTTAGAACACTCCTGAAGATGGACAGGTAACCAGAACTTGAAGGGAGAATGAAACCTTAGCCTTACTAAATACAACATTATAGTAGATAAGAGGAACAATATGAATTTTAATGTACCTCTTCCAGGGAGTGATACACTTCATAATTATACCCAGAGAGGGACCTTCGATTCCTATGGGACCTCCCACCAGTTTGGTTTTCTATGGCTTCCTGTAGGTCTGATATGAGAATCCTAGATAAAAAAAGATAGTGGTATTAGTGACAAGCTGAAGGAACACACAAGCTAAATCAGAACAACAATCACGTTTAGAAGAAATATAGCAGAAGTTAAATCATCCTGACTTTACTTCATCTGTTAATTTTTGACAATAGAGTTCTTCAGGCTCACTTGAATATAAGCTGCCAAATAAATACTCCAGCTGCTTTGAAATGTAACAGTAACCACAATAAGCTTGTTAAATAAATAAAACAGAATGATGTAAATAACTGAGCCAATGTGAAGAAGCACCCACTTTCGTTTATGGAGCAGTATTTACTGTTTTCTTTTATAATCCAATTATACTACATGATCATGGATCTTCAAAAACTGATTTCAAGCCATTTCAAAAATCTTTGTAAGCTTAGGAAAACATGGAGACACTTTCTCTTGGGGGTGGCATGGAATATTACCTAGAACAAGTTGTAGAGGCAAAACAAAAAATTTAAGAACTTGGTAGCACTATCATTCTGTCTGAAACAAGAAAAAACAGCAAACAAAAAACCTAAAGTGGGCTTTGTCTACATTATCTACTCTGCTGCAGTTGTTTGCCAGTTTTGTTAAGATAACTCAGGAAAAATACAAAAAATGATAAGTGAAATTTAAATATACTTGAATAAGAAGTGAGAGGTTCTTTGCATTTAAGAGCAAAATGCAGTGAGTTGCGTAAGCTGAAACTTTCTTGTTTTATGGCAAAAATAAATAATAACATAAATACAAAATTATATAATGGAAAACATCTAAAAATAATTATAATGAAGAAGTTGAAGCATCCATCCATCCCACCAGACAGTAGCAGAAGCTGGGAATATTGTCACGGATATCTGTAACAACATTACTGTCAAACTGAGAGTCATCCTTGTATCCCCCCTTCTCCTAAAGCCATGTGTCATCACCATGCCACTAATTCACCATTCCCATAAAAAGACAGCTGCATTCAACCTTTTACATTTTTATAGGCATTAGCTTCCATGATTGGAAAATAATGGAAAGAAATGGCATTTACTCTGCTCCCAACTCATCTGTGCAGCAGATGCCTCAAAGGTAATAGGTCTATCTACATATAGAATCAAAGTAAAGGTTATTCTCATCTTCCAATGCATTAGTGAAGTAGTTGTATAATTAGGAATTACATTGTTCTACATCAGCAACATTCATTAAGCAAACTAAAGGATTATAGTCTTGACTTGCAAGGTGCTATATATACTACAAGACCAGTACTGTAAAGCTGATTAAAGGAGTGATTTTATTCAAGTCACTAGGGCATCTAATATTTAAAAAAAATGCTGGGCTGCTTTGCAGAATTCTGATTAGTATAAGCACCTACCAGAATCAAGCTCACTCTGTTAACTTATGCATCTGTACTCTAAATGAGATTTGATAATATTTTTTTTAACTTTTAAATGACTATGTACTGTGTTTGTTTATAGCACAAAGGCTCTTAAGTCCCTCAGGTCTGAACGCAATATAAGTGGCTTCTTTACCAGAAAACTTGAAAATGAGGCAACTTGGTGCAGAGAGTTTAGCTGATGCCTGGCTTGTTTTCATGGCCATCTTGTCATGAAGTCAAACCCTAAGAGAGATAAGCCTGTTTTACAGGCAAGTGCTGGTCATTATTAGAGATGGTGAAATGCTTCCTGACTTTGTAAATTTGTCATAATTTAGGCAAGCATCACTGCATCAAGCTGAATTTTTACTGGGAGATTGCCTCAGAGTTTTCCAGTTCCAAAAAGGATGTAGAAATTTACCTCCATTGTAGTGTGTGGGGAAAAAAATAATTAAAAAATATTGTGAAAATCAGCCATGTGGAAAGGAGCTGTACAAAATCTTGGCTGTGGAGCTGCACTTCAGCTCAGAGCTGTGGTCCCCACCCCAGCTGTACTGTGGGCATGGCTGTGCTTGGCCAGCCTGCTCCTGCTGCTCCCTGACTATGGCTGTTACTGCTCTCATGGTGAATCCTCCTGGGTCTTGTGGAGTTAGAGATCTCAGGAGGCTTGTCAGGACAAGCACATGCTTGTCGAGACTTTGCAGGGTTTTGCTCCTAATGGCTGGGACCATCCAAAACAGGCAGTGAGGAGCATAAGAGTGAGAGCAAAGGACAAGTCTGGACCTGGTAAAATGCTGCCCAGTTTCCTTCCAATTGTATACAACTTGTGTGCCAAAAGTCAGAGATATTTTCTCTGTGGAAGATTAATCCAGTGTTGTGCTAGCATTTGTAGCATGTTTTTGAGGTAAATTGCAGAGACGTTTTGCTCCGGCAGATCTTGCCCTTGCACATTGCTTTGCAACTCAAGCAGAGGTCTTCAAGTACAGAGAGTGTTTACAACACATATAAAATGTCCTTCTGTCATTTCATTAAAGGTGATTACTGTGAGCAGGAACAGCAGCAGACGTGAATACAACTGCTGGGTCACAGTAATTAGGGAACATTTTTTTATAAGCACAGGAAAACAATTAGAAAAATCCCCATCTCAGTTTTAAAAATAAACAAAACCAAAGCAGTGCTGAACCCACATGAAAGTCACTCCAAACTGCAGCTATGGAGCTTGTGTACTTAATGTCCTTATGTTTGTTTCTGTATTTTTAGAACAACTAATTAAGAAGAGAGCATTGTTATAATAAAAATGGGATTTTGATGAGTACTATACATATGTATACATAAATACATCTACAGTATGATTTACACCACCCTTTTATCACTGAGAAATAAGTATAAATAACCTCATGTAGGTCTTTATTCAGCAAATGTTTTGAGAACTCATCAGCTAATTATTCAGATGCTTTGGCATGTGACTGAGAAGGCTTTAAAGACAAGATCATTACTCTTGTCCAGTATATCGTATGGATAAATATGAAATTATAAGTATACTCCGGAATTGCCTTGAATTTTTTTAAGGAGCACTATAAATGATATGTGAACCTAAGTGTGCATTTGAAACTGTATGTACTGTATGACTTGCATTGGTCACTAGGAATGGAGAATAATAGAAATAGTTCCTGTATAATTGATGAAGAAGTTTTGCCTCTGTATTTGCAGCTCACTTGTAAATAAACCTTACTTGTGCTAAATAAAGAAAGAGGCAAAGCAGGCTGCAGAATTAGTAATTACCAACCCTCTCTTAACAGATGTGATTTCACATACATTGAAAACACTTCAGCTTGACTCCAAAGGAGGACATTTAATTAAAGCTGCCTGCCTGTGGGAGATTTTCTGTTGTGCCATTAAAGCGGTTGTTTTCTTGGCAATGCCTAGATGTCTGCCAGCCTAATTGCTGAGATGTGGAACGTATTTTCAAGCACACTTGGCGTGGTAGGTGCAGACCTGCCCCGAAGGCCAGGTCTGTGCAGTGAGGCAGGGGAAGTGAGCAGGGGCTTACGTGTACTGGATGTTTGCTTGCTGGAGGTAGGGCAGCAGGCTCCGCGTCGTGTTCTGCGGTACTCGCACGTCAGTGACCGTGCCTTCGACGATGTGGAAGGGGCTGCTGGGCTGCCACAAGTCCACCTGTAGTGCAGGAACCAACCTGTAATTCACATGCATTCAGTGTAGGTGGGGAAGTCCAGGAGAAGGCATGCTTGAAGGTAGGGGAAACCCTCTAGGCATGGTAGAGACAATAAAACTGCATCGGCTGGTCCAGTTCGACACCCACGCTAACGGAGCAGATTCTGAGGACTGACTGTGCCCAGCTTACCACTACTCTCCTGGGAGATTTGCCAATGGGAACAGAGAACAGTCTTCAGAATATGCCTCCTCAAACAGATAAAAAAAGCCCCACTTCCAGCTTCATGCATCTCCTCAGACTACTATACATTCCCAATGTATTAGATCCTAGCAGTCCATGAGGATGTTTTTATTTTGCAAGGCATTTTCTGTGTTCACTAGGGCAGCAAAAAAATGCCAAAGAGATACAGAAGGCATAGCACATACCACTGTTGTTTGCAAAATGTACTCAAGTTATATTCTTCATCATATGTTGATCAGAGGTCAGTAACAGGTCACCAAGACAATGAATACACAATAATTTTATATTAAATGTCAAAATAACATGATTAAGATAATCAGATTATTACAGTCTTGTAAAAAATGATAGCTACTGAACAACACCACTATTGTTATTGTGCCATCCGTACATACCTAAGGGGTGTTTCTTGTTCATTTTTACTTCCTTTACTAATCTGAAATTCACTTGGATATTTTAGGCCAGGACAAGAAAGAAAGAAAATCTGCAAATCCCTTTTTCAAAGGGAGTTGAAACTCAGTGTTCTGCACCCTGTAGTAAAATAGTGTACATACTCTTCAACAGAGATGAGCACAATTCTTCCTCAGCCAGTATGAGGACAGTGGAAAGAATACAAGTCAACAAAACTCTTTCCAGAGCTTCTGGATATTCATAGGAGATTATAAACGGGAATTTCAGCAACAATCTCTGTATCAAAATGACAAATAGGCATGCCAAGATCCACAGGCCTTAAAAATGTGTTTGTGAGCTGAATATAAGAAAGGAAATTGATACTGACTACATGTCCACATATTTCTTAAAGAGAATATAAAAAGGATTAATACTTTATAAACGTCTTCTGGGTTTTTGTGTTGTCTTTTCTGTTTTATTGCAATCAGCTCTGCCAGGCTGCACTGATGAAGCTGTTGATAGAGCTCATGAGTGTCCACTGCTTTCCAGGTATCTTAAAATATTTATATAATCTATACTTTAAAAGTTCCTCACTTCTTTTCTGCCATAGAAGCTATTTGAAAACAGCAAATGCATTTACCTGTCTTGCTAAGGACCTCATTTGCAAGAGGAGTACAATCTTGCAACAGGGAGATTACAGGGAGACAGGTTTAGTTCTCACCATTTCTCAAATGACCCTGAGTAAGAATATTCTGATTACTAAAAGGGCATCTGATGCTGAACCTGGCGCTACCTCTTCCAGCAATGGTGACCTCAGCCCAGTTAATCCAATTAAATGCCTGCTACTTTGGAAGGAGCAGAACTGAAACACAGGGCCAGCCTCTTCTTGCTCTTGCCAAAACCACTCTTTGTTTCGCACTGCCACAATATGGTCTCTGGATCCAAGTCACAGTGGTGGGTGGGTGCAGCATCTTTTGAAGTCTAACACCAGGACTGGCAAAGTTCATGAGGCTTGTGAAGCTGACAGCAGCTATGACAGATGGTCAGTAGAAACCAAAGTCATGAATTAAATGGTGCTAAATGCTGCTTACAAATAAAGATCGTCTCACTGTGCTAACACCCTATGTTTGTTAGTTTATCTGTCTTTCATATTTTGATAAATTATAGGCACCCAGTGAAATTCCCCCTTAATTCAACATGGGTAATTTCACACATTAGATATGTGTATTTGACTTTTAAGATTTATTCCTAAAAATATACATCAGAAAGGGTAATTTTGTTGCTCTTAGAATAACAGTCTATCAAACAGCTCAGCTTGAGCCATCTTTATAAAAATAACAACAAATTGTTACATACAAGCTAAGAACAACTGAAGGGAAGTGTCTCCTGGTCAACTGCAATACCTAAGCACATAAAACTGGAACAGAAAAAAACTCCAACAAATCACAACTGATATACTCCTGAAACATGTCTTTGCTCTTGATAGTTACTCAGGATTTATTTTGGTGAAACTCACCATGGAGGGGATAAACCAACCAATATTCACACTATTAGTTGTAACTTCACCAGACTCTTTAAGGTCTGAGGTATTCTAATTGTTCCTCACATAAGTGAATATCAAAAGCAGAAGCTATCTTCTTTTAACTAATGAAATCTGTGGCATATTGCCACTATCCTCTTATGGTGAAAATGCAATATTTCAATCCTGGCATTGTCCTGGAAGTGAGACAAAAAAAATTCCATATTTAGAATGCAAATCATTCCTCTTCATCTCAGTTCCCTGTTTGGGTAATTTGGCTTCCTTTGACTCCCAGTTCTCATCCTTTGCAATGTAAATAAAGGACTCAGTGCTTCTCTGGGAGATGTTACCTGTGCTGTCCAGATTACCACTTCAGTCACTGGCTGAATTTTGCCTTATAAAGCATATAACAAGCAACATGTTTCTCCAACAGACATCTTATATATATTGCAGCTGTCAGCTTGTCCTTAGTGTGACAAGCACATGAAAACTGTCAAATAGAAGACGGATTTCAGAGCAAGCGTATTTGGACTGAGCAAGTCCAACTCCACTCTGCTCACTGTCATCTTCAGGACACTTCATCATTGCATCTCCCACGGATACTGAGGGTCTTATTGAAGTCATCACTCTTATTTCAACATCATTCCTCTCACAAATATGCCTAGGATTTCCATGCTGGGCTCTGCTGCCTAGTGAGTGGCGCTGAAACTCATTGCTGTCCTATCCTCTTCACTCTTTGTGATGGGGTGTTGTTACCCCCCCACATTACACATGACCCTTTATACACTATTATGAAGTACCAGTCAGTGCCAAAAGATTTCTATTTGCTGTATGGGTGGTAGGATTTGCTAGGTGGGAGGAAGATTCTCCAGCTACAAAACAAACTGATGCAGAAATCCTACAAAACTCAGAGTACAGCCAAATATTTGAACCTCAAAATTCACCTGGTATCTTGAGGCTAGAAGAAAAGCAATATGCTTTAGAGCATGTCTGCAAACCTAAATATTCTTGTCTCCTTTGCAGAACACTCTTACTTGCACATCTTTTTGTATCTTTCAAGCAGCAGGTTGCATTTAAAAGATGTTTAAAATGTTTAAAGCCTCTGGATAATAAGCAGAGCCCAGGCAAGATTTTTCAGCATGTTCAGAGTTGGGACCAGGAGACCAATTACTCAGCACCTGCCACTCAAATGTGACCATGAGTACCTGTTCTCAGGGGCAGTGGTGGCTCCCAAGAGGCACAGTGAATGCTCTTTCCCAGAATCTCACTGGAGGCATGAGCATCCTGACTTGCTTCCTATGAGGAAAAAATGCTATGTAGGTGCATGCAGGCTGGTCTCTTTTCCTAAAGCATTAAACATATTATTGCTTTATTTAACAAAGAAAGTGTAAGAAATTACACTTTGTGACTACATAAAAAGTAGTCCTTTTTAACTGCCTGTTCTTTTTTCAACATCACTTGCCCCACAAAAATCCCTGTAGTTCAAATTTGCTTATGAAAGCCAGGTTTATTTGTAGGCAGTTTCTCTTTAAACTGAGGTGTCAAAGACAGCTCAAATAAATCTATCAATTCTTACCTGGATACTTCCAACCTGAAGGTATAGCAACCCTGAACTCATTAGTCACGTCTCTAGGTTTTGGTCTGTGTGATGAAAAGTCAGCACAAGGCAAAAGGACAAATATTTTAAACAGATCTGGGTGCTTAACTAATAGAATTCAGAATTTCTTCCAAAGTTAAAATTATGCAAATAATTTTCCAAGAATACAAACACTTTGTTAGTATAATTCTATGTATCACAAATGGTGTACAGAAAACTCTTTTGCTGTGCCAAGACAGAAAACAGAACAGGGAGTTTTTTATTCACTAATTCAGTTTTCCTCCAGCTCGTTCCATGCCCATGGAAAGAAAGCCTGGGAAGAAAAGGGTCTTCCTGCTTTTCCCCACAAACACTCTCATGGCTGCATAAATCCCACAGTCTTTTTTTTTTTAATTCAAGTCACTGAAATAAATCCCCAGCTTCTTTAGACCATGGGGTTTAGTCTGGCCTTTCTAATGAAAGCCATTTTCTTGTGCAGTAGCCTCCAGTTTTCCCTCACTACCTTTTTATAAGCAGATGTTTAATTTCTTCTTCTATTTAGCCTGAAAGCAAGATGCTTAGTGCTCTCATCAGGTCTGCAATTATGTATCAATCAAAAGAGATGATTGATGTTTGTCATGAAAAAAACTAGAATAACTTTGCCATAACTTACATTTAGTATCTGGAGAAAACAGTTTATGATTTATCTGTGTTATTCCCCATGAAGACAGTAATTTTTTAATATGTTTTATTACCTAGCAATTCCAGTTTTTATTCCTACTGAGTTGTGTCCAGCAATACATGTGCCAATACATGTGCCTTGTCCTTAACATCACTATGAATGGATTTCTTTGAGAAATGCTGTCAACTGTCAAGTTCAGAATGTAATTATTGTTATGATGCTGTCAGTTGAAATGGCTTGGCATTTCTGAGTCTCTTGCAAAAGGGAATGTGCAGTCAATAATGAAAGCAGGGGTACTCTTTGCTCACGGGCTCTTTCGGGAAGTGTGGGTTTCCCATTTATATCCATATATTCACATATAGAAGCATAACAACCCTAAGCAGTCATGAAAGTAATTAGATATGTCTTCAATTGTAAATTCAATAGTAGAAGGCAGAGAGTAGAAGTAGAAACTACTTTAGTCTTACTGGCATCATCAGAGGTCTGGCCACCTGAGTTTTTATCACATAATACATGAGAAACACATGTATGACGTCACTTACATGTATGCACACAAAGACCCCTTGCATGCACATGTACAATGTGCAGCAGAATTTTAGACTTCTGTTGGTATATCTGAAAAGAAAGAAGGAAGCAAGAATGACTCTTGTTCACTGTGACACAGCACTGCTGTGGTTGTCCTGGAAAGCACAGAACTGCTCCTCTTGAATGTCCTCACCCTTGCAAATGTTTTCAGGGCCAGGACTGATTTCATCCTCACTTGCTCCTGCCAATTAAGGAATTTAATTGACAGTCCTCACTGCCGATCTTCTTCAGCTGCCCTTTATGTGCTGCAAAATGGTCCAGTGGCAATCCAGTGTGGAATTCCCTGTGCTTTTTAAAAGGACATACAAAGTAGTCCCTGTGCAAAGTAATTTAGGTTTCTGATTGAGTGCACTAGACATTTTACTGGCTCTAACTTTTCAGTATTTATTTGCTTTTCAGTGAGGCTGGTAAGAGTAATTGTGCCAATAAATCGGGAATGATTCATGGGATTGCAACAACCATAACACTGGCAGGAACAGAACATGAACAATGCACAGCTTGAAGTTTTGAGTTTTGCAAACCTTTGTGGAACTATAATGAAGTAATGGTCTTCCCACTCTATTTACACTGGTATAATTTTACACACTGAAAAGAACTTGTAGGCTATTCCTCAAGAGAGTCACTGAGATAAAACTCATACTCAACTTATAGTAACTGAATATCTGTTCTTACAAGTACAGATGCCATTGGGCTAAGTATATTTGAAAGATGTGAAAAAGTCTTTAACAGACTCATTAAAAAAATGGCCAAACCCTTCTTTTGTTTATTATTAAGCTATTTATAGCTTAGTTCAAATTGCAGTTGTTGCTGCACTGCATGAGAAATGGAATAGTAAGCCCTGAATCTGATTCTGCTCCCACTGGGCCTGAGCAGTAGAAGCCTGACTTTGAAGAGCTCAGCTTCAGGCTTCCTCAGAAGAAGCAGATTCCTTCCATCTCAGAAAGTCCATGCTTTCTGTGTCTATCGTGAGAACAATATTGCCACTACCTGGGCTACTCTGTTCTATCTTGTATTATTCCACTAAAGTTTTTCTGCAAAAACATTTTCCTTCTGAGCCTGGCAAGTGGTTTCCAAATGTGTATTTTGATATATTGATGAATATCCTCTGTTGTGACCTGATGTTCCTTGTGTATCTGAAATATTCTAATATCTGACTGGAACCCTAACCATGAGCTAGGGTGAAATCTAGAATGAAAATGAAAGCATCTGCCTATATAGGTATATTTGCTGTAGGTGCAAAGTAAAATGCAGGCAGGCTTGGATGCTGAGGTAGTTCTTTCCTTCTGCAAATAAGAATAGTTCCACTTGGGCTGACAGGCTTTCTTATTGCATTTCAGACTTTTTCAGGCTTTTGTCCTCTGAAGCCTTTTTAAGCATTTTCCTATGGAGGTGTAAACTCTCAGATTTATAGCCAAGTGATCCTTTTCCCCTATGAGACATTTTTTCTGATTCCCTGAACTACAATGACAGGATCAATTCAGGGATTACAATGGATAAGCAGCTGCTGTAAGGGCTAGAAAACAAAGAAAAGGGAATGGAGTTCTGGCTTCAAGGCCTGCTAGGCTGGCTCCTCCCAAAGTAGAAGTGCCTGGCTGTACCCAGGAATTTCTTTTATAAAAACTACTGAAGAATGAGTGGTCTAACTCTATTATGCCAGGAATGTTCACAGAGCAGTTGGTTCTTTGCTACCTATACAAACAGTCCCGATCCCAGTCAGGCGTTATGTGATAAAAAGTACTTGTAGACCACCAATGGAGTAGAAGTTATCAGTCAAGGCTCAAATGAAGTGCTGCCTCAAAAATAATGCTTACAAAGGAAAATTCCAGAGCAGATAAACTGAATCTGCTGCATCTGAGGACCCAAGAAAATCCCTGTTCCTTTGCAAAGCACTTGGGAATGTGACATTTGTTTCTGTCAGTCAGGTCCAACAGAATTAAAACCATGAAAGGGTTCATAAATCAGCAACAGGCTCCTCAAATTGTCCTCTGAACAAGAAAGAGCAGGAGAAAATAGCCAGTCTTTGGAGAGGTGTACAAAGCAGAGGGACAGCAGATGGACATGAGGAGTCCTGAGGGACGGAGAATGGGCAGGAATATTCATGTTACTGTGGTACTATCATCCTAACTTTCATTTGTTGATTACTGTAATAATTTGGAAATGATAAGGGTGGAACAGTGAATCTGCAAAAAGATATTTCTGGTATTAAACACTAAAGATTTGTATGTACCATATCTATAAAAAGAGAAATTATTTATGAGAACAAAGGACTGCAACAGAAAATGAAAAATTCAAGACTGGAACCTGTGGTGGCATTACAGCGGCAGCCAAACTAAAAGTTGGAGAGCAATCTATAGCTAGGAAAATAAATAATTCCATGAGTTTGCACTTGAATTGTTGAAGTATTTGCTGCATTTTAGTCCACCACAACCATATGAAAATGTTCCTCAGCACTGCTGTGCAATGTACTTTTCTTATAGTAGTATACTTGCATACTATACATCTTACATGAAAGTCAAGGCAGGAGCTCCACCATCATTTACCGCTGTCATAGTCACTGTCACGTCTGCTCCAGGGAGCTTTGGCAAAAGGCCTGTGCCAAAAGTGTCTAAGGATGTGGGATGATGCTGCTGGTAGGAAGCACAGTTATCAGGGTCTTAGTTTTCTTCCCCACAGAGACTGAAAGAAATGATTTAGGAATATGCTGGAGACAAGACATCCCGCTGTACACATACTGATGGTATCTGCCAGCTGCTACTACCTCTGTCACTCAGTGAAAACCAGAAACTGCCATCTCCTGCCTCAAAAAAGAGCATGGCTCTCTGTTCCCCACCTGCCTCATTTCTTCTGATCTCAGACACATATTGGCCTAAGGAACAGTTGCATACACAGCAGTGCATGATGCAAAAGAGTTTCCTGAGAACTTGTTCTGGAGATATGTAGTCCTACAGTGAGGGGCTGGTGGGGAGGTGCAGGGAACTGTGCTCAGCCTGGCTGAGACAAGAGTGGTCCAGGCCAGAGCCCCCTCCTGCTGTTTTGAAGCTGGAGTGCAGCTGATCTGACTCAGTATATTTAGGCTTCTATATTTCTTCTTTACAGTAGCTGAGTTTATTGGTTAAATGCGTGCACATTCAGGCAATTTTACAGAACTCACAACAGAAAAATTTTAAACTGTAGGGATGGCTATTTTTACTGGGAGTGCAGGTCTACATGCTGTGTTCACTCCACCAGGAAAAAAAAAGCAATATTCTGTCACCTCAAAGTTAACAGAACCAGCCTATGAAGGAATCAATTTATAATAATGATTAATAACAAAGTACTGTGGGCAATGGAGCTTCAGACCAAAACTAATTTGTGGAAATTACTCAGCAAGTGATTATGACTTACGTGATTTGCCACTGGGCAATTCATGAACAAAAGTAAAATGTGTGGAATGAAATGTTCATTATCCATTATTCACTCAATATAGGCAATGGCATTCATACAGTAACAGAGCCTGGACAATTCGGGTAGAGTTCAGGGATTTGTTACAGAAAGCATTATATAGACTTCCCTCCCCCTCCCTTAAAAAGGGGGGAAAATATCCCTCCTAAGGAGCTCCAGATGCTAAGTTTAAGAGGTTCTTAGAGACTACCCCTCCTGCAAAAGTGTGTGAATTAACCTTACAGCTCAGGTACTGGTAGAAGAGCAGTCTTGTTTGACATCAAGAGGTTTCCATGTAGACAAAAAACCCTGAGTAGTCCTTCAAATTCTTATATGAATTTTGTGGGTTATGTTTTAGCTCAAGTGTCACTGTCCAAGTTAATCACTGGGAGGACATTCTAAGATATTTCAAACACATCAAGACATATAGCCAATTCCAAGATGATCCTTCAAGGATGTCTCAGTATTGGTTCCCATAAATGCATATTTGGGAAAGTATTCCTTTGGTGTCTTTTTCCAAAAGGGATGGACCTTGCTGACCTCTATGGCACAAACTTTAGCATGGCAAAAGGCAAAGCTCTCACCACTTCCTTCCCCCCATTGCCCTGGTGTTAGAGCAGACTGTAAATGACAAATTTACTCAGGAAAAATCAGTGAAGACAGTACTTAAGAAGCTGGCAGATAAAACAAAATGAGTGAAATGACACATTGCTGTTTTTTCCAGTGCCAGTTTATGTTCTTGGTTCTCTTCCCTTTGTCGAAATCAGTAGATAATAAGGAGGGTTAACTTTGCATTTGCTTTATGCTCTGCCTGACACCAAAATACATTGCCTTTGCAACAGGATCATCAGGATCCTTTTTTCAAGCTTCTTTGTGATAATGCCCTTCAGAAGGATAGGGTAATTTGAACTGAGCAGAAAGGAGTTTTTCTTATAATTCTTTGGATTATGAGAGGTAGGTCAGAAGAATAGACTAAGTCATTCTGCCTTACAAGTGTAAATTTAAAGGCAGAAGGAAACGGCTGGAATGAACACAGAACACCAAACTCTGTAGAAAACCTCCCTCCA
The DNA here is from genome assembly GCA_910950805.1 of Acrocephalus scirpaceus scirpaceus. Classification (NCBI taxonomy): domain Eukaryota; kingdom Metazoa; phylum Chordata; class Aves; order Passeriformes; family Sylviidae; genus Acrocephalus; species Acrocephalus scirpaceus. The sequence continues at coordinate 92,024,577 of OU383773.1, forward strand.
CCACACACAGCAAGGAGAAAGCCTGGAACAGGAGGGATTATGTTCTCTTACCACAGGTGGTCTGTTCTGTGCAAGGAAATCCTGCAACAAGCGTGCAATCCATTTGTGCAGAATCTACTCTGTGCTTGCACTGTCCAGGGAATTTATTCAAAATATTTATGTTGTGCATGGCTCATACCAGGGGTAAACTGGGCTCCCCATATGACTTTTCCACTGCAATTTGACTAATGGGGACCAATCCTGACATCTCTAGAGAGTGTAACTTTTGGTCCTCTGAAATATACCTCATCTCTAATAGACTGACTTTCAAGGGTAGAAAAACATGTCTGAATTGAAACCCAAGTGCATGTATTCTTCTCAATTCAACAACAAAAGTGATATAAGTTTTATTTTTATTGACTTTTCTTCTTCTTACAATACTAACAAATGGCAGAGAATACTATCAGGCCATATCATTACTCAGGTTGAAAACTGAATTTTGCACAACACTGAGTAATATAACAAAACTGTAATGTCTTGATGTAGGAGAAGGGAATACAGGTGACCTCATCCCTGATAAGTAACAGCTGTGCTAATTGCCCAATACAGCTTCACCCCTGATGAGTCACAGCTATATCCAATAAAGATAAGTGTGATAAAAGGGAGTGGGTTAGCTGGTGGGTGGAGGATCATGAATATGAGAATCATGAAGAAGAAGGATCCTGGGGAGAGAGAATCGCTGCTGTAAGGTCAGTCTGGGTCTGCAGTTAGGGCCTGTTGTTGGAACCTGCAGTCACAGTCTAGCTAGGTGAAAGTATGCATTTGGAGTCTGCAAACTATTCCCTGCAGTCATGGTTTAGCAGGAAGTAACCAGCAGTCAGAGGCTGCAAGGGAAACCTACAGCAGGAGCTTGCTGCAGCCAGAGTCAGTGAATGGTTGGAGTCAGGATGGCTGAGCTGTAAAGAAGAATCAGGACCCTTTTCATGCTGCGATAAGCAAGAAGTCTGTGTCTCAGCTGATTTCTACTCTAACAAGAGGGCTGCTGCAACATCTCAAAAGGATGCTGGTTCCATCTTTATTTCCTCTTTCAGAAACAGAATGTGTGAGTAAAGTAACAGGTTGGTATTAATTTACTGCTCAAACCAAAATACATTCAAAGGAGATACATCTTTGAACCAGTTCTGGTTTTCTGACTCAAAAGTGAAAAATCCAAAGTGCAGTCTTTGAAATTATAGCAATTCATACATCTCTGTTGACACTCCTGCTTGTGTTTCTGTTGTTTGTCAGGCATATCGTGCCTGACAATGGCAACAGGACTATATCTGGGGTTTGACTGAACCTTATTTTGCACTATTGAGGGTTTGGAGTTTTTTTGTTCATTGTCTTCCATTTTCTCCAGAGCATATAATCAGCATTGTACTTAAAGGCTCATATTTAAAAACCAGAACATAAATCTACTGTCCATTGAATTTCAATTCTGAAAGTCTGGGGGTGGGAGAAGGGCAGGGGAGAATTGACATGGAGACTTAAAGATTGTACAACTCCAAATACATGGCTCTCCAGAGAGGCTGATGATTTGCAGCCACAACTGACTTTTGCTGGTATTGTAAGGACCGGGCATTTCTGAGGAGTGTCATTATTGATCCGCTTCTTCATGAGGCAGTAACTTAAGAATTTTTTTGCAGAGTGGAAAAATGATAAATGAATGCTAAGCATATCTATTACTTGTTATCCACTTGGATGTCTCTTCCATCCCATGCAGATGGGCAATGAAGCAGCTGTAGATGGAAGAGCCCTAAGACCTGACATGCAGCCAAACCCAGCCTGTGTTTATGAAACTGGATGTCACTACACTCTCTCTTTTTTGAGCCTTCCTTTCAACCTCCTCAGCTTAGTTTCTCATCAGAATCAATCATTTTCTAATTAACTAGTCAGATTCCAATGAAGTTTGCCAAAATTTTATTATCCTACTCTCAGAGTTATAGTATGCAATTATTTATTCAAGTTTCTACTGCTCCTGCTTTGATGGAATTGAGTGAAGGAATCTCCTTCTGGGAGCCTAAGGGAGCTCTGTAATGAGAAACAGTTACAGGAAGGTGAGTAACCCCTTTGCTTTGCAGGGTTTACAATATGAGGAGAAAGAAAAAAACACATGTGCTCCCTCTTTATGTTCCAACATCCAGGGGGGAGAAATTAATGCAAAAACCAGCTTCCACATGAATTACTTTGGTTTACAGTTAGGTTTTTTCCCCCTAATTTGGAGTAAAACAAGTATCCTTTTTGGGGTGTTACAGTAACATTCACAGGTGAGGGTCAGGTCCTTAATAAGCAGTGCAGAAAAAAATATGAGACAGTATTCTTTAGGAGAGTTGGGTATTAAAGTGCAAAGTGTGGTAATCCATGGCATCATAACGCTGCCTCTGTTGAACATTGAAATTTTTCACGCAACATGTGCACAGGGCAGATGTCTTGACAACAGGGTTACAAAGTACAGCATCTTGAATGGGGAACTAACTAAACACAGTGTTAAGAAATGCAGATGTGATAAGGACAGCCTCAGCTTTCCTACTTAAAGCTAATAAGGTGTCAATGTCCTGAATGCTAGAGTATTCACAGCAGTAAGCCTTCTCCTGGGCTGAGGTACCTAAGGTAGCTCAGCCATCCATCTTTAAAAAACAGTGGCAAGCAAGCTTCATCATAACTGAAAGGTGGAAGGCTTTCAGGAGGATGTAAGAACTCTAACACCTTGCTTTTGTTTTATTTGGTGTGCGGGCAGAGACTTGATTTACTTGTATCCCAGATGTTAACTATTGGACTAGAATCTATATGCACCTTCATTTGTTCCTCACTGAGAACACAATCATTTATATAAGGTTTCAACAATAGAGGCAGAATTCCATCACAGACAGCCTCATAGTTTGCTGGAGTTGAAGGCAGTGAGCAGACCAAAGCTATTGCACATGCTCCAAATGCTGTGGCACTCAACATACTGATCAAGTTGTTACTCCCCTGATTCTGTTCTGGTTAGGCTGTTTTGGTGACTAATAATAAAGCTTATGCCTTTCCCTCCTTTTTTTGGGACTATAGACCTGGCTTACAGGTAGTCCCCATCCACTGAGACGGTGGGCCAGACTGCTGTGGAAAGGCTGCCTCTGCCTTCATAAGCTGTGCCAGCAAAGCAGCATGCTGCAGAGTGCTCCTGTGCTGCACTGCTGCAGTGGCACTGCTACTTTTCATTTATATCTGCAGGGAAAGGCTAGGGAAGAAAGATTTTGGCTTGCTACCCTAGACACTCTGTCAACTGCCTCTAGAAAATTAGTCTGCCAGAGAGATTCTCAAACTGAAGTCTTTCTCATATTCCTCCGTGTGTTCACAACTTGAATTAACTCAGTGTTTTAAGTAACACCATTGAGCAGGTAATGAAGCAACCATGTATATTAGCAAGAAGTGGAAGAGCAAAGAAAGCAAATTTACAAGTATGGCACCCATATTACTTTAAGGAAATAAGTATTGTTAAATTTGTCAGGCATAATGAATCTAATACCCATGCTATTTTATTGGTAAATTAGGAATTTAATGGGCAAAGACATCTTTCCAGATAATAAAATAATTATCCAGGTAATAAAATAAAAGTGCCAAATGAAAGGCAAGTCAGTTAACCCACTACAGTAGTCAAAAAAGATCAGAAAAAGAAGATGAAAATAATCAAACTCACCTTAAGCCTGTTGAATGCAGCCCTCAGGATCTGTGTTTCCCTCTCGCTCTCAGGAACAACTCGTATGACTTTATCACTGCCAATAACAGAAAATTGAATTGGCACTGTAAGACTCTTTGCAGGAATACAAAGGGATGGTAATTAGGTTCAGATAGCTACTGAAATTGTGCTTTTTTTAGCATGTGCAAAATGTTGGGTGAGCTGGAGCTCTGCTTCTAAACTTGCTGCTGGATTATGCACTTCCATAGAAATGATTTGCTCTTTACAGATTGGTGTCAGCTTGACCTTCCATTTCTATGCAAATGTTTAGTTCATTCCTTCTAAGTTAAACCATTCAGGCTGACATCTTCCCTACCGAACATCTGCCTCAGAACAAAGCAATTATTTTTTTTCCAAAATGATTTATCTGTTTCTGAGGATGAGATTAAGTAAAATACGTTGTTTTTTCATGTTTAAGCCTTTAACAGACTTTGAAAAGTTCATTGTTCTCATGCATTCAAGAGGGGAGTTGACTTGAGAAAAGAGGTGATCTTCATATTGGGGCATGCCTTTTGCTTTTCCCATTAAAACTTGTGCAAATTTTGTGAAGTAAATAGCTGCTTATACATGCTCAGAAGGTTCTACTTATTAGTAGCTGATTTTATTCACTTTCTTTAACAGAAGCTGAAATAGAGTAAGTTTCGGTAAGATACAAGGAAGAAATTATTTGCTGTGAGAAGCAAAAGAACTGATTGCCCAGAGAATCTGTGAATGCCTCATTCCTGGAAGTGTTTAAGGCCACACTGGATGAGACTCTGAACAACCTGTTCAGGTGAAAGGTGTCCCTGCCCATGACAGGGGTGGGGGGCTGGAACTAGATGACCTTTCAGATCCCTTCCAACTCAAGCCATTCTATGATCTCCATGGACATAATTTTGCAAACAGGAAACAAGAAACAGAATGACTCTTTAATGACCACCATCTGTCATGACCTATGGGATGCTGGAGATCACAGAAAATAGAGGGGATGATCATGTAACTAAAATATCAGCCATACACAAAAAGGATGAAATAACTTTACATGGCCAATGTGAATTCTGGCATTTTCCTACATTTTGAGTTTTTAGTTTGTACTGTTGAAAATCAGTATGTCTCTTCCAAGAGACCTTGGAGGTCATGCATATCTTTATTTCTAGTTCCATCCACTAGCCAGAATGGCTATTAAACAATTTCTTTATCTACTTTCTGTATTGTCTGGGAATTTTAAACAGTAGAATTTCCCTTGACATTGAGAGGTTTGTCCCGAAGTATCTTGTGAGCCCTTCTACTTTGCTGAAGGTTCTGAACCTGCTGAGAAGATATCTGGCCAACTAGAAACAGCACTGCTGAGTGTGCCCTTCCTGGGTCATTCACCTAGGAAGGCTCCCAGGCTGCTGCTACTCTCAGGTACCAGGTCTTGCCTTTGGTGAACTGCAGCTACAGCTCTGGTAGGAGCTCCATGTTGGCTCCCATATATCACCATACACTATAATCCCAAATCCTAAGTTTCTAGGACTCCAACACTCACCTTTGTTGCAAGAATCCTTAATGCATACATAGGTAAGCATTAAATACTGCCAGTTCAGAAGAAAGCACTGCTAATAAATTCTGAATTCTGAAATGGCTTACCTGTTTCTGGAAACAATTTTCCCTTATCCCCTATTCTTTTTCTAGTATTTTCTCTATAGTCAACGTTTGCTCCCCTTGGTTAGCCTCTGATCCTTCTTTCTGTCTCAGCTCTCCAGTTTTGGTTCTCATCCCTGCTGGGTTTTCCCTGTAGACAGGTCCCAAGCCTTCCAACTCCTCCATGGAATTAGTTTTTGGTCCAGTTAGACTGATTACTGCTGCAACAACACTGATGTACCCACAGGTAGGGACCTCAGTCCATTCTCCTTGGCTGCTGTTGACCTCGACAAATGGTTTCTGCGTAAGAAAAAATATTTCTGAAAGCTCTCTTGTTATAATTTGGCAGCCCAAAAAATTTAGGAAAATTACTATTCTTCCAAGCCAAGTTTAACCTCCTGTGTTGGATCTTGCACAGAAAGGAATAAATCCCATGGAGTACTACAACTTCTGCATCTTTCAAATGAAAATAGATGCTTTTAATTTATCATACATACAACAGTAATATTTTTTTCCATTACTCATTTCTTTCTAAGTACTAAATTGCTGTTAAGAAGAAAATAATAAAGAAGTAATGATTGCCCAGGAAGTTGATGTAGCTAATAAAAATTCATCAGACATTTCTGGAAGGATTGGTACAACCAACATATAAAAACCAGATTTTAATGAAATAAGTAGCTAAGCATGTGTTACACAGCTGTAATGGAATTTTGAAGGAATGGATATCACTTAGGTATGGTCTTGAATTAATACACATCACTGTAAACTGTCTTCGATTAGCTCAGCAACTCTGTCATTTCCAAGGTGATGAAAAATCTGCCCTAGAGAGGAAAGTATTGGTGCTGTGACAGATTGATCACTTGACACATTGTTGGGAAATGCTTCTAGCTGTGACTGAGTCTGCTGCTAGAGAGCTCATAGGAAGCAGTTTAAAAGTTTAGTATGGTAATTTTAGTATTTTATTATTTGTATTTTAGTATTATTTTAAAAGATGGTTAAGCCATTATGGCATAGCCCTTTCAATTTTTGTGCATGCAAGATGTGGGAATACACTGGATTCCTGAGAACTATCTGCCAACACTCACTGCTGTAGGCTGGCTAGTCAGTGGATAATCATTATGCATTCTTCAACAAAGCACAGATAGGAAATCTAGCTTTACTTCAGATATCTACAGTCAAAACCCATAGTCCTAAGGTAATTTTTTAGATTTATAGTTTTTTCTGGTTACATTTCACATTAAAGAAATCCAATGATTACCTTAAATGCTATGCAATACCCATTGAATTTAGGGTAGAAATTCAGCAACCTACCCACTGTTTAAAAGCCAAAAAAAAAAAAAATCTATCAGATCATGTACTAATGTGGTTGATAAATGGCAGCTGCACCCCAAACACTTAGTACCATCCCCTGGTGAGGTCCCCTGCCATCCTTTATGTTGAGCTGTTGAGGGGAAAGAAGCAAGTAATCATACATATATCTAGGGAAAGTTTTGCTGCCTGCAGACATATGTCAGCAGTCTGCTGATTTATGCAGGTAAGGTTATTTTTCTAACCATGATGCCTTTAAATCTTTTTTTTTAAACCCTATTTTAAAAAAAATTCTAAACAAACATCAGGATGGGATATGTTTTGTATAAATTAACATAAGAATTTATATCCACCATGAGAAACTTTCAATTTACCCCTAGCAATTAGGCTAATGGAATTTAAAGCTAGGACTTAGTGAGATCTTTTGATTTTTGTGTAAACACAGTTGAAGGCCTTTGCCAAGAGCAGAACACAAGCTTTAGTAAATGAACTGACTGAAATAGAGTGGTGAGCAAAGAGTAGAAGCCAGACGGCTGATGTCCCCAGGGACAGCCGTATGTCTGAGCAAAATGGGTGACCAGCTGTTGGCCAGTACTGACATGCAATGACATCTTTTTTTTCCCTTCATCACCCCCTTATATTTTTCAGGAACAGCATGAAAAATGACACAGCTGCTTTTGAAACACAGAATATGCTACGTGGCCCTGAGAAGGGTGATACTCCCTGATGCCAATGGAGACTAAAAGCTCTTGGTTTATTCCTTTGGCTTTTTCGTTTATTTTTTTTCCCATTTACTTCATAGTTTTACTCATCTATGAACAGACCAGATGGATCCAAAGAAACTATTCTGCAGCACATCTACAACTTCTTTACTAATGGAATTAGCAGTTCTCTCTCATGAAACTTTCCTGATGAAGTCACATGGAATGAACTGCATTTATGCAAATTCCTCATTTCCTTCAGGAAAATCCTTCTTATTGTTTTATTCTCCTGACTAATGTGAACCTTAATCAGATCTCTGCTCTCCCATGGAATTTAATAAAAGTATGTTTACAAAGGCGTTACAAGTATTTTAAGCACAGTTTAAGAAGTGATACGCTATAAATAAAATGCCTATAGAAAAAATTGGAAAGAAAATAAATCCCTACTTACAGACATCCATTCCTAATAGTAGAGGAGGGATTACAGTTCTTGAGGACAAGCTGCCATAGTTGCTGCACTTTAGCAGTGCATTAAGGCTGAATGACACACCTGGAAAGATCTACGGTATGAAAGCTTCTTGTCAACTCCAAATATGGCATCAGATATCATTTGTGATGAAAGATCAATTGCGTCATTCCCTCTTCTCCCCTAAATTCTGATAGTCAAAAGATTAAGAAATAATAAAACAACGCTTTTCTCTCTTTCCATTACTGGGATGAAGAGTTTTAACTGTGACTCAATACTGTTACAAAATCAAGATAGATAAGTAAGGCTGGGCTTCATCCTGAGGCCTGGTGGGTACATCTGGAAAGGGAATTTTACAAAACTTGCTGAGCCCTTCATGATGGTTTTCTGTATTACAGCAGATGCTGATCCAAACAGAGGAGAACACCATTTGTATTGTCTAGATAGCAATGTATATATTTTCTGCCTTTTAGCTATTAAGGCAGGAAAAATACCATTCTTAGTAAAAGAAAGAGCCAGCTAATTTATAATTTTGAACGAAAAATAGGTGCTTGGGTAATGTAGGCAGAAATGCTGAGGAGGCAAAGTATGTTATTGCATTATATTTATCAGCATAGCACAGATAACTTCTTGGGAAGCTAAACTTCCCAATTCTAATTACTTCATGTAATTAGAATTACATGCTAATTCCCAGGCATGGAATATCTGAGTTTCATAGATGTTTTTCAGATGCAAAAAGGGTATCCTTACCAGGCAGGAAACTTTACAGACTAAAGCAATGCTATATTACTAGCAGTCTTCCTCTGCACAGCTTCATTTCAGAGACATATGGTATGGAAATGTTAGTATCTGCAAAAATTTCAGTTTTCATTCCAACTAAGGAACACAGCTTTTCCAATAAAAGCTGGCCTCCAGTCTCTCATAAACACTGGCTATGGGGCCACCTAGCTTAAACACAAGAAGTGGGAACCAATTGCTTCAGTGCATGTCTCTGTCTCAGAAAAGAAAAATGAACTGTGTATGGTAATGAATGGTCCTGCTTCATCAAGTGTCATGCAGTCAAGTGCGAAAGAAGAGAAAGAGGGCAGTGATTCAGGGCAAAAAATAAAATAAGAAGTAACAAGACCAATAAACACTTTAACAGACCAAATTAAGCAAGCAGATGACAAGGAAATATTGTACTAACTGTGCAGGATTAAGATCCAGGGAGGAGGCTACATTAATCTGCTTAAATGAAACAGCATGTATACTCATTCATATTAATTTCCTAAGAAACATATTGTAATAACATATTTGCATGAAACAGCTGATGATAGTTTAACTTGGATATGATCCTTCCAGTGACATGTTATTTGAACTGCTGCCACTTTTAGAGAAAGGATCATCATAATTCTGGTAACATTATTGAAAGGAGCTTCTGCTATAACCCCATCTACTTCTTTATTGCCATAAGCCGTGGTGATAAAGTGAGTTGCTCTGTGCTTTGTAAGGAAGCGATGAGTAGATGGTGATGCTGCCAAGCCTGGGATAGGCCTGGGATAGGCCTGACAGGACCAGAATATTTATCTGTCCATCTGCTCTGCCCAAAGAGGAAAGCTTCCTCTTCTCCTCCCTTTTCATCCTGCAGAGGCATGCTGAACTTGTGTGGTGGGGCCAGATAAGCTTGATTTAATGTCCTGATTAGACTGTAGCAAAAAATTACTCCCCAGCCAGTGTCCTGAACAGATCTGATTACATCAGCTGCGTATATTTTGTCCCTTTTCCTGTTCTTCATCCTCCCTTTCACCACACCTCCTCTCAAATAAACAACTCATCCCTAATTACTTTTCCCCAACTGGTCCCAGTTTTGCTATATCAGTACCCAAATCTAGTATTTCTAGGTAATCTCAGCTTCATATGGTATCACCAATAGGGCTACCCAGGTATTGTTGCCCAAAAAACATCCCCAGTACTCCCTTTCAATTTCATGTGAAATCCAACCTTTCCTCAAATACCTTCTCCTTTACCTTCTGTAAGATCTAGCTGTACCTCATAGTGTACTCTGAATTCTTCGTCAGCTTTTCATATTGTCATATTCAGCAATTTCTTATGTCCCCATCATTTATCCATGTCTTGATCACTTAGCTTAAGCTCAGGCCAGAGTCCAGTCTCTGACCTGCACATTCCTGCAGCTGCCATCATTCTGCAGGTCCACACAGAAGCTCATTGGCTTTTCTGAGCTTCAGAGCTGCTTCAGTACATTCTAAGCCCCCTTTACATTTTGAGACAACTGCAGCAAGTATTTCCAAATGAAGTACCTCAGGACTCAGTGCAGCAAATTTGCTCGTGGCCTCAGTGAAAGAAGGAACACCAAAGTGGACAGAAGATTGCTACAGAATTTAGATATCAAGAGCAGAAGGGTGAAGGGGGAAATGGTTCAGTGGTAGAGAGGACTGCATTAAACCTTTTATGCTCAGACTTCCTTTAAGACCTTGAACAAACAACCACAGGTCATTTCCAGTGAGGATCGCTGTCAGCTTGGCAGAAGTTTCCTTATACTAAGATCCATATGCTTTGTATCCATTCGTGTGTAAAAACCACACACTGTGTTTGGTTAGAGGCATTTGTTGGTGGGTTGGTTTGTTTGGTCCCTCTCCTCCCCATCTGTCCCAGTGGTCCAAGCAAGACTCAGGGCCCTGTCGTGGTGGGTGTGCTTGAAGCACAGGCATTTGCTAAAGCCTGGCACTCAGCCTGAGTCTGAGACGGGGCGCACACCTGCCTGCCTGCAGAGCCTGATGGACAGGCAGGGGCACAGAGCTATGCTCAGCTGACAGTGTAGGCATGGTTCAGCTCCCTGCCCCTATAAACAGCGATGATCTCATCCTTTAAACTTGTGAGAGTATGGAGACACAAATAAACTCATGGCTTTTAAGCTTCCTGACGGCCATGGTAATGGGAACAAGGCAGGGACCATAGGTGGAAAGCACTATATACAGCTTTCACAGAACAAAATTTTGCAACTCTTCCTAAGTCTTGAAGCATTCTGCATTTACTCCACAGCCTTCAAGGATGCTGAAAAAAACTCCTTTTCTTTTTCAAATAATCTAATAATTTTCCACATTTTTTCCCCAATGTATTGATATTTATAGAATAACAGCAAAGAGTCCAAACAAGAGATGTCCATCCTCTCTTGTTTTGGAGACAGCTGTAAAATGTTGACATAATGCTCAAAGGTTGGAAATAACTCCCACTTTTGGTTGTTCAGGCAAGCTACAAACCTGGAAAATATCAAGTATATTTCCAATGAAAACAGTCTTCTACAGTCTTTAATGAAAATTTTAAACTGGTGACATTCTGATAAAATTGCCTAAGTTTTGCATGCACTACCATGAACAAAACACACTAAAATTGATTTACCATATTTTTAAAAGTGTGTTTATATTAAAAATCCCTTATACCCAGAAGTAAGTAAAATAGCCATTTTTCTGATACTACTAACTTACCACAGACAAGTCTAAGGTTTAAACCTTTCTTTTGAATGTTTGAAGTTCACAGAAAATCCTTAATTTATAGAACAAAAACTGTCTGGACTCCACTTTCTATAAGTTATGGTTTTACTTGACCTTTACTTGCCTCTGCAGTCAAATACCTGCACATTTCCAACTGTGTGACAACCACTGAATGGGGATGTAATTTATCTGCTTTGATGACTTCTTTTCAAGGATCAGATAATACTTCTATCTTTGAAAAACAGAGAAGAAATCCTACTTTTATTTTCATAAGTCACGTTCTTCACTTAAATTTGTGATTATTTTTATTTTTTCTCTCCTCTAATTTAAATTAAAAATCTATAGGTGGTCCAGAAAAAAAAACTTGCCGAATTTATTATATAGTCTCCTTTAACAGCAAAGAGGAAGATCTTATGACCAGCAGGTCTTTTCTAATAGTAATCTGTTCCTCTCATTATCATACATGTAATGCTTGTGATGTATTCAATCCAAAATGATTTCCATCTTTGGAGGAATAATTTAATAGAGTAAGAAAATAATTTTGGTTGATGAAATATCTGGAGATCATTTAATCAGATATCCCTGTAGCTCTTCTCTGCACCTGTTCCTGGTTTTCTGCTTCTGAATATGGACCAAAAGCACTGTGTGAGCGTTGTTACTCCTTTGAAAATTCCCATACAAATTCAACTTTATGGTCCTAACACACTGAAAATCATAGTCATCCTGTGGCTGAATAGTATATTGCTGGGTTTTTTCTCCTTGATCCAACCAAAGGATTTGCAGTAATATGGAGAAATTCTTTTATGTATGATCCCAAACTTGAACTATTGCATTTCACCCTAATTCTTTTAATTCAGCCATTAAGTTAATCAAGTTTTTCTAACACGTCTTGAACCTTTCTTGACAGAAAGATACTGGAAATAAAGAAAAACTATATTTTTTGTAGGTAATGATAATTCAAAGGATAGAGAATGAAGGTTAAAAACATGTAGCAATTCCTGCTGCTGAATGGGACCAAGTTGAGAAGCATTTGGATATTCCTGATAGGCAATCTCTTGAGCTCAATTTAAGATCTTGATCCTCAAGCCCTCACGACTGTACGAAGTCTTTCAGCAATAGGAGGAGGAAGTCTTTATTCATTACTGTACTTGGCTCTGAAACACAAATAACTTGTAAGCATGTGTTTGTAAGTGTATAAAAAAAACATCAGAGGAATTGCCTCATACATATTTTAAAAAGTAAATGTCAAGATGGTGAGCTTAGATTTAATTTAGGGCTTATCATTAGTGTTTTCTATGCATTTATTCATTTATGCAAGTTACAGCAAGGAAGATGAAAATATTTATGGAGTAAAAAAATGTTATGGTGTGAAATACTGCTGCATGAGATGTCTGTAGCATGCTAAGTTTCCCCAAACTATTCCATCATCACTTATTGCCTAGTTTGCTTCCACATAATGATTATATATTTTAATTCATGGAAAGTACACTTTTAGTGTCTCTATTCAAATAAAGGACAAACAGGACATGCCTCTTCACAATTTTGCAAAAGGACAGAATCTGTAGGTTTCAAAGCTGAGGAATACACCAAATTTACTGAAAAAAAGTGAAGAAAATCCTTTAAGGAAATTATCTTTTTGCTGGTGTTACTGCAATAGGCTGGCATAATTCCATTCATTTCCATGGAGTCTTGCAAGGTTAAGCAAGAGAAAGACAGCAGGTTTTTTTTTTTTTTCCATTACAGGACAGTTAGCTTGTGCTTCAGATAAGCATAATAGGGTGCTGAACCATTCATCAATTTAGGACGCTATTTTGGAGAAGAAATTGTAAATCTGCAAGAACTAAGCCCAGAAACAATTACACATGATGCTAACTGCTAAATACTGCCACAACTGAGTGTGTCACAAGGAGTCCTCTTTTTTTCCCTCCAGGGACACGAGCAAGGTGACAATGCTGACCTGAGATGCAATACTTTGTGTCCAGGTAGAGTTTCTCTGACAGCAGGAATAGGCAGAGTCCCTCAGCAAAGGGACACCTTGCACACCTAGACTGAGGTCAAATGGTATTTGCAAATTTCTCTTCAAACCGTCTGTACTGCAGAATATCTTCCCAGGAGAAATGATACTGCAGCGAAGGAACAGATTAAATATATATAAAGCAGAGATGTATGGTAGAATCTTTGAATAAAAAATGCTGGATGGTTGGTCTCCATGACCCCTGGTACATTGTGTCATTTTTGCTTTCTACCATCTGCCTTGAACAAAGAGACCAGTGAGACAAACCTAGCAGTAAGTCTGCAAATGTACAGCTGCACCTGGGAGTATTCCCCAGCTTAATGCACAGCCTGGATGTATCTTGGCTTCCAGCTGAATCCTGTGTGACTGTACTGCACTGCACATCCATCTTTCCCTGAGAAAGGATGCAAGGTGCACACTGCTGAGCAGTGTCTGTGTGTGCCCTGGAAGCAACCTACACTGTTAAGCAGCAAATATAAACAGGTGTACTTTGCTTTTAGCACTGTCAGGTGGTGTACAGCAACTTGTTTGGAAAAAATTTGAGGTATTTTTGGATGCTTAGCTATGCAATGGGTTTTCTTTATATCAACTTTCAAATAATTTTTTAAACAAATCTGAAAATAAAACTGTTTAATTACATTTTCAGTGAACATAGAAACCAAATGTGTGCAGCAGAAAGAGAGAAAAGTAATTTCCATGAATTTTTTTTTGTTTCACTTTAAAGAATTACGCACTGAAAAGTGCAGCTACAGGTCTACACCACATGTACTTCAAATTGCAGTGTATTTACTGACCCATCTTTCCTTACAGATATCAATCCAATTTCCTGTTAAGTAGAAACAAATTAGGTGTGCACGTGCCTGCAATAAGAAGTGTTATTTTACTAAATATAACAGATTTTTAATGTTCACATTTTTATATGATATTTATAAATATTTTTCAGATAAAGGCCAGTTGTTTTTATTTTAATATGAGAGTTCAAAACAACCCTTTGGAACTAGATATAGTACTACAGTAAAGAGAAAGCTTATGATGACTCACAGAATGTTCCCTCCTAAGGACCACTTTTCCATGGTGATGAATTTATAGATAAGGTTTAGAAACCTTCCGTGGTGGGACAATTTTAGCACACAAAAAGGAAAACACTTAACCAGCTGCTCCAAGCAGCCTTATGGATGCTATTTATAATCTTTTTGCTTATAGATACATTTAAGCTGTTTTCAGGCTCTGTGACTTTTTTCTTTTTGAGCCTTTTTGTTTGGAAATATAGAGGTTACATCCATTTGCTTCTCATACCATATGAGTTACTTGATAATCTGCCCAAAGGGAGGAACCAGCCCCTCTGGAGAGCCCATGCTGCCAGCTTGGGTGTGTGTTCCCAGCCCTCCCTGGCACACTCTCTGCTCACAGACCAGCAGCTCTTCAGATGATTGCTTTGCAGCATGTCTATCAATATTTTGTCAAAAGCATAGATAAGATAGATAAGAGAATAAAGACAGAAAATATATGCAGAACCACATCTAGGACCTGCGTGTGAGTATGCAAGTCACCTTACATGTCAGTAAAATTAACAGTACACTAATTGCTTGCAGGATCTGAACATGGGGAGGCATTTGTATATATCAGAAGACTGAAAAAAAAACCAGCCAAAAAATGTTTGATGTGATCACGGTAATTATCTTCTTTATTACTGACTTTAAAGGCTGGGAACATCAGCACAATAGGTGTGTAGAAGTGCCTTTGCTTATCTCCATCTTGAACACATTGGATTTTGTTCAGTTATTTTTTAGGGAAGTGAGAAAGTGGAGGGTTTGTTGTTGTTGGGGATTTTTTCCCATTATTTCAAAAGTGAAGTGGCTTTGTGTATTATCAGGAGCCTCTCAGATACACCCATGGTCAGCTCTATTTAGGAGCTGGGGTGTAAAAGCCAACCAAAATCAGTTTGCTGGACATGAGGCTCTCTTTATAAAGGCTGTGCATTTGTCTAGCCCATCAGGATATTACGTTTTATCCTTCGTCATTTCTATAGCCATAAATTTAGGTTCCAACCACCTGGCACAAGGTTTCTCAGGGGCAGATTAAGGACAGCCTTAATGCCTAATGATGTTGTAATACACACATCACAGTTCTTGTACTCACTCAGCTATGCATCTTGATAAAAAGATGTCAGGATACTACAACTAAACATGTCTATACTAGATGGCAAGTTTGCAGTCTCACTTAACAGCAAGGAATGGATGGGAAGGAAGAGTATAACACATCCACACATACAAACAGGATAGCTCTGCATAATTTGATGGATCTGAATCTTTGAACTTAGTCATAATATGCATATATGCAATCTGACTCTCATTTGACCTGGATTTTCTACAACAAATTCTTTACCTCTTGTTCCTCAAAACAGTCCTGAGTATCTTACACGAAACTGACCTGCTATCCCAACCTTGAAAAATTATACCTATAGTGCTGAAGAAAACAAAAGCACACCAAATGCAGAATACTATTAGAAAAACAAAATCAAACTGAAGGCTTGGGGAGGGATATAAATATTTTAGTGGCAATGAAATTATTTATTCTCTGAAGACAGCTCCTGTAATGCAGCTGCATCAGGCATTAAGGCAATTATATTTTCCCATTTTTATAAGCTGCATGAGAAATAATTTTTTTCCACTAGATTAAAGCTGTGTCAGGTCTCTACAAAATCACTTCTGACTTCAGGGATACTGGAGATACATGTTGAGTAAATCTGGAAGTGAAAGCTTGGGATTTACTTCTTTATTGTGGTAATAGTTATTTGTGTGGGGTAACTTAGAATTCTACAGAAACTTCTGTGCCTCTTAGTTTGCTAATACCCTGACCTTGCAGCATGCTGCAGTAAGAATTCTCTAAGCAAAAAAGTGGAAATTCTTCTTTTGCTTAAGAGAATAATGTTTAGTTTAACTGTACCTATCAAGTTTGTCACAATTTCAACACAATTGAAAAGGAGGACAATTCCACAGGTTATCCCTGAGCAGTGCTGTAACCCTCCCAACACCTTCTACCAGGGTGCAGTGAATAGACAGAATGATTTTGTGGTGTTATGGCAGTTGGAAGACACATGGGAGATGGATGATGTTTGTAGGCACGCAAGAAAACATTATCCTTTCTACCAACATGAGTTCATTAATCGACCAGGCACAAAATCAAATTCTGAACTGCTGAGAGGGAGCACTTTGTAAAAATGATGACCACACGTGTCTTGGCAAATCACACTGTGAGTTGCTGTCTTCTAGCAGGTGCTTGCATCCCTTGTGTTACAGGCACAGGTCTGTTCCACGTTGTGCCAGGCCACCTAACCTGACACAGCCCATAGTGAGAGATGGGCATCTCACGACTATTCAGACTGATAAAGATACAAATCACCTTCTAGAAGTTCTCTCTTCATCATCTACACAGTGAAATATTTCCATAAGGGCCAATGCAATATAGAGCACAAGCAGTTATTTTACATGTTTTTTTTATATATATATATAAATATATATAAAGTATTCTATTTTCTATTCTATTCTATATTCTATTATTTATATTTCATATTAATACCTTCTATATATATTAAGGCTCTCTGTTCCCTTGCCTTTTTCCTCTTTTTTTCCTCTCAGATTTGCTGTTCTCTGATTCCAGGGCTATGACTGCTTTGAGCACTTTATTTTGAGCTTTGCAAACTAACTTAACCACTCTGCACATTCTGATGCTTCCTTGAACCAGCTGAGAATGACTTTTATTCCTGTTTCTCATTAGCAGAAGATAAATGTGTATTTTTAAAATAAGGGTGACAAATAAGGATTAACAGGCAATGAATAAATTAACAGGTCTTGGTGAGGTTATTTATGTAACTAAAGAGAGGTAAAATACTTCAGCAAGGAATAAATGCAGTCCATATATTATAGACGTGTTCTGAGGCTGATATTTAACTTCCAGACAATCTGTGTTTATGACTAAAAGGAGAAAGATTTATTTTAAATATTTAAATAATAAACTGTGTCTTAAAATACCTTTCAAAAGCACTTAGTGTTCTTTTCTTTTCTTGTTGGTGTTAATACACACTGTTTTATTCAAGTTGATGGGAGTTACGCTTGCTTGCATGAACTGGTCATGAATTTTCCTATCTGCTGACATTTGTGATCTGCAGATGTTGGGGCAAAACGTTCATTGCAGGATGTTTATTGCCCTGAAATCCAAAGACCATTATTGGTATTTGTTTAAAGTATACCTACATTGCATGGGCACATGGGCAAATAAATCTTTCTGCAGGACAACCCCCACAGCAACATTTTCAATCCTGATGGCTTTCCATTTTTTTTTTTGTTCTTTTTAAAAATATGCTGTTTGTAGGGTGAGTTGGTGTAATACCAACAAAGCTGCCAATGCCAAAGTTCTCCCCATTTTACCAGAAGGCTTTTTGAGGTGGAGCACTTTGCAAAAAAGTCTACACCTGAAACACAGCTTGACAACAGCAACGATGTGGACAAGTGAGAAATTACATGACATTCTGAAAATTTTCCCATTCTGCATGAAGAGAAAAATCTTTTCTGGTCAAAACTAGATGATCCTTAAGGTCCCTTCCAATGCAAACCACCCAATGGTAAATCCAGCAGAAAGAGTCAGTAGCTCAAATTAGCATGGAGATAACTCTGGCAGCACGTGAAATCTCCTGTTTGCACTTAATGGCAGAGTGAAGGGAGTTTACTGCATCATCTGAACATCTTCAATACAGTGTATTTTAAGGATTCTTTTTTGTTTTCACTGTTCTGTTTTACTTTGAAACTTCTCTTCCCCTGTGGCAGAAAGGGGCTCTAGAATTGGAATCAACCACACTAACGTGGTCTGTATGAAATGAGTTATGGTCTTCTGACTTCTCATAAAAAAAGGCTGTAGCAAGATCAGGGATAGTTAGCAATTATTAGGTTATACTCTGAATGTTGGAATAATCCAGATTTGTAGCCCATTCCTAGCAGATTCATATGGCTGTGCTTAACAAGTCAAGTATGTATTTTATGTAGTCTGTTAATACAGGCATAAACTGCTTGTAAAATTAAAGCTGCTCAGGTCTGCCTGTTTGCTGGAGAAAAAACAAGTTCACTTTCAGACCTCATCATTCATATTCAGCTCATCTATCACATTTAGCATTTTGATTTTGTGAAAATGGTGGAAGTTAAGCTAGTCTTTTCTAAATATTTGCCAGCTGTACAGGAAAACAAACAACATAGGTATGTTAGATCATCTGCTTTTAATAATTTTTTACAGGAGTAGCAAAGATGGTGTTAATAAATCATACTAATATTGTAATTAGAGACAATGTAAATATGAATTAACTACTAATGAAATATTTTTTTAGTAGTAGATTTCCAAACTTTTTAACACTACTCAACTGGGAAACAGCACAGTAAAATTCATCAATGCATCCAAGTAGCAGACTAAAATATTCCCACCAAAATGATGTCAAGTAGAAGCTTGGGTAAGGCAGTTCCAGTACAATAGGGAACCACTGAAAAATGTGAAAGAAAAATGAGAAAACCAGTGCATTTTTTGCTTGTTTTTGTGAACAGAAAACTCTGAGGTAGCAATTTAGCTTAAGGAGTACAGCCTTGAACAGTAAGAAACACATAGTACAAATGAGTATTAAATGAACAACTGCATTACAGATCTAGCAAAGTGTCCAGTGCTGCCATATGAAGGGCTGTACTGCAGCAGCATTAGATATCTGTAGTAATCCCACTAGCCCTGAGACAGCTTCCTGCCTCCAGCAACTGTTTCTATCGTGATGCCTAGAGCAAGACAATTCCCTTTCCCTTTACTTCACGCCTCAAGCACTTTAAATTCCTTAAATACCTCTTGATGTGCTTCCAGAAAGCATATGCAATATGAAATTGCTTTGAGATTCTCTGAATGTTAGTATGGGTCTAAAGATGGTTATCTTTATCAAAGCATCTTTATCAGTACACTTCCGTTTTGGAACAGTCTTCTCACCCAGAGTTAGCCAGACATACCTGTGGTAGGTGACAGCCAGCTGAATACTAGGCTGGACTGGAGTGTTACTTGCATGAAGAAGAGCAGTGTGGTACTGAAACATTTTAAATTGTCCTCACTGATTCTGTTCACTTTTTTTTTTTCAGTAAACCAAAATCCAAGGTAGTGTGGAGATTAACATGGTGTGGTGTGTAAGGTGATGTTTTCCCCTCTGCCCTCGAGCAATAAGCTGTGACAGCTGTGCTCAGTTTACTGCAAGGAAAGCTGCCACGGGCAGAGAAGCAGGTGCCTCCTCTTAAATCTTCACCCTGGCCTCAGAAACCTCTCCAGGGCTACTGGGACTTGCTCTACATTTCTTAAACCAACTCATGGTAATATGACTCCATTTATAGTAACTTCGTAAGTGGAAGCCTAGTATTAACCATTTTTGTTATTGGAGAATTTCTATTTCTTCTTAGTGACACCTTGGTTTCCATAAAGGAGGAGTTCAAAAGACACCTTTGCAAATGAATTAAAGGAAGAAATGGATACTGAGAGTTCCTGCTTTGCCATTTTTGTGCTGGGTGTGGTGTATACATAGCTAACATATGTGGGACTGGTTCATGGGGGGGCACATCTGTCCCACAGCAGGAGTGGAGAAGGCAGAGAGCACCCAGCGAGTGCCAGGTGGGCACCACAGCACAGACACAGCTGGGGGTTCGTGCTGACCACAGGGTGCCAGGGCTGGCAGGGCCTTCCCCCAAGTCCACTCAGATGGGTGCCTCAGGTGAACATTTTGCTTCCCCTGATATATTTTCTTTTAATGAAGGACAAATAGTGTTCTCAAATATGACTCATTTCAGTCCTCAGCTGACAAAAGAAATGGTATCAATGATCTGAATTGTTTCAATGGTTAGTCAGTCAGCTGATTCCTAATATCTGAGGACAGTGATTGGAAGTGATCTGGATATTCACTGACACAACAGCCTTCAGCACAGACGTCCCAACATACAGATAGTGTAAGGCAATGCTTTAAAGTAACTCCATTTGTTCTACAGTTATTGTGTTGGGTCACAAAGCAAAGAAGAGGAAAAATTTTGCTAGCTTAAATATGTTCCTGGTACAGAGCTGGTAATTACTTCACTTTTGGGCAATACGAATCTGATTATAATGTAAAAATCTTCTTCTGAAAAAGGAGTCAATGGCTGAGTACAACTTTAAAAAATGTACAAAGAAAGGAATCATGGATTGCTCTGGATGGATCTACTCCCTATTATACCCACAAATTACAAAAACAAGACATCACAAATACAGCAGTTCCATATTCTCTTCCAAGACACCTCAGAGATCTCAGTATCTTTATCAATGAAAGGTGATGGAGATAAGGAAGAAACCTCTGCTGCAGACATGCTGTTTAACAGCTGCAGTATCTCAGACACCTTACTCTTTAGGTGCTGGTGTTGGGAGCAGGATAGAAGCTACATAAACCTTTTAATTCAGATCAGAAGTGCACTTCTGAAGGGAACCTGAGTGTCCCTTCCCACGCACATGTGGTTCTCACTGTGACACAGCCTCAGGGTTTGTGACACACATCGGACTGCTCTGAGCGTGCATGAACTTGACTGAACATAAACTGAGGGATGCTCAGTGCATCAGTGCACCCCAAACACAAATCAGCTTTTAGTCTATGGGATGAAATCAGCCAGTCCAAAGCAAAACCCAACCAGATCCATATAATGTAGAGAATGTCTGGTCCTCAGCACCAGCTGGTCCAGTCTCATCAGAATGCCTGCACAGCACAACCTGCTCACGCAGAACCTAAAAGGGTGGTTATTTTGACTCAAAATGCCAAGACTTATAAGTAGGTCTCTGCTTAGATTTAAATTGAACCAAGAGTACTTTAAATTTACCAAAGGTAGGGTAACTCCTGGAGGGACATTTTTCCTACAGCAGACCATGTGTTTGAGAGGGCGAATGTATATCCTCCACCACTGCTTGTGGAAAACATTTTCCCCCCACTCAAATCCATGTCATTAACACATGAGCTACAAGTCATCCTGTCTTCTGGAGAGAGAAATTTCACCTTCAAAGTTTTGTCATTACTGAGGCAAATTCTAATTTATCAATAACTACTCATGAAATTTATTTATTCCCAGGGAAAAAGAAAAAGAAAGGTAATCTATTTAGCTTCCAGAAAAAAAATTATTAAAATACATTTTAAATAACTCAGCTGCCTTTTTCTTTTTTTTCATCAGCACAAGCATGCAAAAAGCCTCAGAGAAATTTCTATTCTGTCAAAGGCCAATTTAATCAAAAAACACCCAGAGTAACTTTTGTTTTTACCAGTTCTACTTGACACATGTTTTCTGCCTACAAGGGCACTACATTACACAAGCGTTGATATCTGAATGCTATCAAAGTCAGTACATACTTAAATGTGTAAAATAATCTTTCTCAGCTCCACATTAGACTCTTACATGAAATATTACAGTTTTAAGCAAGTGTCAATGAAACCAAAGCACTCTTCTTCAAAACCTCTCCATAAAATATTTTAACGATTCACTTATACATGAACATAGCTTTCTAAAGGTCTTTTGCAAACCCATAAATCCCCTGTTCTCAGAGATTTTAGAAGCTCATGCCATTAACCTAACTTTTAAAATTAAGTGATGTAAAAGTTTAACTACTAATTCTGATGTTTCTAGCTTCTTTTGTCTCTTCAGTATTCATGTTTAGCTATTTTAGAGTAACAAATGTCAGCCTTAAATTAGGAAGTATTCTGTCTACGCCAATAGTGATGCATTTTACTAAGTGATTTGATAGATTTTAGGGGCTCATTTTCCTGCTCTGAGGTTTGCAGTTCACATTTATTCTGAAGGTCAATTGCCAAGAGAACAAACTGTGTAACAAAGAAACTGTCAGATGAAGTTAACAGATGCCTAATTCCCTGGGTAAATGAGTATTTTGGGTGCTATTTGCTTACAGGAAGCCTGTTAATCTGCTAGAGTTTGATACAGCTGCCACAGCAGTAAGTGGCATCCTAGTGCTATGTTGTCATTGTTGTAAATGACCATGCCATCACACATGACCAGATAAATACAGTATAACACAGAAATACACCAGATCCATGGCTGGTTTAGGGAGCAGAGCAGGGTGGCTGCTAGATTGCCATTTTCTCTCTCTTTGGATGTGAAAGTGGAGAGATTCCTGATTCTATAATTCTCTTTAATGCTCATACTTAATGAGCAACACCTAAAACTTGCCTTTGGGAATCCTCTGAAGAGCAGAGTAGCTTCTGGATTCCCTTGTCACATTACTATTCACAGTGAAAAAAAGGGAAGAAGCAGAACTCTTTTATTTATGCTCTCTGATACCAATGTCATAAGTGAAACTATTTTATTGATTTTCAAATTAGTTTAACAGCATACTTAGTAATACCACACTACAATGGCTTTTTATATTAGCTTATGAAATATTGATAATCCATTCTGTGGCCCATTGCTGGTCTGAGGTTTGATGGCAGTAACAATTTCTAAATAAGCACTAAATTGTAAGAGAAGTGGGAGCACCATTATCACAAGAACAGGGAGTGCAATGAAGGAGATGGAGGCAGTGAGGGGAAAGGCTACTTAGAAGACTTTTTATTGAAAATACTTGACTATCACTCAGCATAACACACTGATGCAGCCAGTGGCACCTGTGACAAATAGCACACAGAGTCAGCGAGGGGTGGGACCTGCAATCCTCTGTTCTTCCAGTCACTGCTGACTATGAGTGTTCAGTGTGTGCAGGCTCTAAAAGAATTTTAAGAAATTATGGATACTGGAAAACAAAAGCATTAGTCTATTTACCTGCTGGCTTTGAATACATAGGTTCACAGTGGAAACTTATTTTCCATGATATTTCAGATATTTTTGATTGCATGGTCTGAGCAGAAAAAAAAAAAAAAGATAACTATTTTATATATCTTACTCCATAACTTCAGAAGTATGTTATATGCAGACTGAAGTGCCAGATGTAGGGACAAATATTCCAGGATCCTGTAACCAACCCAGAAATGGAACAGACTAAGAGCAAACTATTTAAATTCCTCTATTTCCTATGTCACCTAATTTGGAAACTGCTGATACTCCTTTTAAGCAATTTCATGTTTTATTAGGGCTCAACATCCAGGAGATAATCTAGACTCTTTTTTTCCCTGACAGCAGATTCCATTTGCTTCTAAAACCAGTAACGTGCCTCTCTGCAGAACACATTAAATCAAGATATCCAAA
Organism: Acrocephalus scirpaceus scirpaceus; assembly: GCA_910950805.1. Classification (NCBI taxonomy): domain Eukaryota; kingdom Metazoa; phylum Chordata; class Aves; order Passeriformes; family Sylviidae; genus Acrocephalus; species Acrocephalus scirpaceus. The sequence continues at coordinate 92,048,148 of OU383773.1, forward strand.
TGGGCCCATTTACAATCTATGATGACATACCCAGTTGATTCTAGGTTCATTTTCGTAACTGACAAATACAGTTTACAGCTGACTTCCTCTAGCACTAGATTTTAGGTAATAGAGCCTTAGCTTTGTAAAGAAAGCAACTGAGAAGTTTCTGATCAGTCAATGGATGCATGGAAAGCCTGCTACAGATGGAAATCTTTTCATTGCTGCTTTTGAATGTCTTTGAGTGTAGAACTGGTGGTGATGCAGGATCACAGTTGTTGTAGTACTGTACATTTCTCCCAATTCCAATCAGAAATGAGTATTTCAAGGCTTAGAAGAGCAAGGCTATAAGCCTTAAGCACGAGGACTGAGTGTGAAGGTTTTCTGCATGGAGATCATCTGAAGAGAGAGAAGAGAGAGTAGTAAACCTCAATATTAAATGTTAAAGCTTCTGCAACCAGGAACACATGGCAGTCCAGACAGCCCATTGACAGATAAAGCATATAGCAAATTCAAAGGCCCAGTTTAAAGCTGGCAATATAAAGTCTGTTTAGGCTGCCAAAGAACCAGATGTGTCATGCCTGGAAGACTCTTTCCTTCACTAACTCTTTGCTTATGGGTCCTGTGATTGATATCCCAAAAGTACACCATAAAACATTTACAATTTAATGGGAGGTATTGTGATCACCAACATACCTAATTTTTTTTTTTTTTAAATGAAAGGTTGAAGTTACTTCTTGTCAATTTAAAACACACAAAAAGTGACCCTTTAAATAGTTTATCTTACTATTTCTAGCGCTTTGGACTTAGTTGGGCTCAAAATCTGTTACCAATATGACTTAATTTATGGAGAGGTGTTTGTAAGATGAAGTACAGAGTGCCTTATTTCATTTAATAAACTCAGTTTACAGCTAAATAATACAAATATTTGTGTAGAAATGTGGAGTGAGGTTGGGAAATTCTCATCACAACATGAATTAAGATCAATTAACATGCATTATGGTTTCATTCACCTTGGAGAATTTAGTAACTTCTGGGGAAAACATTTTGTTTACTATCATCTGTTCAAGACAGGAATTGTCTTAGCCAATACTGCCCAGAATTATGCAGGTTCCTGCATCGATGTCTGTGTTTTTCCCTAGAAATTCAATAGGTAAAAAAAAAAAATCAGAAAATCAGATGGCAGTGTTATTTATTTTATCTAAAGGGACAACAAAGCTGTAAGCTTGAAGGAACAGTATGACTTGAAATATATTCTTTAAACAGAGAGAGAAGGCAGTAGGGTTTGGGAATCCCTTATGCTACCAAGAAAAGAAACATAATCTACTTTTGGGGAGCTCTGCTAAACAAAAAAGCCAGAGCTGTTATTAGATGGTAAGATTTTTACTTCCACAGAGATAAAAAAAGGCTTAATGCTTTTATCTGAAACTTGTGAAAATTTCTCCTATTTGCCTGGTAATCACCTTTTCCTCAAATTAAGGAGCATTCATATTTGGCTGGATTCTGATTTCGTTGTTGTAGTTCCATCAAAGCCTCCCTGCAATACCTTGGCTTCTCTCCCAAAACTCTTGACTGGCACAGCAGTGACTCTGTGTTTTCAAAGTTCATGGTGTGGCTACAAGTGAGTCACGGCTCGGAATAGCCACTGAACAGTCACTGAATGTGACATGATGATTTTGGCTCTTCTACTGGTAGAAGGCGGGGTGGTAAAGGGGCTGCTGGGAAAGACTCAGGGCACTGACAACACACAGCAAGTTCCATTAGTGCCACTCTCCATGCTGGAGCCATGTGGCATGTGGTAATAAGCAGATATTTTATGCATTGTTAAAACAACTTCCAATTGATTTCTTGAGACATGCCCTTACGTTTGTTTATTACTTAATTGTTAAAAAGCATTACCACACTGATTATTTGTTTAACATCAATCTGGAATCTAATTTGCTAAACTACAACAAATCATAAATGCAGAGATCTCGTCTAAGTATTGTGCCTTTGTCACTGAAATACCGAACTTGCCATTTGAGGTTTTATGTCATTTGTTTTGTTTAGACAATTCACTGCTGTGCTCTTAGAATAAACCACTCCATGCTGCAGAAGTTGGATTTATGAAACATGTTGTAAACATGTTCTTCCTAAGAGCAGGCACACAGCAAATGCCTAGGGCATTCTGTAATTGTCCTGGGAACAGTTTCTAAATCATCTCAGATTTATTACTGTAATTTTCATCACATACCTGATAAAGTAAATGTTTCTTAAGGTTTTATAGTTTTTATCTGAAAAAGACAGATTGTTTAGTCTACCTGACTGCATGACATCATGCTGTTCATACTTTCTCTTTGAAAGACAGTTACCTTTGTGTGCGTTGCCTTGACTTACCAGGTTTGGAGCTATCATGGATAATGATGCACATACTTGTATAAAAGTATAAAAATACACTTGTAACTTTTAGTGAAAAGGGACATTGCTATCAACTTCCTCCAGGATGTGTTACACTGGACTGAAATGACGAGGGTAGATAATATCTCTCAGAGCAATTGTTTAATGACCTCTTGCTTACTCCTCTTTTTTGATCCCTCTTTCCAACTCTCCCACAGAGAAAACTACTAAAATCAAGCAAATACACCAACAAAATCCAAAGGGATCCAGCAGAACAGGATACCAAGTTCAGAGGGTCTCAGTGGAGTCTTGCACTCAGGAATCAGTTATTTCTCAGCACTGCTCACATCTACTTATAACAAAACAGAGCTTTGTCTGTTGATACTTGATGAAAATTTCCTAAGTATGATTTAAGATCTCTCTTGATAAAATAACTCACAAAAATTAATGAAATGCTGAAGAGAGCTGCTAGCTTCTTAAACAAATCATCCCATCAGCATTTGTCCCTTCTGTCCAACTGAAACCAAATCCCTAAATTGGAAACATTCATGATAATAAAAAATTGTTGAGCTTATTTTCACCTGGATAAGACTGCTATTTATCATAGTGTCTGGGCCCACTGTCCAAAAGACCAGTTTTAGAACTGAGACTGCTATTGCATGATTATACTGCAGTCACACAACAGCAAAGATCTGGAATTATGTGCTGAGCCAGGGGGTAGTAAAATGCCTCAATCCCTACCGAGAATGGTTCTGCAGGCTGTTTATGAGGAGAGATGAGGACAATGAAGTAGAAGAGGGGTGAGAACTTACAGGCAGGTATGAGGAAAAGGTGCAGGGTTTCACACAGCAGGCTGTAATCTCAGCTCAGCACCTGCACAGCCAGCAAAAGGAAAGGTTCTTTGAAAAAGACAGCTGAGAAACTATGTACATAGGCCTTCTGTGAGAGAACTTTTGATGCCAAATGCTATTTCCATCAGGGAGCTGCTGTTTGCCAAGATATGTCCCCCAAGCAGCATTTTCACTCAAAATCTCCTGCTGTTGCTGTAGCACCCAGTGTTTTTATGAGCTAGAGATTCTATGTACTTACTCCCATCTAAAGGTGAAATGCTGAGCTAGGGAAGATTGCTTGGTCTATTTGATTTTGCTGAGTTTTTGGCAGGTAAATAGGATGCATCTCAGTTTGACTGAAATGGTCTTGAAGAGTGAGATGAAATTTCAGATGAAAAAATATAAAATGTTTGTATTTTTTATGCTATCTTGAATGCACAGATTATGAAACCTGTGATCAGTATTGAACCTCGCTGCTTTGGTCTACATTTTCTCCTAGAAAAGGACAGTTGTTTTGATGGGATTTATCAAAAATGCAAACAAAATGTTTTTTTAAAAAAATTAGCGGCAACAGTACATGTCCACCAAACACTACATTCAGAACCCAGATGGAGAGTTATGTTTATTTTTGATTTTATTTTTTTGAAGTCCAGATAATATCACATTCTCTGCTTTCATAAACTTTCAATTTAAATTCTATTTTTGACATCGTACACTGGGACGAATTCATAGGGTGAATTCATTTCCATTTGTAATTACTGCAGTCTATAAAGCTGCAATGGGCAAAATATTTGCATTTTGAGCTACACTTGATATGGTATATCAATTAATACCACAAAAATGTAGAGCTTTATAAAACCCTTAAATTGTTGGCTCATATTTCTGCAGCTTCTTTCTTATTATACTTTTTTTTTGTGACCAGCTATCATTACATCAAGTTTCATGGAAAACAGAGTTGGCATGCTCCATGGCTAAGAACAAGCTGCCAAACACTTATATTATGCAAGAAGCAGCACAATATATGAGGTGATTCTTTGTGTTTATGTTGGAATTTTGGTTTTTTTCTGTCTCAAATGAAAAATATATCTTTTTGTTGTGCTTCCGTTTTTGCTTTTGTAAAATAGAGAGGAGTGACCTAAGCCATACATCAGGATAATGTGTGGCCAAAACAGCAGAGGCCTCTTTGGCTGCCAAGCTCAACCAAGAGGCAACATTTCCTTCAGTTAATCCTTAACATAAGACAATTCTTACTTCTCTCTTCATAAACTGTCATTTAAAACTCTCCCTTCCTTGTTTCGCATGGGCAATAATTAAGCTTAAAACAACAAAATCCCACACACAACGGGCACACAAGTTTTGAACGCAGTGAAGAGTGTTTGGTGTTCCTGTTTTATGGGCAAGACGTCACTGCTAAAAGCAAGCATCTGCGTGTTCCTCACAGACAACAGATTCCAGTCTTGTTCTGAGATTACTTCATTGTACGGCATCTGGTGTTTTATAGCCATGCAGTTTAGAAATAAATACTCTCTCTGCAATTTTATAACTTTAGAAATATTACCTTAAATCCACCCATTTGTTTATCTATTCTTGTAAGAAGCAAAGTTCTTTATACAAAAACTAATTTGAAAATTCCCACTTCGTTTGCTTGAAGTTTGTGCTATTTGTTTTTCTCCTGAAAAAAGTAATGTTTTCCAGTGAGCCAGAGGGAGTTTTGTTGCTACATCCACCCTAATAACTAATTTTTCCATTGAGTGATGTAAAACTGGTCATCCCAGTAAGATCCCTGCATTTCCCTTCTGCATAAAGTCTTTTTTCGTTTGTTCTAATTATTTTATGTTTAAATAGAATTATTATTTTGCATTTTTATTGGCCAGCTATTAGCTACTCCATTAAGACTGTATTTTATTATCTCTAACAAGAAATCTGAATAGATCCATTACTTGTGGAATAAACATTTAAAATGTATGTCTCTTCCCTCAGCTAATGTCACTTCACAGTAAATACACCTGAATATTAGGAACCCCTTTCCTCAGATCTAGTTTTCACAGATCTGTCCCCTTTAATCACCCAGGAGAAGGCTTTTCCTCTCCTGCCTGCTTCTTTTTTCCTGATATAACTGTGCAGGCTGCAGTGGCGTGACTTGCTGCAGGCTCTGCGACCAAATGCCTTCTAATTCAAAGACCACCCCGAGTGCAGTTGTCACACATAAAAGCTCACATGTATTTTTTCAGTAGAGATAATGGTCGCTGGATTAAAGGCAAACAATGCAGAAAGATCAGATTTCCCAGAGCACAGTGTGCATCCCTCATTCTCTGCTATTCTGTACCCTAAACTGTTTCATGGCACTGTCTCACTGTCCACAAATTGTTAGGACTGATCTCATCTGACAAGGTAAAATCTGTGGGGTTTGCCTTCACTCTAACAGTTTCGTTCAGCAGAAGCAAAAAATCAGGTTTTCCTGGTCCATGGAGCCCTTCACTCACCATTCCTCTGTGGACCTTTCATAGGATTTGGAGAGGTTGCCCCTCATTAAAAAAGAGATATAATGCTTAACTCATCCTGAGCACTACTCTATACTGACTCCTTAACATGTACGGCAATGACTTTGCTCCCCTTTTCCATAATCTCCCAGAGGCTTAAGATAACTAATTTTTCTATGGTTCTACACTTTCTCATGTTTGTGGGTTATATATGCTAATCCTTACAAATTGTCCTGCACCTTGGCCAGGCAGGGTCAGCCTGTGCTGACTATAAGACTTTTGAGGCGCCTTTTTGTCTATCACTCATAATATAGTAAGAAAACCACCAGTTATCTTATGAAGAAGGGATGATAGGTCCAATGAAGAGGGGTGAACATAGGAAAAATAACACACGGGTGGGTGGCATGCCACCCACTGGCTGAGAAATAAGAATAGAGGGAGTGGATGCTAGCAGGGGCACTTGGTGGTCTGGTAGTCTCCAGGTTTGTGACACCTCTTAACTTGCTTCTGAACTGCAAAAGCACCTGAACTCACTGGAGTTCACCTACTCCACCTACTTTCTAATTTGATAGAGATTTTTTGGCAGGCAAGGCTAGAGATGAGGCCTTGAAAGATATAATTACTTCATGTGGCAAACAACATATGCTGTAGACAGGAGGAAAGGCTGAAGACCCCGAGTCCTCCCTCACCCACTTTCAGCCTGAAAAACCCACATTTCTCCCTCTGTGTTGGCCCAGAACCTCCTGGCAAGAGTAGATCAGCAACTTTGGCATGCATCTGTCTGTCAGAGATTGATAAAAAAGCTTCTTCACTGAGAGAGTTGTCAAGCATTGGAATAGGCTGTCTACAGACATGGCTGAATCATCATTCTCAACCATTCCTGGGGATCTTTAAAACACACATGGATGTGGTGCTTAGGAACATGGGTCTAAGTAGTGGACTCTGCTGCATTAGGTTACCAGTTGGACTCAGCGATCTTGAAGGTCTTTTATAAACTAAACAATTTTATGGTTCTATAATTCTATAACCAGATGACGTCCCTTTGCCTGGGGCCTCTGAGAGATATGATACACCAAATGTGCTCAGACTCTGCACAGCCCATGGCAAGCAGACAGGGTTCCTCCCAAGACCTGGTCTGGACACAGCAGCCCTCTGTTCCTGCATCAGGGACAATCACCACTCTCTCTCAGGACAGCTTACTGTTGAGCAGAAAAAACCCTGGCAGTAGTGATCAAGACCTGCATAATTAAATATTTCACTGCAGTTTATATTCCAGGCTTGGCCTCAGAAAATACATCAGTAATTATTTTTATGCTGCTGGATAGTGAATACAAAAGATTTTATCCTTTATACACAAATGCTTTGATTTCCTCTGAAGCCTTTTTTTTGGCCATATCCAAAACCACGACTACATGTTCGACTATTTCAAAACTAAGAGAGCTGCTTCTGGTAAAAGACAAATAAAAGAACCTCAGCTGAACAAACTGAAGGTGAAGCTATTTGATTTTTCACAAGAAAAAGCAAATTACTTGGATTTTATGTTCTATTAATGATCTCCATTTACATTTTTTACTATTGCTGCTACCACAGGCAGATGGATCAAGGATCCAGCCTGTTGATAAGGGAGTAGGATAAGGACATGCTGTGCTGTCTTTGTGCCACTGGGTATGTTTACACTGTGTGTAACTGGCAAGGACACAAGCTCATTCTGCAGAGAGATCTGAGTTACCAGCCCAGACTTGGCATTATGCTTGCATGGTGACTCCTGTTATTTGGTGTAAATTTTGGGCAGAGGGTGTTTTTGGCTGCCCGTGCTATACAGCACAAGTATTATTTCCCTGAAAGGTGAAAAGGTCCAAGGTTTATGTCCCTGAAAATATGAAACTGTGCTGTGACAAAAAAGACAGAGCTATTAATAAAATGTACTTAATTAAATGTCTTCCCTGCTTTCTTGACATGTAATAGCTATTGTTTGCCTAACACCAACCTATTTAATAAATAGAGGCTATTTTTTTCTGTAGGGCCTATCACCCCAGTCTTGTTTGTTATATAAAGAAGGACTTAGAGCTTCTTCAGGCATTAATCATATTGAAATCCCTTTGCTTCAAAAACCCTCAGGATGATGGTACCAAGGTTAAATTTTTCTTTGGTTTTGCAATTTCAGGAAAGTAATTATTTAAAAATAACATCATACTATTCTCTTTGAGTCTGAAACACTCATTTGTGATTGTTTCATTGACATAGGTCTGGAGAGGAATCTGGCAGTTGGGACTGATCAAGATGCCAAATTCTGCTGAGGTGAACCCATGGTGCGTTCCTTGGAATACACACCTGGAATTAACTGGTTTCAGACAACTGTCCCCAGTGCACAGGGAGACTAACAGACTTGAGGTACAGGGGCAGGTACCAAAACCCCAGCCATTCCTGCCCCTTCCCTGTGCCAGCACAAACAGGGGGTCTGCAGCAGCCAAATCACAGCCTAAGTTGTCGATTAGTCCCAGGGGGAAAAAAATGAAGAAGTTGGAGGTTTTTTTCTCTCTGTGCTACTGGAATTCTCTCACTGTAGGCAGAGTAGTTCCAGTCCCTGAGCAAAGACTGCTGGAAGAGCAGCAGCACAACTGACTGCCGTGGCAGCAGGAGCCACTAGTGTGGGTTAGCAGGGTTTGGCTGTATGACTGCACTGCAGCCTCAGAGTAGCATCTGGGGGTAATCTTGGTAGGAGTACGGTGGAACAAATCGAAGAGTTTTTCATTAGGCCTGCTAAAGTAATTTAGAATAGTTTGGGTTGGAAGGAACCTTTAAAAGCCATCTTCTTCAACGTCCCCAGAGGGACATTTTTCACTAGTTCAGGTTGCCCAGAGAGGTGGTAGATGATCCATCTCTGGAAACTTTCAAGGTCAGGTTAGATGGAGCTCTGGGCAACTTCCAGAGCTGTTCCAGTACATTGTTTCAGCGTTTCAGCATTCTCATTGCAGAAAATTTCTTTCATCTAACTCATCTAAATCAACCCTCTTTTAGTTTAAAACCATTACCCATTGTCCTAGCACTACAAGCCCTGCTAAAAAGTTTGTCCCCATCTTTCTTATAAGTTCCCTATAAGTACTGAGAGATGGCAATGAGATCCCCCTGGAATCTTCTCCAGTCTAAACAACCCCTACTCTCACAGCCTTTCCTCACAGGAGTGGTGCTCCAGTCCTCTGGCCATTTTTGTGACCCTCTTCTGGATTTGTTCCAAGGTCCATGTCCTTCTTCTGTTGGGGTCCCCAGAGCTGGATGCACTGGAGCATTCCAGGTGGGGTTGCATGAGACTGGAGTAATGAGCAGAATCACCTCCCTCACCTGCTGGCCATACTTCTGTTGGTGCAGCCCAGGATATGGCTGGCTTTCTGGGCTGTGAATGCCCAGAATTTATTTTTAATCTGAACTAAAAAGAACTTCTCTTTTTACCTCCGAGTCAACCATGAGGTGCTGCTAACTGTATCATTACTATTCTAAAGATATTTGAAATACAGTATGATATAAGAAACAGTAAGTTTTCCGTAGAATAATTTTACTATAATAAACTCCCTACAAACTTTTAAGGTCCTGTTGCGATAGTCTCCCCTGTATCACAGCCTTAACTGAGCTTCAGTACATAAAGAAAAGAAAATCTTTTGATTTGGTAGGATACATCTGTTCTTTCCACAGCTGTATTTAAGCAATCTAGAACATCTTCTCTTCGGAAAATGCTCTTCTGTGTATTGTTTTGTGTGGTAACTTTATGGTATGGATTTTCTTTAAATAAATACACTATAAGTCCCATTGTTCCCCAGAGGAAGAGGAGGCTCAGCAGAGCATTGTTCTCCAGAGCATTCAGCCTGCACAGGCAGACACAGAAGGGAAGGGTTCATGCTCACTGTCCACTCCTGTATTCCAGCTCCCATCCCATCCTCCTCATTTGGCAAGTTCAGGGTACAAAATAATAGAAAAAATGGAATTTATTGTCCCCATCTATTTGTTGGTCTGAGTATATTTTCAGTTCACAGTACTTTGGCTTACCTACCCTTAGGTGCGTTGCACAAAATGATATTTTCCTGAAAATCACTGTCTGATTAAGGTCTGATTCTGCTCTGATATACTGCGGTGCAAATTAGTAGCGCCCTTGAAATTCATGTCCATTTTACTCTAATACCAGCATCAAATCAGAACCATAACTTTGTACCCATATGTCCAGTTATGTGAATGAAGCCTTTAAATCAGAATAATTAACTGAAAAAAAAAATAGAACTAGGCTTAATTGTCTCCAGAATTTTCCTGACTGTGGATTTGTTCTTGCAAATCCGAGACCAGCAAAAAATGTGGGTGTTTTACCCACAGTAGAGTTTTCAGAGAAAGATCTAATGTATAACCATAATTATTGGTTCTCATTTTCCAACTAAACCTGCTTACTGTAAATAGGATGGAGAGCATGGGTTTCACTTGTTTTCTGCATGAGAAACAATACTAATAACACATTTATGTATTTATATGTAAGCTAGGTGGACAGGGGACAGTAACAATGCTGTTTATTTTAAATTATTTTCTATTTTTATTTTTTATTGAGAAAAATTCTTTTAATCTCCTGCCTGAGAGCAAAACAAATCATATTGCCTGAGCAGTAAAAATACTGATCATTGACCTACACTGCTGTTCTCAGTTTTTAGTGCTATGGGCATGCTCACAGCAGGTTTTGATTGCAGAACTGAAGAGATGCCCAATATATGTTCAATATAACTGCTTATTTCTTGACTTTTGCATGAACATTATGCACACAGTGCCCTCTTAAATACTATGTTCTACCACAGAACAGGGAGTACAGTTTCTGTTATGTATTCAGAAGTAAAATTAAGGAGAAAACGTAAGGGAAGAGCCATTCTGCAAAACAGAGATGACAGAGTTTACCTCCAGGAGATAGTGAGAGATGATTGATGGTGTCCATTCACCTTCAACTGGATACAACTTTAAATGTTTCCTACAGCATTTTGACCATGTAAGGCCATTTCAGACATGTGGATGACATTTTTACAGACACTAGAATTCCAGGAGACGAGACTTTGGGATCCTGTTTATTGTGCAGTGTGGGATACAGTCCTATACAATGTATGAAGCTAAGGGTTTCCCATAAAATATCAGCAGTGTATTCAAGAAAAGCAGATTTTTAACCTCTCTTTTTCATATTCACTCCTTTCAGAACTGTGAGTTTCCTTATGGACTAAAAGTAGGTTCCACTGTCTTTTATGTGAATTGCTCACATATTTTAGATTCCTTTTTTCTTTAATAAAAATATATCAATATATATGTAATTTATATAGTGTCTGTCCCCTGTTAAATGCTTGTTAAGTCCTGTACAAAATGCTCAGGTTTGAGAACTTCATTTTAAGGAGCCTATGAGTGCGAACTCACAGGAGCAGCATCTGGAAGCAAGTATAGTGTAGAAGTGGGACCTTTGGAGTTCACTGCAACTACTACCAGAAGCTCTGGGAAAAGATGTATTTCTTTGTCTGCTTAGTTTCATGAGACAGTGAAGCTGGTGTATCTGAAGGGAATGCTTCAGACTGAGGGTCTAGGCAGATTTTATATGTGAGTTCCTTATTTTTAATAGTATCTTTTTTTAAGTACCTCTTAGATATATCCTTTTTTTTTTTTTTTCCAGAACATAATTGTTGGATGCAACCCTGAACATGAGTTTTCTTTAATAATAGACTACATTCCCATTTGTAACATTCAAACCTCTAAAAATGAGGAAAGTGTAAGTGTTAACTGGAATTTCTTTTACACTTCCAAAATATTCATTCTTACTGAACGGCCATAGGTTGCATATAAGGTAGGGGAATCTAGGACAGGTTCAAAGCTCCTAAGTATGGGTGCAAGCTTTGCCTATGTCTCGATATTTTATATCTTGCCTTACTTTCCTTGCTTTTTTCCCCACCTTCTCCACCTGCAGAGGTCAGAAGACACAGAACCAGGCAATGGTGTCCCAGTTTGCATAAGTGTGGGAATCAGGCTCACATTGACATGAACCTGTGTATCAGTTTAGACACAGCCAGAATAAACTGGGAGCCTCCTTGCCTGACATGCACTTCACCTAGGTAGTGAAGATGTGCGAACTGCTGTTCCAATTATTTCAAAAAAGAAAGTAAAAGAGGGAAAGGAGGAGCAACTGAAACACTTTGTATTTTTCATTTATAATGAGGAGGGCAGAGAAATTTTAAAAGGTAAATTTATAATCCTTGGACACAAAGGAGAAAAATAATCAAAAGTTGGCAGTATTCTTTTTCTCCTATAGGACAATAAATATTATTGTGCAGGGGGAATATCAGGTAATGAGAAGCACGTAATTAGAGCTGCAGTGTTGGGGCAAGAATAGGTAAGTGGTCCCAGAGCTGTGGTGGATTTCACTGATCTGTGCCGGTTTTAGGAATCAGCGTTGTTTGACTACAGAATTATTGGTTATTTTAAAAAAAGATACCTAAATTGTTTTTGCTGGAGACCTTGCAGCTTTACACCTCTTAGAAGCTCCTTGACACCATCCAGAAAAGCACTAAGTTTAGTTTTTATCTGAATGAATATAATTACCTTCTCTCCCATGCTGTTGGTGTGCTTTCCAAATGCTTTTTTTGCCAGTTGTGTTCATGACATTTTACTTTGACTTGGGGGTGGGGAGAGAGAGCCGAGCAGCAGGGAGAAGAAACTTTTTTTACATAGCAGAGCTTTTAGTCTGTGATTAAAACATTTGGAAAAAATCTGCAGAGGGAATAGCACAGGAGGAGTTCCTTTCCACTTCTCAATTCCCTCAACAACTCATTTTCGTCACATTCCCATGTGTTTTTTCCATGAGACAGAACAATTTCCAGCCATTGTGTGTAAGGTACTGTGGGATCAGAGGTACTTAGTTATGGTATGTAGGGGTATTAATGAGCATTAAAATACCTGAAATTTGCTGAATGCTCTCAGATTTGATATCTGTCCTTATCTACATGAACAGTTGGTTTATGCAATTTTCGGGAGGTCATGTCCCAGTAGCTACAGCATATTTTATCTTGAATTACAGAACATTTCTTTCCTGTTCTCTGTTTCCTTGCTATCTACCTCCTCACGACTCGCAGGTTATTTTATGTGGTTGTTATACAGTAAGCATATACCATAGCTTTCATCTGACCGAGAGAAATGATAATTATCTGCAGTACTGCAATCCACCAAAGAATAACATTTTGGAAGAGTTATCATCTTGATCCAATATTTAAGAAGACCCAAATCTTGCAACAAAAACCTTAGAGAAAAACCGGAAAAGTTATTTCACTCTTTGCCTGCACTCGGTCATTTGCAAGTGAGAGAAAAGGTGAGATGAGGAACAATTCTGAAAAGGCTTTGGAAGAACAAAAAAGTGGGGGAGAAATCAGAAGCAACATGCTGACCAACGTGTACAGGTAGAGGCAGATGAACTGAAGTAAAAAGATCATAGTAGTGATTTTTAAAGAAAAAATGAGAGAGGTATTTTCTATTCTAAGAAAACTTGACCTGCTAATGGGAAGCCATCTCCCTCTTCCTAAGATTCCCAAGAGTAGGAAGATTGCTGAATTTGGTAAAAAAACCTCATAAAACTCCATCTGCTCCAGCATCCTACTCTGTAAAACTATCAGAAGGTTCCTATTAGATTCATTTTATGTCTCTCACTTCCTATAACTGGAAGAAACAGTGAATAACTGATCACTGTCTACTAGGTCCATGTGACTCGAAGTTTGTAGATATCTCTTAGGGCCTAAATTGTTTCTACTGGAGACCAAATTGCTCTAGTTTACTTGGTTATTTCAGGAACTTAAACCATTCCCATGTATTTGGTTATTCTTGTTGCTCCTGTGTGAACTTCTGGTAACAGCCTCCTGAAAAATCCTCTTGAATATTCCACATCTACTCTGTCCAAACCCTGATGTGTGTGTGTGTCTCCTACTTATCCACTTCCCCTGGAACCTTTGGACAGAACATACAAATGCAGGAAGGAAAAATATGTGTGAGTATAGTTTTGAGTTTGCTGTTGGGTGGCTGATTAGCAGTGTCTTCTAGAGAGCTCCTCTTGAGCTCCTTCAGGCACAAGAGCACAGAGGCAGGCTGAACTCCTGCTTATTGTGTGAAGCAGAAGGCAAATCCAATTGTCCCTCAATCTTTCCAAGAGCTCTGAGTGCTTCTTCCTCCTTGCTGAGACTCCCCAAATACTTCCTGACTTCCCAAAGGTATCTAGAACATATTTACTTAAAGATGTGCCCATGTGGCATACCAGGCCTGCTTGACATAGCTTGGAGAAACCTGTGCACTACCAGTTAATTGTCTCAGGTCTGAGTCCTTAACTAAACAGTTATAATTGCATGTGCCTCCTAGTGCTGACCAAAATTGATGAGAAATGTTTCCGTTGCTTTTTTTTTGGTTCTTTTTTTTTTCCTCTCATTCTTTTGCCCTAATTATACTAATGCCTTTTCCCTTTATGGCAAAGCTGCTGACACAATAGAAATTACTAGGATTGACAGATGGTTTTTGGCACAAAAAGAAGTCAGTTTGTTGGGACAGCCCTTTTAAAGGTGAACATCAGCAAACTATTCACCTCCTAATTGGCTTTCTCAAAAGAAACTACCAAAATTTTTTCACCTTGAGTTCAGGTTCAGTAGTAATGGCAATACTTGCTCAACTGTTTCTAATCAATGGCACACAGAGAAGAATTTAAATGATCCTGCCGAGGACATTGTGATGATGACAGATGCACAAGATATATTCGTAATTCTGTAGAAACCTCCATGCCATTTCAAATTAACTTTCCATCACCTTTTATTGACACAAATAATGCCAGGATAGCAGAAATGGAAAATATTAGTAGAGTGGTGAAAATATTATTAGAGTGGGGAAAATATTAGCTTGTTTTTCCAGTTTGTGTTACACATGTGGTACACATTCTGGTTTCTGTTTCAAATATTGACCACATTTTCAGCAAGGCTTGTAAATGTATCTTGGCCCCCTACTACAATTGCCTATTGACCAAGAGTTTTTATAATTAACTCTAGCTTTATTTTTTTTTTTTTGGCAGTGGCGGTGTTTTCTTGCCCAACATTTGGAAGCTGATGAGAAGTCTCAGTTTTTTGGATTAGTGTCTATGCAAGAGCTTCTAAAACAGAGATCAGCAAGAGAGAGTTTGGGTGTGTCTTTCACATGTCATCTTGGGAATATGAAATTCTGAAACAAGAAAATTATTTTTAAAACTTTCAACAAAATTGTTGAGTTACATTAATGGGCAGATGTACAATATTTGAATTTTTGTGCATGTTATTCTATTTGAACCAACTTGATTATAGCTGACGATGTCACTTAAACCTAGAGGATAGTAAAATGTGTATTTTGATATTTAGTCAAAATTAGCAGATAGCTTATCTAATTAATATTCAGAAAAATTTAAGCACCAGCACAGGCAATGTGTTATTCATCTCCATGTCATCTGGAAATAAACGGAATGCTATCTTGAATTTTAAAAAATTCAAGAGCATGGAGACCATGCCTGTGCTATGGGCTCCAGGCAGAGAGAGAACAGAGCTGTTGCACTAAACTTACAGCAGGACCCTGGCTTTAAAGAACCGTTTAGTTTTCTGTCCTGCTGCTTTTTGGCACTGTCCGAAGCACTCCTGACTGTGGTGGCCTGTTTGATTTTGTAGTGCAGACAGATACTGGGACGCGAGGAACTGAACAGAGATGGTGAAACAGCTGTCAAGTGTTTAACTATTTTCTACCACTAATAGTGACCAAGAGGTGAATGGCTTCATATCACATTACCAAACCCTTGAAGCTTAGGGAATGTTTTTTTAAGCTTCGTTTTAGTAGGGGAATTTCTATGCCTGGCTTGGCTACTCCAATAAAATAAGAAGAGTAATACAGCTCTTAGTCCCACAGAGAGGGGTATTTAAACTGATGAATTTGCTGGTCACTTTGAAAGAATTTTATATTGTATGTTGACATATGCCACTAGCTTCTAACGCTCCTATATCTGACTGCCTTCCCATTTGCATCATAAACGTATTATGTTAAATACTTACTGAAAACAAAGTCTTTAAACCGGGCAAAGAACACACATTTTGGAGTCAAGTTCACTTTTACTACTACTTAGTTCAGTCTTTGCCTTTCTAACACAAATTTGAACTGCCGTTGGAACAAAAAAGAAGTCTAGTTTGAAATGCACGTAAAAGTTTTAGTCTCCACTTGCTGACAGCAGAGTTTCTTTATTGCTTGAACTTCTTATGCATCCCCTTAAATGAGCGCACACTGTTCAAGTTTTTAGAAACAATTTTAAGTTCCAGTATTATTGTATCTTACAGGAAAATACAAACCTTCATTCATTTTAGAGCACGGTGGACCCTCAAAACTTTATTCCTCCCCTGTATAATCGCAATTCCCTTTTCCACAATGACCCTCCAACTTTTTTCCTTTTCCCTCAATGTAGCGTCCTTCCTTCGGCTAGCAGAGACCCGCAGCACCGTTTTCAACAACTACACGCTACAACGGCCAGCAAACAAGCCCGCGACCCGGTCGGCGGCGGGAGGGCGGCCCGAACACGCAGACACACGGGCCGGCTCTGGCCAGCGGTGCGGAGGGAGCGCGGCCGCGGCGCGGAGCGGGGCGGCGGGCGGACTTACCCGGCGTAGCGGCCGCGGTGGCCGCGGAGCGCTGGCGCAGCCTGGAGGCAGAGCAGACAAAGGGGCAAGAGCCCGCGGAGCGGCATCGTGCGGAGCCGCGCCGTCACCGTCGGCACCGTCACCGCCGGTACGGCCACCCCCGTCACCGTCACCGCCACCGCCGCCGCGCCCGCCCCAGGTGGCGGCTGCTGCCGCGCACACAAAGCCGGGGTCGGAGCCGGGAGGAGCGGGGAGCTCGGAGGTGTCGCTGGTCGCCAGCGGCCAGGGCAAAAAGCCGGCGGAGGACGCCCGTCGCCGCCGCCCCGCCGCGCCTGGGCACGGGGATGGGGACGGGGACGGGACGGGGACGGGACTGGGCGGGGAGGCGCCCGCAGGGGAGGGCGGGGGGTGCGCGGCCCCAACGCCGCCCTGCCCGGGGGAGCCCGGGGGCGGGCCGGGAGGAGCCCGAGGGGAGCGCGGGGGCCGGCAAGGGCCGGGTGCGGGCCAGCAGCCCCCCGCGGGCACCGCGGCTCCGTCGGGGCCGGCGGGACGAGCTTCGGCTGCAGGTGCGGCAAGGCAGCCGGCCAAGGGCCCCCTAACGCACAGTCAGTGGCATCGGGGAATTATCGATGAGGTTCCCTCGGCTGGGCAAGAGCTGAGGCTGATGAGAGGCAGAGACACACTTCCATGAAAAAAAGAGTCCATTAGGAATCATGAAGGCAGGAGAAAGTGGGATTTCAAGTTACCGGTGTGGTCAAAATCTTGTGTCTGAGTAGTGAGAATGAAAGAGACGCTGATACAATAGAATGAATTAAAAGCCCAGCATGTTTTTAAAACTGGGCATTTACTCTCTCTTCCACACTGGTGAGGATGAAAGATCCATGTAAAGATAAGTCATTGGAGCACTGTGAATAACAAGGAAAATGGGGAGAATTTTGCTGCAAATACTTGTGTACCTGCTGCAAATAGTGGAGTACCTGTTAAAGAAAATGTAGGTAAAATTATAATGCCAATATGGAATAAATAGACAGCCCCTTTGATACCTTTATGTTGAATTTATTTAAAAGGAGCAAGAAGTGTTTCAGACCCAACTGATTCTCAGCCACCCTGAGAGCAAAATGAACAAGTGGGCTGTAGACAAATAAAACCAGCTGACATTTGAATGTGTGTGAACTACTCTAAATCCCTGTTAATGTTTCAGAAACACAGGGAGCCCTTTGAAAAAGGACTGTATTAAACCACACACACTTTTTATTTTCTGGCTGAAAGGCAAACAAGCATTTTCCTTTGTCTTTTTCATAGTGGTACCACATCTGACAGTAGCTGTGTGATAGAGTCTGGAGGAGGGGGAAAAGATTTTGTCGAAGGCAGGATTATTCTCTTTGGTCTGGTTATTGATGTTCTCTCCTTTGAGCTTCCTATCCCCCCATAAAATGCCCTGCTTCAAATCTCAGATTTACTTCTGGTGAGAATATGCAGAGGTGAGTGCTTTTAAGAGGAAAACCAAGCTCCATATGAGTTAGGGAGAGTGTAATTCTGGGCTTCTCTGGCTCTAGGACTGAAAATTAAATCCTGCCTTTCTACAACAATCCCTGAAAATAAAATACAAATAGCATATGAGATAGAAAAAAACCACAACTAACAGTGAAGGAAAGTAACGCAATGGGAAATAAAGACTGCAAAAAAGGAAAAGGAAAAGGAGGAGGGGGACAATGAGGATGAGGATGAGATGGAAGAAACAAAGCCCTAACCCTAACCCAGAGCCTAAACCTAAACATAAACCTAACCCAGAACCTAACCCTAAGGAAATCCCAAACCTGAACCCTAAACCAAACTCTAACCCTAATCGAAGCTCTAACCCTAACTGTAAACTAAACTCTAAACCCTAACCCTAAAACTAACCATATGGCAAACTGTAATCTTAATCTTAATCTTGATACTAATCCTAATCTCAATCATAAATGTAACTCTACTCCTACCCCTAAAACTAATCCTGACAGTAACACTAATTCCAACCCAAACTCCTAAACCCTAAGTCTACACCCAATTCTGACCATAACCGTAACCCGAACCCTAACAATATGCAAAACCGTAATCCTAGTCCCAATCCGAAACCAAACCCTAACCCTAACTGTAATCCTAATACAAATCCTAATCACAATCCAAATCCCATCCCAATCCAAATTCCAAACATATTCCTAATCCTTATTCTAATCCTAATCTTAATCCCAAACCTAATCCTAATCCTAGTATCAATATTTATCCTAATCTCAATCCTAAAATAAATCTCAACCCTAACCCTACCCCAACTCTACCCCTAACCCTAATCCCTACCCAAAGCCTAAACCCTTACCCTAATCCTAAACTTTAACTCAAACCCTAACCAGAACCTGAACCCTAACAATATGCAAACCCGTAACCTGCTGCAATGTTATAGGCTGGGGACAGTGTGGCTGGACAGTGCCCAGGTGGAAAGGGACCTCGGGGTTCTGGTTGAGAGCCGGCTGAACATAAGCCAGCCGTGTGCCCTGGTGGCC
Organism: Acrocephalus scirpaceus scirpaceus; assembly: GCA_910950805.1. Lineage (NCBI taxonomy): Eukaryota > Metazoa > Chordata > Aves > Passeriformes > Sylviidae > Acrocephalus > Acrocephalus scirpaceus. Next base: position 92,067,011 of record OU383773.1, read on the forward strand.
AAGAAGGCCAAGGGCATCCTGGCCTGGATCAGGAATGGTGTGGCCAGCAGGAGCAGGGAGGTCATTCTTCCCCTGTACTCGGCACTGGTGAGGCTGCACCTCGAGTGCTGTGTCCAGGTCTGGGCCCCTCAGTTCAGGAAGGACATTGAGACACTTGAGCACGTCCAGAGGAGGCAACGAGGCTGGTGAGGGGCTTGGAACACAAACCCTGTGAGGAATGGCTGAGGTAGCTGGGGTTGTTTAGCTTGGAGAAAAGGAGACTCAGAGGTGACTTTATCACTCTCTACAACTTCCTGAGAGGTGATTGTATGTGGGGACACAGACTGTGGGGGACAAAGAGAGATAGTGCTAAAGGCAATCTTACCCTTGATATATTGCAGGTGTGTTAATTATCCAAGACTGGGAACAGCCTTGCCCTCCCAGCTACAGGTGTGATAAAGAGTGAGTTAGCTGGGAAGGAGTTCAGTTGGTGTCAGTTGGGGTCTGCTGGCTGTGCTGTGAGGAGGAAGGAACAGGAGGTCGTGCTAGGGACAGAAAGGGTGAGATGCTGTATGTAGGACAAACAGGGTTAGGTGGCTGTGATAGGGACAAAAAGGAGTGAGCTGGAACAGCAGAAGGAAGAGAGACAACTGTGGAGAAAGAGCCAGAGCTGTTTGGAGCTGCCCTGTGGGATTGCTAAAGCGAAAAGGTACAAGAGATTTTTAGATAACAAGCAGCTGATGCTTGAGACCCTCTAATGTTTTTACTGAGAACTTTGAGTGCAGTGTCCATCTCAACAACCACAGTTGTAGTCAGGTGGGGGTTGGTCTCTTTCTCCAGGTAGCAACTGACAGAACTAGGGGACATGGTCTTAAAATGCACCAAGGGAAATGCACGTTGGATATTAGGAAAAAGTTTTTTGCTGAAAGGGTAATAAAGTATTGGAATGGTCTACCTGGGGAGGTGGTGGATTCACCATCTCTGGAGGTGTTTAAGAAATAACTAGATGTGGCACTTGATGCCATGGTTTAGTTGAGGGTAGGGTTGGTTGGATTTGATGATCCTAGAGGCCTCTTCCTCTAATGATTCTGTTAATCTGAATCCAAATCCCAATACCAATAAGTATACTAATCCCAATCCTAACCCTAATCCCAACCCAAAACCTAACTCTAATGCTAACCCTAATCCTGATCAAAAACTGATCCCAAACCAAATCCTAAACTTAATTCAAGTCCCAAAACCAATCCTAACCCTAATCCCAATCAAAGTCCCGAAACTACTCCTAATCCTAATTGTAATCTCAATCCCAATTTTAATCTCAGTCCTAACTGTAACCCTAACCCAACCCTAATCCCTATCCAACTGCTAAACCCTAACCCTAAAACTAAAACTAACCCTAACTGGACACCTAATCTTAAACCTAACCATAACAATATCCTAACACTAAACCCTAACAGTAACCTTAATCTAATCCTAGGCCTGAACCCTAACACTGACCCCTGACCATAACACTAGTCCTAACCTTAATACTAAACCCTAAACCTAACCCAAAACCTTACCCTAAACTTAACCCAAACTCTAAACCCTAAACCTAACCTCGCCAACCATAACTGTCACCCAAATACTAAACCTAAGACTAACCCTGACACAAAACCTAACCCTAGCCATAACCCTAACCATAATCCTAAACCTAACTCTGAACCAATAACTAACCCTAAATGCTAACCCTAATCCAAACAAAAACCCTAACCTGAAACCCTAACTCTAACCCTCAATTATAACCCTAACCCAGATCCTAAATCAAGCCCTAACCCTAACCAAATGCTAGCACTAACCCTAGCTCTAACCCTAAACCCTCACGCATACCCAAACCCTAATCCTACCCCTTGCCCTGGGGATGGGAGGTGGTGCCAGGGGGCAGTGCCTGGGGTGATGCTTGGGGTGTGGGGTTGTTTGGGGTTAGGGCTAGTGTTAGAGTTTGGGTTAGCGTTTGGGTTAGAGTTCCTATTCCTCTTCTTCCTCCTCCTCCTCCCTTTGTTAAATGTACTACTTCTGGCAGTTTGAAATACATTTTAAATATTACTTTACAGTACACTTTTAGAGCTGTGGTGAAGCTGATGATAGAAATAGGTGGAAAATCCCAGAAAGGGCTTTCATGGAGGTCGGGATAGTGAGGCGAATAGAGATCCTTGAGTGTGTCTTTGATCCATCAGTTTAAATTGTGCAATGTTACTGGGCATACTGGAGGGAGGGCTGGAATTCTGGCATGCTGGCAGCTAGGGAAAGGATTAAAACACTGTAGTCAAGCCTGGAAGTTACACATGTGGTAAGTCTCCTTTCCTGACAAGATGGGACTATCAAACTTGCACCCAGCTAAGAAAAGGATTTGAGACAAAGAAATTCAGAGTTTCTTTTTCTTCTCTTGGAACAGAAAAGAGAAATTGCCAACACCAAGGGCAGCTTGGTAGTATAACAGCTTTGGATGGAATAGAAGAAAGCAAACTGAGATATGGTTTCCCTGCTAATGAATCAAGTTGTGGGATTTATCACAGCATCCTACACTTTATAAAGAGCACAGGCTGCTGAAACAGAGGCAATTCTACACAGTGTGGAAACAAGAAAGGCTTCATTTAAAGTGAGTGGGCAGGGAGCCTACATTTTGTTACCTAGACTTTTTAAAACATGCCATTTATTGGGAAGAATAGAAAAAGGGCTTTAGCTTCTTATAAGCATGTTCTATACCTTTGAGTTGGCCCAGCTCTCACCTTCATGAGAAGGTTGCATTGGCTTGAATAAACAATCCTTGCTGCACGTTTGTTAGAGATATAACAGCTCAGAAACAGGAGTTTAAAAGAGGTTTACGTTTTCTAGTTTAAATCATACCCATTAATGATAAACTAGACTAAGTGTGTCCATGGTGGCGTTTTTTCTGTTACAACTCATTTAAAAAGATTGAAGTTGTTTGAGTGCAATGCCCTTCTCAAGATCTGGTCTCCACTTCTTTTAACTCCCACAAAGACCTTGTCAGATGAAGGACACAAAGTGGCCCTGCTGATTATGTTCTAGAATAGGTTAGTGGTCTAAAAGAATGAACGTGATATAATCCATGCATGAGTGCCATGGCTAGTTAGCCTTAACTAGCCACTCTGTGTAGTCAGGAGTGTTACAGTAGTAACAGAGAGCTGATAACCTGGGAATTTCCCACTCCCAGGGGCTGGTAGTTCAGGTTGTGCTGGGCTTTGCACTGTCAGAGAGAGGCTGCTGTTGGTACCTGAGACAGTTTTGTTACAGTGAACTGGTGCTTGACTTTACCTTGAAGGGTATTCAAATGTAATTTTCTTACTAAGATGAAGTACAAGTATCTTTAGAAGGGATGGAGTTTGCAATTAAGAATCTTGACATTCTATCTTCAACTTACTTGGGGATGCTGCATTACCATAACTGAATAATTTTATTTCAATTTGTGTCAGTGGCACTGATTATAAAATAGTTAAATTAAGTGAAAAAATTGAACAATTGCACTTAAAGAATTTGTGTCTTCTGCTATTATTATATTATTCTGCAAGAGGACAGGAATGCAGGTTAAATATTCTCTTCTGTTTTGTAGAATCGAGAGACGTTTAAATATGAGTTTGCTTTAGAAGCAGCTAAAGGAAAAGAGGTGTATAATAGACAATTCATCAGCAGATCAACCCTCCATAGGAGCCTTTAAGAACCATACTGATAAATAACATCAGAGCACAGTATTACAAACCTGATGAGTCCATTCCTTAGTATAATTTTAATCTTGGAAAGACTGCTATACTTTTGTTCATAGGTTTCTTTATATGCATGGAATTCTTAGAGCTAACCATAGGAGAAAAAAAAAATCTTTAAAGGCTCTGCAGCAGGCCCCATTGCAAAGAAAAGCTTGTTCTGTCTTGAGAGTTTGCCTCAAGACACATGTGGCAACATGGTTTCAAACTTTTTGGCCAAGTGTTCTGAAAAAAAAGCATTGCTCCTGACAAATAAGAGGTGTATATAACTGGATAAACAAATTGCAATGTCTAGACTTTGTCTCAGATGTCTCTACCCCTGCTCACACACATAAAGAAACCATATGAAAATATTCCCTATATTCAACTTACAGGTCTTCACTTGAGTGAAAATACAGCCTTTTATCAGGAAAGAGATTTCTTTATCTTTTCTGTTCTGCTGAAATTTTCATGCTAAGGAAATATGAGGATGGCAATTTAAAAGTTTCTTGCACCTCCTACACAAATCATGTGTATTTACTTTCTGTACAAATGATTTCTGTGTAGTAACACATTGCACTTCTATTGCACATTTCTCCATCCTTCTCTGAACTTCTGTACTTTACAGTAGTTAAAGATCTCAGCCTTCCTCTAACTTCATGTAACCAGTATTTTGAAATTGTTTTACAGGTGGGCATACTAAGATATGCAGAGGCTGAATAATTTGTCCCAAGAGTAAGAGCAAGTCTTTAGCAACTCTAAGTCTAGCATCTGGATTTCATGGCTATAACCACTCAAACATATGGAATTTGTGAATTTGATTGTACTTCTAATTTAAAGGGCAAGCATTTTAGTTCCCAGAGTCTCAAACTTGTCTCAGTGTACTTGGGCTTAGATACAGTCTCATCCCTTTTGCTCCAAGGGCAGGTGATACATTCCCAATGAAAGATTTTATGCCAGAAAATCATAGAATCAGAATCATTGAGGTCGGAAAAGACCATTAACTGAGCACTGCCAACTCCATTGTATGTTCAATATCTAGTTTTGAAATACACATTATTTGCAACAATTGGAGACCCAGTAATTAGTTTTTTACAACGTTGAGAAGAAATAAAAATGATAACACTGTTTATTTTGAAACACTGCTAAAAATCTTCTGAATCAGCACTACTCTATATCAGCTACTGCCCACAAAAGATGGCAGGTCCCAATATTTATTTATAACAATTGGCATTTGCCATATATACACATGTGAAAATATTGAGAAAGGTACTTCTAAAAGAGTACATTCAGTGCACTGGTATTCTGTGTGACTCCCCAGACAACTCCTGGCTGCAGACATTCTGCAGTGAACTATTACTGTATCTTCTGTGAGGAAAGGGAACATTATGCAGAATATCGTACTGGAGGTAGTTGAAGCAGAAACTACGGAGTTGTTAATTTATCTGTCAGCTGCACTGGCATGAAAAGTGTCTTTCCTCCTCCTCTCTTTCTCACCCTTAACATTGCCTCATAATTATCAGGTCATTTTACCATCTGTGCCTGGAATGATATTTTGATTGTCCTCCTTCAAATTTGGATGCCTCAATAGCTTGAAACTATATAATTAGGTAGTATGTACTTCAGAGCTTTATGCAACTTGAATGCTGAAAAATGCTGAGAAGACTGGAAAATATGAATGGTGAAAAATTCTGGTATTACAGATTTCTGTCAGTCCTGAAATGTTAAAAAGCCAAGGAATAAATTCTAATCTGGTGAAATATGCCAGAGGAGGAAAACAAGGGGAACTCCAAAAGTGCAAACATCCTTACAAGCAGGCAACACTACAGCGAGATCACACCACCTGTGTCTGTCAACAACTCCTAGAAGTGGATGCCTGTGAGCTGGGCTATGAGAGGGAATTGTTTCAGTTGGGAAATAGAGAATTGCCAGCACCCCGAGGACACTGCTGGCCCTGCCTGCACCTGCCCAGGGCTCCCCAGCCCTGCTCACAGCTCAGGGTCCCATGTCAGCCCCTGCGCCAGTGATGCCACAGCAGAGCTGGTCTCCAGGTCCCCACAGCCTTGCCTGGCCGTGGGCCCCTCCAAACCAGGCCCACATCCTGGGGATGGGGCTTCCTGGGGAGACCCTAATGCTCCCATCCCACAGGGAGATGCCTTTTTCAGCTCCCTGACATTACAGGTCTGTCTATCGTCTCCAGTTTGGTTGTCTTCCAGTTTGGATGGGGCTGCCTGGGGAGACCCTAATGCTCCCAGCCCACAGGGAGATGCCTTTTTCAGCTCCCTGACATTACAGGTCTGTCTATCTTCTCCAGTTTGGTTGTCTTCACTTGGTGTAAGAGCTGGCCCAAAAATCTTTGATATGTCTCATGTTTCATAGTGGAAACTTGAGGGAACAGGGGTGCTGAGACCCCAAGCTGATGTAATCTACCACCAGAATTAGCATCTGGCTGGGTGTGTTTGCTTGGGAATGTGACTTGCCGGGTCTATAAAAATGGGGGCCATGGTACACTGCCCCTGAGATCTGTACCATCTGTTCCTGAGATGGTAGTGGGACCAGCTTGCCCTGTTCCCCCGCTCCATTGTACATTGGGCCTAGACTCCAATCATGAGATTTCTCCCCCACTCTGGCTGGGTGCCTTTCGCCTGGCAAAGTGCTGTATAACTCAGCCTCAGAGGAGACCCCTCCGAGGCCTCCCCACAGAAGACAGATCCATTAGCAATGCCACGAGGACTGCGCAGGTGGTCTGTTGGCAGCTACGAGGACTCCCGTCTCTCATCCGTGGTACATATCCCACCTTTCCTCTCTCTCTCTCTCTCCTTCTCTCCATTTCGTTTTCTCTCTCTCTCACAATCGCATATCAGTTTTGTGGGCACATTAATAAAGTGAATTGATTTTTGGTTAAACAAAAATCAATTTCTTTGCCTCCTTTGTACTCTGAGACCACTACGAACTCGGCTTATTTAAGCGGGTCGTAACGCTTGGCTGACACAGTGAAGGCACACACAGCCTGGCAGCTCAAACCAGAGGCAAGTGGCTACAAGGCCACAAGAGGCAGGGTGGCAGGAACTTGCAGTTACCAGAAGTTACATTGTAGCCATAAATATGGAAATACAATGCCAAAACCCAATCTGAACTCAATCTCCCATATTTGTGATTAACACCCCACTTGAATTTTACAGCCGCTGAGTTATTTTGACCAATATTATACTGACTTAATGAGAGTTGACCTTACAAAATTTTGATTCAGGAAAGAACTTAATCGTGAGAATTTCATAATTTTGTAATTTCATCATTTGATGGAAGTTGTGAGATCCATATATTTTCACTGAAAGGTCATCTCTTGCAATGTTCTGTTGGGGACAGAACATTCCTTTAAATGTGGTCCTTTAAACATATTCATTTAATTTAAACATTTTAAAGAACAACCTGTAAAACTGTAAAACTCTATGAAGAGAAAATATGGAAAATAGTTTGTTTAAAGAAAGAAAAAATTGCTCAAGATGCCCATTAATGTTTTCATCCAGGGCACACCAAGCATTGTTTTCACCTGGCATCAGCGCTCATAATGCCATTTCACAGAGCATGGCAATGCAGGAAGGACACATGATACAGTTAAAGAACATTTTAGATTACAGTTTAGCTTTTTCTCTTTGTCGTTGGTAGGCAGAGTTACCTGAATGTGATGTCTAAGCTAGTCCTTATAGTGATCTGAATGCACTGTCTCTTTTTCTTTTTAGAACAAATACCTCATGTTTTATAACTCAGGTAGCACGTAATCTTCTCTCATTGATCTCTTTAACGTGGTGATTTCAGGCATGACAGCAGGGGCTGAGACAAAGATGTGCAATTTTCTTTCACTTTATTTTTCCTTAAACTGATTAAAATTCTCTTCATAAGCAAATTACACACCCCACTCACCCCCTGCCGCTGTGAAAATGTCCTTGTCTCTTGATAGGCTGTTCCACTGTTGGAGAAAGAAAAAAAACCCAACCTGGAAGCAATATATTAGGAAGAAAAAAAGGAGTTTCAGCTGTTTTGTTACTGTCCAAAGAGGTTAGCACATGAAAACAGAGCAGGAGTAGACAAGCAGAGTAGAAAATACCTTTACCCCTTAGGAGCCCGTTAAACTGTTTTTCTTCCTTGAGTAGTCAGTCAGCAGATGTCAACTTGTTAACCAAGTGATGACTTTCTCTGTTGTTTCTTAACACTATTAAAAGTGTCTCACACATCATTCTGCAATCTCTGTGTGACTGTAGAAGGGGGATAATAGTTTGTGATAACATTTAGCTCAGGTATATGTGCAGCTGAAGTATAGTAGGTAAGTTCTCCAGGTAATAAACTCAATTCAGATTCATTATCAGCTCAATTATTCTATTATCAGTTCAATTATCTTGCTAAACTATAAATGTTTGTTTGTTTGTTTGTTTTCCCAGCCCAGATAGTGTCCTGCTTTCCTGTGCACAACTTGTGCCTGATATACCAGACAGGCAATGAACGTTTTTGAATCCGGGCTCCACAGAACAAAAACTTTCCTTATTCTAAGACACCAAAAGAGAGCTTTGTCACCTTTTCCCTGGAAATGAATTACAATTTTCTGCCCTCCATTAATGCAAAACTTAGTGGTGAAGATCCATATGAACTGTCAAGTACAGTTTTTCTAAGTAACATCTTCATTAATATGGAAGTATTTTGGTGTAATACCATTTTGCATTCTGCCATGTAGCTATCACTGGATATAAACAAGTGACTGCATTTATTGAGAATATTGAGAATATTGTTGCTTCGAAGAAAACAGAAAATTAATCTGCATATACTTTGGTCAAATTTTGTCAAATTGGTTGATATATCTGATAGAATTAGACTACGCATGCACCATGGAAACTGTCTCCATAGCAAAAAATCTCTTAGCTCAGAGCCTGTTCTCCTGGATTAAATCCAAGGATTTAAATTGATAATCTAGAGCTTTCTCTAGCAGCTAGAAAGGTCAATACTTATGAGGAAGTTGCCACATAGCTCTCTGAAGGTTGTACCATCCCACCGCTGGAGTATATTCTTACCCTCAGAAACAAGACAAGTGCCATATGTTTCCTTTCATTTCACACATCTTTGACATTCCAAATATCAACAGGTGGTTTAAAGGCAGTGGCACATTCTGCCAGTATCTGCAGCTACCTGCCAGAAATACAGATAAATGATGATGTAATAGAGTGTTCCTCTGTAATGCCTCAAAACCCCCCCAGTTACTCTACTGTAGAGAAACTACTTTTGACCCATATAGTGAGAGTAAAAAGCATAAATCAGCAAGGTCTTTCACAACAGACACACCATTACCTGTTTGAAAGCTGATTAAAAAAGAATCACGGGGTCTTAAATATCTGTGGATCAGTATATTAGTAAAGCACAGGAAGGACATTGATTAGTATTTATTAAGAGTCAAATGAAAAATATATGGTGTTTCCCAAATACCTCTCTAATAAAAGAAAATAAAAACTGTATTGAATTGAATAACCTTTGAGAATAATTTATTTTATGGCCTGAAGACATCATTCAATGATCTATTTCCCAGGAAATAGGACAGTACTGCCTATAACTTCATCCTGGTTCAGCAATGAAATAGGAGCAGTGATTAAAAAGGAAAAAGCAATACGTAACAAGAAAAAAAGAGAAATATATACCAGTGGGCACACATATTATACACTTCATAAATTCTGAGTTGTAACAGGATTTAAAACCATCAGGAAGAAATTCATGACTGGCAAGCCTAAGAACAAAAGGGTTTAAATACATTGAGTACAGTGTAAATCCTAGCTGTGACAAAGAGGCACTGTTTGATGGTTAAATTATTAATAATAATGTAGAATTAACTTAAGTGTTCAATAGCAAAATCTGTTCTATATTTGTAAGAGGCAAGAATCAACATTATAACCTAATACCTCAAGAGAACTGGGAATCATTTGAGCAGTGATCAAGGACGACCATGAACAATATCTAATAAGGGATAAAGAAAGTATTAATCATCATTGCCTGAGAAGCTGTATCCTAACCTTTCATAATTTTAGATAAATAATGGATCTCTGCAAAGTTTATGGAAAAGTCAAATACTGTTCCATATTGTGTATTACAAAGGCAGAGTAGCTGATCCAGGTATGGTTGTTGGTCTGACAAGTCCTGGGGAAGACAGAGGAGTGGTTAACACCACAATTAGATAAAAGAAAATCTGAGGATTGGAGGTAAAAAGAAAGTTAGTTTGTATGGATGGTGAAAGGTACATCAAAAGATTTAAATCAAGTATATTTGACACTTGTTCACAAGCATAAGCTATCCCTCCAGAAGCTGGGTAGATTGCCATGTAGGTGCAATATATTCCAACTTTTTTTAAAAGTACAATACACAATTTTATATTGCTCAATGCTCTGAATAGCACAAATCAAGAATAGTTGTATGCAATATCACTAAAGTGCAAATTCACAGGTTAAGAGACTACTTGACAGGTGAACAAAGGAAATTTGGGTTACTAGGAAATTGAAATTAATGGGAACCATCTAAGCAAGGCTCCATAGATACATGTAATAAGTCTGATCTACTAAACTGAACCAGCAAAAAGCACTGGAACAATGAATTAAAGAGAATCCTTTGGGTGGATTAAGTTCAATATGATACCTGTAAATGGATAATTTATAACATCTAAGACAAGTGTCTTCTATTTGCTAGGATCCATAATAAATGTGGAAGGAACCATCAGCTGAAGTGGTTTAGGACGAGATTGAGATTAGTCTTGTTCATATTACCAGAGGCTATTTGAACTCCCAATCACAGAATCAGGTGTTGAAATAGATCTTAGAGATCATTTATTCCCAACCACTCTGGCCATGTGCAGGGACACCTCCCAATAGACCAAGTTGCTCAAGGCCTTATCCAACCTGACTTTGAAGACCACCAGGGTTTGTGTATCCTACACTTTCCTGGGCAATCCGTTCCAGTGTAACCACCCTTACAGTAAAAAATTTCTTCCTAATATCTAACTTAAATTTCCTGTCTTTCAATTGCACTCATTGCTCCTTGTTCTATCACTACAATGCCTGATGAAGAGTCCCTCTCTGGCTTCCCTGTAGGCTCCCTTTAGATAATGGAAGCTTTTGATGATCACCCATTGAATATAAAATATCAATATGAAAGAAAAATTACTAGATGACAAAAGATGCCAGAATATATTTTTAGCTGATATTTACAGTGCTGTTTGAAGGCAGTGGCTAGAAACTGAAACCAAGTCTGAGGTATTTTGCTGCTAGCTCAATGATGATTCTGCACAAATTACATCATCTTCCTCAGCTTAATTTTCCCTGTCTAGAAAAGAAGTATAATGATACTCACCATTTTCAAAGGCCACTTTGAAATAAATAGTGAAAAGTGCCAGCTTTTCTGTCTGGCTCTGTATTATCTTAACTACAGCCCTGTGTGATGGATGCAGTTGGTAACTGCTCTAAAATATAATTCTGATAAAGAAACAGACCAACAGAACACTTGATGAATGTAAAAGTGACCAGGTTCTTCAGCCAGCTTCTAAGCACACCTGGAAAAACTTCACAGGGTTAAAAATTTGTAGAATCAGTTCCACCATTTTTTTAACCCTTTGTGAACTCTATTTAATTACTGAGCTTACGTGTGTGTTTGAGCAGTCATTCTCTGAGAAACATTTTAGCTATAAAAACTTAAAAATCTGTTCTGCTTCATTTCATAATCCTCTCTATATCTCTCAATTTGATTTGATCACCTGATAAACAAAATGTCAGGCATTTGGTATTTAAACTGATTTATTAAGAATCTTGTTCTGATCCACAGAAACTATTTACTTCAATCTCCTGCCATCTAGTGTCAGAAATAAGACATTTGCACTTCCTACAGCTGGTGCGAGCTCTGGCAGCTTTTAGTTGTACATTGCAAAAACTATAAAATATCCGGAGTCATTTTTTGTCAGTGTTTAGCGTGTTAGCATGATAAAAATAGGTGTATATTTATATACACATGTATTTGCATATATGACAAAATATCTTTTCTCTATTTATTGACTCCAAATTATGCACTAAACTCATGCTTCAGTCTTTGGGATCTGTTTGGCATTGAAACAAGGTGCAGGTTTGTGCCTGAGCAAACCATCGTTTAAGAAAACCCTCTATGCTCAATAAAGAAAACATTCATGGTTTTGTGTATATTTTGGGGGTTAATCTGAAATATATTAACCAGTGCTCAGTAAAATGTACTTTGCTTGCTTCTTCACTGTCTTGGTGGTGTCTTGAGACATTCTGTGTTTGCAGCAGCCTGGGTGAAGGTTTTGGAAGGCTTCCACATCAGCTCCTAGCAGACAGGCTTCCCCACTGAAAGACTGGCTTGCCAGAAAGAAAGGGAGGCAGGCAGGAAACTCCTGAGGCACTTCGGTGTGGCCAGTGCTTCTTTTAGTGTGAAGTGCATCCTGTTAGAATTTCCCATCCCTCAGTGTATTCATTTACTCTAATTGTCCATTAGTTCTCAGGTCTTCTAGTAATCTATGACTACATCTCATTTTCCTCACTCCCTGCAGTGAGTGAATCCTTTGCAGATTCCTTTCAGGTTCCTCTCTCTTTTATCCTAGCTGGCTTGTCCAATTACCTCATGAGCTCTCACCCCCAGGTGATTACATTCCATTCAATATAGCAACTTCTTATTTTTTTTTTTTTTTGGTAAACAATTACCTGGATTCTTTTTGTATTAGCGTTTAATATATTAGTGTCTATATACTATATACTATCATTAATTAATACAAATACAATTTAATATAATAGATTTTAAACATATTGTAAATGCAGATTCTTTTCAGGTATGCACCCCCACCTTACTTGGCGTTATAAATGAAACCAGTGAAAATACTTGAGGTTAGGAAAAAAGATTTTTCAGTGTACCCAAGGACACTGGCACAATTGCTCAAACCCCCTTTGATCTTAGCAAATAAAGGTTAGCACTTACTGCTTTCAAAATGTCATGTCTTAGTGTCCAATGTCTCAGTGATAAATGGCAATTCAACTGTCTTACTCCTTTTCTTGGAGAGAAGGGGTTTGTTGTTCAATTTAAGGCTTCATCCAAACCCACTAATATCTGTGCAAGGAAGTTATTAATTTGGAGTGTGTGTGTGGATGTTCAACATAAGATTGTTGAAAAAATGTGGAGATAACAATATAGAAATTATAAAATTTTCCACTCTTTTCCTTCCTTAGGCTTCTTTATTTTAACATTTGTTGATATAGTTGCTAGTAATGGGTATTCCTCATCCCTGGGACCATTTGTGCAATTAATTCTTTAAGAACAGTAAAGTGAGTAAGATGGAACACCAGTGAATTATATAAGCATTTACAGATTATATTAAGAAAATTCTTGGGAAAAATGTCATCCATGGAGCTATCTGAATTATCCCCACTATAATTATATATAAAGTTACTGTCTTGCTACCATCTTGTTTTCAAACCTAGTGTTTTCAAAACCCTTTATTCCCACTGCCAGCCCTGGCAGTTACAGATTTGAGCCAGAGTGTGACTTATTACCTGAAAGAGTTGATTTAAATGACTGGTAGTACATCTATGCAGCACTTAAACTCTATATTATGATCATTGCAATTGTACCTGTGATAACATGTTCATTTCCCTCAGGAAAGAAACTGATTAATGACATGAAGATTAGCAGCAAAAAATTAATGTCCTGTTAAGAGCACACAGAGAATACTCAACTAGATTAATCCCCCTTCTCTTAAGAGTGTTGGATTTCAGGAGGTTCCGAACTTAACCTTCTGCTCAAAAGAGGCATATATATGAGGTGAGACCAGGGCTTTATCCAGTCTCATCTTGAAAATCTTTAAGAATAGATACTGTGCTTCCTCTCTGGGCAACCTCTTTCACTGTCACTGTTCTGATAGTGAGAAAGATTTAATTTATATGTTTGAACTTCCCTTGTGTCCATCTATCTGTTGTTTCTTATGTTCCCACCGTGCACTGCTGTATTAGACTGTCTCTGTCTTTTTAGTAATCTTCTCATAGTTACTGGCAGGGGATTATTCAATCTCCTCCAAATCTGTCCTTCTCAAGGCTGAAGGTCCCGATTTCTCAGTCTCTTCTCATAGGAGTGCTCCAGCCCTTCAGCATTGTGCTGGCCCTTCACTGGATGTGCATTGGTTGAATTATTGCATTTTCTGTATCAAGGACCTAAAACTGGACACAGAATTCTAGATGTCATATAGCAAGTGCCAAGGGCAATAATGACTGCCCTCAATCTACTAGTACATGCCTGTTAACATAGTCCAGGATGCTCCTTCTTTGTGTACTTACTAAACTTTGGATTGACAGTCCTTTCAAGTTTGTTGCCACTGTTTCATTCTTATTTTAGGTCAGAGAATCCGATGTCAAAACATGAAATAATATTGAAGAATATATTTTAATTCTAGGGCAAGGTGACCTGGCATAGTGGTGACACAAACTCCCATGAAATTTTGACAGACTCCCATCGACACAGTATTATTGCAGTGACGAGCTCCTCTCATCCTAGATATTTTGAAAACAACATATAATTTACTTCCCTTAAAAATTTATCTCCCTTTGAGCTTTGCAGGTTTATATGCACAAACAGATATATATCTATATTAAGACTAGGTTGTAACACTTATGCCAGTCTGTAAGACTCTTGTGATGAGTAGGCACATGTCAATGTGCTTTTGTGTCAAGGAGGCTTTGTGGGAAGGAAATTAGAGAATTGATAGAGTCACGAATCTTCCCAACACTTGTGATGGAAGGAACATAACAGGCAAAGATCACCCACGAATTATTTCTTCCCCTTCAGCAAGAGGAAATTGGAAGAAGTTTGTTTTTAGACTAAGCCACGTAGTCTTTTCCAGACTGCAGTCAGACAGTGTATTTCATGTTCGTCTCATTTCTCAAGCCTGTCTAAAGACGGACCAGGAGTAGCACTGTAGCAAAAACCAAGATCACTGCCACGTGATATTTCTGGCCTGTGACTTTTTTAACCGCTCTTTATTTTTCACTCGTCATATGGATTTTCTTTGAACTGAGATGCAAAATGGATAAACATTTGTGTTCAAACTAAACTTCAAAATCACAAAGTCCATTGAAAATAGAGGTGGAACGAGCTCTCCATTAGCACATTCCCTCAGTCTAATAGCAGGCAGACTGATACCTTTTGCATGTTCTGCCCAACTTGTTTACTTGACCTAAAACTCACGGTGCCCTATTAGTTATGTAAATAACGTCTGGCATTCAGAAATAGGATATGCCTCTTGGATTCCACGGAAAAGGCATAGTGAGTTTTTGACAAGGCACCACTGAATCTTTGGTTAATTTCCAAGCACATGCAGATAAACCTATTTCCCTTAAATTAAAATGATGGCAAATGAGAGTACTTAGCAGCTAATTTAGCCTGGGTGTAAATAAATCCCTGGTTAATTTTAAGAAGACTGGTTTCAGTTCTTTATATGTATACGTGCAATTTATTTGCTACATTCACATTTTAGCACATGAGAAATAACTTGATAAAAAGTTTTTCTGGAACTGCAATAATTGTCACTGGCAACCATTTTTTATTCAAGAGTATTTAGAAGTCCTGTGATGCCTGAAGGAAAATCCACAAACCCCAAACAAAGAAAGTATCAAAATTGTTTTGGAGACCACAATGTCAGCTGCTGTAGGAACCTAGGATAATGTGCTGAGGAGGGAGCAACATAATGCTGCTTTATACCTCACTGATATATGTGAATTTTTTTTTAAATCATCTTAAAAAGCTTTGCTAAAGAATGGTTGCATTAATCCCTATATCTTTGGTTTATCTTTTTGTGGGAAATATCATTTACTATAACTGAACAGGCTCTAAACAGGCTATTTGGGTTACTTAAGTATGACTTCTACAGGAATTGTGGACCTTGAAATTCTAACTTAAGAAATATCAGTGATATTTGAAAAGGACCTACCAGATGCTTTTGAAATGGCATAGTGTTTCTCAGAATCACTTTAGTCTGTATAATTGGTTGCTTTTTTTTCCAAAGAAGTGCCACTAGCACTGAAGTTAAGGGGTTTGTAGAGAAATGTAATAGCAGAGAAAGTAGAAATGATAGAGATTCTTCAGGGATCACTAATGTGTTGACTCCTTTGTAATCTTATCTTCTTTGATGGAAAGTGATGGAGCAGATTTCAGCTTTGAACATGATGAAAAGTCAGTCCGCTAAGCTGTTTCATCAGTTCCAAGGATCTTAAAAAGAGAACAAGGTAACAAACAGGCAGATGTTATCACAGGCTGAAAGCTTGTCAGAAAGAAAAAAAAAAAGCAATGTATAAGAGATCTTAGGAATCCACTTATTGCCTGAATAGTAGAAGTAGAAACCCAAATGAGAAAAATTTGTCAAAGGTGTGCTATTTGCTTTACATTCTGGTATGGCAGTGGAGAACACTGCAATGGTATTAGAGATCCTAAACATCATGGAAATATTTTAACGCAATCCCATGAATGTAGGTGTTCCTGCAAATACCTCTGCTATAATCATAAAATCACTCAGACCACATTTAAAAATCCTTACATTCCATGGAGAACTAATACATGATGCATACAAATGTACACTGCTTACTTTGCAATAAGAGCTATTTTGATTCTCTATCACCACGTTCCTTCATGGGAAGCATTTAAGGTGCCTCAGGATGTATGTACATGATTTGGAGCATAAGGATTGACTAGCATGCCATTTAGGCTTGTAGGGGTCAGCTCCTGTGGATAATATATGTGGGATCAGGATCTGGTCTGCTATATTTTATCCAATAATTAACCAGGTTACTGTAAGTATTTCCATCTAGTTTTGTCATGTATCCATCAGAAGTGCCGTGTTTCAAAATCAGTATATTCATTTTGTGTTCTATAAGCTGCTTAATTTCTTTACCTATAGGTACTTGCAGTAGAAGAATACAGTTTCATAATATTAAAAAAATACTGTAAGGTTTGGGGGATGCATCTTGGGTATTTACCATAACCAAAACATTATGAATAATATATGTGCCCAATCATGAAATGGCCACTGAGAGGTTTAATGAGCACATTTCACTTTAGTAGGCTACAGCATTTTATTAAAAAGTTTTTATAGACCATACAGTTTCTTTACCATCCTGATATCAAACTGATAATTTCTAAATTATTTTCCTCCTCAAAACACATGGGAATTTCCATGCTAATTTTCATGAATAAGTCCAAGAACACTAATTTATTGGTAGTATTTTGTTATACTACTTGAGTGTGGTAATGACTAAGCTATTGCAGTTTAATGGGAGGTTCATTGCGTCTGTGATGGAGTGGAACACTGTAAACCAGTAAGCTGCTACAAAACAAATGTAGCTGGGAATGATTTCTGAAGTAGGGGATCCCACCACTGTCTGCAGTATAACTGTGGGATTAGTGGATGTAGATAGGCAGTGCTTTTCCATCCTCCTTTCCTTTGTTCCTCAAAGGAAGACTTAATTTTATCTAGTTATATACCTCATATGCCCAGAACCAGACATCTGACCTTTTATATATATATTTTTAATATGTTAATCACATCAAAATAGGTGTTATCTCCAGCTCTTTTTGTTATAATTCTCTGCAGGTGTGTTGAGCTATCAGACAACAGGCAGCTGTTGTCAGGTAAGCCTGGGAAACTAACAAAATCACAGAGGAAGTCACAGAGACATCATACCGAGGTATGTCCAGTAAAAAATAACAACTTTCCTTACAAGTCTCTGCTATAAGCAATTTGACACTGTTCTTCATTGAGAATTAAATGCATGACTGACAAATATTTTTGAGCAGTGAAAAATAAGGTAAAAAACAAACAAAAGTATCCCACAAGTTCCTGTTACTCTTCTTACTGTACGTAGCGCCTCATAAAGGGTCTTTTACATCCTGTTAACTTCAACTTCACAAAATTTATAACCCGGGGCTTCCTGTGGGACTTTCCTAGAGGGCGATGCAGGGTGACTGAAGTTGGTTTAAGTCTCTGTGCCCAAGAACACTTTCTTTCACTGCTGAGAAGTGAGGGAGCTTGGAGAGCATAGAATTCACAAGAGAATTTTAGGTTTTAGTCAATCCCTTTGGATTTCTTCCTGCAGTTTGCAAAGTTTTGATTGCAGTATGAGATAATTTACCTACAGATCATCTTGCTAGGAACAGGTCCCCAAGCTGTCTTTAAAAAGATGTTAATATATATAAATAGCAAATATATGGAGGTGCAAATAACCACCATTATGGACACAAAAATCCATTAATAACATATTCCAGGTTGGATAGATAGTGACCAACAATTACCATCTATGTGCTCTTTGAATAATTATGTGCAGTGTGGTGGTGATCTTGGTTCAGTTGGCTTGAACCAGGGCCTGAACAGAGCTGCCAGTATTGCAAGCCTTTTCCACCAGGGAAACTTCTGTCTAAACTGGGTTTAAATGAAGCTCACTGCTGGAAGAGGTCACTGGAGGCCAGGGCTGATGGATCTTGATAAGATATTGTTGGGAGGTTGGTGTCAGTTCTGCTCAAGCTGAACATTTTTATGATTTTACAAAAGAATACAGTCACTCCGGGGCTGTCATTCACACACTTTTGTGTAGCTCTAACTTGACTAAAGATGAAGAGAGAGGAAAAAGAATCCAACAGATTTCTGACAGAGTGTCAATGCTCTTGTTTCATAACTATGTGGCAACAAGGTGACTTGTCACAAGGGAGGCTTCTGGCAATGTAGCTGAATCATTGACCTTGTAGACCTAAGTGCCTGGAGTGTACAGCAGAAGGTGGGGTATGTATTGGAGCACAGATCTTTGTAACAAGTATTATTTGTTTTGGGCAAAGTCCTATTTTTAATTCACACAGCGTGCTGAGTCACTGGTATCTCTGGTTTTATAGGATCTAAATCCCCCCAAAATATGTGCAAAATATGCATCATGCTGCATTTTAATTTGAATTTCCTTATCTCAGGAAACCCTAGGTTTTACTTGTGCAACCTGCTCAAAATGTTAAAAGAACATAAATATTTGCAATCATAGTTTTTTCTCATTCTCAACTGAAGCTGAACAACAAAGCTAATTTTTTACATAATTTCTTTGCTTGTTCTCCTGTCCCCCAATTTTTGTCAAAATTTGTCTCCTGTCCCAAATTTTGCCAAGATTTAGAAATGAATTATCAACACTAGGAAGAAACTTAAAGTATTAGCTGTCTTACACTCAGCTACCTCAACCATTCTGTGATTTTGTGATACACATCTGTGGCAGCTGTCTTGTACAGTAGTCCTTCTGGGGTGCAGACCATCATGACCGAATTAGGTTTGGATGAATAACATGCAGCATGGCTGGGCAAATCTGGGAATGAAGGCTGCTTCACATCTGAGCTGTAGCAGCAGGCAGGGAGACATGTCTCTTGGGCCAAGAGACAATGGAGGTGTTGGCCTGGGACTAGGGAAGTCTGGTTCCTGTTCTGGACTCCAGAGAAATAGAGAGAGACATGGATGTACTGGAGAGAGCACAGTGAAGGGCCACAAAGAGGATGAAGGGACTGCAGCATCACTCCTGTGAGGACAGGCTAGAAGAGCTGGGACTGTTCATCTTGGAGAAGAGAAGGCTCAGGGGAAAACTGTTCAAAGTATTAAAATATCTGAAGGGAGGGTGCAATGGGTGCCACAACCAGAGGCAATGGGTACAAACTGAAACACAAGAAGTTGCTTCTGAACACCAGGAAGCACATTTTCACTGTGATGGTGACCAAGGTAGCCCAGGGAGGTTGTGGGTCTTTATCCTTGGACATATTCAAAAGCTTCCTGGACATGGTCCTGGGCTTTAGGTGATGCTGCTGGCGCAGGGAGGTTGGACATGATGCCCTCCAGAGGTCCTTCCAAACTCAATCATCCTGTGGTTCTGTGAACCTATCAGCAGATGACTTACATGGTTTACCTGGCTTTCAAAAGCCATCAGTATGATATGTTGATTTAACAATGGTGCTAAATAACCTTCCAGTTAACATTGCAGAGTGAACAGAACTGCCTATTACATGAAACAGAGGATCAGCAATGCAGAGAGCCTCAGTAAATCTGTAGATCTCCTTTCTCTTATACTTTTTTTATATTTTCATTTAAAATAACTCAGTCACTGTTTTCCATATTTTGGTTGTCACTTTCCAAATTGCTTGGAGCTCTCATCTGTACGAAGCACTCAGGATTTTTGTCACAACCTGCTTTTCCCAAAACTCCTCAGAATACCGCATGCTATTCTGATTATTATTCCACCACTTTTGTGAAATATCCCCTTTGAATAGATTTCACTTCTCAGATTGTCATTTATAGGTGCTGATTTACTGGCACTCATTAAGTTATTTTTGCCCTGTCATATTTTCACCTAGGTGGGACTTAGAGTTTCAAAAGGATAAAAAAGCCATATTCCTGATACAGTGGTTGGTTGACACTCCCCCTTCCCATCCTTGGCAACCTGAAATTCAAGTCCCTGCTTCAAAAAACAAATTGCTAGAATTTCAGCAACGTAAGATTTTTATTAAGGTAGGCAAATAAAGTCTCAACCAATTCTTACTAGACAGATGAATTATTTTTATTGAAATATGTTCTTTTCCTTCTCTTGTCCCTCATCACCAGATTTCAAGCTGACATGATACTTAGCCTGGAAACAAAATCTAAGAGCAAACTACTGGTACTTGGCAAAACTATAAATAATTAAACTCAACACTTTAGGTGAAAAGTGGTAAACTTGATAATAAGTACTGTTAGTGCCATCTACCATAGGAACAAAGCAATGCACCAAAAAAGAAAATTGAATAAGGTCAATCTTGTTTTCTGCTACTGCCATGGAAATCACTGGAATCCACAAGGCTCTAAGGCTCTTTATGAACCCTTTCTTCTCCTGAATCCTGCTTTTGCTCTGATTTTACTGCTGCAATAAAGATCAAACAAAACCACCAGTATTCTTGAGCCTGGGTCCTCTTATGTTAATAGAATAGTAGAGAACAGGCACAAACCAGAGTATCACATCAATGCATGAGTAGGAGCCTCAAAGGGAAATAGAAGAACACTTCCCTTTCTAAAGCTGACCTACTCAATTTGATTGGATGACCAGAGAGGGAAAACTTTCCTGTGCTCATTCTGTTGCGTTCCTAGTTGGCTCTAAAAGGTGCCCAGATAAAAGAACTGAACACTCAAATAGACTTCTATTGAATTTAAAACTCCCTGAAGTGCTTTCCTCTTCTATCCATTCTAAAATCTATAGTTATTTACTTCTAGTTTCTTCAGAAAGTGAGCTGCAGTGTCTGATGCTGATAAAAAGCATGAAAACATTCTTGTAAATTAGAAATACTAAAATCTGTCTGCTTGTTTCATAAGGAATTACATTGCATAGACATGCAAAATTTGTCATCCTATCCATCTGTTCCCCAATGTGTATTTAAAAATGGGCGATGCCACAAAAGATATATCCTGAATGAAGCACGGGAAAAGTAATGCATATTCTGGTTCCTGGGAGTCAGAAGAAATGAGCACAGACTCAGCTGGGTAGCAGAAGAGCTGTGCTGGAGACTTTTCCATGCTGTTGGCATGGAGAAATCCATATCCTTGATCTGCCCCTAGATGCCAGCAATGAATTCAGATTGTGAGCTGAATCTTCAGATTCACTGCAGCATTGAATTCAGAACTGTGATTTTCCTCATTATGTCTGGAGGTAGTCATGCATGGTAAGAGCTCATCTCCAATACTTTTATTTACTGTCAAAGTTATGGTCCAAGACACCTTGATTTGAGTGATAACGGAGTTGACAACATGGATTAAAAATATTATCAGGATTTGATTATCTTGCCAAATGTCCATCTGTTTTTTGTGAAAGCATTCTGAAATACACACTTTTTTGGATACAGAGGAACTAAAGAATAATTTATCCCGTTCTGAAGTTTTAATTTAAAATATGATGGAAACAATGGACATATTATGTTCCTTGGTCAGTGGCAGAGCTTGTTTCATCACGTTATAGTAAACCACGCTAATTGAAAGCTTCTGATCTTTTCCCTCTCAAAATTAGTTGAAATCAATTAATTGGGGAAGGAGTTGGAAGGGAATGTGGGTTTTTGGACTGGGCTGAATAAGGTTATTGACACAGACCTTTAGCTATACACTGTACAGGCCAAAGCACCCTTCCTGTGGCATGCCTTTGAATAAATCCAGTTTTGCCTTTAAAAAAATGCAGCAGACTATCCCACATTCAGAGATAAATTATATACCCAGCTTTGAAGACTAAAAAAAATCCAGGAATCTGTGAGGTTCAGGAGTAGACTGAATTGCAGAGATACTCATATTTTCATGGAGAGCAAACAACATTGTTGATGCTCAAAGGATTTTTTGAGAATACTTACTGATCTGTCTTGCTCAATGTGCCAACTGCATTGAAGTGTCTCTTTTCTGCAGCTTGCATAAAATGTTCCTTCTGGTAGTCAAAATCTGTGTGTTTTACCAGTCTTGACCTGCAAATATGTGTATCATAAATTTACACGAGTTCTAAACTATTAACATTACTTGTAAATACCTATTAAATGTGCTGTAGACTTTGGCTTGATTTTAAAATACTTGGCTTGATTCTAAAGCTGCTTAAGGCTTTCATTAACTAAAGTGTTTTTCGGTTATATTTGATACAAAAAGAAAATTTTGTAGCTAAAATTATCAAATTCCAATCTATAAGATATTTTTGTGTGAAAACCATAAATAGGTTTTTTTAAGACATAAAGAGCTGTAATTTGAATGTAAAGTGTTGTTAATATATTTATTCCCTGATTAGAGATCAGTTCTATAAATGCTTATGTATATATCTGGGTGTGAATTTCTGTGGGCTCACGTCTGTGGCCAAAGTCAGGCATGTACAGAGGTTTTAGAGGGCTTGGGAAAACAATCTCCTGGGTGTCTGTATATTCTTGGTCTGTTTACAGATTCCTTTTTTCGGATTTCTTCTCCGATGAATCCACGAGAGGGCAGTACACAGCAAGAGTAATGCAGACGCATTTTACTGCAGCTTTCTGAAAAACAGCACCCAAATCGTCAGATTAAGGAGAATGATTAAGTGAACGATGCTTGGTGCCCAGCATCATTCACTTTTGGTATTTAAAAAAAAGAATTTGGAGATAAGTCGGAAAAATTATTATATTTACGGTTATTTTAGGTGAACTTTGTCTTCTGGTGTTGAAAACTGCTGTTACATTTGTCTCCTATTTTCACAACTACTAGTTCTATATAATTATTGAAATTTGAAACAAACTGAATTTAGAAAGTAATCATGATACTAAAGGTGCTGTGTCCATAATGAAATAAACCTCAAATAAATGCAGTGAATTAAAACCTGTGAAAATAGGTTATTAAATTATCAGAAAAAAACCATCAGCTGCTTCAAGTCTTAAGATAGAATTAGACAAGTACTGCTAAGTGCCTAAAGTACATGCAGTTTTGTACTTGGGTACCAGCGTTTTTGACATGAATTGTCTCATCCTATTAAAAAACCCATGAATACAAAGATCTTTGCAGTGGCTGGAACAACTGAACTATTTAAATCTGATCAGAATTTCTCATTTAGACTCAAAGTCTTGCTGTGCTATATTTCTGATTGCCGCATTTCATTAATCAGTGATTAGATCACCTCTGCTTGTGACAATGGTACACTGGCTGTGCAATGCAGTGGTGATGAAAAGGATGCACCTGATAAATAGGATGAAAATTCAGCATATCTTTCAGATTGAATTATTTTAATTCTGCATATTAATTGGATGAAATTTTTCTCTCCTAATTAAAAGTTGATGTTCTGAATATTACTTAGCTAGAGAACTAATGAAACTAAGGATTTAAGCCAAAGTGGCAAGTGGTTGTTTTGGCATTTCACAGATGTAGTAGGTATTTTTGTGTGTTTCTGTCACTTTTCTTTCCCGTGGTAGAAGTCACACCTCATTTGTCACACGTTAGGCTTGAAGTTTACCTTCAGATGAAACAAGCGTGGAAACATTTCTACAGATGCCTACCACAAGTTCCTAACATTGGCCTTTTTAACAACATCAGTGTGTGCACTGACCATGGTCTGTCTTGTGCAGTGGCCTGTTTAACCAGTGGGTTGGGCTCCTGCCTGTGAATGCCACGGTAGGCATGACAACTGCATGGCTTGACTCATGTAGAGCAAGCTGTAGTGTGGCCCCAGATGTTTATATGTGCTCTGCATAGAGGTGAGCAGCATTTATTTTCTATGTCTGCTTCTGGTGCACCACAGTTTGAACATTAGTACAGAAAGCAGTGACTTGTAGAGGCAGGATATCAAATTCATGCTTTTCAGGAATCAGATACAGGGAGTTCTGGGTGCAGGGTTTTAGCCTTATTTTCAGAGTTTGATTATGCTGTTCGAAGGTATAATTTATCTTTGAATTTGAGCTCTGCTCAGTCCTGAGAGCACCAGTAATAAAGATCCTACATGTCACAACTTGCAGCTTGAGAAATAACTGTTTCTTTCACCTCCTACAGGGATGTGGGTTTGTGTCCCATTGAGCTTGCTTGCATCCTCTTCCACTCCAGGACCCAGCCAAGGGCGTGTGTATATGCGAGTGCTTTTGGGTAAACAAACACCAAAGCACACAGAGACAGGTATATACACACATACTCACACTCATTCATATTCCCTCACTCTGTTTTGTCTTGCATATAGAAGGGAAGAAGGGTGGGTGTTCAGACACGGGGCTGTGACCATGTGAAGGGTGCATGCATGCAAGCTGCTGTTTCTTCATAGCTGGGATGAACAGAGGTGAATACAAGTAGAACTCAGTGGTGGAAATAAGGAGCACGTTCTCTTTGAGAAAGGAGCAAATGAAGATATTAAAAATTAGCAAAAAGCCACAGAAACTGTAAGCATTTAGTGCAACTGAACAAGTGTGGGGGGGAAAAATTAGCTGTGTGCTTGTGCAATTAGATTAACTTAATGTTAATTTCTGAATGAGGTATTTAATGGTACACAGTTACAGGAAAAAGAAGGGATGGTGGAAGTAGAATTTTTGGCAGTTATATGTGATGCGAGCTTCATAAGGAGACCTCTGCTCTCTCTGCAGTGGCACAGCAGTTGTGAGAGTGGGAGCTTTCAAGATGAGTATGTAAAACTTCTGGAGAGAAACGTAAATGCCTTTCAGTGTCCCTCTGTGAAAAATACAGCATTAGTTCTAGGGGAAACAGGCTGAAGGATGTGTGTAGTGGTCCTGACCAGCCTGTATTATATCATTACTGATCCACAAAACAGCCTGAGCTGGGCTGCACGTGCAGCTTTGCCTTCAGGCTGGTGCTGTGCTGCCTTTGTCCCTTGGCTTCAGGACAGACTCAGACCACTCCCCGTGAAAAAAGAGCCTGCAGGCAACTCCCACCACGTACCAGAGATTACGCCACCTGCGTGGCTTTGCCTTTATCTAAAGGCACAGCAAGAAGTTCTCACATGAACATCCTTTCTGTTTGATAGTAGAAATGACAAATGGAGTTGTTTTCTTGCAATAAAATCCTATAATAGCTCAAATTACCAAAATTCCGTGGATGATGTCTGCAGGATGCACTACATCTGCATCAGGGAATAATTCAATGCTGAACATTCAGAGTTGCCAACAGCAAATGGGACACAAAATTACCTTTATTTCTCTCATTATAGTACTATCTCTAATAAGTAGAATTTTAAATGATACCTTACAGAGTACAAGTGTTTTCTTACTGAGATCATAACAGACCAGCAGCTCTTTGTGCAAAACAAAGTGTCGGGTGAGAGACTGGCTGTACATTACCTGGGTTTTCTGAATTATATCCTTGACCTTCCCAAAATGAGTGCCAAAATTTATTGAGAAAGGCATAATTGGACTCTTTGACAACTCTTTGGAACTTTTATTACAAAATGATATTGCTCCACAATGCTAGGTTCATTTTCCCCCCTTTTTTTCCTCCCAAATTAGTGATAAATCTGAAGGCATTAATGTTACAGCTTGTAGACATCATGAGCAGGGAAGGAAGTGTTTAGCTCCTTGCCCTTTCAATCGTGAGAGGACTGCATAGGGCTTGAGGTCAGCATAAATCCTGTGAACTACTCCTGTAATTTATCCCTTGAAATAATCTCCTTTAGAAAGAACAAAATCTCTAAAATCTTTAGCACAATTAATTGAAATTGTAAAAAAAAAAAAAAAGACAATTAAAAAAAAAAAAAGAGAAAATAAGTTTTCCTTTGATTTTGGACCAAAAAGATAACAGTAGCTGAAGTTGTTGTAGCTGAGAATTTGACTTCTATAACTTCTTTGAAGGTTTCTATATTAGTAATTCTTGGTAATTTAATATTTTCCTGATGTCCCAAGACCACAGTTTTAATTCACTTTAATCTGTGTATGAATAATTGAGCAGTAGCTTTTATACAGTGTCAGTCCAGTAGAACTACCCAACGTTCCCAAGCTATTTACATGAAATATGAACAGTTCTGCCAACAGAAGATGATTAATCAAAAGAAACTTTAAATTATGTATGACACTTACTTCTTTTCCTTTTTCCTCAATAACTCCTCAAGTGATATTAAGTAAGTGGCATTAAATAAGGAGAAATAAGTTAATATAAGAAGTCCTTATGAAAATCAGATAAAAATAGAAGTGATAGGATATTGTATTGTTTGAGACATGTACTTTAATCTACAGACAGTTGATAGAAATCATTCTCTTAATCATTATTGGCAGTATGAGTAGAATGGATGGAACATGTTCCAAAAAAATCCACCAACTTTTCTAAGTCATTCCTATTTGAAGTGAGTAAAGAAATTAGTATCTAGGGATTAATGTGTTGAGGTGGCAGTTTTATTTTTATCATGGTTTCTGTATGTGGTCACTGAGCAAGAGAAAAGAACAGAAAAATAACCAGAAGAAACCAAGACCAATCCTGTGTTTGTACAGTTGGTAGCAAGAACAGGAAAGGAGTAAGACCAAGGCCTCCTGGTGCCATACTCTTCATAATTGTTGCATTCATGACTACCAAGGCTAGCATGAAGCAATGATTGAAGAGAAAGACAATATATTTGATTAGACTCAATGATATGACTGGAAAAAATGAAAAATCTCTTTTATTTAGACACACTGAGACTTTTTCAGCTGTCCTGTTCTGTGCTGAAAGCAACAGCACTTGTAGCTAAAATTGTAAAACAATAATTACAGCAGTGAACTATTAAGTCCATTCACTTATAGTTTCAGAATAACATAAATGAGGAATTTTACTTAAGGATCCTTGTACTAAATAGGGCAGAGAAGTTTACTTCAGTTTTGTTTTCTCAATAAAGGAGACCCTTCTCTTTAGATTTATAACATAAATCGTCCCTACAGTAGTTATGTGGAATGGATGGCACTGCTTCCTGAATAGAGCTGTCTTTTCAACTATAGAAATACTTGTGTGTGCCTTTCTGGGCATCAGGAGTTTGCTGTTCCTGTGTCTGAAAGTGAGTAGTGCTTTAAAGCTGCATCACAAATCAAACTCTGCCTGTTCTATTGTGATTTGTGGTGTAAATTTGAACTCTTTTCACTTGAGCTAAGAGATGTTGGATTCAAAGTGGCACTGAAGCCATCAATCTATAAAAGGACCTCATGTGACAGAGTATAATACGGTTACAGATGCATGTAATGGCTATAAAGGTGCTGACTCTGGTAGTGCTGCTAGGTGCCCAGTCTGGAGTTTTATGACCTATTGGATAAGTTCTGATAATTTTGTTGGTGTAATGGGTAAATGATAGCTATGGGATGAATGAATCCTTGCCTCATAATCACTGAATCATAGAATGGCTTGTGTTGGAAGATCATGTAGTTCCCACCCCCAACCCTTCCACTAGACCAGGTTGCTCAATGCCCCATCCAGCCTCAAACACTTCCAGGGTTGGGGCATCCACAGCTTCTCTGGGCAACCTGTTCCAGTGCCTCACCACCCTCAAAGCGAACATTTTTTTTCTAATATCTAATCTAAACTTGCCCTCTTTTAGCTTAAGAACATTCCCCCTTGTCTTGTTGCTACATGCCCTTGTGAAAAGTCCCTCTTCAGATCTCTTGTAGGCTTCCTTTAGGTACAGATGTGAAGGTAAAAGAGTTCCTAATTCAGCTATTAAAGAACTTTGGCATATACATTTGTGTTCCCTGCATTCTCCTTCTATTGTAGCTTCTACTGGTTAGCAATCCAGCACATGGGGAAAAAAGACTACTTGGCCAGATATAAATCTGCATTGTTTCATAATTTTCCAGGAGATCATTTCCAAATACTAAGAAAACAGTTCAAAGGGCAAAAAAACCCCCAACCTAAAGGATCAAACAGTTAGTAGAATGCCAGCCTTTCCCAAGAAATGATGATTTTATTATTCTTGTAAACAATTTTAAGAGCTAGTACATTAAATTAGAACTGTGCAAAAATTAACTACTCTGGGTGTAGTTCTTTTCTTGTTGCCTTTGAAACAATTAATGGTGCATATTGAAAAGGATGATTAAAACTTATTAAATATACTAAATATAGTGAGCACGTACATTTAAAACAGTTTTTCAATATGTTGTTTAGCTTTTCCTGTTTTCAGTGGTTTGTTTCCCTTGGAGTTTTCTCTTTCTTTATCTTGATATGTTACTCTACCAAAAGATTACTGTTAGAAAGCATACATTCCTAAGACTTACATTATTATTTTCTCATATTTAAAATTTTAATCCAGAAACCCAAACCTGACTAATCAATTGCTCATAAGATGTAGGGTAATCAAAAGTACTGGAGAATGGTACAATTTTCTCCTTTATTAGCAATGGAAAATTGAATACTTGCCAGCCCTCTACCCCAAATTTTTTAGAATTTTCACATGAGAAATATTATCTTGACTTTTTTCCTGTGACTCCCATCCATTTTTGTTGCTGAGCATGTCATTAGATGGAAAGGAATGTCCCTTTGCCCAGGTTGTGTCTTCTCCCAGCATCTTGCCCACCCCCAGCCTGCTTGCTCATAGTCAGAAAGAGGAACAGAGAAAGCCTTACCCCCTGTGCAAGCACTGCTCAGCAATAGTTAAAACGTTGGTTTGTTAATTAGTTCCATTGCCAGCCTGATCCTGCATACCCTGTGGAATCTGAAAACAGCCACTGCAGCTCCCATGCATTTTCATGCTTAATAAGGGCTCTCTGGCCTAGTTATTTTAAAAGAAAATAAATTAGAGAAAAGGATGTGAGCTCAGATTTTATTCTGCATTTATGTTGAAAACATGACTGTTATATGTAAGGGAAAAGTGTGGACTGAAAAACTTAATTCAATATCACAGATAAAAATCCGTATTCTCTGGTGAATGTGCAAATGACATTTGTGCAGTTTTAATTTCTTATCTGCATGTCTGTCTTTATTTGCTCTTCAACTCTTGCTACTATCAATTTGCATCGTACACAACTCAGAGATTGCTTTTTTTGGTGAGAAAATATAAAAAAAATGCTTATTGTTATTTAGGTATTTAAAATGTTTTAGTCATCAGTTTGGAAATATAACCAAAACAAACACATTTTTAAAATAGATGGTTCATTTCCCAGACTAGACAGCACTGGAAGACCTATAAATACACTGCATGTGTCTGTTTCTCTACTGGGAAATCAAGTGACTTTAAAATACATTCTGAAGAGCTGTGATGATTGGTATCAAAAATGTTGTGGGTTAATTTCCTACACATGTAAATCAGTCTGGAAGCTATAAAAATGTGTTTAAACAGCATCTGATACATAGCTAATGACCAGAGAGGGGCACCATCACCACTTCACTTGTTTTAATACTCTAGATGCTCTTAAATGTTATTCTGTCCTAATTACAGTTGCTACAACAATACTACAAGATTGGCAGTGGATCGACTATGTTTAAGACATATTTTCCAGTGGCATATCAATGATCTCTTGTTCCTCTGGTTGTGTCCTACAAAATGACTCAACTTGTTCTGTAATTTACTCAAATGTTCTTCATGAACATTTTTGATAGTTCTCATGTATTTTTAGTCCTGTGATCATTACAATTTCTGCTTTAAAGATACTCTCTAGTGCCATTAGAAGCCCTCAGTTTCTGCCTTTTATTCCAGGGATTTTTTTGCAGACAAGGGAGCCACATTCAAATCTTTCAATACGCATAAAAATAATTGCACTCTAAGAAATGCTGTTTGCCAGTTAGCTGATAAATTACCAGGATAAATAAATGAGAAGGATGTATAGTACCAGAACTGTACCCAGTTAGAGAGGTAATTTTTCTGCTACTCATCACAGGAAAATCACTGTGAGAGTGACTGAGCACTGGCACAGGTTGTCCAAGGGATGTGTAGAATCACCGTCCTTGGAGATATTCAAAAGCCACCTGGTCTTGGGCAACCAGCTTTAGCAAGCCCTGTGTGAGTGGGCATGTTGGATCAGATGACCTCTGGAGTTCTCTTCCCACCTCAGCTGTTCTGTGATTCTGTGAAAGAAAATATATTTGCCTCCACAGAGAACCCAAATCCAAACCAAACAAAAAGCTCCATCAAATTTAAAATGAGCATATTCAGAATAACTCTGTGAAAATATAGACCACACTTTTATGATGCTACTGTATAGACCAATTTATTTAGTTTTAAATTACACAACAAAATTTAATGTTGGAGCTGAATTTTACTTCTCCCCTAGAAATATCCTCAGGATATGTAAATGTGAGTTACATAGGTGAAATTCATGGCCAAATCTCTGGAACCCTAAAATGGCTGCAAAAATTTATTTTACTAATGCCTAAAACCTCCCTAATTATCAATTTTAATAAATACTCTTCAGTTATACTCGTACAGGTTATATATTGTCATGTTTTTGTCCTGAAGGCGATGACTGTAAACACTTAGGAAATATATGTTTCTGTACTCACCCTTGACAGAAAATACATGTTTTAGTACTCTTAACCAGAGGTTTCTGTCTGTGAGTTTTCAAAGACTGAAATGGCAAAGTAGGGTTGGTCATCATTATGAGTTTGTGCAATGGCAATCCCCTAGAATCACAGAACAGCTGAGATCTGTGGGAAGGGACTTCTGGATGGCTTTGGTTCCAGAGTGTCTGCTGGACAGAACAACCCAGAGCCAGCTGTCCAGGACCCTGTCCAGGCATCTGATCCCTGGCAGAAAATTCTAGAAAGAAAATGGAATGGATTTTTTTCTTGCCTCAGGTATCCTGAGCTCACTGAAGGAACCAACTGGGATGTTTTTGAGCAGTCAGACAGCACTTTGTGTTTCAGACATTTCCTTGTTTCAGTCACTCCTATGTAGTCTGTAATTGATTTAGATCAGATTACTGATTCCCTGCTGTATACATAATGTTGGTTGTTTTCTTTTTCTTTTTTTTTCTTTTTTTTTTTTTTTTTTTTTTTTTGTGGGAAATAAGTTATATCTCATATTTATTTGTGTTCTTTAGATCCTCAACACAGCTGTTCTTATGCACATGCAGTTTCAGGGGAAAACACCAGACATTGCACTTTATTCTAAAGGCTGATGATTTCTATCATAGTAAAGTTGCTTCAGATAATTTTCTTTCTCTGGTTGCTCTAGATTGGGGAATTTTTCAGTTAGGTGACATACTGTGTAATCACACAGCAGATGCCCTGTTTTTAGTTTTTCAGGTACCGTGCCAATACCTGAGCAGAACCTGTAGGTTTTGGCTTGCATAAGTGCAGCTGTTTACATGGCTAAATTCTAGATTAAAATCAGGTATATTTAACATTTGGTAGTTTGCAGATGTTGTCTTATTGACTCTGCTTTCTTTTGAGGGAGGTTGAGAAAACAGGGAGGATCACAGCAGTGAAAGAGCTATAACCTGTAGGTCCTAAATGCAGGACAGGCCATACCAGTTAATATGGCAGCACCGGGGTGAAACAAGACAGAGATAAGGAAGCAACTTTTACCCTCTTGAACAACAATCTGAGACTAAATTCCAAATGTAAGGATTCAACATGCAGAAAAGGTTTTCTGACAAGAGAGACTGGGATACTTGGATGGTGTTTGATATTGGGGGCGCTGCTGACAACCTAGATTTGTGGTGGGTTCATTACTGTTGGGATACTGATGCAGTTTGGATGCAGATGAAGGGGAGTTTTGAGGATCTGTAAGGAACAGTGTGGTGAGACTCCTAAATCTCTGGGGGAAGCTGCTGCGTGTATGCGTGTGAGGAGACATGTCAAAGGCAGACTTGTGGAGTGGTAGGCTATGGCTGTGCAGAATCAAAGGACTATTACGAGCAGACTCCAGTGGGAGAATTAATTGCCATCAACATTAAGTTACTGATTTGGGTATTGAGAAAGAAGACAAGTATTGAAAGACTTGGGCAAAACACCTTTCTTTCACTTTTCTGAGGCTCAAGTTCATTCCAGATACCATTTCTTCCATCTTGCTTGTCTTCACTCTCCTTGTTGTCACTGAGGGTTACTCCCAGTCCCTTATGTGAGGTGATGGGCAGCAGAGGTAGTTTGGATCGGTGTGTAGCAGTTTCCTTTTTCTGGTCCTTACTTCTTTTCTTTTGCTGCCTCTTACATTTTTCCATTGCTCTGTGCTGGTCTCATCCACGGGACTATGGCATGTTGTTGGCTGATTTTAATGTTGTCCTTCAGAACCCCCAGGTCCTTTCCTGCAAAACTGCTTTCTATCTTGTTGGCTGTCAGTGCTTCCTGATGCTTCCATGGTGCAGGACTTCATACTCTCTCTTGTGGGAATTTCATAGTTTGTTTAGCTGAGGTGCCTCTGAATAGCAGCACAATGATCTTATGTATCTACTACTCCTCCTGGTTTTATATCTTATGAAAACTTGCTGAGGATGCACTCTATCACATAACCCAGATTATTAATGAAGTGGATGAACAGTATTAAATCCAGTACCAGCTCCCACATATATCCCTATGAACTTGCCTCTACCCAGACTTTGTGCCAGTGATCAAGACCCTGTGAGCCTGGCAGTTCAAGGAACCACAGAATGACTGATAGGGAAGGGACCTCTGGAGGTCATGTCTTCCAACCCCCTTCAAGTGGGTTCAAGTAGGGCCACTAAGAGCCAGTTGCCCAGGACCATGTTCAGATGACTCTTGAGTATCTCTAAGGATGGATATCTCTCTGGGTAAGGTGTGCCAGTGCTGGGTCAAGATCAAAGTGAAAAAGGGTTTCCTGATGTGCAGAAGAAATCTCCTGTGTTTCAGTTCATGCCCATTGCCTCTTGTCCTGGCACGGGGTGCCACTGAAAAGAGCCAGTTCTGTCTGCTTTAGAATAGAATGATCTAGGTTGAAAGAGACCTTTAAGATCACCAAGTCCAACCATCAACCCAGCACTACCACTGCAACCCCTACACCACTAAACCATCACCCAGATTCAGACAGCTCTTGAACATCTCCAGGGATGGTGGCTCCACCACATCCATGGGCAACCTATTCCAATGCCTGACCACCCAAACAGTGAAAAAGAAAATTCTTATATCTCCTCTGAATCTCTGCTGTCTCAGCTTTAGGCTGTTTCCTCTGGTCGTCTCATTGCATGCACAGAAGAAGAAACCAGTCCCTACCTCGCCAAAACCTCAGGGAGTTGTTGAGAGTGATGAACCTGAACCTCCTCTTCTTGAAACTAAACAAACCCAGCTCCCTCAGATGTTCCTCAGAAGACACATTCTCTAGTCCTTTCACAAGTCCTTCTGCCCTTTGCTGGAAATGCTGTAGCACCTTTACTACCTTGCTTCTAGTATGTGTGTACATGGATGAGAACCAACCCTTTCCCTATCCAGAGCCTCCTCTTCCTCAGGCTACAGAGTTCCAGTCTAGTCTAAACTGACCCAGATATATGTAGTAATGATAGCAGATCGAGTCCCTGTATTATGAAATGTGTCATGTTTCATCAAAGAATGAACAATAAAAGGGATATTTTCTACCAAAAGGAATGCAGGCCTTGGGATTTGGGGTTGTACTTCAGAAGTGGCTTGGTTTCTTCATCCAGGAAATATGATCGTCCAAGGCTTAGAACTCTAAATCTTACTGCAATAATTCCTTTCATTTGCTTGATAAACCTCAGTGCACCAGTCCTTGCTGGAAGTCCAAATCCTGCATCTGGCATTATTTATGAAATTCATTCCATCAATTTCATTTATTTCACCAGGCATTTATTTATGGAATAAAGTACCAGGGCTGTAACATCACTGTCTCACAGGGAAGCCAAACTGCACTAGGAAGTGGTGTGCAAATCTGTGGTAACTCACTGGGACAGCAGGTCTTACAGCTGTGTTATGTATTACCTCCTTTGTAATGTAAAAATAAAATCTTTTTATTGCAGTAATTTGAAAAGATAATGGAAAAGATAAGTATTGAGGCAACATTATTACTGTAACAGAATAAATTCTGTGTCTGAGAAGGGAAAGCCTATCAGCTATTACAATTTACACAGATTAGCATAGGTGTTACTGTTTAGTCTCCTATGGTGAAATTCCTGCCAGTGTAGGATTGCTGCCCTTTACTGATAATTCTGATTTACAACAGCAGCAAATTTTGTCTCTTTTCAGTAGGAGGTACTTTGTGGAAACATTGCCAGGTATTTTTGACGTTATGTGAGCAAGGAAGTGTGAGTTATGAAGGCCCATGAAAACATAAAAGCTGCCAGAACAAAACAAAACAGAAAAAAAAAAAAAAACAAACCAAGAAAAAAACTAGCAAAAAAAGAAGCCTCTATTGATTTACAGGCTAGTGGTAGTCAAGTGAGTAAATGGAGATAATAGGTGGTAAGTACCCAGAGGTGCATGTAGTGAAATTGCTTAATGGTGCACAACAAATTAGTGGTAAACTCCAGATTCAGTTATTAGGTTACTGTTTTCTGGCCATGTATCTTCATCATGTATAGTGAAACATTTTTTAAATTGGGATTTCATACTGTTGACAGAACATATTTGTGTGCTTTTTAGCTGCACAAACATTTCTGCAGTTCCTTCCAGTGGTCATGGAGCACCTGTGCAGGAAACTCTCTAGAGTCCAAACAATGTCATAGCAGTTGAGTGGGAATTCTTACTGTGGAAAATAAAAATGCTACTTCCACAGGAAATTCCTAATCACCTATTCCCATAGCTGCCATAATGCACTTATTGCTATATGGCCTTTATAGATGGCCATAAATGGTTGCTGATGCACACCTAACTTCTACTCAAATTACTGATTTTTCAGCACTCATAAGTCAGTGTTCTGTCACTAGCAGAAACATTTATATCCTGCATCTAGCAAGCTTTTGTCTTAGAGCAGCATTATACTGCTGCTGAACGTAAACAGTTCTATTAGGCATAGAGTGATGCTTAACTTAGCTAATAACGAAGAAGATACTAATATTGAGACACTTCTTGGCTTCTTCTCAGGTTTCATTGCCTCTTGGCAGAACAAAAGTGTTTCAAAATCAGCATAGTTGGCAAGTCATGCATTCCATTCATAAGGAAAAGTTACTCAGTGATGGATGTCATACCAGGCTGAGTATAAGTACAACAGTGTAGCCAGCAGGTTGAGGGAAGTAATTCTTCCCCTGTGTCCGGCACTTCAGAGACTGCTGCTGGAGCACAATACCCAATTTTGGGCTCCTCAGTACCAGATAGACATTGACATGTTGGAATGAGTCCAGCAGGGAGCCAGTAGGAAGCTTATAGGGTACAAGAAGTGGCTGAGAGAACCAGACGGGTTTGTTCAACCTATAGAAAAACAGGCAGGGGTAGTTACAGGTAGACAGCTGCTCCCTGTAACTCTACAAATTATGGACAGATTAAGCCTGAATCTTCTCAGAGTTATATAGTGGAAGGATGATGGGCAACAGACATAAATAAGGACATGGAAAACGTTGATGGTACATGGGGAAAAAACCCCACAGGAGTGGTAAAACACTCAAATAGGTTTCCCAGAGTAGTAGGTACTACAAACTCAGCAGTGTAGCTTTCTCTCATTATACTTGCTTTGAGCAGGATATTTAATCTGGGAGTGATAGAGGTCCTTGTAATCTTTATGATTTTTTAAATATATGTTACTGTAATAATTCTTTACTTCCTTATAGACCCCACTCTAGGGGTCAGGAAAAAGTGTTTTATAACTACAGATAAACCCATACCAGTTAGACAAATCCTGTCTGTTTGACTTTTCTGGATTCAGATCTGGTTATTATCTGGTCCCACAGTGCAGGGAAACAAGTAGCCTCCAAATCTATAAATATCTAGGCAAAGTATTTTTGAAGCACTCGCATTAGTAGTTGTACATGTAAAACAAGGGAACTTTCTCATAGTCTCAAAGGACTGCAATCAACTTGCCCCCAAATTGGGGAATGTTGTTGTCTTGAACAGTTTCTACCTGAAGTGCAAGGACTGTTGCTTTGACTATCTTTGGTCCATTATAAATAGCAATTAGCTAGTAACAAAAAAATAGCAATGTTATTTTTTTTTATAATCCTAACCATAACACTCAACATCACAGGCCTTTTCCCTTATAAGAATGGTAAGATAATAAACATGTACCAGGTCCCAGTCATGTTGCTTAATGCTTGAATGATAGTCTTTTGGATCATACCACAAAGATAAAGTTATTTTTAAAACTGATATGGGGCTGTGTTAAGGAAACGAAATCCTGGAAGTTAGAGGAGCTGAATGAATAAGTTTGTCTTAAAAAAAAAGAAAAAAAAAAAGTTCCACATCCTTGTTCAATCAGTGTTGCCTGAAAGAAATTTTTACTGCTAGGTTGACATTTCATAGTTCACTGGGGACAAACAATGTGAATATATTAATAAAGTCATATATGTTATCATGATAGGTAGAAGTGAAAGGGAATGTTAACAAGAAAGGGACTCAGAGCAAATTATCATGTTTTATTAAAAGTATTCTAAAAACATTTAGTATTGATGTGTAATCATTTTACAGTGGATAAACTAAGTATATTTATGAAGAAATCTGTGTGTTTTTGTTTAGTTCATAGATATTTGTTGGCAGTGATTTTTAATTTTCTTTTAAATATTTTCTTTCCTTTTTCTACCTTTCTAGGGAAGAGAAGTGCATTAAAACATGCAGTAAAATGTCTTTTTCTGATACACAGCTAAAATAGATGGGTGATAGTTCAACTAGGGTTATGCTGCTAGTCCATATTTCATCTGAGTCTTTACTGGTCAGTGAAGTTAATGGAGCTATGATGATTTATGTCAGCTGATGGTCTAACCTTATATTATGTTGTTTTGTGGTTTAAGCACATGGCTTTGCCTGCAGGGCCTTGTCTTATTCCCTGTTTTGACAAACAAACAAAGAACATCCAAATATACATAGCACAGTTTGTCTGTGAACTATCTCACTATAAAATAATAAGTTGACATTGTGGTAAACCTATCATTCAGACTTTTTTTTTTTTAAAACCAGAAAGTTTTAGTTCTTCATATAAGAATCTAGCGAATGAATACTGGAACACTCTGCTGTACTTGGCCTTGATCTCTGGGCATGTCCAGTCTTACTCTGCTTTTCTGCTGATAAGCTCTAAGTTTTTAAAGCCTTCATTTTGGCAGAGTCTTCATCTTCTGACAGCAGCAATCCTACCTAGGGAAGAAAAAACTCATATTTCTCTGTAGTAGTTATCATTCTTTCAGCTCTTGAATAATGAAAATGCATCAACCATAATAAAATCCAAATTAATTTTTCAGCTTAAAGTTGTCTTTTCTTGATTGATAGGTCCTGCTAGAGCCCTTAGTTTGGAATAGTTTCAAAATAGTTCCTGCCCTGGTCTTGTACTCTCTGAAGGGTTGGAGATGCAAAATATCTGCTTTGGGTATCATCAACATTAAATCTCTGGAGTATAATAGCAGTTTGTTCTGTACTTTCAACTTTAACCAATGAACTCAGTATCTCAGCTGTTTTTTATTATCTGTGGAAGTTGCTGCATGGCAAAAGGAACTCAGAGAAAAGAGGAGCTTAGCTGTCACGTACCTTATAGCACATCATAACTCGAACAATCTGTATTTACTCTTGGTTTGCCAGAGACAGAGAGATGGTGCAAGTATTGGTTACTTAAAAGAAAATGGAAATCTTGAGACCAATCAAATGCTTTTTGTTTTGTGCTGGTATTGCCAGTGTGACTTGTGTTCTGCTTACATGCATGTCTAGCTTGCTTCTGGACATCTGCTTCATGTTACCTCTCCTTGCCTGCTCCCCACCCTCTCTCTCAAACACATATTTGGGAGTATAAAAATAATTTCTGACAAAGTATGAATTGAGGTGAGCTTTTTTTTTAGTCTTGGGCTTTAAGTTTATTGATATTTGAGGATCCTGTATCACTCAATCCAGTAATTATAGCAAAATACAAAATTTTTAAACCCAATTAGAAGCCTTGTTTGATTTAAGATTAAGATTTTCATCAAATATTGACAGTATCTAACAAAACACATGCAGTGACTAGAGTGATTACTGATTAATTTTACACTTTAAAAAAGATTAAAAAATAGCTAAGTCATTGTCCAAGAGTAAGAATATTAAAATACTTGAGAAAAACTCCCCACCTTTTTGAACATCAAAACGAAGACTTTTGTTAAATAAAACATTTTTTGTATTAACCTCTAAATAACAATAGTAAATTTTGCACTCTGAGGGACAAAATTTCCTTCCTAAGATGTGATAAAAATACCTCTTGTATCAAAGATATTTCAAGCTGAGAGAGTTCAAGTGGGTCTAGATGTAATGTACTTGCTAAAATATAATGGATACCTGTACAAGCCAGATACAGATCTATCTTATAGCTTATACCAGCTGATGAATCTAATGTTTTTTCCACCTTCTAAGTCCTTCAAAATAGTTGCATATGTTTGTATAACAGTTCAACAACTGGTGTTGGAAAATTATTGATGAATTACTGCCCTGTAATTAAATAAAGCAAGTAAACATGCTACACTCTTTAGAGAACTTTGTGTACATCAGCTAACATTACTCCTGAAAGCTCTTAATCAATTTCTTCTTAGAAATTGTTTTTATTTTTACCCTAAAGTAAACTGAATGGAAATTCACTACACTTTTCTTTGTATCATACTTTGTCTATTAACTAAAAGCCAAAGAAGTGGTTGAGTTATTTTTCTGTCATTGTTTCCACATAAATCCCTGTTGCTCAATCTCTCTTTGGTTGCTTTTCAGAGATCCCATGTGCAGATCAAAAAAGGTGTTTTAATTGATCAGCGATGGCTTTTCTTGCATAGTGATATAAAGATGGTGAGCAGCACAAAACACCTTGTACTTCTTACCAAGATGGGGTTTCTGACATTACTTGTGTGAATGATATTCCTCTTATTTCAGCTTGTGTGGTTTATAATGAATATTAAAAAGGTTGCTAAAGAGCTAATGTGAAGGGGCTGTAATCAGACATCCTCAAATCGAGGTGAAGTAATTGTCTGCAGGTGCTCTTTCTGTTCTTCTGCTTAGACATTACACAAGGTGAGGTTTTAGTTTAAATAGCTTTCACCAGGGTGCTGAAGTTGGGGTTGAACCTTGTGGAGACTGGTTAAATTTTGTAATGGTGGTTTCAGGTAAGGGCAATTTCTTCCCAAACTAATTAGAGTTTCTTGAGGAAATCTTATCATGCATTTGTGTTAGTACATGATCTTTTAATACCAATTTAAAGTCAAAAGATATTTGGACTAATTCTGCTCCTGTCTTGAGATTCTGTGTGCGTGCTAGATAACCTTCTGAAGAAAAACCATCCATAGTGATCACTTGTCATTCTAGGACTTGGGTGGCTTTTGCTACAGGATTTCTTAAAGGTACAATTTATCCCCACAGGGAAAATCAAATACATTAATTTAAGTGAAATGCAAATCACCCTTTTTATTAAGAGCTATAATCTCTCTATATAATTTTAGATTTATTTTTTGGTAAATCAGGTTTGGATCATGCATCAGTTGTTCTTTCCATGCTAAGTAAAGCTGAATGTTAAGATTTTGTTTGCTACACTTGTTTGCTGTGTCCCTTGTGCTGGTGGGAATAAAATTATTAAAAGCCTTTTGGATAGACACACACCATCATAAGAAGCTCCTGGAAAAGTTTTGTGGTGAAGTCCTGTGCAGTCATACTGGGGAGAGCAATGTTGTAGCAGTTTGGGGTAAAAGTCTGGTTTTGGGAAGGAAACCAGCTTGTATCCAGAACACCTGCAAAAAGCTTTTGATTATATGAGCTCACGCATTATGCTGATGTTTATTTTACAGTGAAGATTATAACTTACTATGCTTGGGACCATTTAAAGTCTTTATGGTTAAAGTACCTTTATCTTTCTTCCAAAATGCCATAAAAAAAGGTTATAGAACTGATTATTTTGGTTCATTCTGTATATATAATGACTTCCCTTTAAAACCTGTGGTTGCAAAGTTGGTTTGGTGTAAATTCTGTGGTGAATGAACAGACAGTAATGTGTCAAAAGTGAACTTTGCAGTTTATTTACTCTCCAACACTTACCTCATAACACTTTACAGCTAGTCCCATACATATTAACCTTTTAACTGCACAGTATGGTCCTAGAGCCACCTGTAAAGAAACTGTTTTTTATTCTGGTAAACTTTTTTAGTGTTTGCTCTCACATTTTTTGCATGGGCCTCTAGGTAATTCTTAAGGAGTTTCTGGTTTTTTTAATATAAAAATTTGTTTCAGCTCTTTCTGAAAAAAGACAATTTTAAATTCCCAGCTGGACTGAGGAATCCTTTACAGTTCTGTAACACAAGATAATGTGCTCTGCAGAACACTTGACTTCATTCTTGTGTGATACTGGAGCTGTCTTGCATTGATGCCCATCGTTCAGTGGCAATGCAGAAAAATCCATGGGGTTTTCCCATAGAGACCATAAGAGTCATGGCAGATCATTGAAGCTTAATTGCTATCATCTGTCAAGCATAAGATACTTAATAAGGAATCTTGGTCCACATCATCATGTAGGACTACAAAGACGACTAAGGAATATATGAAAAGACTCCTCATATATGTGGAGAGGCTGAGGGAGATGGAACTATTCAGCCTGGAAGGGAGAAGGTTCATAGGCAATCTTATCCTAGTTTCTAAATGCTTGATGGGAGGGAATGATGAAGAGGGAGCCAGATTTTTCTCAGTAGTGCCAGCTGGCTGGATGAGAAGCAATGGGTACACATTATAACCCATGAAATTCTGATTGAACACAAGACTTTTTTTTTAACTGTCGAATACTGGTCAAACACTGGCACATGTCTTCCATAGAGACTGTGGAGTTCCATCTGTGGAGTTCCACAAAGCCTGGCTGGACAACCTGTCCTGTTGCCCTGGGCACTCTCTTGCAGGAGGGTTGGACTAGATCTGAAGAGGTCGCATCCATCCTCAGCTATGTGTATAGGCCATATGTGTTATCGTATTTTTTTCAATAGGATTCTAAATAGAAATACAACTTGGGCCTCAAATACCCTTGGACTAAAATAGTTCTTGGATTCCAGAGTTATAACATTCTATGTGAATGGTGTGATTTTTCCAGTTTCTCCAATTCAGTGTCTTTTCACCTAGGGAGCATACTAGCATAACCAATACACTGTTTTACACAACACTACCTGTCTTAAATACAGAAACGAGTTATCTACTAGTCAAGTTTCCTGGTACATCACAGTGTAAAATTGGCTGTTTTGTTGCTTAAAATGTCTTGTTCAGGCTTTTTTATCCTTTTTCTCTATATTCTACCTTTTTTCCTACTTAACCTTTTTTTACTCAATTTTGGTGTAGTGAAAACTACAGTTGGAGCAATTTAGCTTTTTCCTGAAACTAGGGGGAAAAAGTAATTTGCCCCATGTCTTTATTACTTCAAGCAGGTTGTCAGGAAAATTGGCTGAGCCTGCAGGCACGTATGTTTTCCATAGATTGTGTCTGGTACTTAAAATGACTTTTCCTATCATTGCACATCTGCTGTGGGTTTTGCTGGGTTCAGTGGCTTTAGATGAGTCATAAAAATCTCCTGTGTGTTGTCCCTAATGCTTTTGCTGGCCCAGATAGCTGGAGCTGCTTGCTTCAATGCAGGAGCATTGTGTGAGGGCGGCAGGAGTGTAAACTAGGACAAGAATCACTTTGGCTTTGAGGTCTCCTGGCAGTGAGATACAAATATATAGGGATTCCTGATTTTTACTTGTATAGCTGATGGGAAAGAAATACTAAGCTGCTGCTCCTGCCTCTTTTAGCTGGCACCTTGGTCTGTGAGCATGCACGGGACAACCGAAGGCACAAGGCTGAAGCTGAGAGGACAGAGGAATGTCTGAAATCAGAAAATGTAGTGGACCCTTATTTCTTCTTTCCTAAAATAAAGAGAGGGTGTTATTCAACAGGAAATTTAACAAGTTTGAGGCATTAGGTTATGACTGAGGGCAGGGTGCCCCTGGAGAAGGGCACCCACATGCATTTAGGAGCGTGAAACAATACAGTGTGTTCTACTCCAGTGGCTTTGGATCTTTTTTTCTGGTTATCACTTGAAAACTTCATCATAGGGTTCAGTGGGTGACTAGAAGTAGCCTTCTTGATGCTAATGCAAGCAATTGTGAAACACCTAGTCTCCTTAATAGGATCAGAGCAGATGCCACAGAACCTCTGGACTTTGGGGAAGTGCCTCACTGATGAAGCCCACCAAGAGGGTGAAACAGTTTTGAGCTGATGATCAGACATGTTGTCTATTCTAAACACGTTTTCTAAAGAAAGAGGCTTCAGTGAGCTGTGTTTGGCTTTTCAATCCGTCAGTCCATTTGAACAAAATTTAGCAGGGCCATGAGGTACTCAAAAACATGAAGATTCCCATGAAAATCAGCATCTGTTTTTGAAATGGACTAGTGCCATATTGAGAAAGGAGCTATGTTGAGGTCAGCAGGCAAGTTCCAGGTTTATCTGTACATGCATAAATGGCTGAGCAGGTTACATATGGCAGAATTTGTCTCAGCAACTGCTGCTCCTTGCCTTGGCTTTATGCACAGGAGCTGTTTGTGTTTGGGAAGGGGAGGATGCAAGGGAAGTAGGTCACATTCAAAGAAATAGGCTTTTTTCTTTTCCCTCTGCTCTTTGGGAAACTTCTTTTGGGAAGTGTATCCTCTGTTTCACAAAAAATGTCTGAGGCAGTCAGCTTGATGATGCCTAGTTATCAGAACACAAATGTCTTTGCTTATTTTCTCCCACTAAAGGACTCCTCTCACTGCCTCAACTTGTTCTGCAGCTGTAGAAGAGTTTTACTCTCAGGTTTTCATTTTTCAGGTTTTCATTTTTTTCTGTCCCTTTAGGATGTTGCAGGCTTAGAAAGAGTTGATATGGAATATGTAAGTTTGGAGACCTGTATTTTTTTTCCAGTCACAAAATGAAGAGCTAGCCAGAGAAAACTTCAGCTCTCATCAGTGGTCTCCAAATTCACATGGTAGTGTCCTGACATTTCGGTCTTTGAGAAATCAGTTCCCCTTGTCTGAAGTAGCTGTACACTTTTTGCTAGCTGTTTGAAATACCTACTGAATTATATTTTATCCTTCTAATGTATCATGCAAATCTGATAGGCAGATAGGAAAACTGTATAACGTGGAGAGTTTATAGCACTTTGTTTCAATAAACAAACAAACAAACCAGCCAATCTAACCCCCCTCACTATCTTCAAAGAACCTCTCTGTACCTGCTCAGCACATGCTTAGCTGTGTGTGTTTGTTCGGGACAATATCACGGCTAGCATTTATAATACACATTGTAATATACATCTCGTGGGAAGGTGCGGAAGGGGAAGTCGAAATGGCTCTTTGCTGATGATAAAATCAAAACAAAAACAACTGCCGATTCCCTGGCCAGGCAGTTCGCTGGGACATTTTTATAATTCTTTTACTCTCTTGTTGGAGGTCTCCAATTAGCCTCGAACTGGAGCTCGCAGCTTGTGTGTGAAACAGGCAGCTGCTGGCACGCAATCC
Source organism: Acrocephalus scirpaceus scirpaceus (assembly GCA_910950805.1). Taxonomy (NCBI): domain Eukaryota; kingdom Metazoa; phylum Chordata; class Aves; order Passeriformes; family Sylviidae; genus Acrocephalus; species Acrocephalus scirpaceus. The sequence goes on from OU383773.1 coordinate 92,110,729, forward strand.
TCCCTGAAGTTGTTTCCTTTCCTTTTTCCTGAGATTTAGCGAAGGGGGGGAAGGGGTTGGAGTCACATGGATACAAAGCTTTTGATTAATGTCCAAGTCTGCTGCTGCGGAGGCTTTCCAACCTCTCAGCTAGCAGGGCGAGCTGGGAACCAGTGACCGCTCGTTTCCTCCAGGCTGTGTCCCCTTCCTGACGGGAAAGGAGCGCGCTCTGGGGTGGCTGGTCGCCTCCGGACCTCGGGCCGCCGCGGGAGCGGGGTGAGCGGGGGCTGCGGCTGCGGCGCGGCTGGGGACCGGCCGGAGCCCGGCCCCGCTGTGTAACTTGGCGGGGTCTTTTGTTGTCCTTGTCCGCAGCGCAGCGCCGGGGCGCTCAGGGGAAGGCGCCGGGCTGGGAGCACCGATCCTCCTCGCTGCACCATGACAGAAGAAAGCAAGGGGGAAGGCAAGGGGGAAAGCGGGAAGGACTTGGAGAAGCAGCTTCGCTTACGCGTGTGCGTCCTCAACGAGCTGCTCAAGACGGAGCGGGACTACGTGGGCACGCTGGAGTTCCTGGTGTCGGTGAGCGCCGGGGCTGGGGGCCCGCGGCCGCTCCCGCAGCTGCGCGGGGCAGGCGGCGCCCGGCGCGGCGGGAGCGGGGCAGCCGCGGACTCCCCGCCGGGAAAGGGTTTCACCCCGAGCTTTTGCTCGCAAGGGAGGGAGAGTAACAGGTTTTGAAATAGCCGAAGAGGGGTCGCGCGTTGCCCCCTCCCCCCGTTTGCCGGCCGCGCTGGGGCACTGATGATCTCGCATCTCCGCGCGTGGAAGCGGATGGGGGTGATGGGTTCGGGCTCCCCCAAACCTAACGCGTGTCGGGGCTTGTGTTCGTTTCAGGGCGCCGCAGTTCCGCTACTTGCGATAGTCTTGGAAACCCAGCGGTGCAGGGGGGAGGGAGCAGGACAGAGGGGGTGCTGGTGCGCAGCAGCTGCTTGGCATTAAAGCCACATGTGGCGTTCACTCCTGTCTTGTGATAGAGGGTCAGCTGGGAAGCTAGCGCATTCTGCTGAGCTTCCTTCTACATTTGATTATCACTGTTGATAGGATTATTGGTGCCAGGTAATAGCCTCGTCAGAAAGGCTGGAGTTCTCACTCTCTCAAAAAGCCAAAGTGATTAATTATTGCAGAACAGATGCTGGCACTGTTCATTTGTGCCTGATCTTGGTAGCATCACTTTAGGGCTCTGATGTGATAAATATGTCCAAATCAGCTGTTTCAGACTGCAAAAGTTTTCACAGTAGCCCTATCATACATTTCTCCTGTCCCATTGAAGAGGGGAAATCCTTCCAACTGCAAACTTCCTGCTTTGCTGCCTTGAGAATTGTGGACTTTCTGCTTATTACCATGAAAGAGGAAATTCTTAAGTTGGCTGTGACAGGGAGAATAAAAGAACAGACATTGGAGTGAAATAAGATCTACAGAGTAGCTTATTTTCTCCATATGTTTGTCCTCAGCAGAACCATGAAAAATGGTAAATGGTCCAATGTGTTGGGTGTTTTTTTGGGGTTTTTTGTTTTGTTTTGTTTTTTTTAAGTTTAGCATGTATATTTGAAAAAGAGGCTGTGCAATTATTTTACTTGCTTCCATTTAATGATCAGGTTTTACCTACTTAAGAAAACCCCCTATTCTAAGGCAATATTCTTCCACATTTTACCGTAAGCCACTAAAATTTGGTGTATGCCAGAGTCTTGGATTTCAGCAAATTTGAAGGATTTGTAATATCTTTAATTTTGAATTCTAAGGTTTTAGGCATAAGATATTTGAGTTCAAGCAGCGCTCAAATTCTCCCAAGGATCAGAATTTGTATGATTTTCAAGTTCTATCCAGACATTGAATTCAGTAATAAGTCTTTATGCAGTTTGGATCAAGATGATCTAAATAAATCATATGGAGAAAGAGAGAATGGTTGGCGTTAAATACTTGGTTCTACATCAGCTTTTCAGCTGATTAATGGTTGTGGACAGGGTTCAAGTGACAGTTCAGAGATTTAAATCCTTCACAGAGAAATGTCACATGTTCTAATTACACCTCAGTTTTGTTTGAGGAACCAACTTCTGAGCTTTCCTTTGGTCTACCTGCTAGGACTGCTGTTGAGATCAACAGTGGTGGTGGATTTATGAGGGCTGCTGGACTAGGGCCAGTATGGAGACCATCACATTGATTTTATGTAAGCCATCAAAACCATGATTGCATGAGGGGTTTGTGTTCCAGTCAAAGTCAACAGTTATGCTTCCAGGTCATCTCAGCATTGTCAGTGGAGCTCATTGTGGTAGAAACCATGTTTCCTTTATGACTGAGAAGCTGAAGCCAGTTATAGTCTCACTCAGAGTTTGCTCAGAGTACCTGCAGTTTTCACTGTAGTTAATAGGAAATAGGGTATTCGCTTAGATAAATGAAAAAAAAACCCTTTACATGGCTAGAGAATGAAGAGGTTATAAGGAGGAAGTGACTTGCTGGTGTCTGTCAACACAGGAAATGCTTTGCTGGTTTCCCTGCACTGGAAACATACCTATTATATGCTAGATTTATTTAGGTTCTTTTGTTTACTTTGGAATTAAAGACTATTGCTCAGAACAGACTTCTGGTTGGGTATTTAAAGTCTTTTTCCCCCCCTGCTCCTCTATGATTACTTATCTTTCACTTGTCATCAGTGTAGTGAGAAATAGCTTGGTTGTGTGTTCTGTCAAAAGTCTGTAACACTGTAAGGTGCAAAGCAGATTTGATATATTTGTTACTTTATTAGATAGAAGTAGCTGAGTAGTCATTCCCATGTGAATTCATTCACCTCTTCTTTTTTAGCTTTATGCTGTGTAAATACAGTATATTGTTTTACATCTGCACTCATCACAAAACAAATCTGAGTGGAAAAGTCTGGTTGTATTAATATTATTCTTTCGTATCTCCTGAATCTTCCAGTAATAAACTGTAGTAGTGTAGTCTGTTGAGATTTCAGTGATACAGAGCAATAACAGTTTTGGGCCAATTGCGGTGAGGTATGTAAACATATGTGAGGTGGATAAACTTAAGTCGCCCAGTAGTGGCAGCAATGTTGGAGGCAGGAGGCATGCACAGGAAATTATGAATAAATGCTTATACTTTTCCTTCAGATGTTTCATTGTAACATTTAGAATGTCATTGCAATGACCAGACTTTTTGCTCCTTCTAGCATTTCTTAAAAGTAACAAGAGATGGAAGAATTTACTTAAGACACTAAAACACCGTTTTAAGTTGTATCTAGGGATGAAGGCTTTTATTTTTTTCTACAATGTTAAGTTTCTATTATGAACAACTGATACTTTACTAAATTAGCAATTGGAATTTTTCTGCTTCTGGATGTTCTTGCTGGTGATCATACCATCTTCCCGTGGCAAAACCTTTGTTTTCCTGTGAAAGAGAAGCTTTACTTGCAAGAATAGAGGAAAATCTTTTTTTCTGAGCAAAATGCACTCTTGGGAGGGGACAGAAAGCAACAGTTGGTGAATATTTGCGCCGTCTAAAATAATTGTGTCATCCAACTGTGTGACTGAATAATTAATAAGTACTTGAGTATTTATAGTAAAGATGCTTTAAAAAATTGTGACATTATCAATATACCTTATCTCTTTCATTCTTTACAGCAAATGACCAAATGTCTATTTATTACTGTGATCTGTGCAAACATAAGGAAAATTTCCTATATTGCTCTATAAGCACAATTAGCCTGGAGAAAAGGAAACTGAGGGAAAAATTTATCACTCTTTACAAGTACCTGAAAGGAAGCTGTAGCGAGGTAAGAATCAGTCTTTCTTCCCCAGCCAACAGGTGCCAGGACAAGAGGAAATGGCCCCAGGCTGAGCTAGGGGAGGTGTAGACTGGATATTAGGAAAAATTGATTCACTGAATGGGTGTTCAGGCATTGGAATGGGCTGCTCAGGGAAGTGGCGGAATCACCATCCCTGGAGGTGTTCAAAAAACATGTAGATGTGGCACCTGTGGGCACAATTTAGTGGTGAACATGGCAGTGCTGGGTTACCAGTTGAACCTAATGATCTTGGAGCTCTTTTCCAACATTAATGATTCTATTCTATGACTAGCTAACTAGAGCAAAACTGCATAAACTTTTCTAAGATTCTCATTGGTCTGTGATTTTGTTCTGGGGAATATATAATTTTTAATGAGACTTTTTAAGAAATAGTTGGGGTTTTTTGTAATTTGCTGAGTGTTTTCATGCGAGGTTTCATTTACTGTGTAATCAGGGTACTCACTTAAATCCTCATGATAGCAGTAGTAAAGAGACCAGTAAAACTGTGGGTAGAAATTGATGTGACATTAAAAAGTATTTATTAGTAAAGAGTTGCTAAAAAGTGGCGAGCTATTAACTGATATGAGGCTTAGTTCTTACGTTTGTGATTTACAGTAATTGACAGGCCAGGTGAACCAGGCCATAAAGAATTTTAGGATGCATGTACAGATATGTATATACATATATAAAATGTACATATATATTTTTTGGAAAGAAACTTTATTTTGGAATAGGAATTGGAAATGTAATCGATCTGCTACACTTGGTACTTCAGGGGATATCCATGGAAGTAGAGTTTAATTTTCTATGGCAGAGATTGCTTCTCTGGCGCAGTTTCGTGTTCTGACAAATTTGACATTGATGGGAATATAAGCAGATGTTGGCACTCCTGTAACCCTTCCCCATGGCCTCAGCTGGGGTGGCTAGTTAGATCTTGAAGCAGCTGGGGGGAAAAAAACAAAGCTAGTTTATTATGTATAGTATGGTTTACAGACTCTCTCAGTGAGTATATATGTTTCTGCCAGTTAACTCTCAAGTATGAGTTTGATTTTATTACATCCTGCTGTACTATCTTCTGCTTTCACTAAAGTGAACAAATGGTTAGTTTACTTTAACTGTGCCCTATTAAGGAAAGCTGAATCCTTGCTTTTCAATTGGTATAAAGAGATATTTTTTATAAAGTTTATTGTGAAGCCTTCTCAGTGTCTGTGTGACTCCTTGGGATCTATATTCCCCTGATGAACATTCCCTGTCTCTTGGCTCAAAATATATTTCTCTGATTGTTGAGCAGACTAATTATTTGGAGAAGTGATCCAAGTAATTGAGACTTCAGGTAACCGTTATAGTCAAATTCAGTGTTACTAACCCTGAATAGCAAAAGAGGATTTGTATCACAGACGACAACTCCTGAAATGGTTATGCTATATAATAGAGTTAGATGTTGGGCTTTCCACAAAAAAGAACCATTTATAAATGGTCTTTTATGGTTGTGGTTTGACACAAAAACAATATGTCTGTGTGTGTTGTTTTTTTGCGTGCATGTGTATATATATCACAGAATACCCTAAATTGGAATGGTCCCATAAGAATCATCTAGTCCCACTCACTGAATATGTTATATGTACATCTCAGTTACAGTGATGATTAGTGACTTCACAGTGCTTTTCATAATTACATTTATATTTTATAAAAGAAATTTAAATGAATGGAAGGGAAGGGTTTTAGCTTGCTGCATTTTTTGATAAGGTTATGTGATTTCCTTTCTCTTTAGGAAAAGAAAAACAACATTCTATGGCTACTTCATCATAAAAAGTCAAAAGGAAGTGCAAACACAATTACCATAGAAAGCCAATATCTTTTCCATTCACTTCAAATTTCTGCTGTTTTTAACTTGCTTTAGTGTTAACAAAAAATGGGAGTGTGGCATTCTATTTTTATTTGACTTTGCTTGTCTATATCAATGGCACTACCTGTGGTCCCTATCAGAGTAAGGGCAACTGCTTAAAAGCTGCCTATTTCTTTGTAACCCCTGCCCCAAGACTGAACACTGCTTTATGGATTAGCAAGAAAAATTTTTTTGTGCGTGTCTTTACTAAGTGAGTGCAGATTTCATGTAATGTAGGACAATGGCAAAAAGCAGAATTTTTTCTGAAAAATTTTCAAGTACATCTCTTTTTTGGAATTGGAGAGATTCATGCTAGACAGTGACAAATGTTTCATACTTTTCAATGTATTTTCTCTTACTGCTCTCAGATGCACCTAGATTGTATTGTGGAAAACTCTTCTTTAGGAAGAAGAGCAGTTCAGTGAAAAGTTTAGAATACTGAAAGGAAAAATCTTTGTTCCACAGCATTTAAGAAACTTTTCTGTTCTTAAGCCTTATTGTAGACTAAGACTTAATATTGTGAAGACTATAATATGCTTAGAAGCGTTGTACAACTTCATCATTTATCTGTATTTATAATATTTGGAGTGTTCAGGTTACTTCTTTGCTCTGCTTTATAGCTCAGTCCGAACTCTCCTGACACGTGTATTTTGCAAATTTGTAGTGAGCTGCTAATTTAGAAGAGGCTGCTTGAAGGGCACCATCCATCAAAATGTCCAGGTTTAGGTTATTCCATGCAGCCTAATGCTGAATAGTATGCTGTTTGCAGTGATTTCAAATATTTATGGAGATATATTTTTCAACTCCCTTCGGTAGTAATTTTTGTCGCCATTTCATAAATACCAAGCTTTAAAACTGGATATCCCGAGGTTGGTTTGTATTTATTTGGTAAGATTGGCATGAAGAGAAACTTTTTCAATTAGACTAAGTTGAAGTCATTGTAACAGTATTACAACATGTGAGAAATGGAAAAGTTCTTTACATTGGAAACCAAAAGGAACTGTCTTTTGGCCAAAATAAATCCAGATTGGGTATAGTTGACCTAAGATACTGATTGGCATGACTTGCTAATCTGTAGAAGGCTATAACCATGTATCTATAAGTACAGTATATGTCCCTGTTTGGAAAGGAATTGGATTACCCATGAATGAAGTATAGGCTTGAGCAAGGTAATGAATTTTATTTAAGACTCTACCTTTTTATATGAGTGTCTTGAAGAACTTCTTGTACTCACATACTCATGCACATTTTTTCAGAAATTTTGTCTAACTATTTTTTCTTTAGGACCCAACTACATGCATATTTTCTGTTTGGGATTGAGCAGGATTATCATGTGAATTGGTGTGGGATTGACTGCTTGGGGGAATGCAAGAATGAAGATAGCAAAGGGGAGTCACCACTCCTGGAGGTGTTCAAGAGGTGTCTGAGTCTGGTGCTGGGTGATATGTTTTAGTGGTAGAGTTCTGGGCCTGGGATGAAATAACCCTGTTCATCTGTGCAGGCTGGGGGCTAGAAAGCAGCTTTACAGAGATTACTCTGGGACTACTTGTGGACAAGAACTGGAATGTGAGTCATCATTGCACCCTTGCAGTGCAGAAAAGAATCAGCATCCTGGGATGGTTCCAGGAAGGGTGTTGCCAGTAGGTCAAGGGAGGTCATTCTTTACCCTCTGCTGTAAATCTGTGGGACCTCTGAGAGTCAAATTTTTGGCTCCCTAATTGAAGAAATAATTTTACCTACTGACACATGTCTGGTTCAGGAACTGACCAGCAAGGTGAGGAGGAGCCAGGAGCATATTTCTGCAAAGAGGCTGAGAGAGCAAGGTTTCTTTGACTCAGTGGAATTTTTTATTATTGTCTGCAATTCCCCGATGGATAGATGTGGGCAAGATGCAGCCACATTCCTCTCAGAGGTGCACAGTGGAAGAAGGAGAGGCCATGGAAAATGGGAATTCCAACGTGATGTAAAGGGAAAAAATATTGCTTACAATAAAACTGGTCAAAAGCTGGTATAAGTTGCTCAGAGGTTGTTTTTTATTTTGCTTAAAGGTCTTCTAGGCAAGACTGGACTACCTGTTCTAGTTGACACTTCTCTGTTCAAGCAATTGGGCTAGATGACCTCCTTTCCAACATCCATGACTCATCAATTTGCAATTTATTGCTATGACAGAAAAAAAGGCTGACTGCCTTGAAATTTCAGCCAGTTTCAGAAGAACAGAAGAATTTACAATATTGCATCTCTACTTTGTTTTCTTTATACTCTGAAATTGCAGTGCAAGTGTCCAGGCTGGATTGTTCAGCAAACAATTATTCAAAATTCAAGAGAAAACTCAGGTGCGCGGTTTTAGGGTTTTTTAAAAATTTCAACTGTATTATATTTGCCCAGAAAACAGATAATCTGGCACTTCTGTACTACTTTCTATTCAGAGGTGTCTCAGTGCATTGCTTTCATTAATAAATCAAACCTATGTAGTTTTACAAATGGGAAACTTAGATCTTGATTTTTGGGTCCCTGTGGAAGTTTTTGCCAGAACCAGAAATATGATCTGATGTCGTGATTCCCAGTTCACTACTCTGACAGCAAAGCAACCCTTTCCCTTCATATATAATTAATGCTAAAAGAATGATTATTTACTTAAAATGTCTGAGAAGCTGCAAGGGCAACTCTTCAAAGCTAGCTTCATTTTGTGCAAGCTTGATTGCTCCTGGGATTGTCTTATAGGCTGCTCACAGTTGAATTTATCCTGTTGTAGGGACAGAACTGAAAAATTAGGGGTTGACACTCACTTTAGGTCTCATGAGATCTCCAGATTGTCCCTTGTGCTTTTTGCAGTCTGGCTGCCAAGTCATCTGGCATCTCTGATGAGCTTTCAAGCTCAAGGCTGAAGAACATCAAGGGAATGTGTAGGAGAAACAGCTAGAACTGAAGTGAGTACTGGAAAAAAACTAGTAATACATTGTAGTAAAGTGACTTTCTTTATTTCAGTGTAATTTGTGTGTTACAGGCCACTTGACAAACTGATAATATCTTGATCAGTGAGGCAGAATAAATAATCTAATCCTTGACCTTTCTAGGGAAGTTTTAGATGAATTTTCACTTCAAAATGAAATTTGTCAGTGGGTGCTGACACCTGTGCCTGAATTTTAAATATGTTATATGTATTGGCATGTTTACTTTCTAAATACATTTTTGCCTGTTGTAATAACTAGAGCAAGTGACCAGTATCAATTAATATGAGGGTGAATTTACCTTTAAAAAGTGTTTTATAATGGAAATAAATTGTTTATTTTCTGAGGCTGTTTAAAAGGAGTCATTCCTAGAGTGAGGGATGAATGTGAATGTGTTGACTTAACAATCCCAGTCTCTTTATGCCTAAATCAAATATGTTGTGACAGAGTGGTTGATGTTTGGGTTGCTATGAATTTGTGCAACAATGCTGGAAAACCACTTCATTTTATTTCTTAGTATGTGTTAAGTTATACCATATCCTTAAATTCCTTGGGTGAGGTATTTGGATTCCTAGAAGAAATAGAATGTGACGACATGCTTTGAGACACCATCCTCTGACTCTGTAGTGTGAGTGTGGTCTTTTCTCTAAGAGTCACAGAGGCATTTGAGACTTGAACAGATGTGGCAGCATTTAAAGCTCTGCAGCATATAAACACCACTTCCATTAAAAAGATACCAGAGCCTGACAAGGTAGAGGGAAGAAAAGTGGCACACACCTGTAGAGTTAGTTTTGTGTCACTTGTAAAGTGTTTGTGGCTGAATAGTTTGTTTTTATCTTTTTGTTGTCTGGGAGAGAGAGGTATTTTGCAGAAGCTATAGGAAGCAGGAGGGCAATAAATAATTCCCGTTCATAGAATACCTTTGTAAAAATGGCCACCCTACTTTTTTTAATGAGAGCTTCTTCCTTCCTTCTAGTGTCTGTTGGTTTTTGCTCATGAAAGGTATGATAAAATACTACTTAAAAATGAACTTGCTGAATATGATAAAGAACTAAAATGAGACGTGCTGGAAGGAACCTGTGAATTGCTGTGACAGATTCAAGAAAAGGTCGATCCCACTGCCCTGATTCTGGCCAGGATAGGGTTAATTTTTTGCAGTAGACAGGAAGGGGCATGGCTCGGACTTGGAGATTATTCTATACCATCCCACATCATTTGCAGGAGTAGGGAAAAGGGCATCTCTTTTGGGGAGAAAGGGGTCCCTTCTGGTTAGAGTAGCATGGTGGAGGCGGGGGTCAGGTGTTGCTGTTTCCATCTGAATCATTTGCTTCTTTTGTGTGCCCTCTGCCATTAGTAATGGTGCTGTTACTCTTAGTTTTCTTCTCTCCTTGCTGTTTCCAGTAAATTGTTCTTATCTCCACCTGTGATCTTTACCTTTTGTGCCTCAAATTCTCCTCTCCAGCCCACCACAAGGGGAGAGGGAGCAGGGGCTGAGTGAGTCAGTAGTGGGTGGTTTCAATGGGAGCACTAAATTGGGGAATATCATTACTAAACTACAACACACAGTAGCTTTTTTTATAATGGGAAGTAGTAGCATTACTTAGAGAGTTTGTACTTCATGACTGGGAGCTGTCTCTCCTGAAGAGTGTAGATGTAGTACCTGGTTGCAAACTAAGTAATTTCTGAGTTTGATTACTTTATTTTTGTATTTGTGTATGTTTTTGGCATCTGTGATATCTGAATGTGTATCCCATAAAATAATTGCTTTTATGCATTTTAAATAGCCTGTCTAAAAAATTTGCTAAGTACTTGCATCACTATTTTTTTGTTGGGAAACTAATTATTCTTTTTATGAAATCCCTTTCATACTTTCAATCATCTTTCAAATTCCTCAGTGATGAATTCTTCTGGTGTCAGTATCATTGATCTTCTGCCTAATTTTGTTCTTAGTCTTCTGCATACAGTTTTCAGAGGGCAAAAACTAACATCTCCAAATGTGTGTAATAGATGTTTGAGGTCCTGAATTACGACTTTTCTTGTCATAATTCAGTACCTCATACTTTACATAATAACATCTTTCTTGATTGAAAGGTGTTAGAATTCTGTTTATCCTTCTGCAGTGTGTAGTTAGCACCTTACCTAGGCCCTTTTTTCACCTCTTTACTTACCTTTAAATATCAAAATTGGTATTTTTAGAGATTGGGTAAGGTTCTTGAAGTATGACTTGTAGCTGCCATTTGCTTTTTCTTACCATTTTGTTTTGCTGTGTGAATGGAGAAAAGATCTAGAAAGAGGTCTCAGTGGAGTATTAAGTAGCCAACCAGGAATAACGCTAGGAATAAATACAAACAGGAAGAGCTATGAGATTACATTTCTGTGCTCTGGAAATAAGAAGGAGAAAATATTAAGGAAAAATACACTAGCAAGGTAGAAAAGGAGGAGGAAAAGCTTACTAAAATTAGTTCTGAAAATGAAAACTTGTGCAAAAATCCCCTTTGGAACATAGCAAGTATGTGATGAGATTTCCTCATATATGTATTATATGTTTTGATAGGACAGTCATCACTGGCTTTTGCAGTGTTAAATTAGATGCTGCTCATGGTCCCAGAAGTTAACTATGTTATTGGAGGTTTGCTGTGAGTGTGGAGCAGTACAAGTGCAGTGTTTCTTAGACGTCTTCAGATACGGTCAGCTTAAGGTGTGAAAATACTATTACCTTTGAATTTGGTTATTGTGTGCTAGTTTGCTTTTATTTTATGTTAAAATATGAAATTTCAATAATTATCAAAGAGATAACTGAATTTTTTTAATTGGAGAGAGCAGCATGTGAACTGTCTTTAGTTAATCTCTTTTATGAGTAGAAGAGACCTCCAGGTTTTCAGAAGGGTGTGACTGATTTCAAAAGTGCTAAGCTGTAGATTGCTTCCATAATGTTGGAAATATTTTTAGCAGAGCTGAGATCTTTCTGTGGCTTAGAGTTACAGTGGAAACATATTAAGTAGAAGGATTGCATCTGTTGTTTTCTCTAAGTGGAAAGGTTCATTTTCTATTAAGATGTTGGTTCTGTAATTCAGTTACACAGAACAACACGTAAACACCATTAATAATAATATGGGAATTACTGAATGGAAATTACAAAATTAATTTGTTGTAGACCACATTTAAATATCTTGTAATATACCTGGAAGAATTCTTCTTGTGGGCAGGGGCAGAAAAGTGAAGAGCTGATGGCAATAACTTTTCATTTACTTAAGGGTTCATTTATCTCTTTGACACTGCATGAAATCCTGTTTATTAAGAATAATGCCTGGAAGTTAGCAGTTATATTCTGTATGAGTGTGTTAATTTCTTCCCATATGCTATGAGGTTGTCCTCACAGGAAATAAAGGGACTTTTTCCCATGTTTAGTTATACTGAACTGTTCCAATGGTCAGACCGGACAGAAACAATAGGAAGGAAAGTTTCCTGTTTTCTGCAGATACTGAAGCAGTCTTCGACCCTTACCAAGGAAGATCTTCAGTCCCACTGTGACTGCACAGAGAACTGATTGTCATTACTGTATAAAGATGCTGTGATCTCTCTTGAAAAACAGTGCTTCACTCTTAAATGTTTTAAGGCAATTTGCTGTCCATTCTATCTGTCTCTATTACATCTCAATATTTGCACTTAAAAATAGCAAAGTGACAGCAGGGAATGCTTCAGGCTGCCTCTTTATAAGCACTGAGATATATTATGCTGCATTTAGAATAGTTTTAGATAGTTGATGAAATAAAGCTTGGGCCTGACTGACATCCTCAAAAGGAAAGCAGAGGAGAATACAAATACAGTAGACTTGGAAGCTTTTCATAATAGTAAGGATTTGATCTGCAAAAACGAATCATACTTTGTTTTTAGTCTACTGTGCCAGGACAAAACTGGGGAAGGCTGGTAAATCAGCATCTCGGCAAATACTCTGATGAAATTTTCACGTGAAGCTGAGGATAAATTATGCTGATACTGCTGCAATATAAGCTGTGGTTTTCTGTAAGTAAGGGAAGACAAAGACCCTCACTGCCCCCTCCCCAAAATACTATGAAAATCTTTTTAGTCAATATTCAACTTGTAAGTTCAAAAGAGATGGCTTGTCTTTAAATTTCACATACTTGTGTTATAGAACAATCCCGTGAGTTGTAGGAGATGACCTTCAGCCTTGATGAAAGATTATTTTAATTGGAATACATGAAGATAAAAGTTGAATAGGAGCTGTAATACTGGTAGAATTACTTCATAATTTCATTCAGTAGACTGTCATTTCATTCAATGAAGAAACTTCTTCCAAGTTAAAGAGTGTTTTTTAAAAAGTAAAACTGTATTTTATAGTTACAGTAGTTTCTCATCTGCTATACTATCAATTTTTAAGTGATTAAGTTGACTATTTACAACTCAATCTCATTAATTTCTTTAATTTTGTAATGCACTTTTCAACACATACAATCCAGTAAAACATAGGTTTTCCGAATTAATTTGCAGGGTACTTCTTCACTGAGAAATATTTTTGATTCCCTCATGCACTTTTTTGGGTCTGAGTCAAAATTTTCAGGTGAATTGTTTAAAAAAGCTTCTCTTGTTTCTCTATCAAACTTATTTGGGATACAAATGCCACTTTAAAATGGTTATCAATGCAGTGTTACATAAAATGCTCAGTTGTCTTGACATTTAAATGGATTTTTATGTAGATTACTATATGGTATGTATGATCAAGTGATGCTGACAGTTGCTCTATCATGAAAAATGAAGGACCAACTGAAGTATATTTGGGCATCCTGTGAGAAATGTGTACTGGAAATACACTGGATTAATTAGTTTTCATCTCTATTACAGCAGTATCCAGCACAGAAAATAACAATTTTTGCACTTGTAGATTTTGCTAATAAAAAAGTATGGCATTTAGACCAAATGAGATATTCTTACTATAATATGAAAAAATAAAATATTCAAATATGACCACCATGACAACCATTATCCATTTGCATATTGCATATCTTCGTAATGAAAATTTCCCCATATTTACTTGCCAAGTGCAATTTGGCTTTTGACTGCAAGAACTTTAGATGTAAAACAGGGCTTTGGCAAAATGTTATTTTGTGTCTAAAATGTTTGTTCTTTGTATGCTGTTGTCTTTCTTAATGTACCATGGCAGTAAAGGCTGTAATGGCTATTCCAGTCCTTTTCCTGTTGTTTTCCAGCCGCTGAACAGCCCTGGGATAATAAGAGCTCTGACTTTTCCCATTTATTTCTAAAACTTTTAGTTTTACTTTTTATTAAAAATTAAAATTAAAAAAACTTTTGATTAAGTTTTAATAAGAGTTAATGTTTGTCATATTCTGACTAGTGGTAACAAATAAAGCATCTGCTACAGTTATGCTGCAGACTTCCAAAAGGAATTTACCAGTATATCATAGCAATTCTGGTTGCTGACCGTTTATTCTATTTCTGCAAATTTATTTACTTGGTTTTGTCTTGCGGGAGATGGTGGATGATTATTGATAGATAACTGGACTTGAGATAGGTGCAACATTCATTGTCAATAAGGCAGCTGTAGCTTTACTGTGCACTACAGATGGGAAGCAAATAATAGCATATTGAATATTTGTATTGTGGTATGAAATCTTGTACAATGAAAGATTTGAGGATTTTTTTCTGGTTGATGAAAAATGTACATGAACTTCAGGTTTTCCACATGCAACCAAATTCCACTTCTAAGGTTTTAAGAGAAAATGAAGCATCTTAAAATAATAATTTTTGGCCTTTAGAAAGCTTCTGCTACTACAGTAAACCCCAATATTTTAGGGGACTACTGTTTTCACAAATTTTCATATTTAGGAAAAGTGGCTATATCAGGTGCTATCAAATATTGCCTTTCTATATAAAAGACTTTTTATAGAAAAAGTCACATCACTTTATAATTTAGTTTCTACTTCAGCAGATTGTCAAATACAGGTGTATCTATCCCTCTGTTGCTAGTGTACCTTTAATTCTGATTTACATGCATACACCAAATATGTCAAGGATTTTAAAGCCATGAGTCATGATGAGACCTAAGATGTGACTATGGTTAATATAAATTATGAGGTAGCCTGATTCTGTGCCCAGGCTAAGACAAAGACCTGAGGAACCAGACTGCTGGTTAAATTTCAGATTCTCCTCAGATCTCCAGTGCTTCTGGTGCAGAGTGGGAACAGTTCAGCTGCCAGCACTTTGCGACCCCCACCTATTCACATGGGGACAGGACTTAGGCAAGACACTTTGTCTCAGCCTCTGCATGTACACTGACTTGATAATCATATTTTTTTTTTACTGCTCTTTTTTATAACTACTACTCAGGATTTTGCCACCTGGCCCTGGAGAATTAGATACTGCTGCTCTTGCCCAACAGGGGTTTTGATTTTTTTTAATTAAAAAGTCTGTGTCTGTTTTTTCCTTTAACGAGAAAGAATGTCTTCAGTGATAAGTACTTTCATAACTGCGGGATGAAAAGACATTTAGATTGTTCCCAATTTTATGTAAGCCAACTTTTATGCAACAGACTTCTAAATTTGTATGCACACATTATGTATGTCCACTTAACTGGAAATTTTGGGAAAACAAACTTTCCTAAGATTTTAGGGTGAGGAAGGAAGTGGGCTGCTGTTGCCATTCTGATACCAATTTTCTTTTCAAGTTTGTTTTAGAGGCAAATAAAGCTGTGCTAAATATGAATAATAAAATAGTTATGGCTGTGCAATATATATATAAGCATATATATATTTAGAGCATACGTGGTTGGGGTTGCTCCTAACCTGAGACATTTACTAGAGATGCCTATGTCAGGAGTTGTTTATCTAGGTAATTAATGGTTCAAGACAAACTTTGGTAGAAGGCTTTTTGTCTTTCCTTTTTTGCTCAGTTACTGAATTAAGTTAAATACCCTTCCTAAAAGCTGACTAATAGATTTGTTTCTTTATTGATGTTATCATAGAATGGTTTGGATTGGAAGGAGTCTTAAAAATCATCTATTTCCAATTCCCCTGCCTTGGACAGGGAACATTCCACTAGATCAGGTTGCTCACAGTCTCCTTTAGTCTGCCTTCAACAGGTGGAGTCCACAGCCTCTCTGGGCAACCTGTTCCAGTGCAAAGTTTGTTAGATCTTCTCAAACCTAGTCACCTACTGTGAGTAGTTCTTCACTCTCCCAGTTCCTCCTTTCACCTTTTGCAGCTTGGGTAATGTGGCTGGCATACTTGTTTGGTGAAGACAGAGGTAAAAAATGGCATTGAGAGCCTCAGCCTTCTCCATGTCCTGGTAACCAGGTTACCAGTATCCTTCCTGAGTGGATCCACACTTTCCCTAGTTTTCTGTTGCTTATGTACCTAAGGAAGCTCATTTTGTTACCCTTGATGTCCTTGGCCAGATTTACTTCTGCCACTACTTTAACTTTCCTAACCATCTCCCTGGCTGTTTAGACAATTTCTCTGTATTCTTGGGCCACCTCTCCCTCCTTCAACCTTTTAAAGCTACTTTTTCTGTGTTTAAGTTTGTCCAGGGGCTACTTGTTCATCCATGAACAGGCCTGGCATTCTTTCCTGATTTCCTGTTACTTCAGAACATTTCTGTCAGATTTATCTATAAATTTTCGGCTTTAGACTTCCATTGAGGACTGGTCTTTAAGCTGTGAAGAATTCCTTTATTCATATTCAGTTTTTTTACTTTCAGTCTTTTCTGCCTGCCTCTAATATGAATAAAAGATGACAGCTTTTGTCACCTCTCTTTGGTAACCAGAAACTGAATTCATTAAGTGACCATGAATAAAATACTTGTTTCCAGAAGCGTACTTAATGTTTGTAAAGGCTTTTACTGGAGCTACTGTCCATGCTCAAAAAAGCAAAAAGAAGTTAACATTATCCTGGAACTCTAGTGTCATAATGGAAGTGCTTTGTCTTAGTTTAAATAAATATTTACTTTGAATGTCCAAATTTACATTAGCCAAGAAGACTCTTAATGTGTATTGTAGATTGTGTATTCTGATAATAGTGCTGGATAATACATAATGGACAAGCGTCCTAGAAACGCCAGAGTTATTCTGAGATTTGCCTGTTGTTTATGGTGCATTCAGACTCTCATTATTTGGACCAACTGGAACTCAATCCATACTGTTCCTGGCAGAGGTGCCACTTGCTGTGGGGTGGATATTCTGACAACTGGCATCTGGAATTGTTGCTGAATCAAAGATGGGAGGAAGCAGAGACAGAGACTGAGGAATGCTACAAAAACTGCTAGTCCTGCCAATAACAAATTGCAAAATAGGAGACTTGAGTGTCTGGAATTTTATTTTCGTGGCCCAAGCATTTTAAAAATTATGAGTAACAAAGTTTGAATGTGTACCTAGGGATGCTGGAGGCTTTCTATGGTTCTCCTGATTATAGTTAGGGAAATAGCATGAAGGGTAAATTTAATTGTCTCCTAGTGACATGTCTGAACCTCTAGCTAGCTCTTTCTAACGTAGATTGGCCTGCCATAGTGCAAGAAAACATGATGTAAAAAGGCTGCTCCACCATTCAGTTGAGCAGGATCACTGGTATGAAAAAGCAGCCAGCAGCACTGCTGGGGGCGAAAGAGGAACAGGCTTTGAGGATTTGGAAGAGATAATAGTTTTTTGAAACAGATGAAGCAGAGGTCTGGTTAATTTTAATATATTTCAGGGAAAAAACAACAATGTGATAGGAGAAAACACAGTGCTTCAGGTGTTAACAATATTTTGAATATAAACTGGTGCCTTTCAGAGATATGCATGTGCTCTCTGATATTGAGGGGTACCTAGATAGTGCTTTATTGATTTAATTTATAAAAATCCCACTCATTTTTCCTCATGGTGCGGTTAAAGTTTTTAAGGCCAAAAATGATTTTTAAACTTCCATATTTTAATAATTTTATAATATTGAGAAAATACGATAATGCTGATTTTTGTACAGCACACCAAGTGGTAACATCGCTCTGCATGCATTTAAGCACTTAGCACAAATGAAATGCTTATCTTTTCTGTTTTATGGCCAAGTCTGTAAAGCACAGTACATTTGCTTTTAATAAACAGATACGATGCAAGAAGAGACTTTTCTGTGTGTTTGGTTAGGAAACTCTCACCTTCATATTTCGTAGAATTTCATTAAACGTGAGGGAGGGGCAAAGTGGAGGATGTAGTGGGGCTGTTTTCCTAATGGCAGAGAATAGGCTTTTACTCTTGTGTGTGAATCCAGTCAGCTCAACCAAGTGAAAAGCTCGGAAGCGCTCAGCGGAGGCTAATTAGAAGCCTCTACCATCACTGCCCACAGAATCTGTTTGCACTCAGTGTTCTTGGCACCCTGCACACCGCTGCACTGATTTCACTCTTCATCTGCCACCTTTCTACAGCCTCTGAGCCTGTTCCAGTCCAGAGCCACTGGCCTGAGCAGAATTTTCCAAGCAGTTGCATCTCTGATAGCCTGCACCCTTTCAGTACCAAACCTTAAAGTTGGATTGGGAAACACACGATGAATATGTTCATAAATGCAGGATCAAGGAAAAAGTGTATAGTAGCATAAATAAACAGAATTATGGGCTGGGAGTGGATGATAGCAGTCATAATTGTGAGCAAGCGAGAACAGGCAAAAAAAGCCGATGAATTGTAAGCAGAAATCAATAGATAAAAACACTTGAAGGCGCTCTGCATAAAAAGCTTGCACCGAAATTCTGGGTTTCTAGGTCTTCTTGTTTGTTCCTAGTTATTCAGAAACAGTCATGAAACACTAAGAAAGTGAAATTCCTTGCTCTGGTAAACTCCAAGGTTTACTTAATCTATTTCTGTTACCAGCTGGTCTTCTAAGCAGTAGAGAATTCTGCTTTGAATGTAAAGGCTAATGACTTATGCAGAGGTGAGTATCAATTTACATGTCAGAATGTATGTTTTTCAGCTTAAACACAATTACTGGAGTTGTACTTCATTGCTCACGTTAATGCAGTTCTGTTGGACCGAGAAGAGCAGGGAAAGATTAGTCTTCATTGTGGTGCCAGGGGCTGGTATCTGTTGAACTTCTACTAACTCTGCTAATCCTCTTGGGTGATGTCATTGTCAAATGTACAGCTTTTTTTCATTGTAGAGTATCTACTCAGTGTTACAGAGAAAATCATAATTTGTGCAACTGTTACCAGATCAGGGAAAACATGGCCAGTCCCTGTTCTTTTAGTTAACCAATATACTAATCCTTATTCTGCTTCCTCCCATGATTGTCTCTGCTTGACCAACCTCATTTTTTTTGCAACAGCAAGGGAGTATGTTTTACTGAAGATCTGTCATGTAACATGGAATGGGAGAGATCACACTAAAAGTCCATTGCTTTTCCAGTATATCCTCTCTCTCAGCTTTTGGCAAAGCACTTTACATTTCATTTCTAGTTTTGCTGTCTAATGCGTCTTTGACTGTGGGACAAAGAGATGTCGTTTGTGTTGGGTTGAGAGAGGGGATGAGGGAAGCTACTTCTGGAGTCCTACTGGTCCCCTGCTGGGGGAAGGTTCCTTGTATGAAGTAGAGATCAGTAACCTTCCTCCTGCTCAAAGTCAGAAGCTTCCTTCACAGTTTGGGATTGATCTGTTGAGGTCGCCACGTAGCTGTAGGTTACTTGACATGCGCTACAGTATGTTTTATTTGGTAAAATGGGATCCTTTTAAAGTAATTTAGCAGAAGAGAAATGTTCATTAATGAAAACCGTAAAAGCCCAGGGGTTTAATAATATTTACAGTTTGAATGGAAAAATATCTGGTTAAATTCTTTGGGTATACATATAAAAAGAACAGTTCTGGAATGGGAAAACTTGGATATTTATATATAGAGAAGCTCCTGAAAACTGAAGTGATAGGCTTGAATTATGGACTAGACACCTTAGTATATTAATATTTTAAATGTAGAAAACCACTAATACAGTATTCCACAGAAAAAATATGTTATTTTCCGGTTCTACTGTTTTAAATGCATATTTAAAAGTGTTTTGAGAGGTAGGGTATTGAAGTCAATCTAAGCATTATTTGTAGAGTTTTGTATAGTTAAAGACTGTAGAAGAGAACTAAAAAAATACACATCTGAAACAGACATTGTGATTGTTCTTTCAAATTTTTAATAGCATGTATTCCAAGTCTGACTCAGCTCTGAAGTTAATTAAACAAATTACTTAATAGCAGCTGGTTCTTTTTCCATATTCAGAAATAGTTAACATTTAAAGTTGAGTGTGTTATGAATTTTTTTTATTAAGTAGGACATCTATTACTAATTTTGAAGAAAATGTGACATTTTATTAACCTAAATAGATTTTGTATTGTTTTGTATGTCCAGAAAACTCCCTGGATGTATTACTTTAATCAAAAGCATATGGTAGTCCTTATGAGTGAATAGAAGAATAGGGATTTTGCTGCTAGAGTAATTGTAAGGGATTTTTCTGTTAGAGTAATTGTATGGTAATAAAGTCATGGGTTTGTTTTTTCTTCTTGATCAGTATGTCCTGACACAAAACCAAAATCAAACCTTTAAGGACAGTGGGCTGCAGAGTCTCTGGGGTCGGCAGTAACTTAGGAAAAGTATGCAGGGAGGTCAGAGATCAGTTTAGGGGCCCATTTATCAAGGGAATGAGCACGGGGGGCTCCCTCACCATTGGTTCATGAGTTGATTTAGAAACCAGGAGTGAAAGTGGCAGGATGGAAAGTGCAGCTGAGATCTCTCAAGCAGGGCATTGATGGCACTGAATGCCTTTCTGGGTCATGGTCGTTTCACCAGTCAAGGGTTGGTTCCCCAGTCCCCCCAGCAAAGGGAAGGGCGAAGGCCCCAGCTGGGGAGGAGGAGGAGTAGGGCATGTGGCTCACGCCGCTTCATTCACAAGCACAAGGATGGCAGAGGGCCCAGACTCTTCATAGAAGTCCTGCACAGCAGCTTTCAGTCTAAATTCATGCCACTGATTAGATGCAAAGTTTCTTTTCATTCATAGCAGCCAATTCGTTCCAGCGAGCAGAGAAACATAACATAAAGTATAGAAAACACAGCCAGCGGTTGCCAATTTCTAGGCAGAATAAAACCTTTTCGCTGTGGCTGAAGTATGCTTATCATGTAGATTTCCCTCATCATGACTTGTTTTCAAAGTTAAACACAATAGCAGAGTGGGCTCTAGTAAGCATTTGGTATGCTTTGAAACTTTGCTGCCTAGCTAATTAATGTGATTTCAGTTTGAAGTATGGGCTGTGTCGCTGTTGTTTCTGTAAAGAAAAAAACCATGGAGAGTTTAGAATAAAGCTGTAATGATCAGCGTGACTGTAATCAGCTTTTTGTCGAGGTTTTTTTAACCTTGAAAGCTATCCATACCTGTTTTCACATGTAACATTTTTGTGTCCATCTCTAATTAGACCTGTGAGAATTTTAATTTGTGGGCTGGCTGTTTTCTCCCACTCCAAATTATGTTAATTACTGAAAACTTAATTGGAAGACAACTGTTTCCAGTAAGGAAAGAGTTCTGTGGGTAGTTAATAATATTACAAAAGGCCTTCCACTTACTAGCTATTAATGCTCTAAAGATGAAAGTAGTCTGTATGACTTAGAAAATGAATTTGCTTACAAGCTCTTTATGTATGTGGAGCAAATAATCCTGTTCGATACTGTCATTGCTTTGCTGGGTTTGAATAGGTTTTGTAGAGGTAGGAAAGTGAGCAAATTTTTTCTTTACTTTACTTAGGTGCCTGAGTAACAGTCCCTCTTGAAATACTGCTTTTCTTTAGTATTGTGGCTTGTTTTGCAGGATCTCTGTGATGTATACAGTCAAATGTTGGGTTAATTTAGGTCTCAGTCATTTTGTAAAATGAAATTAAAGCCACAACAGATTCATTTTTGTCTTCTGAGCCTGACATCCCACTGGCTGGTAGGTAAAGGGTCCCAAAACTTCTTCCAAACTGCGGATGGAAGCATTCAAAGGGTGATAGAGTTATGGGTTCAGTGCATGAGAAAAAATTAAGTATTTCAAGGAATTAAAGATGATGATGAATTAGAAGAAAAGATCTTAGTGATCTAAATTCATCGGATGAGCTAAGTACTGTCGTGCCCAATCGTTACTAGGTCTGACCAGAATAAAAGGGTGTTTGTTTATTGCTGTCTGAGGACATTCTTCTTCCCCTCTGTTGCACTAAGCTGTCTGCAGTTTCTTATGATGCTTAAAAATGGAAACAAGCCTTCATAATTAAAATATTTGTGTAGCTGTTTTGTTTAGTCCTTGAATATACTCAACTGTACTAAAGCACAATTGAGAGGTGGTATTTAAGTTATCTGCAACCAATAGAAAAGATACTTAGGAAAAAGGACCCCAAAAAGTGTATGACAACAAAGCAGTGTTTACGACAGTGCCCTGAATGATGATGATTAGAGTATTATTTTTGTGGTTTTTGAAGTGGTGAGAAGTGTTCTCATTGTTAGTGGAACCTAATTAAAAATAATTATGCTCTGGCATTTTCCATTCTGATACAATTTGGGCTGTAGTGGTTCTCCATGCTCTCCCTTAAAGTTCAGGAGGGTTTTTTTAGAGTTTAGGAGGGGTTTTTGTTAGGTTTGTTGTTCTTTTTTTCCCCAGCTGTGATGTATTAAAGTTGTCTCAAACATGTTATTATATTTAAAATGCAGTGTGTTGCACCTCATGTGCCATGAGTCTTGAATTGAACATCAGAGATCTTTGGAACCATATACATTAATTTATGAAGCTCAATGTGATAGTAAAATTACCTGAATTTTTTATTCCCACAAAATCCAAAGGCAGTTACAGAATTTCAGCAGTGTTTTGCATTTTCAAAAAATTAGGCTCTGTATACCCAGAACTGTTTGGGGATCTTTTTTCCATTGCTTCATGGCGCTTGAAAAATAATTTGCTTTCTTTGTTTCATTGCTTTATTATTTGATGATTATGAATGTAAAGTAAAAGACAAATTCTGATGCAACATTATTTATCCTCTTGATACTTCATGGATTACCTGGTTTTGTACCTATAGGTCGGGGAACAGAATCTTCTAGTTTCATATTTTTGAAATTTTTCAACCTCTTAAACTTTTTTTCAATGTACCACCCCAGAATTTGAGAGAAAGAATATATTGGTTATTCTTGATGATGACACAATTGCATTAAAGGAATACTTTAATTCCCCAAACTTAGTTTCATTACTTTTGAATTAAGCCTCGAGTTTTTTAAGATGGTCCAGAAAGTCTGAAGAGTATGCCTTTAAAATTCAGTGTTAATTAGAGATAAGACCCATATGTGTCAGATATTGCTAACAGACAAATTTTCAGATATATGTGTCTTATCCAAAGAAAGCTGTTAACAAGTGTCTCCAGCATAGAATTCTTGTGCTCTACAGGTAATGAGGAATACTGTCTGTTCCTGATCATCATGCCCTTTGCA
Organism: Acrocephalus scirpaceus scirpaceus; assembly: GCA_910950805.1. Classification (NCBI taxonomy): domain Eukaryota; kingdom Metazoa; phylum Chordata; class Aves; order Passeriformes; family Sylviidae; genus Acrocephalus; species Acrocephalus scirpaceus. The sequence goes on from OU383773.1 coordinate 92,133,834, forward strand.
AGCACCAAACATTAGAGGGCTCGGATATAGTTCATGCTACAGTAAATGAAAGAAGCCCCAATTTATGCTTAAACTTAATGTCTTTGAAATTTGGTCCATAGGTAGATTATTAGCATTTGTAAGTATGTATTTCCTCTCCCAATCTTTCTGTAATTTCTCTTAGTCTTTTTGACTAAAAGCACTCTTAAATCTATTGCTCAGTGGGTTAATTCTTCCACACAGGTCATTAAATTGAGTGATTTGCTTACTGATAGAACCTGTTTCTAGGAGTGTGCAATACATTTCTAACTCTGAAATATCTGGTTTGTATGTCCTTACTAATTAACAAATAACTGTAGGTTTTGCAGATGATGATGATCTTAGGATATAAGGTATTTACATAATAGATACTGATAAAAATGCTCTTTGAACAAATCTGTGACAAATTATTTTGGTTCTGAGGTGGTAATAATTTATAATGGTTTTTCTTCTTTAGCTTGCGAGGAAGCATAAAAATGATTTTCTTATAAAAAAAGTAATGGCAACTTCTCTTACTGATGCTATAAGCAAGCAACAGTAATATACCTTCAACTCCTTCATTTGTTATACCAATCCCCCTTCACCAAAAAAAAAAAAAAAAGTATATATGTATCTCTTGGCAACACTATCTTCCCGTGTCAACCTGTGAGTTCTCCTGCAAAGGAGTCTTTGTGAGATCATACCATCCAGCAAGACCTTGCATTATTATCGGAAGGAAGTAGGAAATATTCGTATTTGAGAATATATGAATAAATGGCATAAAAAGTCAAAAATAGGCACTGGCTGTGCTAGTCTTGGGAAAATACACAGCTTCAGACTTGAGAGATCAACTCTGATAAGGGATCTGTTGAAGGGATCACCTGTTAAAGGGATTGGTGTATGCAGGTCAGAAATCTGTGAAGCAGACTGACAGAATTCTGAAATACTGGCCCTTTATAGGACAGATGAGGACTGTAGTCATCATTTGACATTGCTCTTAGAAGTACAGCTCTGTACTGGTTAAGAAGGTCAAAGAAAGCAAGTTTTTACTTTTGAAGAAATCTCGTTTCATTCATACTGATGTTTTGAAAGTGAAATAAAAAAGAAAATAAAAGCAATGATAATCCACTATAGAGTTCCCCTGGATTTTAGATAAATCATGTATCTGAACTGATGCCTGGCTCCCTGGATGTGATCATAGACCTGCTGTGAGTGGTGATTTCAAACCTAAACTGAATTTTTTCTTAGGGCATTGAATTCCTCTGTTGTGTGGAGAAGGCAAATGGCGAATCTTGCCATTGCAAAGGCAGTTTTTTCCTGTATGTTCTTACCTGGGATGTTGTTTGTAGGATGAATAGATGTACTCTCTTTTGCTTTGGATTTTTAACTGTCTTGAAGAAAACCTTCACATCTCAATTTAATTTGCTGTTGCAATAAATAGATGATATTTTTCCTGAGGATTTTGAGTGAATTGCTCTTAGAAAGGCAGTAAGATTCAGCAGTAGTCTCAAAATGGCATCTCACAGTTATCATCACCAAAAAGTTGTATTGAAGAGCCTTACTGGTTCTTAATTCTTGAGACTAGGAATGCATGGAGAAAAAAGGAAGGAAATTACATACCTTGCTAGATCAAATATGCTTTTTTAGGAGGAATTTCTTCACTAGAGGGGTGGTTAGCATTGAAATGGGTTGCCCAGGTAAATGGTGAAGTCACCATTCCTGTAAGCTTTCAAGGAACAACTGGATGTGGAAATTAGTGGTGGGGTTAATTGACATGGTGGTGTTTGGTCAAAGGTTGGACTCAATGGGAGTTCTTTTCCAAACTTTATGATTCTATGAGCCTGTGTTGTAACTGTGAGAAAATTATTACTACAAATTACTATTTGTTTTAAATTTACAGAGCGTCTCTTTCTGCTATATCCTTATGCTAAATGTAACCCACAGTGGTCTGCTGTCTATAGGATTGTGGAAATTTTAGGAATGGCCCACCATTCTAGCCAATGCTCCCACAGTTCTGTGGAAGCAGTTAATTGGTACTGATAAAGATTCATGACTCTGACCTGTTTTTTGTTGTAAATTCTTAGTCATCAGTTATTCTTAGTAGTTATTAAAGAAAAAGAGGAAACCAATGATATTTCCAAGTTAATGACATAAGAATCGCTATATATCAAAACCTTGCTTAATGATATCTTAATTTCTAAAACAAAAAACTTCATATGAAGTTCACTTCAAAACCTCAGAAGTATCCACAAGAAATGTGCTATCCTTTATCTTTTGTGCATTTCATGCAGTTTAAAGGAAAAAATTACAATTTATAAGAAGTAGACTGACAAGTTCTGCAGTTCAGACTTGCTGCAAATTTTGTGTAAGAAAACACATACAATTAGCTTAATCCTGGCACAAGAGTTAACCAATTTCCAAATTGGGCTTTTTCCTGCAACTTATGCAGGCACACTGAAACATAAATGTAAAAAGAAGCTTTCCAAGTTGTATACTTCTGAAAAACTTGTACACCAATGGAAATTCATTTGTGCATGGGTTTTAAAAAGTTTGCTAAAAATTATTCATCTAGGACAGTAAGAGTGCTGTCAAGTTTCTAGCCTCAAGAAAATTCTCATGTTGTGGACATTATGATGATTTTCTTCCATTTACATACTGAGCAATATGACTAACGGTTGGTTTTTGCTTTTTCATCATATGGTCTTTGTTCTTTCATCTTACCTGCAGAAGGGTAAAATCATGAGTAGTTGAGGTTTTTTTCAGGAGGGCAATGGGGGTTTTTTTGTTTGTTTATTTTGTTTGTTTGTTTTGTTTAAATACTCTTTTTGCTTTGGTTTTTTTTTTTTTTTTAAGGCATGACAAAATAAAAGAATGTGTTCTGCACTTGAGGCGGAAGGTAGCCGAGACAGCAATGTGTCTAATTTCCTGTAAGAATTTCAAGAAATGCTTCTTGTACAGCCACTGACTATGCACTAAGATTTTTTTGTTTGTTTATTATGTTTTGGATTTCTTTTTAAATATGAGTTTATAAGATCATTACTTGCAGAGAGCTGTGTGGTGCCTGGGCAGCCGAAATGTCCCATGCAGCCATTGCACTGAAGTTTAATGATCTGTTACATTGTCAAGGCCCTGTCTGTGTGATTTTGTCAAGCCATGTTGAAATTCTGTAGAGAAGGTGAATACATATGATGTTTCCAGTTTATTTTGCTGCAGATCTGTGTCTGTGTTCTGCACAGTCTGGAATTATTAGACACCAAGGGCTTCATACCAGAGTATATTTACCTTTATGTGGGTCTGTTATGGGAATATGGGCCTTGATAAGTATTCCAGATGAACATAAGTCCACATAAGTGGATTTGATGATTTTCTGGCTTTACTCCTCTCAGTTTTGATTCTCCTTCATGGAAAATTAAGCCTTTTAATTGCGTCTTTGCATAACTCACTTTTCTTTGCAAAGGAAGCAAGTTGATTTCACGTATAGAGTTGTGCCTTTTTTTCAGATGTGTCCCAGCACCCCCTCTTCACATCTAGCTTCCACAGCTACCATATTAGAAAAAGTTACTGAATGTTGCAAAAAAGTTGTGGAAGCTCATTGTGTTGCTACTAATGTGCTTCCCTAACCCTGGATGAGGGGCATATTTATTGCTCTGCAGTTATTCAGAAGCTGATGGTTTTTGCACTTGTATTGCCATTAAACCTAAAAAAAAAATCAAACCCCCAAACAAATAAAAAAGCCCCTCCCCCCCAGTCAAAAAAAGGAGAGGAGAGCAGAAATCAGGAAAAGCACCATCTAAGGTTTACTCCTCTGGGGCTTTGCATGTGCTTCTAAAAGCATGGCTTGTGAGCTTTAAATAATTTAAGGATTGTTTTGTGCTTTTTTTCCCATGACTTGGTATTTTACTCTTAAGATATAACCTGGATAATCTTTAAAATTTAATCCAGAACACTATATTGTTTTCAAACTGCGAGCATGATTGACTAATGCATGAAAGGGCATAGAAATACTAATTAATTCCCTGACATTGCATCACAAACATTGGGTGTGCTCTAGGGTGTCCTTGACATTGTTTCAGCCAGGAGTGTTAGCTACCAGCCTCTTGCTTTTGAGGTCTCTGACCTAATGCCTCTTTGAGAGGAGTGTTCCTGTTCTTCTAACATGGAAAAAAAGGGGTTGAGTTCCTGTTTGCATCAGCACATCCTTATTGTTCTTTCTTCAGGTCTTTCTTTTTATTTATTTTTTTTTAACTCTCTGAGTGAAATTGAGTGAAATGTTTGTCAGGGTTTTGTTTTTATAGAATATAGAAAAAAGTGTTGGACTTTGAAAGTTTATACAGTCTAATGTGTTTGGATGGGTGGGGGGAAGGTAGGAACATGCTAGTTAGATTAATATAGTCTACTGAGGATTACTCTGTTTCCAGAATACTACATTAAATTATATGGAAAAACCAGTTCTTTCTGCATCCCAAATATGTAATTACACAGCACTTCTATAAGCTTTTTAGACGTGAATCTGATATCTTTAGCATACAGTCCTATGGGAAAGAAGAAAGAGTACAATGTTGATGCTGGATTTTGCCTTGCAAACTTGGCTGACACTTAATGTTTGAAGAATATGTTTCAGTAAGAGTTTCTATCCTTTCTAGAAGTGAATGGCCAGTATACCAAATTAGCAGAGTAGCCTGATCATGAAGTTCAAACTCAGTAAGAGCCTAGTAAGGTCCTTGGAATAATGTAAGGGAACTTTAAAATATGTTACAAAATTATTGCAACCATCGAAACCAAATTCCAAAAAAGCATTAATGCTTAGTTCATGTGTGACAGAGTGTCAACATTCTAACAAAATCTAGCACTTACATTTTACTTTACTTTTTTTTTACAATAGTCTGTGTAACTTGATATGTATAACATACTTAAAATGGCTAAGGTGGTATTTATTGAAAATATGTGGCTGAATTCAGTTATTTTCACCTGAGATTCATCTGATAGCACAAGGCCTACAGGAGTAGGACTAGACCATGCAGATGGAATATATAATTTATTAGGAAGGCCATACAAGGCAACAAATCTGTTATATATGATGGTGACAGTACTAGAAAATCAAAAACCTGGGACAAAATATCCTCCTGATTATGCATCAGTTAAATCACAGCCTGACTGGTTTTACCTGTAGAGCCTCCTCACTTGAAACAGTGCATTTGTAACTCATATAATCTGACAATTTAGCCTTCATGTCGGTTAGAGTTAGCCAGTGAGAAAATACTCCACTTTGCAAATTTTGGTATTTTGGGTTTTGTAACAGAGAGTATTATACTAATGTTCCATCCATCAGCCTTTTTTTCTGCCTCCTTGTACTATTTACTTCTATGGAAGGCTTATTTAAACTGATTGACGAAGAAGTCTTTGTATGTTATATAAGAGAATTCTAAAGAAATTGCTTAATGATTATTATTTCTTAGATTTAAATATCTGACTAGGTAGGAAGTCTGCTCTGGGCTTCTGAAGTCTTTGTTGTTACCCAAGTATTTCTTTTTCTTGGAAGTTCCAGGTCACTTCTAAATTGCTAGAAGTCCTGTTGTTATTTTGTACTTAAAGAGTTTTGATTTTATTTATCATGGTAGTGGGTCTGATAACAGTCGATGTATTTGACTCTTTATCAGCTCCTGTGATTGTGAAGACTTCTAACAGAGCCCTTTACAGTGGTAATCCTGTATGCATACACATGGTGAAAAGTCAGATTTAGCAAAATCTGATTTGACTTATTCATAAAGTGGTCAATAAACAAAATTTGTTGCAGGATAAACATTGAAAAGACTGTTATCAGTTTGCAAAGTCAATTTTTTTGCCAAAATCAGTGACTAGGCATGCAGTTCCTTTCTGAGAGCAAGATTGCTTCATGGAGGTGAGGCAAAAGCAGACATGTAGGTCCTCCTCCTATCAAAATTGTTGCAGCACTCGCTCCAAACAGACACAAACAGTAAAGCTGCGGATGTTTTCCTGTGGTCAGAAATTAATCCATTGGCGTTCATGGGGATTGAAAAACACATACATAGTCTAAACATAGGAGCTGGAAGGATTATGTCTACTTGGCTTGTTTCTAGTGCTCAGGAATCTCAAAAACCAGACACATCAGACCTTTGGGCAGATTTTACAGCACTGGAAATTTTGAAACTGAATAGCCTGAAGGAACTGCTGATAAGTTTTCTTCCAGAGATCACAGGACCTTTCACATGAACATTGAACCCACTGGTTCAGCACTGTGGGTCAAGCTCATCCAGACTCCATTAATTTATCAGAATTACAAAATTCTACTGCCTAATCTGAAGAAGTTTTAAATAAGCGATAGCTCAGCAAGCTCGCAATCTGTGAATTACCAGGAGCAGCCCTATGTAATGACTTCCCACTGAATACAGAAGAGGTTTTGGACCTCAGGAGGCCAAATCTGCCTGTCCTGTACTGTATTTTGTAATCCCATGGAAAAACAGTAGTCTGGTTTGTTCCTAAAAAGGAGGCTGTGGGACACAAGACGTGAACTTTAGGAGTTAGATCTAGATCATGGAATTCTCACTCTTTCAGACATAAGAGCAAAACTTTGCCTCAGTTCCTACATTAATGAGGAACAGAATGGGGCAAATGCAATAAGCAATCAGCTCTTTTGTTTTTCTCTCCTTTGCTAGGAGGGGAAGGGAAGCACACATTCAGTTCCAAAAATGCTGAACACTTCAGAAAGAAGGGAGATTTGTTTAATTATTTGTTCTCATATAATTCCCTGATATGATAGTCTGGGGTGACCACGTAAGAGTCTGATTGTGTAGGAGCAGGAGGTTCATGTCTATTGACAACTTTGGTTTTTCCTTAGTTTGAGATAGATCTTTGCATGCTGCTTAAATGAAGAATGTCAAGTAGCTTTGGGATAGCTGCCAGACTGACAACACTGCATTGAGACTTGTGCAAGGTACATTCAGAAACCCTTCTGGTTTCAAACTATGCTATAATCCAGAATTTTGCTGCGGTTATTTTTCATGTGCAGAAAAAAATTGACAAAAAAAGACCCTGTGCAGTTATAATATACTTATCCATTTGCTGAAAGGAGTGCATAATGAAGTATTTTCAAATTGATGCCCAGTTTGGGAAGAGAAAATAAAAATACAGATTAATCTGGAGTATTTAGAGAATGACTTAGTCCTGCTTCCTTGAACATAGTTTGTTGCATAGGTGGGTATTTGTATAAAGCCATGCCATTCACTTTTACCCATTTACGTACAGGCTATGTGACAGACAGGGTGTGTATTTCTAGTTGACTTTTCAGTCTGATCTTGCTGCTGATCTGATCCTTTTCTTGCTTTAGCTTCTGAAAAAGGCCCATGGCCCTCCTTTCTGTTTTCAAATACACCAATACTTGATGATACAACATGACCAGAAGCCCTCTTTGGCCATTAAATCCTCCAAATACTCCTTGCACTGGCCTTGCAAAATGTGTTGATATATTGAGCTGCTAAGGTGCAGCTCAGCCAAGAGCAGCTCTGTCTCCACTGGGGATTTGGCTTCAATTTGTCCTACCTTTTCTGCACATGAAGACTTTTTTCTTTTTTTTTTTTCCTTTTTCTGTCAGGCTTAATTATTTGAGCATGATCTAGTTGCTCTAAATCTTGCCTACTTCCGTGCTCTTACTCTTGTCCAGAAGGACTCAGTAGTTGGGGCCTCCACCCACCTTTGTTCCTTAGGTGAACTCTGATTTTTAAAAATAGACAGGAAATTGTGCTCTTTTCCTTTGGTTTATTTCTTTGAATGACAGTGAAAAAGAAGTGTCCTTGCTGTCTGAAAGGTTAGTTGAAAAACAATATCTGGATGCCAGCCATCCTTTCGGAAAATGGGACGTGCTTTATGGTGCTTCCAGAAGGGATCCTGTGTGCTGGGTTCCTCCTTGGAACTTTTTGCATCTGGAGGTTTCCACCCTCAGGTGGGACAGTTCTGTGCTCTAAGGCCTTATCATATTGTTGTTAACACTGACTGAAGGCATCTCTAGAAGGCTTTTCTGTTGCAATGGATGTATTTCTGTTTTCTATGAATACCTGTCCACTCAGGGATTGGAAGGATAGGATGTAAAATTTACATGTTATCAAACTTCTGTTCACTCATATTAGTCCTGGATGCTGAGTTTCATTACACAGAGAGTAAAATGTGCTTACTGTGCTTTGTAGATAATGACAGAGACTGCAAAGGAGAAAAGGAAATGTTCCCTAACACCAAATTAGTTTTTGTCTCATGTTAATGTTTGAACTCGTGTTGTTCGGCTGATTTATCTATTACAAAAGGGAGTGCAGTTTTCTTTGATGACTATTGTATTTCAAAAGCTGTTACTTTGAAGTGGTCATCAAGAGAGGGCTTATAAAATCAAGGGTAAGATTTAAGTTTTTCTATATGTGATAGATATAACCCACTATTCCAGACTTAAAACAGATATTTAAAAACAACACTTAAGTTACAGAAAAATATCAATTATGTAGTGAGCAGTATCCCATGTTGGTCATCAATGAGTTATTCCTGTCACAGAAATGAAAATGATGATATTAGTGCTGACACTGTATTTTGGATTTGTGCTCTTCAGCACTTTTGTTGCTGGCAATTCTGGTGAAGTATTAATGGAAAGGAAATTCCATAAAAATGATGCTAAAAATAGGATTAAAATATATCAAAACATCCGACAAATGGTGGTCTTCTTGTAAACATTAAATCTTTTTGTTTGTTGGACCCACAGTGATTTTCTCTGTAAATGAAAATGTACCAGATTAACATCCTGTTACCTAAATGTTTGCACTGGCTTTGGTCGGTAAATGCCCAGTATGTTTAGGATACTTTTTGACATATGTTTTTGTTACCCCTCTCTAGCCAAATGAGCCACAGTTTTATTTTTCCCTCAAATTTGAGGGAAGATAGGAAGCTCTTTCTGCCCTATAACACAAAGTATATGGCCTGGGTAAGTGTTTGGTGTATAGGCAGTGAGGTTCCAGTGCTTTTGCCTGATTTGGAGGACATGAGTGGAAAGGACAGGAACATGGTATCAAAACAAAACAAGCCAAATTATAGTCAGCAAACAGGATGATAAACTTCCTGGAAGCTTTTAGTTTATTGCTTAAGTTGATGTAATGATAAAGTTCAGTTTGTGCATTTTTTTGGGCTCTTCTTTTTAACAAGAGCAAAGAATTCAACAGTACATTCTTCTGCTTCACCATTTAGTTGCTGGAATTTATTTTCTCACAAACATAGCTTTAGTTGTATGTTATATTCTTCTAGTTAGTTGCAGTCTGTAGCAAACTTAAGAAGTCAAGACTAGCACTTAGTTCCATAATTCAGTCAAAGATATTTTAAGGATGTGGGCTGCTGCTGCTATGTAATTGGCTATACTATTTTAGGATGGAAGGTTAAGGTCAAATCTCTTGTGAATGATGGTTTTGTTTATCTATAGAGATAGCATCCATTCTGTAAATTATTGCACTGCAGTCTTCACAGTAGAAGAGGCTAGAAAAATATTTTGAAATGAAACTCCATTTCTTCTAAAAAAAAAAAAAAGCCTGTGGAAAGTTTCTAACTGTGGATTTGGCAACCTCCCTCTGTTCTTATCCCAGTTTCTTTCACATGCTGCTGGAAAAAAATCAAATTTAGCAATTAGTAATTTTTAACAGGCAGTTTGGAGAAAGTAAGATAAAGCCTGAAAAACCAAGCAATCTGCTTTTCTTTTGTCTTCCTTCTGACAAAATTTCGTCCTGTTAGTGTAGTGTCTGCTTCATTTGTGTGTGTGAAGTATTAGTTAGTCTTCTGGGCTTGCACTTCATAATTTAAAGCAAACCCATCTTCCTGCAATTTTTTCTTCCTTAAATTTTGATATAATTGTGAAAACTGAACATCTGGAATAGTGTTAGTAGATAGAACATCTTGCCCTGACCTCACAGCTTGCTTGCCTCCTGCTGCTGATCATTCCTACATGCAGGATCTAAGGAAAGAAGGAAGATGATGTTTCTGTCAGGATCAAGTAGAAACTGAAGAATCTCAGTCTTGATCTTGGTTCTCTTCTTAAAGCTACTCCATAGCTGTGGATTTGCTCCTGAAGCTATTTTGCCTTCATTTCCGAGCCATCTCTACCAATACATTCATGTAGTCCCACAGCTCAGATGAGTTGGGGCATCCATAACCTGTGCCACTCACAACCTGTTCCTTAAAAGCGATAAACCAGTCTTCCTAGTGGAGAAGCAGCACCTTGTAGTCAAGAAAGGAGTCTGTGGTCACAGTAGCTTTTATTATTGCCCAACAGATGTGCCTCTGCATGGCTCACTGTCTGCACATGCAATGCCTTTGGCTGGCCCCAGTATGGCAAATTATAGTGGTCTATTATGGAAACAAGGAAAACCTGCAGAGGCGTCATTTCCTCCTCCAGAGGAAGCATGGACTGCAGGATCCAGAACTACTGAAGAATATTGGATATTTATTTATGTTTTCTTGATTTCCTGGTCCCACTAACACCATTGTTCCCTTGTGTTGTTCTTAGAAATCTGGTATCTGGAGCTTTGAATGGTTTAGACAATTCTTTTTTTTTTACTTTGGAGAGTAGGAACTGAAAGTATGTTGCTCACAGCAAATTCATGAATGAAGTAAAAATTATTAATAAAAAATGTTCTGTATCCTTATGTAACCTTATGTGGAAAGACTCAGTGAGACTTCAGTCTGTGGAATCAATGTGGGTGTTTTGGTAAGCAGCAGTGTATCCTGGTATGAGTAGTATTCAGTGCTGTCAGACTCTGGTTGAGTATTCACAGATGGCATCTGCCTCCAATGTGCTCTGTTTGTGCTTGTCTGCAGTTACGGTGCAGGTGGTTTGTTGAGGAGGGTGATTTGCGTGATGCTGTGACTGCGGAATATTCTCTTTTTAGTTTTAATAGTGGCCCTTCAGACTGTCCCCATGGACTGACTGGGAGTGACAGTTTCCTTGTACTGTTTTTACAGGTTTAATATCTAAAAAAATCCCTAATTCTCTCTGCTTCAACCAGAGGATGGTTTAAAGCTTTTGATTACAGCCTAAATGAATGAGGCTCTTATTTCAGGAAAGGTAATAATAAACTGTGTTATTTTAGGGTCCCAGCATTCAAACAAAAAGATTCATTAAGAGTGCAAAGAAAATGATAATGTAATCAGGTTTTGTCTTCTGTTTCCCTATAAAAATGAATGAAAAGAGCAAGGACAGCCATGCAGTCTGTGTTCCTGAGGAACACATGCTTCGCAGAAAGGGCAGTGTGTTGTGAAATTATGTTGGGAACTTATCAAAGCCAAAAACAGGCCACAGACCTACATAAGACAAAAAAAGAGAGACTGTGCTTGAATAGCAAAAGAAGAAAGGACCAGTGAGAGAAGGATAGCCTGTGAATGAGTGAGGGGCTATTTCTCCCTAGCGTGCATGTAGAATCCTGGTCCATATTTCTTGAAATCAGGAATTTATTTGGCAGTAAGGCAATCCAGCTAATGTGGATAAATTCACATGGTGTGGCTTTACATCTGGATGTCAGGATGTCAGGATGCTCAGTTTGGTTTTCTAAAACTGTGAACTTGGTGATCATTGTATCCTTCAAGATATGGAACCTCTTTGATGGATGTAAATGGTGATTAGTGATACATAGATGTGAGAATTTTAGATAATCCTTTAGGCCTCTAGGTATTAGGATATATTTCAAATATTGCTTGGAATATACTAAATCCATTTTAGAAGCATTTGGTGGGTACTGAATGCTGTGTCTGTTAACCTTTTGCATGATTACAAGCATCTAGGACTTCTTGGTGATAGTAAAGGGAAATTGCAAGCATCCCGAGACAACAAGGCCAAGAATGCAGATAAAGATGGAGGACACAGACCCTTAGCTAGCATAAACTGAGTATTTCCTTGAAACAATGCCAAAGAGAGCCAGAAGCCGCGCAGGAGAGATAAAGGTGAAGAGTTCACTGAGGATGACTCCGTTTCTTCATCCCCCAAAGACCCCAGAAGACCACCACAACAAACTGACCATGCCCAGATTGGCGTGGAGTTAATTACCATATGAGGTGAGGACAGGCGGGGCCAGGGAATGAATATGTATGAGGCGGATTATGCATATGTAAGACCCTGGGGAATAATAGAGGGAAACACCGTCGGGTGGGTATGCGTGTCTTTGGTGAATGATTCCCCACGCATCTCGGTACCGATTAAATACATACCGCTCCAACAACTATCACTAGTTGTGGAGTTTTACTTTGCCACCACGTTTCAATTAGCATGTAAATATCCTGTGGCATAATTAATGTGCAGCAGATGTACAGATGTGTAGGTATTTCCTTCATGTATAGCATAAAGGAAAGAGAGAGCTAATTTTTTATCATCTCCTCCTTTTAATAGTCATCAAACCAATAAAGAAATAAAAGATGAACTATTCTTTCTATTGTATTCAACTATGCACAGTTGAAACATCCCATGAATTAAATACAGTCTAAAATAATATTATTAATTATTGCTTTTTCATGGAAATTGGCTCAAAATCATTGTGCTGGTTTGAAAGCAAAACCAGTGAAAGACTCCAAGTCAGAAACAATTTAATTAGAGGAAAAGAGAAGAAATAAAAGAAGGTAAAATAAAATAAAAGTAATAGTACAAAAAACCCCACTGACAGAGTCAGAATACAACCTGACACCGTTAGTTAGGGTGGTAGTAGCAGTCCAGATGAAATGGTCTTGTCGAAGCAGTGATCCTTTAGAAACGTCTGGTAGCTTCTGTCCTCTGGGAGTCCAGCAGGTAAAAGCTGCCTGTGCTGTCCCAAACCCTGGATTTATCCAGGTGGGAATGCTTGGCTCCTCCCCCTGGGCGGAGCATCTGACAATGGGATGATCTTATTCTATGAGTCATGCAGTGGGTCCTTGATGGCCCATTAACCAGAGATAGCTCCCAGAGGGAGTTACCCATGAGTCATGCAGCAAGGCATTGATGGGCCCATTAACAGAACATAAGGGAAACACTGCCCCACCTGGTTTCAACAGCTCATGAAGATGGGGATAGAATACATACTTTGGGCACAACTTACATTGTAACCTAGGACAACCACATAGGCAGATGGAAATTCATGAGATCAACTCAGGGTTGAGATATATAAGAATCTTTTGTTTGTATGAAGCTATGTGTAAAATAATTAAAATTTTTATAATTTTGTGTTCTTTTGGAATGAAGACAACTAACATTGGCATCTAATTTCCAGAAACCAGTAGTTTTCTCCTTTACTTGTTCTATTATTTGTATAGTAAATAAAAGTTATGGTTCAAATTGAAAAACATTAAATACTTACTATGTACTGCAGCGTTTATTAAATGGTGGTTGCATGACCTGAGGTATCATTGCATACCAGTCTATCTAAATGTGAACCTGTTTAAATGGCAAGCAGTAGGAATTATCCAAGACATAAGTTTTCTTATGTAGGGAAGCGTTCTGATTACTACTGATCGGGAAAGAAATGGGATGTTTCCGCTTTTTTCCTGTGATCAGGAGTGAGCACTTTATGGAAGTTCTATACTCAAGTTCTATACTCACTACAGCTTCCCTGCAGGCTTTACAAAGAATTGAAATTGGGTAAGAAAACTGCTGTTTCATAGTCTTCCTTCCTTTGCGTTTTTCTTGGCATGAGTGTGCAAGTGCAAATGGCAGCCAGAATTTGCACTGAGTAGTGTTTCAGAGTACATTTTATTTATACAACTCTGAAAATAAAAATTGTAGATTTCTCAAGCATTCTAATTCCTAATTAGCATCAAGCCATACTAAACATTAAATAAATTCCTAATTAAGGACCATGGATTCCAACATTAGAAAAAAATGTGTTGAAAACTGAGCATGTAAAAAGAGTCTGGTGGGCTTCCATTATGATTGCCTGTCAGTATTTTCAAGTTTTTTCTGTTTATAGGTAAAAATGTTTGTTTGTTTGTTTTTTTAATAAGACGCATTAATCATGAAGGACCACATAATTTGTTTTCATTGGGGCTGAGTCAACTATCCTCCCTTATTCAGATACAATAGGAATTAATACTTAAATATAAATTCTGAAAGTGGAGATGTGATAATATTATTTCAGGTTTCCTCCTCAAAGTGAGTATAAAGATTATGACTCTGGTGGGTATTTTTGAGTCAGAAAAGACTCAAATTTTTTTTCAAACATGTTAATGAACTTCAGAAAGATACAGAAGATAAACAGAGGACTTTCTTGCAATATATGGTTAAATTTCTAGCAATTATTTCTCAAACTGAATCAAAAAACAAATTTTTTTTTTTTTTTGCAGGGGTGATTGGTGACAAATGTGTTTCTCACCTTGTCCTCTCATGTACTTCTCATCTTTTACACTTTCTGAAATTACTGATTTGCTAAAAGAAATAAAATTTGATGTGTAGAATCAAGGAGTTGTCTCAAAAATATTCTGGAAATTTAAAATTCTTCCTAGTTGGTATTCTCCTACTTAAAAAAAAAAGTTTAGGAAAATCCTAATTTTACAAGTAAAAATTGAATAAAAATTAAAGATTTTTTTTCCCCAGTTGAACAGAATAAGATATGCTTGCATAAAAGAAGCAGAAACTCTGGCATGAAGTATAAAGGTTTCAAACATATGAATTCTTTTCTAATTATGTTTCCAATATAAAGGGAACATACTGTTACTTCCAAATATACACTTGTTCTGAGGTTTCCTAGATTCTTGTTTTAGTTTGCTAGTAGTGGACACAGCTGAATTCACAGAGATTTCCTAACAAGAACCTAGTGTTCTATAAATTCAGGAAACAGCTGACTTTTATGAGAGGTAAGCTGTAATGGTAGACGTTATTTCTTTTCCATTTCAACTTGAGTGATACAAGGTCAGTTATGTGATTAGCAGTACATTATTTACTGCGTAACATACACCAACAGGACCATATGATGCACTGTCGCAGGGAATTCCACATAGATGTGAACGATTTTTAATACAGAGGATCTTTTTCTTCAGAAAAATCTTCGAAATGTAATTAAGAGGAATCTTGGCATGCTGGAAGCATTTTGTTTATTGATCTGAATGCCTCTTGTTTAGTCAGTTTGTTGCAATCCCAGCAGACTGTTGAGAAATTCACAGGGGTTGTTAGGTCAATCTCATTTTTTGCCTTCCAGAACCTCTCTTAGTGATGCAGAGACTGGAATCTAACCTGTTTGTATTTTAAATGGTATAAAGGCTTGGTTAGCAGCCACCCATGTTACATAAAATATTTGCCAAAAATATTTGACAAACTGCCTTCTGCTTATCTTGCAGGTGGAGGTACATCACTTATGCCAGTATATGGCCTTTTATTAAAGCTCTAGTTAAGCTATATTTTAATTATAATTAAAATATAGCTTATATTAATAAATTATAATTAATTATTATATTAAGCAAAATTTTAGGTGGTCTTCTAGAAGTTTTCTGTATGTGGCATCAGATCACAGCAGCATGTGTGAGCCAGCCAGACATCCAGCCTCTGGTTTGGTGAGGTTTGGAACGATCTCAACTGCGAGCGCGCAAGTACCTCCATCGTTACTCATCAACCAAACTTCTGTGGACCAGCTAGTCCTCAGAAGAACAGATTCCCAAAAAAAGGATATGGGTGACAGGATTCTTGACATCTGTGAAGAAAAGGAATAGATGTCTTCTGAACTGGGCCAGGAAAAGGTTGTACTAAATCTTTTTGAGAATGGCTTCAGTGCAAGGAAGAGGGTGGAGACATCGGACATCCTGCCTGGCTGTGTACAACTAGGCTTTAACTATAAATCGTTTACTTTCATCTGCAATGGAGCTGAAAGGAAGGAAGGGATCAAAAGTGAAAGCTCAGGTGATTTTAGAGGTGGGGAACATGAGTTTAGGGGGCACTTCCTCGTCAAAGGAGAGAACTGACTTGAAAGTCTAACAGTGCATGAAAGAAAGAACAAGATGTCCAGTATAGAGTGGAAAAATATCATCAGTGACCACAAAATGCAGAAAAGGTGACTGAGATATAGAAGAGGATGAGGAAAGGTTTTTTACTCTACTCTTCGAAATTTTCTGATATGATAGAGAAAAAAAATAAATTATACATGATGGAGAATGGGTTAACATTATCCCCAAATGTGTCATCATATTAATCATGTATGAGAAGATTATGAAAATACATATATTTTCAAAGCAGTAATTTCTGTATGTGTGTGTGTTCTTATGAATTCATGTTTGCTTTAAGGAAAGAAGTCAGGGATGCTCTTTCAGACAGACTGATGCCCCTTAGGATCAGATGAAGGGAGAAGTGGATTGTTTGGTAGATTGTGAAAAGAAATTATCTCTAGAACAGAAAATATTGCAGATGTTGTCCATTTATTCCCTGTGTACTTACAGGCATCAGAATCTGAAGCCAGCTTTGAAAGTAGCTGTAGGTACAGCAGGGAGAAAGAATGTATCTGACCTTGGCTGATGCTCTTGCTGCTGGTTGTGATTCATCCAGTCCTGCAGGCAAGATGGGAGAAACAGGTGGTGCCTCAGCTGGTGAATCACTGGAGAGAGAAGAAGAGTCTTTTGTTCAGTAGCAGAAGCCAGCCTGAGCAGCTACTGCCACTGCTGCTGGCACAGGTTAATGGGAAGAGGAGGGTAAGAACACAGTGTTTGCCACAGCTGCTACTGCTGCTGGAGTCTTCTCTATTGATTTTTGTGTTTTTCCTCCTTGTGGCAAAATCAAACAACAGTGCTTCAACAAAACTGGCTTGGTGTTCTTCTGGGACTTAGAATCTGATGTGCATTAATTATAGTGTGCAAAACTGCTGTGCTAAATACTACCTCGATGCCTGAGAGCTGAATTAGCCACAACAGGCTAGTCAGCTATGATAGGGAGTGGTTTTCTCTCCAAGTATAGATCTTCATGTTCTCTCTAGAATCATTTGGAATATCGTGAAAAGACCAAAATATTTTCCACCATGCAGATGCCTATAGTTACATTAAGAATGTAAAGAGCGAACAGAGAAACTACAAGTATTTCATATTTGTGTTTCTAAATTTGTGAAGATGAGGCTATTATCATAGACACAAAGTTGAATAAAAATATAAACATTTCCTTATAGTGGGTCCCTTTATAGGATTTTGTCTTTGACACTATGCAAACCAAAATTTTATTCAATTTTAATGTCCATGACCGTTAGATAGCTTTATTCAGAGGGCTTTATGATAGGTTGGGCACTTCACTTGAACTGGTTTTCCCAAAGTGAAAATGCACAGGAAATTACCTTATTAAAAATACATGTGTTTTTTTGCAGTCCACCTTGGTTTTGTTTATGACAGTGTAGATTAAAGGGTAGAAACACTGTTAAAAGTATTCTGAGGGGAAAAATAAGTAACTATTTAAAAATTCTTTTTTTCAGATAAACCCCAATATTTATTTATAGATTTAATCCTAAATAGGATTATTACTTTCAGAAAGACAGTTATATATCTTTTGTGGTCCGGGAGCTCTGACATAATTTCTGGACTTTTTATCTGTAAAGAAGGAGAAAACTCTTTGTGCCCTGGGAATCTTCTGCAGGCAGACTTCTTTGTTTTCCCTGATTTCATTCCAGATGTCAGAGAAGTCATTTGTGTTGGCAGCTCCTTGTGCTATCTGTAGCAGTGGTGGGTTTTTGTTTTGTTTTTTTTTCAACAACACACAGAGCAACCATCAAGAAAAAAACCCCACCAAACAACAAACAATGCAACTCTTATTTTGATAAGACCAGAAGTCAAAATCCCCATAACAGGAACCCAGAGTGTGTTCTCTGTAAAAAAAGTGATGCTTCACAAAATGGCAGCTGATCAGCACACAGGCAAAAAAAAAAAAAAAAAAAGGTGTTTATTTGTCATAATGAACACATTCTTTTATATGTCTTTGGATTTTCAGTGTTTTATGGTTTAATTTTCATGCCCGTTACTTCCTGTATTGTGTTACTGCTATGTCAGACAAAGGGTAGAAGAATTAGAACAGGGAATAGTACAGAAAGTATGAATAGTTCTCAGGTAAGATGAACAAAGTGTGTAATAAGCTTCATTGCTATTACTAGCATGGAGTCATCTCCAAATGATTCTTTACCACATTTCTAAAAGGTAGAGGTGAATTACTTTTCTGTATATCACCATGGTACAGGAACCCTGAGTCACAGCCAAAAAAAGAGGCTTTTTTTTTGTTCTCAATAGGACCTGAATGGAGTCAGGGAACTTTAGCACTAAACTGTTATCTTATGTATTTCCTATGTAGTTGCTCCCCTGTTCCAAAGGATTTAGCTGCAATCCCATGTTTTGGTCTGCAAATTTGTCAGACTTGTAAAGATCGTAATATTTCTTAAGATGTGACTCCTCATATTTAGAATTTTATAAGCATTTTGGGGTATTTCTTCTCCAAAGCAGATATGCACTGATCATGCATATGCCGTTTTGTGTTAATGAAGTTTCCAGAAGGATGCTTTAGAAAGTTTAGATTTGTAATTTGAATGCCAAGCTTTGTGGAGGCAAGAGTTGTGGCACTCTGAGTGACTCAAGAATATTCCTAGAGTGACAGAGTTTTCCATAAACAGTTCTAAAAACTGACAAACAAAACTGGGTGTTGTTTTTTAATGTGGGTAACACACATCCTCCCTTATATTTGCTTTTCACCTGGTCTTTGAAATTTAGACTGCTCTTTATGGTACCCAACCAAGTTGCTGCTCTGAAATGTTGCATCGAGATCTCTTAAAAGAGGAACCACCAATAGTTAGGCTGGCAGAGAGTGCCAAGAATTGCTGTTTGCTGTTCTGCAGGGTTGAATCCCTATACTATAGCAAGGTGGATAGAATGCTGGTGGCACAAGGGGAACATCTAGAGAATTACATTCTGTTTTTACTATATGTCTTTGCGAAAATTGATAACTGAAAGGAAGCAATGGGAAACTCTGGAATCCAATTGAAAAGCTTTGAGGAAGTTGAGGATCCCTGTCTAGGTGATGTTGCTCTGGGATCTTGGAGTGCACAGAGGTATTTGTTACTCTCTGTGTTTGATGTAGTGCTATGAAATTTCTACACTAATATGGATGAATATTGAAGTAACCTCAGCAAGATGTAATGTATACTCCAGTAAACACAGATGAGTCATGATTTACTGACATGTATGTTTGATGAAATTGTATTAAGTTTGAACTGATTTTTCACTTTGGTGATTTTTTGGGTTTGTTTTTTTTTTTTTTTTTTTTTTTCTTTTTGTAAGCATGGGAATCGTGTACAACAGTTGATTCCTACAGCTGTTTGGTCAGTCCAGGAGCAGGATCTATTCTATTGTTTCCTTGCAATTTGTAATTGCTTTGCTCCTTCATATAATGGGGTGCTCAGTAACAAGTGTGGACTTGGAGTCTCATACTTGAAGTAAAATTTTAGAAGGAACTCAGTGCTATTTCAGAGGAGTTCCTGACTTCTTGGTTTGGTTTTTTAATTTTTTTGTTTTTATGTGTCCATTCCTTTAGTGAATTTCAAATGGGCTGAGATGTCCATTCTGCTTTTATATTTTTTACAGGTGTGTATTTCCTGTGGTTAATTAGTTTATGCAGTATGTTTTCAAAAGCTGATATAGGTTTTTTTTCCCATTAACTGAGGAGCTGACAGCTCCTGAGTAGTTTCTGTCCATCCTTATATGTTTTCCTTTCAAAGTCTGTAATTTCTGTGCTGGGGTCTGCCTTACAGTTGTGTCTGCAAATTACGTGCTTTTTTTTCTGTCTACTAATTTTTGCTGAAATGCTCATGGTTGTCCTTGGTTGATGCTTAAATAATTCTGGAGGTTTTTTGAGTAGTCAGCCCTCTCTGAGACCTGTGTGTTTATATAAGTTCAGAGATACTAGTCTTTTCATAGTTGCAGTGCTAGATTGAGTTTATTTTACACTGTAAAAAAAGCAATTACTTCTCCATCATCCTGCCTGATGATGGCTGTCCATTTTCTTCCTAGCAAAGTACTAGTGCAGAGGTGTTACGTGTGTGGAGTCAGTGGTGTCTCTGTGCTCCAAGAAGGGAGTTGATAAGGGGATTTATGTCCTGGAAACCTGGGTTTCATCAATGCATTGCATTATTCACTCCACAACGAGTGAAGTCTGCCAGGGATCGACCTTGGAGGTAGACACATCCATCCCTCCCTTCACTCCCCTGAAATCTCTTAACAGTACTCTTCTAGAAAATGTGAAATTATTCCAATTATTTTGCAATATGTGCAGTTTGTAGAACTTTATGTAAGTGCTTGAAAAATTCAAGTGGTTACATGCATTGATTTTTGAGACACAGCATTATGATTTTTTTTAAGAAGCAAATCTGCAGTGATAGGGAGAGCAATGGAGAGCTGAGCAACCTGGTCTAGTGAAAGGTGTCCCTGCCCATGGCAGGGGGATTGGGACTACAATGTTTTTAAGGTCCTTTCCAACCCGTAGGCCATTCTGTGAATCCATGATACTGTGAACAGGTGGCAAATCTTAGGGAAAAACCCGGCCTCATGACTACAATACCCCTGCAGAATGAGTACAGTAAAATATTACAGAGGCTTACAAGAAGTTGCAGGAAGGGACTGAAGTTGTCCCAGGCCTCCCTACCTTAATCAGTGATTTGTGTCTGGGTTCTGCAAAAGTTTGGATTTTCCTGGATTTATTTTCTGATAACCTCTGCAGATGTGATGTCTGGGACAGTGCTGCTTGGACAACTGTTTATTGCAGCTGATATATTCTCTTCTTGACCTCATGACTTCTATCTAGTGTCTTCAATCACTTGGGAATAACTGATGCCTCAGCTCTCAGTTCCTTCTTAGTTTCACCATCAGCCAGCTTAATGTTCACCTTCCTTCACAGATACAGGAAATGAAGGACTTTTGAGATAACATAAGTGGAGATGAGCAGTATGTTTGGTCTATGGGGAAATAATGTGAACAGAGAAAAATTACAGATAGTAAAAATAGATGTGAGTTTCAGAGTTAGTTCTTAGAATTCTTTTTTCCTCTTTGATTCTAAAGCATATTTAATGGTGTTTCACGGTTTAGTGAAAACTTCCAAAATTTAACTGAGTCATACAGGCTTTCATTCTTTGTGGGATTGGTTGTACAGATAATGCACGCAGCAAATTTGCCATAACCCCTAGGGATATTCATAGTGAGGAATGATGTAGAGGGCTGTCGTCCACCATCAGTTAACTGCTGCAAATGAGTTAATGGCATTTTTTTAGCACCAGTAAAACATTAAAAAGGAAGCACAAATAGTCAGGAAAAAGACGGGTTTAATGAACTAGAAAATCTACATCGTTGTAGAGAGCGATAGGAAACATACAGTGTGCTGGCAGTATTCCAAATTTAATTCAGTTTATGTCCTGGATAACTAGATTTGACTCTTCAGTAATAAAAATGTGTAATGCCAGTTACATAGTCCTCTTCAGCAGAGAAAGGAGCACTGCTTGGGAATGAAAATATTTAAGTCCCAGCAGAGGGCAAGAAGGGGTGCTGTGACTGCTGTCTTTCCATACAGGGGTTATTTATGGCCTCTTTTATGGAATTTGCACCACATCAGAATTTAGATGAGCTCATGTAAGTGTACAATGCACAGTGACTCGGAGCTAAATGGTTATGAAAGACATGACATTTGTGCAGCCAGGGTGCCAGGTTTTAATGACTGAAGAATATGCATGTCTGTGTGAAGAATTATCAGTATAAGATTTTAGTCTACAGTGTGTAGATATTTTTTAGAACATAACAATATCTTTGTAATGAATTAATAAAAAATAATTCTGTTCTTTGTACTTGAGGTATTTATTTCTTTAGGAATTACATACTACACTCATCTTCTTTTTGTGTCCAGGACTTGAATTAAAATAAAAGAAAACTTACAATTTTTGTATTGCATTGGTGGTATTACTAACTTCTTATTTGATCCCTGGGGCTTGGGTTCTTGGGGAGGGGAGAAGGAAGAGTTTTCATTAAGCAGAGCCAGGTGCAGCTGACTGTTGTTTAAGCCAATTTCCTTTACAATAAGTTTGATCATAAATATGTCTGAAATCTGACTTTTGATTGCTATGCTAAAAGTTACATGACATAATAGGATCTCCTGATTAGTTTAATGTGGAAATCAGCAGCTTATTTTGGCTTGACTTGTACTCAATTTGTAAAGTAATAGAGTGAGATTTTGAAAATTAATACATTTTCCTCTTGCTTGATTGTAATGTGAGTGCAGGGAGGAAGTGGTACTTCAGAGAATGTTCAGTTTCTCAGCTTCAATAGTATTTTACTCTTTTTAACACTGTGTAGATAGGTTTTTCTATCATGTTAGAATAACAGGACTACTAAATGATTTATAAATAAAATGCTTGTTTTAGATCCTGAATAATGTTCTGGTGTGGCTCTATATCCAGTTTGGGAAACAAATTAAAGCATAACATGCCAGAAGTTGTTCAAGTCTTCCTGAAATAACTTTTTCCTTATTTGTCTTGTTTCATGCAGGCTTTTCTTCACCGAATGATCCAATGTGCTGCAGCCAAAGTGGATAAAAATGTCACAGAAGAAACAGTTAAGGTTAGTCTCCTAATTGCATTTTTCTTCTGTTTTGTATCTGATGTTTCACTTATGTATGTTTTATTCTTTTGCAGATGTTGTTTTCAAATATTGAAGATATTCTTGCAGTTCACAAAAACTTCCTGTCCCTTGTGGAAGATTGTTTACAGCCAGAACCTAATGCACAGCATGAAGTTGGAACCTGCTTTCTGAATTATGTATGCTGTCTTTTATTTGAGCCTTTTTCCACGTCTTTATTTTTTGCCTTTATTAATTACTGTTATGATGATAAGTCTACATAGTCATATGTAGAATGAAGCCTATTTATGACTTGATTGCTTAATGAAGACTACTTTGAAGTTCATATCTTGGTTACTGTTATGTCCAAAAAAAAAAAAAAGAAGAAAAAAAGAAAAAAAAGGAAATGGGAAAAGAGTGAAGAACAAACATATTAAATTACACTTTTGTTGTTTCATCATTTTTATATTCACCAAATTAGCTCAGGCTGACAAACTGAGCCCTGCAACTTGTGCCTGTGCGTTAGACAGAGGTACAAGGTTGCATGCAACAACAAAATTAATACTAGCTTTTTATTCCCCCTTAGTGCTATGCAAAAGTGTGGATATTTAGTAAAGAATTGTATATACTGGATAAAACACCTCCATGATTCTGGATTGTGAAGGTATTTTATTTCCAACAACTGCAGTACCTCCACAAGTGTGTTTGTATATCCTGTAGTAATTGGTTTCTAGGAGTATTATTTTTCCTGTTGGAGCAAAACAAGGATGTTACTGTTACAGAGCTTTGCAAAATGAGGACAAATTAGTTTACTTTCAGTTGTAGACCTAACAAAAACTCTAGGTTTCATTGCTATGACTCTCTAGTTGGAGTCCCATTTGCTTGTAAAGTCTTCAATTATTCATTGTGGCAGGAGAAATCTATTAATGGTTAGTGGAAACAATTTACAGAAGTTGAGTAACATCAGTTTTTAAGTCTACAGAAAAATGGATCGTATTTGAAAACAAGTGTAGCAGACAAATTGGGTAATAATGTCAACAAACTAGCCACTCATTTTGCATTTTCTTAATGTATGTTTTTACCTTGTGTGTTTTTGGTAGTTCAAGCTCTGAAATATTTCAGCAAAATCTTCATCAAAGACAAATGTGAGGTCTTGCATCTGGGAAAACATAATCCAGGAGTGCAACACAGGCTGGGATCTACCTAGCTGGGGATCAGCTCTCTGGAAAGGGACCTCAGTGTCCTGGTGGACCACCATCTCAATATGAGTGAAGAGTCTGCTGCTGTGACAAAAAAACATAAAGCCAAGAGCACGCTGGGTTGCATCAGCAAGGGCAGAACAAGCAGAGATAAATAAGTCATTATCATTGTCTGCTCAGTGCTTGTTAGGCCACAGCTGGAATTCTGTGTTCAGTTGTGGTCCCTGCTATACAAAAGAGTTGTGGACAGTCTGGACAGAGTTAAGAGAAGAAGCCACAAAGGTGATCATGGGAAGTGTTCTATGCCTGAGAGAACTGGGTTGGTTCAGACCTGAGAAAAGAATGCTTAAATGAGACTTTATCACTGTGTTCCAGTATTTAAAGAGTGGCTACAAGGATGGAGACTCTCATTTTACACAATCACATGGATAATATGAGGGGTAATGGGTACAAGTTTCTCCTGGGGAAATTCCAGTTGGACACCAGAAAAGAATTTTTCACAGTGAGAACAATCAGCCATTGGATTAATCTCCCCAGGGAAGTGGTGGATTCATCAACCTTGGGCACATTTAAGATTCCACTGGACAGGGTTCCGGGCCATCTTGTCTAGACCATGCTTTTGCCAAGAAAGGTTGGACCAGATGGTCCTTGAGGTCCTTTTCAACCTTGTTTTCTATGAATCTGTGTTTGAAATTCTCAAGTGGTGCTTCCAGACTGTTCATAATTTGGGGCTAGACCTCAAGTAATAAATGAAGAAGAGCTGACTTTCTAAAATGAAGGCTATGTTAGCTATGCAGCTTTGCAAAATGTTCATTCCATGTTTTATTAATTAAAAAAAATCAAAATGACAAGTGAAAAACAATGTCTCTTTTTGTTTCTGCAGAAAGAGAAATTCCGTATCTATGATGAATACTGCAGTAACCATGAGAAGGCACAGAAAGTTCTTCTTGACCTGAACAAAATCAGAACAGTGCGGGCGTTTCTTTTGGTAAATAAACTTTGAACTGGTGTTCTAACTTCATATTATTTGATGGGCCAATGAATTGTTAGCACTGTCACCTCCACCATGTAACAAGTACAAGTGCATCTGCAAGTGGTTAGCAGCAGTTTTATCTGGGGTTGGTGTTTCCAGAGGAAGGGGGTGGTTAAATCATATTTTCACTGCTGTGTGTGGATCTGTGGATAATACAGCATTAGGCAGTGTGCCTTGAACATGCTGGCCAGGAGACAGGTGTGAAGCTCTAGAAAAGACAAAGAATAGGATAAAATGGATGAGGAGGGATAGGGAAAAGAATTACAGAAAGGAACTGAAGAACTCAGCAGAACTTCTGAAGGGGAGGTCCATGTTTTGGTACCGTAGCCAGCACTGTTGCAGACAGAAAAATCTTTTGTTATGGATCACAGAGTAGCCATTCTAATCTTAGACACTGACTTAATCTAAGGTTGAAAGAAACAGCTCTACAAGTAGTCTTTCACTTTTTAAGACAAGTAAGAAGGGGTTTGAAAATGTAAAGTGTGATAGTCCTCATGGTTTTTCAACAGCAAAACCAGTTTCCATGTAATATTGTGTTTGCTGATAGTTGACTTTGGTTGTTAAAAAGATTCAGTGTGGAATGATTTTTGTATTTCCTCCATGGTGTCCTGTGGTGAAAAGGTCAGCTTTGAAATGTGTAGCCTACTACATTGGAACTTAAATACCTGAGGAGGTGTCCTTGGATATGCTATCAGATTTTTGAGCAATCAGATTCGATCATTGTTTTTTGGGACTGGAGAGCAAATGACCCTATCAGCAAAGCATCATAGATGTGTTTGATAAAAAAATATTCTGTCAATGCTGACAGTATCATAAGTCTTATTTAATTTTATTAATTAATTTTAGGATTCAGTAAGATTTCTCTACTGCTGTTGACAGAGTTCTTGGTGAATTCCTATTGCAGCTCACTGATGCTTTGAAAGATACCAGATCTGACTCCCCAGCTGCACTTACTTACAGCCGAATTAATGAGCAGTGTGGGAATTCCCTTATTGTGGGAGATACTGTGTGACATGAGGCACCATCTGCCTTTTTGCTAAGAGTCTCATACAGAAATAGCTATTCACAGTTAAAAACTGCTTCAGAGTTGTCCTATTTTTCCTCGGTGGTTGACACAGTATCCTTTACCTTGCCCCAGACTGGGGAGCTTCATACACGTTCTTGCATTGGGAGCAGCATAGCCAGACTCATGACGAAAGGGTGAACGCTGACTACAGAGGCAAAAAGCAAAATACTCTTTAGAAAGATTGCGAAGGGCTTGTTTTACGACAAAGGAAGCCAAGTGTGCCATTATGGCAGGTCATGATGTGTCAGTGTTACACGCTCCGAGGCATGTGCAGAGGGCTTTCTCATCTGGTTTGGGTTCCTCATAGATTTGGGGCATGTCTGTAGGATTAAGCGGCAGCAGTCTAACCAAGAGAGCACAACATCTGACTGTATGATTTGAAAGCACAGCCAAAGCCTTCTAGGCACACCAAAGGTTCAGGTCATTAGAGTTGTGGTTATCTATAAATAACTGGAAGCTGAAACCAGAACTCTTGAGCCTTTGAGTATAGGGGCAGTTGTTATAACAACTATAGTCTGCATTGCCATTATCTTACTTGGTCTTTATCTGTAAAGTTTCTGTGTTGGCAGGTTAAGTGAAATCCTTCAGCATAAAGCATCCTTTAGGGTAAGGCAGAAGCTGGTTAAGCAGAGACTTAAGGGTGGGTGTGGAGATCCCCATAGGGATCCTGGTTTTAGGATATGTGTGTTGGGTGGCCACCCAGTTGTGCAGCCTCTGTTCCATCAACAGTGTGTCTGCATCCAGATCTGTGGCCTGTGTAGACATCTCATCTGGCTGTCTTAAACTGCTTTTGTTTAGTGTCCTCAGTTTAGACAACTTGTTATTTGAAGCTGAGATTATCTTATACCATTGCATCACAATTCCTTCTGATCTCTCCATAAAATAATCGTCATCATTACTTCAGGTCTTTATGTACTTAGACTTTAATTGCTGCAATTCCAAATATTTGCTGTGATGTCCTTTGCATGTTTTCTTATCCCCAAAAGACCTTATTCTTTTCTTTATCTCAGCTACTTTTATTGGGTAATTCCACCCAATGTTTAATTTACTCTCTGCTTCCATAATCAGATGTCTTGTTGAAACTTTTTAATAGCCTTTTGCCCATGACATCAGGATATTTTATTCATTGCACATGAAATTTAAATATAGTAGCATGAAAACAGAACATGCTTTTTTCGAGGTATATATTAGGATGGCCATGTTCAAACATTCAAATCATTTTTGATGCTACTTAATACTGCAAACACTTTTTAGAAACAACAACAGCTATGGTGGTCACCATGAAGTATTTTTATTTTTGTTTATTGACATCTGAAAGCATATTCTGAACATTTTATTTACTGTCTTTTAGTTTCAAACTTTAGGAAAAATTCCTTCTCTTCATCAGACTGCATGAAGAAGGTGTTTAGGCGAGAAGCCTGCATTCTGCCTTTGTGACTTCCTTGTCATGTGTCACATGTTCAGCCTGTACATGTGTTCAAGCCTGTACTTTTGACAGTCCTGCAAACCTCCCTCTCTCTCTCTCTCTATATATATATATACACATGTATATATATGTTTACACAGTTTATGTCTACTTTAGCCAAACACTGCAGTATACCTATGGCCTTGTCTTTATTTCTGATAATTTTCTTGGGATTTTTCAATAATTTGTGAACCTGTTCCCACTGCAGAATTGCATGCTCCTTGGAGGACGCAAGAACACAGATGTGCCCCTGGAGGGATATCTAGTGACACCAATACAGAGAATATGCAAGTATCCCCTTCTTTTGAAGGTACTTACCAGATTTTTATTGAGGACTTTAAACTTCCTACATAAAACTGGTTGCTAAGCATGTTTCTGAACTCCAAGAACAATCTTTCTACACAGTGAATTATCTCTTTATTAAGATATTGGACCCAGCCTTGCTCTCATTAAAGCTGATGGCAAGCCTTCTGACATCAGTATTAAAAGAGGAGCTTGGCCGGATCAAGATGATTAGCTCTATTCTTCTTGTAGTTGTAAGGTTGCTTCTCCATTGCTGGACAGAAGTGAGCCATTTGGGAGAGTTTAATGAGTCCAGTTTCAGCTGGGTTGAATCATGCCCTTGCTTAAAATGCTTGGGATAGCAGAGTTTGTTGATGTACTTTGATGATGCTAATTTACCATCAACAAATGGAAAAGGAAAAATATTAATGGATTTTTTCATAAGAAAAAAAGAGTAACAGTAAGGTGCTGTAAATGGTTTTATGTACAACTATATGTTTATTCTCATCATATTGTGACAGCTTAATGAAAAATGTTAATGTGGTGATAAACATTAGATATTAAAACCTCTAAATTTGTAATTTACCATGTTAGGAAATAAAATACAAGAAAGTAAGTATTTTAGGCAAATCATTGCTTAACCAATTAAGATCTTGTATTGCTCATTATTCCAAACTCTGGGAGAAAAACCAGAGTATATTCTACTCTAAAAGCTACCTGAACAATGCTTATCGGGCAGTATTTTTCACAATGCATGTATGAGTTTTGATCTTCAAGATTGTCAGTTGTGAGGCATATGACATAAAAAAATAAAAAAACCAGTTTAAAATAAAAGTTTTTAAAACAAAATAAAAATATAATCTTTACAATGAGATGCGAGTCATTCCAGATAGCTGTGGCTTTACAGTTCCCTTGGTCTATTTTGAAATTATTTTTCTATTCTATTTTTGAAAAGCATACAGATAAAACAGGGGGAAATGACTAATGAATTACTCTAGAGCAATGAAACGAAGATACTAAGAAAATTTAAATACAGGGTGTGGTGGCAGCAGGGTTAGGACTTTGCTGAAGGCTGGTCTTAGTCAGCCCAGCTGTAAATGGCAAGTTGGTAGTTTGAGATGGGAAATCTCAAAACAGTGCTGATGACTCCACTTCTATTTATCAGCATGGCTGCCAGTACCCTCTGAAATCAATGAGTCACCTAAGCTATTGTTCAGTGCTTTACTGCATTGCATGAGGTTAAACAATAATGTGGAGCTAAAGGAATGTGTTTTCTGCCCTGAGTTGCAGGAAAGGCAGGTGTTAATTTGGACATGAGCAAACTACTGTTTTATTAAGCAGAATTGTTATTCTTGCTCTTGAACAATTGTATCCTGCAGAATATAAAAAAACCAAACAAACCCAAACCCCAAAGCTCAACATGAAGAAACATTGTTGGGTGAGAAAGTAGCTGAAATGAAAACTTCTTCCTAAATCATAATGATTATTTATTGTTAGTAATTAGTTACTCTTGAGTTATTGTGTCCTCCTAGGACACAATTTTACAAGGGTTACTACTTATCTGCTTAGTAAAAGAGAAGACTGGCTACTTTATTTTCGTATACTAGTTTGGTTTAGGTCTCCTGTAGTGGACCTCTAGAGATCAAAGACTGGTTTCTTTTTTTTCCTTTATTTCTTTTCTTTTTTTGCCCTTTTTCTGTGTCTAAATAGGAATTGCTGAAGCGGACTCCAAGGAAGCACAGTGACTATGCGGCCCTAATGGAAGCTCTCC
This sequence comes from Acrocephalus scirpaceus scirpaceus, assembly GCA_910950805.1. NCBI lineage: Eukaryota > Metazoa > Chordata > Aves > Passeriformes > Sylviidae > Acrocephalus > Acrocephalus scirpaceus. The sequence continues at coordinate 92,163,231 of OU383773.1, forward strand.
AGGCCATGAAAGCTGTCTGTTCCAACATAAATGAGGCCAAGAGACAAATGGAAAAATTAGAATTTCTGGAAGAATGGCAGTCTCATGTTGAAGGATGGGAGGTACTGTCATTACTGTCATAAGATTTGTTGCTTTCTATGTTGAGGAGGGAGTAACAGTTTTCAACAAGCATGGGTTGCACTGTTTTTGTGATCCTGAGGTTCTGTCAAATCCACAGTTCTGTGAAATCACAGCTTTTGAGATCTACTCTGTAAATTAAGTTGTCCATGACTGAGCAATGCTGTATAAAATAACAGACTTCAAGGAAGGATAGTTATTTAGCATTTGTATTGACATGTATCTGTGCACACAGGCACATCTATAAATCCTAATTTAAATGCTGATTTTATTTTACTGCTGTCTATGCTGGCCTAGCAGCACTTTGTCTGGTTGAAAAAAATTTGCTTATTGTTTATTGGTTAAACATTGAGTCGATACGTTTTTGTCAGCTTGTTGGCAGTCTCTTAATATTGGATGAGCTAAACTAATTTAAACATATTCAATGGAATCTGTGTGAGATTTGTTGGGATTTTTAACGGTTTTGCAAATGGAAGAACTTTAGTGCTCCAACCAAGTCTTGTAAAGTAACCAAAGATCTGGTTCTGAGTTAAAATTTTAAGTAGTAGCCAGAGGAGCCACACTTTCTCCAAGAAAACAACAAGATCAAGTAGTTGTAGCACCAAAATCTTCCTTTTGAATTATTCTGAGCACTATAATTAGTTCATCTGGAAAGACAATTGCAGATAAGAGTGTATCTTTAAATTGCCTTGGGTGTTTTTTATTGACATGCCTGAGCTGACTGCACTGGGGTGGAAGGCAAACACAAGTGAAGTTTCAATGAAGGAAATATAAAGCAAACAGTGTAACCATATTCAAAACCGACTAAAACCCAAAAAACCACAGGTTTTTTTAAGATGCAGATTTCAACATGGAACTAGTCCATTGCTTTTTTGAATACTTTGCTCGAATATGCTACTTCTCTTCTTGAGAAACCTGCTTAAGAGCTGGAGAAAGAGGTTTTATCTCTTGAAGCTTTGTAGAACGCTTGCAGACTGGGAGATGTAGCAAGAAAAGTGTGTTTGTTGCATGTTAGAATGGTACTGAAAGATATCAGTGTATAGAGTGGGAAGTATGGTGCCAAGGAAAGAAAGAGTTAGGGATGTGGATGGGACACTGATGGGACACTGAAGCAAAGAAAGGCTCAAGACAAACTTGTCTGAACTTTAACTGAGAGTTCCCCATGAAGTCTGACAAATAACAATTAGAATGTTGACTAGAATAAACAACTTTTAAGTAGATATTTGTAGAAATAGGTAAAAAAGCAGAAATAAGAAATAGTTTCTACACAGCTCTGTTCCCTCCCTCCACATCCTGATTTTACTGTACCTGCTGTTTCCTGAACTTTACTGTGCTTGAGGATGTGCTCTGGTTCTGCAGTAGTGGATTTAGCCCTGTCATCCAGAAGGATTTAGCAGAATAAGCCACTATCTGAAAGGAGCATAGATCTGAACAAAGACCCCCCTAAATACTACCCATGACACCACATAATTATTTCCTGTGTGCTCCATGTAAAATCTCCTGATCAGTGGACTTTTTCAAACCTTTGGTTTGTTGTTAATTGAGTAGGGTAAGAAGAGTTGGTTCATTCTAAATGCGAATTAAGCGACTAATTTTACTTTAATCAAAATTCGTCATGTTTGTTCAGTGCATTGTGTGATTTGAAATGTTTAACTTCAGGTATTTTTTTCCTTGTGTAGCAGCATTTTCAGGAACTGCTTTTCCATTTCTGGCAAATTGTCTCATTCTGGAGCTCAGTGCACTGTAACGTTTTGGTACAGGATGGTCACTATGAAATACCACTAAAACTCACTGTGCATCACGTGAAGGAGTTTTAGCAAAGTGATAAATTTAGAAAAGTGATATAATTGCTGGTCCATATTCAGGAAAAACTTTCTGCACTTTTTTTTGTAACCCACTATCTGAAATAAAATAAAATAAAATAATTTTTAAAGGCCATTGTACTGTTTGTAGGATTTTGAAAAAGAAAAGACTGATATAAAGTAAAATTCTAAATGTTTGAATTTTGAGAGGAGGTCTAGTTGACATTGCTTAACAGCTGCTTCTTTAGATTAGGTGAAAATGTGTTTCTTCTTGTAATTAGCTTGAAGTTGCTGGCATCCACAGTAATTTGGGAAGGTTAGTGTATCTAAATATTTAAATGCATTGGAAATGTTTGTGTGATAACCTCATAATAGAAGCAATAGCAAGTTAAGTGCTGAGTATGGCAAGGAAATTTTCTAAATAATCCTTATTGCCTATCACCACTTTATTCCTTCTATTATTTTTAACTTTTCAATTAAATTTTCTACTGCACTACAGTGATTAAAATTCTTCTACTTGCTTCCAATGTCTGAGTCATAGATATTTGTCAAATCCTTCTTAATGAACAGACTCAAGTATAAAGTTACATTATTAACTCAATGCATTATTAGTCATATAAGTTGTTTAAGAACTTACTGTTCTCAACCCCCTATCCCTGAACAGGGAATCCACTTTCCTGCATTAAGTTTCTTCTGAATTCTTGGTGAAACATCCTGTAGGAAATGTGGTTGCTTTTGGAAATGTGTTAATGAGCAAAGGTTGCCATAAGGAAGGGATGATAACAATGTGGACATAAGCATTTGAAACAGACTTATTCTCCCTGTCCTCAGAATTGTATTCTCTACTCTGTAACAAAATAATTTCCTACCAACCTTGGTGGGTTTGTTTTGGTTTGGTTTTTTTTTTGTTCACCTCCCTTCTTCCTAGATTTCATTTTAGGATTTCACCTGTGCTTGAACTCTGAAAGAGTGCCATTGTCTTAATATAGGACGCTTCCAGTAGAGTGATGTGGTGCTTATTGTATTTTAGCTGATTGGGTTTGATATCATATGGCAACCACAGGGTGCACAATCTGGCAAAATTGCCTTAATTTTAATATGTGCATCTTTTTCAGACCTATACTAGTTAGTCCTTGAAATGGTGAGAATTCCAGAGGGTGTGTATGAGCTAACAGTATTTTGAAGGATTCCCATCAACAACTACAAAAAAAAAAGTTCCTGAATGCAATGTTTGAGAGTGGATTTAATTAAATAAACATCTGGTTTTCTGCAATGCTGAAAATAAAGAGGCAAACTTGTTGGAGATTTCCTTCCAGAAGGAAATGCTTAGCACATTGCTTGGCCCCAACTAGAAGGAAAGGGAAAAAAATAAAGACTATTTTTAGAATCTGATCAAAGCATGACTTGAATTCCTATACTTAAGTGTCATAAAATGAAGCTTGTGTTTATTATGATAAAAATACAGATTCATGGAAAAATGGAACATCTGTTTCAAGAAAGATGATTTTGAATATAATGACTTTCTCACTTAATTTCCCAAGTGGTTAAATTTATTGTCCTGAATTCAGAACTTGTGTAGGTGGCTGTCTCAGTTGGAGAATGGCTCAGCAGCTGAAGGAGTCTTTCAGTAAAATTTGCGGGGATGTTTCAGTGAGAGAAGAAAAGACAAAATTGTTGCATTTGTTGTGAGCTGGAAGCTGAACAACCCAATCTGAGTCATAGGCCAACTTAGTGACAGTAGCATGGGGTATTCTGTTCCTTTCTCTTCCAACATATCATCAAGTAATATTTTACCCAAGATTTCGGTCTTAAACTCTGGAATTTCTAGCCCTTTCAGGTTTTATTTGTTCCCTATGTCCATGTGCAAGTACAGAAGAGTAAGTTAGCATTAGTCTGTATTTTCTGACTTTTATTACTATTAGCCTGCTTGCCACTGACTCAGTCTGTCAAGTCTGTACTTGACAGAAATTTGCCCAGAATATACAGATAGGTACCTTTTTTTTTTGTAATAAAAAATACCAATGCTGCTTTTCATCTCAAGGTAATAAAAGTAATTTTTAATCTCAAAAGGGGATATTTAATGAAATGAGGATGAGGGAGGTTTTGTTTTGAATTTCTTGCATGTAGTCTCTCTCCTTCCAGTGTTTTTATTTTTCGATACGGTCATGGTAGCCCGAATTTCAGACCTCTCACCTGAACTGTTCCCTTAGTTAGAATCATAGGTGTCTTACTGACAGCCAAAGGTTATCAGAAGCCAGTTATACCTAAATAGCCTGCAGGCTCCAAGATTTTATGGGCTTTTAATTTCCATACCAGCTATCCCCAAAAGGCACAGAGTATTTGGTCAGGGTTCTACTCACAGAAGAGAATTGCAGTACAGTCTTTACTGACCTAATAGGACAGATGGAGGCAAAACTATTCTCGATTCACAGTATAAGCCTGCTTTGCAAGTTGTTTTTCCTCCAGCTGAATCATTTATATGATTTGTTGCAAGATGATTAAAACAGGTTTTTTTCTACAATACATGGCATTTTCAAATTGACAGATTACAAAAATGCTGGTTTCACTGAAAATATTTCTACTTGCAGGAACTTTAAAAATATAGAGTAGCATGAATAGCATAGTAGTAGTGATTTTACTTTTAGGTTGAGAGACTCTGTCATCTCCTCTTAAAAGCACTGAGTTTAAATGTCCGTGAAAACTTTGAAATAGCAAATTGTTTTTCAAGCTCAAGTTGCTCATATTGGAAATTCCTGTGGTAGTGTCAGTGCAAACACCTAATGAAAACATGTTTGTGTCAGAAGGTTTTGGTAATACTTGTTCCAAAAATATTGTAGGTACTGTAGTTTCAGTTTTCTTTTCGGCAGAAAGTCTTACCTGCTTCTGGGATGAGGGTGACCTCATATGTTAGTGCAGCCTTGACCCTACTCTCATGAGAGGGACAGCTTGGAGCTGGATAAATGAATTGTCCTACTGAGCTGCATATCCACTGTGGCTTGGTGTTCCTGCTGAGAACCCATGGGAGGTTTTAAGGTGTAGCTCCATCTTTCATGAAAACTTGTTATGCTTGTCAGCCCTTTGAATTGCATGGTAGATATGGCAGTGCTTGTGTGTGCTCTCTGTGTCATCCTTCCTCAGGCATGTTTTTCATCTCTAAGGGATGTGGTGGAGAGCAGTGCTCACTCCAGATGCAGAAGCAGCAGTGCTTTCATGTAATATGCCCTTCCATTTTTCTCCATTTCAGCTCCGTGCCTACCCAAAGTCTAGGAACAGGCAAATCCTAAGTATTACATAGGCAGGGGAGTGACAAGGGTTTTTTCTGCACTAACAGCATTATGTAGCACAAGATGTGACTTCTGATCCTGTTTTCTTATTCCCTTGGACTTCAGCAAATGACACAACACTAACAAAATTCACCAACCTGCTATCACACCAGCATGGGTTGTGATCTTGTCAGAAGGTATCTGAGAAGCGACACTAATACTTGTTCAGTCTTTGGATGAAATGTCTCTGAGAGGAAAAAAGTATCTCTAGAACCTTGTTTTCATCACCTAGCAGTATATTTTAGAAAGGGAAGAAAATTAGGACGATAACATTAGCAAAGGGTAGTGCAGTGAGACTGATAACCCACCGCCATACTGTCACACTGAACTTGAATCATGAATGAGGCAATTGTAAATAAGTAAGGTAGCCTGAATTATGTATACTTAAAATATGTATTAAATGCATTATTTTATGACATGATGCTGGCACAGTAGCAGATCTTGTTAGGACTGCTGGGAAAAGGTTGTGTTTCTATACTGAAAATGAAATTCTTCAATGAGAAAAGACAATTTTTTTTAATAGAATCCTTTCTTTGAAAAAAATCCCATCCTTTTTTAGAAAGCTGAAACTTCTTGTACAATTCTGAAGCCTTAAGCTGATATTTTTTGGCTTCCTCACAAAAACCTGCTATTTCTCTGCAAAGTTGAAGTTTTGTATAAAAACAAACCAAGACCCTTTAGAAAGTATCCAACCTTTTAAAATGCAAGTTGTTTGTAAGTACTATTCCAGCAAATTTGAAACACAGAAGAAGATATTGTTTACTCTTTAATACACAAAAGCAATGAAATGGAATGGAAAAAAGTGACCTGTTTTTCTGTAATTAGGGTCAACAAGCATTACACGCAGCCCTAATTTATGCCTAATTTATATTACTGATTGTGCATTTAAAATGTTTCAGTGTTTGATTTTGAATAAAACTGTAAAATTAGCATGCTGGTACTGATGCTGTTGTAGGAAGGGAAATATGCTGTAGTGGCTAGAGGTGACATTAATCTTTGGCTTGTTTGACCACTTGATCCTGAATGGAAGCAGGAGTGGCTAGTTAATACAGATCCTGAAGTGGCTTTGCTTAGAGATCTGGATTGTGTTCCAATGTGATGGTTGTGCAATCTCAGATCTGTAAACAGACTGCATTCTCCTTAGGACAGCCTGAGCTATTGCTCAATATTCACAGCTGTGACATACAAAGGATGAACAGTAGGATGAAGAACTGTGAGAGCAGAATGCATGATCCCTTCTTGGCTCATAATTGAATCCATTTTTCTGTGGACTACTGTGGTTAGATCAAGAAGAGGAAGTAACTGCAGCTATCACATGCCTAAACCATTCAGAACATGTGTAGATGACAGGAGAGTCCTGGCTTTTGCATGTTTTTCAAGCTGACTTTGGCTCCCTCAAGTCAGGAAACTCTTCAAACTCCTGGGTGTATGCTTGATGCAGCCAATACAATAGATAATATAATTATCAATAGGATTGTAGGTCTGGATGGATATGCACATGGACAGCAGCTCTGTCCCACAGGACCATGATTTTTAAGAATAGTGAAATGCACTTCAGAATTCAAGGTAGGCTTCCCTGAGAGGTAAATTTCTCTTTACAAGAAATAGAAGTGCCATGAATTTTTCATATAATTTTTTTTGAAAATATTTTCCTTTGTTAAAGTTGATTCTATTTTATTAACTTTTATGAAAATTCCTGACACCTTTACACATGAATGATCTGTCTTGAAGCAAAAATGAGGCATGGGAAGTTTCATCCCAAACATCTAAACCTTACCAAAATTCTGATGTCTTTGGAATAGCTTAAGAGGAAGTATACTAGACAGTCCTGGCTGCACGTGCCACTCTTAGCTTTGCCCAAGGTTTATATCTTGCTGTTTTTCAATTTTTGTTTTTGTGCTTAGCCTAATCTAGTGTAGAAGTATCTACCATTAGTGATGTTCAAGTCCCAGGCTGGTTCAGCTTCCGATTTCATCATGGCATAGATTATGTCTTGTAAAGTCCCATTTTCAGACATTTCTGAATAAAGTTGCTGAGCGTAGGAGTTACTGGATAAGGTTGGCCTGATTTTCAGGAGAGGTCTTTGCACAAAAGTAATATAATTTGGAAACTTTTTGTGATTAAACAGTATCTATTCACAAAGCTGGTGTTAAGCATCATTATAGATTATTACATAATTACAATGCAGTAAATTACCATGACTTGTTTTTTCAGTCTTTCCAGAGAATCGTTATACTTGTGAGTTTGTGTAAGAAACTTTCCTTAGTTGATGCAAAGTACTTCAGTTCTCACTTAAAAGTAATCTCTTTCCACTCAATTTTAGGGGTCCAACATCACAGACACGTGTACAGAGATGCTGCGAAGTGGACTACTACTGAAAATTTCAGCAGGAAATATCCAAGAGAGGATTTTTTTTCTTTTTGATAACCTTCTGGTCTACTGCAAAAAAAAGCACAGGTAAATTATTACTTTGAAAAATAATGTGTTTTTCTCACATTAGAGCTAATCATGAGTATGCTGTTCCATAAGAAGCATTTTTAAAAAGAAACTTATCAAGCAAAGAGAAATGTATTAATTCAAGCAACTGGAAAAAATTTATATGTATGCAGAATCCTAGTGGTGAAGTATGGGAAAAAGGATCTGTTTTGTCAGCCTTCCAAAGCAAGTATGTGATGGCTTCAATCTCATCTAGGAAGTGTAAAGAGTCTGAATTTTTAGTTCAACCAGATTAGAATTGTAGCTTTTGCAATAAAATGCCTTGTATTTGTAATCAGAGAAAACAGCCAGAAAGCTGCTTGCTGCATTCCAAAGAGCAATTCCTTAGTTCAGCAAAGAGCTTCTTATCCCTCTTGATCCTCAAGTTTGTCTCTTTAATCCAGTTGTTTTAGAGTAGCCACTAAGTACATATTACTAGGCAGATATTTGATAGATTTCTGGATACATCTTATTTTAAAAATTTTTGGTATTTATTGTAGTTTATTGCCCAGCAATTACAAATAAGTTGCTGGTTACATAGTATCTTTTCAGTTGTCCTCCACAAAGTTGCATATTTTTGTAGCTGTATTATCGCTAAAATGCACTATCAGATGAAAATCTCAAAATGCATGAAAGGTTGTCTGTGGTTTCTGTAGTTCTGAACAGCTATGTCCTTCATGGTGGCACCTCTGCAGATATAGGAGTAACTCAATTTAGAATATAATTTCAAAGTTTAAGATGGGAAATTAATTTATTATTTCCAGCAAGATACTTTAAGTATTAATTGGCAAGTATGTAAAGTGAGAAATTGTATTTTGGTAATTTAGCAAAAATTTCCTTGCCTTTATGGTATGAGATATTTTATATAATTTTTAACCATCCTTTTGTGGCAGAGTTGTGTAAATGTGGAATGTCATATTTGAGTTTACAGTTTTAAAACTAAGTAGAGCTATTGGATTTACTCACTTTGGAAAGAAAAAAACCATATATTTCTGAAACTTTATGCTTTATGCTAGTTTTGCTTTCTTTGTATTTTTAATGTATTACTCAAATTTTGAATAATAAATTTTTGGTGTAGTAGAGTTACTCTTAACACAGTAATGAAGTAATGATTGAGAGGCAGGTAATCTTCTGAAAATTAATACTTTTTTGGAGTGAATGAAGGAGATGCTTAATTCTTAGGAACTGACCTTTGTTTTCATACAGTATTAATTATCATCATAGGCAAAAATGGGTAGACAATAATCCCTGGCTTATCTGAGGTGTGAAAAGCTGTCTAGAACTGGGGTTCTCCAAAGGCATTGGCTTCTCTGGGAAGAGCTACAGCAATGCAAAGTGCTTTGGAATATATTGCAGTGAAACTGCCACAAAACTTCAGCAATCCTTAATTACAATTCTTTGTTAACCCTTAGGTTAGGAAGGAAAAATGTTGTCTTCATTCTTCCCTACATAAATCCCATTTATGATGCTAATGTACAAAGGTCAAGATTTGTATCCAAACATGTTCTCATTTAATTTTTTTTCAGTCACTTTATCCCCATGCTGAATTTCTGGACTAATATAGGTAGACCACATCAGTTAGGAGGAAAGGCTCTCCTTTTTTTTGTCTTTGATGGCAGACAAGAACATATAGGTGCAAAGTGTTGGACAGAGCTTTTATAGAGTGAGACTTTCCCAATGAACTCCCATTCAGGCAGGAATTTGCAGCTTACTCTTGCCAGCTGTAGCATCTTTGCATTTTCACTGGCAGTGTCCCATTCAGCAGCTGTTTCCACAGTTCAGTGGCACAGGTGTAAAGCTATTGTGATCCTCACAGCAGTCTCGAAATGCTGCATGTACAGTGTAGCAGTGTGGAAACATAGAAGAAGGGAGTGGACAACGTGCTTGTCTGCTCTTTCTTTTTTCAGGAGATTGAAGAACAGCAAAGCATCCACAGATGGCCACCGTTACCTTTTCCGGGGAAGAATAAACACAGAAGTTATGGAAGTAGAGAACGTAGATGATGGAACAGGTGAGTATATTTGTATAGCTCATTTACAGAGCTGTCTTTTGAGTTGGTGAAATGAAATGCAACTTCATCCTTTGAGACTGGAGGATGCTCCTTATATTTAGAAAGAAAGAGGAAGATGCTGCTTTAAAAGCACTATTTATTAATATCAAAATTCTGCTCCTGTGACACATCTTTGCTTTCCTCCATTATTATCTGGGCAGCCATATACTATTTTATGATTATGTGAACAGAGTAATAAAATAATGTGACATTTATTGCTCAACTGAAATTACATATTTAACTTCACTTTACAGCATTCCAGCACTCCTAAAGAACTTATCCCTAGGTACATGGTATATTTATAACAGCCAGTGGAAAATCTACCTCTGTTGGGATGAAACACTATAAATGCTGAAATTGTAAGATAAGGGAGGTTTTTAAAAAGTATCTTTAGGGATATAAGCCATAAGATTACTTGAAATTTTCGTGGCATATATTAGTAAAGTGAAAACTCAAAAGTATTCCTAGACATGTCAATTTTTGCTTTAGAAACTTGAGTTTAACCTTTGAGATTAACAATAATTACTTTTTCTTGCAATTAAAATATTTTGGGCTTTCTTAATGTAAAGTTAAAAAAAAGCTGTATGTGAAACTTGCAGTGGCATTGCAAATATGTAAGTCTGGAGGGAATTTCTCTGAGTTATATATTGCTTCTCCTGATATTTTAAAATAGTGCTAGGTTTGTCCTTTATTATGTACTCCAAGCATTTCTCAATGTAATTTTGTTCTAAAATTGAGCATTAATAACAATGATTTTACTTCTAAGTAAGCTCAAAAAGAATTCAATATTCCTTTAAAATTAAGATTTTTTTCCTGTTCTTCAGCTCCTTGTGTTCAAAATAGTTTGCTCACTTCTTGTTTTACAGAGTAGATAGTAGAATTGACTTGGAGAACATATTGACTATTGTTCTTATTGCAGCAAAATATTGTTCTTACTGCAACAAAATAAGTCTTATTGGAAGACTGTTGTCTCTTTCCTCCATCTCGTATTTTAAATTCTTTCAACCTTTTTCATGTGTTGTGTTTTTATTTTTTCTTATTTTATTCTTATTTATTTTCTTTGGATTTTGTTTTTTGATCAGTTTACTTCCATCTTTTATCATTCACATTCAATTTTATAAATAAATTACATTAATAAATGCTTGGAATTCATAACTGAAGTGTCTAGAGCTGAAATTTTACTGGTGCCAGAATAATTACTTTAGTGCTGCAACGTGGGATGTCTGCTACTAATCCCAGGATTGTTTGGCTTTTCTGAGGGCATTATTTTTTAGTCTTTTCATTTGTGTTCAAGAATACCAGAGCAGAGCGTTTTGTACAGTACTGGTGCCTATCCCATTATATTTCATACTGTATTAATGTCTGAGAGTAGGACTGATAATTACTTTCTTTTCTGTACTGAGTATTATCTTACCATTTCTACAATTTGTTAAGCATTCAGAATTCATATCTTGTTTCCCAAAGCTCTTGCAATGCCTCTTGACTTTGTTCCATGAACAATGTTACCGCTGAACCATTTAAACTATTGATAAAAATGGTGAAAAATGCTGAATATAAGGTAGAGCACTGTGGTGTCACACACGATTCATTGTCTTTGCTTATCAGACACTTTTTGTAAAAACTCTTTGGCGTCTGTTTTGGGTTATGTCTTTCACCCAGGCCCATTGATTTAATTAGTGAATTCAGCCTATCTATGGGTACACTGCAGTGAATTTTCTTCAAGCCTCTTTTTCTTCAAGCCTGAATAAATTTTTTTCAATATTCTTTACCCTGCTATTCCCCTTTTCCAGCCTGTATCCCTGCCCAATGTTTAGCTTCATTTGTTTTAAATCTCAGTGTTTTGTTTATGCAAAAAAGAGACTTAATTATTTCAGTCTTGTACTGTTTGACTTCCTTTCATTTATTTTCTTTCATCTTCCTAAATATGCTTTAGAAATAAAAGGCAGTTTCCTTGTTTGCATCATGTCTCTCTCTAAGACAGCATCTCTTTGCTTGTAACTGTTAACATTACTGTGTCCAGAAAATTATACCCACCATCTTCTTCCTGATGAATATTCCAAGAATTCTGTAACTACTCATCTTTAACTGATTCTTCCCCACATAGTGTCATGCATTTAGTCTTGGCTTTAGAAAATTCTTTGATCCTCTGTCTGTCCTACCTTTCTTCATTTACTTGTTCTAGCTACTCAGCCTTTGGTTTTTTTCACACTGTTCGTTTTCCTTCCTGCCTGTTTGTTTTCTTCCTCAATAAATCTTCAATTATAATGTGGCTAATCACAAATAGTCTTCCTCTGTGCTTCAGACACGAGTTGTCCAATTTCCTTCAGCCACAGGAAATTTTGCTGCTGTCCCCATTTCCTATAGCCTTGCACCCAGTCCTGGAAGGTTCATGTTTTCTTCCCCTTTGGTCTCCTGAGCCATATCAGACCTTGTCATTTTTATATATGCATTATTTCCAAAATCCATACTCATTTCCACACTTCTGCGACATCATTAATAGTTTGGTTAGTCTGATTTTTAACTTATTAGGGTTGGTGGATGCTCAGGCCCTGGAAGCATTCAAGGTCAGGTTGGATGGAGCTCTGAGCAACCTGATCTAGCTGAAAATGTCCCTCCTGATTTTCAGGTTATTTCTAAGGGCCCTTCCAACTCAAACTGTGCTATGATTCTTCTTACCTGCTTTATTGCATTATCACCACATTTTCTGTTTTTCTGTTTTAGTTTATCCAATATCCTGAAATTTATTTCTTCTTGTAATTACTGCTATTTCATCCCTCCTTTTTGTGGTTCTCTTTGAAATATGGAAATTTCTGTGTTAATTCCCTGGCCTGTGACATCTTTCTGCCTTTTTCTTGTCACCTTCCCCTTTTTTTTAATGTAACTCTACATGCTCTTTTTCTTCCTTGTGAGACTTCTGTATTCCCTCTCCTCGCACAGATATTTTTTCTTTCACTCAGATCATGATGTCCTTCTTTAACCTTCGTCTGTTCTGCTTTCTTTACTGTTCTCATTTGTTACACCCAGATGTCTTGTTCTCATCCCCTGTAGTCATCCGTGTTTGAGCAGTAACCCAGTACTATTCTGCTGCTTTCTTTTTGTCTCATAGCATTCCCAAGAGGAGTAATATTGTTATCCTAGTGTCGCACACTAGCTTTGCATGTTCTTTTTTTGGTATTGTATTATTTTATTCTCTTTAATCATCTATTACCTATCAATTTCTGTAATTTCTAATTTAGAGTGGAAGCTCTGGGTGTAGAGGGCTTATATTTTCATATCTATGCAGGACTCTTCACATCTGTGTAGTCATGCACTCCAAATGGGTCTCTTTATAGACATTAAAGACTATTGAGTCTAGATGATACTTCCACAGTTCCTTACTGCAGACTTTGGGATCCCCTGCTCACTTTATATAAGGAACTGTGGAGCTCCAGGGAACAGGGCAACTGAGAGTGTTTGCTCCCAGCATTGATGGATGTAGGAATGTAGTCTTCGTTGTTTGTGAGTAGAAGCATAGAAATAACAAAACAGATTCCCAGTGTGGTTTATTATCATGCTAATGACATGCCTACAGAAATTAACAAAGCTTTTTCTGAAAAGCAATTTTTCTTTGATGAAATTAGGCCTTGGCTGAGCAGTACAGTTGGTGTAAGCTTTCTTTTTTGTTTCAGCACCATGAAGCACTCTGCCTTTTCTTGATTGCACTGATTAAAGTGGAATGCATATTACTTATCAGGGCAGACTATTTATGATCTTAAAATAATGTGGCTATACAACCACTTGCAAGTATTAGAAAGGTGGTTTTATGGTAATCATATTCTTTTTTCTGTACCAGTTTCTATAATTCAGTTTTGAGAGAAAAACACATTTCTAAAGGCATTAAAAGGATGGTACTTAGTTTATGAAAAAAAACACTTGAGACTTAGAAAATACCGGATTTATGTTTGCTTCTGGTGTAGTAGTTCTGTCCTCTCTAGTCTTGAAATGAGGCATGATATAGAGGAAACAGAACATTATAAAAGTAGCTGGAAACTGCATCAAAAAGTATACATGGAGGATGGCAGTTGATATTATGCAGCAATTATTTCCTTGGTATTTTTGAGCATTAATGCTCCTAAGAACCTCTAAGAAACTTAAAAGTGCTTCAACACAGAGACTTCTGTTTATATTTTTAAGGAAAGAAGAAAATTCTTTTGTATGTGGCTGCAACAAATTTCTTCTTATGCATCACTCAAAGATGTGATGAGTCTTGAATTTTGAACAATATATTGCAGTTCAAATTACAAACTTTAATGTATTACCAAGTCACATCAAAAGATGATGTCATCTTTCATCACCTTTCCTAGGGAAGCTGTAGGTTTAATGATTTGTTGATCCTGCTTGTTCAGACTTTGTATAGAGCAAACAGCAGTCTTGTGCTCTTCTTCCTTCTGTAACCTTTATGTCAGGTTTGCAAATTGTTTGTTTAGCCTGGCTGGCAGCTGTGATTGCATTGATGTGAAGAGTGTGCATATGTGCAGAGCAGCTGGGCAGTCAGGACATGCACACCTCCTAGCTGACCAGCAGCTCTTGACCAGATTTTTGCCCAACAGCCAGTCCAAAGGAGGCAGGAGTTTATATGGGATGACAGTGTAATGCTGAACTGCTCTTGACTGTGGGCATGGGTGTATTGGGGAGAATAAATTGCACATGGGAGCCTTGGAGGATTGTAGGGATTGCTCCCCCTCATGGGTAGTGTGAAGAGCAGAGGAGAAAGCAGATGTGTTGCAGTTAGAGACACTGGCTGAAGTCAAAGTGGGCATCAGAGCAGTGCCTTACTATAACAAAGCTGGACAACTGCTACACATTTTCATTCACATGAGCTCTGTGTATACATAGGCACTCACAGCACCTAGCTTGGTGATTGGGCTTTTCCCAGAATTCTCTGAGTTTGTGGTGGAATGAGGTGAGTGTGGTCAAACAGCCGGGGTGTTCCTGGCCCTGCAGTCACAAATCCTCAGATGCCAAGGAAGCTGCATATTTAAAAAGTCATCTCTACGTTGAGAGGTTCAAGTGTCTGGACACACCATTTTTTTTTCTGAATTAAGCTACTAACTTGACACCAAATTTTTGTCCAAAGTGGGAGGATCTAAATCCATTTGTGAGTCTGAGCCCTCATTTTTGATTTTTTTTTTTTTTGGCCACAATTTTGGCTGTTATGGTTCAGTGCAGCAGTAATAATTTCCCTACACATCTTGTGATGATAGCCACAAAGTAATAAAGACCACAGGAAAACCATGATCCTGTAGTTTTATATGTATTCACCTCTAACTTAATAAATAAACAAAGGAACCTTACCTTTCCTTCCTGCAGTGCTGCTTCTGCCTAATCTCCAAGGGTCTGCAGTCTGTCAGCTGAGAGTTTCTATCTGAGACTTATTTCTTGTCCTTGATTTCTGGGTCTGATCTTCTAAGAGTACATGAATAGTATGATGGATAATTTTCAAGGAACAATGTTTTTAAAGTAACAAAGGATAGTATGCATAGGCTATATAAATAAAAATATGATATATAGGTAAGTGGCATAAACATGATGTTGGAAAAATAACTTCATTTTTCCCCCTGTCATAGACTTGCTTGCAGTTTTTTTATGTGCTTTGAGTACTAGAAAGTTTTGTTGGTTTAGAAATTAGCCATCAGTCTCATGATTTTCTAGTAGTTCCTGACATTTCCCAGCCCAGTACACAAAGCTTGGCTGCTTTCCATCTAATTAAAATGCAAAGTTATTGAAGGGATACTAGCATGTCTGCTGAGATTTATGATAAATCTTAGCAAGCATTTCAGCAAGGGTTTCAGTTTCAGAAAATCTCATCTCATCATAAAAAATAGAGCTGAAAAAGCATTTACTAAACAAAAAGCTGCGTAGTTATTGCACTAGTTCAGGGTTGACCTTAGGACTTTTTTGCCACTTAATGAAAGTTCGTGGTGAGAAAATATTGACCTTTGATTTTTCTTAAAGTTTTGTATTGAAGTTGGTAGCTCTAGTTTTTTAGTCTATGTTTTATGAAAAAAAGATTATTTCTTATCATAAGGCATTTATGCATAACAAATTTTTCCCCAGGAAAGTCATGTAGTCCTAGTGAAGGATAGTTAGGAGGTTAGTTTTGGAATTTCTGAATGAGATTTATGGACTGGCATGGTAAAATCAATTGCTGTAGGAGTAAATATAGAGTAATAAGTAGTAAATAGTTTGATTTCTATAGCACAGATATTTTTACATGCTAAGTGTCAGGAGTTCTAGTTATCTAAGAAATCAGCAACCCTTACCTCTCATAATGTGTCCATTGAACATAAGGCTGTTAGGAACATATTTCAGGAATTATGCATGTGGTTTTAGATCAGAAACATCTTTATTATATTTCAGTTTGTTTAAACTAGTAAGGGTTTTGCCTATTCAGGTAACTAGTAAAGATACACCAAATATCTGTGCTTTAACTACTTGTGAAATTGAAATTGTGTTGTACCCCCTGTATATCTAGTCCTTTTTACACTTAATAGTAAATCCGTCAATCAGCACAGCAACTCTGAGCAATTTAAGGGGCAAAAGCACAATGCTGCTTGTTTAAGGAATTATTTATTACAGTTTAACACAAAAGTACTCCAAGTACCATTATCTTTTCTTTTAATAGAACTCTGCCTGTTTTAGTGTTGACTTTATACTTTCTTCCATATGCTAGGCAAATCTTTGTTACAATTTACAAAGGACACTATTTACTAAAAATAAAACTACAGTTTATTAAGTTATAACGTAAGTCACAGTGGCACAGATAACTTTAAATTAATTTTTATTCTTCTGTATTTTCTGGGCTTTTATGTGTGGTGGTAAGTTTTTAGGAACTGTGGCAATTATTACTGTTGCTTTTTTTAAGAATTGGTGCTCTTTTAAGCAATTTTATCTATTCCCAGCTGACTACCACAGCAGTGGCCACACTGTTATTAATGGCTGGAAGATCCACAACACGGCAAAGAATAAATGGTTTGTATGCATGGCAAAAACCCCTGAAGAGAAGCAAGAATGGCTGGAAGCTATTTTGAAAGAGCGAGAGAGAAGAAAAGGTAGGTCAATAAACTTCCTTGTGTTGCTCTGCCAGAAAGCCATACTGTATTTTTATGTTGAGATACAAAGCAAAACCAGCTGGTAGGCAAACTTGTGGTGTCAGGTTCAGCTGAAGATTTATGAATATCAGTCTGGGGAAAATGAATCAAACTTGTACTGGGAAGGGCATAATGTCTTGAATCATATATGCTGGTAGTAAATGCTGTTTGGGAAACGAGGAGATGATTTAATCTGTGATTTTACAGCTTATCCTCAACCAGTATAAATTGTCATAAATTCATTGAGACCTGTGTATTATCATGGTTTGTGGTATCTGAGGGTCTATCCTAAATGCCTTGTGGGATTTGTATGCACCTATTTCCTTTGTGACTGGCCATTTGAATCACCAAAATGAGGAGGCTTTTTGTGTTGGATCTTAATGCAGAAGATCCAAACTGAAATGGTACACAAAATATTCACAACTCCATCTTGGATGTGTTGTCTCCTACCCAAGCAAGTAATCACCATTTCCAATCACCTTTGGGAAACCACTGCCTTTTTGAATTAAGATGGAAGAATACTTGTACGAAATATAATCCTGATCTCAAATGTGACCACGAATTACTTCTGATGTTCAAGGTGAACCCAGCAAAAAGTAGAAGCAGGGAAAGAGGATGCATCATCATTTACTGGAGCTAATTTCATTTGCAAGCTCAAATATCCTAATTAATAATGTTATTTGGAGCCTTGATATTGAAAGAAAATATGACCTTGTATTCAGATCTGTGATTCTTTTCCTGATTTTTGTAGATTTTCCATTGCCTGTTGCAGTAACTGTTGGTTTGTGCCTCTGTTGTAAATGGACACTAACAATATTTTCTTTGGTCTTTTAAAGTTGAATACTATATGTTCTAGAATCTGTTGTAGGACCAGAGTTTCAAGTAGCATGTTTCAGCACTGGCTAATCAGTAGTGTCATCAGGAATTTACAGCAGAAAAGCTAAAAAGATGCTTTAGAGGTCTAAACACTCAACACTCTTAAAATATGAAAAATGTTTAAAAAATGAGAAAGCAATGTGGTAGACATGGTGCCAAATGCAAAAAACCCCAGGTTTGTCTGCTTCTGTACAGGACCTTGTGTGGAACTGACTAAAACGTTTTCAGCAAATATTACTTCTGTTAAGTTTCATGTCTCCCTTAGGTTTTTGGTGCTTTAGGTAAGAAATACAAAGAGTAAGTAGTAGTATTTCATGTTGATGAGTTCTTACTATTTCACACTAATCAATTGAGCAGCTGGTAGTAGAAATGAGTTGGAGCTAAGCTCCGGCAAGCTGGAGGCCTGAGGTAGCCATCCCAAAGCCAATGTGTGTGGTAGGATTTTAGCATCCCGTGATTTGTGGAAGCTTTCAGGTCCTGATGGTCTCAGTGGGTTTGCCACCAAGGAGACAACGATGAAATGAGGAGGAGATGAGGCACACATAGATTCAGATTGCAACACAGATTTGTCAAAAATCAAATGAGCTGGAAGACTCAGAGATTCAATGGACTGAGAGAAACTAAACCAATACTTTTGATTGGAATGCATGTAGCAGAAGCTGAACAAAAATGAGATAGTGCCCTGAATTAAGTGATTTAGCAGAGTTTTCAGCTTTTGTAATAAAATTACAAATGAGGGCCACTTTGTAGATTGTATTTGCTTGCTAGGGGAAATCAAGATGTATTGGAAATTTCTTGCAGAAATTTTCTGTCAATTTGGTGGCTTTCCTAAACCTGAGGCATTCAGCAAGTTAGAAATTTATTTCAAAGGTGGTCATCTTTAAGACTGATCATGCTGTGATGACCTTATTTGAAAAGTCAATAAAAATAACAGCATCAATCTCCTATAAGCTCTAGAAGTAGTATATTAGTTAAGTTTTCTTTTCCCTGTGGTATGCCAAGTTTTATTTGTTTCAGTGACATCACTGCTATCTGGTTCATGGATAATGAGAGACAATCTTTATTCAATGCTTCGTGCCCAGTACTACTGTTAGCTCCTTCTCATGACAGACACATTTCTTAGGGCTGTATTTTCAGAACTAAAGAAGTACCAGACCCTTACTCAGATGGAGTATCATAGAATGACTTGGGTTGAAGGGGGCCATAAAAATCTTCTGATTCCAACTCCCCTATGAAGCGTGAATGCTTTTGTGAAAAAAGGGGTGAATTATCTATGTGAAACTAGCATATGTATACCTGGTTACTTGTTACTGCTATTAACTGGAAATTTGAAAAATATTCCTTTGAGTGAAGATCTTTTTATTATCACATGGTAGGAGCAAACCCAAGGCTCTTTATTCAAAACTTGTGAAGACATGGCTACTCCCTTGCAAACGTTCATATACTGAAGTCTGTTATTACTATAAAATAAATGGTGATGTCGATAGAGTAGCAGTTTAACTTCCCTGTGAGAAAAATATCTTTTGGTTCTGCTTTGTGAAGATCAGATGTTCATGGTTTAACTTGATCGTGAGAAAATAATGAAAAACAGCTCTTTAACTTTTTTTTGTATGTAACATATCAGTATTGCTTCTCCATTTCAGGGAAGATACTGAAATATAATGGCAATATCACTTCATAAAATGTTAATGCATTTTTGGCAGGTTTAAAATTGGGCATGGAACAGGACACTTGGGTGATGATCTCTGAGCAAGGAGAAAGATTGTACAAAATGATGTGCAAACAAGGGAATCTCATCAAAGACAGGAAGAGGAAATTAACCACTTTCCCCAAATGCTTTCTTGGAAGGTATTATATGCATTTGATAGCATGGATTCTTACCATCTAAACCCACATTTTAAATCTTCTTTGGGATTCTGTAAAACCGCACTTCATTTGTAATGTCTGCTAGGCCTATTTGCCTCACAGAATTTAGCCAAAATGTAAAATGGTCTGCCTGGAATTTATGACTATGTACTTGTTTTGCAAAGTAGCTCTATTAATGAGACAAGGGCAAGATGAAAATTTGGAAATGCATCAAGTGAATTAGTTTCTCCAAAGAAATAATTCCCAACTTGTTGAATGCATTTTGTCCCTGTAAAGACTAGTTTGGAGTGTAAAATTTTATTTATTCCACCTAAGTAATCTTTGTCTTTTAAAACAGCTCCTGTCCTCTTGCTTGAAGGTCAGGAACAGAGTTACTAAATACGGTTTACATGTTTAAATTATCAGGAGGATCTTTATAATGCCTTATTATGCCTATGGCTTGAGAAGACTGAAAGAGAAATAGATGCCCTAAAAGTGTGTGTAGGAAAAAAAAAATTTGGGAGACAGAAGGGTTATTTAATTTGGCCATAAGGTAAGTATGAAAAATTATACCACAAGTTAAACATGAAAACCATTTTTATAAAATAGAGTGTTTTGCACAAAAAAGTTGTTGAGAAGATACCACTGTTTTCAAAGGGGGAAATAAAACTTGGGAGGTTCTTATGCACTGTCAGAAGTGACACAGTGGAAGAGATGTGAAAACAGAATTAAGATTAATGATCCAGTTATGATGGAATCATGTTTCCTCAGTGACGTTGTTGGATGCAGGTGAAGAACACACTCCTGGTGAGGAGCCATTTAAATCTACCATCAAATGGCTTCTTTTCAGTGCTGTCTTTGGAATGAACTGTTTTGAAGAATGCTTCTGCTGGTCCCAGGGTCACCAGTTAAAACCCATGAATGTGAAGGTTGCACTACCTCGTTTTCTCTTGATTTCTCTTGTGACTTGCACATCTTATGTGCTATAGATCCAGTGTCTCTGAACTGCATCAGCCTTGCTTTGGTAGAAGCCAGGCATTTTCTGCACATGAATATATAGTTGGTGTATATGCTCTGGATGTCAATATGTTTGACACACCTTGGAAGTAACCAGCCTACTGTTCTGTCATACCGTGGTTATGTCCTGCCATCATGGCATATCTGCCCTGGGTAGATGCAGTAGGAGTGCCTGGAATTGCCTTATATTGGTCTGTCTGCTCAAATGCAGCCATGCTAGTTGAGGATATCCCAGAAAACATGGAAAATCCTTACTATGTGCCAGGTTAACTTCATGAATGGAAAACTTCTGACCAGAAAAGACATCTCTTGGGAAACCATATGTGGTTATGTCAAAATAATAGAAAAGCTGTAAAGAGTGAGTTTTTTAAAGGTGGTATGACATTTTGAGGACTAAAGAATCATATATGAGACTAGTAAGAAACACTAGGAACAGAGAGGGACATTCAGTAGATCTGGTGGTATGAAATGTAAATTTTGTTTTCTGTATCTGTTTTTCAGTGAATTTGTGTCCTGGCTATTGGAAATTGGAGAGATACATAAATCTGAAGAAGGTGTTCATCTTGGCCAAGCATTACTAGAGAACGGCATTATTCACCATGGTAAATATAGTTCGTTTTAACTTACTTGTTTTCAAGATAATTGCTGTAACTAGAATGGACTTAATTTCCTTTGACAAAAAGATGGTCTTATTAACACAAGACAGCTTGTTGAATCTGCATTATATCCTTGCAGGGGCCTCATGGGGCCATTGTCCATGTCCACAGCAGATTTACTGGGAAAGGCTCCACTGATTTAATCAGATTTCCTCTATGCTGTTGGGATCACAACATTGGGAAAAGGGACCTAGACAACCATTGCTGTTCTCTTGTAAGCAAAAATAAATTCTGGGGAAACACAGAACAGTACACTGCTTGTAAGGATTCTAACCTTTATTTAAAGTTCAGGCATTTTAGGGATAGGTGTTCAGCTAAGAATTTTGTGTGACAGTGAGTCACAGCTGACTGTTTTGATAAATGTGCCTGCTCATCTGTTAGATGTTACAAGTGGAGCTGATGAATCTGTAACCCAACAGTTTAATCTTTTGAATTTTAAGGCCTTCTCTTGACTACATTGTATAGTTACTAAAATTGATATTTTGATGCTGAAATTTCCAGTCAACTCTCTGCATTTAGCTCATTGTGGAGAGAAGTATCACTGAAAGGGTTCTTTTTTTTTAGCCAGTAAGAAGGTTTGATTTCTGCAGGTAATTTGCATTGACAACATTTTTCTCTTACCAGAGCATGTCCTTATCTCTGTCATTATTACAAGGCATAGTCTAGCAGGACTGTGCAAGTAAACTGGAGAAACTTCTAGTTTTGAAGCTGTATTTTAAAGAATCACATATGATAGGTACAGTCACTCAAAACAAAGCTGTCAAGTTAGTTACCATTCCATCATAGATTCAGGGTGTAAATTTATGTGGAATCTTTGATAACATACATTTTAATACTTCTGTATTCCAGCCAACAATGACTTTAATGCTTAATTTAAGTCCTTTGAAATGATTTTAGTGTCCTTGACTGGAAAGAAAAAGGGAGAAACATAGTGCCACTGAGCTGTCTGTTTCAAACACATGCAGAGTAGGAGGAAAAATATTAAGGTTATTCATCAGTAGTCATGTCGTCTTCATTTCTTTAATGTCATGATTTTTCTCTG
This sequence comes from Acrocephalus scirpaceus scirpaceus, assembly GCA_910950805.1. Classification (NCBI taxonomy): domain Eukaryota; kingdom Metazoa; phylum Chordata; class Aves; order Passeriformes; family Sylviidae; genus Acrocephalus; species Acrocephalus scirpaceus. The sequence goes on from OU383773.1 coordinate 92,185,564, forward strand.
CCATCATTCAAATGTCAGATGCTATTATGTTTACTACACACACTGAATTGTTTTCAATGGAATGGTTCTGTTGCCAGAGATTCTTCTCCTGATCTTCTAATTTATATCCTAAATACACCCATAGATTTTCTCAATGCAAAGTTAAATGAATATTGTGTAACTCCATGAGATAAAAGGGTAATTATATTAGAGCATAGAAATGTGAGCCAGACATGCTACTTTCAATAGTGAATCCAGCTGTGGTTGACTGAAAATAGCATTCCTAAAATAAAGTTGAATGAACCATCTGTTTTCACAGAGGGAGCAAGGGAGGAAGAACGTTTGGCTGTTATTTACATTGCAAATATTGTAGAGGCCTTTGTTGAGAGTTTGCATATTCACTAGGCTGGCCATTATTGTCACTGTGCTGGAGTTTTTCATTCTAGCAGTGACAGAACCATGTTGTGATGGACATTGTACTTCCTGATGTGTGAACTCTGGCAAGTAGAGAAGTTTTTTCTTTTTTCCCTTCTCCACTTTTATATAAGGGGAAAAATCTGTTTGTATGCTGCTATTTTAAATCTATATGGTGGAATTCTGTGATATCTGAAATGACTGATACCAGTCAGTGGAGTGAGGTACTTTGTCCACTCGCTGAAGCTGATAAGAGATGGAAGCTTTATAGTTAAAAAAATAAACTGAATATCAGATAGTTTTAAAATGAATAGATATTTGTGTGGCTGTGCAGTTTCTTGGACTGATGTAATGATCTGATTTAAAATTACCTTGGCAAAAAAATTAAAAGACCAGTTTAAACCTCAATCAGTTCCGTTTTCGTAGCATATGCCATATAAATACCTATCCCAGCATAAATGTGGGTACAGTGTTTTAAATGACACACAAAACAACTTGGCCTTTCTTATTTTAGTGGTAATGCAGCTTTTTGTGAGCTTAAGTGTTTGGAACCCAGAATGTTCCAGCTCTGTGGAGCTGCTCCTTTAGTTTCTGGTGCACTGTGGTGAGTTGGGACTCCAGAGACAGAGTGGTACTTGTGTTCCTCAGGGGGCATCCTGCTCTGTTTGTCATGGGCATGCAAGAAAGGAAAGGTGCTTTGTCATCCTGAGTCCCTCCCCGTGCATCCCTGTAACAGTGAGGAATAATTTGGTTTTAGGCAAAAATATTTTGATGGTGTTTTTTATTTTCTGAACTCGCTGGTCATAAAGAACTCTTTATATGTTAATCTATTGGAATACATTTTTTTTTCTTCAACAATAGCAATACTTTTTAACTACAGAGGTAGAATAAATCTTTTTTTCTTAGTTAAATGGTCACAATCATTAAAATTCACTTAGATACTTAGTCTGTATCTCATGTGTTTAGAGGCAATGATATGTAAAAGAGCTTGGGAATTATTTTGAATAACCATCAGTTCAAGGCAATTAAAATAGTGTCCTGGGCTTTACTATTACTAGATATATCAAATGCAAGTAGAGATGTTATTTTGCTCTTGCACATGACACTGGTGAAACCACTTAATAGATGAAGTTCAGTTTTTATGTCTGTGTATCAGATGATGTGTGAAAATACTGAGGAGCTTGACAGGGCATGAAAAATGACACCAATGGAAGGCACCTCACTATACAAAGTTTATGATGCCTAACTAAATTTTTAGAAGAGAATTATGTATGGTGGCTTAATCACTTGCCATAGGAAGGCATGCACAGAATTACCGAACTCTGTCAGGTGTGTTACTTGATAAATGAAGACATTACACCACCCTCCTTTATCAGTTGATGACATGTAAATTGACTTTCAAAATTAAAGCTTACAACTGCAAGCAAAGCTGTAATTAATAAAGTAGTTATCTTAGGATGGTGAAAATGCCTGAGCCTGTCCTCAACCATTAAATGGATCAGCCGTTTTTCAGAAAGATTTGCAGCAGTACAATTTCCAGGAGAATCCTTGTATCCTATGATATGACTTGTTTTGACAAAACACTTGAAGTTGTGAGGTTTGTTACTGGAATCTTGTGAAACTCTGAAAGTCTACCTGTTAAGATCCTTTTTCCCAGGTCTTTGGGGAAATAGACTATCAGCATATTCATAATAACTGCCAATCTCTTGCACTTAGGACATTTAGGTGGCTATATATAGAGGAAGATATTCCTCTCTCCTTTGTTCCCACTGCAAGACTGGTCAAATATGTTGTGAAGTGTTTGTATATTTACTGAATCATCTGAGATATGCCTCATCAAGAATGAGGACAGAAAATAATGTGGAAGAATAATATGAATAGTTGCAAAATAAGTCTTATTTGGCTGCTTGCTTGATAAGCTTTGCAAAAGCACTGAAGAATAAAAAGGTTTGAGTGCCTAATTTTTCATGCTGTTCCCTGCCTGTGTTCCTTATTCTTTGCCCTGTGACTTGAAACTGTGCGTTTTCTTCTGTACTACTTACATGTTGTAAGAAATATTGTCACCAGTGGCATAAAGGAGCTTAGGGCAGATGATCTAATTGGGCTTCCTGGTCTCCTGAAATCTACATATTGCTGTGTTTAGGACTCTTGTTAGACAAAATGATGCTGACCTTCTTCTCTCTCCTTGGTTTCTTCAGAAAGTCGTTGAACAATGCCTTTTTTTTTTTTTTTTTTTTTAATTTAGTTACAGATAAGCACCAATTCAAACCTGAACACATGCTGTACAGATTCCGATATGATGATGGAACATACTATCCCAGAAATGAGATGCAGGATGTGATCTCCAAGGTACAGAATAAAATAGTTGCTATTATTAGGAAGAACACATCAGAAACTGAGATTCTGCTTGAAAAGTAATGTAGGATTTGCTGGGATAAACAACATCCCCTTACAGTTGCCACTCTATATTTATGTGAATCAAATTCAGTTTTCCATTTGTAAGCTTTTGGTTAGTTTTTATATTTTAAATACAAAATGACAGTTTACTATTGTGTAGTTACAGTTGCCATTCAATGGTTTCATGTGCAGCATGCATTGCCTGTGTTTCTAGGTGATCCTGAAGCTGAGGTCCAGTCTATTGTATTTTTCAGTCCCTTCCCATAGATATGAAGATATATGTAGGAAACTGCTTTCAAATTTCTCTAAAATCTGAGTGTCCTTTATTAGTGCCCTAACAAGGCAGTAAATCTATAGTCACATAGATGTTTAAGCATAATAGGTTATACTACCCATCTATGCTACTGAAAACAATGAAAAGATTGATCAAACTTGCCTTTAAATTCATTAATATTCAAATTTGTCATTATTTGGAGTCAGTAGGAAATTTCTGCATTTGGGTGTTACACTGCAGTATAATTTAATATTTGCTCCACTGGTTAATGTATCTAGAGGAATCTACAATACTGAACTCCCAGGCAGAGAAAAGTACGATGGAATCTAATTTGACACAACTTTTAGTCATTATACTTGCATATTGTAAACATAATTCCTTTTTGATAGTTTCCTAAGTAATACTGAGGTGTTTTTCTTTTTTAAAATACAATTTTCTGATGGTAGTTTCTTAAACAACTCCAGATGTATACTTTGTTTGTTTTTAATAGAAAACATTTCTGATCTTTGAATTTTTTTTGCATTTTAAAAATTGATTAGTTATAATTCTAATTTTTAAGCAAAGTACTGATGCATATAATGAAATGTAGTGGTTTTTAATTATCAGTTGTGTGTAGAATAGCAACCAGTGTTTGGAATAACCTTAATGCATGGAAACATTGATTTATTTTTTTGAGTACTTTTCTTTCTAAGTATTTCAAACCTTCAGGATATTTTATGCTACCTTAAAGCTAATCTGTTTTGCATGGGTCTCAGTAAGCTTAGGTTAGATTGGAAATGTTTTCATTCTCATAATTTATTCATCAATATTGTTATCAGGAAACATTTTTTTGGCATATGAAAATACATAGAAATTTTAGCAGATCTTTGTACTATGTAAATGAAATCCATGGACAGCATACAGGCCTTCCTTACTGTCCCTGCCTCTTGTCTGTGATGCGAATGTGTGATAACTCACCACCCCTTTCTCTTTAACAGGGTGTACGACTGTACTGCCGCCTTCACAGTCTCTTTACCCCAGTAATTAGGTGAGTCCAATCGGGAAATCCTAAGGGAGTCGTTTGGAAGAAGTACATGATCTGAAGATGTGTTTGAATGTAGGAACCTAACCCATCCTTTCAAGATTGGTCTTTTGAGAGTAATCAGATAAGATTGAAATGCTATCAAGACAAAAAGAGTAACTGAGCCACTAAATGGCTGCCAACTCTGTTCAGTATAACTTTTTAAATGGACTTCTAGAGCCTCCTAGGTCCTGATGGATATGCTTATATACTTACTTTATATATTAGTTCTCTCCTTTACTAACACACATTTGAAGAGTCCCAGCTGTAATAATACACCTGCTTTTATATTCCAGTGACAATATCATTCAAATAAGAAGTGATCAGCCTTCTCCTTTCTGTCTATAAGAAAGACTTAATTTGCTATTTTTTTCCTCTGGAGAAAACTTCTCAACCATTAAATGCTCAATTCATGCTTGCACTAACTTGTTTATAAACTGCAAGTATTTTTCTCTTCCTTCTGATCCTTTGTTTGATTTTTAAAAATTGTTTTGTGTTATTTTGAACAGAGATAAAGACTATCACTTGAGAACCTACAAATCTGTGGTTATGGCTAACAAATTCATAGATTGGTTGATTGCCCAGGCAAGTAGACACCTTTGGATTTATGTATGTTTTGTATTTAAATTCTGATTTGGAAGCTAGTGATATATGAAGAATAACATACAAACACTATGTGTAGGGGTTATTAGAACAGTATGTGTAAGTGTAATCCTCTTAAACAGGTAAAGTAACAGAAATCAGCTGTCATCAGCTGTGCTTTCCATCCCTATTATGCTTCTCTTCCTTATTTGAAATTGAATTGAAATGTTTTGATGACCTTTAGCATTGTGATTCATCATATAACACTATCTATGGCTTAAAATGTAATGAAATGAGAAATTCTAAATTACTAACTAGATGAGCAAAAGTCAGTGCCAATTTGCTGCCATCAGTTCTGTTTCATTTTAAGTGAACAAGAAAAAACAACATGGTATCCTGTTCACTCTGTCAACATGCACTAGTTCCATAAAATAAAAGTTAAAACTTTGATGCTCATAGATTCTATTATGTTCGATTTTTATGGAAAATGCAGTCTTACTGAAGTCTTTTCCTAATTATTTGTAATTTTAGAGGGTTGTAACATATAAAGGCCCCTTCCAAACCAAACTACTTTGATTCTATGATAAACATGCATGTACTGGTTCATATATATATATATATATATATATATATATGTATATATATATATATATATATATATATATATGCTAGAAATGTATACATAAAGGTGGTGGTGATGAATGTAATCTACAGCAATTGCCATCCCTGTGAGATTACACCATTGTGCACAGTTTCTATTTTGCCAATATATTAAAATACATTTTAAAAATGTACTGTGTTTTAACAGGGGGATTGCCGGACGAGGGAGGAAGCTATGATATTTGGTGTAGCTCTTTGTGATAATGGGTTTATGCACCATGGTAAGTAAATACATTCTGTACAAGCTATACTTACTTTCTGTTTAATGTTATCTGCACAGTTGGAAGGAAATGCAGGGGCTGATAAAGATGTTGCAGATATAGATGTGTTGCCTTGGGAAGGCTAACCTGAAACAGAGGCTAGGCAAAACTAGAAAATAAAGTTGGTATTTATTAAGAGGTCTTCAGGACCCACCCTGGGCATCACAGAAGCCCAAGCAAGGCTGCACCCTGGGTGGGCTGAGAGTGGTTACAAAGATGGCACCGCAGTCACGAGATTTTGCCATTTTATAAGTTTAGGTCTATTTGCATTTGGGGTCCAATTGTCCAATTACAGTCCCAGGCCATGAGGTCCCATCCTTCTTGTTCCACCCCTCACTCCATCGTTGTTTGTGTTCTTGGGCTGAAAGTTGTCCTTGATCTTCCAGCAGAACTGGATTTGTTTTGTCTAACTGCTCCATAGAGGGAGTTTAGTACGGCTCCTAATATGAGACTACATCCCTAGGTAGCACAGAATCTGAAAATATAAAAGCTAAGGCATCAGATGGTAAATTCCTCTATTGTATCACTAAAGAGATTGATGCTACCATCTTCAAGGAAAAAAATAGCTATTGTATACTCTGAAAATTATATCCAAATTTTACAGCACGTGCTGAGGAATTCATGAATCACTAAAGGATTTAGTGGGGGCAGTTTTATTAGTCGCATTGCAAGAAATGTCTTAAGAAAGTAATGTATGTTGGCACTGATGAGACAGTAAAAAATAATATAGGAAAGAAATGTGAGATTTTGGGGAATTAATGAAGTATGGAGGAGCATGACTTCAAAAAAAGTGAAGTGGTGATAATGGGAGAAAGCGGATTGGAGAAAAACGAGAAAATCAAAAAGATAGCAAAGAACAAAGAAGGGAGGGGAGACCAGAGATATGTGCAGTACCAAAATTAAGGTGAACAAGAACCCATTTAATACAAGGGGTAGCAAAGAACAAAGAAGGGAGGAGAGACCAGAGTTACGTGCAGTAACAAAATTAAGGCGAACAAGGACCCATTTAATACCATTGGAGGAAAGATTTCAGTGAAAGCATTGAAGTAGTAGGTCATTTATTGAAATGAGAAGAGGAAGAAATTTCTTTTATCGGCTTGTTTAGACAAGGGGTTGAGAATATACTCTCTGGTATTGTTCATTCTTTTTCCTTTGACTTTTGAACACACAAACTGTATCCATTGGCTGTTCTGCTTGCTTCCACATCCCCAGCAAACCTATTTCTAATTATGAACCATCTGGACAGTGCCAGAACTTGGTGGTGAGGATCTTTATCCCAGGAGAACTTTTCAAAATCATTTTTTAAAATTCCTTTTAGGAAGAAACCTTGTGCTTGGTATTTTTACTAAAACTGTTTCAGGCTAATATATCTTTCTCATCCTGGTGGAATCTGGATGTTGTAGTTGAAAAAATGGGCTTAGTGATACCTATCCCTCTGTAATGAATCCAAATAACAATTGTTGTGTATGTTAAAAGATTTCCCTAGATTCACACACACAAAAATAGTTTTCTAGCATTCAATATGTGTATGCATGTTCAGTATTTTATGGTTCATGAAAGACATGATATTCAAAAGTTCAAAAGAAAATAAAAATTAATATGTGTGGATTTCTGTCATACAGTGTTAGAGAAAAGTGAATTTAAAGATGAACCACTGCTGTTCCGTTTTTATGCGGATGAGGAAATGGAAGGATCAAATATGAAGCACAGACTCATGAAACATGATCTGAAAGTAGTGGAAAATGTCATAGCCAAGTCATTACTGGTGAGTGAAACACCATCATTGTGTGCTTTGATAAGAAAAAAAATTAGTCATAGGGACAATATATTAGGACAGTTTACTGTTATTTAATGAAGACGTACTTCAGTTTTTATTAATGCCTTTCTGAACAATATTTTAAAAAATTATCTTACAGATTAAATCTAATGAAGGAACCTATGGGTTTGGTTTAGAAGATAAAAATAAGGTGCCAATTATTAAAGTGGTGGAGAAAGGATCAAACGCTGAGGTATCGAATATTATAAATTATCTTTCCTGTTTTATTTATTTGATCACAGCTGTATATTTTGTACATCATTTAGGGAAGTCTATAGTAGTAGAATGTGACAGTGAACACTTACCAGGAAAGCTGTGCCTATGAATCTTTTTCCTTTTTTTTTTTGTTTTGTTTTGTTGTTGGTTTTGGTTTGTTTGTTTGTTTTCTTTTTTGTGTTTTGTTTTGTTTAAAACATTGTTTTGACCATTATCTAACACTTATTTTCTCCTCAGCTAAATTGTAACTTTGAGTGATGATATAAAAGTTGTCATTTTATTTTTATGCATTTTATAATATTTCGGTGATTACATTAATCATAATTGAAATAAACATTATTGTGGAATATGAAATGGAATGGAATATTGGAATATGAGCTAGTCTGTGAGTTGCAGTTGATATATTTCATAGTAAAGGATGTATCAAGCTTTAGACAAAGTCTGAAATTTGAGAATCTGAATGAATAAATTACTGAAGCCTTCCTGTTTGGTAGCATTGCTTTAGATTATGTTTGGGTTAATTAATGTTCTACTGAGCAGCATGGGAGTCTCTATATATGTAAAGATAAAGTACAATGCTCTTTCATAAGAGAAAAACTTACTTAATTACGAAGAAATTAACTGATATTATGATGCTGTCACAAAATCCTGATTAAGACTAGGTCTTGTATTTAGCTCTCTTCAGAATGAGTGTTTACTGCTCACTGAATTTAACCTGTTTTAGAAGCATTTTGTGGTGTAAGTCCCTTGTGTGTGGTATGTGAAGGAGTCATAAAGAATGTAAGGAAAATGTGAATGTAATTTTTTCTGTTGGAGTCACATGCCAGCAGAAGAAAACACAATGTTAGTGGTTATAAAAAGCAAACATACACAACTGTTGTTATTTTCCAGATGGCAGGCTTGGAAGTTGGGAAGAAAATCTTCGCCATTAACGGTGACCTGGTTTTTCTGCGACCCTTCAGTGAAGTGGATTGCTTCCTGAAAGCCTGTTTAAACAGCAGAAAGCCCCTGCGGGTTCTTGTGAGCACTAAACCTCGAGAGTAAGTTATCATTCCTTTGGGAAATTTTACAAACAACAATTGAAGTGAATTTTAAGACCAGTGGAACTTCAGAGAGCACTACTGTAAAGGATTTTTAAATGCTGTATCTGATCTGACTTTGCAAAGTCAAGCAATTTGATTTGCCTTGATTTTTTTATCCTATTTATGAGTCAGCAAAAGAATCACATGAATACTTTAGATCTTCAGCTCTGTCACTTTAAATACATGCAAGTACTGCAAGTTTAAATGAAGTTTCATTGACTGTATGGACAATTTTGATCACTTATCTCTTGCTGTGTGTATGAAACAAATTCCTGTGTCTGGGGATTATTTGCTGGTTTGGCATCGTCAGACTCTGTGGTCTCATGGGCCCCTTCAGCTTATGTGTTGGTTGTGTAAACAGCAGGAGGAGATAAACAGCTCCTCATCTTTATGTAACAGACACATTTCTGTATACAGTTTTGACCATTCCTACCTAAACACAAGTTTTATTATGTAAAAGAAATACAAAATGAGGCTGAATAGGTAAGTTCAGTAAATATGTAAATAAGCGTATTGTTAAAGTTAATGTAGCTTTTGCTAGGTTATACATAACAATGAAGAAGGAGACCAAGAAAAACTCATTAGGAGTCATTTTTTTATTCAAAATTTGCAGAATTAAGTTATGCCATCCTCTGTTACCTTACAGCATATAGAGTGTCTCACTCAGAAATAGCTCTGGTTAAGTGGTATATTGAAGATATATTTCTCCTCTTAATAAGCAAATGTGTCTTGAGGAGTAAAATGGTACCCAGAACAGGAAAAAAAGCAAAGAAATAAATAAGGCATAAAAATGCTTATCTTGACTGATAGTCCAACACCTGCTCCCACCCCCTAAACAAACAAAAATAACAATTAAAAAAATCCCCCAGACCCCAGGATTGTAGAAAGCATAAAAGGCATATTTTGGCCCATTTTTAATGCAAATCTTGGTTTAATTTTTGACTCGACTTGTGGGTGAATTTCAAAGTTGAGAGAGATGATCTAGTGAATGCAGAGTTTACAGGAGTCGAATTTGTTTCTCAGTGTTCCCTGCTTTTTGTCAGCAGCTGCTGCTAGCACAACTGAGTTCACAGAAGAGAGTTCTCTCCTGAATTCTTAGCCTAAACTGCCAGTGATGGTCTTTCATAGTTCATTAGCATGTTCTCAAAGCAGTTTCAGAATGCAATCATATCGATGATATAGTTAATATATGAGTACATTAAATGATGTCATACGTACAAAATATTTCAAGTGAATATTTATTAATCTCTATATATTATTATATTTTAAAAAAATTATAGACTTCAATGAAATTTGGATCTCCCCTTTCATGATAATGATCTCCAAATGCCTAACATTATGTATACTAGAAAAAAAAAAGAAGTACAAGAAATGATGCAATTCTATTATTGAAAACTGCCTGTAAATCAAGTTTGCTACAGTCCAAATGTATTTTACAATCACTTTTCAGCATCAATTTGAATTTGTTTGCTTTTGCAATGGGAAATGGAGCTTGGGGCAAAGATCTCTGAAATAATAACAGAGCTAACTCTGGATGGAAAGGCTGCAAAGTTAAATCAGTTCACTGTTATGCATGACCTAGCTAGCTCTGATAAGGACTAATGCAGATGTGTTGCTTTTTGTAGACCCTGAGCCAATATCATGAGGGTATGCTAGCTTACTTTGGGCAAGCTCAGGGCTTAATTTTAAGGAGTAGATGTGAATTTTGATTCTCAGAACCATGTTTTTGTTGGTTAGGTTTGTCCATAGGTTTATTACTCTTGTTCTTAGACCAAGCAGGAGCGCTGCCCAATGTGCTTACAAGCCATACAAACAGCAGTGGATGATTCTTACTTGACAAAACTCAGTACTTTCTGTAAGTTCTCAGAAAAACTGCAATAAAATATTATTGCAAGAAAACTCAACAAGGAGAGGCTCAGATTTCTGGGAGTGCCTGATGCCTCTTTGCGAGTCTGGGGACTACAAAGTGTTGTTTTGCAGAAAGTGTGCTGTGTTTGAGGAGCTGTGTTGCAGGTGGAGCTACAGGAAGAAGTGAACTGGCTATGCAGTGTTTGAGTGAATGAACAGAAGAGAGACCAATTATTTTCAGCAATGCTACAGTCTCAGACTCCCAGGAGTCTTGAAGCTCCATTGTGGTGAAGAAACATAGGGACTCAGAACCCCGTAGGGTAATTAGTCAAAGGCCTCTTAGCCAAGGGTCTCTTAAAGATGAGGGCTGGAGGCACATCACAGCATGTACCAGCAAGAAGGTTCCTCTTTCTCTGAATTTGGCAAGCAGGACTGGTACCTTTTACAACAGGTGTTGTGGATCTAGAAGGCTGAACAACTGGTCAGGTGGGGGAAGGAATGTCTGGAATGGTGGGGCCTCCTGAAGTGACACCACCTACGCCCTGCATCAGAGCCTCCTCTGTTAACATGAAAAGAAGGGTAGTTGTGACAGGAGACTCTCTTCTAAGGAGAATGGAGGGTCCGATATGCAGTCCTGACCCAACTCACAGGGAAGTCTGATGTCTCCCAAGGGCTTGGATAAGGGACATTACTGGAAAACAATCCAGTCTAGTAAGGTCCTCTGATTACTATCCACTATTGGTTGTTCAAACTGGCAGCGATGAAATAAAACAGGGAAATCCGAGGGCAATCAAAAAATACATCAGTGCCCTGGGATGATTGGTAGAGGGATCAGGAACCCAGTAGTTGATTTCATTGATTCTTCCAGTAACAAGGAATAATATCAAAAGGACTAGGCAGATCCATCAGGTCATCCATGGCTCCAAGGTTGGTGTCAGCTGAAAAATTTTGGATTTGTTGACCATGGGATGATCTACTCAACACCTTGTCTACTGACACTTGGCGGGATTAATTATTTCAGAGTGAAAATGTCTTTGTAGTTGTTTGGGTCCATCAGTACTGGTCACTTTTTAAACATCATCTTAAGGCCACAGGAGCAGGTAATTCCCAAATGTCAGAAGTCAAGCTGGTGAGGCAGAAGGCCGGCCTGGTTGAACAAGAATATTCTCTGGAAATAAAGCCAAAAAGGAAAGTGTATGCCTAATGGAAGCAAGGTCAAGTGACATGGGAAGAATACAGAGGTGCTGCTCACTACTACAGGGAGAAAATTCATGTAGCCAAAGGTCAACTAGAGTTGAAGATGGCTGGAAATGTGGGGGACAATAAAAAGAGTTTTTTCAAGTGTATTAATGGCATTAGGTAATGTAAAAATAACATTGACCTGTTACAAGATGAGGATGGTCACCTCACAAATGGGGACAGGGACAATGCAGAGATGTTTAATTTATTCTTCACCTCCATCTTTGACATGGGTGATGGACCAAAAGGGTCTCAGTACCCTAAGCTGGAAGACCATGACTGTGAGAGTGATCAGCTCCCAGCCAACCCTGAAACTGTGTGGGATCTGATACTTAAGTTAGAACTCTACAAATCTCTGGGATGGAATTCATCCAAGAGTCCTCAATGAGCTAGCTGATATAATTCTAAAGTGTCTCATGATGATTTTTGAGTTGTCTTGGGAATCTGAAGAGGTCCCAGCTGACTGGAAGCTGTCAGACGTTGTCTCAATTTTCAAGAAGGGGAAAAAAGAGGACCTGAGAAACTACAGGCCTGTCAGTCTCACTTCTGTGCCTGGTAAATTTACGGAGAAGATTATTCTGAGAGGTATTGAAAAACACCTGAGAGACAATGCAGTCATTGGTCACAGCCAACACAGCTTCATGTCCTGCTTATTAAACAAAATTTCCTTTTATGACAGGGTACCTCACTGCAGTCTGCAACTTCCTCAAGAGCAGAAAAGGAGGGGCAGGCACTGATCTCTTCTCTGTGGTGACCAGTGACAGGACCTGAGGGAATGACCTGTAATTCTGTCAGGGGAGGTTTAGGTTGGGTATTATAAAAATGTTTTTCACTCAGAGAGTGGTTGGGCGCTGGAACAGGCTCCCCAGGGAAGTGGTCACAGCACCAGCCTGATGGAGATCCAGAAGGGTTTGGACCGTGCGCTCGGGCACATGGTGTGACTCTTGGGGTGTCTGTGCTAGGCCAGGAGTTGGACTTGGCTGATCCTTGTGGGTCTCTTCCAACTCAGCACATTCTGTGATTCTGTTAAATTGCAGTATGAATCTAGGCTCTGCAGTCTGCTGCAGCTTGTCTGATCAGACCTGCTGTGATCTCTGGTCCTCAGGCTCTGTCCTCTCAGCTGGGAGAGACCGCTTGCCTTCCCAGGGCTTTCAGTGTTGCTGTGCTATGGCAACTTACCCAAATATCAGTCCTTTTGGGAGGAATTCTAATGCTATGGTGGTGTTTCGATTATAATCAGGATATTGAATTTCCCTGTGAAATAGATTGTTTGCGCTGTTTCAGCTTGCTCCTATTTCTGATGTGAGTGGTGCACAGTATCTGGAATATGAATGCTGCAAAATCTGAAAACTGATTTGAATAAAAGTGTGGAGTTTTACACCCTTGTAACCTATATGCTGCTGAATATCAAAATGCTACCTTTTGCTACATTCAAGTTACATCTTTGCTTGTATCAGGACAGTGAAGATTCCTGACTCTGCAGATGGACTTGGATTCCAGATCCGGGGTTTTGGCCCATCTGTTGTCCATGCTGTTGGAAGAGGTAAGCCGTAAGAGCTGTCAATGGTACTGGTAAATATACATTTAATATCTGAATGACTTGGTTGAGATAAGTCAAAATTAGGTTCAGTAATCCATCTTAGATTTTTCTTTTTCCCAAAGTAACAAACAATATTAAATAAACTCAAGCATAATTATTTTGTGTACTTATACTCTGTAAGCTCTGGATACATCTTCCAATTCTTTTTTTTAAATGCAGTTATACCAATGTAGGAAAGCTAAGTTAAAGCTGTGCATTCTTTACAGATTAAGGAGCAGCTGAAGGGTGCAATATCACTTTGTCCAATAAATGGCTGTTGGGAACCTGTGTGTTAATTTGTTAGGTGGCTATGTGGTTTTGCAGTGTTCTGAAAGGATTTTACAAAAAAATGCGCTTTTTACAAATCTTTTCAAGAGTGTTAGTGGTTTTATCTTAGTAATTCCAGATGTTTCATGTAAATACTATTTTTGGATGTGATTTTCAGATGCTTATTAAACTAACTCAATGTTTTTGAGCAGCGCACTTGTGCTAAAAGAAGTTGAAGCATTATTTCTTGCTGTCTAATGTTTATGGTAGAACAAACTTACTGTATTTTCAACTGTTGTGGGATAGTTTTGTTTCTTTCCCCCCTCCTGCCTTTGTAATTGAGAAATTAAAAGTGAACTGATCTGCAAAACAGCCAGATTTGAACAGAGTTTGATGACTTTTTTTCTAGGCTGTGGTGCCAGAAATTCAATTTTCAAAAGAAAGTCAAATAAACTACAGACTTAGTAGCTGATGTGATAATTATTTCTGCACCTGGATCTCAATTCAACTGCCTATCATTATTCATTAAGCACATACTTTATTCCAATTAGCCTCAACAATATGCAAGGACTTGCTTGTGTGGTTTGCTAAACCTGGAAGATTTTAAGCATGAGCTTAAATACTTTGCTGAATTGAGACCTTGGGGTTTTCTGAAGAGAGATTTGGGGTGGGTTTTTTTGAGAGAGATATTTAATAAGATCTATTCAAATAGTTTTTTTTAAAGTCTTTTTGGGGGGAGGGGAGATTGTGACAGCTGGTAATAGTGTAATTTCCAATGACTTCCTTTTATATTAGATTTTAAATGCAGCTTTGATCTAAAAGTGATAATTCCTAAAATGAGGGAAGCTCATGTATATTCTGTAAGTTATTTCCTTGTCAAACATGTTCAACTGACAAGTCACAGAGTCGTGACAAGCTTTCCATTTGTCAACCCTGCAAATTCAGTCTAGCCTCTTCTTTCATAGCCCCTCGCTTCTGCACCCCAGTCTGGCAGTCTCTAGGCAATAGATTTTTACTTCCTTGGCACTTCTGTGGCAGTATCAAGAGACATTAGGAGGTGACAATTCAGGTAGCTAGAACTAAGGTCATACTCCAGCAGGCTGTCTTTCAAGAGTGAGTTTCAAACACACTGAAAAGACCTGGAGACAACTGCTATTTTTGTAGTGCCTATTCAGTCTCTAGATTTTCCCAACGTGGTTATTCCATTGTGAAAATAAGTCACTGAACCAAATATTTTATGTCACTTACAGAGAATGTTTTGTTTTGGTGTCATGTCATGTGTGTCTCCCTGTCCCACCCTCTGATAATTTAATTTGAGATATTCTACTTAATTATCTTTGAGATTTTGGTTTAAAGCTGTAAAGCCCTCTACTATAATTGTGTTAGTAGAGAAGGTCAAAATAAGGACAATATCTTTGAAAATGCCTTTGAAATTTAGATATTTCACTTCATGATTAACATGATACTCTAGTATGCTCTTATATTTCTTTATGTATTGCCAGAAACCTTCTGTTTTGTATGTAAAATTGAAACACCTGAATTAAACTAGAGGCTCATAAGCTTGGGCCATATAAAAATAGGCTAAATTGTAATTAGTGGCTTTCAAGCTAGAGTCATTTTATCCTTTTAAAGTCCTTTCCTTTGAGGTGAATTTTCTACATTTTCATATTGCTAGTCAATGTTTATTGTTTTATAAAGCAGCCTTTAGAAAATTGGTCTCTTTTATGGAAACGTCTGCCAGCAAGCTCCATTTTCTTGGCATCCAGCTGATCTACAGAAGTACTCTGTGGTCAAGGGAAGTATGTAAGGATCAGTCAGACCAGGTTCTGATTTTTAAAAAAAGAGGGTTTTTTGGACTGTAAGCTTGAAAGGAGATGTTTAGAAAAAGAAGTCTGCTAACTATGTGGGGTTTTATTAATAGGAACAGTGGCAGCTGCGGCAGGTCTCCACCCTGGCCAGTGCATAATCAAAGTGAATGGAATTAATGTCAGCAAAGAGACTCATGCTAGTGTTATTGCTCATGTCACAGCCTGCAGGAAGTACAGGCGGCCAATGCAGGTATGTCTCTTTTGGTGCCCTTGCACATTTTCTTCTAGATTTCTCTTTCTGGTCAAAGTGAACAGTGTGATGTTTATTTCTGTGCACATATCTGTTGTGTTTGAGTGGGGTGAGAGGAAAGAAGTGGTGAACGAAACTGAAGGGAAGCCAATTGAAACATAAAAGCTGAAGATTGTGCATTGGTGATGTTCAAGATCTGCTTGGTTTCTGCACTGAAATAAATATCATAGATAATTTTTATATGGTGTTTTAAAGGGCTATTTCAAGCATTTCTTCAGTCTTATGCAGAAAGAATTTTGAGGTAAATTCTCATCTTGATGGAGAGGGAATCACACAGCTTGCTGCCTGCTCAGCAGCAGGAGAATGAAATGCATAAAACTGATAGTCTTCCAGAATTTTGTTACACTTCAATACACAGAGAGCAGAGTGCATATCTTCCATCCATAAAAGTCAGAGTTCCTACTGCATTCCAGTCTTGAGAATAAGCTTATATTCAAGGACTCATGATTTCCTTTTTTTTAAGTGCGTGCAAATTTTGTTGTCTTTGTCATGTTAGTTAAGGATAAAATCTCAGGCTTCCAAGACACAAATTTAGGAAGAAAACCAAACCAAGCTGGATTCTATAACGTAATTTTTAAATTCTCTGCAAATTTTTCATAAACTGTGAACCAATATTATTAATTAACTTCATAAACTCTTCAAGTGCGTATTTACTGAGGAGAAAAATCCAATTAAAATCAAGAGTTGAATCCTTCTGCCACACCTACTGTGTAGTTATAAGAATTACATAGTTAGAACCGGGTCACATAAATACAGCCTTTATGAAAATGTTCTTGGGATGTTTGTCTTTAAATACAGAGTTGAAATTGTCACACGGCATGTGGAGATAAAGCTCACCTATGCTTTAAAGGAAGATGCACTCTAGTAAAGAGAAAATGTCCTGTTCACTAGTAGCAAAACTGGCTAGAATAAAAGATAAGTTAAATTCATTTTAGCTGTTTAGTTCTCTCTATGTATAACTGTAGACTTCCTGTGACATCCAAAAATGGTTAATTAATGTTGGCTGGTGTGAGTGCCTTGACATTAAACAATTACTTCGGGTTTTTTAATTGCTTGTATAATAACTTCAAGTTTTTTCCTATACATAGTATTTATTTCAGTTTTAAAAAGTAGCAAATCATAATTTAGCAAATCACAGATAACTGAGGCTCCTCAGATAGACAAAAAACCCTTCATTTAGGGTGCAGTGTTATCAAAAACTATGGGGGAATTGTCTAGACTGAAGTAAATAATAGTATTCCCACTGGTGCAAAGACAGCTAAAATTTAATTTCCTATTCAGAAATTCAGAGGGTTTTTTAAATTATTATTTGAAAAATGACTATGGATTTCTCCTATTTTGTAAGTACAGGGCAGACAGCCTATCATTTAATTACCAGGAATATTGCAGTGTCTCCTGTTGTTCCCAATTGCATAATTGAAAGAGAATCTTTTTCTGCTTCTTATATCTTCTACTTCTCAGGGTAAAAACTCTTCCTAATTGCCTGGAGCATGAAGCTTCATTTCAGATTCTTTGAGTCAATAACTGTGTAATTTCTGTTGGACAGGGTTATCTTTTGAGTCATCTGAATAAAGAAAATTGAGACTAGATTTTACTTCTTGGAATTACAATTTCCTTGCAGTGATACTAATCATGATGTGACAGATTTCTGCTTAGTTTGTTCTTCTGTAATTATTTTGAAGAACATTTCTCCAAGTCATATTGCATTAGATTGGTTGTTAACTTTTGGAAAAGGGACTTCCAGTTTAAATACTTAGTATTTCCTATTAGAGATTTGGCATGGCAGTCTTAATGCTGTCAAGTAATTCTGTAAGAATCCATAACTAAGCATCAAACTTTGAGGTGAACCTGCAAAGAAGTGTTGATTTCAGAAGTGTTCCTGTTGATCAGATTCTGCACAGGTGTCTTCCAACAATCAACACAGAGCTCTGAAAGTTAAGCTTCCTTATTAAAATATTTCGTGCCATTGAGTGAAAAGCAAGGCGTAGATGAATCTAGGAAACCTAGCAAAACCATACCAATGGGATAAAGAAAGAAGCTGAATGTTGTATTTTAGCAAAAGATAACCAGATGTACTTGGCACTTTGCATGAAGATTTTAACATTCAGCCTAAGTGTTTGCTGTCCTTGTTTAACTTTGAATTCTTCCACAAACTTTTTTTTTGAATTCAGATTTGTCATAATCATGTAATTTATTCTGCTGTAGCTGTTGGAGAAGGAGTGATTAACTGACAAGCTTCTTTTGAAGTGTGAGGGACAAAGAGATCTCTGGGGATGCCATGCTTGATAGGACCTTCCACAAGGAAGGGCATGATGGTTGAGTTGGTTGTATGACCCATGTAAGCCACCATTCCTGTGCTCATGTGTCACTCAGCCACAGAAGATGGTGGATTTTTGGAGTCTGTGGTTCTTTTCTTTGGGGGATGCAGGGAGGTGCTTATCTGTGAGAAAAAAGAAATAGCATTTATTACTACACTAGTAAAATAAGTTTAGTGAAGGCAAAGATAGGTGATGAAGGCTGTAGTATAGATTCTTTGTGCCAGTGACACCGAATGGTGATGGGTGATGGATTAACTGGACATTCTCTGTCTTTGGTTGATATTCCATAACATTTGCCACCAGATTTGTGGATGCAAAGCAAAAATTGGTTCTTTTTTTTTTCCCCTCATGATTTCTTGGGGAAAAATATTTTTCAATCTGCAATTTGATTTGAAATGTCTTAAATTATTTTTGGCAGAGGCATGAAAATGATTGATGTCATGCTGTCACAGACTTCATACTGTCTCATGACAATATATGCTGAAATAAAAAATAACTTGTCAAAATTCTTTGGCTAGTTTTATACAATGCCAAAATTCTCTGGTTTCTTTATTAATTTGTAAACTTAGGCCTTAAAAATAGTGAAATAGCTGCTATCAGTTGCACTTACAAAGCTTTTTCTAGCTGTCTATTTTCTGTTGTTTTTCTAGCAAGATTCTATACAGTGGGTTTACAACAGCATTGAAAGTGCACAGGAAGATCTTCAGAAAACAAACACCAAACCCTCTGGAGACGATGGAGGCGATGCCTTTGACTGTAAAGTGGAAGGTACGTGCTGCTTGTTTGATTTTGTGGTTGCTGAGATTTCTATTATAATACGAGAAAAATGAGGCAGTGGATTTGTTTGCAGACAGGAAATTTTGAGCAGATCGTAAGATGTGTTTTACATAAGGATTTGCTTTCTTATGTATTCTATATGAATATGTATATGAATTTAACATGCTATTTTTTGAAAACTACTATCTTTCCCATTTAGAGAAAATACTTCTGTGAACACTTTGGGGAAAATATGTTTATTTTCATTTGTAAGAAACATAAACCTAGGCATTACCTGATTTATTTTCACCACTAGTAATCATTTATGTCAAACTAGATGCATTAGTCATTACTGCATGGGAAATAAAAAAAAACTACTATCCTTCAGATTATTTTCAGGCAATTAATGTTTAGATAAAACTGCATTCATCTGCAACTTGTAATTAAAGAGACAGTTAACACATGAACTGTATTTATGTTCTCTTCATGAATGCAGTTATTGTGGCTTCATTTCTGAATGCTGACAGTTTTCACAGTGATTTTCTTCTACTTTATTTAGAAATTCTCAGTTTTCCCTTTTTTGGATCTTTCTTAATGTCTGGATTATAAATGAAATGGAATTAGCCTCCTTTAATAATTGTTTGTAAAGAAAGAGCCCTGCCTGTTTTTCAGTCCATTATTTTAACATCTATAAATCTACCAGTATTCTGATTGTTATATTTTTCAGCCAGGTTTTTTAATGAATGTTTTTAAATAGAATGATCAGAACAATTTCTATAATGTTTGCCTATGTCCTTTATAGTTTATTTAATGGCCAGGACTTGTCAACTGGTTTGTGTTACTTTATTCTAGAGGTAATCGACAAATTTAACACTATGGCAATAATTGATGGGAAGAAGGATCATGTGAGTCTGACTGTTGACAATGTTCATCTGGAGTATGGAGTGGTTTATGAGTATGACAGCACAGCTGGAATAAAGTGCCATGTCTTGGAAAAAATGATTGAACCAAAGGGATTTTTCAGTTTGACTGCAAAGGTATGAAGCATTTTTTGTATATTAGTACTTATTTTGTTTAATACCAACGGAGAAACTTGTGTCTTTTTTTTACTCTTATGATTATATGTCTTTCATTTGATACTGTATAATTGGTCACCTTTATCTCTCTGATGTTTTGGAGGATGATTGTGTGCTTAGGAGGCAAAATGAGTTATGTTGTCATTATAAATTGAGCCTTTAAATCTAAAACAATATTAAAAGATCTTCAAAGTCTCCCATTCCTCCTGCCGATCTCCCTTATTTCTTAATTATCAAATAAAACTTGAAAGAAAGTCAAAGATCCACTGAAATATCTATAAAGGCTATATACTCCCCTAATCCCTTCAACATGCCTTTTATTTACTTTTCTCTCACCATTATAGCAAGGCTTCAGTCTTTGCTGGGCAGTATAGCTTATTCTGTGTTCTATACCCTGGCCTTTTTATGCAGAATATACAAGAGGATAGCACTCTATTTTCTTTTATGCTTTTTCAGTGTATTAGTGTTCTGCCAAACCAAAGGTTTTCTAGAAGTAATGAATGAATTAATTCAGCAGCTTTGCATAATATGTGCTGATCAAGTAAATACAGCAGATAATGTATTTCAGAGGAGCCATAGTGGTTACATTAGTAGGAAATTAGTAGTAAATCCATTATCAGACAATCCCATGAGAAGCCAAGCAAAAATACTTATGGGTATAACTTATCAGGGAATAGATTTAAGAAAACCTCTTTGCATCCCAAGCTTCATTCATTGTTGTTGTGCACCATTTTCTGTAATATTATCAGGCTTTTCAGCTTTAGTTATAAGAGATGATTAGTAAGGGGAAATTTTAGCTAACTTAATTTCATAACATGCTTCTCTTGTTTTTATTATCTTAGATTCTTGAAGCACTGGCAAAAAGCGATGAACATTTTGTACAGAACTGCAACAGCCTCAATTCCTTAAATGACGTGATCCCCACTGAACTGCAAAGTAAATTCAGCGTCATTTGCAGTGAGAAAATCGAGCATATCTACAGAAGAATCTCTAGCTATAAAAAGGTATGACATGTACGTCCTAAACTTGATTATATTTGTATTTTAAGGGAAAAACAGGGGATTGTGGTACAGTTTGAATAACTCTTCAGAGTGTCTATGGCAGTGACAAAAATGTGGCAGAAAGTTTAGCTATTTTGAAGCATGAATGCCTTAATTGAGTAATTGCATCAATATTTTCAAGCCATTCTCTTTCTTATCCCTTTTTTAGACATTGGGTAGTTTGTATTCTTTCTTGCTTGCTGTGTTCAGTTGCAGTCACAATCAACTGCATATTCCGCAAAAGGGCTATCATTCTTGTAAATGCCTTAAACCAATACTCTAGTGAATTTGCAGATGTTAACCAAAAATGTAGCAATAACAACAGAACTGGTTTTTCTCTTTCTAGTGCAACACAAATACCAAATTTTAACCCTTTTTTTCAACTTTTAGGCCCTAGCATAACTGTTAATAGTATCATCTCTGTAAATTATTAACTTCACTTGGTTTAATAAAACATAATAGCGTGGAAAAATGGAGGAGGTGCTGACTTTCATATGCTTGAGATCTAAAGTAATGGTATGTGAATGAATAAATAGCCCAGACTATGACCTCTAGTTGCTGTCAGTGCATTTCTCTGTAGTTGTTTAACCAAGCAGGGTGTAAATGAATCAACAATTTGCCATTTTGTTAATGCAAACTCATTTTCTCCTCCAGACTCCTAGCTCCTCTTTCATGGAACCTAATTGTGGGGAGGTGAATTACTTTGAAGTAGGCTCAAAATGGCTCCAAAAAATTGTGTCTGCCCTGTCTTATCTCATTTGGGGATCTGAGTTGTGACGTTTACAAACTGGTCTGATCTGAGAGTTTATACATAAAAAATTGAAAAATAAAACAAAAAAGCAAAGGCAAAGTAAAGTGAATACAGAAGCTTCACACATTTGCAGAAGCTGTATTTAAAAGAGTAGATAATGTTTTTTTAGTTTTCAGAGGAGAAGTAGGGAGAACTGTTAGGAATACCCGTAGCTTCACTAGTCAGTAGGACGAAGGCCAAAAAGCAGCTTGTCAGACATTTCCGGGTGCTCTCTAAAAAGAAATTGAATAAACTGAGTTGTGTCAATGGAAACATCAAAAGGCTCCTGATACTGCTTTAGCAAACATCTGATCTCTCCATTGTTTGCCAGAATTACAAACCTCTATGTTTCCAATTTGGTTAAAATTCAAAATATCTTTTTTAAAAACAAAATTCATTAGTTTTCATATTAATAGTTACAGTTCAAGGAACATTCAGGTGATTCATATGTTTTCTGTAGCTGAAAAATTTGACTATGATATACAGCCTCTACAGAGGAGGCCAAGACAGTAAATCAAATTTTGTTGTGTTTGCTGGATGTGAAACAAACAGCCTCAGGGAAGTTTTCATAGTTCTTACACTGTCTAGGAGCAGATATTCCTGATACAGACTGGACTTTAAATCTCATCTGCTCAAAAATCAGTAGTTTCACAGTTATAGCTTTTAATGATAATTAGTAATGAAGTCGATTTCAGGAATAGAAGTATCATTTTCTTGGCAAGGTAAAGGTAACCATAGTTACAGGAGACTTTAGGAGTGCCTGAGCCCTGCTTGGTTCCTGGTTTTACTGTGAAAGTTTGAATTCTATAAATAAAAGTCTTGTAGATTTCTGCAGTTCCTACTATTATTATTATCAGAACATTTTGGTCCTAACAGACCTCGATTCTAGTGCCATGAGTCCCAGATGTTTCTCAACACATATATGAAAAGAATTTTGGTCCTGACTTATGACCTGATTAAATCATAGCCAGCATTTGGTCTCTCTGGAGCAGGATGTGTGGGAGATTGAGATGTGAAATATGTACTGCTTGCAGAAACATTTTCATCATTGAATGTCCTTAATATCCTTCTTAACAATTTGTACATTCTTCAGCCTTTGAACAACTCCATAATTGGATTTCTTGTAGCCCTCCAGATCTTGTGATCTAAAGATTTAAATGTAATTATCCCAACAAGTGTTCATCAGGCTGCAGAAATATGACACCAAAATAAACAGAAATTTAAGTTCCAGTACAGAAACATCTTACTTTGCAGAAGGGATGTGTCTTAATTCAATTGAAGTGTTAGTAAAAAGTTGACTGATTTGAATTTTTACTGGCATGTATTAGTCAAGAAGCTTTGCAAGTTAACTTTAAAAATATTGTTATGCATGAGCCATGGTTCATAGCTGAAGCAGGTCTGTGTAATATTTTGACTGGAGAGATAGTATGATAAAACACTGATTACATCTTGCCAGAAAAAACTCTTCCCTAACAACAGACTGCACTGGAAATGACACATATTGACAAAAATCCTACTTGTGACTGAAAAATCTCTTTTCCAATTGAAGAGCTTGATCACATTACTTGATTCTGAAGTAGATGTAGTTGCTGAGTGTCCACTTCAGTCTTCCCCATTTTGGGTTGACATCTTCTCATCTTAAAAATCAAAGAACTCTAAGCCTATTCAAGATTCTGCACAAAATTTAAGATGTTAGAGTCAAGGAGATGTGGCTAAGCACTGTACTAGAATTAGACCATAAAAAACATTCCTCATTGCTGAGCTGATATATAGGGGGGAGAAGATGTGCTGGGCTAGGAAAGTCTGTAAAATATGGTGTTTGCAGTTTTTATGTACTAGTGCTCATCAGCTTCCTAATGTCACTCAAAGTAGAAGAATGAGGTTGGAATGAACCTCTGCAGGTCTTGTCCAGCCAACCCTGCTTAAGCAGGGCCATCTAGAGATGATTGCCCGGCATCATCTTTGAGGAAGGAGATCTGACCCTTCTTCCCTGAACCTCTCTGAGCAACTTGTGCCAGTGCTCAATCACCCTCACAGTGGAAAACTGTTTCCTGATACTCAGAGGAAACTCCTGTATTTAAGTTTGGGCCCATTGGCTCTGGTCCTGGCACTGGACACCACTGGAAAGAGCCTGGCTTTGTCTTCTTTGCACCGTTCCTTCAGGTATTCATATACATTGATGTGTTTCCCCCTGAGCTTTCTCTTCTCCAGGCTGGAAAGTCCCAGCTCTCTCAGCCTTTCCTCACAGGAGAGATGCTCCAGTCCCTGAATCTCAGTGGGCTCACCTCCCCTGGGCTCTCTCCAATATGCCCATGTCTATTTCTGTGCAGCCCAGACTTGGAGCCCGGACTCGACGGGAGGCCTCACTGTGCTGAGGAGAAGAACAGGATCACCTCCCTCCAACCCCTGGCAATGCTTCTCCTAATGCAGGAGGATAAGATACAATTAAAGAGGACTTCATCCTTCCCAAACAGGAAATCCAGAATTCATACTTTCTTATTTTGTCCTCATTATAGCTTCTGACAAAAATTTCATGATTTTTTGAAAAATACTAGCTTGAAAACATGGGCAGGTGTTTATAAATGTCACAAACAGTACAGCAGTTCCAGACTTGCTCCCCAGAAAGACACTTAATTTTTTATTATGTTCCATGGGAAATAAATTCTATCTCTCTGTTGCAAAGCTATTTAATTCTTAAAATATCATTTGCTTCAAAAAACAACCCCTAAAATGTAAAATGAAAAATATTTTTCTTTCCCTTTTAGAGAAAGATGGAAATTACAAAGTCAAGACACCTTAAGTCAAGGATGACTGAAATATTTTAAGCTTTTATTTTCTAGTTAGGTACACAAGAATTGTTAGCTAAGTGCAGACACAAGAAGAGCTGGTAATTAAATTTGTTTTTCTTTCTTCTAGTTTTCAAGAGTGTTAAAAAACAGAGCTTGGCCTACCTTCAAACAAGCTAAGTCAAAGATTTCACCACTTCACAGCAGTGATTTCTGTCCAACCAATTGCCATATCAATGTGATGGAAGTGTCTTACCCTAAGACCTCAACATCCCTTGGCAGTGCCTTTGGTGTACAGTTAGACAGCAGAAAACATTCTTCCCATGAAAAGGAAAATAAAAACACTGATCAAGGTAAGTCAATTGGACTTCCAGTGCTTCTGATATAGAGTCTTAAAAGGTAATCAGTTTGGGTTAATAGCCCAAATGTTAAAATTAAGGACAAGCCTGTCTGAAATCACTCTGCTTTTGATTCTTATTATTCTTTTGATTCTTAATATGCTTTATTTTAAAGCATAATTACAGGTAGTCATAATTTCACAGTAACTTTTTCCTAAATGGCTTGACTGTGAAATGCAAGTAAAATGCAAAATTAGATAAGTACATGAATTTTTAAACAGAAAAAATATTTCAGTGTCTGTTAGGTATTTTACTAACTTCAAAATGTATGTTGAAAAAAAGATCATGATGACATCCCTTTGGATTATTCCCAGGTAAACTGAATCCCATGATTTATGTCCAACATACCATTACTACTATGGCTGCCCCTTCAGGACAGTCCCTTGGCCAGCAAGAGGGCCATGGTCTGAGGTACCTCTTAAAAGAAGAAGACTTAGAAACACAAGATGTCTATCAAAAATTGCTGTTCAAATTACAAGCTGCACTGAAAGAGGTGGAAACATGTGTCTGCCAAATAGATGAGTAAGTAAATGCTACCGTCTGGACTTGTCTTTTCTTTTTCCATTGAAGATAACAATAAATCTGGGCAATGCTTCTGTGTAGCATAGGAATCAATGCTGACTTCAGATAGAATTGAAATAAAGTAAAGAATTAAGTGCAGGTAATATATTTTGATCTTTTTTGCAGCATGCCTGATTTCTTTCCCCACAGTTTGTAGGTTTTTTCCAGTTTGTAGATTTTCTTTAAAATGTGGCAAAGTTAATTAATTTGAAGTGAGGAAAATATGAGGCACCCAATGTCACCTACAATTTCACTAAGAATGGAAACAAAGGGCAGAGGTATAAAAATGGCTTCAATTGGACTCTTCAGGTATTGCTGAATAGTACCACAGATGAATTTTTGGGTAAGGCATTACTCACTTATAGGGAGAGCATTAATTTGTTAGAAATTTTTCAAAACCAAATTGACCTTAAGGAAGAACTATGGATTTAAGGAAAGCTACCCTTGAGGGATTAGGACATTCGGCTTGAATTTGGGAGGCTCAGTCTCATCACCGTTAGCCCGAATTCAGGCCAAGGATTTATAACTTGCTTTTTCATTTGTAAAGTAAGTGGGTTGACTTCTGGGCTATTTACTGTCTTGGGATAAGGATGAAGAGGGATAAAAAGTATTTAAGTTTTGAAAGATCCCATATTTAATGCAAATGTCAGAAAATAATTTTGAAAATAAAAACAGCAATTTTTTTTTTAACTTAAAAGATAATCTTTCATGATCCCCAGTTTAAAAAAGTGATGCATCATTGTTTCTCCTGTTATCTTGAAGATTGTAGTGTGATTTGTTCTTTCATGTGTACTTAAGAATGGGGTTTCATTTTTTTACTGTTTGAACAGTAATTGTAATAGTTACATAGTAATAAGTAATAGTAATGTATCACATACTGTAATGGAAATGAAAGCAAGAATTGACTCAGTAATTTTAAGAAAATGTTGTTTCCTGCGCCATTACATAGTTCTGCTAATTATCATGCTAAAGATGAAATCAATTAACTAAATTCATTGTCATTTCTGTGCTTGTGTGCACTTAGAAATGACTGTCTGTAAAGCCTGTGTTGTCTCTCTTCCTCGTGGAAGTCAGAAAATTATATATGGAATTTTAGTCAATATTTCAGGAAGTTCCAGTTGCCAGTATGCCACACCTTTCCTTTCTATTCTCTTGAGCTTGTGATGCAAAAACACAGGAAATTCTAAGCCTTTCTTTTGTATAAATGTATATACAAATACACACACTCACAGAAAAATTGTGTGTACAGGAATATGTATGTCTATACATATATTCATAAGAGTCATGCAGTTTTCACAGTAAACACAAAAGTTCATTCCTTTTTTTCATTCCTAAATTTTCTGTACACTGAACCTTGTAGCTGATCTTGTATAAGGTACACAGATGTATTTAGCAAATTTTACCTTTTGCTGATTGGAAGACTGAGACTTTTCATGCTTTATTCCTCATGGACATTGAGTGGACTGGCAGTGAGTAATTACTGTGGAGGAAAGCAGTTTTATGGAGGAAACAGGATAGCCAAGAGACTTCCTTAAAAGTGCTGAACTGGGAAGACTGAGCAGTTCAGAAGTACCTGGTATATTATAACATAGTAAACGGATACTAATTAACTCTTGAGATTTAGGACTTAAGAAACAAAAGATAAAGTGACACCATAGATAATCCAACAGCTGTTCTTCAATTAGATTTTTTTTTTACTTAAAAAGCTGGGAGAAAATGCTTGAACATACTAATTTTGTGGTTTTTATAAAGACAGTAGAGTTTATTTTTTTCTTTTGGGGCATGGTAACAATAAAATGGATGTCTTTTTTTACTGAATTTCTTATTATCCTAAACAATCCTCATTATTTTTGATATTTTAAGGACAGATAATATGAACATGGCATCTATCACAATTTTTAATTTATACTGATTTTATGTGACAGAGAAATTGGACTACTGCATGACTGTTTGGTACCCATTATACTTACTGGTGAAAAACTTGCTCATTCATGTTACTAGAGGTCTCAGCTCTGTGTTGAGGTTGCTCAGTATTGGTCTGTGTTGCCAGCTCACAAAATCTTGGGGCAGTGTTATCTGCTCAACCTCTGCTGTCTGATAGTGAATTGAAAAATGAGTGTTTCATCTGAAGAGCAGGTCTGTGAGAGCCTATGGATTATGGCAAAGGAACATTTCAGAGAAGATTTTGTGCTCCTAGAATCGTCTGCATAAGAGTTTATGTGACAGTTTGCTGACGAAGGTTTGGTTGGATAAGTGATGTAGTACTGACAGAGAGAGAGAGAAATATACACAGAATATGCATCCCCTTTCGACAGCCTCTCAAGGCTCCACTGTGCTCACATTCAAATAGTTTAATGGTATCCTAATAGTTCTTTAGTGATGCTGCAGATACTCCTAGTTGCTGCTAGGTGTTACACAGAAATGAATCCTTTTTCAAATAGTTTTCTATATGGTGACTGCTGTGTTTTTGGCACTCGATGCTCTCCCACGATCCCAGCTCTTTTTTGGAAAGATGTCTTTCAGGAGCATACAAGAGGCTTGAACATTTTTCAAGCCTCTGTGGAGAGGAAGAGGCAGAGAAGGTCAGAGGTTGCAGAAGGTTTTTTGTTACTGCCATTTTTAATTCTTTGACTAACCATAGCAGGTTTTGTTTGTTAGTTGTGTTGGGTTGTGCATAGGAGTAATTCCACAGGTAAGGCTTTTTTTTTAAGATTTAAATTTCTGTTTCGTTGAAATATTCTTCATAGAGACTCTATAGCTGTTAATTACTCCTCACGCATGTGTTTCTCCTTTGAGAGCTAGACATCTAAGGTAATTTTGTTTGGGGTAGGCCCATCTCTGGATAAAATGTATTGTGCATGCAATATGTTTAAGCAAAAACCCAAAAATATATTTAAGCATGATTTTTGGGGAGGGAATGTATCCAGATTTTTACTTTAAACTCCCTGGACTGAGTTTTTAAGAGCAATCAGTGACCTCAGTAACTACTTGCTCCAGAACCTGGTAATCCAAAGTTTCATCTTTCATTCATGGTAGTTCAGCAAAAAATTTTTCCTTAGAAAAAGAGCCTGCCTGCTGAGAGAAATGGAAAAGCCCCCTTAGGAAAAGATCCAGCCACCTTAATCAGTCTTTTACTGAGCTCTTGGCAGCAGTGACTAAACAGTCACATAAAAGAAGGGGATATAATAGTCTGCCTGTGTCTTGACAAATAATTACTCAGGGGAAGATATTTTCAGGAGCTGAAATTGCAGTTCATTATGCTTGTTTCTTACTCTTGATTATTTTCTTGCAACAACAAAATCCCCAAGAAGGTACTAGAATGAACCTCCCACTTTTATTTTTAAGTGGGTGAGAGTGGGAACACAAGAACAAGCAAAAGTATAGATTCATCTTTGTCCTTATCTTTCAGAAGACAGAACTGTATGGTCTTTTTGGAATGGACCTTTTGGTATAGGAGCAGTGTTAGGATGATCTGCCATGAATTCACCTAATACTTTTTTGAACCCCTTACACATTTCTTGCAAAGAAATAAGTTTTACAGGCATGAAGAACTGATTTCCTAGGGTTTCTGCTTCTAAAACACAAATGTTTTAAGGCAAGTTGAAAACTACATGTGCTCTAGCACGAGATTGACATTGAACACTGTCATAAAATATGGGCCCCATCTCTTCCTGTACTCATGGAATTATGCTTGCCAGTGACTGGAGAATGGCTGGAAAGAACTGAGTTGTGATTTCCTACTGATAGCAAAGTGTTAAGGCATCATGTAGCCCAAAAGACATCAGTCTAGGAGGGGTGAGTTTAAATTCTAGTGAAATTATACCTTTAGTATCATTTTTCTGTATTCTAGTTGAAGTTCAGATCAGTATTTTTAACTATATGTGGGATAAAATCTGTCTATCCCCATCAGTAGCAAGAATTTCATGTAAGAAGATCTAACATATGTTTGAACCCTACCACGTACTTGGTAGAAAGTTTGCCAGTTGACCATTCTGACAGCTCTTTCAATAAAACTGCTACTATTTCTAAGTAATTCAAGGGGAAAAACAAGCTTAGTTCAGTCTCCTCTGATTTCAAGTAGCTAGAAAGTAGCTTTTGCAAGAAAAATGATGCTTTTGAAATCCAAATATTAATTTGAAAATGTGATTTTAATGGAGTGTTTGAGCAATAGGAATTAAAGGACAATTGCCCATTATTGCTGTTCTGATCTTGAAAGTAAATTAGAGCATCTCAGTATGAATTAATCATCCAAGAATATGAATTTTTCACTGCCAGTATTTCTGCATGGTCTAAAAGTAGCAATCTGCACTGTTCTCTGTTCTTGGCTGGATGTCACTTTTGTGCTCGTCACGGACGCTTGTATATTAATCATCAGTTTTACTGGTGGTAATGGCTTAGACACTTTGAATATCAGGAAGTACACAGAGATGTTAATAAAGATCTTTAAAATGCCCTAGTAGAATAGTTTGTGATGCACACTGGCATATCTTGTACAGTAGTAATTGGGAAAATGTATGCTTTTCACAGGCATACAGTTTCTTATGTTGGCTTTCTTGATTTGTGCTAAGAAGTGCAGAATTCATGTTTTAAAATAGTTATGTTAATATACAGCTTGATCTCAAGTGTCCAAGCATGTGCTGTATTTCTTCTCCAGCTGGAATTATTTCTTTCATACATGATTAAGTTTGGTAAGGTTAATGGGTTTCACTGTTAGACTTTTTAACAATAGAATGTGTCACTTCCTTCCCTTATTTCAAATAGATATTGACTGAATTAAGATATTTCCTTCACATATTATAGAATAATAGTTGGAGAATGGTGATAAGAAATGTTATCCTGTTGCTCAATCACTTTTGAAAAACATGAATTTGCCTTTTTTATTTCTGTGTTTCACAGCCTTCTTTCTTCAATAACATATTCTCCCAAATCAGAACGTAAAACACCTGAGCCTTTAATACCAGCAGACAGTGATAATGAAAAGGGTGAAAGGAATGGGAAGAAAGTCTGTTTCAGTGTAACAGGTGATGAACAAGAAGATTCTGGTCATGATACCATCAGTAACAGGGATTCTTACAGGTAACTTTATTGATAATATTTTTATTTTTCAACTGAATCAAATATGGAAGTCTATAAAGAATCAAGTTATAAAAACTATTAGAATATGATTCAGACATTACTAATGGAAGAGTAACAAGCCTCAAGGTATGTAAAAGAAAGTCTTATGAGTACAGATTAGTTATTAGACCTTGATCACCCAAATCTGGATAGGATATCACAACCAGAGATGTAAAACTTTATTTTAGGTTACCTGTCTTATAAAAACCAGAAAAAACTTGTTATTATGTCTCCAACAACAAACCAAATATCTACCATGGAAAGCAAGATGATAGAGCCACAATTCTTCCTGTTCTAAAGAAATATACACTGTTTATCAACATATATTTCTCACCTTGTTTCACTCTAAATAGCATCAACTCACCTCTAAAATTTATAATGCATCACATTTAATCTGAATGAGAATACGAAGAAATTTGAAAAGGAAGGTGTAATTATAGCAAGTTCTTATTCGGCTTATACGCCCTTGCTTTTAGAGAGAATTGGTTAACTACAGGATATAAAACCTAAATTTAAATTTTAGCTGCAAGTAAAATGAGGGTTCATTATTTGTTCAGTATCATAGTTCATTATTATGCTCAGAAATTAGAATCTCAATAGGTTCATCATTTTTCTACAGAGCCCTGTGTTGCTGAGATCTCTTTCTAAGTTGTATTTGATTACTGCAGCCTGGTAAATATAAACGCTTCATCAGAATGTAGAGAACCATACAGATATAAATGCAGAGATAATTTGCACAGATTAAATTTGTCTTTTTCTTAACATGGTGAACACACAGGCAAAGTTCTTGGTCCAGCAGAAGTGCATTTAGAGTTTCCTGCATGTATCAAACTGCCTGTTCATAAGCTGCTCCAGTGATGTGTGCTTGCTCCTGTTGGGAGGTTTCCCCAGCTGGCACAGGATTTGTATGTGGAAAAAGAAGGTGTGACCCAGGATATGAGCATCTCTTTGTTCAAAACATTTTCTTTTTTCTCATTCCTGTCCTTTATAGTCCATTCTGGCTGCGTAGGAATAATAAAACGTAGGGTTCCATATACAGAATAATCACAAAATTTGTGCATTAAGGACAAGTGTTGGAGTGAGATTAGAATGTTTCTTTCTTTGCTTAAATAATTGTATTAGTCAATACTTAAAATCTCCAGCTCTCATAATGCCAGAGTGGTTATCACTGGAATTGTTTGGCTAATTTCAGCCTTTATAATGCTCTCGTTTTTAGTAGGGTCTCCTTCTAAACTTTACAATACAACACAAAAATCATGCAGAATGATACAGCAAATGCATCTAATCTGTTTCTCATTTTCCTGTGTTTTATTTTCTCATGCTTTGCACAACCCAGTTTTAATTAACCTTCATCTCCCC
Source organism: Acrocephalus scirpaceus scirpaceus (assembly GCA_910950805.1). Taxonomy (NCBI): domain Eukaryota; kingdom Metazoa; phylum Chordata; class Aves; order Passeriformes; family Sylviidae; genus Acrocephalus; species Acrocephalus scirpaceus. The sequence goes on from OU383773.1 coordinate 92,217,554, forward strand.
TTTGGAGACTTTAATAAGTGAATAGAGTTAGTTAGAAAACATTTCTTAATATCCAGCCAGAAATTTTTAATACTCCTTGGGACTGTTCACCCGCTATTAGGAACATGTTGTTACTGATGTCTTTTCATCTACTTAATGGTTATGATTGTAATTACATCATATTGCTTCATTTAAAAGTTTAACTCATTCACTTACCTCGTTGACTACAGGTCCAAAACATGTACATTAGCCAGGAAATATAAGTCACTCTGCCTAAATTAGTGAAAAGACACTTCTGTGTCTACACAAATACAGAAAACAAATGTGGAGCCCATGTATAACTGCGGTGTTATTCTAAGAAAAGATATGTTAATCTTGGTGAATGAGTACACCCAAGTCATAAAATAAGACCCATATAATTGTGTATAAACATCCCTTAGGTACACTTTTACATTATCTTACATTCACTTGGGTTTTTAAGACTCCCTCTGCTGGATAATTACTTAAGCATTTCCTGCATTGAAACAAAACGATTTTCATATGGCTAAATAACTCTGAAGACTTTGAATTTAAATATATCTTCATAGCACTTTAGTACAAAAGTCTGTGTTTTACTCTGGTTTTACTGCAGGAGTAGGTATATCTCCATGTATTTTCTGTACAGAACAAATTGTTTTTGAGAGAAAACAGCAGGAAAAAAATTACAAATTTAAATCCCCAAATCTCCCTATTAGACCAATGTGGGTGAAATTTCATATGCATAGAAGTTTTGACTGAAGCCAGGATGAAAACGTCTATACATCTCAAAGAAAAGGAACAGCTGGAAGAGATGGGATCATGAACTGTTTTGGCTGACAAGGAAAATAGTTTATAATTTGAGTTTTGGTGCTACTCGAATCAAATCTCCTTTAAACCAGAAGTGAGACTCTATTATGCAGGTTGTAAAGACTCAATGTTTGTATTAGCTATGGACCAGGAGAAAATGGGAAGTAACTAAAATTTTTGTGGCCACAGATTCAAAAACTGCCACTCATGCAAGAAAAGTTGGTTGTTTTGCATTCTAAGTCTGTATTACTGTTGTGCAAGTACTTGTTCACAGGTAAGGGGAAGGGAGATAATTGAAGCATCTATTTTGGGAATCCAGTCTTCTGAGTCTTTCCAGGACTGCAAATTAAATGAAAGTCTAAGCACAGTGACCTTTCTTGTGTATAAAGAATTACACAGACAATCTCATCATTAAGTTTAGGATGAGAAAAGGGAAAATGTTTCCATAACTTTTTTTTTTTACAGAGTCTGTGTTAAAGGACATAGCTTTATTTATTTTTTTCTTTGTTTTGTGTTTTTTTTTCAAGTGACTGCAACAGCAATAGGAACTCCATTGCCTCTTTCACCAGCATTTGTAGCAGTCAGTGCAGTTCTTATTTTCACAGTGATGAAATGGATTCAGGTATGTTTAGAAAAGTCATCTGTGAATCTGTCTTCTGTTCCTTTTATTCGATTTTATTATTTTCATTTGCCAGGCAGTTTTACTAGTTTTATTTTAAAAATTACATCCTTCTTAGTAGTAGAAGTGCATAGTTTTGCTTCTGCTTAGCTAGTGCTGCACTCAGGAATCCTTCTGTAAAAGAGAGCCAACATTCCATTATCTCTGTGATTAGACTGTACTAAAGCTCCTGGAGTCACTACTTCTCAGGTCTTTCATGTCTTGACAGTGCATTGAGTTTCACAGAGTAAGGAGCATTTTAGGTGAGTGTGGAATGCTCTCCTAGCCAGTGTCAGCACCTAGACAGCAGGATATGGCTGTGTGTGTTTGTAGGAAGGAATGTGAGACCACATAGAAGCACATTCTTGTTTATGCCATGACAAATTTGATTTAAGTAATTGCAGCTGGTAATAGGAATGGGATGGAATTTAACTGCATGGAGAAGGAGGTCATATACTCAGGGACTAATAATAAAAAAATATTTGCTCTAAGCTGGGAGTTTATCATTTGGGAATGATTTAGGAAAAGAAAAAACTGAGCATATTAGTTGAATACGACCCACCAGTGAGGCCTGGCCATAGAGAAAGCAAACTTTTATTGCTCATTGTACCAGGAGAGATATTTTCAGTTGGAACAGGAAAGTATTAAGACATTATGCAAAGTATTTGAGATACCTTGTGAATAAGGCAGAGTAATGTGAATAAGATAGAATTTCATTTCCAGAAATGATATATACTTACACAGCTAAGCTAATACAGGGTAAAGGATGAGGGACATAATGAATTGTTAATAAAAGAGGAGACATAGAGTCTGTATCTTCAACTTAAGATAAAAGTGAGCTGATGTACTCTTGTGCAGCATCAAGCTGAAGTACCAGCTGAGGTGCCTAAAAGAACATGTCTTTGCTAGCCAAGCACAGATACATTGCTTTAGATGACAAATACTGCTGCTCAGTGAAACTCACACTCTCTGCTGACTTAATTTTCAGCTGGTTCCAAAGTTAACTTGGCTAACTCCAGATCAGGGCTCTTGGGCACTGCGCTCTGTTGCAATTAAAATACTGTGAAGAGGTATAATGATTGTAAGGACATCTAAAGGAGCTAAAAAAATTCAAGGAAAAAAATGTGTTTCACTGACATAAGAAAAATGAGTCTAGATTAACATTGAATAAATTTGGGTCATAAATTATCAAGTGGCTCTTTCTTGTCTGTCACCAGCATCAAGGAGGAAAACCAGTTTTAAGCTCAAATTTCAACATTTTTTGAGAGAGTTCAAGGTATATCACCTATGGTCTGAAAGAGCACGTGGCAGGGCAGTGACCTGAAAGAGTCCTTTTCCTTTGCACTTTCTTAGGAAATGATGTGGTATGTGCTATTAAAAGCTTAATATCAAATACAGTATTTGAATATTGTATTTTTTGCTGAATTACTAAAATTTCAAAACCATTTAGTTAGTAAGAACATTAAGACTGTGAATCGTCTGTGGAGTCCTTATAAAAACTTTACACTGAACGCATTTCAGTGACTTTGTGGTCTGCTACGCTGAGTTCACACTACTTGGCCATTTAGTCTGGAGTTTAGTATGTTTTCCAAAAGAGAAGAACTGTGTGTTCTGGTCACAGAATGGTTGAGGTTTCAAGGGACCTTTTGGGATGATCTGGTCTAGTCCCCCACCCCAAACAGACTCATCTGGAGTCTTCCAGAACCAAGACCTGTTGGGGTTTTTAATATGGTCCCTTCTTTAAGAGCTATTTCTCTATTATCGAGTAACTAATAAATGCAAAATATGTAGGGAGAACAGTTACTATAGTCCTGACAGTGTAAGCAGCAGTCTGTGTGCAAAGCAGATTATCTAAGCTGAAAAGATTTTGGAAAACATGCTGAAGCTTCTAAACGATTTCTCATTTTAAAATATTTTTCAGGTGATGAGCTTCCCATAAGTGTTCGAATCTCCCATGATAAACAGGACAAGCTCCATAGCTGCTTGGAGCATCTTTTTGGTCAAGTATGAGATTATTTTTCTTGGCTTTGATACTGATGTCTGTGCTTGAGCTAAGATGTCTTTAGAAAATACTTCTTCTTTTTAATTTTGCTTCCCACTGTTTACTAGGATGATATGTATTTACTCATTTCCCTCAGTTTTCTGTAAATAGTCCAAAACTGCAAATTAAACAGGTCCTTAAATTTAGTCTAACATTCTCTAGTTTGTTACTTTAACTAGAGCCATTAGGTAAGAAAGAATCCAAAGCTGCTCGTCAGTAGTCCACATTTCTTACAGAAATTATTTCTAATTGTTGCTGTAAAAAGCATCTTTCTCACAGAATCTTGATCCCAACAGGTCGATTCAATCGTCAATCTTCTGAAAGGACCAGCTGTGATGAGGGTGTTTGAGCAGACAAAGTACTTTACACCAGGTCGAGGGCTCCAAGGTAACACTTAATTCTAGCTATGACAATGAAAAGGCAGCTTGAAGGATACATGGAAATGGCTGTCCACTCCTTGAGCTGCTGTTAAAGAACTGATTTTGCTTAATCTTGGTATATTCTGCAATAACTCATTGTTGAAGTTCATGCTAAATAGGTCTTAATTCTTAGTTGAAAACTGGCTCATTACATTTTATTGTATAATATAGGAAAAATTTCAAAGTCAGCTGAATTGTAGACTCTGAACCGACTGTCGTATTGCTGAGGTTCTTGAAGCAAGAAGCAGTTTTTTTATATTGCAGATGTTTTTAATACATTTTTGTCACAACTACTGAAGCCATTCCTGACCTATTTAATTACTAATATCAGATTTTTATTATTTTTTTAGTTATATTTTGTTTGGAGTTGATTTATAAATAATTTACAATTTATAGTCACAGCAATATTTATGCCAAACATATACTTATTTAAGTATTACTGGTTGCTTAAAAAGAAATATAGTGTATGTAAATTCAGACACTCTACTACCACTTGTATGGTTGCTTAAGTCTAAGGATATAAATGAGCATCTGGTGGTAGTCGTAAGTGATGAAAAATAGAAAGGACTTCTTTCAGTAGACCGAGTTAAAAAAAAAAAGAAGTTCATTGGGAAACTGAATGTTTTATTAATGTCAGTAGTAAGATGTATTGACCCTACACAAGTCTTCTAGCAAAAAATACAGAGGGATTTTTTTACCCCAATTACAAGTTTTTACAAAGCCTGAATTACTACCTGCTAAATGAATTTGCATGAAAGAGCGCATAACATCCTTTTTTCTTTTTCTTACTTTCCTTTCTGTGGGTTTTCTGTGGGGTTTTTTTGGTGTTTTTTGGGTTGTTGTTGTTGTTTTGGTTTTGGTTTTTTTTTTTTGCAATAAGTAATTTCGGTTTCAATATAATTTTCTGATTGAAACAATTTTGCCTCTAAAAGTTCCGAGGTCCCACTTACCATGCATCTTCTGTGTTATGTACCTGCTTCAGAAAGAATCATGTTTGGGGATGCTGCTCACTGTCTCCTTAGACTTGAGCAGGGAGCTTAGATGACTGTTAGACTTGTCACTGTAGCTTTTACTAGAGTTAAATAAGTTGCCAACTCCTTGAGCAGTGAAAACATTTAGGAAAAAACAATGTCTTACTGTGACTTTCTCAGGAGCCTTAAGCAGAAAAATAGTATTTTTGTCCTTGCTTAGAGTTTCAGCAAGAAATGGAACCAAAGCTCAACTGCCCAAAGAGGCTACGACTCCACATCAAGCAGGACCCTTGGAACCTCCCCAGCAGTGTCCGGAGCCTTGCCCAGAATATCAGAAAATTTGTTGAAGGTTAGTAAGAGCAACATGATCACAAATAAACACTTCATTTCATACAGAGGGAAGGGAAGGGGAGAGATACTATTACTTTCAGCTGCTTCTAGGCAAAATTTGTGGAGCACTGTGTATAGATAGGCTGTACTCTTAATGACAGTGTTAGTGGAGTTTATCTCAGCTGTCTTGTACTTACCCTGGTGGCTTTAGATGCTGAAGAGAAAATAGTCTTCTGACAAGTGAAAACAAAGGAACCATGTGTTGGATGGGATAGGCTTTTCAGTTGCTACTGAAGACCATTTGGGCTTGACTGATTTGTCTCAGAACTTCATGGTACTGATACACCAAAATGAGGCTTTTATTGAAATGAAACTATTTTTTCCCACTGTCTTAACTGCAAAGATGAAGACTCTGCAGCTTTTGTCTGTACCTTGGCGTTCTCTATGCTTTTCTGGAGTCATTATCTCTATTGCTATAAAGCCATGGTTTTCCTTTAATCCATCCGAACTGATGGGTGGACTCCTCTTCCTCTGCCTCCCCTCCACCACTGCATAGAAGTTACCTAGTACTCTCTCCTCTTCACCACCAAGTGACAATGTGGGCTGAGGTTTTAGGTTTTCTTCCCTGTCTTCATAAGAAAGTAACTGGCCTTTTCCCTCCAGAATATCTAGCCTGTAATTCCTGCTTTATTTCCTGTGCTGCTTGATAAAGAAACAGAAATAAAGAGTAAGAATATTTTTATAAAAATGCCGGTGCTAGGAGGATTCTATGTGGGAACAAAAACTTAGGACTACCTTTAAATTCTTTTTGTGTGTGTGTTTAGCTTCTTCTGTTGGTGGGCTAGTTGCTACGGTGTCCCTTAAAGAAACTGTTAAATATCAGACTAATGGGAAAAAACTTTGTGATAAGTTCTATTATTATAAACTTTCAAAAACCAAACAGCCAAACCAAACAATCTCTTCTCTCTCTGACTTGACGTTTCTCATTTGAGATACATCATATTTTCAGACCCTGGGCTAGAAAATTACACAAACAACCACATAAATGTTCCCTTTTTGAAGCCAATCACAGAGTGTTGACCCTCCAATACTAAAAAAAAACCCTTTTAGTTTAATGGTGTCTGTCAGTGAGTGAAAAATTAATAGTTTTGAATCCCTTTTTTTTTTCTACACGTCCTTCTTAAGCTTAAACAAAATTATTTTCAAGTATTAAGCAGGGTTTCTTTTACAGTCGAGGAGAAATGGAAATGTGTCATGAGCAGTCCTTCCTTACCTTCGGAATTTAAGATTACCAGACCATTTTCATGTAACTTGTTTGCCCATTAATAGAATTAGTAGACCTAACCCATTTTAACATGGGTCATATACCCTCAGTACTCAGCTGAGATTATTCATAATTTTGTGGGAGAGTTCATTAAAGTACAAATGACTTGCTGCCTCTTTGTAATATAAAAATTACTTTTTACTATATTCAGTTCAGTACTGAGACACAACCAGCAGCTGGATTTAACTAAAATCAGATGAACAAGAAACGGGGTTAATAATGTTTTTTACAGCTAAATTTTCCCTTTGTATCTTCATTTCTTGATTTTTTCCTTCCTGTCTTGCCATCATACATTGTGTTCACAGCTGGTCTGGATACCCAGGAGAGCCACCAGTACTGCCCTGAGCTTTTTATGGCTGAAAACCTAACATATGGTACAGAGAGTCATCTCCCCATTTCCCCTCTTATTTGCCTGATTTAGCAAAAAACCCAAAAGGTGTCACCTAATGTGATTGTTTAGTTGGGCTTATCAGAACAAGTTGAACCATGTCTTGGGATTTTAGAAGAATCTTCCTGTTTGTTTTTGAGTAAAAGGCAATATTTTAGTAACTGAGGAAAGAAAGCAGATACATTTTTCTGTTCTAAGAGGAAGTAGTCAAAGAAGACCATGTATACAACTTCACTCACTGTGGGCAAAAAAAAGTAATTAAAACCTCCAGTTGTTATAAACACACTTAACCATTATTGCTCAATGCTGAAGTAAGGATGAATACAATAAATTAATCTCCTTATTGAAAACTGACTCATTTTTCTTTTTATAAAACTATCACAGGATATTGTAATTTTTTATTTATAGTTCTGTTGCATTGCAGAATCTATTAGATTGATTGATTAATGCAATAAAGCAGGAGACATGGGAGCCTCCCAAAGATGAAATGTTTTAAGTCCTAGATACTAAGATTCCTTTTATTTACTTTGTTTAATAAATATGATAAAATGAGAAAACTCAAAATGCCTTGAGGATGATTGCTCTGGTCTGTCAGTTTTCTGTTTACTAGTGCTAGAGTTGGGAGAACTATTAAAAAAAAAAATGAAGGTTTACACAGATTTAAAAAAAAAATAGACAAGAAAACAGAAAAAACACAGCCAAACCTTCCTAGACAGTAAAATTAAAATGTAGCTGGAGATTGCTTTGTCTCATTTCATTTGCCTTATCAATTCATTAGAGAAAGAAAAAAATTCAATGGTTACAGTAAAAGGCCAGCCTAGAAGGCTAATCTAGTTGCTAGAATTGAACAGTTCTCTGAAGTAATATGCAGGTTCTAGGAGAATTTATCTGGAGCTAAGTAACTAAAGAAAAGAATGAAGTTATTTCTTGGATTGACTGGACCTAATAAATTGTTAAACCAATAAAACTATAGATAAGTTGTTGGCACAGGCAGATCTTGGAGGTGAAGTACTTGATTTTGGTGGAAAGGGCAGTAGTCAGGGCAGGAATTGGACAGCCATCAAATAGAGAAAGAATAATGTAGGTGCATGATTGTGATTCTGTGTGAGATATGTAACACAAGAATCAGAAAGCACAGGAGGAAAAGACTGGAGTAGGAACCAGGAAAATGAACAAGATTGATGGAAAGAAAGGGACTCAACAACAGAAGGGTGCAAACAAAATGAAGAGAAGGAAACATTTCCGTAGTTGCTTTTTCCCGCAGAAACAATAGGTAAGATTTTTGATCAAAAGGTGTTCTGGAGCAAGCCAGATTTCTAGCCAGCTAGTACTGTAACTACATGAGGAAGTGCAGCTGTTTTCCTAGCACTATAATTTTAAGTTTAAACAGGAAATACGATGCAATTGAGAAAATTCGCATCTATTTTAAATTAGGAGTGAGGTGTGATGGAGACTTTCAGTTATTGAAGGTATAAAAAATGTATGTCAATTTAAATCATAAACCATGCAGTGTAAAATCTGTCTTTTTGAAATATTTTCATTTGTAAAAAACAAAATAAAACTGAAATCTAGCCTTTCCTGGCAAAGATCAGAATAGCAGAATAATGTGGGTTTTTTTTAAATAAAGTACAAAAGAATATTTCAAAATAAAAGAAACTGAAGGCATCTTGCATTACAAATCAGAATCTAAGAGAAACTGCCAGGGAGTTATTCCTTTCCATACAACATGTAGCAAGAAGGAGTGAGAACTTCCATAACATTTGGTATTTGTTGAAAAGCAAATGATTGATATCCAAGGTTCACTTCTAACCCCAGGTAAGTAGACAAAGAATCTAAGAATACTCTTTTGCTTGTGGGTATATTTTGAAGCACAGAAGGCTTACAGCAATGATAAAAAAGAGTTGCAGTGTCCTGTGATTTCCCCATAAGCAGGAAATCATTATTTATAGATACCTCAAATTCTTTTGAATTCAGAGATCCAACAAATCTTATCTAAAACAAGCTGCAAGTAATAGCCTCAATGTATCCAAGTTATTCAGATAACTTAAATAAATAAAATAACTGTATTTTCCTTCACTATATTTTCAGTTACTAAATTATGTTCAGACTCCAAGATGCCAAGTTATTAATCTCTGTAAGGTGTTGTGTTTTCTTTTTTAAAGACAGAAGGCTAAAACAAAGACCTAGAACCTGGAATTTTCAGGAATAACTAGAAATTTTTAATGTTAGGGCATTTGTGTTTGAGATACTGTGGCAGTAACAGTGTAGGGAGAAACACATTACCCACTTATCTTATCCATATTGCCAGTTTCAGCCCTGCTCGTGCACTGAACAGGGCTTTGAATAGGACTGCAGAGAAACTTGGGTGTGTGAAAGGTTTGGAAAGATGTGAAAGTGTGTGAAGTAGTGTTATGTTCCTCCAAGTAGTTGCTGCAGGACAACTGATGTACTGAAAGTTTGGCATTCTCAAAGGTTATGGCAGATGATTTTAACCTTCCTGTTTCTTGCAGCACTGGTTAACACATTTAAATTTGTGCTTTGGTACATAAAGTGCACTACCTTCAGCCTGCCTGCAGCCTTTGAAAACAGCCCCTTCCAAGGAAAACATAAAAGGTGGGGAGGGATGAAGTGTAAAGAGAGATAAACCCACATTTTTGCCAGTGTAAATTGAGATTTTTTTAAATTTGTACTTTTTTGCTTCATAGATTGTTAAGTGAAAAGACATTTTTGAAGCAAAATAAAATCCTGAAGGCTGGAAGTGGAAATACTGTTGTATTTTTCCTAAATGCTTTGGTATACATTAAAATGGGGATAATTTGAAATTTTTGGGCGTGAACAAAACAGTACAAGAGAAGGAGGAGAAAGAATTAGGGTAGTGCGGGAATCAATGAAAACTGGTCTTGTTTTTCAAAGTTTTGAGACTGGAATTCTTCATGTATGGACTTGCTCTGGCCAGCTGCTATACATGTGCTGAGATAGCAGCTGCCTTTTCATGTGTCTTTCTCAGTGAGGGTACTTTTGATTATTATCAATTTTCATCAAGCCATATGTACAATTAAGTGAAGTTGAGACTCATTACTGTTTTGTAGGTATGAATCAGCATTGCTTAGCAAGAGGCTGGAGTTAAGCTGGTATGAAATAAGAAACTGTAAATGCAATATTATGTTGATGAAAACACTTCTTACCATCACCTCAAAATTTTTTCTTCTTTTTCTTTAAGAGGTGAAGGCACGAATACTCTTGGCACTTCTAGAATATACAGGTAATTTTGCTTGTTTTGGGAGGGAGGGAAGTGAATGTGGATGGATTGAGATAATTTTTGCTTTTGAACGGAAGTACTGTGTTTACATTGAGAAGGAAAGTCTCAGATATGATAAAACCTGATAATCAGCAACTTCATCCCACTGTTTAGAGTAAGGATTCCTGAAGAACATAATTTCAAATATTTTTAACAAACACTGCACATTCTTTTTTCCCTTCTTTTAATGCAAAATACCTTATCTGGTCATTTACTCTAGATCTTGGCAGATAAAGTGAGTACTAAACACTCAGCTTTCGTGCAGTGTCTCAGCCATCTTTCTTCTCTGGGCGTTTTCTTATTTGCTGTTTTTCTTTTCCTTCCCATTTGTTTCCAGATTTATATTGCTATTTTAACCCATGCCTTTCCTTTTATCTTTTTCTAGAGAATATTTAAGTTTCTCCTTTCTGGAAAGACTCTGATTATTCTCTGTATTAATTCTACTATCATGCCATACAGCATACAGCTTAAAATACTTAAAATAAGGATGTGTGTCTGCAAAATTATTGTCACTGATGAATCAGTATTTAAAAAATAATATCTATGGCACAAGTTTCCCTACAATTTGTAGGTGCCTACATGTTCAGGTAGGCAGCCCAGTTTAACTGTAAAAGCTCATTTTTGGCCGTCTTACAGCATTACATGAATGCATTATTTAATTATTTTTGTTATGACACAAGAACAATTTTATAAAGAGGTTTATAATCTTTGCTGTCAGATTTCGTCAAAGTATTAGAAGAGTTTTTAGTAATTCCTCATTTATCCTAAAATAAGAAAAGTAGAAAAAATGTCCTAGACCTGATTTTTTAAAAGTAGTTTTCCCTATTTATGTTGTTTTACAAATTGCTAAACTCTCTAGTTCATTTTGTATAAAAATATTTTTGTAGGACCCCAAAGTGCTCTTGTATTCAGTATCTGATGTTCAAGTAGTATTAGATCAGATTTAGAAATGTGTTTGAGACACAGAAGAGCTGCTTCAGAAGCAGGAAATACAGAGGAAGTCAGCTGCTGTTAGAGAGAAAGAGATAAAATTCAGCAAAGTGAGGAAACAATGTGTGTTGGTCTCAAATCCTGAGCACTGCTGTAACATTGGAAAGTTTTTGACCATGGAGAAGCCAGTGGGATTCTTGAAGCTGGAGATGTATGTAGTTTTTAAAGATGAAAATTCTCTCTGTTCTGGATTTGCACAGCTTGAGAGAGACAGAGAGGTTTATGTGAACCATTAAAAAAAAAAAAAAAAAAAAGCATTGAGTTGCAGCACATAAACAGTAGTGCTTTGACCATTTATGGAAAATATTCCCAAGGTTCTGAGAAACTGTCAAATAAAATGGAAATTATAGCAAAAGAGTGTTCACTATTATTAATAGCTGAGGAAAAGACTGAGGAAGTTCTCAGAGGAAAATAGACAGAATGAGGTTACTTTGAGAAATATTTGGAGCCCTAAAAAGCACATTTTTAAATTTGGTAGTAATTTTGTGAGTACTGAATAATTTCTGCTGACTTATCCAGTCATCAGAATTCTTGTCAGCTCCAGAGAAAAGTTGGAAAAGGACCTGAGCCTCTTAGAGGCAGAGCAATCTAGTAGCAAAGACAAATATTTTAGGCTTCGGAAAGACCTCTGTATCACCTGATCTGCTTCTCTTGCTCTGAGAAAGATTAAGTCTACCTCTACCATCGTGATTGATGTTTGCCTAACAGCTTATAATGATAAAATTACTTGAAGACCTTCGAAAAAGAGGACAAGAAAGAAGCGCTGAATATTTATCCATCACAGTTTTGTTCTTCATTGAGAATATGTTTCCCTTTCTAATTCTTTTGACCTTTAGCTAATCTAATACCCGTGCCCTTCAGAATAAATTGGTAGGGTAGCTAGTCCCTAATTTAAATCAGCTGCAAATGTTCCATAGCTATCTACCTACAGACCTGTTCTGGACTTTCCTGGCACCATAAATCTCTGCTGTTTCCTGGATATGTGATGATGATCTGTACTTATTTCATAGATTCACATCCATCTAAATTTTATTTGGATAGATTGTGTTCTGGTAGCAATACTGTGGTTTCCAGCAGACAGTCTTCATCTGCCCTCCCCAGCTGGTGGCTGTGGAGTTGACCAGATGATGCAGTCACATTAAGAGCTTCTGACAGTCCTTGCTTTCTGGTGGAAAGTAAATGTTTGTGGGCCCAGCTTGCTCTCACATTTCGGCAAAGAGATCTGACTTGCCTCCACTGTCCTGTGACATCAAAAGTACATAGAATTTATGGCATTAAACACATTACGTTAAAATTTATGAGAGAAATGTACATTGTTTATGAAGAAATACTTTAAATTCCAGATTTTAAATACACTCATATGCAATTTTAGAATTATAACATAGTATTTTAATGAGGAAAATGGCAAATTGGGTCGTGGAGTACTGTTAACTAGAGATAACATTAGGCTGTAAGCTTGTAATTTGCTTGACATTAAAATGACATGATTTTAGACAAAGAACAAGAATTCCAGCCTAGTTTCTTTGCTGTTAACTAATCTCCTGCTTAATTTTGCTTTTCCTCTTTTGGTTTTTACACCTCACAGATAGTGAGATACAGCTGAGGCGAGACATGGTCTTCTGTCAGAGCCTGGTGGCCACAGTCTGTGCGTTTTCAGAGCAGCTGATGGTGGCCTTAAATCAGATGTTTGACAACAACAAGGAGTATGAAATGGAGACCCAGGAGGCCAGCCGAAGGTGGTTGGAACAGATAGCCAGTGCAGGTCTTCTCCTTCATTTCCAGTCCCTGCTCTCTCCAAACCTGGTAAGACTCCTCATGTGTCATGCTTGACCAGAGCCCCTTTTTGTTCCCTGAACCAGGGACAGGGTTAAATAGTCTCAGATGTAAATCTGATTTTCTGTGTCCTTTTTGCTTGTCTTGGTACTTGGTTAGCTGCTATTTGGAAAAAGTACAATTCAGATAGTTACAAATTTGGGAAACACTTGGTTATGACGTGGGAAATAAGTTTTCCACAACGACAGTGTTCTGTTTGCTTTGAGTTAGCAGATAGTGAGTTTACCCTTGACTCCCCACTGCTGTTGTAGCTCTTCTCTGGGACTGAATGTAGTATTAGATGATAAGAAGAACTTCATTTTGCAATAAACAACAATACAAGACAAATAAAAACCTGGTTTAGGTTTTATCACCCTTCCCCCTAAAAAACTATAGATGTATAGTAGTTGAAGGAGTAAACATGCTGGTCTGTTTTGCTCCTGTCATATGGAAAATCCTTGTAGCCTGTCAGAGTAATTGGAAATTGGCTGTTTCTTCACAAGGCTTGGCAAAGAGCCATGGCTTAAGAAACAATTAAAAATGGGACATGGCTTTGTGGTCCCTTAATCCTCAGTTTTCCAAAGTGCTTCTTTAGCTATTTAAGATGCTTCTCACACTAGACTGGTTCCTGCTAACCAGAGGAACTGTGAAAGAGTCTGCATAGCCTGCTTCATGACAGTCTTCTCTGTCTCTGGAGTTGCTCACCAAAAATAAAACTCCACGTAAATAACAGATATTGTTCTTAGTATCAAAGATGTTCTCTCCTCTCCTTGTCTGCCTCAGCAGCAAATTGTTGACAAGTTGACATAAGAAACTTTAGAAGCAGAAGAAACCAATACAAATAAAGGTATTTCTAAATCACAGTCAAAAAGTCTTAATCTATGCTATTGTTGGAGAGCACTGACATAAGCCAGTGTGACCAACTACCTCACAGGCAGTTGTGGTACTTGGGTTTGGATGGGTGTGTTCAGCTTACAAACAGATAAAATCAGGGCCTCAGAGAAGCAGGGGAACCCGTTATCCACATGAGGAGCATGTGAAGAAGGTACTGTCTGGGAAGCTTGGACTCATGTCCTGAGTCCTGGATACTTTTTTTGACATCGTGTAGCACCAACCGGTGGTGCAATACTTAGATTTCAAGAGTAAATTCCATTAATGCCTGTCTGATGTTTTTCCATGTGCTTTGTTGTTATTTTATCACAAAGCAACTGTTGTCTTTACAGCCCTGAATAATGATAGTTTTTCTTTCAAGATTGCAGTGATGTCCTTTGTAGTGAAAATGTGTGCTACTCAACTATCTTCACCTAATCAGATATCAGCAGTATGCATTGTCCAATTGAAAATAAAGTTCAGTCTTTTCTGCCTAACAGTTCTTAACCAAGGGAAAGATATTTAAAGGCAGCTTTTCCAATACCTTCTCAGCACTATTTGGCTTACAAATGATCCGTGTTATTTTAAACAAAGGTATTTGAAGGAAATTATATTCATTATGGCTAGAGTTCAGTAAAGAACGAGCAGTTGTGCAAGCGTTTCCCACGCTGCTCTATGTTATTCAGACTATTCTGCTGACAAAATCACTCTGTCCATAGACTTCATAAATTGAACCAGAAGACAAGATATTTCTAGCAGATTTGCTTTTTCATAAGTACAAGGGGGAATGCTATTCACTATATAGATCAGGGAGAATTATGGGGTTTTTTTTTCTTCTATCATTCTCTAAACTATACTTTATTGTCAATTTATGGGCAGCTATTTATTATTCTTTGCCATCCTACTGTTTCAGTTCTTAGAGGGGGAGAAATGTATGCCTCAGATTTCCTTTTGGCTCTTGCTAATGTAAAGAGCCAGCGGAGGGCTGTATAAGGAATAGAATTACTTTAAGTGATTATTGATTTAAGATATAATTGTTCTGCATAGTTAACTCAAGATAAACATAATTGCAGATTACTATTTTCCTTTTTAAGGGTTTGGTAATGTGTCTTGAGAAATCTTGGATCTCTTTAACTATCTCTTTAGCTCAGGGGTATGAGAATGAACTATAGATGCAAATCAGAATATTGGCACATCTATGTACTTGATTTGTGCCTAGAGTTTTGTAGGTGAAGTGCAAGTCATCCTAGAGGTGTAATTTCTCGGAGCTTCTGGTTCAATTATTAGTGCTTAGAGTGTACACAAAAAACCTCTTATATGTCATTCATAAATTAAATCCCAAAATTATGGAAATTTTAAAAGAAAATTGCTAAAAACAAAACATAGTTTTCACATTTCCCTTCTATTGCTTTACAAGATAGACCTGGTGGCAAGACGAGGTGTTAAAATGTGATGTCTTACAGAATAATGACAGAATGATTTGATTAAAAGACATGAGAAATAATGATAGTTATAAATTACCTATTAATTTAGTCTATGATGTGATAACATTAATTTTAATAATCTCAAACTATTAATAAAAGGGAAAATGCCAATAGAAACAAAGATATTTACCTCATCTAGGAGTTAAATAGGTTATACACTGCAGCAGTGAAGTACTGTGCAACATTCTGTAGTTAATTTTATGTCCTGCTCTCTTATATTATTTCTGGTAGGAAAACATCTGGCTGAAATGACCTTTCCAATTTTTATTTTGCCTTTTTTAGGCTGATGAACAAGCTATGCTAGAAGATACATTGGTTGCATTGTTTGACTTGGAAAAAGTTACTTTCTACTTCAGACAATCAGAGCCAGAACCACTAGTTGCAAGTGAGTAATTAATATCTGGGTTTTACTGGTTTTGTAACATTTTTTATTCCTAGAATATCACCTCCCACAGGGACTCTTATATAACTTGGAATCATGAAGAATAAGTATATATTATATATATATACACCTATATATATATATACACACTTTTTATACATATATATATATATCTATATATATCTATATATAGATATCTTCTGATATTCCTAGATGTATTGAAATACAGATACCATCGGTGACAATGCAGAATCATTATCTGGCAATGTCAGTAACCTTGGGGGCAAAATTGTTTCCTTAGCTGAACTTTCCACTGGGAGTATGTGAGTGCGTCAGGAAAGTCCCTGGAAGACCCAGCTGTTGTTGAAGAAACATGTAAAAATAGCTTTAAGGTCTTGGTAGGGAAATGCAGCTGCTATGAGACAAAGAAGCATAAACCACATTTCATTTTGTTGTGTGAAAAACAGACAATTCTTTGAAAAGTTCCTTGAAAGGACAGGGCAGGCACTATTAGGATCACTTCAAATTGGGCAAGAAGCTTTGTCTGAGACCTGCTGCTGCAGATGATCAGGGTCCTGAACCCTTCCTCACAAAACCTGCCTAACTCAGCAGGAAAGGACTGTCTTTGCAGTCTGCTGTTCATATACTTTGTTCATTTTCAGCCATTCCTACATTAATATATGTTCAGCCAGTAGATACTTTCCTGCAGTGAACTTTGTTTAGTGAGCAAAAAGGCCCCATTTGTCTCCTGTCTCATAAGTCCCCTGGGAAGGGAGGAAAGCATGTCTGCTTCACATCAAGCCCTTCTGAAACAATTCCTTTACTGGATTAAGACCACACTGGAGAGAACTTCTGCAATAACCGAAACCAGAAGACACAAAGCTACTCCACAAAGCTGCTTGTGCTCTGGAGAATTCAGTAGCACAGGGCTGATAGTCAGGTAGGATTTAGCCTGTATAAGACCATAGTTATTTTGGTTTGATTCAAGTAAGGCCCCTGCTCAGAGTGTTTTAAAAAGAAACCCTGCTAGATCAGGTAACCACATGTAAATGCAGTTCCAGGAGAGCCTCCTGATGGGTAGTTAATGCTATACCTATGTCATGAACTGTTCATTTTGTGGGATCTTTCAACTGAGGTGTCTGTGCTGATAAACAGAAACTCCATGTGTTCAAGGATTGTAATGAATTCTGTATTTTCTTTTGGTTTAAATGCTGCCGTCACAGTCACCCTGAGTATTCTTACAGTAGTCAAGAACTGGCAATCTTTTTTTCAGTTATGATTCTGCATAATCAGTAAGAGAAGTTGTTTTCTTTCTAAGAAGTGAAAAATGTTCCTTTGTAATCTTTACCATTTAGGTACAATGTGATTTATGCACACAGTAAAAAAAAAAATCTAATAATAATACCAATGCAAGTCAATAATACCAATGCCACTATGTTTTGTTGTTACTGTTTTCAATGTGGAGACTTATTTATGGAAACAATGTGTAATGAAAAATACTGAATGTTGTGTCTGCAGTGATTTTTTAATCTAACTGCATGAATTTTGTGTGCAACAGTTTCTCGAAAAGAATGTGTCATTTCTTACAATGAAATTGTAACACTGACTGTATTTTTAGATGTACCAATCACATACCAAGCAGAAGGAAGCCGGCAAACACTGAAGGTGTACTTCTACCTTGATGGTTACCATTTTGAACAGCTTCCTCAAAGGCTGAAGAATGGGGGAGGATTTAAAATCCACCCAGTACTTTTTTCACAAGGTAACTTGAGGTTAAATTCACCCTGCTTTGCTTTTTTCACATAATACCTAACTCTCTTTAAACTCCCACTTATTTCCTCTGTAGCTGTAAGGGTACAATGCTTATATTTAGATGTTGTTTAATGTGGGCATTTATTGAGGACTTTGAATTAAAATGTAAAGTGAAGAAATTCTGATGTCCTTAATAAAAAATTGAGGCATGGTTATACATTTCTAAATTTATGCCAGTTACATGATTCCAACCACAAAGAGTGAATCTTCATTTATCAATACTGTTTTGTTCTTTTTAGCCATTAATGGACAATAGTCAGACCACAAAACTTGTCCTTAAAAGTGTTTTGCTCTTCAAATGCTATCATAATCTTTTCCCATTACTTCATATTTGAGGACTAAATTGTTATCCCCCTGAGAATTCTGTCTCCTCAAAATGTTATGAAGAGTTAAATAGCATTTTCAGGCTTATGTAGTTATTGCTCTGCGAACATTACAAAGTGAGGGATGGTGGCGCTGATGCTCAGACTGTTCATAAATTACGGGCAGCCTGCATTAGCTGCAGTGTCATTACAGTCATCAGGAGCATGAAGTTTGCTTCACTGAAATGGTGAATGTGAGCTGCTGATTGCCTTGAGCTGCCTTTGATTTCACAGGGAGCTGGAAATACTGCATACCTTGTGAAAGGCTTCCAGGGTCTCTGTGGAATAGGCAGAAGTCAGGCATACAAATGAAGTTTTAGAGGGGAGCTTGGTCTCTGACAGACAAGGAGGATGTAAAAGGAAATAGTGCACAGAAACATAAATAAATAGCTGAACTTACTATTAAGTTAAAATGCACAATTTTTATAAAAATAAGATCCTTGGAGTTCGATTTTTAAACAAACTAATGAACACTTTGGTAGTTTTCTTTTGAGCAGATTGATTTCAGTCATAGGGAAAAATGAGAACACTGAGCAGGAGGCAAATTTCAGTAGAGCAGACAAAAAAAGCACTTGAGATAGAACAGAAAATACCTTGGTTCAGCTGAATTCCTGGAAATACTATTTTTTTTTTTAGGTTGGGGAGGGGATTTGGTGTGCTACAGGATTTATTTAGCAAATTTTTTTCCACTTCTGTTTCCAATAGTCCAAAAATTTTTGACTCTTAGGATAAGCATTTCTGTAGTCAGCTAAAGGAAAAGGATCCATTGAAGTGTTTGCATCTGTTAATATTTTCCAGTAAAATGAAAAGTTTCTTCTTTCTTTATCATATCAAATTTCTTTAATTTTCAAGGATCATACTCTAAATAGTCCATTGGATTCCAAGAATAAGGAGTCCTGGATAAGTCTTTAAATCCTAGTGTTAAAATAATTATTTTCAGAGGTTTTTACCTCATTAATGAGTGGTTTGGGATTCTCTTTTTTACTTCTTTCCTATGAGGTTTGGCTGACCTGGCATCAAACTAACTCAGTAGATTCCCATCTGTAACTGAAATTTATTAGCTGCTAATGTAGAAATCTTATTTAAGTTTCTCTGTGAAATGAATTTTTGCTCCCCCAGTCTAAACATTGGTAGATTGTTTCCTGCCTAAAGTACAATGGTTTATGATATTTTCAAATGGAACATTTAGAAAATCATGTTTTTGAAACACTTTGTCAAAGGCACAAGTCAGTGTACATCAGACTGTTTATCTCTGTTTCTCTATTCTGAGTGTCACAGCTCCATACCTAAAATTACAAGTCTACATATTTATGTGATTGGCACTATAATATTTTTTAAAGGTTTTTGTTGTTTACCCAGGCTATATTATCTATCCCTCCATTCGTAGAAAACAGTTTTGTTCAGCCACATACCCAAGGGTGTGTACATTCAAAAGGATCCTGGTTTGCAGGACTGGGGCTGAGGATGTTAAACTATTGCTATTGCTATGTGGAGTTCTCTATTTCCTACATGAGACTTAAGATCTTGACAATAAATTTAAAGACACTATTTAAAATGAAAATTCTGTTTATTTAAAAATTTTACATAGTGTTTTAATTATGTATAGTTATAATTTTTTTTTTTAGTTTTTCATAGAGTGTTAGAATAATTCAGGTTGGGAGGGACCTCAGGAGGTCTCTATTCCAACCTCCCACTCATAACAGCAACAGCTGTGACATGAAACCAGGTGGCTTGGGTGCCTAACAAGTAGGATCTTGCAAGCACCCAGGGACAGAAACTGTACAACCTCTTGGGTAGCCTGTTACTCTACTTGAATGCCCTGGTGGTGAAAAAGTTTTTTATTTCTATTGAGTTGAAACATCTCTTGTTTCAATTTGTGTGGATTGTCTCGTTATGCTGGCTTGTACCATTGCAAAGAGCCTGGCACTTTATGTGGCCCTGCACTTGGGTGTAATCCACTGCTTGACCCAGTTTGGCATTAGCTGCAAATTTGTCTTACCTCCTCCATGCCAGTGATAAAGACACTGAACAACAGAGCTATCTGTGATGCTCTGCTTGTAATGGGCCTCTAGGCACGCCATGTCCTGTTAGTTACATTTGAGTCCACCCGTTCTTCCAGGTTGCTTTCCCTATCACTTCTGTGCCTTCAGACCATAATATCCTATCTTGGATTGAAGAATATTGTAGAAGATGTGTTTATAAGGAAATCTTCCTTACAAAAGAACTCTCTAATATACTGGGTAGAAAAATGTTAAACCCTTCAGAGAGGGCAGGGACAAAGCACACAGCATGCGAGTCCCTGCCTGCACCTGTGAGCGTGGCCCCACAGAGGCAGAACTCTGTGCTCCTGCCAGTCCTCACAGATGACTGAGTTTCCTGGTTGGATAAACTAATTGAATAAAACCAACTTCATGCCAGTAAAATAAGTAGTAGGGATTAGCAATTCTGTTTGTGTTAACATGATAAGTGGATATTTTTGTTTGAGGTTTCTGGTGTGACTTCTAACCAAAGAAGAATCAAGTCTGACTGTTGAAACTAAGTATTTTTTGCACAGAAATAGAATTACAAACTGTGAAAGCACAGAGGGGGACTGCAATTTGCATGTTCTTTCACAATGAATGAATTATTTATTAACTGGTCATATTAAGCAATACAAGCAGAATTAATATTCTATGTTCAGCTGAAGCTGTAAGGCAGCAGGATGTTTCCATGAAAACTCTGCTTATGGCTTGCATTTTCTGATATGGTGATGAGTTCTTAGAATGTGTTTGGATTACAAAAGTGGCAATGTTCCTAATTGTAAAGCCTTTAATGTTTCGCCACAAAAAAAAAATCACCAAGAGATGGGGTTTGTTATAATGTAGTTGATCTCTTAATTTGAAGATCTTAATATTTCTAGTCCACATTTTCATGAGAATCCTTTAATTGAAGTTTCTGTTTAGTTCCTGAGTTATTGTAGCAATATTTATCCTTGGTTTGGTAAAAACAGCAAATGAATATAGCAAAGGTGGAGACAGACGAGTATTTGACTTCATGTACCTTGAAAAGGAACTTCTTGGCCATTTTCAGAGATCCAGCAAAATTTGCTTTACTTGATCTAGAAGAAAGTATTTACATCAGTGGGTATAACTAGAGAAACCTCTAGGTGAGGTGCTCCACATCTCCCAATATTTGGCTTCATGAGAAGTTATTAGGTCTCCCACTGTGAAAGTTACATTGATCCTTGATTTCCTCTACCCCAGCTAATTCTACTCTTTTCTTCCAGGATATATCAAAATTAAACCTCACATTTGCATTCAAAAGGCAGGAATACTTTAATTAGAGCAAAGGAACTCAAATTAATGCTCTCCTTTATATTTTCCACAGGGCAAGAAATATAATTTTTCTTGTAAATGAGAGATCTGTACAAATTTGATAGCATATGGAAGCAGCTCAGAAATTCACAGTGGGGTCACAGCCTCAAGGTTAAAAAGTAATTCACTTGTGTGTGAACAAAACTACAAAGAGGGCAATTACTAAATATTTAATACTGATCTTTCTCTTTTCTGCTTTCTCTTTTCACAGCATTGGAGAGCATGGAAGGATACTATTACAGAGACAGTGTCTCAGTGGAAGAATTTCAAGCTCAGATTAATGCTGCCTCACTAGAAAAAGTCAAGCAGTATAACCAGAAACTACGGTGGGTAATAAACCAACATTCCTGGAATTAGCTAACAGACTTGTTTTTCAATTCAGTTTCTGTGACACAGCTTCAAACTGAAATGTGTTGTATGGTGGCTGGCTTTTGGTTCATGATTGAATAACATCCAAGATTCACGATTCTGACTTTTCTGATTTTTGCACTGTTAAGTTACTTTTACAAAAATTGTTTCCTCCTGAAAATTTTAGCTGTAATTGCCTCCAGGTTGTTGTACTAATGCATACAGAAAAGGAAAGGTCTACTTGATCACAAGTGGAATATCAGAATTGCTACACATTATGATCTGATTTTATAGACCATATTTAATTAATTTCTACAGAATAGGACTTGAAAAATAATGTTCTTTTCCTGATCTTTCTCCCCACAATACTAATGGGAATACAGACATATTTGGATATCTGCATCAGCGTTGGCTATGGATTACAGAGTGCATAGTTGCCAGTATATGTAGAAATTATGCAGCTGTGTATTTTGGTACATATTTCATTGAGGAGTTGCACACAAAGACAGAATTTCTATTACACAAAATAATCTATTAGTTATGAAGTAAGGTAAGGAAAATGGGTACGTAGATCACTCCTGTGTCTCACTGTGTCTGTGCAAAACACCTGTTTGAGTATTCTTACTTGCCGTGTGCATTGAAGAACACAAAGGACTGTGGCAAAATCAGATCTATTCACTTCTAAAATTCTTGAATTGGATGGAAATGTCATTTCACCAGGACAATTAGGCAGTTTATAGAAGCAGCAGAGAACAGGAGTTAAAAAAAGCTCAAGGACAGTGGAGAAGGGAGAAGATAAATGAGGGTCTCTTTGCAATTCCTTCACCTGTTGGTCCTCTCTCTGGAAGGTTTTCTTCATGGAGCTTGCAAAATGATTTATCTTATTTGTTATTAAAGCAGTGGGATTTCTAGATTCTGTTTTAATCTAAGTACTGCTATAGCAAAAGTGGTTTTAAAGTCAATTAGATTCAGTATGGTATATCTGATTTTTTTTGTGTGACGTCTCAGTGCACTTGTATATCAATGACAAATGTATTTATTTAGTCTGTTTTCCATCTCCTTGTATTTGCACTTCCTATTTGGGAAAAAAAAGTGCCTCCATGTGACAAGGCTTATGTTATAAATGAGTTTTACAGAGAACTTTGGTCATGGCAGTATTTGGCCTAGATGAAATCAGCTAGTGTTGGAAAGAGATTCTATCAGTTAGACAAGATTTTTGTGGGGTTTTTTGTATGAACAGGACTAATTTAACCTGCCATGAAAATCCTTAAATTCTTCCTGGCTCTATGCTTTAGTGTTCCTGGACCTTGCTTACCTCATGAGTTAGGTCCTCTATTCATCCTGTGGCTATAATGAGGTACATTCCTCTTTACAGTGTTGTGACTCACAGCTCTGATGAGTTGCTAAGCTTCAAGGCCTGGTTTTATAAGAAGTTACCATGAAAAACTTATCATTAACAAAAATTACCATGGGTATCTCTGCCCAGTCAGAAGAATAGGAAAATAATTGATGTTTTTTTCAGCTCTCTAATGTCTGACTAGAACATTCAGTAATTGATTTGTTTGCTTTCTGGTGAACTCTACCCATTTCTTAAGTGCAGCACAAACAGCTTCAGGAAGTAACTGACAAAATGTGAAGAGGAAAAACAGAAAAGCAGATGCTTCATTCTTGTTCTGCTATTTGCTAGCTTGTGTAGGTGTTTGGCCAGGAGAATCTAATGAAGTAACTACAGCAGCAAAAGATATTAACATTTGGGTAATTGCTCTAAAGAAGTACAAAAAAATGAAATTGAATAATCCCTGGAAACGTACTCAAGTGCAATAATACTAAAACTCTTCACGCAGAAGAAATCGTTTGTGCAGCACCTCTTAATCAGTAATAAAAGAAATAATTTGAGATACAACCCATAAGCCATTCTTTCTCTCCATAGAAAAGGAATCTGATGCTTACTTCTTAGATGACCATCTGATGACCACTTTATAATCTCTCCATCACTACAGCAGCCAAAAGCAAGCGTGAGCAACAGCTATGGACAAAGTAGTGGGAGAAGAGCATAGGGGTTAGTGGGAAAGAAAGGTCTGGCAGTGACACTGCAGCCAAGGCATCCGTTGGTAACAACTCAGGAAACAATTTCAGCTTCTCTTATTCCTGATGCATTGAGTTAATAATGCTCCAATAATAGCGTGAAATAAGAGACCCCTTGGTTGTGTATGGTCCCAGCTGCAAACAGAGATGTTGGCCTAGCTAAGTATGTACCCAAGCAGGAGAGTAAATTAAAAAATGAGTAGTATCTTTGCTCAGCTACCTCTTAATTTCTTGTAGTAAAGTCTTGTTAAAGTTTTAGTACCTAGAATATTTTTTGGGTGATGGATCTCATACTGATGTGTGCTTTAAAAAGATTAATGTACAGATTATTTGAAAGAATCAAAAGATATATTAGGAATCTTTGAGGATAGGAAGGATAGCCATTAAGTCAAGAAGCTGAACCTTTGCTTTTATTGCAGAGGTCATTCATAACTCTGGAACTCTAACCAGCTTTTCCACAGTATCAGAACTTACGCAATAAATCCAGGTGCAAAATTGTCCTCCTTGACACTGATTTGAGCATCGTAAGAGCTTCTGTCTTTCATGGTTCTTGCTTTGGGGCTTTTGCAAATACTACCTCAGCTATGAAATAGTCATTGATAAGATTATCATTTTTATGAGAATGCATGAAAGACAGTTGAAAATCGGTTATAGAATTTCATGTTTATGTGGCATGGAGGAAATGTCCCTCCATCTTCTGTAATGGATTTAACCCTAGCTATTTGAATCTTATTAGTAATATAAGGGAACTTTTATTCTAAGATAAGCTCAAGTTGAGTTCTTCTGCAATTCCTGAGGCAACATCCTCTATACCAGCAGTATGTAGGAAGAACTTTGTTGAAATAAAGATGTTATTTAAAGAAAACCAACAAAACAACCACTACCTAGTTTATGAAATTTCAATCTCTTGAGAAATTTTCAGCATCTAACCCACAATTATTCTTAATCATACTGGATTTTTTTATCGAATTGCACTTACATTTATAGTTCACCAATTCGATTTCTGTGACATTGATAAGGAAAATAAAGTTATGTTCAAATTCTGTTTGAGAACTGAGCTGGTGCTAGTAGTTGCCAGCAATGTCAATTGAACCTGATCAAACTGTTTGCTAATGAGAAACATTCAGTACATCCAAGTGAAAGTAATAAGGTCAGCAGAGATTTTCAAGATCTTTATTACTCTGTGTTTGATAGCTCAGCAGTTGTCTTCTAATTTAGAAGCAGGCTAGATAGAATCTGTGAATCTGACCACTATGGAGGTCAATGTTAACTGAGACCTTTCTGTATTCTCCTTCCTCCTCTCAATTGTCCCCATCTTCCTCCTTTGTTACTTCTTGACTTTCAAACAGGCTTTTTTCAGCCTGAGTCAATTCTTTTGCTGTTACAGATGCCAGACATTATTTTGCTTCAACATTGCAGGACACAATGCTGTTCAAATCCATAACTACTACAAATGCTGATAGGAATAACAAAATTTTACAAATGCTCTATATTTACTCAGACTGGTTGGTTGGTTTAAGTTTTGTCTTGTAAGTCTTGAGTCATGTAATTGTAAAAACGTGAGGATAAACTTAAAGCAGTAATGCTTCAAAATTACAATTTAAGAATTTTTGTTTAAAATACATTCTGTCCTTTGAATATGGTCTTTATAACTGGTAAAGGTCTATTTCCTGCAGTGAGGTTCAGTATGCTAACTATTACTGCATTGCATAGAAATAAATCTTAAGGTCCTTGCTGTGATGGTCAGATTGGTTGTGATGCAAGGCTGTTGGAAGCTGGGACAGACCCTGACAGACAGGTTAGCTGCATGGCCATAGCTCAGCCAATCTTTGGATTGAATTATAACTTCAAAGTCAAACATTTAGTTGGATGTGAGAACAGCTTTTATTCTTAGAGAAAGAGTGTTTGGGGTTAGCTTCCTGCAAAAAGTAAGCCATTTTTGAAAATGGACTTTCAGTGTCAGAATGAAAACTTCTGTAATATTTGGACAAGTTATCGTAGGTTTGGACTTGCTGGCCCAGGATGGGAATTTGAGTGTGCAGTAGGAAGCTTGCTCTTTCAGTCTTCCTATCTCTGTATTTGACACTTTATCAGATTAATCTTTTTTTTTTTTTCTGGAGGTGTTGGGTTGTTTTTTTGGTTTGTTTTTTTTTTTTTTTTTTTTTTTGTAGTGTGAATTCTCATTCTGGGTAAAAGCTGTCCCTCCTATGACATTCTATTAAAATGCAGTTTTCTATAGGTGCTTCTGGTTAGCTGTTAAATCAGAAAAGTCCAAGCACATCTATGCTTTAAGAGGTTTTTTTCCTGGGTATGTCTGTGCACATAAGAGGTGTATCACAAAGGCAGAGAGGATGTTCAGGGCACAGGTCATTCAGCAGGGTGCAGGGCTGTGCCTGTACCAAGCCTACTTCCAGTTTCTGTGACTCTGCAGTGTGCTTCACTTTCATTGTTGACTGCAAGAGCAAACGATGGTGGTCTATAGGTGCTGAAAACTGCATATCATATATGTGCTTGGATTCCAAAACTATCTATGCTGATAATTTTTAGCTGATAAGAAATTAGGGAAATTAATGGCTTTTAGATAGATGAACATTTTTAATGCTTCTTCAGAAATGTATGCTCACATTTAGACATCTAGACACCTTCAAAATTTGTTTTCTGATGTTATAGTGTCTAGGATTGGGAACCTACAGAGGAAATGAGAAAAATAATAGATGAAGGTGAGGTCAGGAGAGTTCTACTTTTCCATTAATTTTCTCTTATCCTCAGCATGGCACTTCCTTGTGACACCCCTGATTGTATGATGACCCAGTTCTTTACTCCAAAGACGGGATCATGCTGTGGGAAAGACAGCTGAGGGTTGCTGTACATCCCTACCACTGGTGTGGGTGCTAATTACCCCTGTGTAGTAATTAACTCGCCTGTGCATCAATAGAGAAAGACAGTCTGGAAAAAATGTTCCTTCCTTCCTGCCTACCATTCTGTGTGATTTGGAACTATTCTTTGAAGTCAGCTGTGTCCAGGGTTATTGGCAGCTACTTCTGTAGTCTGTTGTACAGCCATAATGGAAGAAAAATAAAAGCAAGCATTAAAGGGAAAATAAAAAAGTGGAATTTTTTTGAGTTTTCTTGGGGTTTTTTTATTGGGTTTTTCTCCCTATGTTGCTGCTTTCTTGGATATCATTTTAGGAGGTAAATGCAAGTCTGTTATGCTAAGGAAGCAATTACAATCAGTGAATCTAATGACAAATGATTTAGCTAACTACGCTCATTACATTGAACATCTGATTACACTGAATGTAATATTTGTAATTTTAAAGAGTTTCATTTACAATGTAACTTCAAACCATTTTTCTGTCTGAAGCCTCCTGTATTTATTTTATGTCATAAGTAATCCTCCACCAGAAATGGCAAATTTAATTGAATTCTTTATTCAGGGATGTTACAAATCATGAGGTTTTCATGTTGTTGGGTTTTCTTGTTTATTTTAATTTTCAGAAAGATAAGAAAAGGAACCTATTTCTACCCCTAGAATATCTGAAAACATAGAACAAAAACTTTCTGAGGAGTGTAACATCTTTTTTATTTATACACACACATATACATGCACAACAGTCTCTCAAGCTGCAGGCGTCTTGGCAGGATGATGTTTTCCATATCCTGTATAATTTAGTGAAGGCAGAAAATAGATGTGATGGCACTCATGGCTTCAGGCTGAACTAAAATTCTCTAATAGTTGCTTTGCTATAAATGAGCTACAATGACATAAGGATGTATCCACTTAAAGGTAGTTAATTACTGTGAAAGAAAGAACTTGTCTCTGAAACAAAGTGATGAAGCCTCAAGGTAATACCTGCATTATCAAAAGGCCGGATTGTATATCAATTCCTGTGGTAAATACATTAAAATCCACCTTAAGGCTGACAGGGTCCTTGCCCCACTGTTTCCAAGGGAAAGCTTTTCCAAAGCAAACGCTCAAGTGGTCAAGAAACTTACATTGCTTCTCCTTGTCCTGTGACTGGTCTTTCCTTCAGGTCTGTTCAGTTCAGTGGGCATAAATGAGCAACTAACAGTTTCTGTCATTGCCATCAAATTTAGAAGAGTGATGTGAGGAGTGTTACGGGTTTCACAGAGTGATTCTGGGATAATATTTTCTTTTTGTTACCGTGAGATATTTCTAAATCACATAGAAAAACTGCTTTCCTGTGTTCAATACTACCTATTTGATACACAGCTGAGTGTTCAAAACAGCAGCAGTAAAGCTGGACTGCAATACTACACAGGCAAATTTATCCTGTATTTTATATGACTATAAACATTGGAAATCTAATGACCCTTAGATTTTTAAGACTTTTTTTTTGTCTAGAAATTTGTGACATAGCTCTCTCTAAATGCAGACTCTTTATGAAAGAGAAATTGAAAATTAAGCATTCACTGTAAAGGACATAACAAAGAAATAATAGCTAAGTTTGTCTCCTGATGAACTTAGTGAGAAGTACTTTAGATAGAACAGAAATTAAGATTCTTTGCATCTAAGTGAAGCAAGACCAGAGAGAGAATAGAGAGGTCCTGGGAAAAGTAAATTAAATTTGTCTAGCTGGTCTGAAAGATACTACCAGATGGCTTGAATTTAGCTTTGGGATTTTTTTTTTTCCTTTTTCCATGCTGTGCTCATTCTGTGAATGTAAATTAATTGTTTCTTTAGGCTTTTGACAGAATAGGATCAGTATTTATTACTGGTGGTGTTCTGTAATTGAAAATTGTGAGTCCTGGTAGATTATATGTACTGACTGTTTGCTCTCTGAGGTGGATGTCAGGTTCATCCTGCTTTCTTTATCTGCTGCAAGCACAGAAAATCTCCAGTGATCAGAGGTGGAGCCTTTTCTTTCACTCCTGGGCACTGATAGGAATCCAGCCCAAGCCTGCAGTAGTCAAAACCCTAACCACCTGATGAATATTTGGCATTTGTCTGTTGTCTGTTTTAACAGTGTATTCCACGTCTGGAATATCAGGAGCTAAAAAGGGGACCTCCATTGTCTGAAAGAGAAATGTGGAAGCAATTACTTAGCATTATTGCGTTCAGTGTGGATTTGGCTGCTTTGATAGTGATGGGAGAAGCAGGAGGGCAGCTGTAACTGGTCTGTGGTCAAAGAACTCTTTCACATCACAAATAGGATGGTTTCAAGTGCTCTTGGACATAGGTAGAGATTCTGGAGACTAAATTCTGGAAAACAGGTGAAAAGTGGGCAATGTTACATAGCGTAAACTGGAATTTTTTTCCTTTTTTTTTGTCATCCATGACTTTCTGTGTTCACATTTCTATGCTCACATTTATGTAACCCCCTGCTTTTGTGTTTACAAAGGTTTAAGAGTAGGGCTGTGAAAGTCCTGCTTTGATAGCAGGACTGTTGCTTTGCAAGCATCCTCCTGTTTCTACCTCAGATACTTGTGCTCATTCTAGTGCCAATTGCTCAACGTACCTTACTCACAGGCTGAAGATAGTTTAAATTGGTGGCAGACCAGTAGTTTAGTCAGATGCTGCAGTCTTGCAAGAAAATGAGGAGCATTTTGAAGGAGACCCTTTGTATAAGGGTCTGGTTTCTTGGGAATTTTGTTTTCAAGAGTTAAAAGTCCCTGTCCCTGCTATACTCCCAGTCTAGTCCACTAAAGCAGATGGTTTCCAAGGAAGTCCTTAAGTTTGATTTCTTGAAATTTTCTTAATATCCCTCCCCACTTGTAAGTATTTAAATGTATTACTAAACCTGATTAATTTTTTCTCTTTTCTATGTATTTTTTTTGTCTCACCATACAGTCACATCCCCTTCACCAAAGCCTGCACTATTTCCCACAGTGGAGAGATATAATAGTTGTTCTCTTTCCAGCCAGGACAGTGTTAATTTTTGCAGTAGCCAGGAGGGACATGTCTATGACCTGGAGATTGTTCTGTACCACCTTAGATCATTGCCAGGGGCAGGGGAAGGGAGTCTCTTCCAAAGAGAAGAGGTTCCTTCAGGTGGAGTAAATGTGGTGCTGGTCCTGAACCAGAGGGAGCAGTCAGGGTGGCATGGCTGTGGTTGGATTGTGGGCTCCACAGAGAGCATTTTTGTGTGGGAATCATTCTCTCTTTTGTACAGTTTTGTCATTAATATTGTTGCTCTAACTGTTTATTTTCTTGGCCCACTGCTGTTTCTAGTAAATTGTTCTGATCTCCACCTGTGATCTTTACCTTTTGTGCCTCCAGTTCTCCTCTCCAGGCAGCTATAGGGGAAGGGGAAGCGAAAAATAATGGCGCATGGCTTCGTGTGGTTTCAGAGGGAAGACTAAACTGGAGAATATCATTCCTAAATCATGACATCAATTGAGACTGACAAAAGCTGGTTTGCCACTTTGTGATGGGTGTAAGCCAGGAATCATAGAATTATTTAGGTTTGGAAAAGATTGAGTCCAACTGTTAAGCCAGCACTACCAAGTCCACCACTAAACCATGTCCCCGAGAGTCATATCTATGCATCTTTTGAGTACCTCCAGGGATAGTGACTCAACCACGTCCCTGGGCAACCTGTTCCAGTGATTGACAACCTTTTCAGTGAAGAAATTTTTCCTAATAACCAATCTAACCCTCCCCTGGCACAAATTGAGGCCATTTCCTCTTGTTCATTTGTTACATTGGCGAAGAGGCCAACCCCCACCTCTTTACAAGAAGAACAATAAGGTCTCCCCTGAGCCTCCTTTACTTCAGGTTAAACAACCCCAGCTCCCTCAGCTGCTCCTTGTAAGACTTGTGCTCCTGGCCTTTCTCCATCTTCATCGCCCTTCTCTGGACACAGTCTGGCACCTCAAGATCTTCCTCGTAGTGACGGCCCCAAAACTGAACACAGAATTCAAGGTGTGGCCTCACCAGTGCCAAGTACAAGGGTGTTAGGACTTACCAAAGGGTAGGGCTTACTGAGTTGCTTACTCATAAAATAAAAGTTACACATGATTAGAGCCACACGGTACTAAAATTTTCCATTCTGCACTTCAGTGTTCACAATGGTTGGGAGAGGTCAAAATGTTGCTGGATATGCTCTTTGACAATTTAAAATCATGGAACGGTCATGAAGCTTTTCAGCTGTTAAAATAAAACCTTTCTGCAACTACTAAGGATGCTGGTGACACTGTACATGGGATTGTATTACTGACATGCTAGGAGAAATGATTTAAAATTGCTGAGTCTTAGTACGGGTTGAGAAGGTAATTATACTTGGTAATTTATCATTTATTGAGATTGCCATTTAGTGAAAATAATACATGAAATAATTTGCTATAACAGAAAATGGATATATTTACTACAGAAAAAAATTGAATTTTCAACATATATGTTATATGTATATGAATGTATTTACAAATGTATATGTATAAATGTATATACATATATATATACACAATAAGCATGTTGTACACACTTTCACCTGTGTAGTTAGAAACTAGATGTCAGAACATAGAATTGTTATTCAAGAAATACAAAAGTATATGTACATATAGATCAAAAATATAGAGATACAGTTTATCTGTGTCATAAATATGTGCTTTTTAGTTTGAGCTGAAGAAAATAATTAGGGGCTCCCACACTTCCCTACTCCACACCTCTGTTCTGGTGTGTCCTTTCTCAGGTTGCTGACTGTGCTTTTCTACATCATTTGAGTATCTTGTAGAACTAAGATCCATTTCCATGCTACTTTTGAGGACAGTAGGAATTAATTTATATGTTTCCACAGTGATGTGGAAATAAAAGGCTAAATTCTTCTGTGCTATAACATCAAAGCAAAACCTTTCTAGAGCAGAACCTTCAACTTGGTGGTATTTATTGCCATAACCCAGTTATCTCCCCCTCTCCAATTTTGTCTTTACTTTTTTCTTTACTCCAATTTTTCCTTTTATTTTGAAGAAAAGATTAGATAACCCTACAGGCTTACTGGTGCAAGAAATTGAGAATGAGACTAAACACTTGGATTTGCTTGAATTATCTTTCTGTTCAAAGTCACTCAGGAATGTGTCTCTGCAGGTCTGAAACCTTCTTAGGGTTCTATTTGCAAAATTTCAGTGTTCAGGATTTTATACATGTCTGTGTCAGTTTTGTGTCAGGCTACCCTGTAAAATGCTTCACTAAGAAAACATCAGTATTTCTGCATTTCCTTTGTACTCAGGTTCTGGGAAGACATCTTGGGAAGGCATTTATCTTGTGTGAGATTTTTCTTTTAGAACCCTAAGATGTTTGTTACCTTATCCGGGTGTTAGTTTTCCCTGAGATACTTGTCCCTATTATTTGACATTGCTGTATAGGAGATATCTTACAAAAGTCGAACAGAGCAATAATCCTCAGTAGATTTATTGGGTATTGGAATATCTACCTTTTCTTTTTTAAGGGAGGCTTTTCTGCTGGATCTTAGAGAAATTGCAAGGCTTTAAAAGCTAAACTAACATAACATTTGGAGACAAAGAACTATGATTTCATTCTGGCTCATTTCAAATGGATTAGAAAATATTGTCCAAATTGGGCACCATGCCAAGATTGCCATTAACTTTTCCTATAAAATATGATTAAGGACCTTAACAAGCATTTAGTAATTAAGTGAAGTGCTTTGGAAATTTATATGCTGTCCGCAGGTTGTCATGTTTTGTAAAATACTGAAGACAGTTTTTATGAAAAGCAATAAAAATAAAGTACTTGAGAAACATCTGGGAGTGTTATCTGATGGGGAAGGAATTGTTGTAACAAGATATTTTGATATTTAAAATGAATGTTGTGTATGGTTGATTTTTTGTTTGGGTTTTTTTCAGGTTAATGAATTATTGCCTGAATTAATGGAGTAATTTTTATAACCATGTATCCCATTCTAGTGTCCGTGTTGCTTCATTTTATACCCTGAGTTAATTATTTTTCATGTGTTCCATTAATTAGTGCACTGTTCCATGTTTCATTTCTGGTTCCATTTAATGCAGCTGAATTTGTTGGAATAACAGTCCAAAGAGATGGGATTGCTGAACAGTCTCTGAATGAAGCAGATTTTCCTATTGTATGGCAGGAAAAAGCAGTGTAGGCTTTCAGTCTGATAATGTTCAGTGAAGAGCAGGGTGAGGCTTTGTTTTGTAGCTTTGCTAAAAATGAAAAAAAGCTTGGTCTGCTGCTGCTGAGGTAGCTTTTATGTGCTGTGGCCACTCAAAGTGATTTATGAGTAATTTTCTCTACAAACCTCTTTTCCTTTTGGTAGTGTCCAGCATCCTTTGACACAGTGCATTGTGGATCATGCAACAGGCTTAATGGAATAACAGAACTAGATTATCTTTGCTGTGCTTTCTGAGGGAATTAATTCAAACCTTAAAATTGGGAGAAGTTGTTTTTCAAAACTACAAACTACGAACAAATAAAAGGTGGATGGATTTTTTTTCTCAACTCGATTATTCCAGATTACTGATGAGTAACAGATATTCAGATCTGCAGTCTGTACCCCTGCCCAGCTAGTGTGCAACAGTGTAACTTCTCTTCTAGATGAAATCATAAAATAAGCAGGGGAGAAATTTTTAACCTTGTGTGCTACAAGAATCAATGCTTTAATGACTGAGGGATCCAGCTAATCCTCTTGTTTGAGAGTTAGGATGCAAGGAGACAATTTTTTTCTTTTTTTTTTTTTTCATATTATAGAGCAACTGAAATTTGGCTGCCAAATGCCTCAGTTCCAGCCTGGGTTGTGGCTCAGTTGTGACCTTTAGTCAGGTCTGTGCCTTGAGCACACACTGTGGAGCTAGATCACAGTGATACCTTGAGGTTGTCACCGGAGAATCTCTCTTTTTTTCCCTATATGTTTCACAGCTCAGTTGGGCTTCTCTTGCTCTGTTTCATGTAAATGTTGCCCAGAGTTTCTGCATTAGTAGCTGTCGCCTGGTTCTCTCACTGATAGGTAGGGAAGCCTACCACATATTTCTATTTTCAGCTGCCATGGGAGATTTTAGGAACTTTATAACCAGCAGAATGAGTTTTGTGATCACAGAAACATGAAACAGTTTGTGTTAGACAACTTTTAAAGATCATCTGGTCCAACTTCACTGTTGTGATTTAAGTAACAAAACTTATTTAAGTTTTGTTACAGAGGCAGTAAAACCTGTGATCTTATCACAAAGATATGTACCATATTTACTCTACCTATGAGATGTTTATTGATAGCTCCTCTGTGGTGAGCAATTAAGTTGCTCGTGAGTTGGAAAGTTAGAACAAAAATCCCTCTAGGGTTCCTGAATTGAAGAAGACATATATAATTCATATTTGTCCCCTGTAGAGTTTCTGCTTTTTTGTTTCCTTGTATATTATGAACATGTATACATCTCCTCTGTCAGTACTGTGTTTCATGTTGGGCATTCTGCTTTTATGTTACTGCGCTTATATACAGCAAATATAAAGAAAGCTTGTAGAATGTGAGGCTCAGGCACTGCATGCCAGTTTTCCCAAAACCACTTTCAGAAACTATACAGTTGCCACAGACCTTTTCATGGGTAGCTTTGTTGAAAATCATTTTCAGATCCCATTTTTTTTCTGATAACTAGATGTTAAAATTTTGCACTATATATTGTCAAAGGGCAGAGGGACAGTTTTTATCTCCAGAACAAAAAAATGTTCCTTATTACTTTAAAAGAAGGAGTTATACTGCCTGTTTATTATTGTATTACTCCTTGACCCTCTCTTACCATAAGGTAAAAAACCCTCCAACCTTAGGATGATGTCTAAGAATAGTTTTTAATAGAAATTTTGTTCAGAACTTGAAACAATTAGTTTGTGCCTTACTCTATCTGTTTATTCTTTCAGGGCATTCTACCTGGACAAGTCAAACTTGCCTCCAAATTCAACATCTAAAGCAGCTTATATAGATAAGGTAAATAAAAATATTAAGTGCCTAATTAAACTCTGCATGTTACACACTGTGCTACTGAGACTTTATTTGATCAAAAATTGAATTGTTTAAAGCTGGGGGGAGAGGGGCAGGGAAAGGAAGAGCTCTCTTGCAGCTTTTTGTCCCACCTGTGTTTTTTGGGGTAGGTGGTGCCATGTGGTTCTGTATTAAAAGGTGTGGCTGGAGGGTATCTGTGTTTGAGGAGTCATTACTTTCCTTTTTCACTGTGCTTTCAAAGCAGTGCAACTGCTCTAGGAGCATGTGGGGTAGGGGAAGACAGGTGCAGGCAGAAATTCTTTGCTCTGAAATCTGGAAGTGCTGTTCCAAATTAAATACTCCTTCAGCATCCTGCTCAGAAGGTTTTCTTCTGAATCTCCTCATTTAGG
Source organism: Acrocephalus scirpaceus scirpaceus (assembly GCA_910950805.1). Taxonomy (NCBI): domain Eukaryota; kingdom Metazoa; phylum Chordata; class Aves; order Passeriformes; family Sylviidae; genus Acrocephalus; species Acrocephalus scirpaceus. The sequence goes on from OU383773.1 coordinate 92,252,592, forward strand.
CCATCTTCAAATGCTTTCATCTGTCTTTAAACCTCTGTGGCTGAGAGATCCCAGGGGCTATAAAAATTCATTTAATACTCTCTTCTCTCGTTGGAGAGTTAATTCCCATATTGCACCCCAGTAGGGAGAATAAAGAAATTCCTGGGGTCTTGCCTACAAAAGTGATTGAGCTACTGTGGCTTGAGAAATAACAATGCTCATCAGCTGAGCCCTATGACAGACTGAAATTTTATGCCAGTATTATCCAGCACCGGTGTTAACAGACTGGTAATTCCTGTTTCTTGGATCCATGCAGGACTGCAGATGAGGGAAAAAGGACATTTGTGACTCCTTCCTTGGGGAGTCAGCAGCTTGCCTAGCAGTCACAGGTGCTGGAGGGAATCTTTAGCTGTGAGGGAGGTGCTTGTTACCCCTAAACTTCTTCCCTATCTATTTCAGAAAAAAGTTCAAGGGCAAGAGAAAAGCATCTCATAACCCACGTCTGACCAGGGGATGCTAGGTTAAGCTAATGCATTTATTTTGCAGCTGGAGCAAGCTAGGAGTGAGTGCATCAGCCATTTTTGACTGCGACTTTCACTTTATTGTCTGTAGCTCTGCATAAGTAAATGGCACCAGCTAATTTAGACAGATGCAATTAAACCAGTTGGACCTAAACCAAGTTAAATCTGTTTGTACCCAGGTTTAAATATGCTATTTGTTATAGCTGATTTTCTTGACATCTATGCTTTTCAATGAAGTAACTATCATAGGACCGAGGGCGGCTGCCACTTTTTTAACTAGTTAAAACTGTCTTTAGCGAATTAATCTCTTTCAAAAGGTTTATTCTTTGAGTAGCACGGGGGGTTGTTGGAATCTTTAAGTGTTTCTGGAATAAAGAGAAGTAGGAATTTGGAATTCCTACTGAAATTCCAGTCTGAAATTCAGTCTGAAAATTCGTATTGTGAACATCTCATTTACACAAAGCACCATGAAATACTGGTTTTCATTGCTAGACCACTTTTGAAGGCTCCTCTTCTGACACAAGCTTCGCACTTGAAAGCTGCCTTCTTTACTTCATTCATTCTTAGTACAGTAATGCTGGGATTATTTTAAGTCTTGCTACGAAGTTAACTGTTCTTTCTTTGTAGTATATTTTTGTCATATCTGTTAATTTTTATTTTTTGATGTTGTTAGTCAGGATTAGAAACTAGACATTTGATAAATAAAGGACGGTGTTGTCATAAATGTAAGCTGATTTTCTCAGCAAGTCAAGTAAAAAGTCTTGGTAACTTCCTGTATATGTTGTAGGTTGCCTCTTTACAGCTTCCCTTCCTTTACCAGTCCAGTAATGGATACAGCACCCATGGGTTCAATCGAGTCTGTTGAACTGAAAAACACATCCATAAGCACGACTGGTAGTGAAACAGTCAGTAATGAGAAGAACTGAAAAGCTTTAGAAAGTTGTCATATGTCGTGTAACAGAAGACTCTGTGTTTTGTTATTTATGTCACAGAATTTGGCTTTCTCAGCCAGATCTGGTGTTCTACCTGCATCTCTGATGGTCTACTCTGTTAGAGTATTTCATATATGCTCTTGAGAGCAAACATTCAAACATGTCTCTCTTCCTCTCTTGCAGCTGATGAGGCCTCTCAATTGCTTGGATGAGCTTTACCGGCTCATAGGGTCCTTTATCCGATCCAAGCGCACGGCTGCCTGTGCGTACACTGCCTGCAGCGCTTCCGGCGTCGGATTGCTCTCGGTGGCCTCGGAGCTCTGCAGCAGGCTTGGAGCTTGTCACATCATTATGTGCAACAGCGGAGTTCACCGGTATGACAAATTTTTTTTCCCTTCTTTTGTTGCAGTCAGTCACTCTGTCGTTGCAGGTTGGAGACTGCTGCTCTTTTAGAGATGGGTCTTACACTAAATACCTTACATGAAATAGCAAGTGCACTTGAAAGGTTTGTGGTGAAATTCTAGCATTGTGTTTGCAGTGGTTGACAGAAATGAACAAAACAATTTTTTTGGTTTGTGCAGTTGTAGTGAGATTGTTCCTCATTCAAGTCGGTAAAAGGCAGAAATCTTAATTGCTAAAGTAGAAAGAGGAATGTTACCTAGATGAAGATTATGTATGATACCAAACTCCTAATACAGGCAAGAAATGCTGAAATTTGTATTTACTTTGGATGGTACAGGGAATAATAGTAGAGCTTGATTTAAGGAAAAAAGATGAAACATAAGACATACGCCTTCTTACAGGTACACCTTATGATAACAAGCTGTTCAGCCTGGAGGACAATTGATGTGTTTAATACAATACCAAAAGATAGACTGACCTGTAGTCAACTGAACTTTGTCATCAACCCTAAGAGATTTTAATAGACAAATATATATATTTGACAGTAGCATAATCACAGAGGTCTCTAGTGAAGGCTCCCTTAATTGCTTTATTAATCATATTTGTCACAGGCAGCAATATATTTATGATCCAGCTGGGCAGATTACAATTTTTTGGGACAGTGTACCAAAAAAGCACAGACCAAACTTGGAGAGGGGGAAAAACCCCAACAAACAAACAAACAAAAATATAACAATCTGATACTAAAAATATGCTCTTTGCATAAAAATTCCAAACAGTAGATCAGGGTAGCAGTGTATTCAAAATGCTGCTTAGTTCTGATCTATGCAAGTCCTTATTTTAACAGTCTTGGTTACCAATACCTTGTGTTAGAATGAGCATTACTTTCTCCTCATTTTAAGTAGTATCCTTTATTCCAAAGAGTTTTGAGGAGGGGAGAAGAAAAAAGGAAACAGCAATATAAGCTGCAATGCTTATATTATATGCAGATTATCATGCATGAAAAAAAGGAAAAGCTCCATATACAGCCAAAATAATTAAGTCATATAAAGACAGTGTTTGCCATTTGAGAGTTGGCAACAGAGTATTTGTATTACTCTCTGTCAATGATACAAGTGTATATAGCATACTGTATACTGTACTTAATTTTAGGGAATAGCAGGAAAAATCTTTGTTATGTAACACTAGTCACTATATCAGATGAAGATGCAAATACTGTAGAGCATGGGCTGTCATGACACTGTTTTTTCAGAAGATCATGAGGCTCTTACAGCTTTTCTTTTTTTCTTGCTTTCAGTTTCGTGTCTTACTTGATCAGAAAAGACTTTGGGCATAATTCTGATTGGGTTTTTTAAGCTGAAATAGACTGCCTCTGGGTTTGATCACCATTTCATGAATTCGTCAGTACATTTGTGCCAAAAATTCTGATAGTTTAAGGCTAAAGACAGAACCGCCCAAATAAACTATTACCCTGTAGTGTGTGGGTCACAAATTATTCAGAGTAATTTGGTGACTGAATAAAATGAGGTTTGCTTAAATCTGAGCATGAGCTGTTCTAAAATGAAAATTAATTAGTCATCAAATTTCAGCTCAAACTAGGGCTAATTCAAAGATAAAACCTCCTAAAATGTTATATAAGTATATTTTAAACCCACAAAAAATGAGAAAACCAACATATTGGTTTTAAAGACTGTATTATGGGCATGGGAATGGGATTTAAAAGTGTTATGTGTGGGTTTCTGTCTAGATGTTAAAGGATTCATCATCATCTATTTACATAAAGTAAAGATACAAGATGCCTTTCTCTAAAGCATGACTAGTTCTGCTTTACAGTGAGTCCATCTGAGTTTTGGTACAAGATACTGCCACTTCATTTGTGCATTAATACTGTCTTTGTGGCTACCATCTGTTCAGAGAAAGAAGCATCAATTCTTGGCATTATCAGAGATATTACAAAATAGGCCCTCCAGGGAAAACGAATGGGCTAGTTAAGAATTTGTATAGGTACTCATGGGTTTGTACCTGGAAGTTCAGAAGAAAACTCGTGTATTTAGAAACAAGAAGAGATGCACTCACTCTTCTAAGGGAAATAAGTCCCTTTGAGTGGTTAAAGGTAAGAAAGTATTTTAATAACAACATCCTGAAATTACTGTTGTACATGCAAACTGGGTGGCTGAAGAAGTTTCTCCTTAGCATTTGGAGTCATACAAAGTCACTTCATGTACTGTTTTCTCTTTCTGGTCTCCCTAGGCCACATCTCTACAGTCCAGTACTAAGTGGGCTTTGGTTTTTGACATTCTGAAATTGCCTTTGCCCAGATAGAGAGCTTGCATTGTTTCCAGCTAGTAGGTTTGCTCAGTGAATTTTGTGCCCAGCATTTCTAGTGCTAAATTCTGCAGTGTTTTTGTGGACCTACTCCCCTTGTTGCTCTCAGAGTGAAACAGTCTTGCAGCAACGCGAAATCCTGTGAGGAGGACAGAAGAGGAGAGTAAGGGCTGGCTGTGATCAAGTGCCATATAGACATAGAGGATTTTGCTTTATGCCTGCAATCTTTAAGGCTAAATTCTTCTGTTTGTTGGAGTAGTATTTAACCAGGGCAGATAATGTTGCAAAGTAGTTGCTCCTTAGTTTGTTAGCTAGTTCTTTAGAGCTCAAGCTACTGATTTTCAGTTAGAGGGGATATTTATCTCTGGTTGTATCCAGCAGTGTATCTGGCTTTCTGTTTTCTTAGAAACGAAATAGTGTGAAGTCCATGATGGTGATCAGTTGCAGAATTTCACATTTTGTTGGCTCAGATCAATGACTCATTACTGTTTTTTAACACTAGGCCATGGATATTAAATGAGTTGAAAACTGATATTATCTACAGATGCTACTAGATTAACAGATGGGGGAAAGATGTGAATTTTTCTTGCAGATTAGATTTTGAAAATCTGATCTGTCAGTCTTGCCATCTTAAAAATGAAGCTCAACTTGGAGCCAGGCTCCCCCATACTTTCTTTTTAAAAGCCCTCATTTTAACTCAGTTTCTATGATTGGTCTTTAAGGGACTGAATGTCTGAGAGTCTCTGGAAGAGTACAGGGTGCTCTACTCATCAACATCTTTCTTTTGTTCATGTGTAGTGGGAGCTGAGCAAGACATTAATCTGTCAAAATTTGAATACATTTATTAGAATTTAAAAAAAAATTATATATACCTTCCCTCACTCAATTTATTCATCTCTTACTGAACTGACTGGACCCTTTTCTGTGTTCTCTCAATTCAGGTGTCATGGATTGACAAGGGGGGTAGAGGGAGGTTCTGCCACTGCTCCTACTAACCAAAAGCAAGTCCCAGATAGCTTGTGAAGGAGGTGCTGGGTGACAGTCTAATGCAGAAGAGGCCAAGAACTATGAAACAGCAGCTTTGTCTGCTTTGACAGTGATTGCTGATCTCTGGATCAGCTCTGTCTTGGTTTCTGACTTCTCTGTGATCCATATTAAATTGCTTTTTACGCTGCACTAGGCTAAAACAGCTTGACAGAGTTCATACTTTCATCCCTATATCCAAGATAATGCTGGGGATTTTGAATTGCTGGTGATTGCTTTTCTTTGATTTTTATTATGACAATATGTTTACCAATTTACATTACAGCCTGCAATCCTATATCTATTTCAGACAGCAATTCTTTTCAAATACTTTTTGAGCACCAGAAAACCAAGGATGGGGAAAAATATGTCCCCTTTAACCTTCACTGTCCTAAGTGATGTGTGAGTGCTACAAACTTCCCCTTGGATGATCATAAGCGAATATGCCTTGTTGATCAACAAGAGGAACAGAGCTCTAAATTAGTTTGAGAAATCAATAGTTTGCATTTTTATTTTACCTTTTTTTATCAGTCATAATTATATTTCTGCCTGCCAGCCAGCTGTCACCCTGTAAACAATGTTCTGCTCTCTTTGCTTATGTTCATTCTGTTTGAAGTTGCAATCAGTCTGTACAAATGCAGGTGATGAAAGGCACTTTTAAATTTTATTGAATCATGATTCTAGCTCCTGCTAGAGGGAGAAGAGCAAGACTGCACGCACAGACATGTCCTAGCCTCTTTCTGTGCCAAAATGAAATTAGGTGCAGCAGCTGCAGAAGTCTGTTCAGGGACCATAGGCCTTACAGGCTCAAAAGAATAATTTAAAGCATCCAAATGAAACAAATCCCAAGTTTATTTAAATTTTTGCATTTCCTGGAGGATCAAGGGAAAAATCTTCTATAATCTTGATGAAACCCAGAAAAATCACAGTCTTATTTTCTTTTCTGAATTTTAATTTCCCCTGCAGAAATTCTCTCTTTAGTGTTACCATCCTTCAAGCAGTGGGGTTCTGGCTGGCAGACACTTGGCTGAAGGATGAGGCAGGTTTTGCCAAGTGTTGATTATGCTGTCTCCTGTAGCTGGCAGTGGTCCTGCAATTCAGCTAAACCTGCTTCTTCTTCCACATTGCAAAGCAGAGTAGCACCATAAGCTGTCCATCACAGCCTGCTGCCTTTCTGTGAATCGAATGAAACAAGGTGGAAAATAGGTACTCTTAATTTGTATTTTTGACATTCTATCATAAGAATTCTTCCTTTTGTATTCAGAAATTTTCCTGTAAGAATTTAGTTCTGAGCTCAATGAGTCCATGCTGCAAAGAAAATCTTTGGAGCTGTATTTAGGCTATCAACTCCCCAGTAAGAAAGCTTTTGGGGATCAATGTGACTACTTTCAGGAAACAGGTTAGCACAGACTGAAAAAGTAATCCATACCCTTCTCCAGCCATCTGGTCTCAACCAGGCTTTTAGTCCTGCTACCTTCCCATTTAGTCGAGATTCTCTCCTATTTTTTAAATGGTAGTTCTGTTATGTCTGTCAACAATTAGTGTATTTTTATGACACCCTACCCACTGAGGCATGAACAAACTTCTCTTTGTGTAAAATAATTTAGGATAATAGAGTATTACATTCTGTGCTGGTTACTACTGAAAACCAGCTAAAAATTTTTGAAATGTGTGAGAATTTCAAAATGGGAGTCTTAAAATAAAATAAACAGGACATTTATCACAAATAGTACTATACTGTTCCTATAGTAGTAATTTTTTATTTTGCTCTGTATTTCTCTTTCATAGGCAATCTGGTACATTTTTGCTTTGTCACTTTTAGTATATGTAATACATGTACTGCATAGATTGTAGTCTTACTGTTTGCTTGCATGTTTTAAATTCTGAGACACTATTTTGTTTAAAATGCAATCTGAAAATGCAGAGAAGTGCATTAAATGCAGTGAGACAGAAAAGATGGATCTAAGTTGTTACTAATATGGATTTCAAGGTGTGCTTTTCTTTTATTGGTCTTCTTTTAAGATTATGGATGTTTAGTAGCAGGGTTGACACACAGGGCTATTACTGTGCTCTGTAGAACCATCCTTTCATGCTTCAGTTCCTGCACAGTTGCCTTATCTGCAGTCCAGGTCTTTGAAACTGGTGTTTTTCATGCAAAATCTTCTACTTTACAATAAAAATAAAATAGGACCTTTCAGATAATCTGAAGTTAAAAACTTAACCAGATCTGCTTTAATTTTTGACATAAATAGATGTAAGTGAATAGCTTGAATTATTACAAGACAAGAAGTAAATTGCATTTTTTACCAGATTTACTTGCCTGCTTACAGAGGAGGAAGGCTTTAATGGAAAGAATTTCTGTACAGAATGTGAGATAATGGTCAAAGCTGGGGTATCAGATGCTTTTAGATTGTGTTTATTTTTGCAAATATGATGGAAAATGAGTAAATAAAAGGCATGGAATACTTCAAATTTTTGGAAATGCTGTTGTCTCATCAAGCTAAGAATATTTAATAGTGAAATTGCTTCCTTGCAACATTTCCAGCTGACTAGAGGTGCAAAGATCTTACAGGAAAAATTATTGTGAAAAGATGCTCCCTGCAGTTTTTTAACACTGACAGATGATGTGCAGTGAAAAGAAGTGCCCTTTTTTTTTCTTCCTAATTTTTCTTTGAAAATCTTTCTCTTTTAAAGAGGTGGAATGGTTATATATATTTCTGGAAATAGATTGGATGACAATAATCTTTCAATAAACAGAAAAAAAAAATCAACATTATGTCCTTTGTGTTTCATACTTCATTATTAAAAATTACTAATATTGAACCAAATACCCCTGATAAAAATATGTTTGTAACCTACAAAAGAATTAATTAACCAAGGGTAGGTCTGATATATGACTAATGAATATTTACCTCCCAAGACTGATTCTCTGGCTTGATAAGTTGATGCCATCTACTTCAGTAAGTCAAAAATCTGTTAGTAGTTTTTGTCTGAAAATATCTGGTAGAGCTGGGTTTGATTATCCTGTCATAAGATGGTGGATGTATGCCTGATAAGGGAGTTGGGATACCTCTATTCTGAAGGTAGCACAACTATGTAACCACAGAGGTGCCTTTTGTGAATGAAACCCCTGCATGCTGATGCTTAATGGATGAAAGGCAGAAAATCCCTTTAACACGGGCTGCACATGCCCATTCTGTATGGTGATGGTGTATGTTCCACAGACAATTACTTTTTGAAGTGTTGTTTTTGATTCAGAGTGGAATAAATACACTTCATGTGCATAATAATGGCTTTCTATATGTTGGACTGGCCTTCAGTGGACGGGTTCCATCCAACACTGATTTTAAAGTAGTGGCCTTTCCACATTGGCAACATCTCAGCTTCACAAAGATTCGTAAAGGGACTAAAACTAGGTTCTGAACTCCAGCAGAGTTTACTGTAGTTGTGTAATTGTAGTTTAGTGTATGAACTTCATGCTCATTTTCTCTCTAATACTTAATGGCTGGCCAAATTTACCTCTGTTGAAAAGCAATGCTGTTCAGCAAAGTTTCAGTATATGAGCACAGAGAATGCAAGCTTCAGTTTTACTTGCAAAGAGACATATTCCCACCATGAGAACATCTCAGAGCTTGTGGGAGAATCCCGACTTAGGCCTGCCTATACTTTGTACACCTATTTTTTATAGTCCTGAACATTTGTCTTCCTTTTTAGTTTTACTGTGTCTATTTTCTTCAGGTTGTTCATCAGAATCAATACATATTACCCAGCCATCACTATTATAGATGTGTTGTTACATGTTGAGTAGAAGCTTTAGATTTTAATTAGACTAAGCATACATGCACCCTTTTCATATTTTTTTCCTATTCACATAGAAAGTAATTAATTTTGACATCTCTGACTGTGGTAACTACTAAATCAATTTGTTTCACCTCATCTTTTCTACTCAGGGATTTTTTCTAAGGGATGTTTTGGTGCATTTTTGGATGTAGAATGGCTGAAAGCCTAACAGAAACCTGAGAATGAATTGAATGATTTAGATCCCTTTTACTCTTGTAACCTAGAGATACACTGCTGCATGGCATCTCTGTAGGTAGTGAACACAAACTCAAATTATTTTTCCTTTCAAGTTAGACATTAGACAAGCTGTTGTGAAATAATTAATTTCTCAGAAAATTTCAATCTCTATTCATATTTTACAACTCCATTTTTCAGGATAGATGTGCATCTGTCCAGCTGATTTGCAGCCTTTTACTGAAAATCACATCCAGTCAGAAACAAATGGACTATTGGTGATAGAAAATCATTTAATCTTAATTTTTCAGGCACATTCAGAATGGTTTAATCCAGAAGTTGTTTGAAAGTTTGTATTTAATCTTCACATCAATATTGTCATGACTGATGGGAGACTGGGGATAGCAGGCAGGAGCTGGGAGCAGCTGCAGCCCCTTCTGTTTCTTGGAAACCAAATGGATGAAATGAGGAATTCTCATCCATGTTGTCTTGGGAATTCCAAATGTCTCTGCCTTGCTGTTGTAATCTGTCAAGGCAGGGAATTTGTCATTCTATCTGACATAAATTCTGAGATGATGAATTTGGATCTTTTGTTTTTCTCGCATAAAAAAAAAAGGGATGAGAGGAAAAGAGAGGGTGTCAGAATAGATTTTGATTTGTTTACAATGTAAAAATCTATGGATTTGGGCTTTGTGCTTCCTATAAAAGAATGCTATGAGGGTTTTTCCCCAAATACTTTCCTTGTTTGGCTTGTCTGGGCTGATTGCATCTAAATGACCAGATGTTTTCAGAGGTCAGAACTGCTTCCAGATTGCTTTGTAAACTTTAATACCATCTGTTTATCAGCTCTCAAAATGCAGGAGAAAAGTGGATTATTAGTTGCTGCACATAATTTGCTGACAGTCCTTGATATTGAACTTCACTCAGGCCACCAGAAGAATTGTACAAGATGAAGAATAACCAGATTTATATTGTTCAATAAAATTTTAGAAGTTACATTGATTTAAATTTGCATTTGCTTAATCTCTCCATGTTTGGCAGCCTTATTGCTGAGGTACTTCCAGTTATGACTTTTCCATGTTACCATCTGATGTTTTTGTGTGCTTTTGTTCTTTCACGGCAGGTGTCTAGGGCAGTTTGATTTGTGACAAGGGATATGTACTAATTAAAAAAACTATTTGAAGAGCTGGGAGAAAGCACCAGTATGTAGATAAATGTGAGTCACTTCAGCATAAGTCTCGTGGAAGGTTAATAGGATCATTTTTATTAGAGGATGCCATCTCACTAATCTGGCGTTCAACTAAAATGACACTATTTAAGCATTGCTGGTTTTTTTATTTAGAAAGTAGTAGCCTTATTTCATAATCACAGGACAAAAGCCATAATCTATAGTTTATATTTAACTCTGCCATTCATCAGACCTTTTATGTACCATAGGAGGAACACAAAATCTGGTGATATTAAATTACACCTCTAATGAAACAGCATATTCAAATGCAATCATGTCTCTGATGCTATTTTAACAACTTTTAACATCTGATAATGAATAAGAAGGTTTTTTTTTAAAAGAGAAAATGGATGTATCTAACCGGCATTACTCTAGAATTTTACCTGAAACATAAAATGTTCTCTTGAAGAGGTGTGATAATAATTAACATCATCACTGCTGTCATCGTGTCTTTGCTACTAATTTAATAGGATATGTTAAAAATACTATCCTTAGAATTGCTATTCTTACTTGCTGTGAAGAGAGATCTTCAATTTTAGCATATGTGTTTCATATGTTACAAAATTCAAGCATATGTTTTTCATATGTTACAATATAGAATTCTACTGTAGTTGTTGCCTACCTCCATAGCAACCTCTTAAAGAAAACTTTATTATGCTGTTTTGCTCTGTCTCTGCTTTTCCCAGTCTGGTTATGTCTTTATCTACACACTTGGCAGCCTTATTTCTGAATCATGGTTGGCATTGTCCAAGTGTAGAGGCCTCGTGATGTCCATGATCATCAGCCATTTAATCAGGTTTTGGATAGGGAGCAGCTTGGCAGTCTTTTTCAATCACAAAATTGCACTTAATTCTTCAAGATAACCTTCATTTAGAAGGTTCTTTTGTTAGTTTTGATTCAAGTATGCAGAATATAATTTTTTGGTTCTTTCACTCTTCAAGAGTTCCAGGAAGATGGGATTTCTGGGAAACTTGGCTCAGGAACTGCTTGCGTGAGAGCTGTACTTTGAGCCCATTAATACATATTATACCTACTGAAAAACTTTTTGCCCTTTTTGTTTGATTCAGATTATACCTGTCAAACTACATTTCAGATACTTCTGCTCTTTTCCACTGTCAGTAGAAGAAAGCCTCCTTTCCAGGCTGGTCTTGAAGACTAGATGTTTCAATTTTGGTGCTGGCAAATATTATGATCATGTATTTTGTGCAATATTTCACTTTTCAAAGACAAGATGAAAACAGTGTTTAGAATTTCTAATCTAACATTTAGCTATCTTACACCTTAATCAAACATGCAACAGAAAAGATCAATACACTTTTGCCTCAAGTTAACTCTGAGGTCAGTGTATACAAGAAACTGGGGAATGAAAATTATCTCATTACCAAGGAAAATCACTTAGCCTATAAATTTTTTATGAAAGGCCATTAATAAAGCTACAGATCAGATTTAGTATCTTCTACGCTCACTTCTGTGAAATTTTTTGCAGTCAGAAATTAACTTAAGCAGTTTTTAAAATGTGTCAGGGTTTCGGGCTTTTTTCAGTAAGAAAATAAGTACAGACACATTTTTCCTCCTACAGATCTTCTGCTCAGCAAGATAAGTGTTTGATTGAAACATATTGTCTGTTCTGTGTGCATATTATAAACTATGCAGAACACTTCGGTCAGGATTTTGCCAAACGGGTGCTCAAAATTATAGATTAATAATGTGTCTTAGTTTTATTATTTGAACTTGAAAATTACAGCTTTTATCATGTTCGGCTGAGGTAGAATCATTTTCTGTACAACCCATCTTTCTGGTTCAAGAGATTAGATTATTGCAGTACTTTGGTTGTGAAGAGAAAAATCATCGAGCAACTCTATTTGGTGCAGAATAGAGTCACTCACCTTTTGGGTGATAGCAGCCCTCAAATATATTCTTTCTTAAAAGCACCTGCTTCTATTCTAGTGTTTTGTCTTTATCCATGAGTTTTCTATGGCTTTGGTCTTGTTTGCATAAGAAACAAACCATTTTTTCTTGTCCTCATGATGACAGTGAAAATCAGATAGCATGTCCAAAATGACTTTCCCTACTACTTCTTGCCTGGTGTGCTGGCAGGTTGTCTGCCCTACATCACGATCTTTAGCTCTGGTTGCTCTGATACAACAGTGCCTTTCTGTTGGATGAGGTATCACAATCAGTTTTTGTCCTCAAATGTTTATTTGAAAAAGATTGGCAAAGCGGCACAGGACAGTTCATTTGAAGGAATGCAGTTTTCATCTATTTTCTTTCTTGAAAAGGGTAAATGTCTCTTAATTTTGCACTGCACTGATGTGCCAAGAGAATAACCAAGCTAATTTAATTGTAAGAGATTAGGACCCTGGTGCAAAGCCGTAGTCTACTTTAAGAGTGGAGGGTGAGATATAATATGCAGAAACCACCTGAAAAGGGATTTGTACAATTGCAAAAAAAAATTTTATTTGGGTTGTTACTCTCCAAGTTGTGCACTTGCCAAGCCATAATTTTTAGTGTGTGTTTTTGTATGTTGTTTTTGGTTTTTTGGGGGAGTTAGGGTTGTTTGTTTGGTTTTTTTTTTCTTGAAAACAAAACAAAACAAATGCATTTGATTGTAAGTCAGCAGGAACACTTGTTACACTCAAAATCCTAGAAACATTATACATCAGGCTAATGCCTGCATGAATGAGGGTGGCATAGGGGGCATGTTTACTGTGTAATCTTTTTATTTATATATATTTTTTAAAAAAGATGACTGCTTTAAAAGCAGTTATTTTAAGGAGATAGCAGATAGCTGACCTCTTTCCCCCCGTTGCAGCTGCACTCTGAGCGTCACCCTGGAGCAGGCGATCACGCTGGCCCGGAGCCATGGGCTGCCCCCTCGCTACATCATGCAAGCGACGGACGTCATGCGCAAACAGGTGAGGTGCTTGCTGTGACGGAGACCTGTTGTCTTAGTTTGGAAAGACATATGTCTGCCAGGGAAAAGCCAGAGCCTCCATTGGAATGGAGAATGTAATACCCCTCCCTCTGAATTATTATAATTTTGAAATTAAGGGGCTTTCAGGCAAAGATACAGGAATAGGAATAACAGTTCTTTATTAGGAATATTAAAATGTAGTAGTACAAAAAAGCAAATGAACAAAAAAGAAAGAAACACTGACAGAGTCAGAACATGACCTGACACCCTGTTGGTCAGGGCATTTGTAGCAGTCCAATTAAGTCCTCCTGGAGTGACAGATGTGGTTTTGTTGGAGTAGATGATCCTGCAGTCTTCCTCTGGGAATCCAGTGGAAAACAGGCTGTCTTGGTGCTGTGAATCTCAGGTTTTTATCCAGGTAGGAATTCTTGGCTCCTCCCACTGGGTGGAGCATCTCACAATGGGCTGATATAGTTTTATCAGTCATGCAATGAGACTCAATGGCCCATTAACAGAAGATATCCCCCTGGAGGGAGGATGTGTTGTGGAAGAGATAAGAGCACTGCCCCACCTGGTTTTAACAGCTGTCCCACTATAGAAGACACCTGCCCCTTCCTCCATGGAGCCATGAGGAATTGGAGATAAAGATAAATAAAACAACACCTCCCCCCAACCGGTTTCAACAGATGGGAATAGAATACATCTTGCATTGAACCCAAGACACCTGCGTCCTTCCAAACTGCACATGTAGTCATCAGTATCAATGGCAATGTAATTTTGTGTAGAAAAATTATAGCGCTGTTTTGTTAGATGAGAAAAGACGCACTATAGTAGAACTATGCAATGTACTTAATTGACAGAGATATCAAAAAAGGTTGCCTTTTTTTTCCAGTTGTACTGAGAGGGGGAATTGTGGGAATATTGTGGGAACTGAAAAAACTGACTTTCACAGCCTTGCAATAACTTTTCTTAGATAGAGGTTTGAAATATTTCAAGTATAAAAAGTTCTAATAAGAAACATGAAACAAGCACCTATTATTAGATATAAGGTATACATGTAGTTTTAGTGATTGTTTTATGCAAATATCTGTAAGCTTTTAACAATTTGCTATTAGCTAGAAAACTTTTTAAAGGCCTTGTAACACAGAGAATGCTGGCTGCTGTTGGCAAGATGTGAGCTGTTGCCATCTCTCTTGTCTCACCCTGTACTGAGACTGATGTTGCAATAAAGCTCATGGAATGTCTCCCGGCAGTCCCATCCTGTTATTCAGAAACATTAAAATCCAACAGTCATCATAAAGGAGTGACTTGATCAAGCATTTTTTAACATCCATCTTAATGTTGTGCAGTGTCTATTTGAGTTCTCTTAGTTTGGGTATTTTGTTGTTTGTGGTTGGGGTTTTCTTTTTTTAAATTTAAAAAAGAATTCCCTTATTGTTGAAGGTGTTTTATTTATTTTTTAAAACTGATACAGGCCATTTTTTAACCAGTCATTTTCTTACTCTTATGATTTTACTAAATGATTTTTACCTTGGTAACTGCCTTGGTATCACCTTACATCAGAGTCAAGTAAAAAAATCTTTCTTTTAATATATATGATTGATAAAAACAACTTGAGATTATTGTCAGTAAAAAGCAACTCATGTGCTGAATTAAGGGGAAGTGTAGAAGGGAAGGAGAGAAATAAATACCGTTCTTTTTAACTTTCCGGGTAAGATTCCTGAGGACAATGTCCTTATTACAAAATAGTGTTTTTCACCCTTTGGTCATAAAAGGATATTAGGATTTAGAGGCTGTTGTGGATAGATAACTACCTCAACATGAACTCTTGGTGCTAAAGTATTACAAAAATACTGGATTAAAAAGTAATATTAACTGAAAATGGGGGATACACTCTACTGTATGAGCACAACATTTTCTAGAATATCTTGCTATCAGAAAATACATTCAAAAGGATGTATCTTTAAAGGAATGCAAAGGAGGAACATGAATGGTCCAGAGGTTGTTAGACAAAGCTCATAAACTGAAGATTAAAGAGCTCAACCTGTTCAGTTGATGAAAGAGAGGTTGAGAGGGGACTTAATCACTCTGCATGCATATGGAACATACATCCCAGCCTGTGGTAGCTTTCAACGTTACAACAAAATCATAAGCAAAATACAGGATGCACTCAATCTTGAAGTGAAAAAACCGTAATTAAATATTGTAACAATTAATCACAGATAAGACAAGGTTCATAATTTCTGGATTCTAGATGACATTTAATTTATTATGTTCATTAATTTTGCTATGTATTTTGTGCAACGATCGCAGATATGCAAATTATTAAAAAGCTGTACTTTACTTCTAACTTGCTATAGAGAAAAATATGCCTATAGTAGGTGTGGCCTTTGTTAAAGCAATTTTGTGGATAGTTTCAAATCATAGATTTGCATCAGTTGTATCTAAGTGTTGTTGCTGAGCATCACAGCATCACAGGGTATTTATTCTCATTCCATTTTGTATTGGGCTTTCACTTATTTTGGTGCATAAATTAAGTTTTTGCGGTGAATAAATACCCTGAAGGTTCTTGAATCAGGTCATGTATATCTGCTCAGGAATTACAGCTTTAACTTGACTTGAAAAGAAGGCTGCTGCTTTATATGGATAAACTTGCATATATAGGTTGATATGTCTGCTCCTGCAGTTCTAGACAAAAGGCAGACCTGTGTATTTTGCAATCAAAAAACATGGTTGTAGGGGTTTGCATAAATCTACTTGTAGGATGTGTTCTGTCAAATTGTACATTTTCACAATACAGATCTAGGCCATTTAAAAAAATGCTGATTCATTTTTGTATCTTCTGCAGTTTATTTAATGAAAATGAAAGAAACCGACATGGTTTTGAGCAGCTGTAGCTGTACTTCCTCAAATACAGATGTGAAAAAAGGCCTTTTGGTGAGGCTACATTCTTTGAAGTAAAACAGCAGGTGATCAATAGCTGTTAAAGATACCAATATCTCAATACCACACACAGGCAATGTGAAAAATTGTGTTAGTATATCTAGACTTTTTTCACACATTCTTTCTCTTGCAGGAAACCATTATGGCATTTGATAGGGTAATAATAATTTGTTGTAATTTTCAATTGGTCTTGAAGTTCTGTAGTAGAAATATAACCCCTCATTAACTTCTAAATGTTTTGGAGTAATTTCAACAATGCACCACAGTATTTTCTAGAAACCTGTTTGAATTTAATGTCTGTAGGATTTTTATTTAATTATCTGTAGGATTTAACTGTCAGGATCATCATGCAGACCATAAAACTTGGAAGAAAAAGGAATAAAAAGGCTTCTTGGGGCTTAATGCAAGAACACCCAGTTAAGGGCAATACATGTGCCTTTTCCACATAAACAAACAAAATTGTTATCCCATTTACACACTAAACCTTTTATAGAATAAAGATATTAGCCACAGGGAGGTGCAAGTCAAAGGATACATATTCCATCTGTTACTCAGCAGCATTAACTCCAATCAGTATCAGATTTCCACAAGAGGAAATGATCTCTACTCAAAGCTGATGTGTTTTCCAACTTGGAGACACCTGACTGAATGGATAACTTCAGGAAAGGTTTTTTTTTTTTTTAACTGAATGAGGTCAAGATCATGTTGAACAAGACTAATAATAGCTCCAACTGTACTGTTGGAACAATGTTCAAAGTAATTGTCTTGTCAGTTATTACAAGATAACAAGCACCTGGTCTGTGAGAACTAAAGAGAAGAAACCAACTTACGAGAGCAGGTATGAACTTGGGTCTATGGGGTGGCTTTAGTTAAGTTTAGTTTTGATTTATTTATAAAATTGAGAAAAAATTGTCAAAACACCTCAACTATCTTTTGGTAATTTTTTTTTCTTATGTATATATTCATGTAAACATCTGCACACACAAAATACTATGTAAAGCATCCTGACAGCAGTGTGACTTCAGGATGCAGCTGAGTGGAGAGGACAAAGGCCTAGGAAAGGAGCTGCAGGAGGGCAGAGAGCTCTGAGGAAAAAAGGTAACTAAAAGGCTGATAAACAGAAAAGGCCAGAAGAGAATTTATGTTGTCTTGTAAGTGACTAATCATGTTTTCATGCCTTTTTAAAAGTATAATAACAGCACTATATTTTGAGCCCACCAGGGGAGGGACTATGTTAAAACTACTGTTTGCAAACAGAGATGGGCTGGTGGGAGATGTGGTGGTTGGAGACCTCTTGGGGCACAGTGATCATGAAATTATAGAGTTCTTGATATTTGGTGAAATCAGGAGGAACATCAATAAGACTCTTACACTGGACTTCTGGAGGGCAGACTTTGGCCTATTTAGGAGACTTATTCAGAGAGTTCCTTGGGAAGCAGCCCTCAAAAACAAAGGAGTTCAGGAAAGGTGGGCGTGCTTCAAAACAGAGATCTTGAGGGCACAGGAACAGACTGTCCCTGTGTGCCAAAAGATGAGTTGATGAGGCAAACGTACAGCCTGGATGGGCAATGAGGTTTTGAAGGAACTTAGGAATAAAAAGGGGATGTATCATCTTTGGAAGGATGGTCAGGTCTCTTAGGTAGTATTTAAGGGGGTTGCTAGGGCATGTAGGAAAAAAAATAAGGGAGGTCAAAGCTCAAATTGAACTTAATTTGGCAACTTTTGTAAAGGATAATAAAAAATGTTTTTACAAATATATTAACGGTAAAAGGAAGGGTAAGACCAACCATTGTTCCTTATTGGATGTGGGAGGGAACTTAGTAACTGCAGATGGGGAGAAGGCAGAAGTGCTTAATGCCTTCTTTGCCTCAGTCTTTAGTGGGAACATGGCTTGTCCTCAGGACAGCTGTCCTCTTGGGCTGGTAGATGGTGTCAGAGAGCAGAATGGTCCCGTGTTATCCAGGAGAAGGCAGTCAGAGAACTATTGAGCTGCTTGGATGTTCATAAATCTGTGGTACCAGATGGGATCCATCCCAGTGTGATGATGAGGGAGCTGGCAGATGAGCTTGCGAAGCTGCTCTCCATCATTTACCAACTGTCCTGGCTCACTGGTGAGGTTCCAGATGACTGGAAGCTGGCCAGTGTGACTCCCATTCACAAGAAAGGTGGGAAAGAGGATCCTGGTGACTATAGGCCAGTCAGCCTGACCTCAGTACCCAGTAAGGTAATGGAGGTGTTTATACTGAGTGTCATCATGAAGCTCTTACAGGATGGCCAGGGTATCAGACCCAGCCAGCATGGGTTTAGGAGGGGCAGGTCCTGGTCTCCTTTTATGACCAGGTGACCTGCCTGGTGGATGCAGGAAAGGCTGTAGATGTCATCTATTTGGACTTCAGCAACTTTGGACTTTGACACTGTCTGCCACAGCACACTCTTGGAAAAGCTGGCAGCCCATGGCTTGGACAGGAGCACTCTTTGCTGGGTTAGGAACTGGCTGGATGGCTGGGCCTAGAGAGTGGTGGTGAACGGTGCTGGCAGCCAGTCACCAGTGTTGTCCCCCAGGGGTCTGTGCTGGGGCCAGCTCTGTTCAATATTTTTATCAATGACATGGATGAGGGGATTGAGTCTCTCATTAGTAAATTTGCAGACAACGCTAAGCTGGGAGCATGTGTCAATCTGTTGGAAGGTAGGAGGGCTCTGCAGAGAGACCTGGAATGGTTGGATGGATGGGCAGAGTCCAATAAGATGAAGTTTAATAAGTCCAAGTGCCAAGTCCTGCGTTTTGGCCACAATAACCCCCTGCAATGTTACAGGCTGGGGATGGTGTGGCTGGACAGTGCCCAGGTGGAAAGGGACCTGGGAGTACTGGTGGCAGCAGCTGAACATGAGCCAGCAGTGTGCCCTGGTGGCCAAGAAGGCCAAGGGCATCCTGGCCTGGATCAGGAATGGTGTGGCCAGCAGGAGCAGGGAGGTCATTCTTCCCCTGTACTCGGCACTGGTGAGGCTGCACCTTGGGTGCTGTGCCCAGGTCTGGGCCCCTCAGTTTAGGAAGGACATGGAGATGCTTGAGCGCATCCAGAGGAGGCAACAAGGCTGGGGAGGGGCGTGGAACACAAACCCTGTGAGGAGCGACTGAGGGAGCTGGGGTTGTTTAGTCTGGAGAAAAGGAGACTCAGAGGTGACCTTACCACTCTCTACAACTTCCTGAAATGTGGCTGTAGTCAGCTGGGGTTCAGTCTCTTTCTCCAGGCAGCAATTGACATAATGAGAGGACACAGTCTTAAGCTGTGCCAAGGGAAATACAGGTTGGATATTAGGAAAAAGTTTTTCATAGAAAGAGTGATAAAGTACTGGAATGGTCTGCCCGAGGAGGTGGTGGAGTCATCATCCCTGGATGTGTTTAAAGAAAGTCTGGATGTGGCACTTGGTGCCATGGTTTAGTTGAGGTGTTAGGGCTGGGTTGGACTCAGTGATCTTGAAGGTCTCTTCCAACCTAGTGATTCTGTGAATAATTCTCACAAGAATTGTACTGATTTAGAGCGTTTTCAAAGAGAATCTGTTTTCTCTATGTGACTGGTTCTTGCTATCCTTAAATTAGTGTGTAGCTTGAAAATAAACCTCTAATTTTTAAACATGGCAATGAGACTACTAGTTCATATAGCAGAGTCCAGATTGATGGTGTGTCAGAACTGCCATCATCTTTCACTAGTGCTATGGCAATACTGGTACGTAGAGGGTAGCAGTCTAGAGTCATGTAGCACAGCTCTCCCTTATGCCCAAGTGAGACAGTGTCAATTAAGAATAGAATTGGAGAAGTATAAATTAGCAGTATATTGAAATAGAAATGGTATAATGGTGCTCAGTGGTGACAACAAGGTGTCATGTAGCAAGTTGCTAGTAATTCTTAGGGGCTTCTCTGCAAAACAAATAAAAATATGGTGGTTTTAAGTAAGGTCTAATTTGTGTCCTAACTAAACAATCAATTACATGATTATATAAAGCTAGACTCCTTTTTAAATCAATGCATTTGATTTATTTTGTGAGCAAGATACTAAAATTAGTTTGTCTAGTGAGTGATGCAAGTAAAAATAGGCTGGTTTTGTTCTCAGAGGTAGTCACAGCACTGACGTCCAGGATTAGCATGTGATTAATTTAGACAGTTTTTGCAAATATATGTGTGTTCTGGCTCTTGGTGCTGTTAATCATGTGCCAGTTTCAGCAGTCTGTCATGGTAAGGTTTCTTTATTATGATAAAATTTTAGGAAAAGGCCACCGGAGGGGCTGAAGGTCTGGACTCAACATGTCTAACTGTAACCAACATCTATCCCTATGTCCTTCCTGACAGACATTTGTTGTATCTGTTCTTCAACCTCCAGTAGTGGGGATTCCTGTGCACTGCTTCCCATGTGGTCTGTTCCAGAGTTTTCTTAACTGTTTCATTGGGATGCTTTACTTCATGCCTCATTTAAGTGCCTTTTTTCTTCTCTTTTTTCCCCCTTCAATTCCTGTTTTCTGTCCAGTATACCATAAACTTAGAGACCAGATTTTCTTTCCTATTTAGCAGTAGACTTTTTGCATTTTGATTGTTTCCAGAACTGGGGCATCTAGCATACTCTGGCCAGTCTGTTCCTGTGTTATCACCCTCTATCTTGGGTTGGGCAGCCAAGAGATTTGTATTCTGTTTCATCTGTTGTAAAAGTAGATATTTCTTTATCTCTTGTAACTCCAGGGGGGAGGGGGGCGGATGCCTTCTGATAACGGGCCAGCTGTTAAAACCAAGTGTGGCAGTGTTTCTTATCTCCTTCACCACCCATCCAACCTCCAGGGGATATATCTTCTGCTAATGGGCCATTAAGGCTCATCAATAACATGTCACATTACATCATCCCATTGTGAGATGCTCCACCCAGTGTGGGGGGGCCAACCGTTCCTACCTGGATAAAAACTGAGACTCAGGAACAGCAGGCATCTGGTTTTTTCCACCAGAGGAAGACCAGACCCATCTCACCACCACTGGACTTTTCCTACTCCATTATCTGTACCCCACAGAACCTCATCTAGGATTTACTTGGACTGCTTCCAACACCCTTACCAACACGGTGTCAGGTCGTATCCCTGACTCTGTCAGGATTTTTTCCAGGACTTCTGTTTTGCTTGCTTGTCTTTGTACTACTGTATTTGTATTTTGGGGTTTTTTGTTGTTGTTGTTGTTGTTTATTCCTATTAAAGAACTGTTACTCCTATTCCCATTTCTTTGCCTGAAAGGCCCTAATTGCAAAATTATAATAATTAGGAGGGAAGGGGGGTGACATTCTCCATTCCAAGGGAAGCTCTAGCTCTCCCTGGCAGACAACTGTCTTTCAAAACCAAGACACCCTCATCATAAAATATTTCTTCCTTATATCTATTCTGAATCTACCTTTGTTTAGTTTAAAACCATTACCCCTTTTCCTGTTGCTACAGCTCCTGCTAAAAAGATGTTCCAAATTTGATTATCATTTCCCTGATAAGCTATCGCTTGTGTAGATAGAAGAAATCAGTTCATCTGATCTGTCATTTTTCAGTTGTGTTTTCTTAACCGATCATTCTTCCTATTCTCCACTGAACTCTTTTCAATTATTTTAATAAAGATGAGAAGTAACTTTGAAAAATTATAAATAATCTTTCAGGACTTTTTGATTGTGCAATAAAATAGTAGATGAAAATCAGTGTAGATTACTCTTAAGTGAAGAACACTGGAGAAGAAACAAACCCCAAGTTCACATTCAAAATAATTGACTGTGAGCTTGCCATTCTATTTCATATTCAAGACCTTAGGATATGAGAAGAAAACAGCAGCTCAATTTGCAGCAGTTATCAGTAAAGCAGAAGTTATAATGGTTTAGACAGGGATAGATGACAAAGTAGAAATCATGCTGTGATGACCCTGCATTTGGAACTATCTGATGTTCTTATCCCTTCCATAAGGATATAGCATAATGGAAAAGATTCAGAGAAGGTCAGAAAAAAACTTACCAATGGTTGGGAAAGGTTTAGAGACAAAACAGGCAGAAAGACAAAATAATACAGGATTGTTCAGCTTCATGAAGGGGATAACAGACTTCTAAAGAACATGTGTCACAGATAGGGACTGACCATTGTCCTCACCAGTGCAGAACTAAAGGCATCAAATTAAACTGTCAGATTTAAACCAAATTAAAAGAGTGGAAAGCTGGAGAGGGACTTTTTACAAGAGTATGTAGTGATAGGGCAAGGGGTAATGGCTTCAAAGTGAGAGTGGGCTTAGATTAATTCTTTATTTTAGAATAAATTTTAGACATTAAGTTTAGAAAAACGTCTTTACTTGTGAGGGCATTGAGGTACTGGAATATGTTGCCCAGAGAAGCCGTAGATGCCCCATCCCTGGATATGTTTGAGGACAGGATGAATGTGACATTGAGCATTCTGGTCTAGTGCAAGGTGCCCTCACCCATGGTGGGAGGTTGAAACTAGATGATCTCTAAAATTTTGGCAAACCCAAACCATTCTCTGATTCTTGAAGTAGAAAGTTAAGATTGTACCAATGATGTGGATCTTTCACAAGGTTAGTGATGTGTATTTATTACTGAGTACAAGACGAGATGGGAAAGAAAAGAAGGGCATCACTAAAGTTGACTAATACATACATTTTGATGAAGAAAGGAAGTATTGAATGACTAATGACTGAGTTCTGGAGGAGTTTCTGGGTAAAGACATATTTGTCATGTAATTATGTGTAAAGGTTTTGTTATGTGCCTTTGCAATTGTTGGAGACAATCTTACTTAGACATGCAGCTATAGTAAAGTAATTTTATATTCTGTCTTAAGTTTTATATGTACTCTAGTTATTTTTACTATCTTTATCACCATTTTTTTGCCTTAAAGAAATGTAAGGACAAAGTATGTTTTTGTGGAACATGTTGATTTTACATACAATCTGAGAGCCTATCTGTGTGTAAACAGCCAGCCTTTTTCATATACTGTTTCAGCCTATGATGAATTGTCAATTACCTGTGTACCTGATTTCAGTCAAATGAAAGGTCTAGTCTTACTCTATGTCTGGAGCCAATTATTATACCTATTTTACATCATGTACATATGGCACTGCAGCTCTGTTAGAAATATAAATTATCTTTGATGCTTCCCATCAATCTAGGATTACACAGTAAGAATTCTGAGGTTATACATTTTTATTCTCTGTTATTTTGTCCTGAACTTACATAGTACTGGAGAAACAAATGGAGAGTCAGTATATTTATTATTGACAGAACAAGTAGTTTCCATCTCCTTTAAAATGATAGAAAACTTAATAAACCTAACAGATATTTTTTATTATGACTACTTTATATCAATAAAACTGAATTTTAAGAGCTACACCTCATAAATCAAAAAGAAATTTCACTAAATTCTTTGATATGTGTAAGCTGGTATGTTTGCAGAAGAGGGTGTTTTTTACACAATAGTTCATGGTATATGAATATAGTGCATATTTTATCCATTTCCTCCTTGCTAGATGAGTCAGTGAGACAAAAGTACTTTCATTATCATTTTTGAATGGATCGATTGAGGTAGAGAGAGACCAACTTTTCTTTTGTCCCTTTAAGCAGGGATGTTAGACTAAACAATCTCAGGAGGTTCCTGCCTATTTCTTTGGGTTTGTTTTTTTTTTTTTTGAGATTCTCTGATTATAAAGGAAGATCAGGACATGCATTTTTCTAATCCTTATTTAGTGCCTGAGTTTAGGCCATTTTTTGTTAGTTTTACTTAGTATTTTCATAGATATTAATCTGTAATATTAGTTTGTTCAAGAGTACATAGGAAATAAGTGACATGTCAGAAAAGAACTTTATCCATGACTTCTCCACAGAATGGTGACAAAATCAAACAAATTGAAATGAGATGTGTTTGGGTTGTTTTAAACCTTAAATGTTAATTTTTTTATGATTCTCTTTTAAATTAGCAAGATCTATATGTGTGCATTTATTTGGTGACAAGTGGCAAGATTTTTGTTTCTTTATTGTTTAACTTGTTCCTCACCTTAGAAGATAATAGTTGTTTTGGGAGATGACACATATGTATTAATTAATTATAATCAATAGTTATGTTCATCTAAAAAACTCGGAAATTTTCCTAATTTATTGTGGGAAAAATGAAGTAAAATTGTTGTTCTTCTTCCACAGGGTGCGAGGGTACAAAACACAGCCAAGAATTTAGGAGTAAGGGATCGAACGCCACAGTCTGTGCCAAGGTAACTGATTCTTTGTGTTCTAGACCATGGCTTTGTCTAATTTGTGCCAAATTCAGTCCTAGCTGCTCAAAAGCTAACAGTAAACATTGACTATATTATGCTCTAGCTGGTAAGATTTGGCTCTTTATGTACATAAAATCAGTTGCACTCTTAGCCATACAATTTTACTTTAAGTGATTACTTGTAGAAGTCCAGGCTATGTAACACTTCAAAACATGCCCATTTTTTGGAAAATGAAACCTAGTTCATGTTAATTATGAAAACACTGGAGTAAGTCCTTCATCACTTGTAATATTTAGTGGGTTTGGGTAAATACTCTTCAATAGATCCATAAC
The DNA here is from genome assembly GCA_910950805.1 of Acrocephalus scirpaceus scirpaceus. Classification (NCBI taxonomy): domain Eukaryota; kingdom Metazoa; phylum Chordata; class Aves; order Passeriformes; family Sylviidae; genus Acrocephalus; species Acrocephalus scirpaceus. Next base: position 92,277,474 of record OU383773.1, read on the forward strand.
CCAAATTTAATGAAATACTGTATTGTACTATCTCAGAAAAATCATGTTCTAGTTGCATTTGGGGATGATGTAGTCTTTCTTTGTCTCTTTCTGGAACATGCATTACAAGAAATAATGGGCTGTTCTGTATTTATCCAACTTTTTAATGTTGTGATGGATTGCAGGTACTTGGAATGTTTCTTTAAAAGCACAATACCTATAAATAAAAATAACCAAACAACCATGTTCTTAAGTTGATTTTAAAATGGTTTTAGTAATTCAGAACTAATTTAAACTGGGTTTTACCAATTTAAACATAATGTTTCTGTTGACTAATGAGAACACATTGAATGAGCTAGACAGACATGTGAAATACATAACAGATCCACTGTGGTGTTTAAATTTCAGTAAGGAAACAGGGAATTAGTAAAACCTGATAGCGATAACCATGTGAATGTCATTAGCTTAGAGGCAGTTCAGAACCAAAGATCCCTGATCAGCTGTCTTGCCTTGTGGGAATCCATGGCAATAAAGTGGCATTTTGTTACATTAAAAGCAATTAAAGTATTACTGGGAGAAGACTTTTCATATTTTGAACAGTACGATTTAGACCTTAAATGAACTCCTTCATGACATAATTCTGGAGAAAGCGAAAGAATTCTTGCAACCCAAACTTTTCCCATCCCAACATGACAGAATGTTTATATAAATTCCGAGCTTTTGTGATAAAGGAAAAAATCTAAGCTCTCAAAAACTGGAAGAACTTAGCAATAAGAATTTTTAGCACTGCATCCGTGGAAAAAAATCCTGCCTCTTTCCAGCTGAAATGCCCACAATGTAGCACTGAAATGCTGAAGAAGGGTTATGAGAGCAGAATAGACAGATGTACCTGGCACTCTTGCCAGTGAACAGCAAAAGCAATGTCACAGGAAAATCCTGGACCTCTGTGGTCGGAGCATTAGATGCACAAGTCATATTTGTCATCAGCAGGATGCTTTTGATGTATAGCTAAACAATACTATGGGTTTTCAGTTCTCTGCTTTGAAAACAATTTTACATTTGGTTTCATTTAACATCACTTGACAGGGTTCTCTTGTCTGCAGCTACCACTGCTTCTGTTTTGTACCACCTCAAATAGTTGTTCCTTATATATTGACCTAGAACATGCTATTTCTGCTCTATAACATCTTCAGCAATTTTAGATCCTTAGGGATTTATGCAGCCTTATTGTTGGTTTGCTTCACAATTCCTTCATATCACTTGCTCTGAAGACAATCTTAGTGATTACTGCTATAACCTGAAGAATACACAGACCTTGGGGCTGATACTTGGGGCTGAGGTTTTCTGCACTTTGCTCCATAGAAATTAGATATTGCTAAAACATCATCAAGTATTAACCCCATTGCAATTACTCTAGATGAGATTCGGGCTTTAATTTTATGTCATCTGCCAGCTTTGAATATTACTGCTTTATTATGCCAGCAGAATCGAATAATTCAACCCCTATTTATTCTTGTCTGCTTCCTTGTCTATATAAAGGTCACACCTTATCCTCTCATCAGTATAAAAATATGATTTTTATGTGTATTGCCTTTTATATAGCCCCTGACAGATGTTTTGGTGTCTGCACAATGTGACCCAAAATGATTGTGTTTCTGAATCTGCCATATGACTATGTGGAAGAGCCCAATGATCTTCAGAACATATAATGGTGGAGATTTCCCTTTGTTATTCCTTCAGTGATACATTTTCCCAGAGGAATATGTGTAATCTCCAAATGAGATCATGTCTATGGCTGGTTCTAATTGCTGTGGTTTCAGAGGAGATATTGTATTCTGGACAGGAGTACAGAACAAGGGGTGTGAGGTCAGAATGATTGCCTTTTATTTTCAGTATTTCTTTTGTTAGGATAAAGTTTCAAACACCTTTTAATAACCAAGTCCTTGCAAAAGGGTTTAATAGAAGTCCAAAAACCTTTATAAAAGCAGTGGATACTTCAAGCTGTACTGAGGCAGTAATTTGAACCAAATCTTACTGCTGTTGACTTTATCCATGAAGAAACAGAGAGAGAGAGAGTTTAAAATCTGCATGCTAGTGCCACATGTCTGACACCTGTCTTAGGTGCTTCATATAGCGTCAGTTCTTCAGGGAAATATTTTTAGAGTGAGATTTGACTGTGCCAAGAAAAAACAGAATTGGAGGCAATTACATTCACCACGCATCTTTCCCAATTGAGAAGTCCAGGGCAACAATTGATAATAGGATTAATGAAGGCATCTTCAGTGCAGAAATATGAAAATTTTCTATATTGAAATGTATTTATAAGACTGCTTATTGATATGTGTTTTAATGATTCCACTTTCAATGTAAACAATAATACTTATGAAGAAGATTTTATTAGTTTTACATTGATGGTATTAAACTGAATTCAGTACCTTTTGTTTTGCAGTGCAGAAAGATGTAGATTTAGTTTATGTTCCTTAAATTTACTCATCTTAATAATGACCAACTTCTCAGAATAATAATTGCTTTGTTTGCTTGTCATTGTCAGATTATACAAGCTGTGCCAGCCACCACCACCTGTTGGAGAAGAATGAGAAGATCTGCCCCGGAAAACAACCCAGTAATGGCCTTCAGGATACTGGGACTATCTATACGACAAAAATCCAACTACACTATAGCATTAGTCTCTGCAGCTTTGATAAAGAAGAAAAAAGAAATCTTTTACTCAGGAAAAAGAAAGAAATACCCTAAATATTACCTAGTGGCATTGAAAAATGTCTTTCCAAAATCATTTCTGAAATACATGCATTCCAGCCTTACACTCATAGGATTGTACTCTTCCTTGGGAATTTTACACTGGAATCAGATTTATTTGATGTGTCTTGTTCAACCACATGATAGGTATAGCCAGCAGCTTGAAAAAAAGTCTTGTTCAGAGGGAATGTCTTCACTTGTACACTTTGCAGAATGTGTTCTTGTGGAAGCCTAGATAAACTAGGCTTGATAATGAGCATGCACTTCATATGGGGCCTTTGCACATGATAAAGCTTTTTTTCCTGTCACCATCATAATTTCTTGGAATGTTGACTTTACTGTTTCAAGAATATAATGTGAGGTTTAAAGATGGAATGCTCATTTCAGAATTGTGTTTAATGGCTGCAGGCAGCTACTATGGATGTGTGCTTGTAATCAGTAAATTCAGCCATATCTGAAGCAGTGCTTGTTACACTGCTTTGGAAGGAAGACCTACATGGCATTAAGAGTGCCTAATGGTATGGCATATAAAGTTCTGCCCTTTTGCAGCTGCCATTATAATGACGGATGAGTCTGACCTTCATCCATTGTTAGGTTGTGTTTCAGACTCTAATAGATGTTTTACATTATTACATCTCTGCACTTCATAGTTTTCCAGAGTTGTGTATATTCTTCTATAGCACTACATTAACAAATCTACATAAGGCAGAGATGAGTCACTACTGTTAAACTGGAAAGGACTGGTCGAAGTTCAAGCATAGTTTTGGGTTTTGATGTTTTATGCTACCATTTTCCACATTTTGTCATAATTGTTTTGTATAGCATCTCAGTTCTTTGGAGTGGAAATTGTTATAGATTTATTTGGAAATTGTACTAACTATTTAGAGAGCCCGGGAGAATTCATCTGCATTTGGCTGTTCTTTTGGCCAAAGAATTTTCAGAAAAAATGCCCCAAGATGAGGATTTATATACGAACACATTAAAACAAAAACTAGTTCTGTGAAATACTGAAATAGTAGCAGTAGCTGTGTATTCCATTAGAGCAAGACACATACTGTCTGAATAAAATTTATTTTTTGTACAACAGTGACCTGTAGTTATGCTGTAGCAATCAAACCTCACAACATAATTTTTGCATATGATCTAAATATTTATGAATCTATCAATCTACAATGAAGTAATTGAGAATTGAGAAGGATCTGTACTCTTGAAGAGAGTGGGTTTTTTTACAGAGGATATTTAGGGAACTTGTTACTTTTCTCCAAAGGAGGAATTAGAGCTCCTACCTTTTTCAGTAAATGTTTTTACACAGACCTTAACTTTGCTAAGAAAATAAATATTTTTATATATCCACAGATATATATGTCTGCACATATATGTACATTTCAACATGTATATATTTATGTAGTCGTATCAATAACTGGTCCTACCATAAATAGAGAATGTTTGCCTTAAACTATGACAAAGACATGCAGTAATGAACACTCCAGTAACGACTTCACCTTTGTGCTTTAAAGTTTACCCTCTTTTATAGTTACTGGAAGCTATTGTGCTATGATCTTTTTGATTAAAAAAACTTAATACACAAAATCTAAATCAAAATTAAAAAAAATAACTTGTGAAGGCTTTTGTCTAGCATGACCTAATGCTTACACAGGAGAAAGAGTTATGTTTTCTATAATTGCTGTCCTAGTCAGGATCTCATACTTTCAGATGTGTTTCCTTCAGAGCAGCAATATTGGCTACTGTAATTCCTGCTCCAGGCAAAAGCACCAGTAATTTCAGTTTCTGCTTGTTCAGACATCAGAAGGACAGAGAAACCATAAGCACCTCAAGCCAAGGGCGTGCCAGTGTCAGCCCAGCTCTGAGCTCACATCTTCCTGTGAGGTTTCCCCACATGAGGTTTGATTTACTATGAGGGAAGTCAGCTGGCAGCTGCATGGAGCTGCTGAGCCTGTATACAATAAAATACCCTAGAAGAAAAAATCTGTTGCATTTACATGCATTATTGTAACTAGTCATCAATTTTTTTATATAGCATTGAAAATGATAGGAGAGCAAATACTCCAAAATAGTCTCCCTGTATAATATGATAATTCCCTGTTTCATTTTGTTGTTGAAATCGTGGGATAATAGACATTTGTAAGGGACAAATAGTTATAAGCCAGTCACTGGACAAAATTCTTTGGCTGTTGTTTCATGAGTGTGCATCAGAAATCTTGACCTCTTATTTTGGTATCTAACTTCTGGTCCTTTATTCTTTTTTGCACCCTCTAGAGACAGTTTTCAAAAACCTATTCAGCATTATAAGCTTTATTGGTGACCCATACTGCAAAGTAAAGTGTCTGTTTAGCCTGGTATCAAAAGAACTGCGAAACTTAAGCCCTGTTTTTCTGGGATTACAGATAACACATAAAACTATGATTCCACAGTAACAGACAGAATCACAAAATCAGTTAGGTTGGAAAAGATCTCTGGGATCATTGACTCAAACTTGTGGATTGAGTCCAAACTATTTTCTGAGGAAACGGGGCATAAATGGCCCACTTACAAAAGTGAAGACCTGATTTCTCAAAATTTTCTTCAATGGCCTGTATGAAACATTCTGTAGTACTTCACACAGAAGTTTCTGTGTGTGAAATCTGTGTAGTATTCAGATTGCTTTTCTTTCCCTCTGCTTTCAGAACACACTGCACATTCTAACACCAGTCTGTTGACTTGTAATAACATTAAATGGACTTTAATATGTCCATTCTTAAAATATAAATTTACATATGTTCATTATTAAAGCTGTTTATCTTGTTTGGTATATGTATAGGATGTATTTATTCTTTATACAAGGTGCACTTGCAGAGTAAAAAAAAATCCATTCTCATCACAGTATGTTTATCTTCTCATGAACTTTTAAACTCACAGGTGACAAGAAGAGATGGCCAAGAGTGGTGATTTACAAGAACTGTATCACCTATATCTTCTTAAATCTCTGTTTTGACAGAAACGGGTTATACAGCCTTTTTTTTACAATGTGTTGTACTGGTTTAGGGAAAGCATTCTGTATGTAATTTTTACTTTTTCACCCAAGGCAAGTGTAATTCTTCTGGGAATAAATTCAAGGACCTAGAGGCATACATTACCAAATACTATCATGATTGAATGCTTGCCTGGGAAGCGAGGGTTACAGGCCAAGGAACAGCTGAGTTGCCGTGAGTTGCCGTAGCATCCATACTTAGAGACAACAGATTTTAAGCAGAGCTGAGGATGTTTGGCCTATCTTTGTAACCATAATCTATGAATAATAGGATCTTAAACAGTCTTTAGTCTATGAAATGGCCATTGATTCAGTCTAGTTCCTCAAATTAGTTATTTTTAATATCTATTTTCCTTGTAGATTGTAAATATAAATAAATATAAAAATGTGTATATAGTTCAGTTTTTCAGTGTTCAACTTTGTGTTTAGAGATCCATTTTAAAGTAAATGTTCCTGCTGTCAGCTGAAGCAACCAACCAATTTCATGTCCACTGAGACAGTTGGAATCCTTAGTGGCTCTTTGGGTAGTTTTCACTGGGTTTTAGCAAATGCATCAGGATTTTGGATTGGTTTGTATTTGTTTATTTTAATGCAGTCAGTACTGGTCAGAACTGCTCTTGTACTGGTTTAGAGCCAAAACAAACTTCAGTCAACAAGGATTTATAGTAGTCATACTTAATTGCATTTTTTTAGAATCCTTTAATGGAAAAAAATGAACCACTTTTATTGATCTGTTTTTAGCCAGATAAATTCACAAGCAAACATGTTTTTTATTAATTCATTGTCAGATGTAGTGTGTGTGTGTATATATATATACATATATGTATGTATTTAAGACAATTGCCTGAATGTGAGTATACACATCATGGTTAAGCATGATGCTCAAAAAAGGAAAGTGTCTTTTGTTTATTTTCATTTAAATGAGAAAGTCAGTAGCTGTAGTATATATCTACATATTGTTCCGTACTCTTTACTTTACAGCTCCTTCATGGATATGTCTGCCAGTATTTTATGCATATTTTGCGCCATTTTTGTTTAACAGTATGAAAAGAGCTAATGCATTGCCTTATGTATTTTATCTCTGTACTTGATAAATGCAGGTAGTGCTTTTCTAATTGTACTACAACAGTACTCTGGCATTGGTAAATTAGATGCGCAGTACATACCTGACTCAGGATACCTGGATTTTTCATCATTAGGTTTTTGAAGTATAAAAAGATACTGAACTCATATTTTTGTATGCTGACAATTGTGTAGGTTTTTTTATATACTGTATATATCAGCCAAGTTTTCCTAAAGAAAGTTTATTATTATGAATGTTTCCCTTTTCCTGCTAGAAGACGTGGGTTTATGTTTTCTTGTTATGTATGTATAGATGAATATACAGCACGCACAGTTGTTAACAGATGTTAACATCGGTGAGAAATTTAAGATTGTCCAGAGACTAATCAGGATTTTTTTTCCTTATGTTCTTCTCTAAAAATATGTATCTCCATACTAGAAATCTAGTTTAGAAATAACTTCTACATCAGTTTGAAAGTCCAGTAGAGTGTTCCAAGTAGTTGGGACATTTCTGCAATACTTGGATTCAGACTTTCGTGGGAATATCCACAACATCTTCTCTGTGTGTGTGTGTCCTATCTGCCAGATTTAAAATACCAGATTTAAAAAACTAAGCAGCCTTGTTAAATTCTCTACACCCTGTATATAGTGTATGTATTTGGTTATACTTGTGTTACACTTTAAAAATGAACTTAATTTCTGCATTGAATATTGCACACATTTTTCAAATTAAGAATATATTTTGTAACATCTCATTGAGCACAAGAGACCATTACTGCTTTGAAAGATTATGTGTAAGTACAGCCATACACAGAATGTCTCAGTCAGCTTTTGTTTGAAAACAATCAAAATAGCAGTTCTGTGGGTAGTTGAGTTTGTTGGAAGTAACCTTTGGAATTAAAGATCCTTGCAACATGGATTTAAATTACTTTTTCCTTTATTTTGTAAAGTGCCTCTGTAGCATACTTTGAATCAGTTACTATATTGATTATGGCTAAAACTAATACTGTGTACTTTTAGATCTATGGTTTATTTTTTTAGTTACATAATAAAGACTGGAATGGTAACAATGTATTACAAAATGTCAGAGAGCAATAAAACCATTCATAATATGGCCACTGCAAACCTCTTTATTAGTAAGCAAGAAGTAAATTGGGAGGGAGGGGGTTGAGGGTCTTTAGCCCTTTCAGTGTGCCTGCCTAGGAATTCCACTGTAGGAGAACAGAAATTAAACGTCTAGAAATAAATGTTTATAATAAGAATCTCTTCTGCAAACCCAGTTGGGCTCATTGCTGGTAATTGAAATATATCTTTGTAACCATTGGAAAACTGAATGAGCAGTAGCCCCTGGCTTTGGGCAGCTGTACTTTGTGAAGGCTGGAAGAGAAATAAGCATGAAAATTGCTTTCTGGCCCTGTGGTGCCATCACTGTTCCACAAAGTTCTGAAATATCCACCATTTCTGCACTTCTTTGAGGACTTTCTGCTTACTGCTGTGCGCAAGGGTAATCTGACAAGCATAGTGTGGAGTGTTGTACTCCTTGTACTAACAAAACACCAATAAATGACTGATCTTTTAGAGGGATCTTTTGAGATGCCAGGGGGTTGAGGAGTTGCATTTGCGCTGTTTCTTTTGTAGGACTGAAAGCTGATGAACTACTAGACCTCACAGAGCAGTTGTCCCTATATGAAGTGAGTTCTGATTTCTCCATGGTTGTGATCAACAGATGTTCAGGACTGAAAGGAACAGCAGAGACAGGACCAAAAGCAACTACAATTACTTTGTAAAATCCCTTTTGTTTTCCATCGTATGCAAGCAAGGAGGAGGATATAAGTATTTCTGCATAACTAGACTTGAAAGTTAGATTTTTTTTCCTTCTGTCTATATATTCCTCTTTAATTTTGTGAAGGAAGGTAGCATGGCATCTTAAAGTATTCAGCAGCAGAAGTGACCACAGGATTTTAAATATGGTCTGCTTTTCTACCATTACAAGTGAGGTTTCTTTTTTCAGTGCTCTTCATTTCTGTGGTCTTGCTGCTATGAATACCTTAGAAATAAAGTCCAAAGAATTATTTTCTTGATCAGTGTACACAATGATATAAAGGAATATATAGTGTTTTTAAACAACTGCTGAGAAAGATAATCAATTACATCTTGGTAGTATTTGGGTGTCCAGTAATTTTACATCTTTCATGAGAAAATGTTGCTATCATGATGATTTGAAAGTCAAAAAGTCTGCTTGATACACTTACATGTCAAATGAGCACAGGGTGAGTCCCTGACTTCAAAAAGATGATATATGTTTGCCTCTCATCAAAATATGTGTCTGCTAAGCTTTGACAGTAAAGACACTTCCTTTTAAATGCTGCTCATAAACTTACTTTTAGTATGTATTTGATTGCTTTGGAGCTTTTTTTAATAGCTCATTATGTCATGCAGAAACAGGATAGATGAAGCTCACATTTGGCATAAACTAATGAACTGGAATTGCTAACAGTTACTTCATTCTTGCTTGTAGAATCTTAATTTTCTGAAACTACTTTCCCAAATAATACTTGATTCCCTGTCGTCCCCCCCCCTCCCCCCTTCCTTATTTCAATATTCATTTTGCTCTGTGGAGCTGCCAGGGTTCTGAGGACACTAAAATTCCCTATTTGTCCAAAACAGCCTCATCCCTGCACTCACTGGTCATGTATCCTGGGCAGCTCCTGCTAGCAGCCTCATATCCTGGGTGAACCTTGAAACCTGGGCTATGGGTAGCTTTGTCCCTAGTCCCATCTTCTGCTGTTTGTGTTAGGACTTCCTGGATGGACCCTGAACCGGCTTCAGTATTTTGCCCTGTCTGATCATCCCTGGACTGTCAGCAGAGCTGTTTGTTTCCCTGGTCCTTTCAGGGGGAGGCTACTGCACTGTGTTCACCCACAAGTCCCAGCTTGTGCTCCTTCAGGGAGTGGACCTGCTCCTGCTGCTTCCCAAGAGGAATATCCAGTGCTGGTACAGGTTTGTCCATGTGTAACATACTCCTGGCTTGTGTTGTCTTGAAGCAGACCAATGAGTTAGATTAATGGGGAGGCAGGAGGGGAAAGGGAAATACCCATTTAGAGTCACAAGGGAGGCTTCTTCCATTGATTTTAATCTTGGGATTAAAAGGGTAGGGTACAAAAATATCTATATTCCTAATTTGGCAAAAAGATTTGAAAATGGATCTCCAGAATGTAATCAGGATTGGAGAGGGGGAAAAAGACACTGGGTACTTAGGAGTGTAAGATAAGGCAGTGTAAACACATCAGTGGAATGTCCTGAAGATCTGGCTTTAGTTTTTCTAAGTATTTAACACAGTAGATGTTTTATAAACAATTGCATGCTTTATAGAAGACTCAATAAATTGTTAGAATTTTAACTTATATCTAGATTGTTTTTAAGCTCTTGGTTTTAGCTAGTCATTAGTTATTTGGAGTTCTTTATCAGGGCAGAAAGGATTTTAACATCTGGAGTAAATAATCAGTGTCTTTCCTTGTGAAGCATAACAGCCTCTAAAAGTAGGAGGAAATTGTACTGGATATATTCTGGGAGCATAATCAAATGAAAGGAACACCAATAGGTTTTGATTCTGCTCTCATTTAAATGAATAACCAAATTTTCATTGACTGGAGAGAATGAATCCATAATACCAGCACTATTATGCCAGACCCAGACTAGCTTGAATGGCTGTCAACGTGTTTAGTTCACCTAATTAATGAAACTATTCATGTCTCAAGACAGAAAGCTTGACTGGAAATGAGAAGCAGACCACATGTAATCAATGAGATTTTGTCATCAACCAGCCATAGAGTAGGTCTAATCAAACCAATAGAGGACATGACTGCAAGCAAATGAACATCAGCACTGTATTATCTACAGCCAGTGCATCATCACAAAACTTAATGACAAAGTATCACCCAGATTTAAAAGGAAATAATGTCTGATGCTAATCAGTGCTACTTGCTCATATTATAATACATTTCAAAATACGTTGAGTGGCAGCTGAATTCAAAGTCAAGACAAAGTGAAGCTTGATTGAATGCTTAGCAATATATTAGATGCTGTTCCAAAATAGGAAAATACATAAAGCTTTTATACATTAAGAAGTTGAGTAGGTGTTTGAAATTTTGACAGCACACCCTGGAAAATTAGTAGCTTGGGGAACAGGGAAATAATTACAATCATATGCCAATTTTAAAGGACATTTGTGGGCCTGATACAGACAGAACAGACAGTAGGCTTTCATTTCTGGACTAATTCCCATGACTTTGACAGAAGGCATTAATATTTGAAACTGTAGCATAGGACTAAATTGCGTTATCTGGGTATTCACCACACAGCAGTCATGAGGAGAAAGAGAATCTCATTTAGTCTTAGGCCTCATCTTTAAATAAACACAAATCCTCTACCTAATCATAACCCCTATTTTTATATCTAATGTGAGAAACAATCAATGTATCTCTGTTTTCTTGAGTAAGAAAACAATACATTAAATGAGATTTTAAGAAATTTTCTTCCTTTTTTTTCATTTAATAAACTAATTTATTCAGCCAGGGGAGATGCCTTTCAAAGGAACAGTAGAAGCTAATATTCAAGTCACACTGATCATATGGGCTTATTGTGCCTTCAACACCTCTCTTGATGGCCACAGTATGTTTGGAGCTCCCTGCATGGGCACTTTTCCTAGCGGTGAGCAGTCAGGCAAAGAGAGGACTGAAGATGGAGGTGTGACTGAAGTGCTTTCTGCTGAGATTGTGGTAAAAATGTGCCCTGTGTACAATTAGTGTTCTAAGTTCTAAGATCTAAAGGACTTTATAACAAAAAACCAAAAGCTAGGTTCAGTGTCATGAAAGCTCATATGAGCCTTCCTGATGGTCATTCATATATCTGACTGCCAGAAGAACAGTAAGCAGATACTCTGTACCAGCTAGAATACAAACAGGACAACTGTCTATATTGTGTTTTACAATGAGAAGGGCAGAAAAAACAGTGGAAATTCCTACTTTCTCTCTAGGTATTCTCAACATTTATATTTGCCTTAGGCCACATTAGATCAAAAGAACTGGGGGCATATCCCTCATGATAATCAGGATTGCGGTAAATTTCAAAGCAGTTCAAAATTTTCTCCAGAGAAGTAGAAAATTTGATATAAAGTGAGGGACTCCTTCTACTGTTCTTCTACTGAGTTCTATTATTAGCATTTCAAAATGCTAATAATCCCTGTGAACTTTCCTTAAAACAGACTCAGTGGGGAGGACAAAGAATAAAACAGCATGGAAAAGGGACTCTGCTCATGTTCAAAGGAAAGAAAATCACAGATGCTGAGGGCTTTTCAAGTGTGCTGAACCACAACCATTTTCTGTTTCATTCAGAATTGGTTTGAAGCATGTCATGGAGCAGGACTGTCGGTGCAGCGTGGAAATACAAAGCTCTGAAACGTTTTTTAAAGTTGTGATACATGAAAGCAGGTCTGCTTTGAATGCAATGGGGTGAAATGGAAGAAATGTGCTTCCCTTTGGACCTTCCTGTGAAATTTGCTGTTTGCCTCCCATACAGGACTGTTTAACGATGCTTTTATGAGAAATGAGACTTTTTGTCAACCTAGATTTTAACAGTCTGTCTGATGAAAACTAATTTGCTTTCTGCATCTTGCAGTGCCAGCTATGCAGTGTTTCAGCTACTGCATGAAGGTGTGCTAGGAGAGACCAGAGGAGCTGTTGAGGTGGTTCTGCCTTGCACTCTTGTTAGTCCAGTGCTACATATCTGTAAATATCCTGTATAGCTACAGCAGGAGAGATAAAGAATTGATCCTTTTCTAGAGCACAGCCAGGACACTGGGGAGCAGTCCTGGGATAAGCACGTTCACAGGAGTGTATGTTGTTTAGTTTGGACTATAAACTTTCAGTTGCCAGGCCAAAAATTCTAAAAATATTTTTATACCCTCATTTGTGTTAGATGTTATAAATATATGTACTTGGGATCAGGCCTACTTTGTTTCACATTCCAGAAGCACTTAGATGAGGATTAAACAACCTATTTGCCTACCAGGTGTACCTATACACCCCTAGGTGTACCTGGAGCAGAGCTACAGTCACTCGGGATTTTTTGTCAGTCAGAAGAGAGGCATCTGGAGATTTTAGAGAGACTCACAAGCCATTTTAAGCAATGTTTACATTATAGGTACTGAAACTGTAGTTATCTAAAAGTAAAATCAGAAACTGTGTCATGTTTCTTAGAGGTGACTTGGGGCTGGGTTATCAGAGTATATACATCTATCTATATATATATCCAACTGGTGTTAGAATATGGATTAAAATTTTGGACTTGGATTCTGATGTGCAACCTGTCTTTTCCTCATTTAGGTACTGGTGTCAACAAATGCTAAGTGTCCAGATATATCCATCATTCTTAGAACAAAGATAATGCTCCTGTCCATTAGCAAACTCCAATAATTTTATAGTAAACACCTAAGTTCTTCTGATCTATTGCAAGAAAAGTCTTAAATCCTTTTTATGAGGCATTTGTATCTTCTTACCTAATCATAAACACAAACACTTGTTAAAATTTCTGAAGCCAAATCCAAAATATTTCCATGGTAATTAGGCATCAAAATGCTTTAAAATCCCACCAGGCTATCTGCACTGTTTCTAAAGGAGTAGCTTTAAGAATCTCATCTAGATGACTAAAAAACATAAAATTAATGAGATAATATTCATGGTGTCATTAATTACGTTCAGAATAGAAGTGCAACACCAATTCTTATAAACAAGCTTGATCTTTCGCTTTTGATCTTTCATTTACATTTATTATGTAGGAACATTTTTCATACTCACATGAAATTCCAGTATTTAACTCCATTCAGTATGTATTTGTCTAATTTGGCTTGAGTCATTGTTGAGAGACCTTTCCCCTTAGCTGCCAATCCCAGCATAAGGCAAGTTATATTTAAATGCTTACTGGCAAAATCATCAGTTATTCAAAGATTCTGGTTTATATTCAGAACTTCCTCTTCTCTTTCTTTTAAAAATGTCCTTGAATATAAGAATGTCTCAGCTAAACACCTAATGACAGGCTCTCTGACCAGCTCCCACTCAATGTGAACCTTATTATTCATGCTGCATTTGCACTACCACAGCTTTCTAGACACATCAAGTATCCAAAGATTTTTAAACATTGTGCATTATCTGGTCGATCAGAACTCAAATAAGTCAGTTATGTATTGAAATATCAGAGATAGAACAAATCCCCAACTAGTTTTCCTTTAGGATAATGAAATGCACTATAATAATCTGACTATTGTCATATTTATGTTGTTCAGTCCTTTAGGTACTACATCATCCTTAGATCCACCTGGAAATATCACATATATTTTCCTTATCCTGTTGCAGGGTTGTAACAAAATTAGAAAAGGAGTATAGTTCATTACTATAAAGGAATTAAGAAGCCTTTCCAGATCTAACATGCACTTAAGTATTTATAGGGTATATCCCTAACCCATGGAATCATTTCTACTTCAACATCTGTAAAACATAAATAATAATAACATAAATACATACAACATAAATAATACTTTTCTCTTGACCTTTAAGGTTTTCCCTTTCCTCTACATAAAAGCTTTCAAATGCAGCTTCCAAGCATCTCTATCCAAGTTTTTGATGCTCTTCATGCCAACCAACATTTGAATTCCTCATATTTGCACCAGTAAATTTCTGTAGTCAACTGCCTGCCTGCCTGCTTGCTGGCTTTGGGGCATGCCCAAAACTATGCAAGTCTCAATCACAATCTAGTAATCTATTTAACTTCTTAAAAAACACAAGTAGACATTCTCCTGCATATTTCATTAGCAGAAGCTTTGTCAGAATACAAATGTCAGATCAGAGCTCACATACAACCTTGAGACTGAGGTAGTATAACCAGGTCATCCTCCAGGGAATACAGCCCACATGTGTGTTGATTTTACTATGAGTAAAGCACTATATACAGTTCCATGAATGTGGAAGAGGAAAATCTGTGTCCTCTGGACTCTGGAGAGTCAATAACTTTTCAGAGGCACCAACTGAGACAGGGGCTGCAGTAATTAATCACTCAGTTTTTTGGCAGAGGCTTCTAGGAACAGCTGAGCCCCAATTATTTCACCACATAACTATAGATTATTCCTATAATAAGGGCTTTCATGGACCAGACCTGCCAAGTCAGGCACTTGTCAATACTCTTCAGGCTACTAGGTTAGTATTTATTCTGAAGCTATCAAAGGAGAAGCTATGCAGCTTGCTGAGTCTATAATTCTGCTGGTAATAATTAGCTCTGCTTTGCCCTAAATGTTCTAACAAATGGGTCAGGTACAAAAAAGAAAAAATGTTCAGGAATATTTTCGTATTCTGTCTACATAGTGGGTAAGAGAAGTAAAGTTTTGCATCAGTGTACTAATTATTTAGTATGGTGTCATTCTCTAAGCATACAGAATCTTTTTTTTCTCAAGTACCTCCAAACTAAATTAGTTAGGACTTGGCAAGGAAGAAGAGAGCAGCTGATGAGGAGGGGGAGGGAGAGGTAAGTAAGGTGGTAAGATGAGTAAGGTCTTTAGACAGAGGCCACTCTCAAAACTCAGATCCAATGGCAAAACCTTTTTTGGCTTCAGGTGCCTCTAAGTGAGCCTTCATTTGAATGAGAAGATGAGAGAAGGCTCTCAATCTGACAAATGAATCTACAGGAATGATCAGGGTGGCAGTATAAAACATTTCCAAGTTCAGTTCTTGCTTTTCATGGGGCTTGGAACCTGAGCAAGTACAAAGAGCATTGTATATTCAGGAAAAATTTGATTTGAATAGGGTTTGGATTGAATTCAGGGTGACGTTTTTCTCAAAAAATTTGCTCAGATAATAGCTTTGTAGTTACTGTGTGGTTACTATGATTTAGGCTGAGTAAATTTTATAAACTGTAATTTTGTAATTCTGCAAACCCAGCCAAAACTTAGGTAGAAATTTCAGTATGGTTGAATTACAAATGCAAATGCAAGTGATGGAACAAAGAAACGTGAAGAACAGAAAGTTTTGTGTACTAAACAAAACTTCAATTCCAGGTAGAGGCGGGGGGTCTGCTTTGCTTATGTTTCCTTTCTGTTTTTTCCCCGGTAGAATTTGTGTAACATCAAATAACTTTACCTGCTGGAAACAAAATCCAGTAACTTTTATATTTTCTGGGATATAGAAGATATTGAGAATCTCCTTATCAGGCAAGGACTATTGACCACTGAAAAACTTGAATTACTAAATATCTGGGATTGAAAGTAGGAAAACTGTACATAGGACTGGCATGGTCCATTTGAAGTGCATTTCTATATTTTTAGTGAAGCATTTTAAATATCAAGGGTCACCCCTTCTAGAAAAAAGCCATAAAGATACCTTTTCATTGTTGCACAGTATTTTCAAAATTCTCAGGTGTCTGCTCCTACAGATTCTACTCCCTGAATGAAGTTTCCTGGCTCCAACCTCAAGCTTAAATTAAAATAAGCACATGAATAAAAATCTACTTCTTACAATGGTTGCAAAAGGAACTAATACGAATGGAAGCAGTTGAGCTGTCACATCTTGTTATCCCTAGGGGAATTTGCAGGGATCTATATTCAGGTAAGTTATACAAGTTAAAGTTTCTTGCTACCTATCTTAGCAAAAAATTCAAGGCTGGCATTCTTAGAAGCCGTGAACAGGTTGAAAAATCATTGTAACTTGTCATTTGAGCAGACTTGCTAAGCATTTAAATAAAACTGTAAGATGGAAACTGCATCAATCGTTTCAGTTTTTCAGACTCTATTCTAGAGTGACTCCTAGAGCTGAACATTGTCTAATGAATACCAGAGCTTTGTTCTTCAGAGACAGCTACACACGTCTGAATTAGACTGGTGTTATTGCTCTGGAAAGGAAAGAGCCTCAATAGATTAGGGAGTTTGCTATTCCAGTGGTTCCAGAGGCAAACACACCATCCTTCTATGGATTTGCCTTTTGTGTAGTATAAGTGTTAGCAAAGCAATTTCTTCCTGGCTCTGTTGAAGCAGCAGAGAGAGGGGTAGTTAGCTTAAAGAGTAGGTATGCTTGGCTCTGACTCATTAATGTTTCAAGTAACCCTAGTTTTATTACACCTTGTTGAAATACTAGCCATGGCACTTATCCAGAATGTCAAGATGTTTGTTTTGGATGGAATTTGTAACACAGAACTGAATCTGGATTTCAGCATGGTCCATGGCCTCTTACTGGATGCAGGAGTCTAGTCTTTGCAGGCCTTTGCATATCCAAATGGAGAACTCTGTCAAAATCTACTTAAGCCTTGAGTGAAAAGGAATAAGATTTAGGTCCCTAATGCTTTTATTTCTGAAAACAGATCACATCAGCTGAGTTTGTGAGTCTCTGCAGAGCTGTGTTTTAAAGAGTCCAGAATATTTTTACCATAAACTTTCACATTTAGGCCTACAGCAAAAAAAGCTTCTGGAGGAAAGGCTTTTTGCAGCATGATGGCTATGAACAGAAAACCAAAACTATGTCTGCCAGGTTTTTCTGGTAAAATGAGTCACTATCAGTATCACATCTTGCATCTGTGTACTGCTATGTATAAAATAACAACACTTCGAATGCTCTTACTGTAAACACTTTTTTGCCAGGCAGAAGGTAGGATTTTCTTTGATACTCTAGTATTTTGTTAGATTTGTCACATAAAGAAGAAGGTTTATATTTTGTATTTTAAAAAATACCCTTCATTTTCTAGAAAATATACATAGTAATAGAAAAAAAATAATGCTTATTCAGGTTTTTTATGGATGATACTCTTTTATGGAGCAACTCCATATACTCTAGAGATCTTACAATACAGCTGCATATGCTCATTATGATCAAATTTTGAGGAGTACTGATAAAGAGAATTTCCATTGATTTCATCAATATCCCTATAGCAGACAGTTCTATCTTGGTAAAACACTGGACATGAAGATAAAAAGCATATGGTCTTACTGAGAGACTTCCAAATTCAGTTGGTAAAAGAAAAAATTTGACAGTTTAAAATATAAAGAAGTGTAACAGAAGAATAAACTCAAATAATAACGTTTTCTATCAAGCAATCACAGAAATGCATCCTCTCCTCCAAACTAAGATTTTTCTAGAACAAGCCTCATTAGGTTGTTATTGTATCGATTTCTGTAAAGGAGAGTTCTATAAAGAACAGCTCATTGTGCAAAATATTAGCCCTAACTTTTTTTTTCTATATATTGCCAAACTGAGTCCAAAGCCTTTCGTGAAGAAAGCTGCCACCTTAAACATTTCAGGTCAACAATGGGACAGAATCAACCTTGGATAAAAGTTGTTTCTGCCAAACTTTAAAACAATTAATGTACTTTTGTAATGTGTTTTGCTTTACTGGGAATTTCGCTTTAGAATATTTTAGCATTTTCAAACTTCATTTTACTTCATATCATAGTTAAGTGATGGGAATCAAGATATGTCTACAAACTGTAGAGAGCACAGCAGAGGAAGATGGGGCTGGAGCACATGGCAACAAGGTGAGGTTGAAGGATGGGCACTTAGTCATGTGAGGAGGGGGTTGCAGAAGAAAAGCCAGATTCTTCAGGTAAGTTCAGAGTTGAAGCACAAGATGCGATGGTTACAAGATAAAATACGGGAAATGCAGTATGATTAGTGTTACAGGAAAGAAACATGCATCACCTTAACCCCTGGCACATTCTGCCCCAAACAGGCTATAAAATCCTGGAGATTTTCAACACTCAGCTGGAATGTCGGAACCCAGGACATCCCTTTAGATGTCCCGGGCAGTCTGAGACCCCAGGAGGGGGTCTAGAGACCCTGGTACAGTGATAAAAACACCAGTGCCCTTGATTTTAGCCCTTGGGAGCGATTACCAACATTATATGAAGAATTACAAGTCACGGGTGTGTGATTAGGATATTAGATAACTTATTTTTGTGCATTAATGTGGATTTTAGGGGTTCACAAAGGAGGCTTAAGGAGACAAGATGGAGGCATTTGGGTGTGTCCCTTGTCTTCCTTCTTCTTCTTCTTGTCCTCCATCTTTGGGTGAGGTGGTGGCATTTTGTGATTGGTTTAGTGTAAAGGTGCACAGTTTAATAAAGGTAGTGGACATTGGTATAATAGTAAAAACAATTAAGACGTAACAATTAGTATAAAAGATTATGACCGCCCATGAGCGGGGCAGATAGCCTTGGGCAGCGGTGTAGGTACCATCCACGCCGGCTGAAGAGAAAATGTTTAGGTACACGATAGAATAAACAATTTTGATAAGAAATCGATGCATCCTGACTCCTTCTTCTAACATGGGGCTTGGAGAAAAGGACTTCACCCGCAATTCTCGGATGGCTACCAGCCCGGGATCCGAGACTGGAAAACCATAAGCACTTTGATCTAACTTTGAAGGCAGCATGGCTTTCATGTCCCCTCTGACCTAAATTACGCTGGCTGCTGAATCAATTGCCACTAGATGAAGCCCTCAGCCGTCTGCATGTTCCTTCCAGTCACACTGACCCCACACTGGTGGCCAGCTGATCAGTACAAGCTGTGTATTGTAGACTCCACAGCACCTCCATCTGCAGGTGCTAGATGTTGTGAGCCACAGTCTCAAATACGTCTCCCTCTGAAAACTCTTGCTAGGAGTATTGCACCAGGAGTATTCAACAAGTGGCACTGCTCCTCTGGATTCAAACTTTGTCTTTGTGATGGGAAGCCTGGCTAGAATGGTGTCAAACTGCTCAGTGGTTGGATACCTGGGTTTCAAAGACCAGCTGTTGCAAAAGGTTTACTGTCTACATAGCAATGGCTCATCCTCTGCAGTGGTGGAGACTCAGGAAAGACAGATAGACTTCAAATGGCATGGACTCCTGAGCAGGAGGAGGTAGAGGGGCAGGAGCAGGCAGCAGTTACTTCTGCACTTCAGCTGGCAGCAGCAGCACTTCACCTATGGCTGTGCTGCTTCCCTGATGCTTTACAGGTGCCACATGAGCAGCCTCTGTGCAGGTGTGAAGAGATGCAAGGTAAGGGGTGTACCAAGCTGCACTGCAGCTGCTTGGCAGAGTGGATGATGCCAGGGTGCTCAACAAAGATCTAGTCTTTAACTTAACCTTCCTGTAAGTAGTTGGGCTCTTTGCCCTTTTATGGATCTCAGAGAAAATGGAGACACATATTTATGGCTCTTTCTATGCCAAGAATGTGAATACCTGCCACTTATCCAATTATTACTATTGACTTCAAGGGTGTGTGAATATGTCAGCAATTTCATTTAAGTGTCAGATGAAAGGCAAAAAGCAAAAAAGAGATTGAATATAACAGTTTCTAGATAAAACTATAAGATGAGAAATAAAGTAGAAAGGTGAATGCCATTTTGAAACTAATACCACATTTTCAGGCCTTCTCAAATATCCCTGACATCGACATGGGAGCTGAGAGATTTCATTTTCTGTAGTAATTACACTTAGAAAAAGCATAACAAAGAGCAAAAATAGGAGGAAGAGGGCACTCCAGACTGTTAACTATAGTCAAGGACCATCAAATAGCTCCCTACGTTAGTTACTCGAACAATGAATATAGCATGACTTTTTGACTAAGTCAGAATATCCTTACTATAATAAAAGTTTCAATCCAAGAAGATACAAAAAGAAGAGCTGTAACAAATCTTCTGAGTTTTAGGCCTGGATGAGAGATGGAGAACAGAATCCCAAACCCGAGCTTTAAAAGAAGATAAGGTATGCATATAAATATAAACAGTACTTGAAAACTTAGTTTTCTTTGCTGCCAGTAAAAATAGTTAACAGGATTCCTCACAGGAATCCAGAGATGGAAATCTGGCTAAAATATAGCCTCCTCATGAGGACTGGAAGACTCTGCTTCCTCCCTTTTTGGAAGGGTCTTTGTATTCTATTATTAATTTTTCAATAGGTGACTGAGATACTGATGATAAAGTATACATTTTTTCATCCAAACAGCGTAGCAACCAGTGACAGCACAATGATTCAGTGAAACTTAGAAAGCCAAGAATAAGCATTGTTTTCTTAACTGTCTAAATATTCTTAAGAAAAATGTACTTTATAAAAAAAAGTTGGTTTACTCTAAGTACACTTTTCTGTTAAATCTTTTTTTCAACCAGAAACCAAGCAATTTCTTTTTTGATTGCTTGTTTGTTTGGGTTTATTTTTTTTTTTTTTTGTGCAGTCTTTCACACTGCAAATCATAAGGAGTATTTTTCATATGTTACAGATATGGCCGAGTTTGCCTTTGAACCACAGAATAGTTTAAAGGACGTCTCAAACCCCTTTTTAGCCCTAATTTTCGAAGCTGTTATGACATTCTAGCATGAACCTGAGCTTGCCCTGACCCACAGCCTGATAACGAAATACAGTCAATGTTAATGTTGTATCATTTAGGGGTTTGCACATCTGCTGGCATCAATAGAAAAGAAAAGCTCATTCTTTACTTTGAATGTTCAAAGTTCTGTTTTGGAACTGACAGTATCTGGTCATTTAGAACAAAAAAGTTCCATCAAAAGCAATCATTACCACAAAAGTGGCTTTTTTAGACTTGAGCGTAGCATTTGATTTTGTTTTAGTTTGTGTTAAAGTTATGCAAAATAGAAGTTAAGTGTGAATATACACACTTTCGTCTGCTATATGTAAAAAGGCATTATTGAAATCAATGAAACCAAAATGTTATTTCATCTTAAGTACTTTGTAACACAATTGTGTGTGCATTGCAGGGGTAAAAATTACTGTCTGCCATGGCTTTTGGGAAGATTCTTGCTGTCTTACCTACAAGGATTTTGCATAAATTGAGTAATATATAAGATCTAAATAAAGCCAAATGTAGATTTGGGGGAAAAAAATTATGGAAGGTTTGTGTGTTTTCACCTTGTGTTAAAGTTGCAATTGAAAACAAAAGGAACTAGAAAGCTCCTACTCACATTCTCTTGTATTAATAATTGGCCTAACCAGTAAAATATGGAGACTTTTCAAATTAACTGTGCTTTGGTATTATTTTTTCAAGGCACTTATAATCAGACATGGAATCTTGTACTTTGTTATCTCTTCTATTTCATTCCTCAGGCATCATAAATACAGCCATATATATAGACACATATGTACATATGTACACACATGTGCCTAAATATATGTGTGTATGCACATATTTAAATATGATCTTTTCGTTTGCATTCACCTTGGCTTTTCTTCTTTTCCATTCGTCCTGTTTCTCTCTGTGGCCTGGTCTCACATTTCCCGAGATGCAGATCACTCTGCTCCTGACGACTCTGGCCTCATGAAGCTACAAGTTCTGTAAAGTTAAGTGCATATATAAATACTTCCATGGAATAAGGACTTGGTTGTCTCTGGGACCCTAAATGTAAACATCTGGAAAATTCTTCTATATAATTTCTATGACTTCTATTACAACAAGGCTAACTTAATTGCCCAGTGGCCTTTACTCCCCTGGAAATACTATGCATTACATATAATGTGGACTGCCACTGAATTGTGGTAGGCAATTTCTATCTCTGTGCCTTCATATTTTGCCTTGTCTTTATCTAGGAGTTTCTAACCATTCTGAATTATGCAGTGGATCTTTTCCTGACAAAAAAAAATCTGTTCAATTTGTCATCATTTTTTAATTACTGAGTTTTCCTTCTCATTTGTAAATATGTTTGGATATTTTATATATTATATGATGTCAGGTGTTTTTTTTCAAAGTATCACTTGTTCTCCAGATGCAGAATTTGTTTGGCTTTGCTATATAATACCCCCACAAAAGCAAAATCTAACTGCCACTAAAAGCATTAGTTCTGTTGAAATGTCATATATGTACACTTATACATCTTTTAATAATACGTTTTCCTTGCATAGCGAACACTTGCCTTAAAAGACTTTAAATATTTTTAAATTAACATATATGCATATTAGAGGAAAATGCATAGATGACCAATGAAGTTGAAGGTAATAAGTAGTTGCAAATTTTGTCCATGTTATCTGTTGAAATAACTACCCAAAGGAGACACTGAAACTATTTAGTAGATATTGTGCTAGAAGTTTTTGTCCTACTTGAAAGAAAAATCATTTTTTACATTTGTCTTACGATTCACCTTTCCAGTTCTGATATTTATTAGTAATCTTCTACCAAATTCCGTAAGTTAGTTATTGTTTTGCTGTTAGGTTTATACTGTATTCTCTGTCATACTCCTCAAATTCCTACCTTTATTCACCTCAGATAGCACCTTTGTCCATGGGAATTCCTGATATATGTGTGAGTGTAAATTTTTATTATATGTGTGAGTGGTAATATTACTTAGATAAAACCCTTCTGAGGAAGGAAGTTGAATTTGGTCAGGAGCTGGAACCCACTCTTCACTTCGCAAAGACTTTGTGCAGCAATCTAGTACCTTCTAGATAATTTGGCTTTAAATCACTTCAGATTAATTTTCAAGATGCAAATTACTAGTTCAATCTTCTGAAGCCCCTTTAAGGATTTTGGATGAATATCCAAACCTGGTGCAGCCTGATCTAAATAAGTTTGTATGAGCTGATGAGATCACAAAACAACAACAACTACTGTTCATTTCTTCCACCATGTAAAAAATACAATGACCATATAAAAATGAAGGCCATAAGGACTTGCTAATTACATTAAATAATTAAATATGAACATGTGCATGGTACCATCTCAATGGCTAAAAGTTGCAAAATAAAATACTCATTTGTAGTAGAAAACTATGAGAGTAGCTGTTCACTGTGAATCTGAAAGTTCATGCTGATTGCTAGATGCAGGAAGGAAAACAGGGAGACATAGGGCAGAGAAAGTTTTTTGGGTTTTTTTTTTTCAGTGACAGTTACACCTGTGAAAGTCAAAAACTTTCCTACCTCCTGGCTAGCTTCTGCCACACTCTGTGGAAGAACATATAAATAATGGCCTCAGGCACAGACAAGAAGAGTTATTGTTAAAGGTGTTGACTTAAAACTCTTAGATTTTAGATCTTATTTCATTGACATTTTAAGGAGTTTTGCATATTTCTATTGAAAATACAAATGTGTGCTCCATTGTAGAACTGGGTAAGACAAGACCAATCCAAGCAATCTGTATCTTTGCCAAGTCTACATAGCTGTAGTAGTTTTAGTAGTTGTTTACTCTATATTAACTTATAAAAAGGGATAAAACAGTGGGGTGAGTGGAAAGTTCACAACATCCTTTGTAATGCATTAAGCTGTACATTTTTGTTTTATAAGGAGAAATATGTATACCAAAGACCTTTACTACCCCTCAACACATTCTAAATTATTGGAAAATTTCTACTTTGCACATGTGTTAAAAATTCCTAACTGGAAAAGGTAATGCCTTTTTCAAATGCTAGTAGAACGTAACAAACACTTCTATACCGAAAAGTCAGGCCTGGCAGCCTCATGGCCTAGTCTAACACAGAACAGGAAAACTGTTCTTTCTAGAATCCTGACCCAAGAAATCTGAAACTTCTGAAAAACTTAAAAACTCTCCTGCATTATCTAGGAGTGAAGTTCAGGTGAACATATGCAAAGTGCTGATAGAAAATACAGCACCACAGAAATATCTTTGTGACAAGTAGCATTTTTTTTTTCAGCTGGATCTCACTTTTGAAAGGTTTCACACATGTTTTAAATGTGATTATGCTGTACCTGTCACTTAGCCAAAGCATTGGGTAGCATTTTAAGAATCTTTTAGGAGGCATATTAATATCAGACTGCAAATTATAATCGCAGCTCATTGTACAGAATGTATATGAAACCTATTTGATTCCTAGTTCTGCCACTAGAGAATTTTTTATCTATATGTCCCAATTTCTCATTTTTTGTACAAACTGACATTACTTTTGTCATTAGGATAGATCAACCACTGCAATTAATATCTTCCCAAACCTCAGCTCCACTCCACTTATTAAAAGCATACTAGCTCTTTTTGCAGCATGCATTTAGCACATATTTTATATCTGATTTTATTGTAATCACTCACCTCTTAATGTTCCTTCGGCTCGTAATCTTTTTGCTCTGCTTGGTATGCACCTTGGACTATATCCAAAACAGTCTCTGATCTTATTTTCCAGTAGCTCATAGGAGAAAACACAACTGATCTTATCCTTCAGCTCATTGCCACTGTTGTATTCCACATAAATTTTTTTAGACATCCTGTAATTTTTATTTCACTTACTCTACACATTTAATGGAAGCTCTGTAGGACTTATCTCTTTACAGGCCACTTTTATGTCCAAACAATCTACAAGCATTGTTTCTCCTGCCCTCTATGATCAGTGCTAGTGGCAAATCTTATTCTCTGTGATTGTTGAGCTCTGAGAAAACTGTTATTTTTCCATCTCTGAATCAGCTGGGAGATCTTTTTGTCCATTGGAAACTTTATGTGGCTGGACACTAAAGGCTGCATGTGTCCTCATACCCTTGACTTTCTGTGTGGGCATAGGGCAAGGCTCATTTACAGCCCATAAAAAGAAAGGGTGTGTTTTAGGGCTCAAGAAGTTCCTTCATCCCATGTTCTCCTGTCAATTCTTTTTGCAATGATACTCCGATTCCTTCCTTGCTCCCCTGCTGAGCACTGCTGGCAGCGTGGCTTTCTTTAATCCTCTGTGGGGCTCTTAACTCCATTACCACACTCTGCCACTTTATCCTTTGCCTTGGAGTCTGAGGGCAGAATTTCATACAAGAACATTATGTCTTAATCCACTAATTTTGATGTATATAAGCTTCTCTTTCAACAGTCTTGTAATTATATTATGTTCTCATAAAACAAACTACAATTACAGTCAATTTCCTGATCTAGCTTCTACACAGACCAATTGCATTATATTTGTCTTTAAACATATTGTATACATTTGCATTTCTGATATGTTGTTTTTCAAGCTTCTCGAATGTGAACTGAAATGAAATTACACTCTGTTTTGTACTTGTAAAGGAAAATGTTTTCTTTCCATTTCCTTCCTTTTCAATGCACTGCTGTCTGTGAACATTTAAAGTACTTTATAAGTACTTTAAGATATATTAAAAATGTTTCAAAAATAATACCCAGGTGGCAGTTTCTCTCCTGTTCTCTTTAGGAATTATCCTCACAGGAGGTAGAAGTAATTTCAATGTCTTTCATAAATTGGAACCACATAATTTTGAAACATAATGTTGTGGTTTTTTGTTTGGTTGGTTTTTTGGTATATTGAAAGAAAATCTGGAGAAGATGTCCACATGCTATTCAGCTTTTGACTGGAATGCACTCGTATAAAATGGGGGTTATGATGGAAAGGGGTTTCATATTTGAAACAGCAGTTTATTCAGATAGCAAGAAACATTACCTAGAAGGATAATATTTCTTATTGTTTATTTACTTTTAAACTAAGAAGAAAATTTTGTTTTCATGAGATTTGGCTTTGTCATGAAACTGATTGTAACTTGTTAACTCATGCTGGTGTATATAATATTGGAATCCCTGTTATAATGCAGTGCAGTAGAAAACAACTTATCAATTTGCTCCAGTCAATCATAACTCTATAAAGAAAATATATTTCTGCATAATGCCATCATGGTCATGCATAATGAAACAACTGGACATTCATTTGTAAGCTAAAAATAAGTAAACATTTTGTTGGGATGCTAGCAAATAAATGATTTGGAGAAATATCCTGAATATTAATATTCCAATGAATGAGGCAGAATAGAAACTTTTAATTGTTGCAGACTATGGAACAGGTAAATGAGGACACAAAGAGGGAATAAGTGCAGTAGCTGAGACTGCACTTGTCTAGAAACATTCTAGAAAAGAATGGTGGAGAAAAGGAAGACCATTGAAGGATTTGAACACCAGTACAATTTCAATACTAGTGCAGAAGTGAATGGAGCTTCATGATGGAGGAGGACACTTGCAATGCATTAATTCTTTCCATAGAGCTGCTATGTGACAAATAATTATGACTTAAGGACCTTGAGTAGAAAGGCAGAAATAGTGATTCCCCAAAACAAAACTTAACCAGTAGGGGATTCAGAGACTAAATTAATGATTTCCTGAGGAAATACCTCTTAATGCCATTGGAACAAAGCTGTACTGAAGCACATTAACTTCTTTATAATTGAACTGAAACATCACATCTGCAGAAAGTGTCAAACAAAAGAGAAGTATCTTTAGAGAGACTTCTTTAAAGATAAACAGAAGTATCTTTACTACAAATGTTTCAGCATAAAGCAGATGAGAAGGACATAACAAAGCCTAAAGTAACTAAACTGATATTCCTATCCTTGGAACCCATGCTAGTGTCTGGATTGAGAATAATTAGAGTAGATCCTGGGATACAGAACTTTTTCAGTGGCAGGAATGCTTCATATATGCCAAAGAAAAAGGTAGAAGAGATAGTGAGGTATGTAAGAAGCCTTTACTGACTAGACAGAAAAATAAGTGGAAAGTAGGAAAAAAGAGAGAGATGCTGATTTTTCTGCAGGAAAATGCATTGTGAGTGAACATCTCGATTATTTTGTGTGGTGTGCTTAGGTTCCAAAAATTAATAATAAAATTATTCATAAAATTAATTAATAAATTAATATTAATAAATTCTTTTTTAAACCCAAATTCTTATATAAGTTGAAGAGCATCCTTACTAATAAATAATAAAGAAGTAGACAACGCACTTAACTACTCTGATAGAAAATGTACTCATCTATTTTGAGTAACTCTTGATAATAGTCATAAATTCTAAATAAGAAGTGAACAGGGGGAAAAGAAATAGGAAAAACGTGAGTAAGACAGATACTGCATTCCTGAATGGGCTTGTGGATAAATTGTTTAGCAGAATGCTCACCACCACCTCCATCTCTCTATCAGTCCAGATAACTATCTGAATTGATTCTCCAAACCTTTTGAAATGTTCCAAATACCACTTTCGTAAAGCTCAGTAATAGCAACTTTTGTACATGTTCACAATATGTTGATGATAGTGTTATCTTTCTTACATTTTCTCTGGTTTGAAAAGATTGCTCATTCATGCTTTCTTTCCCCCCTCAAGTGCAGCATATTGTTACATACAAAAAAGCCTGCACCAACAAATCTGGCAGAAACAAAATTTTAAAAATTCCTTTCAAAGCTTCAGATTTTCTGGTTTTTTTACCCATTATCTTTACTGTGGACTCGATAGTGATTCATAGTCTCTGTCTTGCAGATGTGATTCCTAATCTCTTGGAATATTTTCTTCCCTTCCTAGGTACAAGATAAATGTTTACTTTGTCATTTTGACTGAACTGTCATCACAGCATAGTACAGCAAGCTTGGCAGATATCTTTTTCTAATGAACCATGATACCTGGTCTACAACCCTTTCCACATTCTCCAGCGAATTAATGTTTACAATGCTTGGTTCTAGCACTTTTCTCACTCACTCTGCTCATGGTATTTATGTAGATACACCGTTACCTTCCTTAGTGGTTTCCCTATCATTTAGTCTTTATGCTTCTCTCCATGTTTTTACAGCTTCTGTGCCATCATTTAGACATCATCAAAAAGTCATTATATAAATTCACAATTGTAAGTATCCCTGCTTCTATTTTAAAAATCCCTCCTCTACGGAATTTCCTGAAAAGCCTTGAAAGCCAGAAAAATTGTGACAAATTTCTTATGCTTATCTTTGATAATGTATTGAATTCCTTAAATTACAGTTTTGTAAATCATGTACAAATGCTTACCTAATAATTAGAAAATACTTTTTGCTATAAAGAGAGCTACTATGCTAAATTTCTGTAGCACATTATGAAAAAACCACATTAATTCTACATGGGTCAATTGGCATGAATATTTCAAACAAAGAATTCAAGACTGACTTCACAAATCCAACCGCAATAGAACTGTGATCCAATTCATGTAAACACTCTAGTAAGAAGACTTAAAGCAGATCTGCTGGTGATTACCAAAAAATTAGAATCTTGACTCACTCTTATAAAATACAGTTAATAGTTGATTGAAGTATTGTTTATAAGCATTGAATTAGTATCTCTATATGTAGTCTATATTTCCATGCTTTATTCTTTTGAGGAAAAGTTGGTACCAACTCACTTATTATTTTTTATATAGTCTGGACTTTTAGTTTCCTGATAAGAACATGACTCAAGCTAAAATATTTCTGTAAAATAGACAATACATCCTTCTATTTGCATGAAAAAAGTTTCCAGCAAAATAACTGTCTACGTATTTTCATAAAAAAGCTTAGGCACATAGCTAGTCTCCAAATGAGCCTTTCAATTTTGCTGCAGATAATCCTTTATTTCCAAATTGTTTAGGACAATGAAGCTTATGAAATTTAAATTGCTTTATCAAGTGCTGGAAAATTAATCCTAGATTAAAAATACATTTTAAAATGTTATTAGGGATGTCATGTTACTAATAACAAGCCAACCTTTTTCCTCTATTTTCAGACAGGAGACAAATTCAATTACATTTTTGCTAATTGTCTGATGTATGTTCTTATTGTAATGCAGACTATTTTATGTGTTTCAAGTACATACTTGCTAGTGGGAGACAGCTGTATGGCTAAGATTTGGTATATCAGGTGGAAAATACAACTCATTGTCAAGGCATCAGCCTATGAAGACCTGTGCACACACTGCTTTAGGAAAATCAGTTGAAACTTTCTGAAAGCAGTTAGATGCAAAAATGTTAAACACCAATTACTTTCACAGCAGAAATATCATTCTCTCTTTCCAATTAAGCAAATCAGTCATAATGAAGTAACCCTGTGTCCAGTATTTTCCATGAGAAACAACCCAAGGGGATGGGTTCCAAGCCAAGAATTTTTCCACTTTAGAGAGAATCAGATGTGTGTGTGATGGTTGAAACACTGCCAAGGGCAGGCATTCAATGGCACATTCAGTCAAATGTCCTTGTCTTCCTCTTCAAGGACTGTAATGGGCATTGGCATTAATATTTCAAGGACTTCCTCTAATTCCACATCCCTCCAAGTGTAAGCAACAATCACCTAAGGAGATATTATTACTGAATAGTTGCTAAGCTTCCTACTACAGGAAATTAAATGGGATCATTGCTAGCCTCCCTCTCACTAAAAAGCAATACATACCTCTTTGCCTGGATTTTTGTGGGAAGATAAGAATCTTTAGGTTAGTAAATTTTCCATTTTTAAGCTCTTGTCCCTGGATATTGTCTTCAAATCCAGCTCTATTAAGCCAGGAAAATAAGATACAGCGGCATTGCCAACTCATATATTTTTCACCACTACTCCTTCTGTGTTGTGGTTTTTTTTTTTTTTTTTCTGACTCTACTTCCTACAATCAAATGGCTACAGCAGAATCTTTGCCTTCATTATTAAAAGGAAGAGTTACTAGAGATCACAGCTTTGTGTCAGGAAAGCGGGCAGGAGAGAAGGGGAGATCAGAGGCCTCGAAACTGTGAAATTTAAAGGTTTAAAATTTATTTCAAAGTATCTCTTGCTGATTTTGGATTAGAACTGCATCTTTTGCTTTGTTTTTAAGTGTTGGAAGATGACATTACTGGTATGCTCATTTAATATAATCCTGTTCATTCTTATGTCTGTTCTGGTAATAAAAACTAGGCTGCAAAACAGCCTCCTGTATGTTTTGGGGATTCCTGATGGGTGATAAGAATTCTTGACTAGTCTTAACTTGCATTGTTGAGCAGAGAAGTTGAAGTTGTGTAGATAAAAGCCAACCCAACCATCTGAAAATCAGTTGTCCTAAACTTACACTACCTAGATTGGCTTCTGCACTGGTTCACTCACTCTTCAGCAGCTTCAGTACCATTACCTGCTTTCAGTAGCTTCCCAAATGAGGGACTTACAGTCCTCTAAGGCTTGAGAGCCCTCCTAGGCTAGTTAGCTGTGACTGATCTCCTCTCGTGGCCACACCTCCCTGCTCTTGAAAACATCATCATCTAGCAAAATACTTCGAATATGTTTATCTTTAGCACCTGAAAAACCTGACTTAGATGTATGTTTTTACTAATAAAACATGCTGGAATGCTTGGTGGTTCAGAGCCTACATAACTTTACCACTGCAAGTAATTAGGATACAGTTAGCAGTACAAACATTTATAATAATTATGCAGTGAGTGTACAAACATATTATAGGTTTAAAGACCCTTAAGTAAACTTGCTCTCTGAATGCAAATGTAATGGCTGCAGCACGAAGCAGCCTTGCCAGCTGAGTCAGATACAGCACTTGTTCATGGCCATGGCTGAGATGTCGCTGCAAAGCAGTTCACAATGCAGTAACCTATGTTAGAACAGTATGATTCTTTATTCCCCTCTAGTGGCTGGTCCGCATAGTATTAGTTACTAGTCGAGGGCAAGAAGAACTAGACTCTTGGGACAGCAGGACATGCCAAAAGGTTTTGGTTCAGGCCCTGCTGCCATCCACACTACCAGAAAGCCAATAGTGCACAGAAAAATGGTCGGTCCTCTGGCAGTGATACAGAAGGAGGGGAAAGGAACAGTTTTTGAAGGGCTGAAGTTTTATGTTCTTAGCTACTACCAAGTAATTAAATTAATAGTTCTATCCCTCAGAAAGGAAGAAGATTGTAACAGTCAGTATGTGTTGCAAGTCTTTTATTTAATTACTTCAGTCCCAGGGTGTCAGTGAAGCCAAATATGAAGCTGGCCAATCCATCTCCAGGAGGATACTAAGAGTTCTGCTTTGCAGCTGGCTTCTGAATAAAGCCTGTCTGCAGTCTTCCATAATGCAAATAAGAGTAAATTCTCAGAGCATATTTGTCATTGAAATGTATTTAGTATATACAGCCAACTCTATTACCAATACTTTCATAAGTACTGCTACTTTTACTTATGTATTATGTTAATGTGTAGCCAAACAGAAAGAAGACAACCATAAAGGTGCTAAAAATGGATATAAGCTGCACTAAAGGCTTGAAAGAGTAGTGATTTCTATTAATGGTTGGATTGCTAATATGATATGAGCTAAATTCTTCAAGCTGAGATGGAATTTTTTTTCTGAATAGCATGAGAGCATTCCTGAACAAATCACTGGAAGCAGGAAAGTGAACATGATACATGAAAATAAATTACAGAATACATCTGAGAATAAGAGGAGTCAAAGAGGTAGACACTCATCCTCCTTAAGCACAGTGGGGGTTTACGAATCTTGAATTTTCCAGTGATTTGTTCTTGTCCGTATTGATAGCTTAAGGATAATGCAAACTTTCAAGTTCCCAAGAGCTCCTGCTCTGCAGAGAATAGGAAATCTTTTACCACAGAGGCTGTTTGTGGTCAAGATAAAAACCTATAAAGGAAAAAATATCTAAACCACAGGTTGAATCCTTCATGAGAATGAAGATGCAGAGAATTCCTTGCTCTTTACAACAAGGTTTGGTCAAGTCCAGATTTTGAAGTTGTATGTCTCCTATCTTGGTGTGAATAGAAAACCATATGAAGGATATTTGAGGTTGCTTAATATCAAGCTTGTGGACATATTATCATTTAATGAGTACATTTTAAAAAAACCCACCAGATAAAATTAAGTGTACAAAATCAGCCCTCCTGTGATGTTTTTCCCAATTCTGTCAGTTAACTTGATATGGGATAAAAGGTAAATTGGGTATTTCAGCATAAAACAGTAAGATGCTTCAATTTCTTTTGAGAACATGCCATCTGAGCAGATCTATTTTTAGGGAAATACAAAATAAAAAGCAAGATGACAGCTTTCTAGGTAAGGAACTGCTAGACCATTATTTTAAATAGTTTGGAGCACTGCAATATTTAGCCAGTATGTGTGTGCATGTGTGCTTTTTTAGAAAATTTTACAACACGGGTTTGTAATGTTCCAAGGCCATGCTTTGACAATAAAACACAATGCCTCATTTATAAAGTGCAGGAACTCAGGGATTTTATTCTCCTGGATGTAACTTCAGCTGCATTTTTTAAAAATACAATGATACTTTAAGAACTGAATTTAGTCAGCTGTTGACTAATGGCTCTTAGCTCTTCACAAGCAGATAATGACTTTGCACAGAATATCAAACTCAATAGAACCAATCACAGTAATGAAAGAATACTACTTTGTTATAGAGCTATTACATGAAAGGAAACACTGACAAAACAGAAAGTTTTCTAAGGAAAACATCACCAAGTTTTGATGAATACTACCTCTTTTGATGTGCCTGCTACTTTTTCTCTTCTCTGTAATTGTTTTTGAAAGGTTTGTTAAGGAATTTCTGACTATTTTTGATAGCTGAGACATAAAGCACTTAATGGGAACTAGAAAGCCATTTAAAGGTTTGTAAT
Source organism: Acrocephalus scirpaceus scirpaceus (assembly GCA_910950805.1). Lineage (NCBI taxonomy): Eukaryota > Metazoa > Chordata > Aves > Passeriformes > Sylviidae > Acrocephalus > Acrocephalus scirpaceus. The sequence goes on from OU383773.1 coordinate 92,310,639, forward strand.
AAATTCATATATTGCCACTATACTTCTCTTAGATTGTAATGTCTCTTTTGTACTCCAGATGCCATCTCAAAAAATAAACTTCGTACAGAGCATATGGATCGAATTTTAGCCAGAAGGGAAAAAATGGTTGACTTGGCACTTGGTATTTGTGACCCATGGAGTATCTTTACAGCCAGCCAAGTCATCAGTTTCCTTTTCTGCTAGGCAGTGGCAGCTCTGACTCCTGAAGAACACCTTTGCATGTGAAGCCTGGGTAACTTAACTCTGGCAATGATGAATGGGCACTGCAACTGACTGCAACTTTGAAAATTCAGTGCTCAGCATTGGAACTGCAGCAAATCTATTCCTGAAAAATGGATGACAGGACTGAAATGATGTAGAATACTATGGAATTATTTAATGGGTCCCTACTTTAGCAAAGTCCTTGAACTGAGTAAGAAACAGCCTATCAAAAAATGAACACTGTTCTCCTGAAGAAAAGAGTGAAGGGTGAGAAACCCACCAACATACAATGGTAAGAAGCAAGGAGCTCAGATATCACAGGCACAGACACAGGATAAGAGAATAAGAACTGAATAGAGTGGGGTCATGAGCATCTTAAAATTAGCCTTGTTCTTTTGACTCTTTCTCCTTGTTTTTGGGAATCTTGTTTTGTGAGGTGAATATATTTTAAAATTGGGATACTTTTCATTTTTGATGCCTGTGTGCAAATTCTTTCAATCATTTCTGTTCTTGCAGTTCACTGCTGAGTGTTCTGTAGATGTGCATGCTGTATACTGCTCCTGAAAGAAAAATATCCATGAAATGAAACCAGGACCATAGCAAAGCACAATATAGAGACTATATTTTATTACTTAGGTTGTAAAGTAATTTAGTGTTCAGTTGCTCATACAAAAAGGTCGCTGAAAGTAATAAAAATTCAGGCATGCCTAAACCAGTAATTTTAATCCAAGAGATTTTTTCCTTTGGTATTAAGATGAAAGTTAATTTTTAAAGATTAAACCATATTAACACCAGTTTTAAAAACTTAGAATATCTTAATTAATTTTTAAAAATGTTTTTCTCCTAACAATTAAGAAGACAGCAGAGACATATCCAACTTTCTGTGCTTCTTTGCAAATCACATGTATTTATTGATTGCTATCTTGGTGTGGCATGTCTTAAATCTAGCAACAGTTTTTGTGCTTTTTTGGAAAAAAGGAGAAAAAGGGTGCTGTCTGTGAAGTTCCTTTTCCTCTTATACCATGTCACTCAGTCTGTGCTCTCTGCAGGAGATGCCTGAACTCCCATATTTTAGCACTCAGAAGGCTTTACTGTCAGGGAACTGCTGAAGACCTTCAACTAGGTAACAGCAGTATGAAGCTCTTGGTAAGGAACTGTGTTCATGTCTCCCTAAAGTACTTAATTCATATCAAAGGATAACCTGTCACTTAAGTCTCATGGGAGCTGTGGGGGTTACAAGACATGTCTGTTTAGAAAGCTCATTCTGCATTTGGCCTTGAAAGCTTTCCTAGCCACAGCAGAACTCCTACTGTGTCTCCCAAGCAAACTGGAAAATCTATATTATATGTCTGGGTAAGAATTAAGAGAAGGAAAAATGGTCTAGGGAAAAGGAAGTGAGAATGACAATGGGCACCAAAAAGTCCGGCATCTTTGGTAGATATTCAAAGGTCATCCAGACATAGTGCTGGGCAACAAGCTGTAAGTGAGTCTGTGGTAGCAGGGGGCTTGGACCAGTCCCTTCCAACCTCAAACATTCTGTGATTCAGTGGGAGGAAAGAAAAAACAAACCAAAACACAGAAATCCTCAAAACTCTGAGGTTTTAACCTCTTGCTGAGAAGCAAGATCTTGGCATCTATCTAATTGTATAATATGCAACCATAGACAGTTATCTGTAAAGCCCCCTTTAATAAATTCTCTTTTCTATTCATATTGCTGACAGTCTTGTTTCTTTTCCTCAATCCTCTTCCTGGTCTATACAGAGCAGTGACAGTTTACATGTCCTGATATGGGCACGTCCCAGTAGGTCTGGAAGTGTTGCTAATTTGAGAAATCAGGCTGTTTAGGGCTATAGAAACATATGTTCTCATTTTTGCATCATGGGAGGGGGCAACATTTTACAACGTGGGAGACTTTTATTTATTGGAGCAGTCTGGGTTCTGGTGAGATTCATGAAATTTTACAAACATCCTCACTGGATGGGAATCATTAGAGCCACTGTAGAGAACCTGCATCACTGGCAATTACCCTTATGATTGTATGAGTCTCATTAGGCTGATTAAACTAGCTTAGCACCGTATTATTTAAGTGGCACTAAGCAGTACTTTGCTGAAGAAGATACACTAAAACTCTGAGCTGATATGAATTTTAGAAGACTACCCACCAAGAATCCAAATAAAAAAATGTGCCATTTTTAAGTGACTACTATGGAAACAAACACTGCCTCAGTAAGACTGGGATGAGCACATTCCAGCAAACCATTAAAGAATTCTACAGGCTATTGCTTACACTACAGGATGTGCTGCAAGGTCCTTATAATACACTTACACCTGACCTCCTTCTAGGTAGAAGCTTGAGGTTTAGGTCAGTACGGAGGACTTTGAAGTCAAACGACAGTCAATGGCTATGGGAGTGGAACTCAGGATCTTTTGACTCCTGACAAAATTCATCCTTTTCTTTAGCGGTTTCTGAATCAGGAGACGCTTGTACTCTTGCATTTGCAGAACACTGCTTGATTGGGAACAGGCAGCCTGATTCAGCAGATGTGCTGAATGTTCCCAATAGTCTTCAAAGCTGTTTTGTGTTTAAAGAAAACCCTATTAAAAAAAAGGTGTTGTTTTTTTTTTTTTTACTGAACAGGTTAATATTAGTACAGCAGAATCAGTTATTGCAGAAGAACAGACATGTCAAACCCCAAGAAGCATGTTTTTTGTTTGTTCTTCTCTAAATAGAGAGAGGGAGAGAGAAAAAAAAAAAGGGTGGATATGATCCTGCTTCCAGAAATGGTGAGATACTAATTACTTGAAGTGAAGACAGAATAAATACTGATTCTTTGATGTACCCATTAACTCACTACTCTCGGAAGCCAGCTGAATATTTCTTATTTGCTCCATCGCGTTTTGGCCGAGCGCCCTTGGCTGCTTGCTGGAACTCAACAAAACCTGCGACCAGGATGCACCTGCATAGCTACTCCAATTATTCCATTAAGATGCTCATTGTACCTAATTGGGAATTTCACTGGCATCATAAGAAAAGTGGCATTTTAAGATTTAAAGGTAATTTAAACAGAAATTAGGGAAAAGCGCTGGCTGTAGTCCTTGCAACCCCCTTCCCTGCTGGCAGCGCGACTCGTTTCACTCCTCCGCGACCTTCCCCCAGCTGAAGTTTTCGCGTGTCGCTTAGGTGCCTCCCGCCGGGCGGCCCGCGGCGCTCACCCCCGCCCGGGGCACCGGAGCCACGTGGGGGCCCCGCAAACGTCGGAGGGGAGGAGGGGGCCGCGGCTCCGCCGGGGGCAAGCACGTCCCCGGGCGGGCAGGGGAGCGGCGGAGGCAGAGCAGCCCCCGCCTCCCGCCCGCTCTCCTCCCCCTTTCCCCGCTCCCGCCTTTTGTGCGCCGAGCCCGGGCGTCAACGGGCGCCGGCGGCCGCGGAGCTGACAGGAGCCCGCGGCTATCGGCCTCGGCTGCGCCGCTGTGGCGAGGGCGGCAGCGCCAGCCGCGGCCGCTCCCGTCACCAAGGCGCTGCCTGGCACAGAAACACGGACAGAGACGGACTGACAGACACACGCAGCGCGGAGCGGCGCGGGCTCGGGGGCCGCCTTTGCAGCTCCTCTCCTCCCTGCACCATGCTCCGCTTCAGGCAGCGCCCGCCCGCCGCTCCCTGAGGGCGGCCAGCCCCGCGCCCGCCTAAGCGGGCTCCCTGCCCCCGCCCCCAGTTACCTGAGTTAGCTCCGTCCCGGGGACTTCGGCAGCGCCTCCGCCCTCTCCCGCTGTGGCAGCCCTTGTGCGGCGGGGGAGTGAGCCGCCAGCAGCCGGAGGGACTGCAGCCGCCGCCGGGGGAGACGAGCTCAAACCCCCGCCCCCGGAGCTCTTCATGGCGTCTCACCAGCAGACCAGGATCCAAGCCTACCTGGAGAAGAATAAGATCGGTCCCCTCTTCGAGGTAAGGTGCGCTCTTGCCGGCCGGTCCTCCGCGGCGGGCAGCGGTGGGGGCGGGGGTGTCCCCGCGATGGCCGCGGCCCCCCGCGCAGCCCAGGTGAGCCATGGGGCGAGGATGAGTTTGAGGCGCTGCTTCGGCAGTGCCGGCACCCCTCGCCCTGTCCTGCCGCCCCGCACCGAGCGTGTACCCTCGTGTCCCTCCTCCACGCCCCTCCGAGCGCCGAAGCTCCGGGCAGCCCTTCCTTCCCGGCTATCCCGAGGATGTGCCCCGCTTCTTCGCCCCGCCGCGGACGCGCCGCCCTCGGCTTCGCACGATCCCGCGCGGGTCGTCAAACAGGTGCCCCTCCGCCCTCCCGCCCGCGGGCCGAGTCCCCGGGGCCGCCCCGGCGGCCGCGGGACAGCGGCCCGACCCCGCCGTCCGGCCGCGGGGAGCCGCGCACCGACCGCGCACCCGCCGTGCGCTGCGAGGGGAGGCGGCGCTTCCAAACCCCCCCGGCTCCAGGGCGGCAGCGCTGAGCACCGAGCAGCGGGCACTGGGCGCGGCACGGCCCGCGGGCGAGCCCCGAGGCGCTGCCCCTCCGTGACCGGCCAGCGGTGAGGGACAGGTGGGTGCCTCCCACCGGGAAACACATCCTCTGCACTGAGCACTCGGAAAGAAGTCTGTCCTGCGAAAAGTCCGTGTCGATGGTGTTTTCTGAAATTTTTATCTGCAGTCACACACCGTGGTTTTGCTACAGATTTTCCGTTTTCTTACAACGATGTGCTTGCTGGGATTTGTAGATGCACAGATGTGCATATTTTACTATTTCAGTACATAAGCTGTGAATACTTAGAATTTGAAAGGGTACTAGAGCAATCGTGATTATTACCATTTTATCATCCTGTTTCTCATGCAGTTTTAAACATCTAAATGCACATATATTATGCACTGCACTCTGGCAGTATTATCACAAGGCACAAGTCTCCCTTTTTCAGTATTTAACTTGTTCTCAATCAAGCTTACTCTGTGTGAAATCTCTTTTATTCTGGTGTGGTGGATGCCTCATCTTCAGTGAATGTTTTGCCACCCCCCATAAGAAAGGTTCAAATTTTGTTGGAAAATTGTTCATAAGTGGTCTGTCTTTTTTTTTTTTTTTTTTTTTTTTTTTTTTTTTTTTTTTTTTTGTGCATAGGCTGGTGAAATAGGCTGTTCTAGTTCAGTGCTAGCGGTGTTAGATATTTTTATTTTGCAGTAAATAAAGCCCCATTTGATGGAACAGTAACTGGGTACTAGGGAACAGCAGGTAATTTTTCTAGTTAGGGAATTCACAAACATGGAAACATTTGTGTGGTTCAATTCCTCAGTAAAATTCTGTTCAATCAGCTATGTTGCCAGGTCTACTGTGCGTAACTGACTCTTGTTTATTTCAATGGGAATTCAGTGCTTTGGGGTTCTTCAAGAGTTAGGTCCTTGACAGCTCTCATTTTCTTCTACATTTCCTTAATCCATTGGTTTACACATTAAAATTCAAGCGAACTTCTTGACATCTCTGTTCTGAGTCACTCACTAGTTTCTCTGTAGTATGCTTGTCTCTATTTGGATTCTTGTAGGATGTTTTAGTTATCAATAGCGGAGAGAAAGATTAAGAAGTTATATTTGTTTCAGCATTTCATGTATCACTACTTATTTCAGTAATCATTGTAATGTAGGAATTTCATTGTGATAGAAAGAATGTGAAAGGCTTTTCATAACTGTGCAAGCCATCTACAGGTTCTCAGTGCACTCCTGTATACCAGGAAGACTTTTTGGTGTGAAATCCACTTACACCTGAACGCTAGTGACTTGTTTTAAGATCTAGGGTTATGGCATTCCTGCAGCTGTTTACAATTATTTTAATCCATTACACTGGGAGGAAGAAGATCGTAATTCTTATCTTCTCTACTTCTTCATTGGGCGTTTATAATCCACTTACATATTTAATTTTTTCATGTACTTTTTGTTTTCAACAGTTTATTGAAGACCTACTACCAGTGCTTGGTCTTGTAGTCCTTAGAAAAAGGAAGACAGGTATTTGAAGTTGATGGGAATTGATCAAAGACTGCATGGATGAATCTTGTACTCTATACTAGTATTCCTATTAGATGTGCTTTGTGGTGGTTCAAGAATACCATGTGCTCACAGTCAGATATAGTCACTAACATGTCAGTTTGTCATGTGTCTGAAAGTTCTGACATGTTGCAAAAGGAGACCTGTGCTTCGTCTTTCATCCAGGAACAGCTAGCATTTTCTTATACTACTTCTGGCTTGGATGCTAATTAACCATCACTTGTCATACATGACATCTTTTTTTTTTTTTCAGGGAATACTAATTTTCTAATACCAACTCAGAAAAGAGTGGACTAGGATTCAGTTTCTCCAGTATTATTTGCTGAGCAGGTTGTGACTGTAATTGCTCAATATATGCTTCAAGTCAACATTTTAGGGAGTGCATGAAATCATACTGGGTAGCTGAGGGCAGTCACAGGAAAGAAGGACATGGAGAGAAGACCTATGAGCTTTCTGAGATAAAGGCAGGGATACTGATGCATAAGCAGATTGTATTTCATACTTGATAATGAATAATCAGTGATCAGGGTGACTTTACACCATTGATTTTAGACAATTACAGAGGCACAGAATGCTGATGGATGGAACAGCTGGCAGTATACTGAAGGTGAAGTACAATTCCCATGCATTACAGTTAAGAGCAGTAGTTGCTCTTGCTAGTAGGTCATTGTGTTCCAGTTGCTTGCAGCTATCCTGGTTGTGTCTCTCTTCTCCATTCTGTCCTGTATTTGTGGCCTTCTGTTACAGTGGTTAGGGATTTTTGTACTTCATGAACCAGCAGTACCTACTTAAGAACATCTATACTGAAGTTTTGTGTGGTTTGACACTTGAATTATCTTCCTGATTTGTGTGAAAGAGAAGTGTTCAAGAGAGGTGAACACATGAGACATGACAGATGAGATGCAGGAAGACCTTAAGCTCTGTCTTGGTTAAGAAGTTGTTTTCTTCTCTATAAAGAAACGTGAAGAGTAACCTCCTGGAGAAAGAATTAATGCATTTAGGCTGACTCAGCAGTCATTGGTCTTCTACTGACTACCAGTATCTGTTAACACATAGTAGAAATCCCTATCTACTCAGCTATGAATGGTTACTCAGCACAGATTCACTTGATTCCAAACATTTTTACAAAGTAAATTCTTATTTATGGGTTAGAGGTGGGAAGGAAGGTGGGTGGGAATTACTCTGTACATCTGAGACTGTGTCAATTTTGAGATTTAAGACAGGTTGCAAAACAACTTCAATACTGCAGCCTCATTTTCCCTTTTGAATGTAGGTCCCCAAGTCATGGCTTTTCAAAACTGTTATTTCTCTGCCATTTCATCTTTCAGCTGCCGAGGATTTTTGCAGGTAAGATCTTTGTGAACCTGTAAGTCAGCTTCTAAATGCCCTAGGGCATGCAGGTGTTGTTAGTGCTGACAGTAAGGTCTTAAGTTAACCCCTTATTCTGCCAGGTTTCATGAGCATCCTTACCCTGTTCTGTGTAGGTATTGTGTGTTGTGGGTTTCTTTTATTTTTTCTTTTGCTTTTGAAAGACATCTTTCTATAAGAGATTATTGGCATCTGAGAATACTGTGGTTAGACAATGAGTTTAGATTTGAGGAATGCCCTTTAGAGATGCCTCTTTTCTGGGATTTTTGTGGTAACACGTACCATGGCACTACCTGATTTTTTTTAGATTTTTTTTTCCACATTAACTTGGAATGTAACAGGAATTCTAAATATGAATTATTTCTGTGATGAAGCTTCACTGTTGTTTTTTTAATCCATCCTTCTAAAATGTGAACAGGAGGTATGTGCCTAAAATTGGCTGGGACAGAGTATTCAGAATCAGCACCCACACATTTCTGTCTGAGTGAAGTATTGACCCACTTTGCATTTCAAGCATTCAATCCAACAAGTTCTTTTTGTGTGCTAATAATCTCAATGAATAATCCTGCTGCCTGTATCCATACATCTATTCTTCTGTAAGACTGTATCTCTTTAGCATCCAGTTGTGTTTTCAATTGGGCAACCTGTCAGTTAGTTTCTGTGAGTTTGAAAGCTGGATCAGCACTCTTAAGAACAGATTGCAATAAATCTTCAAGAGCTCTGAGATAAATTTAGTGTTTTGGATTTTTTTTTTTTTTTATTTCTAGAACTGCAGCTAAAAAGCATCCAGCAGGTACCTCGTTGTTATGCAAGCCCAAGAACTGTAATTTCTTTGAGTTATAAAAAGCCAAAATAACTCTTCTCAAAATAAACATGCCAAACCCCTGGTTACCTAAGATTATTTTTTCTCCATAAGTAAGGTGGTATTAGAACTGTAATTTTTATTTCAAACAACATAAAGGCTTCATAATAGCACCCTTAGTTTGTTTTTTTTTTTTTTTTTTAGTTTAGCAGACGTAATTACTGAAACAAATACAATGGGAAATTTTTTTTTTTTTAAAAAAATCTGTGATGGTTTTTCTTTTTCTAAATGAAATAGCATTATTAGTATATATTATGCCGTTGTGTCCTTTATTTAAATAAAATAACTACGCTTTTCACTTAAACCTTAGCCTATTTGGTGGTGAGCTCTATCTATAGTGCATCTTATGACTTAAGTCAAAGTTTGGGGATGAATTTAGGAGTTTTGGACTGTCTTCTGAAGCAGTGTTTACCCTTGGTTCTTAAATATGTAAAGGTAGACACTGTCAGCTTGAATGTCTAATTAACCAGTTCACAAATTCTCACAGTATAAAATTATGTTTTAGGTGTCAATATCTGCAATTTGAATGATAGAGATGCCCTCAAAGAATTGTTTTCTTTTGAGGTTGCTCAGATAATATTTTATTTTAATTTGGTATTATACTTAATGGGTTAGATAGATTCTGTTGCTAGCATGAAAGGGTCTGTATTATGGATTACACAAATGTATTTAGTGAAGCATTTAAATTCAAGCAGCTAGATGAAGCCTTTGAAAGGCTGAGTTTTTCGGTACTTAGACATCACAAGGATCATTTTAGACACAAACTTTAGTGACGTTGTTTCAGCCTGGCAGTTCCTGTTGAAGGGAAGCCAGTATTAGCTGTTTTTCAAAGGATGTGTAGAAATCAGCAGTGATCTAGAAATGCTGCAGTCTTACACAGTAGTGGGTAGGGAATCACATTTAAGTTCTAATTTTTATTCTTGTTGATACCTGTTACAGTAGGACATTATTGTAGCCAGAATGTGCACTGAAGTCAAAGACTTATTTAAGGGGAATGTAAGTTACAGGGAAAAATGGTGTAGAGATGTCCTTTGCATTTTGGAGAATTCATCATATATTCTCATAATTGCCTTAGATAAAGTTATCTTTAAGGGAAAACAAGTGAAAGACCCTAATTAAAACTATAGACATGCCCTTTTCCATTAACAAATGGTTCCATAAGCAATGGCTTTATGCTTATTACTTGAGTATTGTTGGCTTGTGACCAACAAGATGCAAATGTCAGAAATTTGCCTGTGGTTGAGGCAGTCATAATTCTTCTCTCCTGTGTAATCTAATATTAAGAAAAAAAAGTTCTTGAATGAGGAAACTTACATTGTCTTGCTACCTGACTAGTTAATCTCTCAGCATTTAGAAGGAGTTGTGTTTTTGTGATTTTACTCCTCTGAGAATTTGTGAAGTTAATTGAAGGCTTTAAAAGCATATTGGAAAAAGACAGTGAAAGACATCATAGATACAGGTATGCACTTGTATGGCCAAGAACATAGATAGTAATCACATAAACCTTGTTTCCATAATGCCAAAAATATTACTTGCTTGAAATGGAAAATTGGGCACTCTTAATTGCTTTCTTAATTGCTTTTGAAAAAAAAAATTCTTTGGCAATAGACACAGAAATAAATAAAAATCCAACTAGTAGTTAAATTGGAAGAATTGTATCTAAAATATGGAATGATAAGGTGAAAGTGTCTTAACAACATCCTTTTGTTACATTAATGTTTTTAAACTCTCAGAATGACAGTTTGTTTCTTGAGAAGGGGAGCAGAAGACATAACTATCTTGCATCAAAAAATATCTGTGAAAATGAGAAGTAATTCTCAGTTGAGTTGCTCTCACCATGATGTACCAGCAAAGCTTGGCTGCTCAATGGTAAGGTGTAAAGCTAACAGATATGATATTGAATTTTTTCTGGCAACCTGTCTAATAATTAATCATTCTGGATCAAAATAAGCCCATTACTACTGGTCTTATTTCTTTGTGTTTTATCACATTATGAAGTATCTTCAAAGTTTCAGATTACATTAACAGTGTTGAAAGAAGTTCTTCGATTGTTTTGTTTCTTTTGATTAATCCAGTCTTTTTGGTACAACAGATCAATGTTAAGTGCCAAATACAAAGTAAAATACTTTGACGGTTTGAACTCAGCCTATAATTTTTTCTAACATGCTCTTTGCTGTTACTTACCTATGCTTTTCCAAGTGGGCTAGATACTATCCATACTCAGAGTCAGCGCAGTGTCTTCTGTTTTCTCAGGAGTTTCTGGGAGGGAAGGGAGTAGCTATACCTTATCCAGAATTTCTGCCACATGTGATGTGCTATTTTACTGTTCTGGAGCAAGTGGGTTTCTTAGTTACTGTCCTAGGTTACAATGTAAAATTGTGCCCGAGGTATGTATTCTATCGCCATGAGCCCTTGGAGCCAAGGTGGGGCAGTGTTTTCCTTATCTTCTGTTAATGAGCCTAACAATGCCTTGCCACATGACTCATAGATAACTCCCTCTGGGAATTATCTCTGTTTAATGGGCCATCAAGGACCCACTGCATGACTCATAGAATGAGATCATCCCATTGTGAGATGCTCTGCCCAGGGGGAGGAGCCAAGCATTCCCACCTGGATATAATCCAGGGTTTGAGACAGCACAGGCAGCTTTTATCTACTGGACTCCCAGAGGAGACAAGAGCTACCAGACGTTTCTACAGGAATCACTGCTTCGAGAAGACCATCTCATCTGGACTGCCACTACCACCCTAACTAACAGGGTATCAGGTTGTATTCTGACTCTGCCAGTGGTAGTTTTTTTGTACTATTACTTCTATTTTATTTTACTTTATTTTCTTTTCATCTTATTAAATTGTGTTTCTGACTTGGAGTCCTTCACTGGTTTTGCTTTCAAACCAGCACAGTTATCTGCTTTATCATGGCATTGACTAAAAAGAAGCACCTAGACAGACACCTGTTACTTGTGTTTCTTATTTTAAAAGTGTTACTTAGTAAACGGAAGCTAGAAGCGTAATATTTATGTTGAGTTAGAAACATGATATTTGAGAGTATTTTAACATCACATTCTTTTACAATTTACCTCTTATTTTGAATGTCTAAATATTCTTTCCTTTTTTTTCCCCGGTGTCTTTTATTCTCACTTGTGTCTTTCCATTTGTCTTATTTATGCAAATAAAGGAGTGGGGATTAATTTTTCATTTCCAATTGTCTAGTGATTATTTGGGATTTTTTTGTACAGTGATCTTTAATATATTTTTTAAAATCTGGTGATATTTTATTTTTCCCGGAAAGCATATGTACTTTTGTATGAATGAGGAGGGATAGGGTTACTTTTTTACCTCTGGACCACAAGAGGTGGCTGGAAGCATTTTTATGTTCACCAACTTTTAGAACAAACACTACCTGAACACTTTAGTGCCTAATTACTCTGACAAAAATGAGGTGTTATTTCCTGTATTGGGTATTTTCCCCCTTGCACAGGGGGAATGAGTGCACAGATGCACACTTTTTCTCCTAAGGAATGTCATATGAGCTGTGAAGTATGACAGAAGGATAGGTTCTATGTTAAGAGTCTTCTCTGTGTGAAACCATAAGATGTGGTTAAAAATCAGTGAAAGCAAGAATACTTTCAAATACAATTGTTAGGAAACCCTTGGCCTCCTGACTAAGGCAGTGGGCTGTCTCACACATTACTAAAGGTGATGAAAAGCAGCACACAGCTGATAGTAGAAACAAGGATTACAGATTTTCATCCTAGGGCACAGTTAAAGAGCATGATCACTTGAAATGCACACCTATGACTTTGCCAAGACAACCCAACATCCATATCTGCTTTTAGTATAGAGGATAATATCCTTTTAAAAAGGTTGCAACAGACATGTTTTAGATGGCTTTAGCTTTTATGTCAGGTCCCATATGCTGCGCTGTGTCAATTCTCTCTTGTCTACTCAGTTTCCCTGAATACTTATTTTTAGTTCTATCTATAAATGTTCAGGCAGAATCATTTGGCTGTAGTTATGATGCCCCTCTGGTTTTGCTCTTCTGTTGATTTGGGCAGTTTCTTCCCTTATTCACATAAACCTCAAGTAATTATCTTTGCCTTAAACATGGAGTTTTCAGTGAAACACCTCAGATTTTGGGATATATGTAGTGTATATAGCACTATGAGGAGATGGGTAATGTTATGAGAAATGCACATACAAAATGAATGCATGTGCATTATCCATGATAAATAGAAGGCTATTTTACATTAGCCACCTCTTACAAAAATTTCTGTTCATACAGAGAGTGGAAACTTAATTCTGTATTTATATGAAACATCTTTTCTCCTTCCTCATTTTCCAGCTTCCTGCAATATTCAATAGATGAAATCACTCTATTCATAAACTGTATTTCTCTATAGTGTCTGGTACAATATACTTACTATACAATAGCTCTTTTGTTGGCTTTTGTAGGAGCTGCTTTCTGGGGCAGGAATCATGAGAGTTTGGGTCTTTCAACTGTGTTGGAACCTTTTTAATTGAATCTTTCCTCCTCTCATAGTTTGTTTTACTCCAGACACTCTGATGGTTTAGTATTCAGAAGTATGGACTATGAGGCTGATTTAATAGCCAGTTGCTGCAGGTCCTGTTCATCTTCATTTCTGGCTGCACATTCCTGCTGCCCTTGTTCCAGAACTGGTGATTGTGTCACATTACAGTTACCCAGTTTGGGAATATGAAATAGAAGAAAAAGAAGTGAAAGTTGTTCAGTAGGCTGAACTCAGTGGGTCACGACATAGTCTGATGAGGAATGTGGCATTGACTTGGGAGAGAAAATGTAGGTGGCCTGAGGGTGAAGGGAGGGTGGGAAGGACAACTGCTTTTTTCCAGTAACAAGCTACTAGGTGGCCATAAGAGATCTGCAAAGCTTGTGTGCTTGTTAGCTTCATATGGATCTTGTCTTTTAAAGGTGCAGTTCCCCATAGGTTGGGGGAATGTCATGGAGCCCAGTTGATTCTGTGAAGGACCAGAAGAGGGAATTGAATAATTAGGGAGGACGGCTGAACAAATTAAGAGGAAAAAGACCATATGAATACAATGAGCATGAGAATGAGAAAGGATGGGAAATGGGAGGGGATGGGATGAAAAAGATTAATGCTACATTGCCAGCATGTTCTTTTTCTTTTCTGTTTTATTTCTATAGTCTTAGTCCCTACTGTCAAATGGTTACCTGGAATCAGTACTTTCTTTTTTTAAAGAAAGGTTCTAGTGCTGGTAGTTGCTAAGAGTATAATCTAAGAGTGAGAAGGACGGGAAATACAAGAAAATATAACTTATTATGTAAAGATAATATAGTAAAGAGTATGTATATTTTGCAGTGACTGACTCACACCTCTAGTACTTGATCTTGGATGTATTACTTAGGCATGGATTTGCCAGAGAGTTAAAGGTGTCCTTAGCACTAGCTCCTGTGCCATGAACTCCTTCATTAAGAAGGAGCTACCTACCCTTCAATTTGACAGGCGTTGTGCCTCTGCTGACATTTGTATGAGTGGAGAGGTAAACGGATGATTGTGAACTATTCCTCTGGTCAGGTTTCTATACTAAAGATACAGGAATTCTGAATGATCATAAGTTCCATGTTTCTTTTGGTACACTAGTGCAGAAAAGCTGCTCTGTGTGGTTGATAACAGAATTCATCCTAGAAGCCTAAATAAATAAGCCTACTTTGGAAGCAGTCTCTTCCAAAGACATGAGAGATGGTTCATAGAACTGAAAAAGAAGGGTAGTTTCAGCTGTAGGTGACCTTTGAAGAGAACCTGTGGAAGCAATTATGCATAGGCCAGTTAGGAAGAGAAAAGTTTCATGATGCAGACTCTGTGATGGTTTTGTAGAGATGGAATTTGTAGAGGTGTGATTAAGGATATTACTTTATTTGGAGAAGAAGAAAAGAGAGATGGGATAATTTCCACCACTGGGATTTCTCAGACTGAAATGTGTGTGCATGTGCATGCTCCATGAGATGCATCCAGACACTCTGAATTATTGGGACAGGCTGGAGAATCCCATGTGTGCTGGACAGAGATCCCATGTAAATGCAGCAGGTGTTGTGTGTTCCTGTTCAGACACACTGTGTTAATTGCACGTGTCCATTGCAGTTGGGTATGACATGCTCAATACACCAATGCGACCTGGGTGTTCATCCTTCCTGAGGATTTTGAAGAGTCTGGCCCTTCTATGTAATGAGGAAAAAGCAGAGATGTCCAGGGAAATGCAAGCTGAGGAGAAGACCAAGGTTTGCTGATGCAGAAATTCCTCTGATAAGGAATATGAACCACTGCCCATAATTGTGCTGAGGACATACTTTCACATGATGTAGAAACCCCAGGTAAATTAAAAAATGTGTTTCAGAGCTCCTCCTAAATATGTCATGGTTCAGAATAATGCCATTAGGTAGTAATGCCTGTAGTCTAGTGTAAAATGTAAGACAGTGAAGCTATTTGGAGACAGAGAGGCTGGATGTAGACTTACCAATAAGGAACAATGCAGAGAGATAAACACAAAAAAAAGACTAAATTACTAGAGTAACTGATTTAATATTGATTTCTTATTGCCTAAAGGAGGAGTACCTGAAAGAAAAAGACAGCAGGGGAGAAAAAGAAACTAAAGAGAATTTACTTTATTCTATGTTTCCCTGTGATAACAGAAAAAAAGATTAGAAAAATGAAGTTGGCCAGAATAAAGATCCACTTACCATTTACATAAACACTGAAAAAAAAGTTAACTAGTAAGGAGAGGAAATAAAATATATAGTAGTTAGGATACTAAAATGATAGTCAGTTGTGGGGAGACAAATGGAGATAGTGCTAAAGGCAATCTTGCCTTTGATATATTGCAGCTGTGTTAATTATCCAAGAGTGAGAACAGCCTTGCCCTCCCAGCTATGGGTGCAATAAAGAGTGAGTTAGCTGGTAGAAAGTCAGTTAGAGTCTGCTGGCTATGCTGTGAGGAGGAAGGGACAGGAGGTCGTGCAAGGGACAGAAAGGGTAAGGTGGCCGTGATAGGGACAGGAAGGAGTGAGCCAGAACTAGAGAAGGAAAGAAAGGAAGGAGAGAAAGAGCCAGAGCTGTGTGGAACTGCCCTTGGGAGGCTACATAGAAAATATATGAAAGACTTCTAGATAACAAGGTGCTGATGCTTGAAGCCTTCTGATGCTTTAATGAAGCACTCTGAGTGTTGTGGCTGTGTTGACAACCACAATCAGTTATCTGGCTGCAGTTCCTACTTCTGTTGATGCTGTCCTGCTGCATTATTGTTTATTATTTCGTGCTTCTCCTTCCTTTGTCTAGTCTGTCTGTATAGAGCCTGCAAACCCCTCTGGTTCCTATAGTCTTCACATGGTTTAGGAGTTTTCACAGCAAGGCCCTGAGCTCATTATGGGCTTTCTGTTTTCTCTTCTTTCTTTGTGCTGCCTCAGTGCCTGGTAGTGCTATTAATCCCATTAATTGGTGCCACACAATCAAGATAAAATTGATTTCTCCCTCCTCTGCTGCTTAGAGTGGCAATTCAGAGCACTGATAAGTCCCAAGGCTGCAGCTCAGTCCATGTGAGCACGCTGTATTCCCACAGGGGAGCCCTGCTGCAGCTGGTGAGACCCTGATTTATAAGAGGAAGGCCTTCACTCATAACCAGGCAGATTTAGTATAATGTTAAATAAAGAGCAATCAAATCATCAGGAAGCTTTAATTGGGCAATCGCTGTCAGGGTCAGGAAGTTATTTTGCAATCTCGGAAACAAACAGAAACATACACCAGTGATTCACAGACATTGTTTTCTAAATAAAAATGCAGTAGAAAATCAGATTAATAATGCTTTGGCTGTTGTTAAAAATAGCTCTACGGCTCCAAAACCCTATCATCAGCTAAAATAACCCAGATTTCAACTTCTAGAAATAAAGTGATTTTTAGTTGCCTAAGCCATTGCAGTCGTGATGGTAGAAGTGTCTGATGAGAAATGATGGGCCTAACTCCAGTTCTAGGTGTAATTCAATTATCTGTCCTTTAGAATTACTGTTGTTATCCATAGAAAGTCTCCAATTGTTAGTTCAGCAGTACCTCTTTAAATATCCACCTAGGGCTCTAGCTTTCTTGTAAAATATAGACCTTTAGTCCTTGGTTTGAAAACCTGAGCCAGAGGACAGCTCCTGGATGTTGCAGGTCATGTCCCTGGTAGGCTAGTGAGGACATAGTGACTAAATCTATAGGGAACAGTTTATATGGAGGAGATGGTCAAAGTGCAAATGACACTTTCAAGAGACATACCAGTTCTGTGTATGTGCTAAAGTTACCTTGTTTGGGCTAGAAAGTTACTAAAGTAAGTTGATCCATATGATATAATCATTAGTACTAATTTTTTTAAGTCTTTAAAATATTTTTTCTGCTACTTTTTCTTTCAGGAAAAATATATTCATTGCTTGTATTTTTGGTACATACAGACTGATTTTTTTTTTTCTTATTTCATAATTACACTTTGCATTATATAAAAATGGCTTTAATATTGCCATTTAATATTGCCATTACACATACATCATATGTGTACCTTAGCTAATCTATAACTTACAGAGTGGGAAGTGTATCCAGCTTATGTAGGCTAGTATTTATTTAGCTGTCCTCATTATCTCAGACCTACTTTATCTGTGGGCAAAATACAAGTATCAGCCCTAAGCCTGTGCAACCAATGCAGTTGGCCTGAGAGGTCAAGTAGTGGCATCTGACATTCTCTCATTTCACAGCCTTTTTTTTGCAACTTGGTACTGACACAATTCTCCATTTTTAGCTGCTCTTCAGAGCTACTGTGAGTTCTTTCACATTACTTCCTTAGGTGAGGTTTTTTAAGGACTTGGACATGCAAGTTAGTTCTAATGAAACAAATAGTGGCATTGGACCTCTCTTCTGTTAAACATGTGCCTGGATGTAATCCATGATATATCTACTGTATGTGGACAACAAAGTTTGGTATTTTTCCTCATACAGTTCAACTATATGTTCACTTCTGCTCATCAGTTGTCTTGCTGAAGAATTCTTTTCTGGGCATGATTTTAGAACATCCTTCGTCTAAGGAGGAAATGTCTTGTCTGAAGGAAGTTTTCTAGTGACTCTTTCTGTGCAGAAGTTGGATGGGGATGTGTTCTTCCTCAAGGTGTTTCACAATAGGCAATACAATTGTGGAAAGCAGGGAAGTGGAGTGAAAGGCTTTTATCTCTTCTGATGGTGGTCAGATCTCTCTTTGATTAGTGATATCTCAATGCTCTTGTGTACTGGTTAAGGCACTTTTTTTTCCTTTTTTGTTTGTTTGTTTGTTTGTTTGCTTGCTTTTGTTGTGTGACTCTAGTAGCCAACTCTCCAAAAAAAAGAGCATCAAAGTAACAGTTCCACACAAGATGATGTGTCTAGGCACAGGGAGTTGATTTTTGGTTGTGGAAATAAGTTAATGCAGGACTGTCCTGATACACATGTTTTGATTGAATTTTTAACATTACATACTGCAGGATTAAAATAAAATATAGTATTTCTTAAATGAACAAAGCTAAATATTATTTAGGTATCTGTACTGTTCTGAATATGACTACTGAATTATGCCTGACATTTTATGTCTTTCCATGCCTTCTGGAGAATATGGCTGTGTCTTTTTTCAGGGTACATTTCAAGATGTTCAAACAGAATGTAAAATATTTTCCTTCCTGTATGTAGTTAAATCAATTGTCTACTGCAAATCTTTATTATCTTCATATTGTATTATCATCTTCTGGCTGGAGCGAGCAAAAGATACCGTATTGTGACAGAAATTGTGCAGACATATTGCAAAGAGACCTGCCTGAGGAGTTTTGAGTCTTATTCCAAGGCAGCACACAGCCAGTAAATGAGGTGAACAAGTAAACCTGTGGAGAGGATCTGGGACCATGCGTTTTCAGCAGGGTAATCTTGGTGCCAGCTTTGTAAGCATAGATTTTCCATCATAGGATCAGCCAGCTGGGCAGCGTGGTATTCATCTTCAGTAGGTGGTGTCATCTCCTGGGCTCAGACCACCTTGCCAGGTGTGTGTGTTTGGAAACCCTGACACTGAAGGAGAATGTGGTCCCCAGGAGAATCCCAGATGGCAGCCTGGCAGTGCTTCCCAAAATTGCCGCCATTTTTAGATGGGGACAGGCAGTGGGTGTGACTTCTCAGGGATGAGGCAGAGCAATGAACCTGGTAGTGCCAGTGGGAAGCAGTTTGGGAACCCCAGAAAGTGGCTGGAGACATGTAGAACATGGGTACCTCTGCATTCAGTGTTAACATTTCCTTTCCTGTGTGATTTTGCCGCTGTGTCTCTCCTACCTGATTCTTCACAATTCAAATTGCGTTCTAAACCTGTATACTTCAAGCCTGCTGCACTTTTTAGGTCAAAATGGACCACTTGTCTGTTTTTTTCCTTATGTATTTCTAATCTTAAATTTTTTTTTTTTTTTTTAGTCTGACTATGATTGGATCATCATTCTCAGAAGTTTCTTTGTCTTAAGCAGAAGAAATATTTGTTTTAATTTGACTTGAAATAAAGAGGTAATCCATGAAGGCAGAGAATGCTGGAAACCTGTCAGAACTTTGCAAAAAATGTTAAGAGAAGAAAAAATCATTGAAGCATTTTCTTTGTCACCTTGGTTGGTGATGAGGAAAATCATAGGGGTAATTTTGGCTTAACTGATGGATGATAAAAATCCATATGGAAGCTATCAGAGGTGGACTTTGCTTCCAACTGAACTGGAATTATTAAGGTATGTCCCTGGTTGGGGCTGAAGATAGATTAAGGTACAGTGATATCTTTAAAAATGAAATAGTTGCCAGTATCATGTGGTAACATTTAATAGATGATAGTACACAAAATGGAGAAAGAGCTCTAGAGTATAAAAACAAATTAGTCAATATTTCTTTTTTATTAGTTAACATGGGTATTTAGATATTTACTAGAATATTTTTAATTCATGCATTTATAATCAAGTTTTGTTATATCTGTGGACTGATGGCTTCTGCATGGCAAAAGATTCTTGTATTCTTGCATTTAAAGAGACCATTTTTTAAATTCCAATTTCATTGTGGGTTTTGCTTTTTTTTTTTTCAAATAGCAAAGTTCAAGTGTGTTAGTTAAGCAAAAGCTTCATCTATACTTAAGTGGACACAGATTGAAATAGCTTAATATAAAAGTGTTACTTGTAACAGTAAAAAGATTTTCCAGTTGCAGTTAGAGAAGCACTGAGTATAAGCAGTGTTGAACCAAACTGAACGTGACTAAGTCTGCTCAAAAGCATTTGAGAGCTTGCAGAGAGTCTGCAATGCTGGTTATCCTGACAAGATCCTGCTCATCTTGTGTTAGCTGTGACAGGACAATCAGTGTGACCTTTTCTGGGGGGGGGGGGGGGGGGATAGGATACAAGTAATTTTAAGTCAATCAAGCAACTGCTTACATGTGAAATAACCTCTTTGTCTTCTTGAAATGCTATATAAAAAGCACTTGTATTATTTAATTGCAGTATATAAATTCTACAAATATAAAAAAACCCTCTTTGTATTTTGCTGGGGTGAAAAGTAATTTCCAGATTTTTCCATGGCAATAAATTCCAACCTTTCCAGTTCAGAAATCTCTGTTGTATTGTTGCATATTAAACATTTAGTTCTATTTAAAAAGCTGATTACAACATTGGTATGAAGTCTTATGAGACCAAGTCAATCTCTCATGGTAAATAACAGGAAATTAAGATGTGTATCTGAATAAATATTAATCTATTCAAAGTGTATGAATAAAACTTGTAATTATACTGCATATTGCTCATAGTTGTTTAGTTGCTGTACTAAAGGAATATTTCCAAATGACAGGAGTCAAGTAATTTCTAACAATCAGGGAGTATGCATTAACTTCTTTGATGTTTGTTTAGTGAACATTACTGGAGCAAACTTAGGGTTAATTTATGTAGGCAACTAAAGTCAAGGTAATTGAGTCTGTGTTAGAACTTCCCCACCCAGGACTCTAGTATCTCATATTCTCTGTTTTGTGTCACTGTAAATGCTGGTTATTATTTGAAGTTCCATGTGAATAGTTTAAAAGTTCTTGGTCAAGATTAAAAAAAATATGAAAGCAATTTTTATAATAATTTTAATGCATAAAAGTGACACAGAATATTTAACAACTTTGGCTATTCACATTGGACAGTAGAATGTTTTAAAACCTCATCTCACATTTACCTTTCTATGTAATTTGAGTGAATCTAAAGGTGTAGTAATGTAAAATTACTGGGGGAGGGTTTGGGTGAACAAAGAAAAGCACCTGGGTAGTGTGGTGGTTGCTGCACACATTTT
Organism: Acrocephalus scirpaceus scirpaceus; assembly: GCA_910950805.1. Classification (NCBI taxonomy): domain Eukaryota; kingdom Metazoa; phylum Chordata; class Aves; order Passeriformes; family Sylviidae; genus Acrocephalus; species Acrocephalus scirpaceus. The sequence continues at coordinate 92,331,477 of OU383773.1, forward strand.
TAAAATGTGTATTATCAAAGTTTTCCATGAGATGCAATTGAAAGGATTTCCATCCATCTTTGAAACATTCATTTACCTTTTTTTTTCTTTTTGGTAGACTTCCAGAAAGAAAGAAGGAAGTGTTTGTAATTCTACAGTCACAGAGCAGTGATCTAATTCATTAAGGCATTTTAAGTGTGTCCATGGCTTTGTAATTATTTATTTCTTATGCATAAAAAATATCTAAGCCTAAGGGCTTTGCTGAGTCAAATCCTTAATATGCCAATTGTTTTTTTCATATATGGCCTTCTCCTAATCACCCCTCATAAACCCTTAATAACCCTTTCTATAGTGGTACTGTACTGGGTCTGACAGAGACTGAATTTTCTTCACAGCAAGCCCGGTGTATTTCAGATTTGTGACTGAAAAGTGTTGGTACACCATTCTTTAAGCTGTTGCTTAGCAGTGATTGCACAGGCTCAAGGCTTTCTCTGTTCTCTGCCCACCAGCAAGCAGGCCCAGGGTGGGGACAGGCTGGGAGGGGACACAACTAGAACAGCTGACCCAACCTGGGCAAAGAGATATTCCTTACCATATAATGTCATGCTCAATGATTAAACCTGGGGAGTAAATTTTCTGAAATAACTTGCTTCTGAACTGGCAAGGCAGTGGGAGGTGGTGAGTGATTGCCTTGGTATCACTTGTTCTTTGGTTTTTGTTGTTGTTGTTTTCTGTTTGTTTGGTTTCTTTTTTTTCCTTTCTCTTTCCTGTGGTTCTTAAACTGTCCTTATCTTGACCCATGAATTTTTCTTGGGTTTGCTCTTTCCATTTTTTTCCCCATCCCACTGAGGGTGGGCATGAATAAGTGGCTGGTGTGTGCTTAGCTGCTGTTTGGGTTCAGCCTACCAGAGGTAGCCACAAAAATATCTACTACTTTAGTTTCTAGCATTACCCTTCCTCAAAAAAAATTGTGTCAGACAGATTGAAGCTAAGTCAGTGAAGCTTAAACTGGAAATATGATGAGATTTTTTTTAACAGTTGCAGTACTGAGTAATTGCACATGGTGGAACAAGTGACTTCAACTTAGACCTTGAAATTGAAATAAGATTACTTCAGTTGATCAGAGAAAAATCAGATCCTGCCTATTGAGTTAGCTTTTAGGTAAGGCAGTGATGTGCAGTCAGTGTTGTTTTATGGCTGTAATTTAAGTCCAGGTTGTAATAGTCTTTCCTAGTCTTTATCTATGAGTATTTATTTTGATGTAAATCCTACAGACCTTTCAGAAAACCGGCAGTTTTCATTTTCTTTGGCTGAACTTTGAAGTGCATGCCTTGTGGGCAGAATTTCAGTGGTTGATACAGTGGACAGAAATTTAGGAAGAATTCTGAATTACCCTTCAGGGAAACCTTACAGTGTTTCTGCGATAACATGAGCTATCCTCATTTGATAAATCCTTGCTGAGTTCAGATAATGATATGGTAGGCATAATTCCATAAGTGTGAGATTGTCATGCAGTGATACAGGATTGCAGAAAGAAGTATAAGCTATCATGGGAAATCTCTGTGATTTGAAAACTAAACTATGGGAGAAAATGTGATAACTGTTGACATGATTGGCATCTCTGAAAGCACATCTTAAACCTTTTCTTCTTCTTCTGAGAATTATTTAATGTTTTAGAGTATCCTAGTTGCAGTGACTTCTCTTCTTCATTCTTGGAATGCTTGAATGGGGGAAAGGAAACATTTCAATAATGCCACAGATTGAAGGTGTTTGAAGCTATTTTGTGAACTCAGGAGTGGTAAAATAGATTTGGGAAAATGATATTTGAAAGACTAAGATTAGAAGAGGAAAAAACCTCAAAGAATAAATAAGTGAAAAGATGCAGCAAAAGGTTCAGATATTCCATGTTACAGTGTGTGTGGTGGAGTTTGATGAAGTGTCATGAACTTACTCAACGAAACTTTGAAATTATCCAGGCCCCATCCATTCCTAAGGAAGATCAATGATACATATTTTATCACGTATTATATGCCTGAGTTGGAATTATTTCAGACAGAGCTAGTTCATTTGAGTCAGGAAACTGATATAATCTGCAAGGGATTTATAGTGGAACAAGTCTACTGTTTCCATTCTGCTCTCCAGAGTCTCCCTAAAAAAGTGATTAGTAACATAGCCCCCAAAATTGGTCTTTTCTTATTGAATTGGTACAGATATTAAGTAGATGAACACTTAAGAAAGACAACTATTCAATGATGTTTGTTTTCAGACTTCTTCCTGTAATTCTCGTTCTATGAAATGTTACCTGTGCCACTAGTCCCATACCTTAGATTTCCCCAGCAATGCTGCCTTTTAGGGGAATTTTGTTTGCACTGAAGCATCAGAGCCACCATATCAGCTTTGTACTTTCATTTTACTTCTATGTCCAAACTAATTTCTCTGTGGGTTGTGTTCCCATGCTGTGTACTACAGCCTTGTGATATTAAATTATCTGCACAGCTGTCTGAAATAGCATCAGTGAGGTTTTGAAAAAAGAAGGTGTTGGTTGAAAATTTTTAGTCAGTTCCAGGTAAAAGTCTGAATATTTTCATGAGCAAGCTGAATAGGAGACTACTATTTATTCTCAACTGTTATTCTACCATGGTTAGCTTGAAGCAAATACATAGTTCAGGCATGTGAATTTTATGTGGAAATTGGTGTAGGATTGAATAATTTAGTTTATAGGGAGATGTGATGATCTTTCCATGAATGTAAAATATGTTGAAGTCCATTTCATTCATAGTTTTTACTGTGATTTTACTACTTTTAATTAAAGATGGTTCAAGAGTATTTAAAACCTGGCTATTTTCCAAAACAAGGATGCTGGTATTTTTAATTTATTTCCATAGAAAATAATCTTTTTTGGTAGAAGCAGTCATTTAAGCAGTCATTCCTGCTCTCATTTAAGAATTGCAGACTCTTAATTTAGGCAGTAAGAATAATGTTAAAATACACTTTAAAAATTATTTATTTTTGTTGCCTTGCTTTGTTACTGCAGTAATCAGAATGGAATTCTAAGAAAAAAGTGTCAGTCATTCAAAAGTTTCTTGAACCTACTGTCAAGTTTTCCCTCAATTTTATATCTTCTTTGTTCACTTACAGCCTGTATGAAGAGGTTAGAAAGTCTAAATTTAGGTGTCTGTCTAAGTGTCCAAGCTTCACTGTAGTCAATGGAGCCAGGAGAGTAATTCTTCTAATCCTAAGTGGACATACTCTGACTGGTCAGCTGGGAGACATCTAGCCTCTCAGGACTTTTTTTATTGACAAAGTCACTACTGACATCTCTGTGAAGGCTTTCTGTACTTAATTGTATTTAAACTTCTAGTTCAATCTATGAAAAAAAGCATAATGTGGCCAGAATCTGTGCATGCTGTGCCATAGTCTATAAGAGTCTGTACAGTTAAAACGTGATTGTTGGGTAGTTACTGTTACCAATTATAGGGCAAGATAGAATGCCTCTTAATTAACTTAATAACCTGATAGGTACATTTAGACAGGGCTAATTAGGACTTTCTTGTAATTAGGCCTATGATTAATAGACTGTGAAGACTGTGTCATTTGTATTAAATGCATGGACAGTTACAAGGAAATTAAAATTTGAGCTTTCATTAAATAACTAATAGAGGACCTCAGGATAGCACAATAGTGAAAGATATAAAGAATTCTTCATAAATTATTATTTATACATTCTATATATTCTTTACAAATAATTAATATATTAAACCACTGCTTTAGACCCAGTGGTTTTTTCAAGATCTTTTGCAGCCTTTTTACATGCGCGTGAATCTCTCTTGGAAATATCCACAAATGAACTTTTACAAGTTATTTTTTTAAAATAGTTTAAGTAACATAGTTCAATAAAACTAGTGAATGTAGGAGCATATGAAGATACCTTTAGGAGGTATGAAGAAAGAAGAACTGGTGTGCACAGTGCAAGGTAGAGTCCTTGAAGCAGTTACCTGAAAGAGCTTATTTCACCTTGCTGTTCTTTCTCATCCTACCTTCAGACAAGGCAGAGCCTAATTTGGGGCAATGTAATTGGGAAGCAGCAGAAACTGATGTATTCATCTGATTGCTCCAGTCTGTAGTAACCATGGAAGTTTCCTTTGGCCGCTTTTCTGTGCTCCAGTGTGTCTCAAGGACACACAGGGAATTCATAATTACTGACTTCTGAACGGCTTCTTTGCTTGTTACACAGCTGAGAGGAAGAGACTGTGTGGAGTCCACTGATAGAAGAGACAAGAGGACATAGAGTAAAAGGAAGACATCGCAGTGGAAAGAAGATAGGAGAGAGGTTATGGATAGTGAGCAGTTCATTTGGCAGCATGGAGACCCAATCTGCCATGGCTTTTTATTTGTTGTTATAAGGCAAGTTGTGCACAGACTTGCTTTATTTGAATGGTAGAAAACTTAGACATTTGAGCTTCAAATGTGAAAAGTATAATTAATATTTTTAAGAGACTTATCCTTAGTGTCTTGCATTTGTTTTTATGAAGAGTTGAAACTTACCTGATGATTTGTTCGTGAAAAAATAAATCTCAGTTTCAATGATCTTGTTCCATTTTTGTTCTGCTGTTAATGCAGAGGCGTCTTCAGTGAGACTAGTTGGTCTTTTCCCTTTTCTTCTTCTTGTGAAACCTTGCCTACTTAGCACATTGTGAGTCAGATCAGACTGCTGCTAACCAAAAAGGAATTTTATTTTTGTACCTTGAACACTTCAGTTTTTCTTATTTAATACATTCACTTTTGTCATCTTTAAAAAAAGATATTTCAAACGTGTGAAAGTATATTTAGAGTGCCATGTAGTATGTTATTCCTCTTGTCTATTAAGATGTCACCAGAGCCACAGATGAGATCATCACATAAGCTTTCCATCATTTAATCAGAAGTTTAAGTTGATTTTGCTAGAGAATGGTGCTAGAATGAGAATACTCTTTAGTTGACAGTCCTAAGCTGTAATATCTTTTCACCTCCAGAGAAGTATATGTTTTTACTTAAAAAATTAGGTGAGCACTCACTATGTACAGTTAATGTTGGGGTGAAGATTTGTGCTTTTTTTTTTTTTTGTTGGGTGGCTTGGGTTTGGCTTTATTTTTGTTTTTCTTGCCCCAGCAACCCTTCCACCTCATGGCATAGCCAAGCAACTGAACACAGGCAGCTGGCATATTTCCATGTAATTGCCAATTTGCTGGGGATGACAAAAGTCTCAAAGGAAATGTGAGCTTGAAGAGCACAGGTTGAGAGCTGAGCAGATGGAGTTGAGTCCCTTGATGAACTGGGTGGCGAAACTGGTAGAAGGGCAAAAGCAGTGAGGGTCATGGAGCTGTGATCCTATTTTGGGGATGTCTGACAGTGTGTGCAGAAGGATATGGAAGACAGATAACACCTTCAGCATGTGAATGTTAATTTACACAGAGTATATGTCTGAAGCTATTGTTGTTGGGAGTGGAGATGTTCTTTGCACCTTCTCCAGAGTTCCAGAACTCCATGGAAAGTGGTAAATTGGAGGCTACTTCGAAACCTTGCCTGAAGCAGCTTGAGAAGTAGATTCCTAGGAGTTTGTTTTCTCCCCTTTTGCAGTGGAATACTTGTAGTAAAGAGCTTTGTCTTCCTAAATGGCAGATTTTGTAACCTGAGTTGCCTTTGTGTTCATTTTAAGTTGCATTTACTTTTAGTGACATTTCCGAGAGTGCTTGAGGCAAATTAATTTGAGGCTTATTACACAAGTAGGGTTTTTTCTGAACTTCACACTCTTCAGTTTATGAGGATTTCAGCAATGTTACATATATTTTTTCTTCTTTTTTTCTTTAATTTAGATGTACAGGATTGGTACAACACATTGATTTTTCCAGATAAAAGTAGCCTCTATCTACAGGTCTTTAAAATTTTCAAACTGTTATCTCAGAATAGGACTGATTATTCTCTGAGACAGTACTGATCTCTACATCACTCAGGTCTTATTATCAATATAACAGTAGGAACAAAAAGTGGTCCTTTTAATAGGATCTAATTTCATATCACCTTGATCTTTAGGTTTTTTGCTACATCTCAGAAGAGGTAAGGAATCCTGTAATCAGTCTTATTTTATTAGATGCGTTTCTGTTACTTAAAGACCATTTCTTCCTCTACAAACAAGTCAGTTATGGCAACAATCAAGTAGCATTTGTCTTACATTGATATGTAGGCATTCTAAAATTTCTCATTTTTCTGTATTACCTTTTTCAATTCTATATTAATATTGCATTGTGTTACTAATCTAAGGCAAAAATAAAATTTCAAACCATGATTCTGAGAAATTATTTAAATTACAAGTCAGCTGTAACAGATTGGCACTTTTCCTTTGGTAACAGAGTCCTCTTCAGTGGAATTACTACTGCTATTGTGGTCCATTACAAGCACTAGATTACATCTTTCCATTGTCACTTATTCTGCATTTTGGCAGGGAAAAGAATAAAGATTTGCTGTTAGTGTTGCCAAGCAACTAAAATATAAATTAGTCCAATTTCTGAATTTTTCTTGTATGATGTGTATCGGAGGGTTTCTCCTACCTTGGTAAGAGGCAGTCTAGATGAAGTTACACTCCATAGCTTCAACAATTCTAAGATTAGTAAGTAGCTTACTTTCTCCCTGTGGAGTTCCAGTTCAAAACCAAAGACACCTAGGGTTTTTCATTTCACTGTGGTTAAGTATCAAAACTGACATCACAGAAGATTGTGTCTTCACAAGACATGAGATTGGGCATATTTTCTCCTTTTTTTGGACAAAGAGAACTTGCTGTGCCTTAGTAATCTTGTGTGCAGTTACTCATGTTTGCTGCTATTTGGTATACTTTCTCTGAAGTATCTTTTCCCAACACACTTAACTGATGGTAATGCTAACTACTGACATTTGAGTTGTTTTTCTTTTTAAATGAAAGTGTGTGGAAAAGATGAAGTGGGGATAGACTTAAGTTTGTGTAAGTTGTGTTGAGGTTTATGCTTGGGGATAGGTGAAGAGAGAATATATGCTCTGAATAACTTAGCTTAGCTGTTTTTTGGGGTTTTGCTTGTTTATTTTTATTTTGTTCTCATTTTGTTGTACATTCCTCTAATTTTTTACTTCTGTGGAGCTTTTTCATTTTGCAGTGGCAGCCACAGATCTCCTGTAGAGCTACATGGGTTTCAGGATCACCTCACCTGCCCTGAGTCAATAATTTCCTCTCAGAGCACACGTGCAGAGCAGAGCCACAGCTTCTTTCTGGATTCCTAATGTGTTTTATGCCTAGGAAGGCAGAAAGAAGGCCAGCAGCAGTAATGGAGAGTGTTTCTATTTGTGCAGCCCTGTACAGCTAAGGTGCAGAACAGCAGTTGGATAGTACCAATACATGACATAGCAGATGCTTTCCTGTTGACATTGGCTTTGTATCCATGTCTGCAACAGTGCAATAAAATATTTATTTCTATACTATAGTATTTTTGAGGACTTGCTTTAAAAACCATCTACCTGTTTGATCAGACCTTGGAGTTCTCAGGTATGAATGCATATTTGAACCAGACAATTGTTCTGTGTCTGGATGAGATGAAAAATTCACAGACTTTCCTGACACTCCAGTTTCTACTGAGAAGAAACTTGGACATACTGGTTAGAAAAGAGCTTCTTGCAGCTCTGAAGAGGTGCTGGTTCTGAGTGGTTAAATGGACAGTATTACTGTTTGGGGTAAATTTGAACAGGTAGCAGGGATTGGCTTTTTTTACCTATGTCCCAGTGGATAAGACACTGTATAGACTGAGAACACTTCAGATATGAGCACTTTGTAGGACAAAGGGTAGCAATAGTTTGAGGAGGTGGATGTTCCAGCTGTTTTCTTCAAATTCAAAAACAAACCTTTCCTTTATAAATGCACATTTTCCTTTAATAAATACAGGATTAATTTAGGTTCAATATCTCACTAATTTTTTGTTTTGGTTTAATTTTCTAAAGGAGTTGATGACCAAGCTGATAACGGAGACACCTGACCAGCCAATCCCATTTCTAATTGATCATCTTCAGTCCAAGCAGGGAAACCGTGGTCAGCTTCAGAGAACATTGTCTGGCTCTGCTGCCCTCTGGGCAGAGAGTGAAATATCAGGTATGTTCTGTGTGCTGGAAAGGGCTGGTCTCCAGTATAATCTTCCCAAATTTATGTCCATGATTTCCTGGATGCACATGTACCTACTGAACAGGTACTGCTCTATGGTTTTGAGCATGCAGAATAAATCCTGTTTGTCCAGCAGATACTGAATTTAATATACATTGCTGTCTGTCAGCTCAGCCTATGTATATATAATGTGAGTATGGATCAGTTACAGAACGGAAATAGTCCCAGTCTCAGTGAGAGAGGTTCCCTTGCTGTCCTCTTTCTTTGTTTTTTCCTTTTCCATCCCATGGTGTATTTGTGCCTGCAATTAACTCTATAGAGGTATTTTTTTAATAATACATATTTTTATATACTTACCTTCCTAAGCTCAATGAGGAGATGCTATGCTACTTTATAAACTCCAGTGTGAATTATTTATGATTGTAAATCTTCAGAAGCATTAAAATAATATTCTGAAATAGTATCTGCTCTGATTGTAAAGCAGAAGTCTTGCTTTTCATATTCTGGTACAAGCTACTATTACAATATTAGTTTTGTGTTTAAAAATTGACTAATGATCTGTTTCAGACTATAGAGCTTAAATAATTGCTGGTAGCCAAAGTGTTAATTTACTGACAAATCCACTGTTTATATCAAATACATGGTTTTTAATGTAGGCAGTAAAACATGTACATAACATGGACATTAAGGACTTAAACCTTTAAACAAAAAATAGGTGTTTTGAATGAAAAACATATTAATTTCTAAGTTTTGATATTTAAAAAGTGGAACAAATATAATAAATATAAAAGAAATTAGAAATAGGAGAAAAAAAAGACCTGTCTTTAATTTGCGTTGATATACCTTGGAGTTTTTTTGATGAATTATTTGTTAAGTCTTTGAAAAATGACCCTACAAATGTTATGGTTATCTAATTTGATTCTTTTAACAGAAAATAAAGGAACCAGAAGAGATTTTAGAAATTATGATAAGCCTTGGCAGGTAAATGCAAAAAAGCCTAAAAAGTCAAAGAGCGACCTTGCTGTCTCCAACATTTCTCCACCATCACCGGAGTCCAAGTCATGTAAGAAAGCTTCACTACATTAACAATTTGCAAATAATAATTAATAAAGTGCAAACTTTCCAAACTATAGTATGTTTTTTGTTTGAATAAGGTTTAAAATGGAAAGCAAACTGTGAGCAGATGAAATGCCTATATATATATATATGTGTTAGAAGAATTTGATTCTTGCCTTAATCTCACTTGAATTATGAATATTTTATAATGCCCTATGTTGTCATCTGTAGATAGATGAGAACATAAAGAATTCTGGATAGATTGATTAAAAAACAGACTAATATCTAGGTGTCGTGCACTATTTTGTGTTCGGATACTGATTATGGTTTGATGTTTTACTTGGCATTGCCATTTTGCACATGTAAAATCTATTCTGTTGATATTGGCCAAATAGATTTTTTTCTGTGTCAACACTATGAATTATGAACAGATACTGTTCAAGGTATGGGAGCAGTGTCAACAGAACAGGTGTACTGTTCTGAGACTTGCTGAAAAAATCTAAATGTACACTGAAAGAAAAGCAGAGTAGAAATAGAGAGGCTGAAGAGAATATTGTCAACTACCTGTAAAAAATTAGTGAAAATGACAACAAGAAGCCTTAATGAAATATGTTTCTTGTGTACTGGCTATTGAAGAAATCTAATTTTTAAGCTCGATTTTTAATGTTGGGGTTTTTTCAAAAATATATCTACAATATGCATACATATGTAAATATACTTACACACCCAGGGAAATGTTTGTACAAGATTTTTCTCCAAAATAAATTGAAAAATGATACTTTCTTCTGCTGACTCTTGTAGATTTTTGATATTTTTATAGTAGCCTAATCTTTATAACTCTGAGTGTGACTAGGTGTACCAGATGACAACAGAAGATAGTATGCTGCATTAGAAAATCTGCTTTCCTCTAAAAGCAAGATGAGAAAGTCTAGACTTCAAAGGAGTCAAAGGACCTCAAAGTGACCTCACTAAGTCAAAATATTACACAGGAATGGGCAAAGTAAATAATAGTAAATTTATGCAATAGAAATACTGTGCTTTTGACTGATTAATAGTCTTTTATGGTTGTGAAACATTCTTTACTAGAGAATAAATAACTGCAGCAAGTAAAAATAGATGTCGCAGGTAGCTGTGTCCCGTTGTACAAGATTTTGTCAGGATTATTTTTTTCTAGAAATGTAAATTGTCTCTGTTTCTTCTTCATGAAGCACATTCCCTGCTTCAAAAACACTCAAATTTGATCCTCCGTTCCACTGAACGGAGTGGAATCAATGGGCACATGAATTTTTAAGTCTGTTCAAAAGAAGCACGTGGATTTTAATTTATTTTCAAGAATAAATAGAGACATTCAAATCTCATGGTCATTCAATCTGTGTCTAATCAAACAGATTTGCTGGATAACAGCAATTTATGGAGATCCACTGTTAGCAACAGTGTATTGTGAACTCTTCCTGTCATTGTACTGTGTTCCTTCCTTCTGCCCTGTGCTTGTTTTTCAGACTCTGTGGTATGCATCAAATAACTTCAATGCCATCTCCTAAAGAACTCAAGTTCTTTGTCTTTATCCCAGATAGGGAGGTGGTATCACATCATTCCCCTCAAATGTGTACCTACTACAAGTTTTGTGCTTGTTGTTCCTTAGGTTGTCCCATTAGGGGAACAAAGAGGAGGCTGGGCATTCTAAACTTTCAGGTCTCATGTCAAACAAAGAAATATTTCATACATCCATAAGACGACTGGGGTCAAGGATCTGTCCTTGTGGACTGAAGGACACTTAATAGTACTCTTCAGTTAGTAAGTCTTACTCTCAAGCTAGCCAAGTCTAGAAACAGCATGTGGGAGTGCAGCTTTGCCTACAAAGGAGGTAGAATTAGGGTATTCTTAGTGCAACTGGGCATTCACAAATACATGGCACTACATGGGATTGATTTTAAGCATGCTGAAAGAGGAGACTAATATCATTGCAAGGCCATTCTGTCGTCATTGAAAGGTCATAGTGATTGTGGGATGTTCCTGATGATTAGAAAAATGCAAATATCTCATTGATTTTGAGGAAGGACAGTCTGATCAGCCTAACTTCACCCTCTGCAAGGATTATTGAGCAAACTTTCTTGGAAGGTGTTCCTAGTCACAAGGATGAAAATGTGATTTGAAACATCAAGCATGGATTTATGAGACAATATATGTCTGATCAGATCAACACAGTTGCCCTCCTAGATAAAATAATTGACCCTGTAATCAAAGAAACAGTGATGGATGTTTCATACCGTGACTTCAGCAAAACATTTGTCAGCTTCCTGAAGTATCCTTATAGCTCAATTGATAAGATATGGACTCAATAAGTGGACAAGATGATGTATGGAAAGTTGACTCAACTGGTGGATTCAAGGGATTGTGACTAGCTAGCAGCGCAAAGTCCAGTTGGAAAGTCTGTCTTTAATGGCATGCTCAAGGGACTGGTTCTGAGATTGATGCCATTTAAAAGAATTTCCTAATGCCTTGGATGATGAGAGAGAATTTCTCTTAGGTTTGTAGGTGAGACCAAATTGTGGGAAGTGGTTGGTAATCTGGGTAGTAGGACTGCTATTTGGAGGGTTAGGACCAAGGAATGGGCTGAGAGGAAACTCTTGAAGTTCAACAGAGGCAAATTCAAAATCCTACATCTTAGATGGAAGAACCCTGAGCAATAGTGTAAACTAGGATATGTGTGTCTGGAAATAGTTTTGCAAAAAAAGATGTGGGATGCTGATTGACAAGGACTTGGAATACGAACCAGCTGTGGCTGTGTGCTCGTGCAGTGCTGAAGGTGACCGGCATACCAGGCTGCAGTAGCAAGAGTAGAGCCAGCAGAGTTTGTTTTTGAGGTGGCATCTGGAGTACATTGTGAGAGACAGTGGTGTACTGGAGCAAGTCCTGTGGAGGTCCACCAAGATGATGACAGGGTTGGAGCATGTGATGGACAAGAAAAAGCTGAAAAAAATTGATTTGGTCATACTGAAGAAATGAAAGCTCAGGGGAGATTTCATTGTTACCATCAACTAGTAAGATGGAGGATGGATGAGAAGGCATAGTCAGATTTATCTTCTTAAGAGTATTTAGTGAAAGGATTAGAGGAAACAAAAATTATACTGCAAGGGTAGTCAAACACTGGGACAGGTTGTCCAGAGAGGCTGTGGAATCACCATCATGGGGTATACTTAAAACTGAACTGAGTAGTCTGAGCAACCTGCCTTCAATGGACCAGTTTAGGGCACCAGGGTGGGCTAGAAGATTGCCAGAGGTCCTTTCCAGCCTAATTATCCTCTGCTTCCATGCTTTGTTGTTTATGCACTTCCATTTTTTTCCCATAACATAGATTTATTTAAACCTTAGTTAATCCTATTGTTTTCATTACTTACACCTGCAATTAGTTGTGTCTGCAACTTTTTGAAAATACTTTGTTTTGAACTACATTTTGGTTTACTTGCTGTCACAGAGGTTGGTTTCAGACACGTGCCTTTTTGCCATATCTTGCTTCTCTTATTTTCTGCCAAATAGATTAATATTTTTATGGTTATCTATCTATCTATCTATCTATAATCTGTATATATAGATTGATATTCTAAATGTTCATTTGACATTTCTTCCTTTCTGATTTATGCCAAAATCAGCAGGTACCATGTACCCCTTCAACTACACAGATCAGCAAGCATGTTCAGAAGGATTTATGTCCAAATGTGCACACCATATTCCATTTGTTTTGTGTCTTCAGCTTCTACCTCTTGTACTTGTTTTTTCCCAAAGCATCTCCAAAGAGGTAGTAAGGACTCATCTGAGAAATAGAAAGTTCTGGACCTGCTGGGACCTAAAGATTTACTCTCAGATTTGTGTTTAAAAGAAAAGAACAAATCCCCATACCTAAGAATCTAAAAAGCTGCCCCCCAAACTGCCAAAACAAACCCAAAATTTATTAGTTTGTCAGCTCTATTGTGTTCTGTTTCAGAGTTTTTGTCGTGTCACCATCTGGTTCAAATAATCCCAAACTTGTACATTTATTCAGAACTGTCATTTCATAGGAATCTTTATGAATATGAGGGTATTTGATTTATTTAATTAGAAAATATTTTTTTCCTTCAACAGAGTGATATTGACTGCAGTGTGCATGTAATTCCTGCACAGATGTCTTTTCCTTGTGCGTTCAACTTTTTTACTGGAAGGATACCTCCACTCCCTCCTGCCTGTTAGGATCTCAGGTGCACCTGAAACACACAAACAAGTGTTAATATCTAAGCCATCTGACCACTTGTCTGGTGTATGCAAAACCAGAGTTAAGCAGAAGCTGCTGCTGTTGTCTGGCAAGGAGGAAGCTTGGAGCTAGGGGTGTTTGTGTGCATATAAATGAAATGTTTAAATGTTCACATTCTCTATCTCAAGAAAAACAAATTTAGAAGTTTCAAACTAGTTTGTAAAACAGACTTTTTGTTTCCCAGCTAGCTACTTTTAGGCAAAGTAGGTTGCTCTCTTCACCACCTTCATATTAAATCAGATCACAGATCATCCTTTCATGCTGCTTCAGTTTGGCATTCTCACCACATCCCATATGCTCTTGGTCAGTCTATGACTGTAGGCCATCATTCTTTTAGCCTTTTAATACCCAGATACTATGTAAACCAGTTTGGATTTATTACAAGAACTCCAATCTGAAAGCTATTATAAGATGTAAATGCATGAGTAATTTTATGTTCAGTTATATTATACATATTTTTGTTGTTTGAGATGTTAGATGGTCATACAATGCATTAATGAAATGTTGGATTTAATTAGCAAATGGTATGATTCTGTCTGCAGATCATGCATTGAAAAGGCTTGTATGGGTAGATAAAACCAGTACTGATCTTGTACCATCATCCAGTAGAAAATAAGGGTGTGCTGATCTGTGGCAGAACTCATAACACGTTTGTGAGTGAATCTAATGTGCATTTATGGCCAGGGCACACCACCAGAAAATCAGAAATACTGGCAAGTGTGTCTGTCCAGTCTCCTAAGATGAGATGGTGAAGTCTCAGCAACATAAAGGGAAATTCTACATCCTTCGGTTAAAATGCTAGAATGCAGATGTAATAAATCTTCTGCATTGTAGGCAAATAATTTCAAGAGGAATATATAAATCTCTCAAGGAACAAAGATGAGGTTGAGGTGGGTAATGTGATGAGAGATTTGAAATTACTGATACGATTTTGTGGAATGAGTGAGCATAATAAAGATGAAGATCAGAGCATAATGAAAGGATTTTGCTAAGCATGCAGTGACACATGCACATAAACGATTAATGACAGACTTCGTGCATACAGAGGAGGATCATGTGTTTAAAAAGATTCCTAAGAAGGGTCAGATGGTGTTTGTACAGGTCTGAATGCTTCCAACAAAGCTATTCATTTGAAAATTACCAGTGCTTGTTGATCCTACAGCTGAGAAGATAAAAGTTTATATTTTGAAAAAATCTGTAAGCAAGAGGAAAATGAACTTGAAAGAACAAACACGTGCCATATGATGCTAGTAAATAGATGTTGTTTTAGTATCCATTCATTATTTGAAACACTAGCTAAGTAGGAAGAACTGTGTCTTCTCTAGAAGTAATAAAAAATTTCAGTCACTTCTAATTCTAACTTCCCCCTCTGTTTTGATTCTTCAGAAAGAGACAAATCATTGTTGAAACAAATTGTATTGAAACATACAAATAATTCATGACAGTGTAACTATTTTGGTATCTTTTCACTGAAGTACAAAATGGTTCAGTAAAACACAGCTGATTGTACACCAGCATGCAAATCAAATTTCCGCCATGGTTTTGAATGATTTCCCACTATCCATCTAGTGAGCTGTAGTCCAAGCTTCCTATGTTTGTGAGACATTTCTCTGAAATTAGCAACCAGGTCACTTGGGCAAGCATCCCTACTTTTCAAGAAAAAAAATCTTGATAGTTTCTTTTTACTGTTGGGAGTTGGTCCATATACTTGGTGGTTGCTGATCCTGGAAGTTCCACAGCTGTCAAGTGGAACTTATATTTGTTTCATCCAGCTTCTGTCCCATGACAAATATAGCTTCAAAAGTGTATGGTTTCTCAATAATCCTTTTTTATTTTTAAAAATGTGTTTTGTTTCAAACTGACAAGGTATCAAATTCTAGCTTGTGGAAGTTTTCTGCTACCTGGAAGCTCCAAGGTTTGGTCATCTTTTTATATGGCTTTACTGTATTAAATTGTTGCCTGTTTGCATTCTGGTGATACTGTGAGTTTTTTTGGTGTGGTAAGTTCATCATAAACATAGAAAGAAATCTCTGTCATACTGCTAGTGAGTGATGCTGTAGAATATGGTGTTGGCACACAGAAGGGTGATGGTAAGATGACTGCAAAAGGCCTCAAAAGGAGCATGTGATCTCAATGTAAAACAAAGGTGGGTGAAAACAGAGAGAGAACTCTATAATTTATAGAATTCCTTTTCTAGTTTATTAAAAATTTATATGTACAGTTAGTAATAGTTTTGAAAAAATACTAGGTGGAACTTTTTTTTTCTGTAAATAAGAAAGAAAGGATGAGAAATGCTGAAGTTGTGCTATTTAATTTGTATATGCTACGGTCTGTGAATGGAGTAGATTTTTGATACACAAGAATTTATGTAACTTTTAATTGACTTAGCAGCTTCTAAACCAGGGAATTATAAAATAGTGTTTGAAATTTATAAGTATCAACAAAAATTACAAGCTGCTCCTCTGAGTAGAGACTACTCATACTCTAATACCTTAAAGCCTGTATGTATTTACTGGGCACCACTATAGCTTGTTATTTCCATTGACCTCGGGAGGAAATACATTACTTGCCTTTTTTGAACACAGAGCAGAACAAGACTCTGACTCTCCAACTTGCTCCTTTCTTCCCTTCTCCTTAGTGAGGATTCTTGTGTCCCTTTCCTTCTATTCTTATCTCTGTAGGTCTTTTTTTAATGTCTCTTTTGTCTTCTGTCTTTGAAAATGTTGTAATTGCAGTCTAATATAATAACTTGCCTAACAGCCAGGTTCCTGAGTGGGTGTTACAGATCAGGATATACACTGGATTGTCAGACTCTCTATAGATGTCTGTTTTGAAGATGAGTTGGTTTATGTCTACAAGAGGTAGAATCATATTATTTGTGAAAGAAGAACTTCAACATAACATTTCTTTACCTGGAAAAGGTGACTATTGACTTAACTCCACAAGGGAAAGTTGAAGTTGATCCGAAGTGGAGCAGATTGTATATTCACACAGAGGGAAGTCAGCATTAAGGCAAATTTCAATACCAAATTATTTAACACATTCTGTAATAGCTAGCTTGATGTCTGAGCATGATTTCCCCATACCATCATAAAAGCACTCTGAAGTTTCAAATTATCATGAAACCACCTTTTTAGCACAATCTGTAGGAGTCTGTAAGTTGCCTTCTTAGCATGTAGTGAAAATGATGTTTATAAGCTTAGATTAGTTGACAGCTGTCAAAATAGTAAACAAAAATTTTGAAGCTGTCCAGGAGCTTTTCTTTGAAGTGAGTGGTCTGCAACTGGTAAATGATGGTTGGTAAAAATGCAACTGGTCCTTTCTGATGAAAAGGTGGACTAGACATCATCATCTTCACACCAGCATGGTAATGCTGTGTTTGGAGACAACCCAACAGTTGCATTTCATGACAAAAGCATCAGCTCACTTCTGAACACTGGCAAAAAGAACATGTTAAACTGCAGTTCCATAAATAGCATTGGTTTTGTTTTCATTTCTACAAATTGTTCAGAATGTTCACATTGTTCTGTGAAGCTCTGTTCATTGTGCATCCATATCTCAGACACTCCTCTTCGTTGTAGCTAAACTTAGCTCAGCAGTTGAGATACTGCTATTTCAAAATGAAAGGCTTTGCTAATAGATAATGAGCAGCAGATTGTAAGCTCAGGTCTGTGCTTCCCAAAGGCTGAATTTGTTTAAATAGTGAAATGAAGATTAGAGGCTGTACAACATGAATGATAAGGACTTATTTTGCTTCACTGTTTTTTTACGAACTGTGTTATCTACACTTTATGATTTTTGAAAAAGAAAAAAAGTTGTTTTAAAAGCTGTATCTAAAATATATTTTTTTCTTCTTGATAAAATAACTAGCAAAGCCAAAAGTACCAGTTACTCATTTTTGTTCAGGCATTTTTTCGTATTGACCCCTAGGCCACAGAATTCTATTTTGTTGTAAATGAAATACCATCATGTGCAACAGTTTGAATACATTTTCATTGCATTGGTTTTATTATTTTCACTTATTAATGTTAATTATCCAGTTTACCATTTAATTCAGTTGCAAGAATAATTCAGGTATGCATTTGTTCATAGATGTTTTTGCTTCTTATTGACCAAAGAAAATATTTTCAGCACTTAAAATAAAAGGATAATTAAGTAATTTCCACCCAAGATACTTGAGCTTGTAAACTCACTGTGCAGATTTTTTTCTACTGTACGAGTCTGAACTACCAAATCTAAACTTCATCTATATATCTGTGTATATTCAGTGCCAAGGTCAATAGAGCATCCTAAATGGGATTGGAAGACAAAACCGGAGAACCATGATTTTGATGAACTAAATCATATTCTTCAAGAGAGCAAAAAGCTTGGAAAAGCCCTTGAGAATCTTTCTCGCAGTAAGTTGATTGATTTTAGTTTTTTAATGTAACCATGCAGCCTGAATTGTAATTTGGAAGTATATCTCAGGAAGGTGGTCTTCTATTCAATGAAGACCAAGGTCGTTGACATCAGCAGTTACACTCCTGTTGATAAGGTTTACAGATTGTCTGAGATAATTCAGGAGCTCTCCTGGAAACTGAAACTACGACCCCTGCACCACTCTTTTTTTTTTTTTTTTTTTTAGACATTAGTTTTCTATAAGTTTAGTGAGGTGAATTAGCTCATAAAGAGATCAATACAAGAAGGTGGTTTAATGAAAATGATGGAAACATGCAGCAGGTAGATTGCTCCTTTGTGTGGTAGCTTAATGGGATTAACCTTTGTAAAACCTTAAACTCATTGATGGAGTTCAGGCCTGTTATTGAAAATCATTTAGCTATTTTGTATCCTTGATTTCCTTGACCTTCTAGTTTTCAAAAGAAATTAAAATATTTTAAAGCATTTCAAATACTCAGAAACATGAAATACAGTTATTTCATAATAAACCCCAGGTATTATCCCTTAAATATTCATGTAATGAGCAGCTCTGAGGTTTACTGGATATGATCAGGAATAGCTGCTGGGTTTTTTTTTCCCCCTTTTGCTTTCTTTCCTGTAGAAGAGAATTCTGAAATACATTTGTGGGAGCAAGTACTGCTAACAACTTTTAAAGTATGAAATGGAAACAAATAGTCTTTGCCATGCGACATGAAAATTAGATGTGGCATGATCTGGGAGACTGTGTGTGTGAGAAATGTTTGTTTCTTCTCTCATTAAATTTTATCCCTGGAAGTTCTTGATTCACTGGAGAATTTACAGATAGTGAGGTCAGAGACAGCGTTGAATGAGGAATGGAAGATTTGTGCAAGGAATGCAAGGAATTTTGAGATTCAGCATTTTTCCAAATTGTGCCAAATACCCAAAACTAGTTTTCCCAAATCACACTCTCCCAAGTATTTTAAGTTGATCACCACAATTATATTCTGAGCAATTTTCAAATTTGTATTATAGTAGTATAGTTACAGAGCTTTTTTGAAATACTTTTCTAGTAAATTTGTCTGTCTGCCTGCCTCTAAGGAGCTAAACCAACTCTGGTCAGCATCTCTGATTTGCAGCCTCACTACTGCCTGTGAGGGATGTGAGTGTAGGTTTCAAGCTTTCCTCCTTTAGAGACTTGTAGGGAAGCGATGCACAGGTACAGAAACAATTATTTTGAATTTCAGAAAGGGTTATTTATTTACTCTCTGGAGATACAAACCAATCAGATGTGAGAGTTCAATAATTAATGCCTAAATCCATTCTTCAATCCTGCATCTTTGTCTTTCCTTCAGAATATTGTGAAGTTTCCACTTCTACCTAGAACTATACTTTGTTATACCTAAAATAGATTTTGCAGCATTCTGTACCTCTCCTTGCCCCACAGTTTTCTAACTGGAGTGTAAAACTCTGCAGCTCTTCTGGGTCCTACACTTGAACTGAGTGAATGTACCTGGTCACCATTGTTGGAGTCTGTTTCTCATAGTTAGTTCACAAATGAAACATTCTTCACTGTTTCTTGCTGGTACTTGATGCTTTCTGGTGGTTTGTCGAGATAGTACAGAGTTTGAATCCCATCCCCCAGAGTGCTTTAAATCACTCACAGCCTGATAATAAGTTCACTTTCATAAATGTGCTCTCTATTTCTTCATCCAGATCATTAATGGAAATATTGTCAGACCTCTTCATGATCCCATTTCAGATCTGATAACCAGTCCTTGAAAGCTACTCAGTAAGTGTGTTTTCTCCCACCAGATGTTTTTCTACCTTGCAGTGTTTTCACATAGATTGTAATTCTTTAATTTTTTTTTTTACTGAAGTATCATCTAGGATAGTAAACAGTATTTTGCATCTGCTGGAGTATTTTGCATCTGCTGGAGTATTTTGCATCTGCTACTTCTTCTTACGAGCTAGGCAAGTTTCCCAGTTGAGAATGCAATTAGACTGATGCGATTCATTCTTAATAAATTCATGTCAGCTTGTTCTTATCGCCTTTCTATTCCATTAGATGTTGATACATTATTTATTTAACAGTTTTGTCTGATTCTTGCTGTTGTCTGATTTAGGTTTGGTGGTTAGTAGTTCCCCACGTCTTCCCTTTTTTTTTTTCAAAGATATGTATTTGCCTTTTTCTGTCCTCTCTGTTCCTGAAAGACAGTTGCTAATGGATTAGAGGTTTCTTCAGTTAGTTAGTTAAATGCTCTAGAGTGAATATCATAAGAGTGAAATTGCTAACTTGAATGTATCTAAATCACTAGCATATCTTTCGGCATCCCTTGTCTGGCTTGCAGTTTTTCCTCTTAAAACTACTACTGTTAAACATCTGGCTGCAATTGATTTTTTTTTGGTAAAGACTGAAGCAGGGATGGTATTGAACACTGGGAATTCTTTGTATCATCTCTTATTTGCTTTCCTTCTCTTTGATGTAATAGTTCTGTATGTTAATTTGTTCTCCTTTTCTAGTGTATTTATAGTATCTTTTCTTATGGCTTTTTATATTCTTTTACAGTTGTTAGTTACTCTGCACTTTAACCTTTTTTGCTTGTTGGTATCATTAAAACACTTGCATCAGATTGATTCTAAGCTGTATGTCCCTGTTTCCAGGTTTTGTACTTCTGATTTTCACTTCCTTTCAATAAATAAAAAAATCTTTGCTATTATTTCTTACATGTCAGCATGATATTAAAAAATCAAAATGAAAAATGTGAAAACTTTGTAAATAGAGAAAAGGTAGAATTTTGAAAATAAATGAATTTTGTTGTTTTCGCAGAGATAGAATGTAGATTGCACATAAAATATGTCTTAGGGGGCTTCAATGACTAGAAAGTCTAGGACTTTAAAAAGTGTAAGCTTCATGAAACTCATTCTGTGCAGTACCCAAACAAACATCCCATGTGGTGAATTTTTAAAAAGCCATCACAAGATCCCAGGTCTACCTCTCCTGATGCTTGTTGTGGGCAGTCTAGTTAGTGCTTTTGTTTCTACAAGCATGCCATGAGTTTAATGCTGCATTTGATACTAATCTTATTTTGAAGTGGTGTGGGACAGACATTGGTCTCAACAGCTGAGTACATAAATTATCAAAACGTACTATTAATGGCTTTTTACAGCAGCTTCTCTTTTTTCCTTCGGTATTTTAACAGGAAAGGGTGACACATGAAATCAAGTGTTTGAAATGAAATAAATTTTCCATAAAGTCCTGGCAGTTGTTCACATTTTAAGGATAAGTTTTGGATCTTTTAGTGAGTTTCCATGACATTTTTGCCTGTTAGGCAGTGGACATAGCCTGTGAATTAAATTCTAGTTTCTATTGCTTCATTTACTATGCAGTCTAGATACCTGCTTTGAGACAAACTTGTGCACTTCATGCAAATTAGAACTGCCTGTAAGATTTGGAAGGTGAGACTTGGGCACGTAGATGTCTGGTCCTTTCTATATCCAGCCCTAGTGATTAAAACTGAACTTCCTTTTATTTGGACTCTTTCTCCCAGCCCCCATCAAGAGTGAGTAATTCTGTGCTTAAGTAGGTCTGAGAAACCAACAAGTGACTTCACACTCAGAGTTAAAAGTATCTTAGGAGTTTTGAGAGTCTGGAGAAGATTATTTTTATAATTATAGTCCAAGTGTGGTGGAGCTTGCTGACTTAAGTATACTATTTTTCAGAGGCTTACCCACATGGGAGAACTGGATTTTGTTTGCTTCTTCAATCAGCTGTATGTCATTGAACTGGATTTT
The DNA here is from genome assembly GCA_910950805.1 of Acrocephalus scirpaceus scirpaceus. Taxonomy (NCBI): domain Eukaryota; kingdom Metazoa; phylum Chordata; class Aves; order Passeriformes; family Sylviidae; genus Acrocephalus; species Acrocephalus scirpaceus. Next base: position 92,353,139 of record OU383773.1, read on the forward strand.
GAACTATCAGGTCATCCATTTAGGGAAGATTTTGTTTTATAAAGCCTTACAGGGATATACTGCATTTCCGTTCTGCATGTTTAATTATCTTTTATTGCAAGGTCTCCTACCTTTATTGCTGTCATCCTTCTTTCTGTGCTGATCATAAGGAAGAAAAGTTCCATCCTGTTTCAGAAGTATGCTCTTGTATTTCACCTTCTGGCCTGTTTGCCTTTAAGCAGAATTAAAATCTGTATAGCTAAGGAACTTGCTAATGAATATGCCTTTGTCCCTCCCCCATTTTCTGAGGATGGAAAAATCGATAAGGTATGGAAACCAGTAAATTATGACAGTTTTGAGTAGGGGAAAATAAAGAACTAAATTAATGAGATCATGCTGCAATTAGGTGGAAAGTCTGCATACTTAATGAACAACTTTGCATCTGTTATACAAACAGTTAAGGATTAGGGTGCATATTGAAAGTGTGTGTGTATTGAAGATGCTGGTAACTTCATTTGATGAAAAAATATCTTCTGCTATGAGATAGGTACTCTTTCATAATCACAAATAGCCTTTTAGCAAAGATAGCTGACATTTTGTTAGTGTTTGAATGCTTGTTCAGGCCAATTGTACACTTCAAATCAAAGGGGAAGAAACAAATTTATCATGCTTTAAATTCAGCTGACATTCTAATGTCAAAAAATGGTAATAAGTTAATATTAACCAAAACTATTCGATGATGAATCTGAGTCAGTTTCAGGGAATCCCAGAAACAGTGGTATCTATGTATAACCAACAGGAGAAAAATCCTCTGTTCCTTAGTTTTGAAGGGAAGTAATCAGTAAACAATCACTAAATGAGAAAACTATGGTTTCCCATGTAGTATGAGATATTGCTGGAAATCATAATGAATTATAGAAACACAGAATGATTGAGGTTGGAAGGGACCTACCTCCAGAAGGCATCTGGTACATCACTACTGCTCAAGCAGACTCACCTAGAGCCAGGTGTCAAGGCTCTTCAATACCTTCAAGAATGAAAGATCTCCAAGTCCCTCCAGAGTATCTCAAACAGTTATTTATCATAATGTTAGAATCAGTTGACGATGTTTATAATTATGTTAAGAAGGGCAAGCATGATCTTACCTCTTTAAGAAAAATATAAAATAGTAAAATGTAAAAGGGTATGTTCTGTTTATATTTTACAGGGAAGAAGATAAGCAACAAGAGTAAAAATTTCATAACTAGAATGGCAGAACAAGTTCTAAACAAAATCACAATATGTTAACAAACTGCTAAAATCATGTCCTCAGTTTTATGGATGAACCTGCGAGTATGTGGGAAGTGAGAAGCTTTATATATACATCATGAATTACTTGAATGTATTTAGTAGTCTCTGACAAACACATTAGAATGGGGTTTCATTTAGAAGCCTCTACGCTGTAGGAAACTATTAATGACTTATATTCCAGTTATGGAAAATCAACTTCAGTTGATTACCACTAACGTTCATTGAAGCCAGACATTTCTGATGGTGATCATGATATAAGTGTAAATGCATATCTTCAGGATACGTAATTAGACTTCTGTCAATTGCCTTATGAGGGGCATTGTTTTAGGACATAACATGTTAGCATTTTTTTTCAACTGCTTATAGCTGATGATCTGAAATTGACCTAGAGTCTATAGAGATGACATCTCTGTTATCAGTGGATCATCTAGCCCTAAATGTGTTCTGCTGACTGAACCACAGGACTAGTCGTTATGTAGAGGATTTTTCCCTCCTTCTCTTCAGTCTGAACTTTAAAATCATGTTATTCTTATGTGAGATCAATGCTTGTGATTTATTTTGAGATCAACATTTTTAGATAAGCTCAATCAAACCTTTAAGGAAGATAATTTTATCTCAGTACTACAGTACTTATCTGATACTGCCTTTGCTTATAAAATCCACTTGCTTTTAGTATGATGTATGGGTAATAATACAAAATAATGTTTTCTGAGATTGAAAAGGGAACAATATGAGCATAAATATTACTCTTCAATTATAAACTGGGGCTTTTATGGCCAGGAGATCACTGCTACTTTAAGCATCTGTTTCTTGCAGATGTTTTAATCACCTTTGTGGAGGTATTTGCCATTCAGACCTCCCCTAAGTTTCAGGACTAGAGTCTCTTTTTGAGTTCCCTTTTCCTTTTCTTTACTATTTGGCTTGCAAAATGTTTCTCTAATACTATTGCAGAACTGGGACTTGTGTGACTGTCATCTCAGATACGGAACTTTCTAGTTATTAGTATAGGGGGGTTGGCATTTGTGGGCAGCAGCATGTGAGCTATGACTCTGTCCTTGGCTACTAAATGCTGTGAGCTATTCATCTTAACCCCTCTATTGCAGTGTACACCTTCTCCTAAAGAGTTCTGCAGTTTTGATTCTCTTCTGAGATGACTTTGGCCTAGTAGAGTTTCTGGGACATACTATTTCTTGGGTACTTTGCATTTTATTTCTCTGTGTTTGCATAATTCATTAGTCACTAAACCTAATCTTGAAATCTGTATTCTTCATTGGAGCCACTCAGAAATTTGGATATAGATATTCTGCAAGTCTAAAGCAGAGATTATTTTGCTAGAGATAAATTATTTTTATCTTTTTAAAAGCCAGTATGAGGAGGAGGGATGAAATCCATGTTTTCTGGATAGTAACTATAAGATGTATGTTGTGCTCCTATGTTGATGTGTGGTGCCTTGAAGATTACAGTTTCTCTTGTTTTAATATGGGCAAGTGTTGGGAGGAATATTATTCTTGTTCAAGATGGATACCACTACAAAAAGTTTAAAGTTGCTTAATGAGGACATTCGCTCCTCATTGATAAAAACTCTGAGGTTTCATTTCAAGATGCCTTCACAGAAAATCTCTGAGTTTCTACTGGAGGAAATATGTCTAATTTTAAAATTGGTAAAATGACTCTCTGCAAGTAAAGGAATATTATAAGAATATCTATTATGACAGTCAGCGACAAACATATTTTAAAGTTCCTACACATAAGTGAGCGAGATTTTGAGGGTTTTGTGTTCTTTTTCTGGGGAGGAATGCTTTGTTTGGTGCAACCATTTAATGTCCTTTATAATCCAAGAATGCTGTGAAATAGTTTCAGTTTTCCTTGTTTTCAATACATGGTTCATACAGGTACAGGGACTAGAACATACAGTGCTGCCTGCTGCAGAATGGCACAAGGGTTTGCCATGGAAATGCAAGTATATCTAAGATGGCCCACCAGTAAGAACAACATAAGCTTCCCCTGAGAATTTGGAGATGGAGAATGCATTGGGGCACTGAACTGCTGGACAGTTGATACATGATACAGTATTTCTGTGTTTGTGCTCAAAGCTGCAGGATTAATAATGGTAGAATAAGAATGCTGTTTCTGTCCTGGAGTTTTTTACAGAACCTGTGATATGCACTATGAGGTTGACAGTCCAGCCACCCAGAAGTTCCCTGACCTAGACTGATCCTGAGAATGAATTTTGTCAAGTTAGTCAGAGTTGCATTGGGGTTGTCTTATTATGTCTAAACTTTGAATGTCAAAAGCCAGGTGTCAAATCCAGAAAGCTTTGTTTGGCAGGTAGGAAAATTGTCTGTTGGGAGCTCTGTGGCCATCTTCTGGATGTTTAAGAAAATGCATAAATATTTCCTTGAATATTGAGCTAAATAATGGTAGTCTGGCATTCATTAAAGTAGTAGCATTTTATTTTCTTATGATTGGGTGCATGTAAGTTTTCTCAGGTGTACATTGTGCCTTTAGAAAAATGCAAATCTTAAAAGAGCTCCTCAACGAATTTTTATTTTGTGTTATTTCTTCCTGTAATTATTTAAGGAGCACAAATAAAAGCAAAAATGGTAGATATTGCTAAAGTTCAAAAACTTTCATTCTTACCAGAACACCAGATCTGCAATTTCAGATGTGTATATCATATGAAAATATTGCCAGATTTTAAGCTACTGTAAAGCTGATCAGGAATAATGCAGCAGTAAGGCATTTTATGCCTTGCCATTTCACAGAATCATAAAATGGTTTGAGTTGGAAGGGGTCTTAAAGATCATTTAGTTCCACCCCTTTCCATGAGCTGGGACACCTTTTACTAGATCAAGTTGCTCCAGGCCCCACATGACCTGGGAACACTTCCAGGGGTGTGATATCCACAACTATTCTGGGCAACCTGTTCCATTGTGTCACCATCCTCACAGTGAAGAATTTCTTCCTAATAGCTAATCTAAACATAACCTCTTTCAGCCTTGTCCTATCACTACATGCCCTTGTAAAAAGTCCCTCTACAGCTTCTTATAGCCCTTTTTTAGGTACTGGAAGGTGCCATAAGGTCTCCCTAGAACCATCTCTTCTCCAGGCTGCACAACCCCAACTCTCTCAGGCTTCATCAGGGAGGTGCTCCAGCCCTCTGAGCACTTTCATGACCCTCCTTTGGACTTCCTCCAACAGGTCCATGCCCTTCTTTTTTGGGGGGCTCCAGAGCTGGACACACTCCAGGTGGGGTCTCACAAAAGTGGAGTTGAGGCAGAGAATCACCTTCCTCGACCTGCTGGTCACACTGCTTTTGATGCAGCCCAGAGTGTGGTTGGCTTTCTGGCCTGCAGGTGCACATTGCAGAGTAATGTCAAACTTCTTGTTTACCGACACTCAGAAGTTCTTCTGCCCAGGGCTGCTCTCAATCCATTCTCTGCCCAGCCCATGCTTCTGCTTGGGAGTGCTCTGACCCAGGTGTAGGACCTTGCATTAGGCCTTGTTGAACTTCCATGAGGTCGGCACAGCCGCCTCACCTCTCAGGCCCTCCAAGGTTCCACTGGATGGCATCCCTTCCCTCCAGCACGTCAGCTGCACCACGCAGCTTGGTGTCATCAACAAACATGCTGAGGGTGCACTTGCCCCCACTGTCCGTGTTACTAACAAAGATAATAACAGCATCCTTCTCAATACCATCCCCTGAGGAATGCCACTCACCACTGGTTTCCACTTTGACACTGAGCTATTGACCACAGTTCTTTGGAGTGTGGCCATCCAGCAATAACCCTCTGAATGATCCACCCATTTAAGCCATGTCTCTCCAGATTAGAGACAAGCTGTTGTGCAGGCCAGTGTCAAATGCCCTGCACAAGTCTATGTAGATGACATCAATTGCGCTTTTTCAAAAAGACCTGAACTTGTGTGGTGCCTTTTGTTTTGAAAATTAATTTTATCCCATTAAATTGAGAACAAATCACTTTTCAAAGAGAAATAATATCATTGAGTAGAGACATTAGGTATTAGATAAATATAACTCTTATATAAATATAACTCTTCTACTAAAAAGTGCATATGCAAAAGCTAGGCATTTTAAAGACTCATGGAATTGTTGTTAACAATGCTCAGTTTTCTTTAAAAAGAAAGGCATTTCTTTAAAAAGCTAGGCATTTTAAAGACTCATGGAATTGTTGTTAACAATGCTCAGTTTTATTTAAAAAGAAAGTTGATTTTTTGGTAAGCTAGAAACAAAGGAGAATGTCCTAAGTAGAAAACCTGTACTATGGAAGATACTCATTCTAGACTCAGAAGGATTTTATTTTATTAAAGTATAATGCAAATGTTTTGAGAGGTGGCTTTTACATCAAAGACAATGCTGTAACTTGTATTGATTTGCATCTTTATTTCTTCATACTTACCATTGTGCTGCTGCAGATTGTCATAGGGATAGAAGACTGGGAACAGAAATCTAAGGTAGCCATGTAAAGGATGGTTTTAATAATCCATGCTAATTTTAAGAGGCGTGACAAACAACTGATTTAGTATTTTAAAAATCTATAAGGTAAATGGCTAATACAGTGTGAGATACACTTTTAGGCTATCTGTTTAAAGTAGACATGATAATAGTAATAAAGTATAATAAGTATTAATAAATTACATTATTATTACATTGTTTGTTAGATATATTTCATTTAATCATAGCATGCCAAACCTTTCTTGCAATCAGACAGTACATTGTTCTTCCAGTCCTCTTCAAAAACCAAGCTAGTGACAGAATGAATGTTCCAGTTGAGAGAGGCTGTGCTAGCATCAACAGCCCCTCTCCAGATTTGTTGCTGATCGGAGATGGCAGTAGTTGTGGCTGTGGAGCATTTCTGAAGGACTGTGGAAACATGTACGTGCCAATTATTTCCATTGTTCAGCACCGTTACAGCACAGAGGGTTGTTACATCCTAAAGTAGAAACTAGTGCCCTGAATTTGTCTGCATAATTCACCAGACAACTGAGTGGGCTGGATGCTTGTGATGCCTGATCAAATTTCAGCACCAGTAATTACTTGTAAAAGGGAGGATTTTTTAAAAGACATAAAATTGGCAGCTAGCTACCTAAATAATTACCACGTTAAACCTTGTCTCCATGAGCCTCAGCTGATGATGGGAAGCAAACTTTTCTACCCCTTTAGTTGGAATGGTTAGTAAGAGTGGTTGGTCTATTGTGTAGTTGTCAATCACATTATGATATAAAACTATGGCAAATGTTGTCTGTGAGAAACAGCTGCTATAAGAGAAAGGTAAAGCATACTCCTTTATTTCTGGAGGTTTTGCCTTTGACATCAGAAGACCTCTCCCAACAAAGACAGGAGAGCAGTTTTAACAGTCTCCTTCTTATCTGCTGCTTGGTGTCTCGCAGCAAGGCAATGATGATGCAGCTTTAAAACTTCCATTCTCTACATTCATCATCATGCAGCGTCAGGCTTTAAATGCCCTAAGATGGGGGAAGTCAGAAATAGTTGTTCATAGTAACTTTTATGCTAACAAAGCCATAGGATTTGAGGTTGAATAAACTAGATGTGTCAGTTTTTATGGTGTTAGGAGTTTTTTTGTGATTACAATTAAGTTTTGATGGAAAAGGTTACAGTTTGAAGAAGTGACTAAATTGTCAGATTAAAAGTTTTTAGTGTATGGACATTTCTGCTATACCTATGAATGTTTTGCTTAAAACTTCAATGTTGTTTCCATTTAGTAGTTTCATGGCATAGGCTTTCCCTTTGCCTCTAGTATTCTGTGATTTTATAATGCCGTTTTCCTATTTAGAATATATAAAAGATAAATGAAAACAATTAAAGAAAGTGCAGAGAGCATAATCAATTACTTTTTGTTACCTACAGAAAGAAGTGACAAAAGGGTTTTCTTTTTGAAAAATGTGGAGTCTGGATATTAGCAATTACATGAACCGGATATAGCAACCATTGTAACCTTTTCTTTGTAGAAATTCAACTATTTTAAATTGCCTGTGTGTTACTTGAAAGTCAAGTAACTGCCAGTAACCTATTTGACTACTGAAAAGTCATGAGTCTGCTAAGGGTTAAGAAGTTAACAGAAATCCTAAATGCTCCTGTACAATAATGGTGACTATCTCTAGTTGTCTTCTCAGGACTTGGGTTTCTTCAGTTGTTTGTCTGGGTTTGTTTTTTTTTGTGGTTGTTGTTTTGTTTTGTTTTGGTGAGGAGTTTTTTTGGGGTTTTTTTTACGTTATGGTAAATATGCAAGAGATTTAATTTTTTGAGGAGTTATTTTGTGAAAACTGGAGTACGTGTTATTCCGCCTGATGTCTACACCTGAAGATGGTGTTGATGTTGGGATTTTCTGTCTACTGCACAGAGCGTGCAAATCCCCCTCCTCTCAAACTCAGCCAAGACCTTCTGTGAGTTCGGCAATTGCAAAGAAAATTGTTAAGAGTTGGGCACACACTAACTGTGGTACAGTAGTGTCTTGGAGAAAAAGAAGTGTTTTTCCATCCAACATTATTTGGGGTTATTTATCTTAGTCTCTGCTAATGGAGTTGTGTTATCACTGAGTAAGAGTACTGTTAATATCAATGAGGCTTAAGACATAACAAAAAGGGCTGTGTGACTGACATTGTAGATACCAAATCCAGAAGAATCACTGTGCTAAGATTGCTGTAGCAAGCTTCTTAAAAAGTTTCCTCCCCAGAATCCTTTTACTTTTCTCTTGGTGCCACATTAGAGAGAGAGAGCGCTAAAAAGAGTTTGCAGGTTTAATTCTGTGATTGCAAAGATCAAAGATTTCTAAATATTGTAAAATTTTATTATGGCAACATGTCCTCAGGAGCTGCTAATTCTCTACATGCTTGTCTAAAAAATGCAGTTCATTTTAGTGTCTTGCTACTGTTTCCAGTTTAGTAAAGAAGAAATTTGAGGCATTCTAGTCAATTCAATTACTCACTTCAGTCTCTTCAGTCTCTTCTCTAAATTCAGAGTAAGTTCTAGGGAGCAATAGGATTTACACAAAGCATTTTACTAAAAGCAGGCTTATTTAGATTATGGATGTTTTTTAAGGGGTAAGTCAACACAAGATAAAATTGCCCTTCTGTCCACTCCCAAGTTACAAGTACCCATTCACAGGGATATGTGAAAGCAGAAGAAAAGGGTACCAGTCTTCAATACGAGGAAATAAGCCTGGATCAAAAGCAAATGAACTATATTAACATTATGCAAAATTGTTGAGAAAAAGTAGTTTGACTGTTTAGAGAGTATATGTGGTTGTAGAATGGATTGACCTTGGTTATACAAAATGCAACTGTGTGATGGAGAGCTGATTGATGGTAGCCAGGTTTTCAAAGATGAAGTGGAAAGAAGCTTGAAATAGATTTTTACTACCTTCAAAGGTGCAATTATCTTCTCTCTAGAAGATGTCCATTTGGGATTGAAGAAATTCATAACGCCTTCAAGTCTGGTTGATGCAACCTGGTTATTATACTCTCTGGGCATTACTGTTGTGTCTGGGCTAAATAATAGTCTGAAGTTATTAAAAACTGGTTAATTGCAGTGAGAAATAGAAGATTACTCAAAATGGATCTTTTTAAATTTAATCCACTTTAATACTATTGAATTACTGTAAATATTTATTTAACTCCTGCCATATTTCTTATGTGTAGATGAGGTTTTTAAATTATAATTGCAGTTTTCTTAGCATGTTGTTCCTTTAAAAATAGAAATTGCTGTAAGGAATTAATCTAAACTGAGAATTAGCCAAATAGAGTTAATGATGAAAAGCACAGTAAAAAACACCAAAGAATTCATGTAGTTACAGTATACCAAATGGTGTAGATTTATATATGTATATGCTTATATATTAGCTTGAAGTTGTGCACTCTTGAGTGTGATTTTAGAAAGAATAACTCTCAGCTAATAATACATATTTTGCAATATCATCTCTTGCATTTCGTCAAAGAAGGTGTCTTGATAACATGATATGAGTTAGAAAACAATTTTCAAGTGTATGTTCTTCGTATGTATGGGTACTTCGCTTATTTTCACCACCAGAAGCTTTTCTTTGGTTTTTGAAGTTCTGATCTCGAAATGTTTCTTATCAAATCTCATAAGAATCTAGGAAATGCTTGCTACCAATCTATCAGAATTTTCAACATGGTGGCATTATATATATGGTGACTTGAGCACTCCTTGTGATATACTGATGTTTGTAAAAAGTTAAAAATTCTGAGACCAACTCTGCATATTTAATATGCTACAGAATAGAAATAATTGAAACGTGATATGATGGAAGCAAGCATAGGGAAGCCTTGGGCAGGCCTCTGCTGAAAAGATGAGCAAATATACAAGTTCTTGCTCAGAGGATTTAGGAAAGATTTTGCTTTCTATTGAGAAATTTTACTTTATTCCCTGAAGTTCCACCTAGTTTTATAGGATAATTTCCACTTTGTATTGTGAAGAAAGAGAGAAAAGAAATGTCCATATTGCCCTGTAATTGCAGCGTAATGTGTTATGCATGGTGGTCAGGGTGAGATTTGTATAATAATGTTAGTGATTTTGGTAAATCTGATATTGCTGATTTAATTTTAGAAAGGAGATAGAAGTATGCTTAAATTTGTTGTCACTTTACTGGCACATCTGCCATTTTCATTTCCACAATTTTTTTGAAAAGTCATTCTGATAATATTGCAGCTGAGGAAAATGAAGACTGTATTGTTTCCAGGCAATTTCATTGATGAAACAAAATATGTTACATTGTATGGTACAGCAGCATACAGAGTATGTAGTTTTCAGAATTAACCTTGTTTTACTTACCATAGTAAAAGACATGTATGGAAAGCATTTTTCTAAATTATTTTTAATCTGTTTTGTTTTCAGGCATTGCTATTTCTGATGAACTCGATAAGGTAAGACTGATAAAAGGTGTGTAATGAACAGTACAAAGAGACAGATTAATGAACAGTACAAAGAGACAGATGATTATGATAATGCACATGCCACTGTCCTGGCATATATGCGTCTGTTCTCTTGGGTTCAGAGGAAGTTTGGGTATGGAAAGCTATATGGGTAAGTACAGTATATGGGGATACATTAAGATCTTGGCCAAGGATGGGCTGTAAAGTAGGGAAAAAAAAAAGCTACTGAGTTTAAGATATTCTTAATGAGACCATGGAAATTCTTTTGATCTTGACACCATCCTTGCTTAATATAGTCTGTTGGATTACTTTGTGTACTTTTGAAAACATTTAGCCTTGAATACCTTTTATTCATGAAATTGAATTCTGCATTTCCAGGTATGATTTGTGAGAATATTTAGAAAATATTTTTACTGCCCAGATTTACTTAAGAATGCACAAGGCATAAAGATCAGTCTTTGCCTCCTTGCTGAACGCAAAAATGATCTCTTCTGTTCTGGCAATTTTGATACCTTACATAGTTAACATGAATTTTAGTTCTAGATGTAGTACATTCAACATTGAAAGAGCAATCAAGCTAGATTTACTTAAGTACTTATGGAAACAGAACAAATTTTTCTTCCCTATTCTCAGCAATGAGCAGCAGTGTGCGTCCTCTAGTGCCAAGAAACTTGCATTGTGTTCTTGGTGTCAGAAACCATTGCTGTCAGGAAAATGAGTTCAAAAGGTATACAAGACACAGGAATAATCCTAATATAAAACACTTTTTCTTTTAAATAACTTCAGTTTCTGCTGGTAAAGTGAAAATACAAATCCTTCTGACACAAGTGCATATAAAATACCTTCACTGTGTTCTCCAAGGAAGGCAAGTTAGGTAGGACTGCACATTTATCAGTGCAGTCAAGTGTGTCTGTGGCTGCCATTTCCAAACTATGGCCTAAGTCTTCCCACTGTTTCCATAATTGGGCTCAGAAGTGACGGTAAACACAATTAGAAAGTCCTTCCGTTAGAACCTTCCCCTTTAAGAATACTTACGAAGAACTCAGTTTCTTATATTTTTGTTGTTGAAAAAACCCTATAAGATACTCTTTGAGGGAGGAAAAAGACAATTTAGGCCAGAGCCTGGTATCACATAATTTTTACATATATATTTTAGCAAATAATTTCTGGTTGGTGGGTTGTTTTTTTGTTGGTTTTTTTTTTTAACTATGATACCTTGTTGTTCAGAAACATTAATGTTTTTTAAATTTACTTAATTTTTAAATTTAGTTTTTAAATTCGATGTGAAAACTGAGGTAGAGAACATAATTGGGGAATTTCCACAGGATCCAGCTTGAGTGAAGAGTCAGAGTTTTTTTGTTACTATGTACTTTATTTTTTATAATTTAAAACTAGAAAGTGAGAGGCTTTTTAAAATAAAACTTGAAATTAGGTTATATACATTCAATTAATAGATTGAATGTTCTTGAAGTCAAAAGCTATTTGTACAATAAATAAAACCCCAAACAATTAAACTCTTTAGCATGCATAATTTGTGCAGTACTGCTCAACAGGCTTTCACCATAGATTTAGGGAAGAAGAGTCATTTTTTTATCTCCATGATCTTTAGTGAACTTCATTTCTATTTCTTGTTTGACCCTTTGAGGATTTTTAATTAATGTAAAATTTAGTCTGTGTTAAGAATATAAGCATGGCCGGGACCATTCTGTGGAATCCTGCCTCCTAGGAATGATCCCTTACCCAAGCTAATTCGTGAAATGTTCCTGTGACTTGTTTCTATGTGTATTATTTGTCTTGGGCCAGAATTAGCTAAAGAAAACCTGATAATAGTTGTTTCAACATTAAAGAGAATTTGGTTCTATTTCACCTGAATGTGTTCACAGGTGAAGTTTATTTTTCAGGTATAAATATAGTCAAGTGTTAATTTTTTAATACATGTTGATACTAGAGCTTCCTTATCTAAACTGTGGCAGCACTGAATAATTTTTGAAATCCATTCATCTGTGGTTTGGATTAACAATTTAACTTATCAGGTGCATGTCTTGGGTCTAGAACAACATGGTCAAACTTGGCACTGGATTCTGTTAAAACATCAGCATCACATAGATGTTAGGAGAGACATATAAAACTCTACTGTATGCTCTTCCTTGCTTTATTTTCCTGATGAACAGGAGTATTTTGGGGAACTAAGACTATGACAGAGGCCATAATTATTCTGTTTTTTCCTGTGGTTTAGATTATGAACCTAGAGAAAACAGAGAATGCATGCGTATGTTTCTTTATTTTTGTTTCTGATTGTCTTTTTGTTTTAAAAAAAATATTTCTCTCTGGCTTCAGAAACTTATAGCTGCAGGGGAGTACATAATAGCATTGTTGGTTGATGTAGCTCCTCCTCCAAGTAATCCAGTTAATTAGTTTGTTGCTTAGTTACTCGAGCATTTGGATTTGGAAAACCAGTTTGCTCTGAATCACTTTTGTGAAAGAGTGTTTCATTGAAATGGATACTTGTCAAATACCTGCTAGTATTAGCTTTTTGTCAGTAATTAGAGCTTTTGTCCAAGACAGGGGTAGAGAAAATACAGGCACACAAGGTCAGTCTTTCAGTCAATATAGTCTTTCAGTTTGACATAATCTTCTACAATTTCTGAGTTCACTGGTAACCTGCAAAAAAAGCCAAAAAAATCCTAAAATTACTGCAATTAAAATAGATTTATTGTAGAGATTACCTTCTTTTTCATTTACTTCAGGCTTGCAGAGCTTGGTGTTCTGTCTCTTGATGATTCAGCCTCTGTCTGTAGGCCATGGAAGCTATGTAAAGTCAGAAACTGGCACTGCAAGTACACTTGTAAGGAAAGAAAATAAGAAGGGATGCCTTGTCAGTCACATATTTTAAAACCAAAATGCAGAGTTTATGTAATACAAATTTCTGAACTGACTCACCCTCATTGCCACTGAACAGAAACTATTGAAGGATTTTAGGAAACTGCACACTTCCATGCATAATATGAAGGGTTTAGTGTAAACAAAGAAGAGCTAGGATATTCACCTTTTTTTTTTAATATTCACAGAGTTCTAGGCTGAAAAAAACTCTAGAGAAAAACACTGAAGAGTGAGACCTGTTATTATATTGTGACGTTTGTCTGGAATTCCCAATGATAGCTTTCAGTCGCTTCAAACACTAATAATGGGAGACACTTAAGTATTAGACATCCAGAGTTAGACCCAAGTAAAGATCTAAAAATTATTAATATATTTTGACCCTCAATATTAAAAAAAAAAATTCTATGCTGTCTAGGGTATACTTTCTTTTTATATGTCGTATTGAAAATGAAAACAGGTTACAATTCATAAAATAGAGGAAACAACTATTCTTAAGTCATAAAAACAAACAAATTTTTTCTCATCCCAAAGTATTTTTCACTGTGGACATTCCCTCAAAATCCATATCAGAAAATAGGAATACTGAGCTTTTTAAGTGATGCATAAATTAATGGATACACAAATATTGTGCTCTTGGGTAGAGATTGCATTCAACAGCCACATCTCAGCCCAACGTGAAGAGGAGAATCAGTCTGTCAGTCTTTCCCTTCTTTTCCTTTTCTTCACATAAAGGATTTAAATACCTACCTGTGCTGAAAATATTTCTGTGCACATTAATGTCACTGTCAGTCTGTTCTGTTATCTATGGTGAATATACATTGGAAATCAATTAAGATTCCAAAGCTTATATGAAAAAAGCAACCAAAACTATAAAATCTTGTTTAAGAACAGAATGCTTCATCTCAATATTTTGCAGCCTTTGAAATAGGCTGCCAAATAAACGTCCTGGTGTTCTGAATAGAGCTGTCTCTGATTCTCCATTTAGTGTTTTCACTGAGGCTGCTTATGTAGTTGAAAGGAGGACAATCAATTAGGTCACTGAAACCATAGTGTACAAACCTAACACAATTCAAAAAGGAAAGCAAGGTGATAAAGTGAGGCAAAGCATGACTATGTAATGTAAATTACACTTCTGTTAAGTGGAGTATGAAAGTGCTACTTTATCCCTAAAATGCCTATGAAGGAAATTAGCATAGTAAGGACAGCCACAGAGTTCATGTTTTACTTATTCATATGTTGATTTTGCAGTGTGTGGTGTCAGGAAAAACTTAAGAGCAAATTTTTAGGTGTTTTGCATTTTCAATTAAGGAACTGAAAGCTTTTAGCAATTTTGGCCGTGCAAGTTATTCTAACTAACTAGTACCAGGAACAATTTTTATTGATTATTAGAAATTATCCTAGGGAGAAAGAGAAGGGATAAAATAGCTAGAATAACAGGAATAAACCTCAGAAGGGGCAAGATGGTTAATATTTAAACTAATGTAATCACCTGGTGTAATGAAGGCATTATGGGCAGTGAAATAATATTTTTCCTAAGCTCACAAGAATTATCATACCTGTGACAAGTTACACTTGTCAAGTGCCCAGAGATGACAGTCATCTAGTCTGCATTACCTGACTATGCCACAGCTCCAAACAGATGCATAAAACATGTATTTATAAGTACAATAAAAAACCCCAACACCAGTGGGGTTCATCTGAAGCCATGGATTCAGTTTTCAGCGGTCCTTGCAAAAAACAAACATTGTGTAGAAGTCAATTAGTCAAGTGATGGACAAATCTGGACAGAGATATGGGGAATGGAGCATATATGGTAAAGCATTCACAGGCACATTGCAGAAAGCTAACCAGAAGAACAAGGATGAGTGAGTCAGATCCAGGGCCTGGGTTACATTTGACTCTCAAAACAGAGGTTCTTGTGCTCAGCAAAACTGCAGCATCTAGCCCGAGGAGGGTAAATACATTCATATTGAAAGCACTTTGCAGTCTTTTTTCTTTTGTTGTTGTTGGTTTTTTTGTTTGTTACTTTCATTTCAGTAGAGGCCTCTACTTCAAACTGTTTTTACTGTATCTGTTTGAATTAGGAGGAAATTTCAAACGTGGTTTGTTTTTAGGAAGGAGAGAAAATATGGTTTCTAGGCTATGTAGTCAGTGTGCTGTACCTTTTCCAGATGCTTTTTGTGTGGAAAGCATTCTTTTATGGCAGGAATATTTATTGAGGCACTAAGTTAGGTAACAGCCAAGGATTTGCTTTACTATAATTTTCAATTGTTAAATGATAGGAATATATCTCTCCTAATTAGGCACACTGTGTTTGAAATGTCTTTAGTAGCCTATAAACAGTTTAATTACAGAAAAATAATTATTCCTATCCCATAATTTCATATCTTTTTTTTTTTTTTTCTGGTATACAGGTGTGGTTTTTAGTTTGACTATGCTGTTGTTCATGACCCTTTACCTACAACCATTCTAGTAAAATTGAAAACAGAGATACTCACTACATCAGAATGCTTTTTCATACAATTTAAGGACAACTTGTTTCTTAAATCTAAATTCCTAATATGATGGTGCAAGTTATTGCTATTGTTTTGAATATGTCAGTTACATTTTGCTTGCCTCTTGTAATCCTGTCCAGTTTATTGTCCTCCAGTAAGTGGTTAAAAATAGTTTCAGAAATGCATTTTATTCAAATGTTAATACCATTTTCAGAATAGAAAGATACATTATGTAAAGCCCAGCAGTTATTTTCAAAATGCAAAATGCAGATGTATTTATTAATTTTGCATTAATTCATAATGCAAATAAGAATGATGCTATTAATATACAACAGTCTTTTGGTTGGTTTTTTTATACAAATAGCCTCGTGTTGCGTAGCAGAATAGATACACTGAAAGTTTTAAGAGTTGTGCATTTATTAAAAAAGAGTGATTTTTCTACAATTGCAATAAAAAAATATAAAAGAGGGATGTGAGGTATCAGGGGAGTAGAGTACACAATTATTTCTTGGAATTTTATTAATGGGGAACTTTTCATTAGTCCATCATTGTTTCTGAGTATTTTGTAGCCCTCTGACATGATAATGCAATGTATTGGTTTCGTACTTTTAAATTCTTTTCTTTTCTTTCTCTGTTTACATTTGTGGTTGAGAACAAACAGTGCACTGTTTCTTTTTTATTTTTATTTGTCTTCAGGACACAGCAGGTTTTAACACCCCCCTTCTCAGACCTCGTGTGATTGGAGAATGGATTGGCCGTGAAGAGAATGATGCAGACCCTCTGGCTGCTGAGATGCTGCAGCCACCAATACCAAGGAATAAAAATGAGCAGTGGGACAGTGAGGATAGCAGCAGTCCTGGAGGAAGGTGGGTTTTTGATCTGGCCTAGAAACTTTATATTTTGTGAAACAGAGCTGTCTTTGTTACAAAAATTGCATTTCTGAGGGCAGAGTGCAGGGCTTTTGGATACCCATGCCATAGTGTGGGCACATGCAGAATAAATAGAAGTCATTAATATGTAACTTTTTCTTCTCATGCTTCTCTATATGAATAACTTAATACCCATCTACAAACCTATGGATTTATTCCCATGTTAAAAGCTAAGTGTATTTTGACATGGTCAGGGTCTGTTGTGTAGTAATGTTGTGATGTATAGCTTCATTCAGATACTTCTACCCTCCCATCTTTCCAGGGCTGGTAGTAGCTATTTATTAACCTTCTTGACACTTTAGTGATAAATCTGATTTTCTCATTTAAAGGAGAGATAGACAAGGGAAACTGTAGCTATGTTATTTTTAACAGGACTTCCTAAATTAGTTTTCATTTCACATCTTAGCTTTTTGGTGTTAATAACAAGTCTTTCTCAAAGAGAAAATCTTGTTTTCTGCAGTAAATAATTTCTGAAGATTTATTGTGCCTGACTGAAAGAGTTTGTGCTTCAGCTACATGGAAGAGATTATAATACCAGGAGTCCATTTTCCATGATTTAAAGATATGTTTATCACAGAAGCTTAAATACTCACAGCCTTGCTTTAAAAGGGATTCTTGTATTTCTTTTTAATTGTAAATTTTCTGCACTGCCTCTGTTAATTGGCTTAAACGCCTACATTTCTCCTTTAGTTGTGTGGCATATCTCCTGGGTTATAACTAGTACTTTGACTGCAGCAGACACCTTTTTCCTCCTTTTTTTTTGAAGGCAGAAACTCTCTGCTTTCCCTTTGAAAAGGTCTAAGGTATTCCTTCACTTCACATTCTTTCATGTGCCTTCTACATTGGAATTCACCTCCCTGTCACACCAAAACGAATGTGTCACTAGCTGTGCTCTTACAGACTGCATTCATTAACTTTCCTCACGTCTTGGGAATATTTGTTATCCATGAGTACTTCATTTAATTAGATTATCATGGGGGTAGCTGCCAGTACTACTATTTCAAAGAAGTAGCAGCATGTAGTAATGATCCCTCAGCCAGACCTTGGATGGGAACCAACACAACTCAGACTCTGGGTCTCTCCAGTGCAGTTCCTGGGAAAATAATGGAGTCAGCAACTGGCACTGCAGCTTGATTGTGCAGGCCTGGATTTCTTTTTCCTTGTTCAGCAGTCCAGTAAAGGCATTGAATAAAGACCTGTTCCATGTTTCAGAGCAAACTGAGGATATTGTATACTTTCTGTCAATAGAAAGGAGAAGAAATAAGCATCTCTCTAACTTCCAGAAGGGAGCAAAGAGGTCTAGTTCTGAGGAACAGAGATGATTCAAAGCAGCACATTTTTCTCTGTGTAGAGGGTGGTACAAGCTGTGAGAAACCTCACAGCTAATGCTATAATTAAGAATATGATTAATGGCTTTCAGAATAGTATTTGATGAATCCTATTGAGTATCATGACAAAATCAGGTTGCCTGGTGTGTGAATAAGGAGAATATAGGGAACTTGATGCCAGGAAAGACTCATGAGATACTGATATCTCTGTTTTTAGGTGCATTAGGTGCTGAAGGCCTATTGAAAAATATGTATTGCTAAGTGGGAGTACTGATTTTCAGTGGAAATGAGTAACTGCTAAATTACATGCAGCATATGGATTTACATTTGGATGACTGATTTTATGTCTGGGATAATTCTTTGCTTCATTAGCATTTCATCAGCTTTTGTGTGGCATTTATAAAAATCATGTTTGCAGTCCTGCAAAGGAATCATAAAGTTGCAGAACTTCAAGATAGTGGTGATACTAAAATGGATGCCAATTATATATGGAAGTTTAAAAGACCCATGTTGATCAAGGTTCATCTGAATATTTAATAATGGTTCACCAGTAACTGGCAGTTGCTTAAAGGTCTGATTTAGTGTTACTGTGAATTAAAGTGCTATTAGCAGAATTTTGGAATTGCCCACACACCAAATGCATGAGACAAGTACTAGGTAATAATAACTTAGTCTTAATGTAGCAAATAACTAGTACATCTAAAAATAGTGGGAAGAATATGTTTTGCTCTCAAAAGAGTGATGTTATCAGTTGTAAAAAAAGTTTGGCTATGTCATCTGTATTTCAGTAATCTATTTCATAGTTAATGTAGCCCTAAATAGTTAAGTTACATTTTGTAAACACAAGTTTCATTTTGGCAAATGAAAGAGAGGGCAATTTGAAAAATCCACATTCAATGTTTCCGGTTTTATCTTGTTAAATTTTATTTAGCAACACTTTTAATAAAAAGTGATAGGTTATTGATCACTATTTATCAGGATTTATGGGATAAGCCAGCAAACATTTAGTTTATATAACTGATTAACTGATTATATAACTGTTATATATTATATAACTGTTTAACTGATTATAATACTCAGTTAAAATATAGCAATGGCAAAGTCAAAACTATAATTGTTCCGTTGTTTCCAAGTTGTATGTTTTGTTTTGCCTGTCACTAAACATAAGGAAATGGTACATATATGGAACACTATATAAGTATTCAAAGGATTAGACATTGACAAATCATTGGTAGAGTAAGTGCTGTTGGTGTGGTGTGACAGAACCACCATTTCCTCCTGAAAAACATGCATTCCTGTGATGATGAGCAATGGATACAGACATGTCACATATTTGAAAGCCCTGCCCAGTAACTCAAAAAAGGGGGAAAAAAAAGAGCAACTGAAAGGACAAGTGTCACTACTGCTTTGACTGGAAAGACAATGTAGCCAGTCTGAGGTAGCTGTATTAGTGATGTCTTGTCAAGTGGATGAAGGGTCACCTTTTTTGTCCTTAAAGTTCCGGATTGCTGCAGAGGAAAGATTGTGTTTGTCACTGACTGTGCACTGCTCTCTCTTGCTGCTGTAAGGAAGAAAGGCAAGGTATTAATAAGTGATAAGAGACCATAGAAAAGTGCTGATGGCAATCCTGCTGGTACCAAGCTCATCTTTCAGAAATTTGAACTCCGTGAAAATAGGATTAAACTCATTTCCAAGTCACTGTTAGTAGTTTTCTACATGAAAAATTTCTTGGAGGAATTCTGAGAAGATGCAAGGCTCTTGGGAATCTTCCCCCAGGGATAATGTATGTACACAATGGGGAATTTGAGTGGTTTTTATGATGATACTCTTGTCTCTTAGAGCGTGAAATGAACTAGAGCTTGCAGAGGCTCCATCCATAACCTGATGTCCTAAACTCAAAGCCCGTTCTTCGTCCTCAAGGTGCACTTTGTCTTATTAGTGTTTATCTTTGCTGGAGAAATGAACAATTGTTGATTATGCTAAAAATCATATATTTGCAACAATTCTGCCTTCCTGCAACAGACTGTAAGGACAGTCTGAGGTATTAATGGTACACTCATGAGATGCCCCTCATGTGGGGCACCAAACTTCTGTTTTATGTTGATAAAGTAAGGAGTCATAAATGGCAAACTGTAGCAAGTCCTGCCTTAGATCCTTCTAACATGTGTGCAGTTCCAGTTCTCTGTTATTTAGGTCAGAGACAACTCAACAAATCAGGAAAATTGTTATAAATATAAAGCCCTTATTCCTATGGCGTAATGGTAACAAAACCACTCAAGGGAGCAGTTCTTTGTTGTCAACTTTTTGCTGTGCATCAATGCCTTAGCAATACTGATTATTAATTGACAATCTGTTGCTCTATAAGTGTAGCTTATTTAGACTTGATTAGTGCACATAAAGTCAGTGGGAAATTCCCCAAATTCAATCAAAACTTTAAGTAGAAACTGAAAACACAAAATGTCTTTTGTGAAAACACAAAACATCCAGTGATCAGGGAATGAGTGATGCATTTTGAAGAGGGCACCAGTAAGAGAAAGTTGTGCTTTCCTCCCTCACAGCTTGAAAATGGAGCCAAAGACCAAAGGATTAAAACATCAACAGCAGCAACATAAGAAACTGCTGGCAGCCATGCTTTCTCAGGATTCCTTCGATTCTGCTCAAAGCACAGCTCCATCTGTAACCGAAGAAGACATTGACAATGAAGATGATGCAATGGAACTACTGGGTAACTGCAAAAAATTATGTGTATTTTCTGAAATTTTTTTATTATAAAAAAATCAAAAAGAGGTTAGTCAGAAACTGCTCCCTATGTTTGAAGCTAAAATATTCAGCAGCTGTGTGAAGGTTCATTAGGGTTTAACATGAAACTTTCAGGAGGAATGTAAGGAAGACCATAAATGTCTGTGAATAAACTCCCAGCTGCATCCAAATTCCATGAAATCAAATGCTTCAGGTGCTTAAAGCAATTAATTTGGTTTCCTACATAAATCTCTTCCAGGTTCTACTTGCAGAATCTATTTCTGTACAAGGAACAGAATCAGGTTCACTGTCTTTCATCTGGTTCTTATTTTTCTTAGCTGTATCCCAGTTTTAACTTCAGTAGATTTTTTTTACTTACTAACTACACAAAGCTTATGTAATGTGAATTTGTAACGTCTTCAGAGGATTTGATTGTAATTTTCTGCTAGACTGTATTGTATCTTAAATCTTAAATTGCACTCCAGAAGACTTGATGCTTGCTGCTGCCTCCCTTTCCTAGAATTACTAATTGTATTTAATTAATAATAGTTCTAATTGTACTTAATTTCTTTTCTGCTATTTTTCAATGTTTCAGTGTATGATGCTTAAAAGGGAGCCATGGATTTCAGTGTTTGTTCACAGTTTCTGCTTTATGGAACTTTATGTGAGATCAAAGCATGGAAATTCACAATCTCAGAATAACTCAGTTTTCTTGAGTTTATGAATTCTGGCATGTTTTTTTTTTTCAGGTTGGGCCTTAATCTAAAAATCAGGAAAACACAAGCTGCTCTTTTTGCTTTCTTTCTTTCTGTTGTATCCTTACTATAGTCTTCAAAGAAACACAGAATAATTGAGGTTGGAGGACTCTGCTGGAGGTATCTAGCCCAACCTTTTACTCATAAAAATCAGCCATAGCAGGTTCTTCTAAGTGAATTTTGACTCTCTCCAAAGATGGAGATTCTACAACACCTCTGGGCAGCCTGTTCCAGTGCTTTAGGATGCTCATGGTAAAAAAAAAAAAAATTCTGTTTAATTAATTGTGAATTAATAAATAATTTCCTTTTCAGTAGTTTTAAGTTGAATACATGCACTTGTTTTACATGAAAGAAGAGAATGGCCTGGATCACTCATTATTTATCACATACAGGATAGATTTTTTTTGTTAATTTCTGTGCAGATAGTGAGCAAAATGTATAGAACAAATGTACAGGTCTTTTTTTCCAGATACTTGAATCTCTGAAGGTATCTGGAACTATGAAGGCAGTATAAAGGAATTTTCTAGAGTCTTGACATTTGGGTAGAAAATGATCTATGTACAAACTAGTGTTTTGGGGATTTTTTAATAAGTACTTGATTGTAAGAGTTCATTCTAGTTTTGTGCTGTGCAAAACCTGGAATATTTTTCCATCCTGCAGTTCATCAAAACTGGCTAAGTTTATACAAAATCAACTTAAAACTAAGAAAGTTCATGAACAGGACCTCCAGTTTGGGTAAGGTGTTATATAAATGAATGTGAGATTCTGAGGCAAAATCCTGACATATTTGAGGAGTAGCCATGCTTGTAGTAATATCACCATGTTATAGTAACAACCACTGAGAGAAAGTTCAGTATGGACATCTTGGTATTTAAAGTGCTGTGATTCTGAAAAACTGGCTTTTATTATAATTCTCATTTTGCAATTTGCTGACAGTATGTGTGTTATATTTGGTATGATGGTAAGGCTACATTCTTCAGAACTGCTCAGAATTTGAGGATATGACTGTGTTTATATGGGAAGGATGTTTTAGTTTTCCTTTGAAGGTAACATAAAGAACTTCAGTTTCTATCAGCAAGTACAGATATTTTTCATTGCTATATTTTCCCGGTCAGTTACTGTTTGATACTGCAACTAAATTTTTTTTTGTAATTATGTACCACATGAATCCGTTAACTGCTTTGATGCTTTTTACACAACTTATATGCAGTATAACTAATTTCAAATCATGGCTTTCTGCCATCACTGAATTGCAGGGCATTGTTGCATATAGCTCTTTGATTTGTTTTCCTCACTGTTCAGTATTCTTTGTTTATCCACGCCTTTCTTAAAAAATTACAAAACTTCATCCTTCTAAGTTAGGATTCTGGGAAAACAGTTCTACTATTTATAGCAGATAATTTAAAGTGTATACCATATTTAAAATGCAGAACAAAAGCATCCATCTTTAAGTGTATTCAGAAAAGCCTTTTTCAGAGTTTGGTTGATTTATTTAGATATTAAAAGCATGAAGCTGACTTTTTGCATATTTTCTTTGAAAAAACCCCTGTCTCCTAGGTGAGTCAATGAAGGTTTTAGCTAGAATTCTTTTATACTCAGAATAAAAGGAACAATTACATTGTTACCCATTTCAAAAGAAATGCATGTGCAAAGAAGAAAAAGAATGTTACAGGGCTATATTCTGATTATTTCAGTTATTTTTTATATGTAAGATAAGATGCATAGGAGGCTGTTCCCATGCTGGTGACTTTCTAAGTGTGTTCAGTTAAGCAGGTGGCTGAACTAGATTAGGGACAGATAAGATCGTAGTGAAAAGGATCTTCTTGACTTCGAAAACCTGAGAAATGTAACTGTTAATTCAAATGTGTTTATCAAGTTAAAGGGTCTTGCAATTGATGTCTGGGATAAAATTATATCAAGGGACTTATTTTTTACACATCATAATGGCAAGTATTGTGTTTCGTAAATCTAATCAGGAGCTGATGTAGTTCTTTGAGCAATTCTGCAGCCCTTTTGGAGTTCTTTGACATTTGGGCTTAAGCTGTCTCTCACATTTGGCTGAAGTCCACTGGGACTTTGAAATTGTTATTCCCTCAGTATCTCACTGATGTACATTGGAGAAGACTGAACTGTTATTTTCTTGGAAATTGCTGTGATTATTGATTATACAGCCACCAAAGCATGACTAGTTTGTTTTTAAAAAATCAATTATTTAGTTAAGTGTAAGAATATAATTGTTTTGCTGTGCATAAACATACACACAGTAGAAGTATAAGGATTTTTGTAGCACACTTGGACTTAGATAAACATTGTTAAGTTTTTACAAGTAAGGAAGATGAGAAAGATATTCTGTGTTGTTTTACACAATAATGGTATAGTGAAAAAGTCCTGTGAGGAGGAGCTCAGGGAACAGGGCTATTTAGCCTGGAGAAAGTAAGGTTCAGAGGAAACTTTATTGCACTCTCCAGTTTTCAGAAAGGAGGCCAGGTGGAGTTTTCTGTCGTCTCCCGTGTAACAAGTAATAGGAGAACGCCACAAGTTGTGCCAGGGGAGATTTGGGTTGCATAGTAGGAAAAATTTATTCATGGAAAGGTTTGTCAAGCATTTCAACAGGCTGCCCAAGGAAATGGCTGAGTCACCAGCCCTGGAGGGATTTAAAAGATGTGTAGATGTGGCACTTAAGGGCATGGTTTAGTGGTGGACTTTGCAGTGCTTGGGCAATGGTTGAATTTGATGATCTTAACGGTCTTTTCCAGCCTAAATGATTCTATGATTCCATGATATTTAGGCATAATGCTCAAGCAGCAATTTCTTGGTTTTGCACAATCTTCCTGTGTGTTCATGGTACTAAAAGTGTTACCATATGTTAACAGATGCTATGCAGTGGTTAACTCTGTAGCATCACTGCAAAGGGTACCCGGGAAGTTGACTCACACAACTGTGGTTGAAGTGAAAGGTGGTGATAACTGAAGCCAATTCCCTGCAACTGATGCATATACCAGTCTGTATGATTCTGAAGAGCCTCTCTGATTTCAATGCAAATAATCTTATATCTGAGCTGAACTTAACTGTTAGGAGCATCACGACTTATAAAACCATCTCTTCATTTCTTTGGAGCTGGTTTCATAAAAATAATGCTTTTTTTCCCCCGAATGTATAAATCTTAAGCAAAAATTCATAAGTGATTGTTTGCCTCATGTTTATTATGTGTAATGCCTTCTAAACAGTAATAAACCAGAATCTTTAAAGATAGAAATGCACTTCAATTAGTAATGTTATAAATGGTCAGAGGCCAATTCAAAATAAAACAACAAAATTTATTTAACACAATTTCAACACCGAAATAAAGCCACAATAAAAAGAAACAACATCGATCGAATGCCGGGTGGACAGAGAGGCGGTACAAAAGTACCCTCCGAACTCTGCCACACTGCTATGTTTCAGCCCGTGGGTTTTATACAGTTTTTTTACCCTAAGGCTAAGTCTATTGAAAGTCCAGGTATGCTGTGTTTCCAAAAGAGTCCTGTCTGCATGAAAAGGTTGCTTGATAGTTTTTCCGGAATTCATCTTGGGAGGGGTGATCTTGATCGTCCAGGATCTCCACCAAGATCGGTATCTGATGTGGAGGAGCTGTGAAGCGAGGGTCCACCCCTTAATGGCCGGGCCATCTTCTGGCTCTGTCTTGTTGTTACAGTTGTAGGTGTGTTTGGGAACTTCGGAATCCTGGAGGCATTCTCGGGTATCTTTTTATTAGTAGCTTAAACCTACACGAATTTACCTATTCTACTTATTACAGTAATAAACTTTTCGATTATTGCTTTGGAAGATACCTGATGTGTTCTCTTTGCTTTAATAACTCTTCTTCTAATCTTTAGAATTTCTATTTTCTTCAAATGTTAATTATTTAACCATTTTAACACTCTTGAATTGTTGTCTGGTGATACATTTACATTTTATAACAAGAAGAGATAAATAGAGTATAGTGGAGATTGCTTTTGCCTAAAGGATGAGACTGTAGCTCAGTGTCTGGTAGTCTACCCCTTAAATATCTCTACTGCTTTTCTAATGAGCCTCTGAGTCCTTAATGAAAGGGTGTGCAATCTGCAGTGTTTTCAGTACATTTCCTCTGGTTTAACAGACGTTCCTGATTTCCTTGGTTCCTAAAGGTCCTTGACAACATGCAGGAAACTGACTCTGGGCATGATAAATTATAGTAATACTAGCAACAGGTTGTTCCTTTTTGCTGACTTTCCAAGATGAACAAAACCTTCTCCATTATGTGACTAGAATACATAATTTTTCAGAGAAGAGATCACAAAGCCCTGGGAAAGATGATGTGAGTTGTACTATATCTTCAGAACAGTTTTCTGGCCTGTAGCCTGTTTTGTTGTGATTTAAGTAGAATGACTGTGTGGGAGAAAGATGTGTGAATTGCTCCTAATGTTCCCTTTCACTGAGTCTTCTGTTTTTGGAAGCTATTGGGACATCGACAAAACTGTCAGTGGGCATGTGCTGTGTAGGGCACGCAGAGAAAATGACACCCCTGGGAGACAGGAGGCCTCCTCTGCATACAGAGCTGGCTGTGCTATACAGTACAAAGTTTTCAGTGGCAGATGCAGTGCACTTGTGCCAGTGTGTGTAACAGGTGTTCTCTAGAAGAGCATTCAGGCTCCATCAGGTGTGGGTTTAAATATCTTTTTGATGTAAAAGTTCAGCAAATACCATAGTCAGTTTTCCTTCTTTTTTTCTGCAAATATATACAGTCACTGAGCAAGAGAAATGTGCAGGTCTGTTTAATGTCATTCATGGAGTTCATTGATTTCACTTCATCTTGGGGGCCTTTGCTAAGAGACAAACATCTGTGAGAATATTTTAGTTGATCTGAGAATAGGCAAAGTTCTAACTTGCTATTCAAAGAAGAGGGATTTGATGTTTAAAGTCTTAATAGAATCCTGCTTTTGCCATTTACTATGCTTAATACTAGAAGTATTTGATGTTTAAATGGAATTTTTGGACTGACAATAAATTTCAGTGAGCTAAGTTCTATTGTTTAGTTAAGAGTATGTTTGTAATATTAGAATAAATTATTAAATTAATTAGTAACATAGTGCAACACTTGTTGCACCTGCTGGTTAGATAAGCATAAATTGGATTGAAAGTGAGGTTGATTGTGCTTCATATTGCTATAGGGAAAATAGAGAGAGAAAACCAATTATAGCTAGAGATACTAGCTTCTCTTGAGTTGAAATAAGTTACATGAGCTAATAAAAAAGCTTCAAAAGAATGATTAATTATCAAGGAATAGATGTGTGCTGAATATAATGATGTGCAGAAGCCTAAAATGTCATTCATTTATAATTTGTAGAAGAAAACCAAAGTTTATTTTAAATCTGTAGCTAAACCTGTACCTAAACAAGACTGAAGGAAGTGTATGTTCACTACAATCATTCTGTGGCAATATATCTAAGGAAATCTAGCAACAGATGTAATTACTTTTGTGCCTGGATCTGTTTTAGCCAGGGTGCTGACTCTCCAGTATTAGTAATCAGTACTTGCATTTTCATATATTCCACATATATTCTTTAGCTTACACTGAAGCTTGAGTATGAATGTTGCAGTTCACAAGCTGGCTGGGGAGACCTGGCCCGCTTGAATGACTAATCTGTTTGCTGAACTGCTGCCAGCTCCTGAGCAATCGCGTTCTCTTTTTGAAGCATGCAGGGAAAGAAAGTAAGAAAAAAAGTCATTTATACCTGTCAAACTTGTAATTTAGTAAGTTATTACAGGATTTCTTCGCTTGGAGATTCAGAAGAGAGCAGGAGAACCCTGTGAGCTCTGGTGAGAGTTCTTTACTATTCAGTTAAAGACATTTGAAATCACTGTTTTTGTGCTAGGAGAACAGCATTGATCTAGAGCTATCCAGACAATTCAGGGAGGTGACAGCAGAGTGAGAGTTACTATGATTACTGGATTTTGGCTATCATAACCCTATAGAGCTAGTGTTTGAACTGCTTCATTGAATTCCTTAGCTTTGGGGCTCTTTTCAGCTACTGAGGGGAGATTGTTCATCTGAGTAATAGGTAGGGAGAGGGCTTATTCACATTTGTGAATTTTATTCCTATTGTGAGGCAAGGGTGTGAAGACAAGAAATTATGTCCAAACACAGCAGAGCTTAAATGTATTTTTCTTGTTAATATGTGGCTGATTAGTGTCAGGTTTTTCTGAATTGCTAAAGTATCAACTTCTATGAATAAATTGTCCTTTGTAATTACTGCCAGCAAGAACATTCAGTGAAGTATAAACTTAGCATAAATTTAGTATAAATTTTTTTGATGGTCGGCCATAGAGATCTACATATACATATAAAATCACACATATAAATTCTAAAAAAAAGAAATAAGATATATTTTTTGCAAGAGTATTTCTTAAGTTTTGCACCCTGATTAATAGTGCTGTTTATAATAATGGACAGAATTTGGCATATATAACAACACAAAGTAAGAACTGAAACAAAATGAAGCAAGCCAAAACTATGAATGAAATACTTTAAAATGTGCTTTTCTGTCCATCTTTCTAGACTAGAATTTATTGAGAGTGTTGGAAATCTATGTAGAAAAACTGATTCCTTTGCCATGTGTTGCAGAACATCACAGCACCTTTTTAAAAAATTTGTATTAGGTTTTTCTGATGCATTAATTACTTGGTGAAGCCTTTCCAATTGTTGAAACTGTAATTTAATGCCATTTGCAGAAAATAGGGGTTTATTTATATTTCTTCATGAATGATGTTTTACGTTCTGGTGCAGTTAGGGGAAAGTGTCTATGATTTCTGAAAAAGACTGTTTAATCTGATGCACCCAAAACTAAAACAGTTCTGTTGAAATATTATGAATATCTTGTCTACTTATGTAAGTATTATGGTTCAAAACTTGTTATCTATTTTTTCCCAGTATTTTATACTGTACGTGCTTTTGTTTTTCTGTTTTATTTGGTTTTGGTAGTTGAGTTTGGCACTCCAAATGTGTTTGAGACATAGGTTATTTGTGGTATATTCCTAACTGGTATGTTAAAATATATTTTAATTACTGCTTTTACTCTGATGTTAATTTATATTAGTGGCTTCTATTAAGAGTTAGATTTGAAACTATCTAGTCCATTTCCAGAACTGATAATGTATGCCGTGCAAAATGATCACCAGAAAGCATTCATAATCAAAAGATATAAATTTTGCTGCTTCCTAACATTAGAAACCTAATTTCACATGATTTAGTGGAATTGTGTTGGCACTTGTCAAGACATGAGCTTATATACTTCCCATGTGGAGCACCGTAACTCTTTAAGGAGAATTTTGTGAGAAACTAAAAAGTAATATATTAAACTGGGGGCTTATGATGCTCCTTCCTCTGCCATTAAAGAAAAGGAGAAAGAGATGAGAGGGTGTATTAATGTTACATTTCAATGTAGATAGATATCACTTCTATGAGAACTTCAGCTACCATGTATGAATAGATTCTGCAAGGGAACAAAAGAGTATTTTGAGAAATAGTATCTTCAAGTTGTTACAGAAGTTGAGAATCACACAACTGTATCCTAGTCTCAAAGAAAGAGTCAGCATATTGAGGCTCAATCTGCTTGAATGTCTTACTTAAAAGTGAAAGCTAAATTATGAAAGCTAAATGTGTGGTTCAAATACATAACTATACTCAAAATAATGCAAGGCCTAAGCAGCTCAGAACACTCAGTTACAGTAGAAAGAGTCACTTCTTCATACTTTGCTTTAGCTATTTTCTGCATCTTTCTGTGTCTCGGTAGGTCATTTAACTCTGTTTTAGTTTCGGGTGGAGTATGTAATGGAGCTGATCCCAAGTCTGGTAGTGCTAGAATGAGGCTGTTGGTAGGATTTTTTGCACGCCATCATAGCAGTGAGAAATCAGGTATCTAATACATTGCTCTCATCTCTCTCTCCTTCTCTCAAAAAAATGTCTTTTGATGTGGAAGGTGGCATTTGATTGCTATGTCCTTGGTACATTTCAGGGTCTTCATACAAAGTAATTTTAGATAGTTTGCCTTGAAACAGTAAGTATTTCTCCTGTTGTTTGAAGTTAGATAAAGTGTTTTCTATATTTACTGTTTAGGTGATACTTTTAGCATACCTCTTTGGCCCTAAATCACTCATGAGTTAATTCTTGTATCAATTATTCCTGTTCTTCCAATAGTATGGGAAAATCTCAGAGAGCTAAATTAAAATTTATTCCCTGAGGGCTGATTCTTTGTCTCCTTTCATTAAATGAATGCACCAAATATTTTTGCCTTTTCTCTGGGCAGGAAAGCTATTGTTTCTTGCTCATTCCAACAGACTGTGTATTTGGATTTCAGGATTTCCTACCTCATCTACCCCAAACACTTCCAGTTAAAGGTAAGGTGATCTAAAAAATGTGTGGTATTCTGTTTTCCTTTTGGTGTGGTTTTCCACTGTTACAAGGCAATGCTTTGTGATGTTAAAATTAACTTTCGTCTGCAGGGTAGTTGTTTGCCATGTGGCAGGATAACACAGCAGCTGATGTTACATCTTCCAAGATGCATAGGCAGCAAATCATATGATAAAGTAACACTGTTACCATCAAAATCTGTAGCAAAAATCAGTGCTTAATAAATATTAGTGGATTATCAGGGAGGAAAAAACAAACAGTATCTGTACAACTGGCTACTAAAAGCCTTTTAATTTTGGCTTGTAAGGTTAATATGTGCTGAGACTTGACATCCAGTTTAACAACTGGTATAATTCTCAATTGACACTGTGGTTTATTGATGCAGAATTAATAGAAGGACTGTTCAAAAGATATTGATAAACTGACAAGTTTCCGAATCGCAGAAGATAAGTGGGGAGGGCTGATTGTGAGTTTGTTACTTTGGAAGTCAGACTGAAATGTCTATGTCACACACTACCAATTTTAGCAACTCCAGAAGACTGATCACTTAGTTGTTAATGTGTAGTTAATTATTTGGGTTTAGATTCGCAGATTTGCCATGTGGATTTTTAAGTATGAGAGAGTTTAGAGTTAGGTGTACGATAATATTGAGAAGAAGTAATTGGATTGTAAGATCTTTTCTCAGATTGTAAAACTGCCATTTTTTAGTGTGAAACTTAACAAAATGAAATTGGAGTTGACAAGTACTGTAACAGGATGGGGGAATAATATTATAGCTTTAGTAACACATTCTTCTCCACAAGTGGGATATTTCAAAATAACTAGTATTCCCAGCAGAAACAGCAATGCACTAGTACATCTGATATCTCATGTAGGTGTGATATTGTCTACTAAGAGTAAAATAATGAAATAAGAGGAAGTGATTTAGAGAAGAAATTATTAGGGGGATGAATAGAAAAATAGAGCCTTATATTCCTTTTTCCTTGAGGCTATTTTTTTTTTAATGGCAAAACCTCATGAACAGAAATGTGGGTCAGATGGGAAGTTCAGGTTTCCTGAGTCTTCAACTGCTGCAGCAGATCTATGTACTTTGATGTGATGGGGTATAATAGTTTTGAGATAAGCAGATAGTAAAGACGTAGAGGTGCTGCTTTTTCCATGCCATTCACATTCACTTGTTCTTGCAGCTTGTATTTTCTTACTATCCTTAAGGGAAAAAAAATAAATGCATGGTAGTATACAGGTTATAAGTTGTGATAGCAAAGAGATTGAGTTATGCTGCAGCAAGTCTAGCAGCTAGAAGCAGGAGACATACCTTTTAAGACTGTCCAATACTTAAAAAGGAGTCTTATCTATGGGTTGAAGCTGAGGAAACTCAGCCTCCCAGAGCTGAAATGGAGGCTCCTGAGAGGAGCCACACCCCTTACTGAGGTGCACAGTAGGAGAGTGAGTGACGCTGGGCAGAAACTGATACAGGCAAAATTCTCATTAAATATAAAGGGGGAAAAAAATCAGTGTATGGATAAATAACTGTTGAAACAGGTTTCCCAGGGAGGTTGTGGAGTCCCTGACCTTGGATGCTTTCGAGACTCAGCTGGGTAAAACCCTAGGTATCTTGGATGATGCTATTTTGAGCAGGACAGTGAGCTCTGGACATCCTGAGATTCCTCTGAGCCTGAATTCAGTGAATTGCCAGTGTAGAGAGGGCCATGACATGTAATTTTGCTGTACTCTGCTTGTAATATACTCAAAATGAGATAATTAGAAACTTAATGTTGATCTATATCTGAGTAAACTACTATGCAAATAAATGTTTTACCAAACAAAACACACAGGCTGCGACAAAGGGATCTAGACTTCAGAGGGAAGGTAAGATAG
This sequence comes from Acrocephalus scirpaceus scirpaceus, assembly GCA_910950805.1. NCBI lineage: Eukaryota > Metazoa > Chordata > Aves > Passeriformes > Sylviidae > Acrocephalus > Acrocephalus scirpaceus. Next base: position 92,384,768 of record OU383773.1, read on the forward strand.
GTAATGAAATAGGATACTTTCTGTGTGATTAGAAGACATGCAGAAGGGCTTAAAATATTAGATGGTTTAGATAACCTGTATAAGAATTATATCTGTCATGGAAACATGCATGAATGATTGCTGTATTTCCTTATTCCTCTCACATCTGTATTACTTAACATAATAAGGCAGTTTCAAATATGGCAACAAGTATTAGAGGTACAAGCTGCACTTCTAACTAACCAGTGGCTGATTACCAGTTCAGTCATCTAGAAGTGACGTTCATTTACTGTTGAGAATTGTATGAGCCCCTCTAGTATTGCTGAAATTCTGTCAAACCTCATGGTTATCTCCAGAACCATGGAGATAAAAAAGAAGCTGCAGGCTAATTCAGAACCAAAATACTGATTTTGCTTAGGAAGAAGACCAGGTAAGAGGGTTGAAGGGTATTGTGCTGTTAAACACTCAGAAGTAAATATATTTTTGTGCCACATTTTAGAAGTTGATAACACCAAAGCAGTTAATATTAAAATTATACAGATAGAGTGTTAATATAAAATGACCAAGACAAGTAATTACAGCTCATTACAGTTGTTTACCTTTCCTGAGCCTTTGAAGTGGACTGAAATGCCTGCCTGAAATTATCTAAATAAGTGGTAGTGAATGGCTTCCAATTTTTGCTGTCTGTTCAGAACAAGTAATTTAAAAAAATTATAGCAGGCTTTAAAGGTTGATAAGTAGCTTAGCAGCTCTGAGGGCAGTAACAGGAAGTTAAAATGAGGAGGTGGAATGCTATGAGTAAAAGTTAGTAGAAGTAATAAATTTTGCCCATTTAGATCTGAAAAAACACCTAAGTGATAGTTTTTGGTGGAATAGGAGAATGACAAAATAGACGGAAAAATGACTCCTTTGGAAAGAAAGCTGGAGGTCTCCCAGACTGTGATAGAGACCGATATTTAGACAGAAGAAATAGGTTAGATGAAAGTTTAGTGTTAACCCATGGGCTCCAGATAGAACAATCCTAATGGGGAAAAAAAAAAAAATATATATATATATATATATAAGTGACTAGTCAATAGATAGTGTGTGAACTTATTTAGGTACAACTGGAAACTTTATCTGGTAGAATACGAGGTGATATGATATGGGTATATTCGGTGCAAGGAAGCATTACAAAATTACACGATGACAGATAGAATCTTTACAGACAATCAGCAACACCCTCATGTGTCCAAAATCCCTGACAGAGACTATGGATAGTGCATTTAACCATGACACAGGTGAGGAGGCAGAGTTACTTAAAATGCAATGAATATAATAATTTACAATGAGGTGTTACAGTGACCCACACAAAGCAGTCCTGGTTACTGAACAGGTGAGAGATGAGATCTTAGTAGTATCTTACAGAGAGATGCAGAGTCACACTGCTCGCTGCTGCAGTCTGCAGAGGGACTACAGCATTCACATCTTGGGAAGGGAGAGGAAGTTACAGAACTAGGTGAGGCAAGTGCTAGGAAAAGCGTGTGGGAGCCAGAGGCAGAAACATCTAGTCCCTTTCCGCTGCTGCACAGCCTGGTCAGGATACTTTGGAGCCGCTGCATCAGTTTATGTTGTCTTCAAAATTCATTAATATTGTTCTAATATTGTTAGGGCTTATATTCATTTATTTAGATTTTTGTTTTTAATGGAAGCAGACTTTGCAAAACATTTAATTTTTTTTTATGAGATTAACAGTGTTTAAGAAAAGAAATAATCCAAAGGCAGAAGAAACTTCTGATGGATGAGAAATATTTTCCTTTAAATCAATAATGAAAAACCGGGCTAGTAAAGAAATCTTCTATTTCAGTATTGGCCAAATCTTAAGATTTTTTGCTTACCTCATATCCTAAGTATAACTCTAGCTCAAGTATTTGGACATAGATAAAATGAGTTGCTCAAAAAGTCATGGTTTTCTCTGAGAATGACTCAGATAAGCTAGGCTTCATCTTCTGCAGTACTCCTCAGCACCAACTCAGTCTAGTGCCTCTGCCACTTGTGATGGCCTGCAAGAGTTTCTTTCTATTTCCAGAAAGGAAATGTTTCTTGTAATACACTGGAAATAGATACAATGACCTGGCATATGCCTCAATGAAAATCCTGAGATGTGACCTCAGACACTTTCTGCCTAGAGGTGAACACGATTCCAGAAGTGGACTGAGGGGCTCCTGAGGTAACTGATTTTGGCACACTGATTCCAGATACTGCTCTGCATTTGGGACTCTGTTTCTCATTGGTGCTGCAATGATGTCTTTATTGTGCACCAAAGATTTATACTCTGAAGACTTTGTAACTGGGATACTGTGATTGCTGTTTACCCTGAAATTCCAGTTATATAATGGGAATTATGTTCAGGTGGGACTTCTGTCTGGTAACTTTAGACTTTATGGGGATCTGTGCTGTTAAACACTGTGCAAAAATATGAATGGCACTGGGAATGTACTTGGACTTTGCCCTGCAAGCAGGCTCAGTAGAACAAAGAGACTCTTCCTTAGTGCATTTTTTACTTGTGTACATTGTATGGGCTGTTATATCCATTTGCACTAGAATTGGACCATTCAGGTTCAGCCTGTCATTCTTGTGTTCTACAACAGCTTTCAGTTTATTTTAAAGTAACAAACCAACATAATAAATGTGATTTACTAGTTTTAATTACTTTGCGAAAGCTGCTAAAACAGCGCAGAAGGTTATATTCCTCATAAACCTGTTTCCATGTATTTTATAGTAAAAACACGGATACAAAAGTGAACGTTTTGGGCGAGCAAGAGAGTGTTTCTGCAGTTCACAGGCCTGGTTCCGCTGCCTAGTGGATGGTGAGGAGGTATGAACGCGTAGCAAGGCAATGCAATGTCGCTGTCGCTGAGCTGAGGTTTTGGAGCGGCGCCGGTGTTGTCGAAGGGCAGCCGTGCCCACCAGGGGGCGCTGGCGCTTTTCCTTAGGGGTTGATTAATTTAAAACTAGATGAGATTTAATCTGCTTAAAAAGCGAACAAAGTGCTTCATGTTGCAGGAGAAAAATACCGCATGGGCAAGAAAACATGGCGAAAAAGACACCGTGTAAACCTTTAGTGTTGTTTTTCCATTCAAAAGTTATAAAAAATAAAATAGGTGGTTTATTTTATTAAGAGTTGTATGGAAATTCACACTGAAGACTGTATGTGATAAGCACTGATAAGCAATTTTAAATTAGTGTTCTGTGGTCCACAGAAACTTTTTTTTTTGGTTGGTTTCTTTTTGGGTTTTTTTTTTTTTGCAATGAACATGGATTTTAAAACTATCATTATAGAAATGTGTCAAATAAAGGTAACGTGCAGAAGAAATGAGAATCAGATTTAGTTTTTACTCCTTGAATTAAAAAGTAAAATTTTTGTAGGAATAAACAAACATCTTATTCTTCTGTATAATCAAGAAATGCTGAATGTGCAGCAAAAAAATCAGGCATTATGGATGTCCATTTAGCTTGCATTATAGTGGTTATTTGAAACTGCACAAATTTGTCCTCTTTAACAAAATGTGGGGGATTTTGTCCGATTTTCTGGTCTAGGTCAGTGGTCCTGTAAGCCTGTTGCATGATTCTTCTAATTGTACAAATTTTGAATATCTGGTTTGTGTCACCTTGATCAATGTAGAAGCAAGTGAACTCAGAGAGCAACACTTGTCAAAATGTGGCAGAAACACATCAACAATTGTTGCTCATAAAGACTGCTACCGCTGTTTTCTTATATATGTAATTTATCCTAATTTTTGTAAATCTGCTGGCAAAGCAGTTATTTAGATATGGGGAGGGAATAAATGTGTAGGAAGGAGAAGAACTGCTGATGTTCAGTTGGGGTTGCTGAGTTATATTTTTGCAAGAATAAACTTTGTTGCTGTGGTGCATTTGAACTTCATTTAGTTTTATTACATTTGTAATTAACTTAGCATGTAGTTAATGCTAGACTCACCAATAGTGACATTTAAAATGTGCTGGAAAATGATTTATAGATCAAGAGCGTGACATAGTATATGATATAACATGCTTAATCGAACACGTGTACAAAACTACAGTTACTTGTATCAGGCTAAAAGAACTAATCACTCTGGAACAAAAGATAAGTGAAACCCATCATCAAAATGGTCATCTTTTATTTATCCTCCTGCCACAAAATTATAAGAATTATTCCTGGTTTTGTTGCAGTGATTATTGTATCCTTTATACAATATCCTGTTATATCCTCAGTATAACATTGATGTTATTTATATGAAATGTTTATCACAAAATAAGTTTTAAAATTACCTTGTGTGTACAGACCAGAAAAATAAACTGTTGGAAAGAAAATGTAAATATATAAAACCTAAAAAATGGGCTCAGTAACTCCAGCTTCAGTTGTTTAAAATTTTAACCAATTTGATACTTTCTCTTTGAGTTTTGCTGTTCACATAAGTCAGTTTTCAAAAGACATTGTATTGGAATAATAGGGACAATTTGATTGTTTTAAATATTGATTAAAAGTACATGAATTTTTTGCAATTAATTTATGAAGTGTATGTTGATTACTATAGAAAATAAGAAGTTAGTGCTCCAGCTGCTATCAAACCCCTCCTACTGAAATTAAACCAGAATTTGTTCTCTTCTAAGAGAAAGAAGTTCAAATGGGTTTAAAGGGCTTCCTTCTCTCCAGCAAAGAAATTTTTTCATTGTATATGTATTGCTTTCTCTTTTCAGACTTTAATTAATACTTTTAGTTTGTAGCACACCTTTTACTTTGTTAGAATCATGTAGGAAAATTGAATTTTAAATGGTTCTAATCCTGACACTATTTTTCTGGCAAGTTGCTTAATGTGTGACTATTTTAGCGACTTGAATTTTTTTATTATTTGATTTGTTTATGCAAAAGCCTATTTCAAATGATTGACTGAGTTAAGTCTGTTGAAAGAAGGGAAAACTTGTGGTTTAAATAAAAACCTCTAATGCTTCTCTTTATCTCTAATGCTTCTCTTTTTTATCTTATAAGGGAAAAAATAGTTTGTTTTGCAAATTGTTTTGTAAAAGGAAACAGAGCATTGGGATATGATCAGCTACTTTTTAAGGTGTTCTTGCTAAAAAATATTAATAGAAGTCCCTGTTCTTTGAAAATGAAAGGCTCAAAAGTCTATAGGGTAAAAGACAGTGCTGATAGACTCTTCTTTTTGTGTGTGTATGTGCATGTGAATGATCACTTCCCCACAGAAGATAAGGGGAAAAGTCAAGCTAATGCTAATCAAAAGATGCATTTAAATAATATCTACTTCTAGAGCATAGGCATTGCTCATATTCCCTTCAGAGAGATCATATCTAATAAGCTATGATGATCATAAGCAGATGTGGGTGTAGATACTGCTACTGAAAACCATCACTAGCTCAACATAAACTTTACTCTAGAGAGTATTTACCTGAATCTGTGATGCAATTCGACTGTAATTCCTGGGAGATAAGAGTGAAAAATGGAGAATAGCGTGGATAATTTTGTTGGGACATGTCATATATTAGCTGAAGTGAGTTACAACAAGCAGGAAAAGAATGCAAGATAAAAGAATGGCATAATTGTAACTTAGCTGGCAAAAAATAAAGTGAATTTATACTTTGTGACAAAACTACAACTCCAGAAGACTTTCAAGGAGCAGTCTTTTTGTAAGCTCTGTCTTTGGTGTGCTATCAAACATAGGACTACATTTTTATTTTTTTAAAGTATGAATAGATGAAAATGGCAGGACATTTAATCACAACTTGAGAAATACTAGACTTAGGCTTCTATTCCATATGTCATTTGAACTCCTTGTTAGAATATATGCTTAGAATGTCATTTTTAAATATATGATTACATTTGCTCTTGTTCTCTGTGCCTGTTTCCAACCAAGTCCATCCTTCACTTCTCTCTCCATTTGCACTGCATGCTATCAGTTCTGATGCTTGGTGAAACAATGCTGGCAACTGTGCAGTAGAACAAACAAGGATTAACTGTCCAGTACTGGAGCCTTTGAAAAGAATGTACAACGTAGAGGTAGGATATTCACCAGGTAGGATACACCTGTCAGTATTGCTGTATGGTAGGCAGAGTAAGCTGCTAGCCTTAAAAGCTTTTACTAACTTGGGATAAATTTGAAGTTTTAAGGCTCTTACAAGGATGCCACATTGACTATGCTTTCTGCAGAGGTGTCAAGATGTCTGATAGTACTGAAATACACTCATGACTCGCCACAAAATTTTGGACTCCTGCTTCAGTGTCTGAAGTCTAAGAACTCCTTGGTAAAATAGATACTTAATTATCTTAACATGAGCAGACATAGTTTTGTGTTTCTTACACTTAGAAGTGATAAAACCATTTAACTCAGTAATATTTTCTTGGAAATCTTTTGAGAGGTACAAGAAATAAGGAAAAAATATGATGAAATTGCATGTATTCATCATTATTATAAGAAAATAAAAAACAGTTATATTGTTGTTCAGGAGTTGAAGGTTTACTTCTCACAAACATCTTTATTTTAAGTAACTTTTTCAGAATGATGGGTGAAGTAAATCTGCAGAATCAGATTAAGTAATCTGCAGAATCATGTTCTTTATTTTTCAGAAAATAAATGTCAGTTTTTCCACCTGAAGTTTAGCATATATTTATGTGAATGACCTCAAGTAATCTCCAGGAAAAGTCTGTGATGCACGTATATATGTATGTATGTATATATAATCATAGAATCATAAAATTTTTTGGGTTGGAAGGGACCTTAAAGATCATTTAGTTCCAATCTCCATTCTGTAGACAGAGACATCTTCCACTAGACCAGGTTTCTCAGAGCTCCATCCAAGCTGACCTGGAACACTTCCAGGGATGGGGTATCCACAGCTTCTCTGGGCAGTCTGTTCCAGCGCCTCACCACCCTCACAGGAAAGAATTTCTTCCTAATACCTAATCTAAATCCACCCTCTTTCATTTTAAATCTATTCCCCCTTGTCCTGTCACTACATGTTCTTGTAAACAGTCCCTCTCCATCTTTCTTGTAGGTTCCCTTCATGTACTTAGAACAATGCAGTTAGGTCACTCTGAAGCCTTCTCTTTTCCTGACTAAACAATTCCAGTTTTCTTAGCCTAATATTTGGGGGTTTTTCTGTGACTACAGGATTTTTGCGTCTTTTTGTTACAAACAATTGGGTATTATTAATTCACCCTATTGCCATGAATGTGAATTTTGTTTTACTATTAAAAATTTGAAGTCAAGAATTACAGTGTAAGAATGAATGTTGCAGCATTCTCATAATTTGTTGCCAATAAAAGTGTAGGGCATTTCCTGTGAGAAGTGCTTACTTGTCTTGCTTCTGTGTTTCCCTGTACCCTGGGGATCACTGAAACTGGCAGGCAGAGTATTTTTAAATTGCCATTTAGGTTTGAAATTTTGACATTTATGAATCACATGCCTATTTAGACATGCCTCAAAGACAAAGTGTGAATATTAAGGTGGAATGAATAGCAGATATTGTTTTTATTATTTTCTTAAATGGTTTTGTTTTTCCTTTCCAAGTAAGAAATTTGTAAATTTCTTTGTGTGAAGAAGCCTAATTCTGCTGCTGCAGGCTGCTGAAAATGGCATTCTTGACAATTTCCCAGCGACTCTTCGTGGTGGAAAAACAAGAATGTCTTTTTCACAGGGCAGCCGCTGGGACTTGCAAGATCTGTGCCTGAGGGGCAGCCTCTCTGTGGGCTGTGCAATTACAGGCCTGCGCCACCTCGCTCAGAATCGCTCAGAATTTACAAGCGTGGTGTGTGTCCAAATCTGCAGTTAAGGGACAGGGTTATGATGGCATGATGACTTCAGTGTGCGGGGTGCAAACCTGGTCTTTCGTTAGAGCTCTAGCTTCTTTAAACTGCAGGCTTCTTGCTCTTTGGAAATTCCCAACCCTTATACTCTGAGAGCTGATGCTGACTGCTGCCCAGTAGGCTTTCTCAGCTGTTGGGATAGCAACAAATAGGTTCCAGCAACATCTATGAGGAATTCCTACCAAAAGTATTGCTGCTGGGTAAAAAAAGCTGGTATAAATCTGTGCTGTATGGGGTAGAAATATAGCAATCTGGTATTTTTTTGAATTAAGTATGCTTAAACTCATGATGTAGTACTTTTGAATATAGCTGAAACATGGACATCTGAACATCAATCTTCCACTGTTAGTGTGAGGGCAGTTGTTGCTGAAATATGTTTGATGATGTTCAACTAAAACTAGCATGAATCATGTTTGAAATACAGAGCAGGAAACACCAGTCATCTTTGTCAGCTGAGAATTGTATTTCCTAAAAGAAGGAATGAGCATCAGGAATATTGTTGGTGATCATCAAAGTAGATTTCTGTTTTCATTGGTCCAGAACAGTTGTGCAATTCTGACAAAGTTTGTGGTCTTTTCACCTCTAGAAAGACATTGCTTAACTAACAGTATAGCAAATACTTCTGTCTGTGGTTTTACATATTTTAGCAGGATGGGCTCTGAGCCATTGTCCTTTTGCATGCTTGGTTAACAAAATGAGCTGAAATTTAGAGAATGAATAGTGCTTGTACCCCCTAGGCATTGTATAATTTCTTAAAGGCAGTCTGCCCATACCGAATGAATGCTCTTGGCTGTGAAATAGATAACGTTTTCTTGGTGTAGTCAGGCTCCATGAAAGGGAAAGCTGCCAGCATTTACAAAACCATTTAATATAAGGAATGGTTCTGACACAATCGTGAAGGCAAGGCAAAACCATATTTCTTTACTATAATTTTTGCCACAGCATAAAATTTCTGAGAGTTTAGAAGTTGCGCTTTGACATTTGTTGGTGTAATGTTGCATTTATGCAGCATTTCAAGTAACTTCTCTATGAGGATTAGTTATATTCATGATCAGCAGAATTCAAGAACATATAATCATGTTCGCTGTTTCATTGTGAAGAGTTCAATTCTGTTTTATTGGCTTATTAAGCCCCCTGATTAAAAAAAAAAAAGTCAGTGTATATCAGAACCCTCTTTTGCACCCTGCAATTCAAAGAATAGTCAAGAAGAACACTTTTCTTTAGTGTTACTAGCATCACTTTGGTGACAGGTAAAATAACAGTTTTATGTCAGCTGGTATGCAATGTCCCAGTGTCATTAATTCACACTAAATATCTTTGAACAAATACCTTTATTTGAAAAATTGTGGAGCCCAGTACTTGTTTATTAACCAACATCTTGTGTAGTAAAAATAGAAGATATCATTTTTTAAAGTAAGTGCTTATTTTGCATTAAAACAAAAACCAATTGAATTAATTACAAAATTTGTTTCAGAGTATAACCAACTTTAAAAAAAAATTTAAATTTTTGTATTTATTTACCTTTGCAGTCTGATTAATTTTTAGTTATCTGCTTACTAAGTTCAGTTCTGAGAAAGAAGACATCAGAGAATTTTCCATATAAATATTTATATATCAGAATTTCACATAAGAAATATGTTGTTAGGATGTGAGCTATAACATTGCTTCTGAGGCTAATATTGGTCTCAAACACTAAATATTTACTTATTGCTTCTCTTTCTCTCGATTTAAGTAAGCCAACCATTATGAGTATGAGGGATTTTTCTCTGCTTTTGAAAGGTGTGTGTTCATAGTAATGTCAAGTTTATTTTTCTCCTTCAAAAGCTACAAAAAATGGGATGTTCCTATTGACTAGGCTTCAGTACAAGTATCTTTTCCTTTTTGAGTGTGTGTAATTGTGATTCATGAAGTTGTTGGCAAAATATTGGCTAGTAAGTACTAGTAGGGATGACTTACTGGGACTTTTGTAAAAAACTTTTGCCAAAACCTCAAGCAAAAACATACTAAGGAGATAAAATAGTCATAAAGTGAAAAATAAAGCTCTGTCATGGATTAATAGCTACCCATGTGGCAAGAAAGTAATAATTAATAAATACATTAAGCATTTCAGTAGCTGTGAGTACCTCTATTAGAATGTTACCATTTAATGGGAAGTAGGTGATAAGAGAAGTGATATTTGACATTACTTTAAAATATGGTCAGGGCCAAAAACAAGTGAAGAATTTTCTAAAAATTAACAGTGTTATATTAGATGTCTTTTGTGGTTGAGAAATGTCCATGGACGATCAGAAAGAATGATTTGTCCTACTTCTTCAGACAACTAAATTAAAATGAATGGTTGTGATGATATGTTTGCTGGCCCTCAACAGCTGTGAACATAAAAGGAGCCAGATACCTTTGACTCATGCTATTAGGTCAAAATAATAACATTGTCTGCACTGGATATCCTGCTTTCAAGTGTCTTTCAGTTGTTCCTGTTTGTATCCAGTGAGCTATCCCCATCCCATTTGGTATAAACCTTTCATTCTAGGCACCCTCATCTTAGAGCAGATATAGCAGAAGGGAAGGACATTGGAAAATGCGAGGGAATGACTGAAGACAGACAAAAGTTGAAGAGTTTTATAGATAGCAGATTAGAGAAGGAATGAAAAAGGGCATGCAAAATCATTAGTGAGTATAAATTGGTTCTTGTCTGGCTTCTGACAGGCTTGCCGCAGGATTGTTGGCTGGAGTTGTTGCCACCCTCAGCCATCTGAGGGTGCCATCTGCCCTGTGCCTTTAATAGATATGGAAGCCCTCAAGGCACAGACATCTGATCTGCTTGTAAATCAGCTTGTGAATCACTGATGTTTTCAGCCCAGTGCGTTAAGGAAAGCTGTTTCTGCCTAGGAGAGTAGCACTGTCTGGCAGAGGAGGGAAAGATGGTTTCTCCTGATACCAGCTTCAGGCAGGGTGAATCTGCCTGAGATTTCATGTATTTGAAATTTCAAGGACTAAAGCTTACTACTAACTACTGAAAGCTGATAAAAAGGAAACGTTTGTTTTACCTAGGGTTTATTTCAGCGGAGAAAATATTCACAGTAACACATGTGATTTTAGCGTGATGTAACCCAATAGTGATATCACCTGTACGTTGTTTTTCAGCCCCTGTTTTCCAGTGAGGCTGTTTTTGTGTGGACTTAGATGATTTTGTAAGGTGTGCAACTCTGAGTTCTAGCCCTTTTAAATCTACTGTCAAATTTCAACTGAAACTGACCATTTTCTAATCCAGGAAATTTCCTCCAATTCCCTAGAAATTGGTGTCTGGCTAGAAGACAATCTCATTAGTACCATCCTGAAGCTTCAGTACAAGGTAAAGAGTTACCACTGCAGACTGATCACAATAATGGCTCTGAAACAAACAAAGCATCTGCTGACTTGCTGAAGCATTTTGAGACAAGCTGTTTGAATTAATGAAGGAGAGGAAAAGAAGAAAGGTGGGCAGGATTACTAGGGAGAGGGAAACAGCTGATATTAGCATGAAGGAATTATTGAAATGTAACACAAATCACTGAGAATTCAAGATTCATTAGGTTTGTGGCTTACAGAGTAACTAACTCTACCTTTTTTATGTATTTTAATTTCCCTGCAGGCTGAATTTTAATTTTATTAGATGTTGCAAGGTGTATGCTTTTACCATTCAACGTGATACCAAGTGCAAGTCTCAATTTAAACTTTGGAAGATAAATGTAATTGTAAACAGCAAATAATATGCAAAGCACTGAATAACATGGCAGATGGCAAACTTATTTGTTAAGGTACCTGTTCTTACTTGGATATTAAACTTAGACTAAAAAGTTGTTGCTTGGCCTGACATTCTTTTTAATAGTGTATTGCATGTGAAGGACTTCGGAGAGTGTTCTATTTTATAAAATTAAATGTGAGTGGAATACTGGTTGCAATTGCTAAAATGAAAAACGAGAACAGAGGAAGAATAAACATGGAGAATAAAGAACAGAGTGAAGTAGGAGGTAATTTATAGCTGAGTACAAAAGGAACAAATGTGGGTTTTTGGGAGGAGAACTTCTCTGGTATTTTCAGAACTCAAAATGCAATCGAAAAGCCTTGATAAAAATTAGAGAGTGAGATTGAAAACAAAGAAGTAAATAACTACACTTCAATGCAGGTCTTCAGCCCATCTATAATTGCAAGTATTCCATTTGTCTGCTTTGATTGCTGTCTTAAGAAATTACAGGATACAATTTCCATTGGGTAAAATTAGGAGTACTGCAGTAAAAGTTGTTCTGCCCTGCAAAAAAAAAGGATAGTTCCAAACACTGCAAGTCAGATACCACTTCCACTACTAGTGCCATCTTTTGCAAGTGTGAGCCATTTTGAGAAGACCAAGAGTCTCATTAGCCTTTGCTGTGGTTGACAGGATCTCTGTGGTACACAATACCTGTATTGTTATACAAGTTCACTGTAATAACTACATTGCACCTGCTAACATCAAAAGTAGTGCTGCTCCCAGCAGGTCTTGCATCTTCTTTAATGACCCTGTATCATTCTTCGTATGGGAAATTACTTGCAGCAGTGTTATTATATCTAAGACATTTTGACTATTAATGTATCAATTATGAAGAAGGGAAAAATGTAGTGAAGGCTGTACTTCAAAAGAGGTGGCAGACGGGAAGTCAGTGGAGACAAAAAGTATTCAGGATATGAGAAATTCACAAACAGAACAATTATTGAAAAGATAAATTGGTGTAATCATCACTTTATAATATCACACAATAGCAATGCTGGAAAATAAATAAAAAATGACCTAAAGGAGCATTTCAACTGAAGGCTGTTGTCAGTTATCATAAATAGCTACTGGACCCTGTGCATAATTAGTGAGGACTAGAAGGGTGAGGGACAAGTACAGTAAGAATACACTAAGTAACAAGTCTGTTGAAAAAAAGCATGGCCATGGGCAAAGATGAGGCAAGAAAGAGGAAATATGCTAGATTTAAATATAAGGATCCAAGTTATCTTTGATATTAGATAATTTGAAATCAATGGAGTTGTAAAAAGTAAAAGTAGACACTGGAGGCTGTTGTTCATAATTCTTTATTTGGGGTCCTTTCACTTTTTTTTTCCTGCAGTCAGGAGTGTTGGTTTAATCTAAATATCAATTTTTGAAGCAAATTTATCTTCTAACCTTTTGCTTTGGAGTTATGAAAGTTTTGACAATTTCTGTATGTTTCTTTGTATTTTACTACTGCAATGAACTCAAGATAATATTTATACAATATTTGTGCATAAAATAAATGCAGAGCAAGAGCTGTTAAAGTAAAATTAAAAAATGAAATTAAAATCCTAAATTAAAATTAAATCCTAAAATTAAGTTATAATATAAACAAATATTTCCTCAAATGTAGGCTATAGGATTTTAGTTTTGTATTCCAAGGAAAATAAAAATCATATTTTAAGATGTCTTAGTATTGCTATTTTCTATTAAGATACTTGCTGGTGGTATCTTCTATTTTAACTTAAATAACAAGACATTACCCTCTTTTAATTTAACTGTTTTTATATCATAGACACTGAATTGAAAACAAATATTAAGCTGTATTTTAAATTCAGCTTTTCTGATAGCTTGTTTAAGGGGGTCCATGTCTGAGAAGATACAGCTGAATGAGTCTGAGCTGAGCTCAAAATCAATGCAGCAAGAAAGAGAGAACCTTCAGAGAGATGAGCTGCTTGGCCCTGCTCCTTTTGGGCCACACAAGCATGGCTGCTGGCATCAGGATGGACAAATTAGTCAGTTGACATGGGAGAAGCAGGTCAGACTCTTCCAGTGGCAGCACAGACTTTTTTTAGCTTAAACTGATTGTGAAACTGCTCCTTGAGTCACTGAGGGCTTTGAACAATTATTGGCACCGGGAGCACACTTAGAATTAAGTGCTGGCTCCACTGCAGCAAAATATGAGTTTAGCCACCGATGCATATAAAGCCAAGGTTTTGCTGTGACTGAGTGTGATCATGGCAAGAAAGATGGTGAGTCACCTTTGGAAGAATATGTAGAAGTGAGGATGGAAATGGTTAGCAAAATACTGAGATATTGAGCAGCTGAAAAAGAAATTAAAATTTAATAGGTTTTGTGTGTACGTATGTGATGTTAAATGCATAAAATTTTTGCATTCCTGGACTAAACAGTAGAGGTTAAACACAAAGGTTTCATTTATTGGCTTACTGTTTTCTAGGTTATATTGATGTAGCCCAAATTTCTTCTCTGTAAAGAAATGAAATATCCAATAATGAAGGAATCTTTGAAATATCCAATAAGGAAGGAATAAAATAGAAATGAAAAGAATTACAGTCATTCCATTGTTTTTAATCCTCTTCAGAGAAACTTTACAGTCCTGGGAATAATTAAATATAAATAAATATGCAAATAATAGGATTTGTCAGTTTTGATTTTTAACCAGATGCAAAGAGAGACAAATCCAATTGTCTTCAAAAAGATTTCTCCCTTTATTTTATTAAAACCAGAAGTTACAAGGGGATTGTTTTATTTTTAATATGACAAGGATAAAAACTTGAAAAGGTGGTGTAAATGAAACTATAAAAGAACAAAATTGTTCTTAAAGGCATAATTCGTAATAAAACAAGTGATAGTCACATACTTGTCCTTTTTAACATTAGTAAAGAGCATATTTTGTTTGTCCAACACATTCCTACATTATTGCAGAATTTTAAAATATTACTGACTTTAGTATTTTTACTAAATAAATATTTTAGTATTTTCCTATTTTTGAATCTATAAATACTGACATTGAAGTATGAAAGTAATATTGTGTGTAATCCTTCCATAGTCTTCCTTCAGGTTTCTTCTGATGAGTAATTTCAGCTTCAAGTTGTTCAGACAATTAAAGTGTTGTCCAGTAGTCTAGAAAAAGTAATATTTGTATTATATTAAAAATGTGTTTATTGTTTCAAATAATTATTATAAATCATTATGTATGTTTTATATTAAATGCAAATGAGGGCTAACTCATTTTATTCTCATACGTAATCTTTTGCCTAACTAAACTGAAAACATGATGCTTTGAGATTGAGAAGATAAGCCATGCTTGCCATGTATATGTTTTACAGTTTTTGTGTAGAAATATTCCTCTTGTTGCATGTAGGCTCCTGAGCATCTGAAGGCAAATCACCTGGTTTCATGGACACAAGAGAACTAGGTGCATGTCCTGCACATACCTTACAGAGAGCTTGCTGTTCATTGTGATAATTCCATGTTATGGTACAAAGAAGTGACTAAACATTTATTTCCTTCTTCAAACATTGAACTGTGAACCAAAGTCCTCATTTCTCTCCTACATGTTGAGAATACAGTCACTCCTAATTAGTGCTTGCTTTAATGGAATTGCTTCCTCTTGCTTACCTGCCTCATCTCTAAAATATTACTTTGGCACATAACAGGAAAATGCTTTCTCTTGACATAAGGATTACTATTTTTATTCAGAAGCTGAGTGAATCATTGTCATTTTTATGTATACAAAGGAACTTTATGTATAATTTAATTCCTGTTTCAGACTCTCAGACAGTTGCTTAGAGTATAAATGACTAAATGTGAGTTAATGACTGTGGAGAGACAATGCCTCAGAACGTCACAGATTTAATTATTCAATCACTATCACCTAACTGCAGAAGTACTTAAAGTGATGTTGGGGATAGAGAAGACTTACCAAGGTGTCTGACAATAGTTTCCAGACCTGTTTCTCCATTTGGCTGTGTGGGGAAATGTATCCATGTTGGGGATTTTATGAAATGGTTTTCATGCTCACTTGGATGTCCTTAGAGGGACAGAAAAATCTTTTGACATATTTGAATATTTCTGAGAGGAACTTGTTTTCCTGATGTTTTTCAGGAAATGGGTAGCAACTGGGTTATGTCAGTCACAAATAATTAGGCTGAATTTATCATTGTGGGGTCATTTTATAAATATTCACACAATGATTTGATAAAAACAATACTTTTTTGGGTGAAATTTGTTCTAAATGTACATCTGGTTACCAGGGCAAAATATTGTTAAGGTCTCACAGAGCAGTAGTTATTTTTTTTTTGTCTTTGAATATTAATTGTCTGTTGATGTGTTCAAAAGCATTCGTGAAATGGCTTGAATAATATATTTGCTTAAGGAACCTAAAATCCTCTGTTAAAATTTCCAAATTCTATAAATATTGTAGTTATAACACCCATGACTTCGGAATTGTTTTTCTGATAGCCTGTTGTTTAGAGTTTGTATGGATTATATGAGTTCGATTTCTTTATATTAGCCATAATTTATAGTTTGTAAATGACCAACAGTTTGGCAAGAATTCACATCATATTGAATCTTCTCATAGAGAAATGCTCCATAAGAAATAGAGCATTAACCAGATGGGGGACTTTCACTGGTGTGTTGGGAGGCTGTTGGAAGTGTTGGAAGCCTTTTGAAATGGTTCTGGGCTTCTTAAACTTCTTAACCAGACTATTTTGAAGTGCTCATCTGAGAAGGAACTTTGATTGTACATAGATAATTGGAAAGGTTATTTGGGAGCTGAGGAAAATGTTTCTCTGGATATGCTGAAGCACTGTCAGATGTTACAAACTGCTTCTTGTGTTTTGACAAACTTAAGGAGTGTTGAGTTTGGAGGAATGCAATTTAATTGATATGACATAATTTTATGAAGGATCAAATGTGTGTGTGTGTCTTGGGTTATGTAACCAAAAAAAAGTGTATTCTATTTCATCTGTTGAAAGCAGCTGGGAGATGTTTTTTCTTTATGTCTTGTAACTCCAGGGGGGAGGAGGGCGGATACCTTCTGATAATGGGCCAGCTGTTAAAACCAGGTGTGGCAGTGTTTCTTATCTCTTTCACCACCCGTCCATCCTCCAGGAGATATCTTCTGCTAATGGGTCATTAAGGCTCACCAATGACATGACACATTACATCATCCCATTGTGAGATGCTCCACCCAGTGGGGGGGGAGCCAACCATTACTACCTAGACAAAAACTGAGGTTCAGGAACACCAGATATCCAGTTTTTCCACTGGATTCCTGGAGGAGGACCAGACCTATTTTGCCACCACTGGACTTTCTACAGGATCACCTCTACTCCACAGAACCACATCTGTTACTCCAGGAGGATTTATTTGGACTGCTTCCAACACCCTCACCAACAGGGTGTCAGGTCGTATTCTAACTCTTTCAGGGTTTTCAACGATTTTTGTTTGCTTGCTTGCTTTTTTTTTTTTTTTGTACTACTACATTTGTATTTTTTTTTTAAATATTCCTAGTAAAGAATTGTTATTCCTATTCCCATATCTTTGCCTGAAAGCCCCTAATTGCAAAATTATAATTATTTGGAAGGGAGGGGGTCTACATTCTCTGTTCCAAGGGAAGCTCTAGTTTTCCCTGGCAGATACCTGTCTTTCCAAACCTAGACAGTGTGTACACTAGTTTCAGTCTAATATTTGTATCTGTTATATGGAAATCGATCAATTACTAAATTTTGAAAACTTCTTTGAGCCTATGGATCACCTTTCTAATTTGTGTTAATTTTCAAAGTAGCAAGACTTATCCATTAAGTCTGCATTTACTTAAAAAGCTGTATCATAATATCAGATATAATTTAATTTATGCGCATTACCATATTTCAGGAATTTTAAAACAGATGAGGAAAAGGTGATAAGAAGGTAAGACACTGTTGATAACAAGTCTGATTTTAGCCTACTTTTCATGTTCAAGCTTATTTCCAAGTTCAATCATATTAGATTTTAACAGCTTGGCATTACTCAGTTAAATAAGAAAAAAATAAAAGGCAATGATTACTTGCCATCTGTAATATTTTTTTTTTAATTGAAAATTGTATCTTTAATGTGGTAACACATAGTATTAAGAATCATATGTTGGTAATATAGTAGGAATGCGTTTCTGAAGATGTGAATATTCTCATAGAATCTCAGTTTTGAAAAACAACTGTGTATTGAGAGAAGCAAGAAGCAAAATTACACTAAATTTTAAGGTCGTTAAAGCAGCGGTGGTGAGTTGTAGATGGAGTATCAGTCTGTTAATGTAAAAATGATGTCTTGTTTTCTTTTATTACTGATGCTTTGATAAACATGTTCATATTCTGACTTGTTAGTGTTACTTAAATACCAGATGCTTTTACTCCTTAGGGTTACGGCTCTGGGAGAAGGGCTATCCTAACTGAATATGAAAGCTTGTATTTGTTGGAGAAGGTGGTCCTACTTCCTCCTCTGTTCCTTCAGGCAGAGCTGTAGGCTCCTGTTTCCTTTAGATGGATCTTGATGCTTGTATTGAACCTTCAGTGTGCCAGGGCATTTCTGCAGCTCTACCAACATGTGTGCAGAAGATTCCACAAAAAATACAGTATTTTTCATATACATTTTTACCAGAGTCAGGTAAAAATCCAGCACTGATATCACTGGGAATGGTAGGTAAGAGCACAGGAATAAACGGCACTTCACCACTGGAAACAAGCTATTGGAATACAGAGCTGCATCCTTAGTGACTGCAGGTTAGCACCTTGGAGTTTGACCTCATTCATCTACCATTTGAGCTAGCAGTATTTCAGGGCTAGTGAGGTTGCTAGTGTGCCTGACAATAGAAAACCATGAATTACTTGGCTTTTTTTGTGTTGACCTAACTTTCTTCTTGGTGCAGTGCTGCCTGTTTCCTTTTGGCTTGAAATAGATATTTTTTATTGTTGAGGCTTTTTCTTTATTTTCTCTGTTCTTTCTGTTGATATGGTTTGTACTGTGACTTTGTCTTTATTTGATTTTTAGGTTTTCTATCAGTCAAGCTGCCTGCAGTCTAGGAAATTAGTACAGATGGTTCTTTTTGAGAAGGAAAATACAATAAGTTAGTAATTTATCTTCTGTGATACCATGTACTCTTTTCTGCTGCCTCCATTCAGCATCTGATGATTGTGCTTCCTGATGTTTTGTGTTTCCTTCACCCTTGTTTTTTCACAGCTGTTAGAGGAACATTTGATATCTGATGCTGAACTGGCTTTCCAGTCTAGAGTCTCTGACTCCCTCTTGGTCAGTGATAGCGTAGATAGTCTGCGGTTTTTATCCTCCAGAAGAAAAGGACATACTGTGACTGACAGGGGATGTGGTTCACATTCTGTTCCACTGCTGTGGACTCCAAAGTTAAAGATGTCTCAAGATCTACCTGAGTTTTGCAGCTCTCACAGTAAGGAGCTAAAACCTAAAAGGGAGAAACTTTAAATGCTTTAGATAAATTTTCAGTCTGTGGAGTCATGGAAAATTTCCCTTGAATTCAGTGGAGTCATGATTAACATTAGTGTGTCTTGAGAAGCAGAATTGTCAGGTAAATTTTTCTGATTTATTTTCAAAATGGTTTTCATCTTCTGAAATGAGATAGTCTGGAGTAATATGTCGTTTATATCCAGGAGGTAAAGTAGTGTTGAGTAAAAGCAAATGTATCTCTGTGATGTTTAAGATACTAGGCTTAACTTTGCATGACTTAATATGCTGTGATGCCTGATTTATTTTTAGGCAATAATCTTGTACTGCAATATTCAATGAAAATGTAGCAACCAAATGTATTATATATACCACTACACCATTTTCTATTTCAGCCAGGTCTTTGTCTTGCATTGCAGAATTCTTGCACAAGCATTGCAGCAAAACAAAAAACCTAATTTTCTCCTTTCCAAACCAAAAGCATGAGCAAACATAACCCAATAGTGCACTGAACTCACAGGTTACACAAAGCAATCTAACAACATAAACAGCACCTATACAACATCTCCAACTGCACATGTTTTTCAGCAACCTAAAATTTATTTTAAAAGCTTTTACTTCTCTTTATTAAAAAAAAAAAAAAAAGAGAACTGTGTTGTATATTTGAAACTTTATTAAATGATTAATCTATTGGATGTGTGGAATGGTTTTGACATACCTACTAGTTTATCTGCTTGTCCCAACTGGAGAGATAGAATTATAAAATTTTTTTCTACCCTCTTTGGAAAGATGTCAATGGTACGAGTTTAATCAATGAGTGAGGAAGAGCATGTACTGTCAGCTGGGATGCCATTGGTATGCTGATGGTATCCAGCTCAGTGTCTGCTTCTCGGAGTGTAGACAGTGCAGTCTTCCAGATGTCCCAGTGTCTGGCCAAAATAAGGATAGTGATACAAACCAGATGGTTTTGTCTCAGGATAAAGCAGAGTTGATGCAAGCTGATGGAGGGATGGGACTGGAAGAAATGGCTGAGCCTCGGTCGTTGGATGCCATGCTATATTCATTCTCGTCCTGGATTCACTGTTAGAAGGAGTAACAAGGAGAGCAGTTTTCCCTCTGCGGCTGGGCAGAAGTTGAGGAGCAAGAGAAAAGATCCACAGTGTGTTCTGGTTTTTTAAGCTAAGAGCTTTGGTGATTATCATAGACTTCCTTACGTGTTACTCTCTTAGTCAGGACTGTAATTCACCTAGAGCTCGCTAGGAACTTTCACATACAACATACAAAATATCTGTTGCTAATTGTGCCCATGCACACAGACAGTTTAGAGATTTCTTTCCTTTCTCCCTGCCTGCCCATTTTGCTTCTTACTTATTGTGGTTCTCTTTCATGAAGAAAATTCTCTGAAGGGCAAGTAAAATGTTTGACTATATTTGGAATTTATTCATTTTAATTAAAAAAAAAAAAAAGTTGGGGAAATAGAGATATTTGCACTGTAGGAATTCTTGATGTGTGTAGGTTTATGAAAGACAGAATACATACTGGCACTCCAGAAATCTTTGGACTAACAATTTTTTTTTTAAAACCCTCTTGGAAGAGTTCAGTGTTACTGGAAATATTTGGTGTAAGATAATTTGTAATTTTTCTGCTTTACCTCATCTTTCATTTTAATAAAAGATGTATGAATTTCTACTGGCCTCTTAACAACCTAGCTAGGATTAATCCAGCCAAGGGACTGGTAGAGTATCTTACATGGCTGCAAAGAAATATGGATGTGGTTCTCAGTGCAAAATTGATTCATAAAATGCTAAACAGGATAATATTTTCTCTGATTGGTTGAAAATGCACTGTAGTTGCTCTGTTTTGGGAGAAATACTGAACTAATGAATTATTAATCTTAGCTCATTTTTGTAAAACTTCATATAAACAGCATGCAAATTATCAGTTTAATTCAAAATAGACTTAATAAAGAAAAATGTAAGCAATAGTGTAATGTGAAATTCAGAATTAGAGATATATATTGTAAGGCACATCTGTACTGCATTAAACAAATGCACTTCAAAATATTACGACTGTCTCCCCTTTGTTAAAAAATAAAACACAAACTGAAACCTTTAAAATATACATTCTTTCCTAATGCTTTGATATTTTTGTTATGATTGAAGAAAAACTTAGGGATTTAAACATGCCTTTTTCTAATATTATGAAAAATCTTTTTTTGGTGGTTTTCTCTAAGAGCACAGATTTGAACTGTGGCCCAAATTGCACGTAACTATAGTGGTTGGAGGAGTGAGTGACATCAGAATTGGAGCTAGTTAGAAATATTGATCAAAATTTGCTTTTAATTTTAAAAGTTACTTTACTTAAAGCTAAAGTGAAAAAAAAAAAAAAGAAAAATTACCAAGGGAAAACATTAAAAGACATTCCTTTAGATGCCTTCTGAACTCCAGAATTTTGGGTGGTTTTGTGTATTATCTCATTATGACCTTTTTGAAGTTCTGTATTATTACAGTGCAAGGACTGGTGCACTGTAATGGCAGTTGCAGTAATGCATTGTAGAGTGTGATGTAGCAAGTGAAATATTCTAAATTTTATTTTATTGGAAATGTAGAAGTAATTTAAATGCTCTGAACAATACTAGATTCCCATCAATGTAAAAATAAAGTTTTTGAAATAATTCATTAGCACTGAATGAAACTGCCTAGTTGATAGCTTAGACCCATGAGTTGGAAGTCCCTACTGGTAAGAAGTAACAATAGTTATTTAGTCAGTTATTGTTGCTGAACTGGTGGGTGAGCAGTGGTTATTTGGTGATATTAGATCTTTGAATTACCAGTAGGGGAATGATAAGAGGGCACAAGGCCAATTCTTTTCAACTGTGGTTATGGACTTTCTCATGTAAATAAAATGAGACCATAATGTCTGTCTCTGAAGCCCCTGCTTCATCTTAGAGATGCTCTCATCTCCTCAGTCAGTATTCAGTCAATCTTGCCTGCAAGTTACTTGTTTTCAGTCATAAATAATTATCACACCTTATGGAAAAAGGGAGAATAAGCAGGAGCCCTGTGGGCCAGAGATTAATGCAGTTTTCTAAGATACTGAATGAAACTAGAACATCTTATTCAAAAAAGGCTACCTCCTATGTTAATTCCAATCCCAGCTGGGGGAAAATAGGAGGAGGGAGAAACTGAAGAAAGATTCCTTTCAGTCTTGCTGATTAAAAGTGAGAACTCAAATCAATGATTCATTGTATATTTCAGTACCTGAAACAATGCTGCTTTCCCTACCCCCATGTTGGTTTTGTGGTTTTTAGACTGTGGAGTGAGATTCTGCTAGATTGTCTCTGACAACTGATACAGGTAGAGGCAGATGTGCAAACTCGAGGTCTCAGCAGCATCATGTTTCAGTTGGATTTCTGTGCATCCATCAGTGAAACCACAAGCATTTAGGGAATTTACTGTCAACTTGAGATGTTTCTTAAGTAAGATGTCTTCAGAACATAGTGTTCAAAAATCTTAGATACACCTAAGGAGTGAAAGTCTATTGATGAATAGACTTTCACTCCTTAGGTGTTGGGAAAACATCTTAGAACGTAGGTACCAGAGGACCAGCATTGTCTGCCCTGTGACCTTGAGAAAACAAAATGAGATGTCCTGTAATTAGTGTACTGCAGAAGATAACAGTTTTACATCTGTTGAAGCAAATATTTAAAAAATCTTTTTCAGGAGTAGAGCGTCAGATATTCTACATTCATGATTCTTCTTTGTCTAGAATTCCTGCTTGTGTCAATATTTCTTTAGGAATTAATTTGGTCTTTTTATTGGAATCTCTTGATAGCTGGCAAGATAATTTATGTAAAACAAAGAGGATTGGCTAACATAATAAGACACATAAAAGTATGACATGTAAAGCTGCTTAGATTTCACAAGCAGAACTGTCAGCAGTAGGATTTTGTTGATCTGGGTTTTTTGTATTGTTGATTAGTTTGATTTGTTGTTGTATTTTGGTGGGTTTTTGGTTGGTTGGGGGGTGTGTTTGTTTTCAAATGAGATTAGTAGAGCATATTAAGAGTCTGTGCTTCAGCCATCAGGCCTTGACAAATCAGTGCTATGTACAAGGAATACATCAATGTCTACCACAATGTAAGAACACTACCCTGAGGGATTAATTGCTTCAAAGAAAGAGGCATTATTTTACTGGTGCACCAGAATTTCCTGGTGGCATGCAAGAATGTAAATCAGAATTCATTATCTGAATTTTTACTCTCATGTGAAAATATTTAGTGCTTTTCTTAGTATTAGACTGAACAGACAAACTGAGTTGACATAGACTTTTTCCAGCTTTGAACCTTATACTTCTTGGAGTACTCCTGGGAAATTACTACATGTTTTATAATGGAGGAAGGAGACAAAAGTGACTGGATCATATAAAACCAATACAACATATGATCTGATTTCCTGAGCTTTCTGTGCAACTAAGCTTTCACTGCATTTTATAGGAGTTTTGCATAAGAAGAGCTCTGTCCTTAAAGTGAATGGTGTGCAAGTCTTCTAAGTGTTTGTAAGGTGACACCCGTCATCCCAAGACAATAAGCAATCTTGCATGGCTTCTGGAACAGTGGGCTCTAGTGAGTGCCCCTTTCCCTCTTGCCATCCCTTCCTCCTAAAAAAGAAAGGAAGTAAATAATTGTGAACAATGTCCTATTTAAAAACATGACCTTGTTATAGGGCTATAGTCTTGTTTAGTTGACAAGTAGGTAACATTTTTCCCCTCCCATTTTTTGTGAAAGTTTTCTATTAAAAAAAAATCACAAAGAATTAAGCTTAGCACAGCATTATTATTAATCTAGAAAACATCTGGTTCTGTGCTATGCTATATTACACTTGTGATCTTTATCTCACTTTCAAGTATTTTTGTGTATTGTTGTGGCAAAGCATAAAGATTGCAGCTGTGTGAATTCATTTTAGTAAATTGCTGATTTGAGAAAAATGTAACGTTCTTTTTGCTTGGTTCACATGTAGTTTTTTAACACAGAGAACATATTAAATGGAAATTGCTGTAGGACCGAAGCTGGGTTTTCATATACCCTTTTTAGAAAATAGCAGACTGTGAACATTGAATCAGAGGAATACAGTGAACAATCATGCATTAAAATAGCGAACTTTTATTAGCATAAATGAGATTGTTTCATTTATGTGAACTTCCAGCCTATCACTATGCAAAGATAGATAACAATTTTCTAAGGATTTGAGAAGTCTAACTGTATTCTTGTCTTTCATGACACAAGCAGTCACCAGCTTGGCTCTTTTTTTTCCTCTTTTCTCAATAAACATATAAATCATGTATAATATAAAAAACAATAAAATCATGGAGCCACTCAGCTGTATCATCACTAGTTGGTCTAGCAAGGAATGCAGAGAAATAGAAAAGATTCAGTGTCCTGACCCTGTAACTGAGTTGACTCTCCAATGAAATCCTGATTTGATAAGACTGATTCTCTCTGATAGAAGCATCTGAACCTTTGGACCTTTTTTTTTCTCTCTTTAAAAGTACTATTGCATTCACTGATTGTATTGTTGCAAAACTTTATTTGTGATCAAATATTTTTCTGCAAAGCACGAATGCATTATTGAACAATATATACACATACACTCAGAGTTTGGTACTAAAATTTCTGTATGATTTATTCTTTTATTGCTGCTAGGTTTTGTTGTTTTATTGCTTGGTTTTTTGTTTTTTTTTTTAATTAAAAGGCTGCAATAATGAATGGAGTTGATTTGGAAGATGGCATATGAAGTTGCTTACAAACTCAAAATTTTCCAGTCAAAGTTATGGGTATTGCAAAACAGGCAGCTTCTCAAAGCCCAGTTGCTTTAGTGAGAAAATGTTCAATATCTGCACTGTAAATCTGAGGTATCCAGAAGAAACTGAAATCATTCCGTGCTGATGCAGAGGTGCATTGATCAAATTGCATCAAATGCTGCAGTTATTCTTTGGATTTAGTAGCTGGAGTTACACTTCCCTGTTTAGTTGTGTTATTAACAGCTTTTTGTAGTTTGCCATAAATTCCATCCAATGTTGAATTAGATCAGCTAAAATTCCTTGAGAAAAATAACATTTGCATATGATGTAGGTTTTTGGTATTTTAAATCTGCATTTTTTAATGCACATTACTGCTATTGGTCTAGCAACATGTGACAGTAAATCCATACTGCATACTATTCTGCCTACTTGTCTGTTGGCTACAACTACACGTAGCTCTTGAATCCACATTTCTTGCACAAAGTTTCACTTAATTTTCTTTTGAGAGAAAAAGGCAGGTAGTTGACTGAAAATGGCAGAAAGGCGTGGGTTTGATATCCAAATTCAAATATAAAAGGTATCATGGAGGGCAGCCTATATGACTGCTTTGTCGAAACACTTAGTCGTCAGAGAGCCAAAAGTTAATCAAGCAGAGAACAGTTGAAAGCCTTATTTAAAGAAATCACATCTGCTTAGTGGGAGAAAAACCTGAGGCATATGCTTCAATTTCTTTTAAGCTGTAATTCATCCAGTGGTTTACATCTGTTAAAAAATATGGAACTTTTCACACCTCTTTAAAGCACAATTAAGCTGTATTTATTTTAATACATAATGTGTTCCAAATATGTAATACCTTTTCTGAAATGACTCATAGATGATTGATTTCATAGCTTTCTATCATATAACCTTCCAGGTCCTTTGAATTAGTTTGTGTATTAAACATACATGAAATTTAAACGAAAAGGTGTTGAAATGGTGTAAAATGATGCCAGAAACTTCAGTACACTTGTCAATTTATATCAAGGCAAGAAATTGGCTGGGGGTGGGTGGTGGTGGGGAGGAGAGTTTTCTTAAGCAGTAAAATAAAATATTACAGAGAAGAAAATGTAGTTCAGGGACTTTGGTCTCAAAATACTCATGTGAGTTTAGCCTAGCTGTTACTGACTCTTGCTTATTAAAATCTCTATCTCCCCGACAGAGTGTTGTTAACAGGACATAATCCTGACAATCTGACCATGTGCCCTGAGTTTGAAGCACAGTGGTAAGAGTAGGGTCCATGAACTATAGCGGACAACCAGAAGTATTTTGGGTAAAGATTTGGGGGGTTGCATCTCATTCTTTTGTGTATGGAAAGCAGCTTGGTTCTCCACTGTATGTCTATAATAACTACTTGTGTATTTTAAATTCTAATTGAATTAATTAGAATTTAAAGTATTCTATGCCTTCTCTGATTTTAAAGTTCTCTGAGACTTTGTCTGATATTGGGATATTGGAATAATGACATGATCAGTATATGGTCATTTACTAGAAGCTGACCAGTGCTTTGCTTGTTTACATTTCAGCTAGAGTCTAATCAAGTTATAAACAACTGAAAAATTTTATAGATACATGAGACATAGAGAACTTGCCTGTTTTATGTTAGCAAAAAATATAGAGATTAATCTCTGAAGAATGGCTTGACTGTAAACCAAGAGAATTAATTTTCAGTCCAGCTGAGCTACACTATTCCAGTGTCATCTTGGGAGAAAAATGTCTCTGAGACCCTCTGCTGTCTCCCCTCAAAATGTGAATGATTTTACAGTAGTTGAAAATTCAATTTTTATTATGAGTTGCCCATATTACAGGAATATGGTAAATTTAATTATGCGTGTTATGGTCCCTTTCAATGTGATCTATATGTCTATTTCCCATTTTCTGGGTTTAGGAGAACACTTTTATTTTAGCAATATTTTTTCATTGCTAAGTGAATAGATGATGAAAAAAACACAGAGGAGTAACATACACTCAAAAAAGTTATTTTTGCCTTCAATATGCCCAGTGTCAAATAGAGCTATTGGACAGCATCTCTTGATGACAAACTTTTTAGAAATGAACCAGATAAATAAAGATTTTAAAAATATGCAGCATGGCTTGATGTGGAAATGATACTGAATATTTTTTAAGGAACCCCTTATAAGATGGTGATAATATATAAAAATAAAAATGCTCTCAAATGTATTTTCCTATTAGTATGCAAGTAACTGTTTTCTCAATTTTTGAGCAGTTCCATTTTTTAATGATTCTACAGGTGAGGCTCCTTTATTGCTACAAAATTTAATCATGTGTTCATCCTATCATTCTGTCTTGTTGCAGAGGATCTTGATGATCTCAGAATGGAAGGAGTAACAAGTGTGGTGTCTTCTGGGAGCAAATTCAATCAAACTCGAAGTGCTCATACGGCTGAGCCTCAAGCAAAGGTCACATTGAATATATGTGCAAGATGTGCCAGGTAAAATCAAACCAAAACCACATCATGCTAACCGATGCATTTTTTCTCCAGGTATTTGGTTGTGTATTGTGTTTATGGGGCCAGGTGATGACCTCTCCTGTGCTAAAAAAAAATAATTACTTAGCTACTGGCTACCCTATGACCTCTGGCATTTGAATTGTGCAACTTATGTTTATGCTTGATATATCACATCAACAGTGAATCAAAGAACATAGTTAGTCTTAGGCCTTGCTTCACAGCTTGAAATTATTTTAAGCCGTTCTGTCTCTGAATTTCATTAGTTATTTGAGCTTCTGTGGTTTTTCAGGGGATGAATCAGGGAATTTAAGGGTTCAAATCCAATTTGAAAAGCACCTGTATAAATGGAGATTTAGTTGCACAGGTGCAGTTCAGGATTCCAAAGAGTTGCTTCTTAGCACTTTATAATCTCATCCTGTTTCACTCCTGAAAAATAATTTAGTCAGGTTGAATGCCTTTTGGTTTTGACAGCTGGCAATAATTTTTGCATTTACAGTGTGAAGACCAAATAAACAGGTTAGTATTCCTGTAGCTTAACTGGAAAATGCAACACTAACAGAAACCCCTTAAATTTCCTGCATGAATTCTTCTATGTAGACAAAAGCTCATTTGGAGAAAGGATTTAAGCCTGTTTAAATGACAAAACTAGCCTTCTAACCCTTCTGTTAATGGTTCAGATTAACAAGAACAATACAGAGGCATGCCAATTTTATCTGCCTGCCTTTGCCAATGGCTGCTCTATTGTGTAGTTTGAGAGCGGATTAGTCGCTTGTAAATAAAAAGCAACCTGTGGTGAAATTAAGTCAAAAGTTTGGCCATATGCCACACTACTTTTTTCTACTTTTTTTCCCCGTTTTGCTCGTAAATTAATACTTTTCTAAAGCACTTATGTAGACAGAGGGGCTTCAAGACCTTTTCTGATGCTCTGGAAGCACAGCTACAGGCAGACTGAATCACTTGTGCAATAGCATCTCCAGCAGGGTTGTGGAGCCTCAGGGACCTTCAGCTCACAGTACTGTCAGAGCAGAAGTGACTGGATGGCCTTGTAATTCTAGAGTTTTGCTTGTCAGCGGTGTGGCCTTATACTTTGAGAAAAGAGCAAACGTGAATCATGGGATTCTTCCCAATTCATACAAACAAATTGCTTATGTTGTAAAATGTTTCCAAACAACTGCCTACATGAAAGCATAGCACATTTTTTCACCTGACATCCGTTGTCCATGGATTAACAATTAGAGAGGTAAGGAACACAGAAACCTTAAGTTCTCTAAATTCTGAAGTTCTGAACTTACATAACATCTTTTATGGATTACTATGAAGGTTAATTAAATTTTGAATTCCCTTAAGTAGCTGCTAACAGCAGGTGCCAAGATACTATATATTCTCTCAATCTTGCACACCAGGGAGTAAAGGGCTCAGATCTTGAGCCAAACCTAGCAACCTTGGCTATTGCTATTGTTCTTTAACTGCATGTAATAAACGATTCTGCCCTTTAAAATATGAGCTAGGAGAGAAAGATCTCCCAAAATCCCTTTTGTCACTTCACTTATCAGAGAATGCAAAAAAAGCTCTATTTTGCCTTCAATAATTTCCCTATCGTGTTTAAAGAAATCCATGAGGAACTGGGTGATATCTTCATGACTGTGATTCTTTTCACTCTTGTTGCAGTTTAGCAGTTTCTTTAAAACTTCGGAGGAATTAAAAAAAATACACCATCTCATCAGGAGCAAGGGAAGTCAAAAGGGACAAACGGGTATTTCTGCTGTATTCAGTAGTGAGAAAACTAGCATTGTTTTCTTCAAGGTGATAAAGTCTATCCATTCTTTTGGAGCATTCCTTACTTCTTGCTGAGGACACCTTTCCTCTCTTCAAGACGGTTATTAGTGCAATTAGCTCTCCAGGACCTTCACAGGAGTTTAGTCTGGAGCCTTCTTGCAGCACCCGAAGTACTGGGTACAGACAGTTGCAGGAAACAAGTGGCTTCAAAGACAGTGTTTTTCCTGTTTGGTTTCTAGACCATTTAGATTTTCTGTTAGTAAGTGATGCAGCCATTGAAAATACTGTGCTATAAAATTAGAGTCTGAGTATTTGGATCATCGCACTGATTCAGTTTCTCAGTTGGCCTTTGTTTCCATTTTTTGACAAAGGCTAATATTTAATGAAAGGTCATAATACAGAACCTGTTAGTGTTTGTTTTAGAAATTTGTTTTAGAAATTACATTTTTATGTTTTCATAATCCATTTTCTAAGTAGTCTTTTGTGCTGAACAGTGTATATATAAATACTATGTGATTTCAATGTTTGAGTACAATTGAAAAAGAAGTCAGTATAAATTGTTATGCATGCTTTTGGTTACAATTAAACAGGTATCTTTCCTCCTAATGTTACTCATTTTACAGTTGTACAAGGTGATTTGAAATGAATTGAGCTTTTAATAGCAGTGGTGTTGTATAGATAATAGGACTTGTCAAATCAGATTACCAGATTAGGTTTGTTGAAGGTATTTTGGCTGTCATTAGGAAAAATAAAACTTTTTACTTGAAATTTTTTTGGCAAAATTCCAAATATTAGGAAACACGTGTCTTGGCTCAGACAAAAAGTTGAATTTCACTCATGCATTTGCATAATTGATTTCTTTCAACCTTGCTGTATTTTTTTTAAATGCTTTGTTCTCATTACTCTCCAGTCAATTTAACTTCTATGACACCTTTAAAAGTTTTCCCACTTTCTTGAGTATATCAGTATATTGAGAGAGGTTTATTTAAACAATTGGAGGAGTTTTTCAATACTAGCTCTAATTAATTTGGCTAAATATTTTGTATCTCACCTGCAAAGGACAAATATTCTTACTGAAATTCCACCCATTTCTTCATTAAAGTAGTGTGTAAGTTTTGGATGCTCCTGCTTCTGCCTCATTTTCTTGCCATAAATCATTAGCACTCCCTCATTATTTGAGAATTAGAGTGAACATGTCTATGGCTATGTGCAGGTTTCCTTAGCCTGAGAAGAGAGCTGGTTTCATTTTGTATGCCCCATAAAACCACCTGAAGTAGGGTGCAGTTATATGTCTTGTATTTCTGTGGCTTCTGGAGCTTCCTACAATGAGAGCACAGTGACTTGTGAGAAGAGTGGACTAAACCGATGGTTTTTCTCCATGCTGAGATAACTTCTGATCAGACTTAATTTAGTGCCAATTTCACTCCTTTCTTTCGTACTACAAAAAAAGGAATGCCAAATGGAAGTGACTATAGTAGAGATAAAAACCAATTTTGTTACAAGGCAAACTAAATCTAGTTTCTATGGTGGAGGAAACCTGCAATAGTGTTGAGGCACTGTGTTTGAGAAACTATTATCACTTGCTTTAAGTCTCTTAGACAGAAGTATGAACTTGTTTGTGAGTCATAAGAAATTAGACTCAGAACTGACATAATTTGAACTAGAATAAAACTCCCAAACTTGTAAATTTTTTTAGAAACTGATATTAACCTTCAATCATGATATTTTCACCAGTCATCTTCAAATAATAACCAGGTAGATAGTAATCACAGCCCAGGTCAGTAATTTTTAAAAAATCTAAAGTTCTCCACCCAGACAATCAGGAAATTAAAATGGGGAATTCTTTCAAGCTATCACACCAGATTGGTTTTTACAGCTTATGATTTAAAAAACTAAAAAAATCTCCCCAAAACAACCAAGACCCTAAAGAACCTTTACAAAAAAGTCCCCAGAGGGAGATGAGAAATTAAAGGAAGGGTTAATTCTACTGGAGTATAAATTGGTTTATAGTCTGGCATATAACTGTAAGAAACAGAGAGCTTACTGTTTTCTGTATAGATGTTTCACACACGATGAACGAAATGCAGATGGATAACAGCTTTAAGAGGTTTTTCAAATGGGGAAGTAGCTACCAGAACAATGTTATTCCCATAGCTGCTCTTGGACTACAGAGCAAGTTAAGTAGCATATTAAGTCATCTAAATAAAGGGGTGACATCATTCACAAGGTGGAACAAAACAAGGTTTATAGATACAGAAAAAAGGCTACAAAAACCCCCTGTATTTGGAAGGTTTGCTTTTTTCTATTTAGCCTGAAAAAACAGCAAGGACAGTTCTAGTAAAATAGATCTGGATTTAGATTATTTGAGCAAAATTGTTATAATAATTCCTTTTTTGTCTGAGGGCACAGCTGGTCTGATTGACTTATAAAATAGACTGACTCATTCTGTAACATTTTTTGTAAATCCTTTCTCACATACAGGCAAAACGAATTTCAGGTTTGGCCAATGAATCATAGGGCATCCTCACACATTAGCAAAACTTGTATGGGTTAAATAGATATTTAAATGACAATTTGTGAAAGCCAAACAACACTTCCATATTTCTCATATGTATTGTGACTTGCACACTGAGCGTTTTGCAAGAATTTAATCAACCATAAGGTAAAAGATAATATTAATGTACTACTGAATGAATTACAGGGGGGGTTCTTTTTCTTTTTTCTTTTATTTAAGGACCACCCATTAGCCTTGTATGCCCACTGCCATGCTCAAAAGTTAAATCTTGTTCTTGTGGAGTCTTGCCAATGCATTCCTGAAAGTAAGAAGCTTTTTGTTTTTAATAGCGCAAGGGCTGCATTCATTCTTTTTAACATCAATAGAATACAAAAAAGGGGTTGCATGTGATTAAAAAAGAAATGGGATTATAGAAAACATACTGTGCCACAAGCTTGAAGGCTTCTGAACAAGAATGTTGGGAAGGAGCACTAGTCGCATACAAATGCTGGGTTTGAGATGCAACTCTTTAGTTAATATTTTAAGATTAGCTAAAGCCAAAGGACAGTGTAGTAAGGCCTTTTAACATATTAGAGGAATCAAAAATATAGGTATGAACAAACAAAGTACATCTATACATTAAAAAAAAATAACATGGTGCTTTTCTCACTCTCACCCTTGGGATGTGGAGTACAGTTTAGTAACTTGTATCCTTGAGCTGTTAATGTAGAATAAATGAGGTACTCTGTGCATGCTGCCATTATAGATATTTTTGAAAAACTTGGTTTGAAGAAAGTATTCAAAAATTCCTGTGCCAGTTTGCCTTGCATGTAAAACCTTGATCTACTCATCATCTGTGGCTTTTACTCCTTTAAGATTCAGTCTTCAAGTTAGCTTGTTTATTTGCTAATTAACTTTTCTTTAATGATTTGGATTTTTTTAAAGTTTGCTTTTCTACAGTATAGTCTCCACTATGTCCATGCATACGTGAGATATAATCATATAAACTATATGGTGCTATGTGAAATTTAGAATCACATATCAGAATCTCTGCAATATGTCACTGGAATTTGAGTAGATCTTCATGACATAGAGCCCTGACAACCAGGATCCTACAGGGGAGGCAACAAAAGAATTGAAGGAGCCAGTTATAATTTGACATAAACTACAGATTAATGGTGAAAACTATGGAACTGTTGTTTGAATTGGCCATTGTCTATCTCTAGAAAAGAACAGTAATTTTTTCATTGGCTGGGAAATTCTATGGTATTAACCTAGCTTCAGCCATTTGATAATCTTAGAGTTTGTATGGAAGTGCTTTATCTCAGTATCACAAAGCTCTGACAATATTAATGAGACTTGAGGTCATGAAGAAGCATTTGGTGGAAAACTTGATAATGAGCTGTGAAACAAATAGTCTGAAGCTTGACAAGTGAATCTAGTTTAACTATCAAAAGCAGAAAAGCTGATGACTGCAAATAGGAAAAAACCTTCTGTTAAAAAACCATTTTACTATATGCACTGTCCCCATACAACACTCCTGAAACTTCAGGCAACAAAAATTAATGAAATTAATTATCCATATGAGGAAGATCATAGATACTGATTAAAGACTACATTTTAAAAACAGACAACGATGATGGGCTTCTGGAAGATTTCCCCAAGAAAAGGAAGGAAGCCCCTTGAGCTTCCACTCTACACAAGATCCCTTCCTTATTGTTTATGACTAGTCTGCTCTCACCATCATTGTTCTCCCTGAACAGAAACAACTGGTATGGCTGACTTGTGTTTTGAGTTGAAATGGGTTCTCCTACCTTGTCCAGGCATGTAATCCCAAAATAACTCTAGAACTGGGGATGGAAAGATGTCAGGGAACACTGGGATTGAGGCTGATCCGGTAGGGTAAAAAAGGGTCAACATCTGTCATACTCTATAGGTGCCATAGGTCCCAGAAGAAGAAAGGATGTAACTTTTGCTACTGGTGCATTTTTTTGACAAGTGGTCTAGGTTTATGTTCTGCCAAATTAGACTAAACCATCATGGTAGATGCTTCTGCTATGTTTTCAGCAGACTGCTGCTATTCAAGTGAGACTGTAAGATTTCTTTCCCAAACTGAGCATTCTGGAGTCAGTCACCTCAAAGGGAGTAATACCTTGAAAATGCGTGCAGGGCTAAATGACATTGAAATTCCATGGACTGTTTTTCCCTTATCCTGACCATATGTAACAGTGTGTGCTGCCTGGGTGATGCAATAAAAGGCTATGTCTGCGTTGAATTCTAGCAGGAAAATTCTGCATGTGCAAATATTCCTTAGCTGCTATGGGAATTGTCAAAACTGCTCTGTGAAGGAAATCTGCAGATACTAATTTAAAGGTGATTCTGGTATGTTTACATGAACTATAATCATCCCTTTAATTGCAGTGTTCAGAGGTGATGGAATTAGAATAAAACAGTGAATTAAACAGTGAATTCAACAGTGAATATAAAATAACTCCCTGTTTTTCTTTATAGACTCTAATATTATTAATCAATAATACACAGATTTGTCAGAAAGAATAACCTCTCAAGTGCTCCATATAATCCCTTATTTGACTCTGTACACTGTGATGTAATACTGGGGAATGGGCACAGGTATATATATGGTTTGGTATACGTATTTGCATTAAGAATAGTCTTTGTATGTCTGCCCAGTGGTGGTAAGGCTAGCTTAGTGACTCAGTTTCTGGCAGAAATTTCTGCTTTGTTAATTTTCCTGAAACCCGGGAAAAAATTACTTCAGAGTACCAAGGGGAAAAAAGTATTTCCAAGCTGAGGTGGTTAGTACAGAATGAATGCTGTTGGGAAAATTCTATGATTAGGGTTCATGTACAGACTTTGAGGAAGTTGATGTCCTCAAATCTTATCAAAACTTTTGATTACATACATGTATTTTTTTCTTTCCTGTCATGCATTTCATACTATCTTTCTGACTGTGTACTATTTCTAAGTGGCTATTATTATAGGGCAGAAAGTACTAAACATTCTGGATGACTCATGTCACTATTTTACATACTTTTTTCCTTTATCTGTTTTTTTTGTAACCTTAGTTTTTATTTGACCTCTTGTTTAAAAGAGCTAAATTTTCCTCGTGTTTGTTTGTGCCAGCTTCACAGACTTTGTCCCAAACAAAATGTTTTATTTGCATATTTTTCCTTTTAGTAGTGGCAAACAAGTAAATTAAACTCCATATGGTAGTGCTTTATAACTTTAAAAAATCTCCTTTCACTTTGGAAAATTGAGAACAAACCCCATATTTTTTCCTTTGGCTAGTTAAAACTTCTTATAAAGTAGAAATACAAAAATAATTAGGGGAAAAGAAAAAGCTGCAACAACAACAACAAAAAAGTAAGCACTTTTTTGATGAGTTGTGTAGGGGCACTGATTAATTTGCCCAGTTTTGATGGATAAATAACCAAAATAATGTATTCATTGTCTTTTGATTTTTTAAGTGCTAAGTACAGCTAAAATAAATCACTTTGTCTTTCCTTTCCTGGAATGGTGTACCACTTTGGTATCTTGTTCTTTCAAAACAAGAGGAAAACACTGAAGAAGAAAATCATTCAGAAAATGTTTTTACTGGCCTTAGTGGTTATGAGAGACAGAGACCATAAATAATTTTTTAAGATTTGGTAGGCTGACTTGCTAACTAAGTTGTCAGAGTAACACACTGGCTTGCCTTTTCTTTCACTGTCTCGTGTTTCTCTAGAACATCTTACTGTATGCAAAATGGAGAATATCTGTGTGATTTCAAATTTTTTTTTGAGTTCATGGATTTAAGTTTGACCTCTGAAATGCATGAGATAGTATAATTTTTAGTCCTAAACTTTATTAGTTTCATGGTAAACTCCCAATGAATGTGTATTTTGGAAGAATGGCCAAAATCTCTGTATTTTCAAAACCTTAACAGTGTCTTGGGAAGGCAACAATATAAGACAGGAGGTTTACATGAAGTGCTTGGACAGAAATCCCGGAAAGATCAGACTTCTTTCCTCCCTCTTTTGTTTAGATGAATTTCCCACTTAGTAAATTCACCAAGCAATAACTTTAGTCCTATCAGAAGTTCCACAAAATACTGTGATAATAAAAATATCATCTGTTATCAAAAATTATGATGAGCTCTGAAGAGACCAGTGTTTTCAGATGACATATTTCCCTCTCTTTTAGATATAACAGCTATTTTTTTTCCTTATAGTAGCACATGTGAGCTAGACCTGGTTTTTTCTACCTAAATAGATGTCAATCAGCATAAAAGTAATGGAATACTTCCATTTGTTTGAAGAAAGATAAATGTTTACATGTTAGTGAAAATAACATTAGCTATTTCCCTAGTTATTTTCATTAGTTACTAGTTTCAAGTTTCATTAAACTTGAAACATGAGCACTAGGTACATAAACATGAGCACTAGGTACATCTGACACATACACCTTATCGTGATAGATCTGATTTTGGAAATATGGCAGTGCACCAAGTTTATCTGGAGATAGCCCTACTGTCACTTAACTGACAGGGTATTAATACCTGGTTTTGGTTATGCAGGAGGAATGCAGCATAAGATGCTGTGAATTAGTGACATGTCACTAGACTATCTTTTGTAAAAACTATTGTTCAACAGTACCTATTTTTTTGTTTTGTATTTCAGGCTGGTTTTTAAAAGAGAGAACTGATTTGGGGAGGTTGGTGCACTTGCAAACATTTAAAACTTCTGTGGAGAAATTCCAAGAACAGTAGATGTGAAGGATTTTTTAGGCTCTTTGAATGTCCTTGATTTGTAAAAATGAAGGAAGTAAGAGCACATTTGGATATGAAGTTAATACTATCTTGCTGGTCCTGAAAATTATTCTACTCTCTCTCAATTTAATGGAGTGCAACATCCGCTTCATTCTGTCCTTCATTTGCAGATCTTGTCAAGACATCTCTCTTTTCCCCTACAAAACCCATTTAACCCCCTCAATAATTTAAAAAGACAAGTGCTTTACCAAGCTTTTCTCCCTTCTTTTCCTTTGCTCTCTTTGATGTGTGCTTTGCAAGCTAATTCTCGATGGCAATGTTTGTAGATTCTTTCTGGGTTTTGTACAACACTGTGATGTATATTAGCCACAGAAGTTTCTTCTGGATGAAAATGATATAGGAAGGAAGCCAGGAGATCCTGAGCTTGAGGAAGCTTGTTGGTCATAATTTGAGGCTCTGGATAGCAGTTTAATATAGCTCTTAAAGACACAAATGCACACTCACACACAAAACTCTTTCACAAGTCCTAGAAAAAATGGTTCACAGGAGAAGAAAGAGTGTTAAGTCTGAAAAGACTGACAAAGACTGTAATTTTTCTCCTGTGAGATAATGGTTTGAAGCCAGCAGCAGATAAAAGATTGCCATAAGAATGGCCTAATTCCCCATCTTGTAAAAGGATTAGATAATTC
Organism: Acrocephalus scirpaceus scirpaceus; assembly: GCA_910950805.1. Lineage (NCBI taxonomy): Eukaryota > Metazoa > Chordata > Aves > Passeriformes > Sylviidae > Acrocephalus > Acrocephalus scirpaceus. Next base: position 92,421,888 of record OU383773.1, read on the forward strand.
AGTCTCTTTATGGATTCCTTACTCTGGGAAATATATTTCCACTTTTGGTTCTCCTCAGAAATAGCTGCAGAATGCACTTATTTAAAGGCACAAAGACTTGCATTCAGACATTTTGGAAAGGCAAACAGCACACAGAAAAGATAATTTTGCAGGCTGTGTCAATGTGTAAGTTCTGCTCGGCAAGTGTATATTCTTATATTACCAGCTGAAAATATTATTCTGTGCATTAGCTATTGGTGACATGGAAACTTTACACAAAAATCTCCAAGAGTGACTGGAAAATAGTGTTTTTAATTTGCAAAAGGAGAATGAATGTCAACCAAAATCCATTTTTAACTACTGGTTTTATGATTTTTGAAATAATTTGCTGTGTTCTAGTGTTTAAGCACTGAAAAGTAGTGTCCTTAAGAAAGTGAGTGAAAAAGCAAGAAACAGACTGTAGTTTAAATGGTATTGGTGAAAATGAAGTTATTTTAGATTAACTTTATCTTAGATCAAGGTGAAACTCAAATAATATAAATGCTGTATATCTCACATATATAATAGAATAGAATTTCTGGTAGCAACAACATACTCCTGCCTGATGGCCTTGCATCACTTCTTTAAAATGGTTTTAAAGGAATTATAAATCTCTATTGGAAAGCATGCTGATTGTGTCATTAAGCATTCAGAAATTGTATTAAATATCTGTATTCAGAAATTGTATTAAATATTTGTATTTATTAATGTAATCTTATAGTTTAATATTGTAAAGGTCTGCCTTCCTAGCAAATATTCTGCAGGATAATCCAAGAGTCCTCATGCTTCGTTTCTCTTCAATGCAGATGCTTTCTGTATTTTAGTGTAGGGTGAAAACAGAAACTATGGCACTGATTTCTTAATATAACAAGGTGACATGCTGCAGAGCTTTTCTATTGTTGCGTCAGAGGTGGCAGCCACTCTCATTGCTCATCAAATTCACAATCCTCTGTTAGAGGATTCTCTTCTCATAGATCTAAGGCATTTTTCTTCTACAGTTCAGTGATCTAAAAATAATATAAACTTTTTTTGAAATCTAATCTTTGTTAGGAAGGTAGTGTGTGAAGCTAAAGCCAATGAGGAGTTTTACCAGATAAAGAGTACTTTTGCCTATGTATTTTTTAAATAATATTTATTTAATATAGTTTTACCATTATAACTACCAGTACAGTCTGTACTGGAAAACTGACATCTTTGTATCTCTGTACCTCTGAATACAATAGGAATTTTTTCTGGCACAGTTTTAATATCTTTATATTTGTAAAAGACATTAGTAAAACAAATGGAATAAGTCAGAAATTCCTGGCTTTATATTTAGGTGCTGAAAAAAGGTTTGGATTTTACAGCAGTATAAGTGCAGAATTGTGGAGTCAGTAAGTCAAGGTACATGAGATCAGAATTTGGATCAGTATGTTTGGGAACAAAGAATGAAGTAAGCTCACCATATTATAGGCAGGTTAGGACAGATGATTATGAAGCTTGAAATACTCTTACTGGTGTTGAGGTTGCTAGGGAAAGGTACAAGAAAACATTCTGTGTAATCTAAAAGCATGTAGGGCCTTTCAGGACTTTTGTTGTCTGATCTCTGTTGCTATAACTTCCCTGGAGTTATGTATTTGTCCTAGGGAAATTATAATTCATTATTACAGTGCTGTCAGAGAAGATGTTAGATGTAGATGTGAAGTTTTAAATTACAGAAAGGAAGGAGGTGATTTGAAAGGAGAAAAAAAGAAGTCCAATAAGTCAAATTTATCCTTCTTCTCATCTCTGACTAAAATTCCCTTCAGCTGCCAAAGGAACATCATCATGTTATGTGTATAATAAGTTTCTTTTGTTAATAAGTTCATGATATTCATTAATCTTACAAAATTTATATTAGAGTTTTTGATCCGAAATAATACCTTCTTCATAAAGAAACTAACTATAAATTCTGGAAGTATTTGGTAGGATTTTTTCAAGAGAATGGGTAACCTACTTTGAAATAATTTTAGGAAAATAAGTGATTCAACAAGTCAAAATCTCCTTAATTAAGATTCTAATACAAATATGACACCACCTCTGTTTTTCAGAGATCTTTGTTGTTGTGGCCTTAAAAATATAAAAATACCTGTTTTGGCTGATGATTAAAACAAATGTATTGCTCTTTTTGCTGAATGATTTAAGGACTTTTTACCAAACTTTCCACTACTTCTTACCATATTCAGCTAGAAGAAGTCAACTGGGTCTTTAGCAACGCAGATTTTCCAATTAAATGCATGTGTTCAGGAATAATGCTTCACAGAAACAAAAATGTTTCACAGTGTTTATTCAGATTCAACAAAATTTAGCTGACACAGGGCAGAGCAGAGAGAATGGCTGGAGCTGCAGTGCTTAGACATGTGATTTCCCCCCTCCTCCTTGGAGAGTGCCCTTTATTGTCCTGGAGGAAATTTCCTTCACTACTAAAAAGCCAGCAGAAGCATTTATATTTTCTTGAAATAGCAGATTTTCAGGATTTCTTCTCAAGTGGAGTTTCGGTTTCTGTTGTTGTTCACCCCTAGGGAACATCAGAATTTGAGCACAGTTATCCAGCTCTAGTTTGCTATTTTTAAAAATAAAAATAAAAATATGTCCTTAGTTGTGTACCAGAATTTGAAGGCCAGCTATATGCACAGTAATTATATAACTCTTGCCTGCAGTAGTTTATTTGGAGTTAAAGGAGATTTTGTCTAAAAATGATAACCCTTCTGCTGGTTCATTTTAGGAAGGAATAGAATGGGATTTTGGTTATTTAAGTGACACATTTCTGGAAGACTAGGTGAAAATAGCATTAACCTAAATATAATCTAAATTTCTCTGTCACTAAGTGACAGTCATCCTCTGAATTTTATTTGGCTCAGAAATTTCCTAAAGTACAACCTTTATTATACACTAGCACAAGACAATTACTAATACACATACTTTGAATCAGTAGTTTACGCAAAGAACAAATACTAGAGAGCATATATATCACTATGAGGTATCCAAAACATTTCTGTTTCTTGGTTTTCAGAATACTATGTATAGTATGTATACATGTTTTCAGAATACTATGTATGCCTTCTCCTTAGGCCCTGATATTAGAAAGTACCTATGTTTGTAATTAAGTCTTTGTAATTATTTTTATTAATCCCATGTAGTCCTTGGAGGCATTATGTGAACTATGTTGAGTTTTTTTTAATTCTAGTATTCTGCTATAAGGTCAAATTTACTTTAGTTTCTCTAACTACTGATTTTAAGAATGTCATTCAACAGCAGTGTTGACATAGAGGAGAATCATCATGTATGTCTACGTTTAGTGCGCTGGAGGAGTTCCCAAGTAGGAATTCGTCCTGCATCCAACCTTGACAGGTTGGAGAGATGGGTAAAGAAGAACCGTCTGAAATTCAACAATGGCAAATTCAGGGTCCTGCACCTAGGGAAGAATAACCCCCTGCACCAGCACAAGCTGGGGGCCGACTTGCTGGAAAGCAGAGAAGCACTTGGGCATCCTGGTGGACAACCAGATGTCCACGAGCCTGCAGTGTGTTCTTGTGGCCAAGAAGGTCAATGGTGTCCTGAGAGTGCATTAGGAAGAGCATTGCCAGTGGGTTGAGGGAGCTGATTCTAACCCTACTCAGCCCTGGTGAAGCCACATCTGGAGTGCTGTGACCAGTTCTGGCCTCCTCAGGACAAGAGACATGGAGCTCGTGAAGCAGGTCCAGTGAAGGGCTACAAGGGTGATGCAGGGACTGAAGCATCTGTCTTATGAGGAATGGCTAAAGGGGCTGGGCTTGTTCAGCCTCGAGAAGAGATGACTGAGAGGGAACCTTATCAGTGTTTACAAGTGTCTGAAGGGAGAGTTTCAAGAGGCTGGATCCAGGCTCTTCTTGGTGGTGCCAAAAGGGCAATAGGCAGAAACTGATGCACAGGAAGTTCCACCTGGACATGAGGAAGAACTTCTTTACTGTGCAGGTGATTGTGCACTGGAACAGGTTGCCCAGAGAGGTGGTGTAGTCTCCCTTACTGGAAATATTCAGGAACCATCTGGACCCAACCCTGTGCTACATGCTCTGGGATGACCCTGCTAAAGCCAGGAGGTTGGACCAGATGGTCCACTGTGGTCCCTTCCAATCTGACCCAATCTGTGAATCATATTTTTTAAATCATACCAACAGGAGGACTGTTATTCACACACCCAGAAGCTTGTTGGTAGTGATAGACTCTGTATAGTGCTTCGGCAACGAATCTGTAGAATTTATTCAGAATATCTTTGGTCTTGAAGTTCCTTAACAGTTTCCTTGGAAGAAGCCCTACATAATGCATTTTGGGGTCAAAGAAAATTGAAATATTTATCTCTAGGCTGTTTGCTTTTGTAGCTCTTGAAGCTCCAATATGCAGCTGCTTAATACAACTGAAACAATGTCTTCTAAGCAAAAAATCACACTAGAAACAGATATGGGAAAAAATGTTTGCTATCACGTATCAAATTTAGACTCATATTAAAATAACTAATTGCTGAAATATTATTTTGGTTAAAAGTTGAAATAGTCCATCAAGTGTTAGTAAGATGATAGTTTTTAGGTAATTCTTCCAAACCTATGTGTCTTTCTAATCCATGCTTCTTTTGCTTAAGAGTTTTTAAGTGTTTACATTTTACTGTGGCAGTGTCTTATGAGTAATACTACTTTTGAAGAAAAAATTGTAGTAGTCCAAGTATCAGAGTTCTTTTGGCAAGAAGTAGTGATTGTGACTTTTTTGTTGCTTGAATTTAATGCAAATCTGTTCTGATATGAATCTATATTTAAGAAATACATAAATAAATGATAAAATTGGATGAGAAAATAAGGTACAGATATATCAAACATCCTATTCACCCACCCAATACCCCAGCCATTTCTTCCTACAAAGAAAAATCATATGAAATGGATTTTCTGATTAGATGCATTGAAAAGATTTTTTGTGTGTGTGTGTTCTTCATGAGGAAATGGACCACTTAAGTATATCTAAATTCTAAATAAGATGAGAATAATTTCAGTTATTCATGTCTGTTTTGGATTTGTTGAAGCTCAGAATGTTACAAAATCTTGAAAATTCTGATGGGATAAAGGAAGCAGCTCCTATTTCTAGAGATAGTTTTTATATGACTGTAATGTAAGCAGAAAAGATTGGGGTAATTGTCCTTTTAGTTAAATATAAATGAACTACCAACATGGCTGGAGAGAAGAGTATCTCAATTCTGGTTCCTGCAATTTCATGCATATCTTTCTAAGACTGAATATATGCTTGCAGTAAATGTGCATATGTATGTAATGAAGGAGGATGGAAAATTATGTGATTTTTGAGATCTTCCCTTTTTTGCCTAGTTGTTTCATTTCCAATTTGTTTTCTCCCAGTTTGAATATCTTTAGGATATATAGTTCTTTGCTTCTGTTTGACAAGCTAGGCTCTTAAAGAATTGTCAACTAGAGAATTAGAAGCCAGGTACAGAGCTATAAAGGATTCATAGAAGTAATTTTCAGAATTAAGTTTACAGCTTCTAAGTTTTGCATTTTGTTGTCTTGAGTTTCGTGTTCTATGGATCTGCCACCTTAGATAAGAAATATTATGAATTTACACTGAGCTTTTCATCATAAATAAATCATTCTAGGGGCAATAAAAGGAGATAAAGTAATTGGGGGAGGAGGTTGTTGGGGAAATGATTTTGAGGAGTACAAACAGATGACTCAAGATGCATATATATTAGATAACTGTGAGAGTCATAAAATCTGAAATTGTGATAGGGCAGATAAGGGGGTTCTACTTGGATTCAAAGGTTAATTTCAAGCTAAGTATAAAACAGCTGCAGAGAGTAAGAAAACAGAGTGAAAAGAACTTTTTTTCTTCCAAGAGATAAGTTATTTCTTTCCCCAAGGTTTTACTTCAATGCATTTTTATGATTCCTGGGCTTTGGAAAATTGAACTGCATTTTTCTTACTCTTTTCATGTCTGAATAAATCCAAGGCAAGATAACCTTTATAGAAATGGCAGTTATATTGTGTTTAGAGCTACAAAGCACTTCTTGAGAGCAGAGTTTGTACTCAGGATTCCTAAGAGCCTGGAGAAGGATGGTGGACTCCTGGGATGCTCATTTGAGAAAACAGATACAAGCATTATTTGTATAAATTGCTGTCAAGGCATTGCAGTCAGCAGGTGCAGCGTGAAAGCCTGAAGACAAAATCTGCCATAATTACTGTATTTTCCTTTTAACAAGTAACAAAGGAGGAGGAAATATTCTTGCATAGTTCCCTGTGGTGGGTCAACTTTAGCTAAGTGTCACTTCCCTACCTAGCCAGTTGGATGACAGGAGAAAATAGGAAGGAAAACTTGTGAGTTAAGATGAAGACAGGGAAATTGTTTACCACTTACTGTAATGGGCAAAGCAGACTTGACTTGGGGAAAAATAGTTTGATTTATTGCCAATTAAAATAGGTTTAGATGATGAGAAACTAAAAGACATTAAAACTACATTTTTCCTTCTCCCTTTTCTGGGCCCAACTTCACTCCTTCACTTCAGACTCCGGTCCCCACCCACTGAGGAGTGCAGAGGAGACAGGGAATGGGGGTATGTGGTCAGTCCATTACAGGCCCTCTCTGCCCTTACTTCCTCACCAGTTCTCACCTGCTTCCATGAGGGATCTCCACCACCTACAGTCCATCCTGGGCATACCTGCCCTGGTGTTGATCCTCCAGGGGCTGCATGTGATATTGCCTCTGGCATTTCACCATGGGCTGTAGGAAAGTATCTGCCGAGAGTATGGAGCACTACCTCCTTTGACCTTGGTGTGTCCTCTGCTGTTTCCCCAGTATTCCTGTTCCCTGCTCTTCTGCCTGTGTGGCGTTGTGGCTGGCTCTTCCTTAACTATTTTTCCTCCAAAGTGCCACCATTTTGGCTGAAGAGCTCAGCCATGCCCTGCTGTGGTTCTTTTTGGAGCCAGATGGAACCACCTGTGACTGGCTCAGGGCAGCCCCAGCCTCTCCGCACCAAGGCCACTGCACTGCCAGCACATTGGCATGGACATCCAGTACAGTCCTATTCAATTAGAATATTTTTGAATATTATATAGGGAAGGAAGCTTGCAATTTCACATGCACACCAATCTCCCACTGATGTAAAATAAGACTTACAAAAATGCATAAGCTAGGATTCAGTTGGCTGTTCCTAGGAGGCTATTTTTGGTTACTAGACAGTCCAGGTTATGACTGAACCAGGAGTGTGGGCTTTTCAGCAAAGCTGTTCTTTTAATTAGGGCAATGTTGTGAGAAGGGTGTGTAGCCAGGGATAACGTTCTTCTATGTCTTATCCATTAAATACGATTACAAATGTTTTCACTGAATTTTTCCATAATTTAGATTGCAAGGGGATAATTTGGCAGAAAGGCCAGAAGATGTCTCCATGGTATCTCAGACATCTGAGCCAGCAGTGTCAGACTCTGATGGTAAGTTATATAAATATTTGCTGCTCATAAAAAAACCCCAAACATAAACATCTTGAATTTGAGAGTAGGGGTTATGTCTGTAAAAGATGAAACACTTCCAAGAAAGTGTTCCTGGGCATTTGAACTCAATCATTTACTGTTCAAAGACCCACTAACATATTTTTGTCATTGCCAATTAACACTCCAGAATAATTCCTAGGCATATTTTGAGAGATGCATTGGACCAGAATTTGTTCTGAGGAGATAGATTTTATGTTAGCACACTAACATTTAGAACAGCTTAATAGTGTAGACATGGGCTGTTTGTTGCTGCTTTTATGCCAAAGAATGGCCTTTGAAATATTTAATTTATTACTACACATGCATCCAGATGATTCAAGCGATTTACAGTAGAAATAAACAGTTTATAAAATAACTCTGAAAAAACACTTTTTCTCCTCATACAGACTTGTTCATATGTTGGGTTAATCTGCAGTCAGGACACTCAGACTTATTTCAATTTCTTCTAAGGTTTTTGAAATGAGTAACACCTGAAATATTGAAAAAGGCACTTCATAAGGGATATCTTTCCAGAGAATGCCCAGCTTTCCTATGAAAGATAAAGTTGATGATGGTTAACTTTATCTTAGCTGCCACTTATATGCAGAGAGAAAGAAATAGATGTTTTGACAGAGAATCTGCAAAGATAAATCTTTCAGTCCATTCCCTTATTATTGGGCAGAACCAGCCAAGTCTACAAATTGTATGTTTTGATTTGCAGTGTAATCTTCAGCAGCCATGGGTAAATTAGCTAAGATCAATTAACACAACCCCACTCCCCCAATGGGTTTTTTTTTAAAATTATCCTACTCTCTGTCTGCTATCTGATGCTATTGCGTGTGCAATTAGGTATCACAGCAACCTGGGCTTTCACTCATTTCTCTTGCCTCGTTTGTAAACCAACCATTTGTAAACCAACAACTAATACATCTTTAAAGATAAAATTTTCAAACTGGTTTTGTGAGAATGTGTGGTTTCATGCAGTCAAGACATTGGCTTTTCCTTTTGTCTGCCATTGATCACTTAATTGAACAAGGTAATAGGACACTCAGAATCTCGAAACATGATGTCCTTACAATCTTCATGAAGATTGTGAGTAAGAGATGCTCAGACTGGTGACTTCAATCAATCCCTGTGAAAGGAACGCAAAATTCTGTTGTTGTGAGAGTGATTCCCAGAAAGGGAGGTGGTGGTGACTTGCTTGAGATAGGTAAGGGAGTATGCATGCATGAGATTATTGCAGCAAAAGCAAATAGATGGGTAAGAGAGACATGTGGGAAAAAGTTCTACAGTTCACAAAATAATTTTTAACAGATATCATCCTTACATTTACCTTCCTGTGTACCTTTGCTCTTGAAGTGAAAATATGCCCACTTTGCCATGTCTTCTGAAATTGCAGGCTTCAGTTAAATAGTTAGGCTTTGTTAAGAGGCAGAGACACCAGGATTAAAGAAGGTGAAATTATCAGAAAATACTGGAGTACTGGATCCTGTGTAATATTGGAGCTGGATGTTTCATGGTCACAGGGTATGGAGCACAAAACTGCTATAGCTGTTCTACACTTCATCTGCTTCGGAATACTCTGCAGTCAATATGGCTACAGAGAAGATGGAAGATGCTTCCTTTAAAAACACCACATTTAATAAAGTACAGGGAGTAGAACTTAGATAGGTGGGGCAATGACAGTCATGTTGTTATAAACATCTATCTCATGTCTATGAATATACATGGACCTGTTAGTCATGTAGCTAGAAAATAACAAGGCCTCTTGGGCCAAAAGACTGAGGTCAGTAGTTAGGTAATGCCAGATTTCTGTCAAGAGGTGCCCTCAGAAATGTTCAGTATTTCAAAACATATGGTTGGATCTTTTTTTCCTAAAATGTTGGCTAGTGCTATGCTTTGGTTTGAAAAGAAACACAGCTGGATTTCACAAGTAGGTACAGACTATAAACAGACACAGAACTCAGGCAACTGCCCGTTCTATCTATCTTTCCTATAAATGCAGCACATTTATATTTATTTGCTCCCTTTGCATCTGATACTTATTTCCAATAAGTATTATGTATAAGAGGATGATAAAAAAAAACCTCATAAAGATATTGTTAAAAAACCCTAAGTAACCAAGGCATTGTTGCACTGAATTTTCAGTTGTGTGCTCTTACAGATGTATTACATCATGAAATAGTGACTAGCAGACTTCACTTACCAGGTTTATTTGAATTTATGTTCTGCTGTTATTTATCAGTACCAGTGACCTTAATGAGGGAAAACTGCATTGGGAAGTGCTGATGCAAACCATTCATTCAAGAATAGCAAGCAAGATGCTGATGCACAACAAAGTTGAGAGTAGCTTTCTTTAGATAATGATCTGTCTCTTGTTAGATTTGAAACATCTCTCCTGTGAATTTCAGATGAACTAAACTCAGAAGTAATTGGCAGAATATCTGATCTAACAGCCCTTATAAATAAGCCTCATTTTAAGCAATTCCACCTGCTAAAGTCAATGCAGTAGCTTATGTGAAAAGATCACGTACAGCATCAGACACTATACTGACTCCACTGGCAATCTAGATCTGCTTCTAATTAACTACTACACTAATTTCCCTCTAGTATAATCCTGCAGAATTGGACAGACTTGTTTTTGATCTAAGTAGTAAAAATGAGAGGTAGGAATCAGGTCTCAAGATGGAAGAACACAACACACTTTAAAGCTGCAGTTTCTTTTCACTGTCCTAAACTATATCTCTCAAAAATGTTTCCCTTTTCCATTAGACCATTTCACAGGAAAGAACTAGGGGAAGAATTTAATAGGTTCTTGATTTTGATTAGAAGCAGCAGCATAGAAGACTGCATAGCAAACTTCCCTGTAGATGCCAGGCTTGTCTGGTTTGTCTCTGGTCAGTTCTCCACTGAGCCTTGCTCTTGTTCTGTAGAGGTAGATGGGGACAATGATTTAGGCTTCAAAAGATACACACTACAACAGAATTGATCCAGAAAAATCTACATCAGTCAGCCCCCAATATGTTTTCTAGGCTGGTGGGATTGTAAAAGCAGTCTACTTCTGTATTTTAGGGGTGGTTTTAGATATGCAGAAATAGTATAAAGGATAATTGTTCATTTACTCCCAATTTCCTTTAAGTACCATACAACCTTGTTTCACTTACTTAATTCTCTTTTGCTGAAATGTACCTTAGCCTTTAAATGAAGCCATGATATAAGGCAGGAAAAGAAGACATTATTGCAAATAAAGCTTTTGCAGTCTATGCATTCTTGTAGAAGTAAGTTTAAAATGCAATAACTTATTAGGAACTAATCTCTTAATATAGGATAAATGAAAAATACAAGACTTCTAAACCACTCCTCAAATTATTTGAGAAAAGCTTTTTATTATGTGAGTTTCTTTGCAGTGTATTGTGAACTCCACATATTTCTGAGGTGTGGGCAAAGACTTGTTTCTTTTGCGACTCTATCTGGAATAATATTGGACCAAAAAGGATAGGTTTTGTGGTACTGTGCCACTGTGTAAATGTGGTGTTTCCTATTTTATTGTGCAATTACATTTACAGCTGTACAGATTACATTGTGGTATATAATACTTAGTTTGCTAAATAAATTTTGCTAGAGCAAAGTTCACATCAGTAATTTATTCCCTATCAAACAGGAGTCACTGCTTTTTATTATTTGCAGTTAGCTAGTAGAAATGAGAAAAAATGAAAACGTATAGTTTCTACATAGTTGATGTTGTGGTTTGTTTGTTTGTTTATGTTTGTGGGGGAGTTTCCCCCTTTTAAGTGTCATTATAATAGAAAGTCCAAAAGAAATGTCAAGTTTTAAAAGAAAAGTTTGGAATTGGGGACGTTCAATAAAAACATGAACATGTGAAACATATATAGTATTGTTCTGAATGGAACTGCATGACCAGGGTAAAAAATTAAGGATGCAAATATGTGGGAAATAGGATTGAGAACTAGATAAGGCAACGGCAAAGTGTGGCATCATCTCTCAATTCCCACACAATTCCCTGACCATAACTTTGCGTTATCATCACCTCTTCACCCTCCACATCAGTTTGTGTTTGCAATTAATTGGTAACCACAGTTGCCACACTTCACAGTAAGTTCTGGTGGTCATAGTAAGTATTGTCTGAGATGTTCAACAGTTTGGGTTCTGGAAACATAAGGACTTCCCTGCTAAGTGTCTAAAGAACAGCAGAACACGGGGAAGATCAGGACATCTTGTTTGGTTAGGCTGCTGATGCCGCATCTAAGTACCTTAGCAGAGTGTTAGGCAAAGAGTGAAACTGCATAGAATGTTATTTGAAAATTTCTTTCTCTGTCATGGATGCATAAAATCTGTTTTAAGTCATTACACATGCATCAAAGAGACATTTTAGACTCCTCACAAAATTCTGTCATTTTACAAATGTGGCAATATGGGCAAAAATTATACTTACAAGGCTTCTAAATGTTGTCTAATTTGACCAAATCCTTTTACCTCAGGAATTTTAACTGAATTAATTGAATATATTTTTATTCATTTTAATAAAACTGGAGATCCACTACTCACTTGTGTAACGGGTAAACAATATATAGTTTAAATAGTGAAGGTAAAGAACCTAGACAATACCTTGGCAGCTGAAGGAAGCTTGCTTATCACTCTAGTCCTGTTAGAGACACTATTCCATGTTGCATTAAGGTTATAAATTAAAATCAGACGTAAATTATAATCCATTGAGGTGTAACTGAAAAGTAGTACATTTACAGTAGCCACATTTACCTTCCCAGCAGTAAATTTTTAGACATTAAATTTTCAAAGTGACTAACTCTTACTTGATTAGAGTGATTTACATTTCTCTTGTACCTCTTTGGAACAGCTCAAGTACCTGGGGTTGAAACACTCACAGAAGATATTAATGAGTTTCAGAGTGCTTCTCAAGTGGCAGCATCTGTAAGTACCTTCCCTTACGGGTAATCCTGTAATTTTTCAAATTCGTTTCATAAAACATAGACTGTGCATAGAGATAAAAGTTGTTTTTGCCAGCACCATCATCCTAGAGAGACGAAAACTGAATTTACATAACTCTTCTGAATTTTCAGTTCTCTATTTTAATTTTTTCATTCCAGGGAAGATAATATTTTGAAATACATGATTATAATCTACAAAACCACATGTTGTTGGGCTTTCCCATTTAAAATGCAGTAATTTTATACATATTCTATATGTTTTTAAATGCTAGTCAAATATTAATTTTACCAGATAATATTCAATTTTACAAATTGACGAGAACAAAATAATTCATACTCTAAATTTTATTCTGAAATATGAAATTATAATATTCAACTGTAATTTAGATTTCTGTTGCCATTTGCTAGAAAACTAGTAAAAGCAGTTTAGTTAAAATGTATGTCTAGTTTATATGTATATTTTAAAAGAATGCAACATTATGCTTGGTAATATCTCCATCAGTTATTTTATTTTGAAACTTAAGAAAATCTTTGCAAATATGAAGTTTGTGGAAAACATAACCAGCAAGAAAAGATTTTTAAAAGAATTATATAATCATAATTTTGCACCGGGAGTTTGAACATAATCCCTTGAAGAAGGGATTGCTTTTTTTTTCCTCTAAGGCAACTAAATTCATAGTAATTGTTCATTTTTGCATAATTTTAGACAAGTATAAGAGGACACATTAATTCCTGTTCAGTCTGTTTAGCAATACTGATTTATAGCACACTTTAGTGTTGATAAAGGAAGTGAAAAAAGGGCTCAGTATTTATTAGCTAAGGATAAAAGGGCAATATAAAGAAAGAAGAAAAATGGCAATGCAAATTGGTTTTGTGGTCTTTCAGGCAGCTGATTAAGCAGTGTGCATCAAGCTAGATAGTATTGAACATAAAATATTTACAACCAGATTATTTATCAAAGTAGTTGGGGGTATGGAGTTCCAGAAAAATTCCTAAAGCTCTTTGAGAACTTGGAGTGCGAGAACCTCACAAAGCATTTGCTGATATTGGGCAAAAAGAGTAAAGAACAGAACTTCAGCTGGCATTGCTTGGAGCTTCTTTTTCAAACCTTTCTGCTTCCCATCAGCTAACAGAGGGGTAAAATAAATTCTGCAGCAGTTTCTTAACTCACATCTTCTTATTGATTTGGACGCATAGCTACAAATTTTGATGTAATAATTCTGAAGATGTAACATAGAGAGAAACAAATGAATTGCATTACACAGAAAAAAAATACAAAGAAAACAAAAGTTCATTATGCTTATTAGCAAAATCTTGTTACAGAAAGGTACAGCCTTCCGCTGAACAGTTTTACGTGTATGCTCTTTGTGTGCAGGCTTAGGAGCAAACAAATAATATGTACCAGTGTTCATTTCATGCTTTGGTAGTTCCAGGCTTATTTATGGTTGCCTGGAGGATGGAAGTGCCAGAGTCAGTAAGGTTACCTGGACTGAATCCCTGAAAGCCACACTGGCTGATGCTGTAGTAACCAATGCTGCAAAGAGAAGACAAGAGCAGCTGCAGCTCTTGCTCTGCCCATCCATCCCCTCCTCAGGGCAAAGACAGATCATTTCACATCCTCAAGATCTTGAAAAACTACATTGCCTAATTTTCTAAGGAGCCAGTTACTGTTAGTTCATATGCTTTGGGGTTTGGTTTGGTTTTTTTTTTTTTTGGTGTATTGTGTCATGCCTAAATAGTGTGTAGCTAGCTGATTGTGTGCTTTTGTCTCTTTATAATAGCTTAATGTTCAAAATAAAATTAAACTATCCAACACTTTGTAACTATCTCCTCAAAAAGAAACAAGTGGTTCAACTATTCTCCTCGCCTTTCAGGGCTCTGAAGGAGAGATCTGTTCCATGCTCCCCTATTAATTTTCAGTGAGACTTATTCTTTGACAATCTTGACATACAAAATATAGAGATGAAACTGAGATGCCTCATAGGAAGGCTGTGTAGATAAATGCAATCTTGCAACGTATTTCCACAATTCTTCAAAGCAGTAAGAAATATGCCTTTAAAATTACTTCAGAATTGATACCAAAATGTATTCTCACGACTTTAATGATTTTTAGATATTTTGTGAGATACAAGATGAGGCAAAAATGGAATAAGATGTTGATCAGACATTTCTCATAAATTTGACAAACTGATTCATGGTATTCACTCAAATGTGCATATTACATGTACAAATTCCTGACACAGTTCAAGCTGTGCAATGTTTAATATTGGTACTGCATTCCAATAGGGTAATTTGTGTTTGTTGCTAATTAAATGGATGATTATATAAATTTTTCTCTGCTAATGTATATTTGACAAATTTTCCTCAAAGGTGCCTTGGCCTTCAGAGGATAAGAAAAATTGTAGGACAAAATAGCAAGAATTATTCATAAGAATTTTCAGAAAAAAACTTTGGATTCTTTTTTTCATGTCCCATGTATGAATCCACATGTAAGATCTTTAATGTGAGTACTAAAACAACCTGGATACTTATACTCAAAAGAGATAGGCAACATCTATGTCTATAGCATGGTTCATGTAATTTACACTATATTATGATTTTCTTGCAGCTCTGTATATGTTTACTCTTCTGTTTATGAAAACCTGGTTTTTGTAGTTGGGCCCTTTTCTTTATACTTCTTAAAATAGAATCTTTTGCTATGCTGTATTTTTCATAAAAAGAGTTAATGTTTGAGAAATCAAGAACTTAGATTTTCAGTGCTGCACAACCCCAAACAAGGCATTCTGTACAAATAAGTGAGTAAAGCTGGCAAAAAGCTGGTTGAAGTATTTACAGGAATCAGCACTTTCCCCAACTGTTTTGTAAGAATTCAAAGTGGAAGCAAGCATTCACAAAACATCCTTAGAGATCTTAGTTTACTGCCTGGCAAATATTTGGTGTAACAAAAAGTGCCAGGCAAAATGCAAAATCTTTTTCTTGAGATTTTTTCACTATGGTGAACACAAAGTTTGCTAGCCAAATGTTTAGAACTTTTCCAGAAACATAAAATAAAATAAGACTCTAAGAAAATACAGAAGTGATACAAGGAAAAATTTAAATGGCCTGGAATTCTAGCAGAAAGGGAAAAGCAAGGTGTCAGAGGAAGCTGCTGACTTTACAGTGACTACCAGATAGAAACAGGGCACATGCACTGCAGGTCACATCAAGTAGCCTTTGCCTTCTCTCTGACTTGTTTCGTTTACCACCTGGATCTAACAGGATTTATGCTTAGTTTTGGGGGGTTTTTATGTGAATCTTTCCTTGCACATGCACATAAAAAGGTATATTTTTCTTTGTAAATTATCCATGTAAGGCAAACCAATCCAAATGCAGCAGAAACTGGAAGAAAAAGTTGTCCAACTGCAAAAAGCATTTCTGCACGAAAGTGCCTTGGGTTTTTGCTCTTTATTACTGTGGGAAAAATACTGTAATAAAGTGTTTTATAGAAGTGTTTTGTTTAAAATATTTTTTTCCTGTATTCCCTACTGCTTTGGAACATTTCATTTTGCTTTCATTTGCTTCCATGTCTGAAGAAATACAGATATGGATTTTCTATGATAAATGAATAAATTCTTTAATACAATTTTTTAAATTACTTGAATCTTCATGCACAAGGAAAAACATCTTTTATTCTTGCTGTCAATATATGTTGAATACAATAATATTACAGTGTTACATGATTTCAGTTCTATTTGTTAGAAATTTTCATAGCTTTTCCCATTTTTTCCCCTAGAACAATAATATGAAGTAACTTAAATACTTGAGTATAATAAACAGAAATCATCGAAACTTCTGCATTTAACTAAATCTATTGATTATTTACTGGGTTGGGGTCACTGTTTAGCATTTAGCAAGTTAGTAATTCAAATAGTTATTTTAAGATCACGCTGCCACCCCAGGAACAACACCAGCGCACCTTTGTGGTAGTAGGAATTATAAGGATCATATTTATAACATAATTATGTACATATTTATGTTCAAATTAGAGATTTATGAACATATTTATGTTCAAATTGGTGTGTTCTGATACAAAAGGTTTAAAATCCAAGCTGAATTATGTAGAAATTCAGGCACTTTCACATCACGTGAAATTTCAAATTTTAACTTCAAAATTTAAATCTTCTATAAAAATAGTAACAGTTAATATTAGATTACTTCAACTCTTCCACAGGTAGTAAAAAACCCCTACACCAATGTGTAAGTTTAATCAATGTTAAGTAAGTTAACAATACAAGATGGTTACAAAAACATAATATGAAAGTTCTTGGGAAATGAGTGATAATTCCTGAAAGTAGTTAAGAAAATACTCTTTTTATAAAATATTTAATCCTCTAAACTATACTTCTAAATTGAAAGAATATTCTGAACTTTAGAAAAATATATATGTAAAAAAAGGAAATCAATGAATGCCTTCTTTTTACCTGTCTAAATTTTTGTGTTCTTGGGCATGACAAATCCAGAAATATTAGTCCAAATAACAGTAAATTAAACAGAACTGAAGTTTAGAAAAAAAATTATTCTGGTTGCATTTCAAAAACTGAAACAAATGTGATTCCCAGGTGTCCACATATTTCCTGCTTCCTGCTTTCCTGTAAACAGAAAAACTATATGCAAGTTAACGCAAACTACCATTTTTTTACTGTAAGGTTTAGCGTAAAATGTGCTGCTGGCTGACTGCCACGGGAAGGCAAAAGCTTGTAATTTCAATTACACGGCATTTCAAGTAGAACAGGCCCTAATGTGGAAGTGGGGATTAGAGGGGGCAGCCGATATTGTAGCAGAGCTCCAAGAGGCCTTGTATTTTTACAGTATCAAATGGTTTGCTTGCCTTACGTCCTTGAACAGATTATGGAAGCTGAAAGATTAAATATTAGGTGGCCTCTTTACAGAAGGTACGTGTTGAGTGAAGAATCCTTAAAAAAAATATTGCACAAAAAAAAATCCACTGCATGCAGAACATCTGTGCTTGCCACTTCCTTGGCCAGAGTGGAAGGGACAACTTGTAAACAAATTGTTCAATAAACAGGTTTTGGTCTGTTGTGATGGGGTTTGTTTTTTGTTTTGTTTTGTTTTTTAATTTAGAGGGGTCTCTGTCAAATGTGTCTATTTAACATATTTAAGTTATTCAGCAAAGAAAAGCTATGTTTTCCTAGAAAGCTACACCTGGGTGTATTCCTTACACTTTTATCTCCTGAAGCTACAATAAAATTTCCACTTGACTAGTGAAACCATGTAGAATAAAAAGTACAATAAAAATGCTTTTCATATACTTACAGCTTGCCAGGAGCTAACTAATTTAGTTTCAACTTTTTCTCACTTCATTGTTATCACTCAGTTTAGATAGTCTTCCACATCCACATGGGCATGCATGGAAATACCTGGATTTTACTTTGAAACAGGCCAAACCAGCATAGAAATACATGCTGAATTGTTTATTAATACTTCTTATGGCCAGTAAGGAAGAGTAATTTATTTTCTACCAGGTACTTGATTTCCAGGTGAGGTGATGTTGTAAGTTGGAGCCCTAACTCTTGGTCTTAGCTATTCTGAAAGGCTGTACCTCTGTAGAACTCACCAGGTGTCGCTGGGTATCACATAGCCCAGGTCAATTCTGCTCGATAGTGAGATCAAGACATTCACATCTGCACTGGTGGCTTTTTAGGGACAAAAGCTGTACTGATTCATGCTGTGTAGAATTGTGCTGCAGGTTGAAGCACAGAAAGTGAGCTTGAAAAAACTTTCTTACTCTTATTCATGACCTCCTTAATTTTATTTCTGTTCCACATTGGCATTCCTGGTAAGTTACGGTATTTTCTGGAAATTTGGGGAATCTGTGATGAGAGGGATTATCTCTGGCCTTATTGTGTGTATTTTTTTATTTTAGCAGTAATTTGGCTAAGGGATATAAGGAAGAAAAAAGCAATAATGAATGTATTGTATGTGAAGAAATGATGATGTTATATAAAGAAAGTCACTTAAGAAATGGACACGCAGTTCACCTTCAAAGCTGACAAATGTATCCCAAGTGCTTTGTTTGAACATATTTCTGGTGCAGAGCTCACTGCCTCACCTTCAAAGTTTGAAGGTGATGAACAGGACACAGAGTTGTTTCTACAATTTAGACATACAAGAGTGTCTTTCAGTAACATCCTCATACTTCGATCTCTTTAATCTTGTTAATGCAAATAGGCCATTTATAAATTTTGTGCTAATATTTATAAAGCATAATGAATGAGCAAGGGCAATGGTAGTTTGGAGGATGCTGAAATAATTGGAAGGATTCTATGCACATACTTCATTCATTCACGCTGTATTTTTCAACTACATTCATCCTGCTGTGATTATCATTAAAGTCTAATTTAACTGACGTTAGTGTTTCATCTCAGCTCCTGGCCGGGAGACAAAGGATAAGGTTTGGTGAAGTGCAGTTAGAATGTTTAAATAAGTGGTTTGCAAGAATGAATCTCTTAAGTGACATATCTGAACTGCTGCTATGTATCCAGTGGAGAGAAGAGGCATCAGGGAATTCTGCTAGAGCTGTACAAATTCATTTGTCCTTGCACTTGAATTGACACGCTTCCAAAGGCTTCTTGATAACATCTCCTACTTTCAGTTTGTGTTTATCTTTTAGGAATAAGACTGTTGAATAAATTGTTTGCTGGAGACACTGAGGACCTCTGTCTGTGTTTATGCATTATGCACCTAGATGAACTCATAGTCTCAAAATGTTAAAAAGTATTTTTTTAATCTCAGTGTTATTTAGAAATACATAAAAAATTACCTGGGCCTACCTCCAAAAATGTTGTTGGTTATAGCTGTGGAATATTTAGCTTCAGAGAAAGAGCAAAAAATGGTTACAGTACAGTTTTAATGAATTCTTATGGCCTTTTTTTCCCTGATTATTTTGATTCTCTATCAAGTAAGAATTTAATTGGAAGATACTATTATTATAAGCACATATTTTGTTATGAAATGAAATTGCTAGTATGAAATATCTCATCTTCCATAGATACTATAGCAATACTGTTTTGATTTTTGTGAAGCTATTGTCTGAAAAAAGGTCACAAGCTTACAATACTACATAAAATAAAAAATGCACAAAATTTGGAATTCATCCAAAGTTATCTCGGTTTCACAGGGTGTTGTAACTGCATATCTGAAAGAGAGTTTGAATAGTAACAGTAGAGAATTTCCTTTACTCAGTCACTTTTGTTTTGTATGAGTCTTACATAACTACTGTGCATAAAGGGAAGAAGTACAATAAAGGTGAAATGTGCAAAAAACCAGCAGAGGTTTGTAGAAGGTAACTCCATTTCATTTCCAGAAGCATTTCCAGGACATGGAAAGTGAAATCTTCTCATCAAACTAACCTTTGGAAGTATTTTTAAGGAGGTCAAGGAGTTACTGAAAGCTTATAATAATTTGCTGTAATAAGTTTGAATAGTCCTATGTGAGAATATTAGAAGAGCAGTTTGGTTGTCAAGTATTGCCACAGACCACTGACTAGTTTTTATTCCATATTTCATCAGAGTTGTATTTATGAATGAAATTGTATGTTCAAAAAAGGATTAATCCTTATAACGCTGGGATTTTTTTTTCCTTGTGCTTTTTCCCAGATATGAAAATATACCCTATAAAATGCAAAGAAAAAGGTCCTTTATCCACCATAAAAATCTGTGGATAGAGAATATCTAAAAATAGGTTGAAAAATGAAAAATTGGAGTTCTCTTACATACCTTTTCCCCTTTCCCATCTCTTATTTAGTTTGATTTATTTTAGAGGAACTGATAACAGGATAGTATATTCTTCAATTTAGCAGTAGATATTGGATAATTAATATCCATTTGAAATAAGCATTTAGGAGCATAATTTAATAGAGATTAATATTCTATAGTGAGCTCAACAATCCCAGTTGTTATTTGGATGGAGAATTCACAGTGAGGACCCAAGTGAAAAATGCTCAACACGTTTTAGGGGAACAAGTGAATCAGGTCTAGTGATATGTCTGAAATAAAAATATTTGAAGGTGAGTTTGCTTCTAAGTAATTTACTATTTTTATCTCCTCTGTATTTGCATGAGATTAAATACAGGCAATTTTAACCAAGGAAGAATTAGCACTAAAAAAATTTGTCAAATAAAAAAAAATAGTTACTGTTCGAAAAATTTTATGAATGAATAAGAACAGAGTTATCTGCAGCTTCAAACGATTTTGTATGCTGGTAAATGTGGCTGGGCTTTTTTGCATACAGATGAACAGCATTACAGTATAGCTGTTGCTTTAAAAATATAGATCTTTATTACCGTATTTTAAAGATGCACGGTTCACAATGATCACTTTCATTCAAGGCAATGTTTATTCAAAATGGATTAAGAATGATGTAAAATATATCCCATATAACATTTTACTTCTGTAGAATTATGCCTACTTTTCTAAAAGGGAAGGCAGCTACACTGTTTAAAGCAGTGAATAGAGATGATATTCATGTTCATCCTTTGAACTGTGCTGCACCTTTCCCCATGAAAGGGAGTCTGGCCAGGGAAGTTCCATCACTCAGGGCAGTGATCCACAGCAGCCTGGTGTCAGCTGTGACTGCCTGATGGACTGTGGCATCCCATGTGCCCTCTGTGAATGGGGCCACCAGTTTGGGTCTCCCTCCTCTGACCAGTCATTCTTCTCCCTGAAATTACTTCAGCGTAATGTCTTTGAAACTGTAGCCTTTCTAAATTTGCTTGGCATTTAATGAAAGATTTAAAAATTAGTAAGAGGTGAATGACAATGAGACCATTGCTTAAGCCTTGTTTCTTTAAGAAACCAACAAAATGTCCTAGACTTCAGATGAAATTAGATGAAATGTTTTGGTGAGGTAATAATGTAAAATTTATTTCAGATAGGCTGTTAAGAATTATTTAATTGATGGTTTTGTTTGTTGTTTTTATTTGTTTTTTTTATGAGCAAGTCTTGCACAATTGGTCATATGTTTTATTGTGTGTTTCACATACACATCTATCAGGTTTACCTCATAGTACATTGTACAAAAATTTCCTGAAACTATATTGAGTGGGTTCTGGAAAAAAACAAATAATTTTGAATACCACAGTGTTTAATAAAGAAGAGACTGGGCTGTCTGTTTGCTGACAACCCTTTCAAACTGCTATGTTGCCCTGATGATTTAGTTGCCATTTCTAAAAGGAATACTTCTTGCAGTGATAAAACAGTACTGGAAATTTTGATTAGGAAACTCTATGATATTCCCAGAAGTGCAGCTTTGCGGAGATGCTGAGCCAAATGTTATGGTAATTTAAAGTAAGTGCAACCCTTACTAAGTAATTGGAACTGCAGAGAATGTAAATCATTGAGGAATTTGTCCTGGTATGATGTCTCAGCATAGAGCAAGAGCTTATGTGAAGGCGTATATTTGAGTTATTTTAGAATTGCTTCTTTCTAACTAATTCCTACTGTTTATTTTATGTATGTTAAGAAATGATATTTTGTAGTATTTTGCACAAAATTTTATATATTCTACACAATAAGCACCAGATTCCTGATCCTAGATGGGGACACCATTCGATTTTATTGTTTCATATATAAATATGAAACCAGATTAAAAGTATTCTGTTTTCTTTTTATCTGTGTAAGTCTCAGACAGTTTGGACCTTGGATGCCGTGACTGTCAGATCTGGAGGTTCCCCAAGGCAGAAACTCCTAAAGGACTCCTTAGCAGCAAAAGAACTTCAGACCATGGAAAAACACCTAGCTGGTATGTATGGGATCAAGGAACCATAAAATGCCTAGAAATACTCACCCAGCTTGCTCTGCCAATATTTCAGATGAAGGAAAAAATTATCTAATTCACATGCCAATGAAAACAGATGAAAACTTTATTTTTTTTTCATTGAAGAAAACACAATCAGTGTTTTATTTGTAGATGTAATGAACTGTAATCACAATAAGTACACTACTTAAACAGTAATTAAACCATGTTAAATATACTGTAGTCTGAAAGCATAATAAAGCCCCTTTTTTTTCACCCAGACTTATACAATAAGGAGGTACTGATGTTTTACTTACTGTTAAATAGTCTTTGAAAGCAGGCTGCAGTAGATCTTTAACTAGAGAGTAGATTGCTTTGCAGGAAAAACTCACCTTGTTCATGAGAATTCCGGTTGAATGAAATCTGTTAATTTGTGTGACTTGGAACATCTGCAACATCTTTGACAGGGTAACCATTTCTGAAAAATCAAACAAAAAAACCCATGGGGTTTCTGGTAAAAAGATGTTTCAGAGCTTTATAAAAATTAATGAGAAATATTCTGAAATTTAGCTTGCAATTTGTTCTTCTTTGTAACCAATGTTTTCTATCTTCAGCTTTCATTGAAAGGTATGACATAGTGTGGTAGTCCTATGTTATGCATGCTATTTGTAGTATGGGAAAAGCTTCATAGGCTAATTCTATGAAAAATAATGCTTCACTGGAACATAACGACTGTCTATGTAAAATGAAGGTAGAAATGAAATGTATCTGATCATTCTTCTAAGTTATTTAGAGAGTGAGGCAGAGAACACTTTTGGTATGATTTTTAAAAATACTTTGGATATTTATCTTGCCAATAACAATGGTATGAAAGCTGTATCCTTTTTAGAAAGGAGGTGTTGCAGCTGAGGTCAACGCAGATGACAAAGCTATGAGCACAGTGAGGGAAGCTATTTAGGAATAGGCTTTGCTCTTAACGAAGCAAGAACTAAAAATTAGGATATATGCAAATGAAGCCTTTTTAGGTGGGTTTTGTGTCTAACATTCGAGATGCTGTAACTCAATTTTTTTTTAATAGGCTCATAAAGCTTACAGCTGTTAGAGCTGCAGCCACTGCCAAGGTAGATTGAAAAATCCATAAGCCCTCTCTCTAAACTGAAACTCCCAGGAACATCTAGTGGGAATCAGGAGAGCAGCAAACCAATATGTGGTTTCTGTAGCATAACAGGGACCTGTGTACCCCAAGGGTCCTGCTACTGAGGTACCACTTGTTTTCACTTATGTTGTCACTCAGGGAGAGTCTGATGAGCATCTCCCTACTTTGATTTATGTCCTAACTGGTCTCACTTCCATGGTTCATACAAGCTGTTCTTGCATGCATTATGCTATGAAAAATGTAGTCCCTTGGCAAAGCTGACAGTAATAACTACAATATTCAATAGAATATGGAATTTTAAATACTTAATTGACTGTAAACTAACTAGCTACATTCACTTAATCTCTGAGATTCCTTCTGCAGTTGTGTGATCCACAAGATTTTCTCTCTTACATCAGTGCTGTTCCTGTCATTTGACTTTGGGCCTGTTATTTCAGTAGAGCTGTAACATGAGGTTCAGCCATTCTATCATTCAGTACTTTTTGTCAGACTGAGAACTTCACATGAAAACAACACAATTATTGGACATTGGACTATTGTATTCCTAGTAATTCATGTCCTATTATAACACCAGTGGTGCTTGAGACAATTACTCCCCTCAAAGACAAGAATAATGTAATTTCCATGAATAATCAGTTCAGAGTACCTCAGATAATAATGCTGTGGTTTTGCTTAGCCTCATTTGTCTTATACATTTGCAAAAGTTCAAGTGTCTGTGATATCAGCAAGTCTTGTTTCGGTTCTCTCAGCAAGCGCAATGGAACCTATTAATTCTATGAAATGGCTGCCTATCAAGGCAGTAATTTAGATGCCTGAGCTATGACTTGGATTACCTATGTAATGATGAAATATGGCCCCCGTCTCAGATACACCTTCTTAAGGGGTCTGGCCTTCCCTTATGGACTACGTGCTGGATAAAAATCACTCCTAACATAAGGTATAATTTGATGTCTGTGCCTAAATAAGGAGCTAGCACCAAATGCCAGCTACTGGCTCAGTACCTTGATATCTTGAAAGCAGATTTACAAAATCAGATGCTGGAGAAATTTTCTTTTCCCTTCTCCACATATGGCTTTTTTTTTTTTTGTCTAAAATCCAGGCTCTTATGTTACTATGGCTGTTTTATATCACATGCAAATGGAGAGTATTTTTTTATAGGGAATTCCAGTATCTTTCCAATTTGGTTTGTTGCACTGATTTTGTGGTCTTATATACTTCTGGAAAATATTTTATCACAAGAAGAACTGTTAAAAATTAAAGTTTATAAGTGCATATGAATCATATCCTTATTCTGGATATTTTTTTATTTGAAAGCAAAATGCCTTTGTGTTGCTCTGTTGCATTTTATTTTCCTTTAAATGACATCAACAGGGGTTTTTAAAAATCCTAAGTCATAATTCAATTGTATTATTTAATATGGATCAGATAATACTGCAAAGCTGGGAATGTGTGATTTCTTTTTCTTTCTGAAAAGCTTATATTAAAGCAAAATCAAACAGAAGATGTGTAAATAATACTGAGTAATTATGCTATGGAAACATGTTAATTATATGTAGAGAAATGATTATAATAATTGGTTTATCTGCAGGCTTGATTGCTATATGAAATTAAGGAAACATGAGCCAGCATATAATGTTTATTTAACTCTTAATAAATCATTCAATATTCATGCTATTTCTTAGCATGAATAGCTAAGAATACTGAATTCACTACAAGCAAAGAGGATGTCTGTAGTTTTGTAAAGAAATAGACTAAGCTGGATGTCTACAAGACCATATTCTTCATTTGGCTTAAATCAAGTAACCCACAGTATCATTTACTGGCCCCTGATTTTTTGCCAGGCATCTTACACATTCAGCACCAAAAGTGAAGCAGGCAGCAGGTTAAGGGAGCTGCTTCTTCCCCCTCTAAGATCAGCTCGATTGGTCAGAGCCTGGTGCTAATAACACCAAGGTCATGGGTTTGATCCCCATACGGGCCAAACTAAGGAGTTTGACTTGATGATCCTTGTGGCTCTCTTCCAATTCAGAAGATTCTGTGTTTCTGTGATTCACTATTTCACACTCATGAGACCCTCCCTGAGTGCTGCATTCAGCACTGGGACCCCCAGTGTAAGATGGATGTGGCTCTGTTTGAGCGGGTCCAGAGGAGGCCACAAAAATGCTCAGAGGGCTGGAGCATCTCTCACAGCCCAAGAGACTTGAGGTTGTTTGGCCTGGAGAAGTGAAGGCTACAGGGAGAGCCAATTGTGGCCTTCCAGTACCTAAAGGCGCCTGCAAGAGAGATGGAGATGCATTTTTTACGTGGGAGTGTAGTGACAGGACAAGGAATAAAGGCTTTAAACTAAAAGAGGAGAGATTTAGATTAAATGTTGTGAAGAAATTCTTGACTCTGTGGGTGAGGAGGCACTGGAACAAGTTGCCCAGAAAAGCTATAGATGTTCTGTTCCTAACAGTGCTCCAGGCCAGGTGGGACAGGGCTCTCTGGGCAACATGATTTAGTGGAAGGCATTCCTGCTCATAACCAGGGGCTTTGCAACCACGTGATCTTAAGGTTTCTTCCAGCCCAAACCATTCTCTGATTCTTTGAAGTTCCAAACTGAAAGCATAGTGGAAGAGTAGTTCAAGGTGTAATTATTTCAAAATGGAAATAATTAATTTTAAGGGGTTAATTAGAAATATTCTTTACTGTGTGCTAGAAATATACCTATTGACTATGTTTTGAAATTTGCTAACAGCAAAATATTTAATCTTTAAAAAGTTGAGAGACACTTTTATCTGAGGCTTTCACAACTATTTCAATTTTACTAGCTTTTCTAGTAATAGCATTTAAATTGTGTGTAATATGTTGTATTAGACTAGTAACATGAAATTGGCATGACTTATTTTCCTGTTTTCAAGATGTTATATGTTGATGTTAAAAGCAGCACATCTTTATTAATCTACAACAGTCCTTTTATACCTACTGGTAAACACAAGTGAAAGATAATCTCATCTTCCAATATGCAATTTAGAATCTGTTTCTTTTAGGACTCGTTGCACCTGAAATAATTGTTATCAAAATAAAATTTAAATGCTTATTTTAGACAAGTTGACTTAATAAGTGTTCAAATAAGTAGAGCCTTGCTAGTTTACAGCTTCTGGGACTGTGACTTATGCATGTTCATGGGAAATGGCATCGCTATTTTAAAGATAATCATCTGTCTATGAATATCAAGTACAATAGAGTACATGACAGTGAAAGTGAAAATTAATAACAGTAGTTAAAAGATAAAATAAACTTATTTAAACTGTTTCCTAAGCTGTACATTTGTACTTGCAAGGACTTTCAATATGTTATCAATGCTGACCTAAATTCCAGCTACCCTCACCTGACTTTTATGGCTGTATTCTGATTTAATTCATTAGAAGCATTATTAAATTCAATTATTTCAGGAGAGACTTTTCATTCACTGTCTTTAATCTGTTATGTTTCTAAACCAGATCTTATTTCTTATGGCTGTGTGTGAGGTAGGGATTGAACCACCCAATGGCTGTCACTTTTTCTCCTTGGACTCTGGATACTGGTGACTCCATCACCTGCTGTGGCACTGATGGCAGGCCGGAGCATGAAATTCAGGTTCAAACAGGATCACAAATCCAGACGTGCCAGAGTTCAATAGTTACTTCCCTCAGAGTTTTGGTTGGGCAGTAGACAGCAGGGCCAGAAGCAGAAGTTTTTCCTTGAGGCTGTTTTGGATTGCTCTTCAGTGCAGCTGAGGATGGCAAGTGTACATCACTGCTCCATCTTGGTTTGGTACTAATCTTGATTTTGTAGTAACTGTGCAAAAGCCACAGAAACATAATTTTGTGGAAACAAAAGGAACTTTTATAGGTTGTGTTAACATTCAATGAAGAGGTAATATTTCATTTCTGCAGGATAGCTGTGTTTGCAGTGAATCAAATCTAAATAAACTTTAAGGAAATGCTTGCCAAACATTTGCACTGTTAATTCTGATGCCTTTTATTTTAAGTACGAATAGATTTTTTTTCTGCACAGCTTCAGATTTTCTCTTACATTGGAGAAAATCATTAAGAGTTTTAAACCAGAGAGAAACAGACAGTGAGTTTCTTTCTTTTCCATTTGTTCATGTGTGTGTGCACAGACATTGAGAAGGACCTCGCACTGTGGGAAGAAGCAAGGCTCTCAAGAAGCCCTGGTGTCCAGCATCCCAGTGTAGTTACATCTGACCATCAAGGCACTCTTCAAGCTGCACAGGGCCAAACCCCAAGGCCTCAGGTGCCAACTCCAGCAGGCAAGAACATTCAGCTCCAAGGAAACAAATCACCGCCGCTGCCCACTAACAGCAGAGCACAGATCTCCAGTGTCACAAACAGCAGTGTACAAACCAACAGGCCATCAGCTCCAGGGAGCAGACCTATGACCCCAAATAGCTTGTTGTCACGACCTCTTACCCCTAGCAACCAAGGAAATAGGGAAAGCATTATTAGCATGCAAAGAAGCAGATCTTTGTCATCTAAGAGCCAAATGGGGAGGACCCTCAGTGCTGCTTCAGGGCTTTCTGTGCAAGTGAGTGGAGATGTTGTTGGAACTGTCACTACTCAGAGAAACAGTTTATCAGAAGTAAGATTTTCAATTTAATGTTTTTGCTATGTTTATTAATGCAAATACTTGATTGCATTTTATGTTCAAGTAACATCAGTATACCTAATGCAACCTACTGTGCTGAAAAGAACTTGAAATATAATGATGATAAAATTAGCAAGGAAATACTGCTCAGCTTTGAGAGGTACTCAGTAGAGAATGTCCGTATTATTACAGAAATCATACTGAAACACTTGTGTCCCCCAAATTTACCATGAGCTTGGTAGGGCTTTGCCTGTACAATGCATAGCAGTTTTATTAGTATTACAGTTTCTAACAGATGCATACCTCTGGAATATTAAACAAAACTTTATCTAATCTTTATGTTCCATGGTATTTTTTTTCCTGCTGCACTGACAGTGCATGATATTTTCTTGATCTACTTCTTATTTCATATTTTTGGGCAATTGGAATGATTAGTTAGGCATCACTGAAAGGACAGGGTTTTTTGGACAAAGCGCCAAACTGAATTGCAAGAGAAAATGTCCAACATTGTTGAATCATTGTCTAATACTATATGCATGGTAACTAGGCTGATTTACAGCATAAAAATTTCCTGTCACATATTGGCTTTTACAGGACTAATCCTTGTTTAAAACAAAACAGAAGAAAAAGTTAAAGTACCTTGTAAATTCTGAGTAGGATTCTCCTCTGCTAACCTTAGCTGCCTTAAAGATAACTTCAGTGTGTGGGCAGTGGAAATAAAAGCACCTGTGAAAGAAAACCCCTGCTATATCTATACATGCCTTACAAAGGTGAGTCTTTTCTCAGGATATGCCAGTCCTTCTATACTGACTTGAGAAGGAACTATATGTCTAGACTGCTAATTTTTTAGTGGTGGAATATGTTGGTTCTCACCATTATTACCAATCTCTTTGTAATCCATTTGTCAAAGCCTGGAGACCTTTTTTCCAAGACTGAAGATAATATCATACCTTTAGATTGTTTCTGAGGAGTATCATCTATTTTAATAATCCGTTGGGTGTGACACTTGACACAATGTGTTATCAGTCTCATGACTTCTAAAGAAAACTTAAAATGTTGTTTATGATAGTGTTGCTTAGGGTTGCTTGTAGGAAATTTAGAGATTAAATACTTACTATAACCCTGCAATTAATTATATGATGTCCATTATTTGTTATGAAGGACAGGAAAGGAAAGGAAATGAGGCACAGATTACTCTAGAATTTGGGGAAGAAATCTTACTTAAATTTGGTGGCGAAATAAATACTCATTATTTTGGTGTTTGAATGTAAGTGCACTAATCCCATCACTTGAGCTGTTTCTTCACTTAGAATTGAATATCCAGATTAAAGACATGAGGACTGAAGGTGACTATAGTTCTCCTGAAAGTGTCTTCACTGCCAGTTGATACATTTTCAAAACATGTTTTCCATGGGGAAAAAAAAAAGTAATTTTAACACTTTTTTTTTTTTACAAAAGAGATCGCTTTGTGTCCTCTTTTGAAGTATGGGATGTGTTTGTGTGTTAGAATTTTCTCACATATGAGAAAATGAGAACTGAAATTAATTTTTAACTAAAATATGTTCAGAAGAAATGAGAGATTTTATTGTCTCCTGCTAAATTCTTCACCCCTCTTTTTCTTCTTGTTTATGCAGTCTTGTTCTCTACTGATACATACTCATGTGATGCCAAGTAAAATTATTGTATATACTCCTGAAAGTATGTGTATGTAATGAGTGAGAGATATCCAGTCTGCCCATCACTTTTGATCTTTCCTATAAAAAGGCAGACAATTAAAAATGCTTTCTTCCACAGCCTTTCTGTAGTTATAGTAATAATAAGCAAGAGTCCCATTTAATTTGCTGTCTTGTTACTTCTGTTTGCTGATAGCTATCACAGGATGTGTCCTGCTATACTTTTAATATATGTATATATTTGTCTCGAGAATTTTAGGAAGTGAGCAATATTATTATGCTATTTTCCAGTTAGAGTAGCATGTCCAGATTCAGCCAGCAATCCACTGTAAAGCTGATGTTAAACCTCAGCATTTCTATGCAGGATCTTATCCTCTGTTAAAATCCCTTCTAGAAGTGACAAATTCTTTTCTTTCTCTTTGCTCACTGGGTACAATAGTGCCTTGGCTGCTAGTGACCCAGCTCAGACCCTATTTATCCTTTCTGACATGCACAAGTGACCTTTGACATAATGGAAACTCAACTTGGGACTAGCTCTGCTTCCAAAGGGAAAGCTGCTGGTATGACACGTTCGTACTGAAGACCTTCCTCTGCCAGGTTGGGAAGGGCCATGGATATCAGAAAGTAGCTGATGGAGATCTGGCCAATCTGCCACTCCCAGCTTCATTTTTGGAGTGTTACGCTAGAAGCTTTGGGAGCCCTTTCAAGCTGTCTTTTGCCCACTTAAGTTCCTGGTCACTTAGAGAAGTGGATTTAGACAGAACATACGCAGGAGATATGTCTGTGCTGTGACATTTTTTGCCATGTTTGATATTTCCTCCTGTTTGTGGCCACATGATTTCATTTTCTTGTGTCACAGCTTGTCTCTGACCATGGAGTTATATTTTAAAAAGGCAGAGATGGTTTGGGGTAGGAGAACTAGAGTCCTGTCTGTCTTTGTACTTTTACAGACCACAAACATATAAAACTTAAGGCTGATACTGTAATTTATTTTGCAACTTTCATTGTAGGTTTTGTATCCTCTTCCTGTATAAAACAGTAAAATAAAAGAAGGGAAATTGCCTTTATTCTTCTTAGCCTTATGGTCTCAACTGGGAATTTCTACTAGATGTAAATACACTGTGGTTATATTGCCAATCCTGTAGAAGATGCTATGATAAGATTTTGCAAATAACTCTGCTTCCTTACTCTTAGGTGATGTTAATGGAATTAATCAGTACAATGTTGATTTATATATTTGATAAGAATAAGTCAGTTGAAAAGAATGTTACTAGTGGGTGCCAGGAGCATGTCTTACCCTAAGGAGCGTTATTTATTTATTTACTTGTTTATTTGTTGGGAATTTTAACTTATCTCTCAATGCCTTATGTATACTTCCTTGATTGTAATGTGTTTCAGAGTAACATAACAAGTCTAAATAGAAAAATATTACTAATAAATACAATTCAAAGTTCTTAAGCTTTAGTAAACTTCATGCTGCAGCATGGGTGGTTTAATCTTGTTATAGCACAAATCTTAAATAATTTGGCAAGTACTTAACATATCAGCTGTTAAGAATGTTTTGGGATTTTTTAATGCTCAAGACTTATAATGATCTGAGATTTTGTGGACAAGTTTCTGCCTCCTGGCACACATAATATTACTAAGTTCTAACAGGTGTGTTTTATTATCAGCTCTGTTCAAGGCTGAATTGAATTATAGCAAAGAAATGCTACCTAGAGAAATAGTTTTATTATCTCTATAAAGGTAATAAATCAGGGTTCCAAATCCTTTGGCAGAGATACTTTTATGCATGTTCCTAATCCTTTGGTGTTTTGTATAAATTGGCAAAGGAATGTTGAACCCTGCTTATCTCTTTATGATGGATTCCATTAAAGTGACACAATTCTGTGATACTGGTCAATAGCAGTTGAGATGAAAATACTGCTGACTCCCTTGTTTGCCATATCATTTTCTGAGCACATGAAATTTTGCAATCAATTCATTTATTCAGACAGTTTAAAGTGGTATTCAGCAATTCTTATTAGTCTGTCGTTGTTAAGAGCAGGAAACCTCATTTTATTTGAATATAGCCTTGATTAACAAAATTTTTATTTCTGTTTACTGTAGTATAGAGCATAACTTGTGATGGGGCCTCTCTTTTTGGTCAGATACTCTCATTCTGTTCCACTGCTCAGGTCTTTGCTCTGTGTTTTTGGAAGATTAAAAAGTGTGTGGATTAGTGTGAGAGTCAGTCATCCATACTTCAAGAATCCTGTTCCATGAACCAAAATTTGTTCAGTGTTGTAGTCAGCAGCCTTCTCAAGCACAGCACATTGGAAATGGCAATACATAAGTGAAGCCTGGAGCTCCTGCTTGAGTTTACTGCTGGGCCATGGCAGCAGCTTTTGTGAAATTTTTTGGCACATTACTGACAGAATTAATAATTTACTCCCAGCGAGTTAGATCTTGATTGAGCAGCCTTCAGTTTCCCAAAACTGATTTAAACAAGCCTGGATTCTGTATTTAAATCAGATAGCCTAAGAATAAAATCTATGTTGTAATACAATTTAGCTTCAAATATGTAGATTCTTGTTTCAGCTGATGTAACACAAAACAGGGTTATTACCCCCCCCCCTTTTTTTTTTTTGAGAACTTATAAAAATCTGGCCAGTAATTTTATGATATCTGGCCAATGTTAAAGTTTTCTTTTAGAGATCAAACTTGCATGTTTGAACTGCTTTTGGAAATAAAACTGTGCATTCCAGTCTCATCTCTCCCTGTGAATATTGCAAAGGAATGTGTCAGAGTATTTTATATGTCTGTGTGTATACCTGTTCATGTACCTATGTGTGTGTCTGCATGGAAAAATATTTTTATACACATATGTATATACATTATATAAAAAGTAGGCAATTTTAAAACATTTTCAAAAGCATATATTCAGCTGCATATAGATTTTTAACCACGTAAAATGTTTATATTTTGATGTTTTAGTGATATCTTGGAGACAAAAGTTTCCATAACATTTTTCCTTCCTAAGCCTTCTCCTTATGCATCAAAACCATAGGTTCTAAATCAGGTTTCAGGTTCTTGTTCTTATTAAATGAGAAACAGTGAAAATTTTGATAAATCAAAGCTTCATTTAAGCAAATTGCATTTGAAATGTCTATGCAGTCCAAAAACTGCAGGGTTAGATGTAGTATCTGAATTTTGTCCTGTCACTGCATTTCCAAGATGAGTATGTATGTGTCTTACATATCTGTATTTACAGTAGAGATATAGCTAAATAGACCCCTTCATTTTGGTGGGTTTGGGTTTGATTTTTTGGTTTTGTTTGGTTGGTTTTTGTTTGCTTGCTTTTGGTTTTGTTATGTTTTTGTTTGGTTTTGTTTGTTTGCTTTTGGGGTTTAATTTGTTTGTTTGTTTTTGGTTTTTTGGTTTTGTTTTATTGAATAGATTAAAAAAATTCTAAGAAGCCTGCACATTCTCTACATTCTGGTTTTATTTCACAGCAAGTTGGTTTTTTGTTTTTAAAGGCTTTCTCCTCTCTGTTGAGGGAATTGAGGCTAGTGCTTGCTGCAGTCTTCATTTATACAGGACAATTGTCTATCATTTAATCTAAAATAGATCTGTTTGTGGCAGGATGAATTCTTACAACAGCTTCAACTTGCTCATCAACCTTGGATATTGCCGAGTGACACAGAAAGTGAAGGAGTGGAAGCTGACCAAGACAAATGTAAGTATATGTGTAAGGACCAGATACTATGTCAAAACACTTCAACTTTACTTCTATTTTCCATATCTTCAAATACTGTGGAGATGTCATACCTGCTCACAGGAGCTTTTCTCCCAAGTACCAATTACTTATTTGTCTGAGGGCTCAACTTTGTAGGACTGATTTGCAGAAGCTTTCCTGTAGTCATTGAACAATGACAAAATGATCACAGAACACTGTTCACTAAAGATAAGTAGAACAATTTATCCTGATGTGTTAAAGTAGCTGTTCCAGAAAATGATATGAAAATGAAATAGATAATCTGTTTAATAAATCTGTATTCACCAGAAAAAAAAAGAAACAAACTAAAAAACTCCAGGACTGAAAAGTAGAACCTCTCTCCTTAGGTCTGTCACTACATTATCTCTATTTTGCATACATTCTTTTTAATTCATCTGTATTAATAAAAAAGTTCCTAACCATACAAGTAATCCTTAATATCCTACACTCTTTGAAGTATTTGTCTAATTGTGGAAGTGAAGGTCAGCAGGATGAGAGCCTAAATGGCAGAACAAGTAACAGGCTATAAATTGCAATATTTTCAAATTGTAGCAAATTCTCCCTGCCTACACAGTACCTATAAATGATCTTACTGTTTCACATTGTCTCTTTTAATTTATGGTAGTTTTGTGATCTGCAAGGGTGAATATGCAAACTGCTTCATAACATATTTTAGGTGATGTACTTGAAAAAAACATGATTTAATCAGCATGTTTAGAAAACTCAATACTGGTTTAAATATCAAGAGTTAACATATAAAAACCCATTTTCTTTATAGAAGGGAACAGTTCTGTAAGGGATTAGGGAGTCATAAGAAACATGCCAGATAAACAGGATTTTTTAAAAATTATACCAGTTTAAAAAATTGGTTTTTACTCATGCATCAGTTTCAAAAATTCATTCATAGCACGGAGTTTGACTGAAATTTAAATTTACACAGTGAAATTCTGAAGAGCATGCGGCATGCCTTTTTGAACACTAATAAATTATTACAGTGAGATTCTGTGCATCCAGCTGATTTTAGTCCAGGGCCAGTAAATCCATTTTGACTTGCACCAGAGCATTTCAGTTATCTTTGAGCTGAAGCTCACCTTAGGTGGCTCAAGAGAGACTCTGGGACCTACCTTTTACGTGCATACAATTTTTCCTCAGTATTTTTTGTAATGAATTGACCGTCCCACAAACATTGGTAGGACTGGCTTTGCCCACACAGACTGATGCTAATTATGTGACCAGGGAGACTGATGCTTCAAGCCTGGCTTTTTTATAGCTACTGTACTTGAATTGCATGGGTGTGAGGACTTGTGAACACTCAAAATCCTGTTCTATAATATTCCAAGAATCTCCTGAGTAGGTCATTGTCACTTCCCAAAAAACAAAGGGGTAAGTTAAAAAATAAAAGCATGTTGTTAGGGTCAATATCCAAATGCCTCTTTCTTGACTAGTGACAGACTTGAGGTATTGACCATCTCCCTCAGAAGCCTGTTCAGTCTTTCACCCTCTCAGTAAAGGAATGCTTCCTGATGTCTAGTCTGAATCTCCCCTGGCACAGCTTTGAGCCATCATCATGTGTTCTGTCACTGAATACCAGGGAGAATGTATCAGTGCCTCTCTTTTCACATGCCCCCCTCCAGAAGCTGTGGAGAGTGAAGTCAATCCTCAGCTTCATTTTCTCCAAGCTAGACAAGCCCAAAGTCCTTAGCTGCTCCTCACAGGTCATTGCTTCCAGCCCTTTCAGCCCTTTGTTGTCCTTATATGAACACATTCAAGGACCTTCACATCCTTAAATTGTGGTGCCCAGAACTGCACACAGTGCTCCAGGTGAGGCTGCACCAGTGCTGAGCACAGTGGGATAATCACCTTCCTTGAGCAGCTGGTGATTTCTGTATTTGATGCACCCCAGGATGGAGTTTGTCCTGTTGGCTTCCAGGACATGCTGGCAATTCTTGCTGTGCCTGCTGCCAACCAGCACTCCCAGATCCCTTTCTGCAGAGAGGCTCTCCAGCCACTCTTCTCCCAGTTTATGCTTGTGCCTGATTAGTCCATCCCAACTGCAG
Organism: Acrocephalus scirpaceus scirpaceus; assembly: GCA_910950805.1. Classification (NCBI taxonomy): domain Eukaryota; kingdom Metazoa; phylum Chordata; class Aves; order Passeriformes; family Sylviidae; genus Acrocephalus; species Acrocephalus scirpaceus. The sequence goes on from OU383773.1 coordinate 92,457,448, forward strand.
AATCTGGTACTTTGACTTGTTAAACTTCATGCCATTCATCACTGTCCAGTGCTCCAGTCTATGTAGATCCCTCTGCAAAGCCTCTTGTCGCTCTAAAGAGTCAGCAGCACCTCCCAGTTTGGGATCATCAGCAAATGTGCTAATGATGGATTCGACTCCTGCAGGTCGTTGGTAAATGTATTGAACAGAACTGGCCCTAGAATTGACCCCTGGGGAGCACCACTGGTGACCAATTGCCCCCTTTGAGCTCTGCCCTTCAGCCAGTTCTTCATCCAGCACAGCCTGCAGCCACTCCTCCCAAAAGCATTACCTAAATCCCAGAAAACACGTGTCCACCAACTTCTCTTCATCCACTGGGTGGGTGACCTTCCCATAGAAAGCTCTCAAATTAGTTAAACAGAACTTTCCCCTTGTGAACCCATGTTGACTGCAGTGTCAGCTGACAGCTGGTGCACCCTCTATAATAGATCACTGTTTCTTCTACTGTAACTAAAGGGATGGAACAAAAATGTTTTATCAAAATAATACTTCCTGTAACTGAAATCTAATAGTGAAAAGTTTTATTAAAAGTAACTTATGGTAGTAACATCCCTGTCTGAGTTTTTGTTCTAGTGACATTGTCAAGTGCAGAACTGCCACTGCTGACAAAGAGAAGCTGCCAGTTCCTGTTCGAAAGTGGAGTCAGCAGGGGGCTTTGGCACACTTGCTGATGCCACTGCTTGTAGGTAGAGAACTGGCAAGATTACAAAGTAATAAATCTGTGCGGATATTTTTTGTGTGATTTAGTGTTGAGAAGGCCCAGGAGTTCATAATTTGTGAGTCTGAGCAGAAGAGCTGCGAAATTAATCTTTACAATATCAACACCTGTTCTTTGACTCAGCTTTTAATAAGTTACATGTGGATAATATTTACCGCATTCTTTGACTATTTTGAGATAACAGCAGCCAGGTGTAAAGCTAGTTTTTGGTAGTGGGAAAACAATTCAAAAAGAGAAACTGTGTGAGTCACCTTGAGCTTTTTAAAAATAATACCTTCTGGTTATAGTTTTACAAGAAAAAGAATGAAAAAATAAAGGGGGAACAGTTTCAAATGTATTCAGATGTAAGGGTTTAGAGAGGCTATTTTCAAAGCAAGTGATAAATGAACAGAACTGGGTCACTTTGGAATCTCAACATCTCTTGACAAACATCATTTGCAAAACAGATACAACAGTGCATATCTTGTCTTATGGAAATGAGATCTTGGTTCTCAGTTCTTGTAAATCAAACTCTACATTTTAAATTCTCCAGGCTCTCTGACAGCATTTTAAAAATTTGTCCTTAGCAGCAAGTTTCAATGATAACTGGAAGTCAATAATTTTTACACCTTCATACTAATTATGACAACATTTTAAATCAAATAGCTACTCATATAAAAGAGTTTAAATTATTCTAGCTTAAAAGATTTGTTATGTTAAAGAAGGAAAGAAAAATATTTTTAAGAAGCTTTGTTGATTTTTGTAGCATACCCGTTCCTTTTCCTCTTTGTGGACTTAATTAATTTTGTGGCCATAGGTCAGAGAAAGAGATAGTGTATAATTATTTTCTCTTGTAATGTACATTTTATTATTAAAAATAGGAATTAACACATGTGTTTTAAGAGCTATTATAATTTAGAAACTAAATCTCTTCTGCTTGCAAAATGTGTTCTCCTTTGAAACGCTCTATACAATGAAACATGAAAATTGTCAAGGCAGTATGATCCAAAATCAAGGACCTGTGGCATTCTTTTAGACTCACTAAAAATGTCTCTATGCAGAACCTCATGTGTGTTCTTCCTCTGTCATTCTGGAGAGAGTTCCCCATTATTATCTGCAGTAGTTTGCTTGTGTGCTGATTCTCTGCAAAGAATTCAGAGAATGCATAGAGATTATTCTTGGAAAAAGGAGGGATCTGGAGAAAATATTTACCACTTGCATAATTCTTCAGTTTGAGGAAAGTTCTTTGAGCTGGCAAGAAATTCTCTTCTTCATGGGGTACTGATGCACAGAAACAGAAGAACTGCATCTACTGCCACCAGAACATTTTTTAGCCAGCCAAAATGAGAAGAAATTCATCCTTTTTATGAGAAAAAAAATCATCCTTTCTGGGGACTGAAAAGAGTCTGCTTGAATTTTCCCATGAGAACAAGTCCTACAAAGATTGAAGATTGGAAATTCTTAAGTATCACTAGCTTCCAAGAACCTTGAAAAAACAGACAGGCTTGTGGTGGCATTTGACCTACCATCTGTAGTCTTGGCAAGGATTTGCTGCCCAAAAATCTGAGTCTGCTTTCATTGGGTGGCGAACTCAAGAAGTAACTCACACAGCCGGTTTCACCAGGTGACACAGCCTTGGACATAAAGGATCCCTACCTTCAGTCAGTCCACCTAGCAGATGTACATGATAGGTGAACGAAGTAGGTTCATGAAAAGACTGCTACTTGCCTAATCCATATTAAATATACCCACAGAGCATTAAGGGCTGGAAGGCACCTTAGGGACCATCATCAAAACATTCCTTTGTGCTAATCTGCTTAAAGCATGCCAGTTTCTGCGTCAACGGCACACAAAGTTGTGTGTCTGTTATCACTTCATTCCAACTTGCCAAAAGGAGCACTAGATGCTCATTTCTAGCTCAGTTGATCTGGAGCAAGTCTTGAACTCTTGCCCTCTGACCTGTGGGAGGAAATGTAAATGTTTTGCCACTCTTCATCTACAAACTCTTTGCTAAGGTTGACAGTGAAAGGTCTGCTGCTGATAAATCAAATGGTTGTTGGGAAGAAGTGGGATTTCTACTCCATTCATTCTTGCACTGGTCTTGAAACTCTGCGAAGATGCTCTGTTGATGACTTCAGCAGGTGTTGAAGAAAACCTTCATTTTCCCATTTGCACATGTCTACCTAGGAAGAAACCCAAGAGAATGAAAGATGGGGTTTTTTTGTAGACTTGAGAAATTAAGACTGTGACCTATGGCCACAAAATTCCAATCCATACAGTATTTTTCCATGGGTAAAGTTCCTTAAACTGAGTAAATTCACATGCCAAAACTGTCAGTTTATTCTAATTATACAAATAAGTGTTCCTAAGATTTGGAAAATTGCTTGGCCAGGGTTAACAATAGGAGGGAATCTACTGCTGGAATATGTTTTTGCTGTGAAAGTTTGCTTTTGCTAGAGCCAGGTGCTACTCAATATGAGTAAGAATGACAAAATCAGGGTTAGAGCAGCAACTCTTGATTGCAAACTTTATGACATTTACACAAACGCATTCCATTTCTGTCATTCAAATTCAGCTGTTTGTATCTGTGCTCTGCTCTGATGGAGCATAGCTGTATTGGAAACATCTGTTTCAGTGGGTGTGAGTTTAGGGCAAGGCTAGATGTGGTTTCCCTAGAGAGTAAGGTGCTTATGAGGCATCACTCAAATGTTAGTCAATTATATGTCTGGTTAGTAAGAACATAATTTTTGTATTGGCAGTTTTTCTTAGTGGATAATAAATTCACTATAAATACTCTTTTTTTTTTTTTTTTTTTTTTTTTTTTTTTTTTTTTTTTTTTTTTTTTTTTGTCTCACAAGTGAACTTTTGGGATAGTTTTATCCTGATTCTTGGATCTTCTGGAGAAGCTTATTGGTGTCTTTCTTTCATTTAGTATTTCAAGAGTGATAGTACAAACCGCAGTAAAAAAGTCGTATCTCCCTGTTCCACATAACCTCCACAAAGGGTGTCATAAAGCTTTTGTCTGCTTGGGATATGAGTTATTTTCTAAATTTCTCCAGTATGCACTTATGTATATTAAAGAAAATACATTGTGTCTCATTCTGCCTGCCATTGGCTTGGCTATGTATTTAGCTTCAGACAGTTCTATGTCCACTTCAGAAATAGAATACCAGAAAGGATTGTGCCCCTGTAAAACAGAATTTCTCCAGGCCTATTGGATGGTCTTGGCTGGATGTCTTGTGACACTCATAGCTGAAGCTGCATCACTTCATATAACTGCTTTTTGAGTCTGAAAGTAAATGAAAACAATTTTCTGACGTGGAAACCTGACCACTTGGATTTAATTATTTATTGATGGTGAAACGAAAGTAGAGATTGACATTATTTCTACCAGAAGTCAGATGACTGTTGGACAGTACGTGGTGAGCTCAAATACAGTTAAAGAAAGTTGGAGTTAGACTCAGGTTTCCTATTTTTTGAATGGATGTGCTTAAATCCAAAGCTGCTGTTATCTTATATTGTTAAGGCTTTAAGGCATGTTGCTATATTTATACTGACTAATATTTGGTTTCACTTTGGAAAAGTTCACATTGGACTAAATATTTAGTATGAGAAGGGAATTTTCCATTGCAGTGAGTAAAAAAAATTTCAAAACCTGTATTAGTGCAGAAAGCTCTTTTCAGTACAGCTTCCAAACCTACAGATATCTTTTCTACAGAAAAAAACTAAAGTTGCTAAACTTGGATTCCCAAAGACATTTAATGTAATAAAAAATGACACTGTAATTTAAAAAATGGCCTAGAGAATTATCAGGACACACATTAGGTAAATTAAAAGCTGGCTCAATGAGGAATCAAAAACTAGGGTTTCTAATGGGAAGATATAGATGAATGGGGCTCATTAGGGTCTGATAGGTTTGGATAATGGGTGGGAAAGACAAGTTGAAGTTATTAAATGATATGAATCCCCTGGTATAATGGCCACATTCCAGTAAAATGCACTTTATTATAACCAGATGAAGTATATTTAAACCAAATGAAATATATCTGGCACCAGAGAAACATATCTGTCTCTGCTGCAGAATAATGAGGCTTTGTCCTGGAAAGCAGTAACCTAATGGATTTAGGATGGTCATAGAAGATCAACCCAGTGTGAGCTCTCAGCCTAATGCTGTCACAAAGAAGGGTAGACCATTTCTTGAATGCCTTAGAAGTTAAGTAGCAAAGTAATTATTCCACATCCTATCGGTGAAAAAACCTGTGGGTTAGGTGTCTTGCCATTAAAACATATTGGGATTACTCAAGGGATTTCAGAGGAAGATTAAAAATGACCCAGGGTTTGGGAAACCCTGTCAGGAATTTTCCTCACTCACATAGAGCTGCTTAACCAGGAACTTGAGTGATAACTTGATATCTGTAGATAGATGTTTAAGTAAAAAAGATTCAACTCATCAACCTGTGACAAAGGAAATTAAATACTCTGTCCTAGCAACCAGGAGCTTCAAGTGTTATAAGCAAAAATTAGGGGATGCAATGAACTCAAAGCCATTAACATGGTTAACTTCTTAACTTCTTCTTAACTTCTACAGTTAAGAAGACCAGTCCTTGGGTTTTCTGTGGGTAACAGTCACAAGAAGAATCTGCAAATGAAATGGGCTTGCACATATTTGCTCTTCTTTATCCCACCATAAGACAAGTTCGTTACTTAAAGATCAAACTGTGATAGAGCTGGAATATCAGCTAAATGAAGCACCTCCAAGGAAAACAGTTAAACATTAGGTATAAATTACAAAAAGCCCCCAGTCATATAAAGGCAATAAAGGATAAGAACTGTTGCTAAGTTTTCCTAGGCTTTATGTCTTGTTTTTGTTTGTTTGTTTTGTTGGTTCATTTGTTGTTGTTGCAGAGGTTTTCATGGTATGTACTTTGCTTTGTTGATTGTCAATACAGAATCACATACAAAGTCCAGGCTTATCACCTGACAAAGTGAAAATTATTCCAATTGTACTTAATTAATAAGCTGGAAATAATAGGAAGAGTTTTTTCCTGCCAAGTTTCTTAAATCTCTCAGAAAGGGCTTGCATATTTAAATGTTCAAAAGGAGTGAAGCTACTGTGGCTGATTTCTTTCAGTGTTTAAAAATGGCAAGGTGAAGGCTTCTCAGGTAACATACAGACCTTTATGCATTCACCTGTGCAATTAAATGTGGTTGTGTTTATTTCCAATTTATAACCTTGATTTTCTGACTGAATCTATGTAATAGGTCCAGTTACAGCATTACATTTTATACTGGAGAGGGCAGGTTGTGTTGCAGTCAGCAACATTTGCGAAACAGTCCATTGCAATATGCATCTGTAAATATTTGTAAAAGCTAAATTTCCATTTGCTTTGGGGAAGGTTTTCAACCTGAACACAACCAGAAATTAAAACATTGCTATCTCAGCTTATTTGATTCATCACAGGTGCATAATATGTTCAATGTTTTTTGAAACACAGGCTCTTTTTTGCAATCTATTACCACTATTGACAAAGAAGTAGCAGAAAAAAACCCCTCCAAAACACTGAAAAATTGGAACAAATAGTATAACTAAGGACACAATTATTTGCTTCTGAATATTTTAGAAACAAAAACAATGGAATTGAGATTCACCAACATACTGATCCACATTGCTTATTTAGCATAATGGAAAATTCTTACAAAATGAAAACACAGTGAAGGATTAATTTTCCCTTTTCTCCTATTTTTGTGTACATTGCATTTGAGCCCTAATTTCTGTGTTTTTCTGTTTGATTTCACAGGTTTGTGAAATCAGTGGGATTATTGAAGAACAATTTAATAAAAAACAAAATTATAGTGATCAAAACTACACCTGAAAATTTGCATTAGTTTATACATAACATATTTAAATAAGCTTATTTTTCTAGTATCAGCAGCACATGAGTGGAACTCTCTGATATGTGGATGCTGTAATGGACTGAATGAGAGTATTTACTGTGGTACAGTGGCCTTAGGAAAGAAGGGTAACTGTCACCTTTTAGTATAAATTTAATATTTTGTTTAGTTTGTACCCCTGTTGTTTTGCATTGACATTTGATAAACTAAATTCTGCCTGACCAAAACAAACTTTGCCTAAAGATTGTATGTATTTTAACTTGTCTAAGGTTTTCTACTCCTTATATTTTTGTAATCTTTGCTCTTTTTTAGATTAATAAACATTTAAGTATTTGCTGCCTCTGCCCATGTGTATGTCCCATTCAGGTCTCACAGAGAGCTAGCTGTTCAACCATAGTCACCTGCAGAGAGAGGTCAGACAGGGGAATGAGTGAAAGAGTGTGTGTGGGTAGCAGAAACAGGTGCTGCTCGTGCTGCATAGCTTTGTATTGAATTTATCTACTTTGATCTTTAAAACAAATAAAGACTCCGTTAAAAAGGGAAACATAATAAGGACTGGTGCATGCATGCAAAAATAAAGCACCTAAAAGAATTTCACATATTATGATAAAGTGTTAGTTACCCATATGGATTATTGAAACAAACTTGCTGTTTAAAATCTATCTGGTGTGTGGTGTGTGCTTGGAACTTTAGAAGATGCGTTAGCACAGACATCAAATGAAGGGATGTGGCAGTTGCATTTACTAATTTCATCTACCTGTTAATTCTGTTAAGTGTGTTCTCAATTTCCTTTGTCTTCAATTATGTATGCTCGGGTCCTGTATATTAGACAGAATGATATAATGAAATTGCTTGCAACTATTAAAAATACAATATTACAAAGCATCTATTTGTTTAAGAAATAAAAATGAGTTGTCTGTCATAAATGTTTCATAGCGTGAACTTTTTTCTGCTGTCTCACAAATTCACAGAGCTAAATGCACAGAAATTGTATGGTCTGTGTAAGTCATGAGCAAATTAAATGGAAGCTAACATTGTGGTGAACAAGTACTTGCTATTGTGCAATTACAGTGTACAGTTCCTGTATGTAAAATGTTTGGCATACTGAAACCCCCTGGGGTAGTCCCTTTAAGTTCATTTCAGGAAGGTACTTGGTTAATTTGTCATCAGTAAAGAAAATCTGTAATGCTGTGTGCATTTGCAGTGTACTTGAAGACTCATTTGCGTATAGGAGCGTATATCATCATCAATATGCTGTGTTTAGCCAGTTGTGCTCAAAAACAATTCTTGTGAAACTAGTATCTCCTTTTCATGAGTTTTATTCTTCGTTAGTGGCCCTCATTTCACATTTTACCTTGACATTACTGAAAAATATAAAATAGAATTGCCTTTTCTTCTTTTAGTTGCTTCACTAAACATCTGCTAAGCTGCATTGCTTTCTGCCTCATGTCATTACTGGGTGAAATTATGACTACATTTAATCTTTGGGAAAAATCGCATTGGCTTCAGGAGAACCAAGATTGCTCACGAAAAAGTTGAGAAAGAAATTGGAATTTGGCAGCATCTTAATTCTAGAAGTTCTGGCATGTATGAGAACCTGACAGTTTTGGCCCAGTAGGGCAGAGATATTTGGTCATATGATATGGATTCATATTCAAACGGATATGTCTCGTTTGAAATTTTGGTTACAGGTGAAGAAATACAAGACAGACTGTTGGAACTCTGGAGGCTGAAAATTTCAGGTTTCCCATGTTAAAAGGTGCTGAACTTCATGCAAACACTGCATTTGACTTGATGCCTTGGAACAGGCTCCCGAGATTAAGTAAGAGCACAGGGGTTGTGGGTGTGTAGTTTTCATACTATTGTGTAATCTCACAGGGTGAAAAACGTAGATTTAAGATTTTAGTATCTAGTAATATATACATGTGAGTCAAGATGGAGGACTTTGGGCATTGTCTGGGTGCTTCTTCACCTTCTTCTTCCTTCTTCTTCATGGCTTTAGGTGGTTTTCTGTAATTCAGTAAAAAAGGTTAGCATTTCAGGCCTTGGGTGGTCATTAGTCAAAAGTCAAAAGTATAGATAATATAAGTGTCATCTTGTTATTGAGTGAGTATCACTTAAATAACCTTAAAAAGAGTTAGAAGTACTCCATTTTACCTCATTTCTCTAACTTGCTAGTTAGAGCTCGCAGCTCATGAGTTTGTAAATAGATAAGAAACATTAAACATCCAAGTCCAAACATGAAACCTACATTTCCTATGTATTAGTCCCAACCTTACCAAGAAAAAAAAAGCCAAAACCTTCGCAACAGGCTTTATTCAGAAAGGCAGAATATCAATCATATCACTGGTGTTCAGAGGGAAAAAAGGCTTTTCAGTAACAGATATAGTGAGTGCATCAAGAGTAGTTACAGTGATTAAGAATTTAGCAAATACTAATTGTACATAAGTATCTCAAGGTGTGTTAGGATGGCTTGGGTGGTCTCAATGGTAAAAGCTGTGAAGCCCTGAGCTCCTGAGATATGGCTGGTTTTGGGACTGGCCAGAACAATGATATTTTTCTGGGACACTTTCTAAACTGAAGGGCAGAGGATAAAACCACAGAAAATATGCCTTTATTTTCACGCTAAAACATACAGAAAATCCCATGTGGTTTTGGGGTTTTTTTGTTTTAGTTATAATATTTTTGACACGATCTCATGATTTTTTTAACACTCATGGTTAGCACTACTCCCTCTAAAGCATATGGCAAACTATTTTGGCTGTTATTAGTGCTCAGCCCAGCAACCAGAGCTGGCAGTACAGAGGAGAAGCAGCCACCTGGTGCCCTGACTGCAAACAAGCTGGCAGTGAAGTGTAGCAAGTCAGGAGAGCTCCAAGGAGGAGCTGAGATGCGCTTAATAGGCAACAAGCAGCTGGGCTTAGGGGGCCTGGGAGCACAAGCAGCAGCTGGGCCGACCATGCAGAAGGCATGTGTGATAAACTTGTTTTCACCTCCAAGCTGCAGGAAGCCTTACTCATTTTCTGTTTGACCTTTTTGGCTTCAGGAAGCAGTGTCTCAGTTGCTTATGGGATAAATTGTGCCTACATGGTGTCTAATTGAATTCAGAGTCAGCTGTGGATGCTCTTGATGCTGCTCTAGTTAGTTTGGCAAGAATTTCAAGGTGGAGGGGTTTTTTTTAGTTTGTTTTTGACTCTGCACCAGGCACTTCAAAGTCATCCAAAACGCTATTGTAAAGCTGCATAGAAATGTGCTGCTGTCTAGTTACATGGAACAGAATAGATTTAGCGCTTTTCAGAAAGATACTTTATGGGTCATTGCTGGTGCTATTCAGTTACTGCATTTGGATGGAAGAAAGAGTCATGAGAAACAGATAATTTTTTCCTAGGCATATGTTTGCATCTTAATTTTTTTAAGCCTTCATGAATGCAGTGATGTAGGGATGCAGGATTCTGAATAGTACTTGTTAATGAAAAAAACCAAACATGTCTCAGTGTATAAAAATGCATGTAGTTTGTCTAAAGAGCAGCTGTTTTTCTTTCAAAGGCCAATTTATCATAAAATAGGCTTTATTGCCATATGAGTTACTGCTGCTTCCTTTCAAGACCTTATACCCTTAATACTTTATCTGGCTAATCTTAAAAACATCTTAATGTATCTGTATTCATTTCAATAACACAATAATACTAATTGGTTTCCTTCTGTACTGCTCATATCAAGTAACTTCATCATTAGTACGATTTTAAAGACTGTCTTTTTGCTACCCCAGTGTCCAGCTCTAGGATTTGTAGGTATGACTGAGGGAAAAATGGGGAAAAAATTTTACTTGCATAAAGCTAGTATAATTAAACAATTTATTTTGAAATATCCAGTAGAAGGTTTCTATGAGCAAGTCCTTACCTTGAAAACTTCAGCAGTAATTTAAAAACACTTACATGACAATCTCTATATTAACAAAATGTTCTGGCCCTGTGGGAAATATGCTTCCTAAAAATATGACCTTACTCACAGTTCAGGTGACTTTCTTCTGAGTCAATACTTACAAAAGAGGGAGAAAGAGTTTCCTGCTTCCTGAGTATTGCTCCAGGTATATCTACATCTTATTTACAGAGGTAGCTAAATAAGTGCAGGGGAAGTCCTATAATCCAACAACTAAATTCAGAGAAATATATGAACTTGATGAAAGCCAACTCACATGCATGAATGTGATGCTATCATTTCATTGCTCTGGCTGTACATGGACATGCTTCACATTTAATCCAATAAACTATTCATGTAAAATACAGAAAAGCTCCCCTGGGTTAGATTACAGCAGCCTGGACTGCTTTGCAGTAAGCATGCTAACCATAAAGTTACTATGCTTTTACTAACTTTGTATTACTAGCTCCAGGCAGCTTTAGGAGAAAAAAAATGTGCAAAAATATGTGTTCAGAGAATTTTTTGCTCACTCAGTCTTTGTCTTGGTTTCTACTTTTTTTTGGATTAGAGAGCAGATAGTTAGGCAATGCAATTGGTTTTGTAGATATTTTTGTGCTTTACAGTTTTAGCTGAAATTGCAAAAGTTTGGTATTAATCCAAAAAAGTTTAAATAGACCACTGGTTAGACAGCATTAGCTTACTTCTTGCTATATTGCTGAATATTATTACTTTTAATTATCAAGTTTCTGGTTAAAAGAAGATATATGTCTTTAAGTAAAATTTCTGACATAACTGTTCATTAGGACTTGGTTGATGTTTTCTTTCTTGGCATGTTATATAAAACTAAATTATAATCAAATAGAATCTAGTTTGATGACACACATTTTTTTTTTCCTTTCGATAGTACAGTCAGCTACTATTTTCTATGGCTTGTCTGCCCTAGATATGCAGCAAACCTAATATCAGCAAATCTAAGTCTGTAGAAGTTTCCTCTACATCAGCCTTAAACCTGTCAAGTGCGTCTTCAAGGGAAAACACTGCTCTGGACTGTAAGTTTAATTCAATCAGCAAAGAAGTCTAGTGGTGTTTTCACTTACACAAACACAGTACAAAGGTAGAAATTTCACTTTATTGATAACTGAAATTTAATCTATGAAGCTCCATGTAGCTCTTTGTTGTTGGAAGATGTCAGTGCTTTAGTGACTAATATTATGCCAGCCGCTATTCCAGAAGTTCTACTGTAGAATTTGATGCCATCTACAGCTCGTGCATCTTTATTGTATGAAGAGTATCTGTGTTTGAACCTTACATTATTTTTTTTTTAAATTATTATTAGCCACTCCTGGAGAATGCTTCTAGTTCTAAAATGTTTAGGTAAAATCACTGAACCAATGTCTTCTCTAGATTCCTGGAGCTTCTTTTGAGAGCTTAATGATGGAATATTGTTCTAAACTGAGAGACAGAAGAGACCATTTTGCCCACTAAAACCTACAGGAAGCTAAAAGCTACAGCACGGCTCTGAGGAGGCCCCACGGGAGAGTGAACATAAATAGTTCTTCTTATGAGTTACTTGAATGCTGAGCTGTGGATGCCCACCAGGGACCTCCTCTTCCAGAAATGTACATGTGTTTGCCCAGAGAGGGAGTGTAATAGGAAATGGGGCTGGGAAGGGCCTCCAGATATCAGTTGCTCTCCCTGATGCAGCATAACTGCAGCTTAACCATTTCTGACAGATGTTTGTCTAACATGTTCTGAGAATGTCTGGAGATGGAGAACCCCTCTCATGGTCTTTAGAAAATCATGTACCCAAGTGCTTGCATTTTGCATGACAGCTCTTTCTCAGAACAAGAACTTTTCTCCTTGAATATATTCTTTATATCTTGTCTACATCTTGCTTCAGCTCAGATAGCAGTGAATTGAGATACACCCAAAAGCAAGAAAATTAATTACTGGTCCTGTAAACCTTTTTGAATTTTTGCGGTGACGCAAATGTGGCCAGGATTTCATTCCAAGTTACAGACAATGCTGAAGAAGCATTGTTACAGCCCCACAGATTTGTCAGCAGCACACAGCAAGGACTTGTGCTCTGCGGGGTAGACATTCTGAGAAGCCCTACTTTTGCACTAAAAGTGACATGAGATGAAACAGCAAAGATTCCCTTGAGTGTCCATGCTTCAGCCATTGCTGCTGTCTCCAAAAGTGCATGAGGATTTCATGAGTGCATTTCAAAAACTTGCCAAAATTCTCCCTAGGGCCTGATAAGTACTGTAATTCAAAATCTCTCCTAAGAGCACAGAAATCGTTCTCTTCCTATTGATGTGTGTAATCCAACACCTACACACTCACAGCTCCAGGTTTAATAAAGTTTGGGGCCCTTTAGCTGAGATTCCAAAGCAACTTATACTTCCTATTCCCCCAGGAAGCTGCATTTCTGTGTCCAGAATACATTATTTGTTATTGACTTTTCATCTGGACAAAGATCTTGCAGAATTTAAAATATTTTCCTATGAGGATGTGTTGAAAATATCTGATGGGCTTGCCTGGGGTATTGTAATTCATAGGCCTTCTGGGAGAGACTGTAGCATCAACCTCATCTATAATTCTGTGTCTGCTCTATGCAAAGACAGGAAGCTATTTAAAAGACAGAGCTAAAGTTCCTGATGTAAGAATAGCCAAAACTCCAGAGACAGATGTACACTCACTATCTCTCTTTCAAGCAATTAATTCAAAGTGTGAATTAATGTTATCTTCCATCACTTTTTCAGCACACAAGATGTTTTTAAAGAGTAATACTCTGTTCAAATGCTGGAACACTGATTTTTCAGCATTTGGACATGTCAGAAGAAGGTTGACTAATTTAGGAAAAGTAAATGTGCCCTGTAGATTTTAAAAGGGTAAGAGAATGAATCCGAGAGTGTAGGAATGTTTATTCCAGTATCGAGATAAGGTATCTGTATTCAGAATGCTTTATTTGTCTAGCTTGAGGTAAAAAAACATACAATGTGTCCTTCTCTGCTCCATTCCACTGTAACCACTATCAAGTACATAAGAGAAACTTCAACAACCCTTCATAATATTTTTTATATTACTTCTGTCTTCACTAGTGATTCAGAAATCTGAGAACATTGACAAGTGTCATGTGGAAGGGTCCTTATCTCTTCAGATTGGTGCAACGAGACATTGCCAAAACTGAGAAATAATACCTACAGAAAATGTTGACATGTTTTTTGCTTGACTTTGACCTGTGATGGTCATGTGATATCATGCTTTTGTCTCAAATGCTTACCTGGCCCATGATACTTTTCAGTTCTATGCCTAATGTAGTTATGAAATGCTATACACTGGTATGTGATAACAGAGACAGTGAGATGAAGTTTTGTCCTGTACTTACTAATATAGAGGAAATATTGCTATTAACATTTGTGTATAAGGTTATCCCATCTGTGACCTGCTACATCCTTTAGAATGGTCTTCTCTTATTCACAGCATTAATAAATTCTGTGTTCAAAAAGCTACACTCATTTCTGAACAGTGAAAAGCATTATATCCAAATTGCCCTGCTGTCTTTTTAACCTGGTGTGTTCTCTTCTTTGCAAGGCAAAGTTGTCCTAGCAGAGAGCAGCCTCCCAGCAGCTGCATCTTCTTGGCACCCTGAAGGATCATTTGCATCCTTGATGGTGTTTCCAGCAGGTTCTGTACCATACAGTGAAGTTCCAGCTCTTGTAGTCGTCATGTTTTATGAGCTTGGAAGTCATCCAATTATATTACTGGACAGTTTAAAAATATCATCTGAAGGCTTCAATCCTTCTTTCTAAACTATTTCTTTGGGGTATAGGTGATCTTTGACATAGATTAATTACAGGCCTACAATTTTTCCACTAGGAATATCTTTTCTCCTCTTTGTTGTCTCCATATTAAATATTTTTTGAAGTTCTTAGTTGAGGTGGCTACTCTAACCCAAATATTGCATTTGAGTGATTCTGAGAAGCAATGAGTTTTTCTTCCTATTAATTGTAATTTAACTCAACCATGGGATTTTGGGGAGAAAGGGTGATAACTGAGAGAGACTTGAATAAAAACTTCATCTTTTAGCATGTTGAATTTTTGAATTTTAAATTCTTTGTTATGTTGTATTGCTTGTAAAAGCTGCATTTTTCTATTTGAAACACATTCATAAGATCTGCCAGTAAAAAAATCTCTATTTCTCTGTTTGGTGTGCCAGTAATTGGTCTGCATTTTGATTTCATACCCTATGATGTCATAAGAATACTGTAGTGTTCTGTTTTATGGCCTTCATGCTTCTTCAGTACCGAAGAGGTTTGGTCATAGTTCAATTTAGCAAACTAACTAACCTCATAGCAAACTAACATTTATGGTTCTCACAGGCTCATGTGAGTTTCTGGAGCCTGTTCTCCATTCTTCAATAAAAAATTAGTAGTTTTGGCTTACGTTTTAGCTTGTGTTAGTTTGTATTTCTCAGTATAAAAATACATGCCACTGGACAAGAGGAATTTTCTGGGATTTTGTTTGTATAGTTTCTTTGCTTTTTAAAATGCAAACAGGATGGCATTTAGCCACCCAGAATATGTAGCTGAGTGTCAGCTAACATTATGACAGTCTGATTGCCTCCAGGTAGAGGCAAAGGGGCATTTGCCAAATGTACTGAAATGCAGTGAAATGTGTGCTGAGTTCCACAAAGTTCCACCCTCTTCCAGTGAATCAAGCTCTTTGAATTCCTCTGCTTCAAGGGCTCTAAGGGTATTTTTGCTCTAAGGGACTTTTTTGTCCTCTTCGTGGTCTGTCCTCAGTACGTGGCTTTCCACATGAGGCACTTCCTTGTGAGTATTTTGCTTATAGGCTGGAGTGCTCTATTTTCATTGTAGCTCTCCTTGGTGGAATGTTGGAATGGCCTCAGTTGTGTCTTCACAGGTGGAAGAAATTTTGTATGTGTTGGGAAGTGAAGGGAGTTTGCACAAGGGTGTTTCTGTGCTGCTGTTTGTGCTGTGTATGTGGACATTTCTGTACATCTCTAATGCTGTCTCTTTGAACTAGTGGAACTGAGTGGGAATCTCTGCTTCAAGCTGCTCTTTCTCAGGTGTTTGGGCATGCCTTTCCAAGGGACTCATGGCACTGCTGCTGGGTTACCTCATCAATGTGAGCTGAAGCTCTCAAGTGATTGCAAGATCAGTTTGGGAAACAGAGATCCTTGTTGACACCCTTTGATGCACCCCAAATCCTTTGTGCCCTGTTGACAGGACTTTGACATTTCAGTGGTCATCTGACACTGATGTTCCTGGAGGGCATCCTGCTGCTCTCCTGAGATGAACGGTCCTGTCTCAGGTTTGAGAATAAGCTCAGACCCACAAGTAAATGGTGCAGTTCTTATCCTTAAAATTATACAATTTAGTGTTCCTTGTTCTGCTGCCAAGCAATATCTGGCTCTGGACAGGGCTGTAAGAGAGCATTTAAAAAATGCTTTCTGCAAACCCTCTATTCAATGCTGATGTGCTGAACACTCCAGAAAGTGTTTCTCTCAGTCCCAGAACTTGACTTACAGACAATATTTGCTGCAATCCAGTTTTGACCTACAGAGCTTTCAAGTCTGCCCTTTGCTTTGCACATTCTGTACACAGAGGTGTACCAATTTCCTCTTTCATGAGGGAGAGAAAAGTTATTCATATGGTGATAGATCCTGTAACTTTACAGAATGAGAAAATCATTGCTGGCAAAGGAAAGCAATATTTATGTCACAGGGAGGAGGTACACTCTCCAATATATTATACAGGATTCTAAATTTATTATGCACATTCAATTTTTCCATTCAAAAAGATTCCTTTTTGATAAGATATAAGGTTCCTATGGTGAAATATTTGAAAATTGAGACTTTTTATTGCTTGCATTGCCTTGAAGTTGAAATTGATCATGTAATAAAATATACTTGTTCTTTACATACTATTATGGAGGTTTCTTATCTACAGAAAAATTTTGAGTGACTATTTTACTGGCATATTTCAGAGGAAAAAGATTTAATTAGGGCTAGCTTATAGGAGATAGGTACAGTAAGCAGATAGATATCTACCAGTATACACTCAAGTATCCTTTTTGTGTGAAGGTTAGAAAATGAGTTTTTGAGCTGTAGCCCAGTGCAAACCCAAAACAAACAGCAAGGTTTGACCCTTTTGGAAAGTGATTGTGTATTTCCAGTGATGGCAGGCAGCATCACTCTTTGATTTATAGCTGAACAACTTTCACTTGATATTGACCGTATGGCAA
Source organism: Acrocephalus scirpaceus scirpaceus (assembly GCA_910950805.1). Lineage (NCBI taxonomy): Eukaryota > Metazoa > Chordata > Aves > Passeriformes > Sylviidae > Acrocephalus > Acrocephalus scirpaceus. Next base: position 92,474,267 of record OU383773.1, read on the forward strand.
TTTTCACCACCTACATTGTGCAGGACCTGTGTCAGTAGCACACAAAGCAATGAACCTTATTCCCGGGAAATGTGACTAAGACAGAGGATGCTGCATTGCGGCATATTGATTGACAGCACATACCAGTCATAATTAGATATCTCTTAATCCTTTGTAAACATGTGGTGGGCTTTTGAACCTCATTGCATTATTTTGACACTATTGAATTATCAAGTGTGCCAGCTTGTTTTCAAATTGTAGATTTGAAACGGATTATGACAAAAAGGTGTCATGGAACTAGTTTATTTAATAGAACCCACAGTCCTATTTTATACATAGTTAATAGATAATTTTAATGCAAGAAATGGGGAGAGAGAGAGATTATTGGGAATACTTGACTCTGTAGCTTGCATCTACATAGAATCATAGAATGGCTGGGTTGCAAGGGACCTTAAAAATCACCTAGCTCCAATCCCCCTGCCATGGGCAGAGACACCTTTCACTAGACCAGATTGCTCAGAGCCCCATCCAACCTAGACTTGAACATTTCCAGGGATTGGACATCCACAGCTTCTGTGGGCTACCCATGCCAGTGCCTCAACACCCTCATAAGTGAAGAATTTCTTCCTGTATCTAATCTAAACCTATAATCTTTGAGTTTGAATCATTTTCCCTCCTCTTGTCACTACATGCTCCTGTAAATAGTCCCTCTCCATCTTTCTTGTAGGCTCCCTTCAGGTACTGGAAGGATGAGAACATCCCAGATCTTTCACAATGAAATTTTTCCTCCCAGCAGTTTATTTTTACCATTCTGATTGTTGTACTGCATATTGGAACAAAATTGGAAGCAGGAACACTTAAACTATATTTGGAGAGGAAACAATTCTTTTTCACTACTAAATATCCATTACTGGAATTCTGATGGCAGTGACTTGGCTGATATGCAGGATTGTAGGAGGGTTTTGTTGGTACAAGTGAAGTGAACTCGACTCAGTACCTCACTGTACCCACATTATTTGTACACTGGTTATGTGTGGCCAGTTGGAAACGAATTTCTTTGGTCTGTCTAGCGACAGTGCCACCAGACATGCCAGACATCAACATGTAGAACATGCCAGTCAAGATATTTGTTCCCATTTGGCAACTTGTTTTGCCAAAGGTGTGTATAGAACTCTGCCCTTCAGTTGACTGATACTGGATGATTTATTGAATATCTAAAGCTTTGTGAGCTAGACATGACAATTTCACTGAGGCTGGTTATCATCTGGCTCTGTAGTTGGACTGCCTAATGGCCCTCTGTACTTCCTCGAGCCATCAGGGCCTGTTCTGCTCATAATGGGTCTACAGCAGTTACTGCTGAGAAACTTCCCCTTCCCTTGTGCCAGGGCTTATGTGTTGCTGGCTGTGCAATGACCTGAAAATGAACCACTTTCTTTTGTCAATCAATTATAGCCAGATTGTTTCTCAAAGCACTAAAATACTAAGCCTAAATGCTCAAACTGTGTCTTGGGACAAAGATGGAGCCAAGGTTTACAGAAGTCTATAGCTAGTTGAAATGCAAATAGCAGTAGATCCAGGACAAAATATGATTGTACTATAGGCATGTGGAGGTGGGATTGGAGAAGGGGAGGTGAGGGCTGAGAGGGATAAATGCTGATCCACTATTAACAGACTGTGCATATAAATAAACAGTAAAACGACTTGTGGAAAAAGATGGTCAGTCTGCATTATCTACAATTACAAACTCTCACCTGGTCCCAGATCGTGTTGCAAACAATTATGAACTATTGACTTGACTAGGAGTTCTCTCAGGTGCTTTCTGATTCCATAATTGCTTTTATAAAGTGAAACAGAATTAAGCAATAAGAGAGAGAAAGAGATGCATTTACTGTATCTGTGGTGAGAATGAATTGCTGTGATGATAGAATTAGAGTGAAAACAAGTTCTGGGAAAGACAAGAGTTGTAATTTTTGTAGTCAAGGAGAAGAAAAATAACCTGACAGAAAAAACATATTATATCAAACTTCTTCTGCCTTAATAATGCTAATAAAGATTGGCTGGAAACCACTTAGCTCTCAATGACACTCACCCTATCCTTTCAGACATTGTTTGCAGTCCTGTTGTCTATCAATCTATCAATGTATATTCAAGGAGCCAGCATTTGGGTTTGGTTAACTATCCTTTGGTTTACTATCTTCCTGATGGTGGTGGATTTTTGGTTTTTTTTTTTAGTGGTTTTTTTTTGTTTTGGTTTTGGTTTCTTGTGGGTTTTTTTTTGTTGTTGTTGTTGTTGTTTTGGTTTTTTTTTTTAACAAAATGAAGTACTTTCTTTAGTCAAACCCCATGGTTTGCATACTCATTTTAGCCACATGAAATCACAATGACTTTCTGTAGAATTATCTGCAATGTTAAACATTTAGTAAATTTATAAGAATGGACCACTTTCATTAAAAGTACCTCGGTTGTGTCATGGACTTACCAATATCCTTATGCCCTAAATATGAAGTGTTAATGGCTTGTACATATGTAGTGTTTAAAGTGTTACTTATGTTTTGTTTCATATTAATATATGTGATAACAGACTTCTAAAGAATTCTGCCCACATTTTGAGAGGTTGGATTATATGTACATTTCTTGAGTCTACATAAAAAAATAAGAGCCACATTTGGTAGAAGTCAGGGTAGCTCCAACAGATTTGTCACTGGGAAGCCCTTTACTTTTATAGCTTTCTCAATCTGATTTGTCATGAAGGAAAAATATGCTTCTGTTGCTAATGATGATAATGCTGAATATAATACTTCTTTAGCAGAATTCTAATGGGAATTCATTGTTCTTGCCTGACACATGCTTTTTCAGAAAAAAAAAATTGGAAAAAGAATCTTAAGTTCTACCCAAGTATGTCAAATATGTCTATATAAATGTAACATATACTGACTTCCTCTATATTAAACATCAGTGTTTACTGGCAGCCAAAACAAACAATACTGCAATAAAAGTGAACAAATAGAGGAACTTGGTTTTTATTTCTAGTTTTTTTCCATCCAGTAAGGTAGGGCCAGTTTTTACTGCCTTTGATGCAAAAAGAGTACAAAGGGAACTTGACTGATTAGAGAAGTGCAGTTCTTAGACTGAAATGATGAGAAACTTGAAACTATAGTCTGTAGACCAACACCAGTAAAACTTTAAGAGCTTTGATACTGATTTTCCAGCTGGGAGATTTCACACCTTTTGCTTTCAAATTTCATTAGTGGTCTGGGACTAAATTAAAAGGGAGACGATTCTCTCAGATGCCAGGAGAGTTGATCATCCCTCAAACTTAATGATTGTGCTGTGGCAATTAAAATGATACCAACAGCATTCTGGTGTCTCTTTTTAGCAGATTAAGTCTGGTTCTTCTTTTCTTAAAAACAACTTTAAAGTGAACATCTGAAGTCAGATAGATTGCATTTTCCCCTGAACATTTAGAGACCTCCCAAAATTGTTTGACCCTTTATCAAGAAAGGAGGAGAGGAGTTACGTTACCTCCTGGCAATGAGTGGAGTAACCTAGCCCTCTCAGTTGTAAAGCTGCTCGGCGCATTGGAAGATTAACTTAAGGGGTCTTTGGAAAATTGCCTCTTTTTTAAAAAACTAATGCCGCCTATTTTTAATAAATGTTCACATGGCAATATCCTTTATTAACAAGCAGGTTAATTGTCCTTCCCTCATGTGATACAGTCCCTGATCCCTTTCAGCTGCCAGTTTGCTATTACTAGAGGAGGTTGTAAATAAGAACTTTTCTGAGTGACTTTATAGAGGCATATCTTGTATTACATGAAAAAAGGGCTTCCCCACACTTTATGAGTTGTGATGGTAGAATAGGAATTCACTGTTGCTGAAATTAATTCTTAATATGCTGTATATGGTGGAAAGGATGCAAAAAATAAGGCAAAGAAGAAGTCTCTTGAGTTATTTCCTTTCTCCACAAAGCATGCATTGTGATTACATTCACTGTCATACCTTTGGGTCCACTTCTATTTCTGTGACCTGTAATTTTGTGTGCAAGCTTTTGGGTTTTTTTCGCTACTCTTCCTTATTAGTTTGCCAAGTGCCATGTAATGTCTCTGTTCAAGGAGATACTTTCCTTGCTCATGCCTATAGTCAGATTGAAATCAAAGACAATTCAGAGTTTGGCATAACAGAGCCATAAATGGGGTCTGTCCTCCAGATACACTTGGAAGATACTTTCCTCGTATGTGGAAGCATTAAGTTGCTAAGTGTCCCATGTTTTGAAGTAATCCCTCAGGTCTTGTGAACTGAATTCAATAAGCCATGATCTGATAAGGTTACTTTTTATCAGGGACCCAGTATTAACATTATTTACCCTGATGGATGTGTTCCTTTGTTTTGATGTATATATGCTGATTTATTGACACTGCAATTGAGCAGAACTCAACATTGAATAGAGATTATCTAAGATGTACAATGTCAAAAATGGTTTCTTGTCATAAGCATGTTTGAAGAATGTCTATCAAATTCCACTTACCCTTTTCCTCAGCGAGATTGTAACTGTATTTCATGATATGGCCTTTTTGTTCCATGTGAGTACAGCACTCAGCTAATCTGCTGTGATTTTAGGATACAGTGCTGGAAAGTCATGTCCTATTGAAATCTGGTTTTATCAGGTCTGATAGGTACCCCTTGTAGTATCTCCCTCATATTTATATTCAATGCCTTTGGATGGCTGAATCCAGCAAAGCAGAATCAAATCAAGTATGGAATGTAGCATGGCTTCAGTAATAATTAAGGTGGGATCTCAGCTGGATATTTTGTTGCAATTCATAGTAGCTTCATCCATTGGCTTCTTTCTCTATCAGTCAGAAAAAATCTCTTCTGCACTTGTGCATTGCTAAAAAACACACACAAATTCATGCTGGGATGCAAATTTTTAAACACATTTTAAAAATTTAAATTGAAGTTAACATTTAAAAACATTTCCATGCTAATGGTAATAATATTTCAAAAAGCTTCATCTTACTATCCTACTCCAGTTAAGTATGAATGTGAAAATCCTGAATTAAATTCTCTTAGAGATGATGATTAGATTTTAATATATTTTTTGTACAAATTTCAAGATTTTTGACTGGTCAAATCAGCCAATATGATAAGTGCTGTTGTCTCAGGAGACACTATCTTATTCCAAGAAGATAACCACTAGCTGCTATCTTATTCCAAGATGATAACCTCTAGGTGAATGCCGTGAGATTTAGAGAATGCTGAATAGTTCCTAGTTTTAGCCTGTCTCATTTTATAGCCCCCTCCATTTGATTACAGTGTCCTTGGGGCATGCAGGATAACCCCAAACAAAATTAGACTGTATTTTTGAAAGCTATCCAGGAGATGACACTTGCAATTAGTTTGCTATACACTTGTGGTTACATTAAATCAGCATAGTAATAATGACAAATCAGTCCATTCAAATGTCAAAATTCTAAAATATTTGTGACCTAAATGAGATCTGTTTTCAAATACATGGCTTTTTGCACAGTGTAAACATAAAATATGAAGAAGGTAGCAACCAGATTCACAGCAAGGCTTTTGTGCATTCCTGATTGTTTTTAAAGAGGTTATATAGACTATATAGAACATACCAAGCCTCACATTGTTAATGTTAAGCTATTTAGTGATTTAGCCTTTTATTAAATAACAATGTTTGAATAATGGACAATAGAGTTGGAAAAACTGTTATTCTTTAGCTAAGCCAACATAGTTAGAGTTTGTGGCCTCTCTGTTATTGTTCACGTAGAAGATATGGAAAATAGCTATATTGTGAATCACTCTATGGAATCCTTGAGGATACCATGTTATTGAATTCCCCGTGAAACCTGGCTGGATTACAACACTAGTTCTTTTCCTATCCATTATCAGTAAAATCCCACAGAGATTATAGTAGACTTTTAATGACCTTTGTTTATAAAAACATCAAAACTCTATCTATACTAACTTGACAGCTAATTAAAAAAGGTTTGTCTCAAGTTTGATGTGGACATTGGTTAAACAGCCTCTTCAAGCACCCTCATTCATACTGTATATGATATACTGTATCACAAAATAGCAAGGTTTAATAGTTCAGACACTTTTCCTGTATGGAACACAGGCATTTTATCAAGACTAGAACATTAGAAACACAAACCAGCATTGAAACTGCTATTTCTCAATTTTGACATGAATACTAGCTTTTGCCAAGTGAAATTGTAGTGATCACAGCAAAATTATTGCCCTTATTTAAGCTATGCTAATATCAAGTTTCATCTTTTGTCTTTTAAATCTCTACAGTAATATTCCTACATCCACTGAGAACAGTAAGAGATCTGGATGTGGGATCAAACTTTTTACAAGAAGATTTTTATGTACTGTTTCCCACAACCTCACAGTTTACAGAAACCTACTCAGTCTTCTGTTTTGGTTGTCATTTTTTTCATTCCTGTCTTTTGGAGTAAATGGAGTAAAGACTGCTAGATGTGTTTCTGACTTCAAATAGATGCTGAAGCAATGAAATTCACAAAATGCATGATTCCTTTAATGGAGATGTCACTATATGCATGTATAGATTATCGCAGAACTAACAAAGTCTCATTTTCATATCCAAACCATACTGAGTTAATCAAACATACCTCATTTTACTGACTCTGCACATAAATCTCAAATTTTAACAGCTCTAGTTATTAACTAACCCTAAATGTCCTGAATCTTTTCAGGCAGAACGCCAATGAATAGATTTTAGATTTAGAACCAATGAATAGATAGGTTCTAAATACAGCAAAGTCCTCAGCAGAAAAGCATCTGTCCTATCTTTGAAAAGGCTGCAAATTCAGAAATTTTGCTAGTCCTCACTGAGCACAGATCTTGGCCTTAAAAAAGGTAGAGAAATCTTCACTCAGTAGTGCACTCTGGTGTTCAGGTCCAGCCCACAAAAGGCCAGCATAATGGGTTTGCTCTTCTGGAATCAGAACAAGTGTTTAGATACGGTTTTCCAACATCTTGAGTTCTCTAGGCAGCAAGATATAGAACCCAGAACCTCTCTTTTGTTTATTTGGGGTTTTCTTTTGTTTGCTTGCTGTCTATTTCATTTTGCTCCAGGCTTTTGAATACTGAACTGTTGAACTGCTCTACTCAACAAAAGAGCCAGGTCAGATTAGGTAATACTCTAGTTATGATGACACGTTTGAAGGAGTTCATGGCCTCTCACTTTTGCATCTGACCTTTTGGAAAAGACTGCATATGCAGGAAGATTCTGTGATTATTTCCAGCAATCAAATTTCTCACTGGGAGCTCTTGGCCCTTCTTTCTTTCTTTCTCTGTGCCTCCATGAAGAAGCTGATAAAGTTTCTAAAATTTGTTGAGAACATTTTGTTTTCTTTTTAAAAATCAAGAGCTAGCCCTGGTAGAAAAAATAGATGAATGAATGGTCATCTTTCTGCTTTATTCTATGCCACTAACCTTCTGCTATGTATTTTCACAGAGCAAGAAAAATCTGTTTGACAGCACAACTAGAAAATGATGAGGAAAGCTACCAAAAGCAGTTAGACAGGAAAAATGCAATAAGCTGGGCTCTGCACTCACTGTTTGGCAAAGATTGGGATGGTTTGGGAGAGGAAATCATTGAGATTTGAACCTGGGGGTTCTGGGGGATGAAAAGCTGGACAGGAGCTAACAGTGTGAGCTTGTTAGCCCACAGCTGCATCAGAAGTGGAGCGGCCAGCAGATTGAGGAAGGTGATTCTGCCCCTCTACTCTGCCCTTGTGAGACCCCACCTGGAGTTCTGGCCTCAAATCCTCAGCACAAGAAAGATGTGAACCTTTTAGAACTGTTCCATACATGGGCCACGAGCATGATCAAAGGGCTTGAGCACCTCTCCTATGAAGACAGACCAAGAGAATTGGGATTGTTCAGTCTGGAGCAGAGAAGGGTCCAGGGACACCTCATTGTGGCCTTCCAGTGGCCACACACTTCCAGGGTGTTTATTAAAATAAAGAGGGTGACATTTTATGAGAGCATGTAATTATAGGGTAAGGGTTTTGAACTAGAAGAGGATAAATTTAGATTCTATGCCAGAAAGAAATTCTTCACTTTGAGAGTGGTGAGGCACTGAAACAGGTTGCCCGAAGATGTTTTAGATACCCCATCCCTGGCAGTGCTCGAGGCAAGGTTGTATGGGTCTTTGGGCAGCCTAGTCCAGTAGAAAGAGTTGGAGGGGGGTTGGAAAGAGGTGATCTTTAGGCACCTTTCCAATCCAAACCAATCTATGGTTGGCTTGTAAAGAGCTGTTTGAAACCATCAAGGTATTCAGCTTGAAAGCAACTTTTGGAGGGTGTTACTAATGCCATCCTGAAGAGCTGAACAAGTGTCTTTCTTTCTTTGGTTTCTTTTCTTTAGTTTATTTTGGTCTGGCTTTTTAAATTAAATTAGTCATTTGGTGCCAATTGGTCCTGCTTGTATTTGCTCCATACTATATTGTGTGTATTAAATAACCATTGAGTTACTGATTACAATCACTGATAGTCTTTTAAGTCTGCCACAAGACCTGTGGCAGAGCTTCAGAGACAGCAGAGCTTAAGTGTGTCTGTTCATATTATAATTTAGTCACAAGCCATGCAGGGTTTGGTTTGGTGAGCAGGTTCAGTAGTTGCCAGTGCTGTGCAGGTTTAGTTATGCTGAAAACGTCCTTCTGGTTATAACACGTGGGTAGGTCAGAGGTCTTGTTACCAGGGTGGATATTTGTCTGGGTTCAATGCCCTGATCTCCCTGTTGAACCAGTTTCAAGGGCAGACCTTTATTTTGCTCTAAAATATGATTGCTGTCACATAGCAATAAAAGATATTTCATCAGATTTTTCCATAACGATCAGTTTCTTTATATAGTGAGGTCAGCTTCTTGTCAATATATGGTTGCTGCAAGCCTGGTATTGTAGTCTCAGTAGCTGCAGAATAGATTTTCCTTCTTTCCATCCACTCCCTGACAAAGAATTACCAAAGAAATATCCCACCATGTCTTCTGTTTAAAATTTATTGCCAAGACCAGGTACTCAAAAAAGAGGAAATCAGTGGAGTTATCTTAATTTGTCCTCCTACATAAATAGACAGTGCTTTCATAAACAGGAAGAACTAAGCATCATTAGGAAGCACATTTGGCCTAAGTGCATTTTCTGGAAATATTTATGCTCTGCTCCTTGTTTTCTGATAGTCAGCCTACATAGCTGGAAGAAAATTGGTCTTGGGTCCTTTGCCTCATTACAGGCTGCAGGCTAATATGTAACAACCCCAGATTTTTTCCTTAGAACTATTTTAATTTTTCTGGGGGAGAAGTAATCTCCAGCTGTATGATAGCTGATTCCTTTATTTCTTATATATCTCTAAGACATCCATTCAGTTTCAGGGGGATTCCACACCATGCAACAATTTAGATTACTTTTATGGATTACTTATGGTATTTAGCATTGTGTGTATGGGAAGCCTGTCACAAATCAGGTCTGCCAGAAAGGGGATGTTAATGGGGCTAATTGCTTTGATGTAACTGTATTACTTATTGGATATAACTGAGCTAGTAAAATTACCCTTTTATAACAACTAGACACCTCAAATCTAATTTGCTACTTTTAGAGTAATAACCTTTGATTTAGTAATGTGCTGGGCAGGGCTGTAGTCATTGTAGGTCTATGAACAGGCTTACATCTGGTGGTGACACTATGAGTGTCAACTTCCAAAAGGTATGTTTAATTTGACATTGAAGACTTTTACATTTAAAAGCAGTTTTACAAAAAAAAAAAAAATGACCTATATTCAGGTAGAAAAGGCATTCAGCTGTTATATTTTAAATTTCTTTCAACTCAATGTCATCCAAAGCATCTGCCTGTTATGATGGACTGCTCTAGTGTTTGCAAGTTTCAACATCTGCTGGACTCCTTATTTTTCCTATATAATGCTGGAACCAAGCTCACTTCTACTTGAGACTCAAAGCTGTATCCATCATAGAAGTATAACCCCTTCAAACATTGCATGTATGGCAGTGACTTTGGTCTTTGTAATCTTTTTATTTAGTTTTGTAGGTGGTGAACAGTACTTATTGGTTTATTCTAAGTTTCGTTTTCCCTTTTCTATCCTATACTCTGACTTCTTTGCCACACTTTCTAAATGTTTTCTTACATCTCTCCTGATTTGGTCTGTGGTTTAGCATCATGAAGACTTTTGTGCATGATCAAGACACATTCATAAACTGAAACCTAATGAAACCTTGGACAAAACGTCAGGGTCTTGCAAAATACCTGCCCTGGCCATCAAGGCAGACATCCTTTTGACTGCAAAAGCTCAAACCTCAGAAATTACTTTTCCCCTCCCCATTGCTGTCCTTTGCCCCCTTTCCTAGTCTCTTCTTAGCACCTTTTATTAGGGAAACAGCCTTTCATTTTCTAGAAATGTGAAGACTCCAGTCCTGCTCTCCTTAGCCCTCTTGTTGTCCATTACTCTGAAACGTGCTAACAGGGAGAGCATCCATCTCCCAGACTCAGGAGACAGGACAAGGAGGAGACCAAAAAGCAGTTGTGAAGTTTGCTTGCTCCTGACAACAAAGCCTGCACCTGGACCTGTCCACTCAAAGGAGAGGAGTAAATAACAGCAAACCTGGTGCTCTGGCAGCAGTTATTTAGGATACGTAACTATGGAGTATTTGCAGCTACTAACTGGGTCTTGGCCTTGATCTGTCACTATATAAAACTGTTGCTATTTGCATTCACAGGTGCTTAAACATCTCCAAACAAAATGAGTTAAAGAACATCTCATCACTTTTTAATGGGTTTACAATTCTAATTTTGAGAGGGCAATAGTTACTGCATGTTTGTTGGAGTCTGATGATGATACTGGTCTCTGAGAAAAGTTTTCTTGGGCTAGTAGAGAGGTTTTTGGGGATCTTTTTGCTTTTGCCAAGTCTCTGCCTTTTGAATTGTTCAATGAAGGTGAACACACAGGCAAGAGATATTGGTTAAACCTTTGTCAGCTCTTTCAGTTCCCAGCTAATTTAGAATCTGAATGCTAGACCCAAACCCATTAGCACTGAAGTCATCAAATGTGTGTTATTCTGGACCAACTTAATTTATATTAGTTCTGTTATCTAGTCTCCTTGAAGCACATGACCAATAAACTCAGCCATATAATGGATAATGTAATAATGTTTGCACAGTTTATGTCTTACTACAATTGATTATGTACTTGGACTCTATGACCAGTCCCAAGAGAGGGCTATAATTCAGCAGTTCTTCTGAATGCCCTATGAAAAAAAACATGCCCACATGCATTCTCCATCTATACCCTGTCAACATGCCAGCACTGAAGGAATCAAAATTTGCTGCAGCTTCGCTGCATTTTTGTGCTTTTTTTGGAGTCTCAGATGAGCAGCCTAAAGAGTGGATATTTTTCTTATTTTCTGAGTTTAGTCGGGATATAATTTAGATCAATCACTTCTTTGTTTTTTTCAATGTAATTTGATTTCTAACCCCTATTTTCCCCTTATATTGCTGAGCTAGATTTTTGCTTTCACTAAGGAGGATTGGAATAACCTCATATTGTCTCTCTGAACGTGACAGTTGACATCCTGAAATTATACATTTATATATGTTAAACCACAATTAAAACACACTATGTTGCACTTTAAAAGCTGATCTCATCATCTTCAGTTTAGCTCATTTTTCTCTTCCTTCACCCATGCCCCCATTCCAATGGTGGATTGAAACCAGGCTTTCTGGCTGCAGCCTTTGAAATCTGAATTTCATCAGTGATAGAGCACTGGAATGTCTGATTTGAAGCAGAAAAGATTTATTGCAATCAATGTTAGTGTGCACAAAGTCACGCCATCCTGTTTTAAAAGTTACCTACTGCCTCTCTCTTCCCTCCAACCTCTCCACCTGACCTACACCTTACTGTAGAACAGTGTACTTGCAATCCCATCTCAGACAAGGGTGGGGTTTTCTAATGATTCATTCAAGTATGTAATAATTATGATCAAAGCATATTTCACAAATTGAAATTAATCACATTTTTAGTGTTGGCCCATGAACAATGAACAATTTCTTGTAGGGGGCCCTATTGGAGATCAGTGAAAGTTCAGAACTTAATTTGTCTTTAGTACATTTTTTGGGGGTAGTAAATGATTTCATACAGACTTTCTGGCTCTATGTGAGCTTTCCTTTTGGCACAAGCTTACTTAAAAAAAATGTAAGACAGACAGTAGCTGCATTTCATAAACCATTCTATTATTTCAAATTGATTTTTAATGCTATATCTGAATTGACACAAAGAAAAAGCTTGGCAAATGTGTTAGATCAATGATCTGTGATGCTTTTAATTTATAAGGAAGATTGTGATTTTCTACTAAGCACGAAATCATATTAGCAATTGGCAACTAAAGAACACATTTTCCTATAAACTCTATATGAAGTAAATAAAAAATGCACAATCAGGAAGAAACCTTGTGGGAATTTTCTTTTTCTTTCTGTAACATTATATAAGTAGAGGTGAAATTTAGACAACTGGGAGCAGTTTTTTTAGGCAGATTTCTCTCCTAAGGGCTTTTAAACATAGGGTTTATCTCACATATTGTGAGTCTATCTGGTTTTGCTGTCACAAGGATTCTTATGGCATCCTCATGTTGTAGAGATGAAATTAGGTTCCTTTCCTGAGATACAGGAAAAAATCCACTAAATGTCTATTGTTCATAATTGATACAAGAGGTAAATCAATTTACTGAGTAATAGATCTCTTCAGAAAGTGCCAAAAAAGCTATGAATTATTTGAGAGATATGACCTTGCTGTCCTCTTACTGTCTCAGAGGATGACGAAAGGAGAGAGAATTAATTTCACATATGTCCCTCATGTAGATATTTATCATCAGCACCGATACAATCTTAAATTTTCTTTAAACACCTCCAAGATGAGTTTCTAGTGCTGGCCAAACATTACAGATTGGTTCCAAAAAAAGGGAAAACTTTTAAAAAGAAAATCAATAAGATGGGTCCAACACAGCTCTCGGTGTGGCTGGATTTACTGTTTAGTGAGTCTTGTTAGTACAGTGAAGTGCTGGAAATTCCAGATGTTTTCAGGATATACTCACAAACCAAATAGAAATGCGGTTATAGGCCATGTGGGTAGCCCAGGATCTCAAGGTTATTATAATTAAGCTTTGCCAAGATTTTTCACAAAATATCATGAAAGCTAGGTTAAAGAGAGGAATATGAATGATGGTTTCTACCAGCAGTGTGGGTCCACCTTTACAAGACCTTCTGCTATGAATAGGCCTTTACCAGTGAATTTTCATGCCTGTTTTCTTTATCTTAGTAGAAGCCCCATTTTTTGGAGTAGTCCTGAGAATCTCTTTCCTTGTGCAGAAGTGGCAGTCCTGCCACATCATGTCCCAGAGACCCTGTAAAATGAAAGAGTAAAACCCCAGATTTGTACTGGTAGACTTTGGAACTAGAGGAGTACATACACTTAACATTTCTCTCCACAACATGAAGCCATGAAGGTTAGGAGCAGAGTCTTTAATTGACTATGTAGTACTTTCAATACATGCAGAGCTGAAACTAAGCTAAGCTTGAGAACTAAGAGCCTAATCAGCTCCAACAAGTTTTCAAATTTTCTGTTTAATTTACATGTAATACGGTTTTCCCATTGCTGACACCAGAGGAAGTTTTTATATGTTGACTCCCTTACCTATTAATACTGTATTTGCCTCTAGGATATATGGGTGAATTATTTCTGATTGTTTTCCTTTTAACTGGTTTGAGTGATATAATCTGTGCTATTGCCTTTTGGTCTGTGTTTACTAACCTCAGTGCAGTAGCTTCTGCTGCTTTAAATCACAGTGGCTTTAATAGTACATGCAATTCAAAACCATGTCTGGATGTATCTTAGTTGTTTTACCTGTTGTTGCTGTAAATTATACCTGCTTAGGTCAGAGAAGAAAGTCTGTTTAATCTGTTTCAGGTGGTTAATCTCAAAACACCACCTCGAGGACCCCTTTTTAGTTTTTCTATCTCTTCTCTTTCCACATTTTGTTGATAAAGTCTATTGATTTCCATGGAGGACAAAACTTCTTCCCTGCACCACTTATCCTCTACTGGGTTGTCCTGTGTCTGACCTTTGTCTTGGCTAAGCCAGCCTTGCTGCCAGCCTCAGTGACCATCATCTGTTGTCTTTTATATGCTTTTATGCATTCGTGGGAAAACTCCAGCCAGGCTTCCATCTATTCTGTTGAAATCCCTGCTACTTTGCTGCAGTGTTCTTTACTAAGCAAGACATTAGTCAAAAATTGGCTGTTCGTCTAAACTCATCAGCTAAACAAGCTTCCAATTCATATTTATGGTCCATCTCAGTTTATTCTGGCTAAGGAGCTGCCTTACCTTATTTCACTAGCTGAAGCAGCCCATTGTACCCCTTACTTATTGGTATTTATTTGGACAGCAGAAGGGAAGCTGATTGGATGGTGATTGCATAGCCTGACCCACTGGAAGGTACTAGGGAGTGGCTGGGACTCAAGGAAGGCCTACAGGTCTCTCCAGGGAAAAAGTCTGGGACTCTGTGCAGAGCTTGCTACAATAAGGAGCCTTAACCTTGTTTGAAAGACTTGCATGCTTCTCTAATAGAGAAATAGTACAAATAACACCTTCAACTTAGCTCTCATACTCCTCTGAGCTTTGTGTTTGTAATATATTAACACAGGCAGGCATTGATGAGTACTGTTTTCCACTTTTTTTGCTGTGAAAGGTTAATAAATTGATATTACATATTTTGGAGTAATATCTAGTCAAGTAACAGAAATTCTTAATTATTTATGCAGGGGCTAACTGGCAAAATGAAGGGCAAACACTGTGACTGAGGTATTTGTGCATATAAGGTACAAAACTGCTTGGATCATTCCATGAAGACAAGGACGTGCACGGCTCAGCTCACTTACCTCTGACACACAAGCCCAGGTGTACTTATTCTCCCAGTATGTATGCCTCTTATTAATGCTATTAAAAATTATTGCTCCAAACAAAATGAAAATATGCCCTTCAGCTAACAGTTTAACACTTGTTTCCAATCTTATATTTGTTTATTTGGAAACATAGAAGAGAAATATCCCTCATTTCCCAGGTGGAGTAAAGGAGAACAATATAAATTTTGTATTTTAGTGTGGAAAATGTAAACACAGATGAAATGTACTTCAGAACTCATTTTGCCAAAGCTTTTCTTGGATGATTTCCATCAACATAGTTATTGTAATTATTTTCCAAATGTTACCCATGTGATTCTCGTTTCTGCATGTTTAATTCCCTACCTTAAATGAGGGCACTCAGGTATGACCAAAGATGGCAGACATCTAAAGATTTGTAGGTTCAACCTGCATAATAGCCCCACAGTGGTCACATAGTGCTCATGTGCTCGTACATGAAATACAACAAGAATTGGTTGAAATTCTCTGTGTGGATTCAGTCTTGTGCCTTTTGAAGCTAAAAAGCAGATGTTCTCCATGGCATGATACTTCAGGTATAAAATTAATACTTAAAATTAATTTTTAAAAAATTTATTTCTGCTATTTGACATGTAAAAGCCTAAGGTTTCCCATCAAAAGTAGCTAAACTAATTAAGTCAAGGTCAAAGCAGTTGCAGTAAAATTAGGGCTACTATTGAATTACATTATTCTCATATTTTACTTCTCTTATTCCTTCTCCTCTAGACACCAGCCAGAGAAAAGCATTGTGTCTCAAACGCAGGTTAAGAGTCAAAACTTGTCAGCTTAGACACTAGTTAATCAGCCAACAATTAAAATTTTGCAGTTAAGGCTCATTTCACTTATGTTTGTCCTATAGCTAAGTCACTTCAATGGATTTAATTCTCCCAGCAGTAAAATGCAGATCCTGTCTATTAAAATTTTTCATCCAACATGAATGTGGCCTTTCTCCTCCTCTTTCACTTCTCTTAATTTCAAAATGTCTACTTGGATCACAATGGTGTTGCCAGATTACCTGGGAGCTGGGGAAGCTGCAATGCTAACACTGAGGTGTTAGGACTTTCTTGCATTCCTGAAAGAACATTAAAAATCCCTAGAAAAAGTCCAAACCTAGGAAAAGTGTTAAGTGCAAATCAACTCTGTCAATTCTAGGCTAAATCTCAAGATAGAGGACTATATCCTCCTGCAGTATTTGAACATTCTGGCATACTGGTGGAGGTCATGTAATGCCCTGAAAAATGTTCTGCACAGCACTTTTTTGTTTAATGAACCTTGAATTGGTGTCAGAATATCTTTTTAGTTTTATGTAATACAGCATAATGCTCCATTTACTGAAGCAGAGGGTAGGAAACTGAAAAGCCAATGGATCACAACTGTCAAAAAGCAACTGCTTCCATAACTGTCCCTACATCCCTTCCAGTGCAAGAGACAGAGGGCAGCCTTGCATTTCTTTTTTTTTCTATCCTCCTTGGCTTTGCTTTATGTTTTGATTTCAGATGTTATGAGACACAAGGTAAGTTATTCAAAACTATTTGTTAGCTTGTTAAACTGAAATGCCTTTGCTCCTTGGCCAGGTTTTATAGGAACCCACAAAACATTGAAGTACCTCACAGGCAGTCCCCCACCTTCGCAGATGACATCAGTGCAACAGGACTTGATTTTTCAATATATCTCTAAAAATATATTTCTAACAACTACACATTCTTACATGTATTTTCTTTCACTTGAACCAGCCAACTTATATGAAGTCATGATTTATGTCTCCCAAAGGATCTTAAGAATTTAGAATCTATAAGCCTGATCCTAATGTCTTTACTCAGGCAAAATGCCTGGAATAAACCAGAGAATATGTAAGGCTTCATATAGCATTTGGCTGTGAATTGAAAAACACCATTAAGAAAAGCTTTTGCTGGTATCAAAGGTGAACTTTGCTTCATATCTAAAAGTGAAGAGATATACCACAGTTTATTCCACACATACAACTTCCAGCAGTTTGCCTGCTGGACTCTGTCATATTTTCAGCAATGTCCATCTAGTCCACCCCAGCAGGCACTGGTACACATACAATAAGTGTATCTTTAGGAGCCTTTCAGCTCAGACCAAGTGAGTGAGCATTCCTGAGGAGACTCATCCTATTCTCTATCAATCCATGTTGCAGAGATTTCTCCTTGCACACAGGCTGCTTTTTGAGCTAAGCCATGGCAGAAAATGTGCTTCAGGAGCTGAACTAAAGCAGGCCCACAGCTCATGGGCATTTGTTCTGCATGGACAGACTAGAACTTGTCTGAACCAGCACCTGGTCCTCCCAAGCACAAGGAGTTTGGAAGTCAGGTCCTTGGCTCTGACTGTTTCGCTTTCCAGATCTGCTCATGTTGGAGCGTACAACTTGTCAGGATAGATAGTCACATATCATGTTCCTCACATCCTAGTACAAAGCAGACTGTAACTGCAGCCTCAGCAACTAACCCACATGTCTGCTGCACATCTGTACAGTGAACAAGTCTGTGATAGGATTTTTTTTTGGGGGGGGTGGTGGTGTTTTTTCTTTCTTTTTTTTTTAAACATCTATCAGGGAGTCTTAAATCTGGAGCTGTGGTTTTCTGTTATTGAATGTAATTTCAGTGAAGAGATCTGTTGCATCTATCTGCCCTGCTTGGTTGCTGTCTCAAACTACCACAATCTCAAGTGTTTTATAGATGAACCATATGCTATTTGAAAATCTCTTACCTGGAAAACTGTTCCATTCTTACTGTGGCAAGATTTATTTCACTAAAACCAACACAATTTAGGCTTGTCAGGCAATAATTTTCAGTGACATATGTCAAAGATCCCAGAGTGGATTGAGCTGATTGAAATCCAGGCTGCCCTGCTAAACTGGTATTCCTTCTGCCTTAGGCCACACTAAGTTGCCCAAATGCTTGAACAAGAGTGGTTCAGGGAAGCTCCCCCATCAAAGGTTTGTTTTCTGCCAGTCAGCCACCTAGGGTGGATTGCTCTGGCATTTCTTAGCCACACAACTATGGCAAGAATGACCAGGATAGGGGCAGGAGTGGGGCTGAAACCTGGACCATGATAATTCAGACTTAAATAGTTTTATATGCAGTGGATTTGTAGGCTTATGCAAATGGAGTTACACTGGTTTGTTGCTATTGAACATGGCTTTAAATTTAAGTAAATTTAAGTAAAAGGTCTTATCTGGTAACTATTTCAGAAAGCATTCATTCCATATTCAGTGTAAACCATTACAGAATTGGGATTGTCCAAATAAAGAGAATGAATTGTGATACAGATCCTAAAACCCACCATCCTTTTAATGCAATCTGTTCCCTAATTAATCTCTGTGTTGCCCCTTTTTTCCTCTGAGTGGAAATTTCAAGTGACACCATTAGAAGCAAGCACTCCAAAAGGCAGAGAGAGGCCACCTCATGTACAGTTTTGGAAGTTCCCTAAAGTGAAAAATTATATTCTTGAGGATCAAGATTCCACAATGCCTTAAGGTACAGTACATTCTCTAAAAATGATGCCTAAGCATATTTTTTACTATCTGTAATACTTCCAGCATAGTAAGATTACAGACATGCTCATAAGGATTTGCTGAGAGCTATAACAGTCAAATCTTTCCATAAATTATCAGCACAAGAAAGCAGTCTTTTACTAGAAATTGATTTAACACTAACAAAATTGTGCTTATCTTAATGAGTTAATTTGGTGTTCTTGTGCATATCATATACACTTCCTTGGGGCTTTAAATAGAATCTAAAAATACATGTAATGGATATTTGAAGTGAATTGTCTCTCTCTCATGTATGGAAATATTAGATCTATGTCTGAATTAATGCAATAGATATATATATATATAGGTAAAATGGCAATTTCAATGGAAATTCAAAATGTTCTTTTCAATATAGAAGTATTGATTGATGGCTTCATTCATTAATGTATTTTAAATAAAAGGCTATAAAATTAGAAGGTCATGAAGAAATGCTGACATCACTTACTATGATTATTTGCTGTCCTGGACACTTTTATTCATGTCTTAACACTCAGTAGCTTTAAGCAACCTATCATTTTGCAAAATAAAAGACGATTGATCCAGTTATTTTTAATGGCTGCAAATTCCTTAGCTGTATAATGGTAGTGCCCTTTTTTTTTTTACAGCAGAAAAGGATCTTCTTTAAAACTATTAAATATTTGTGATGAATAAAGATTTTAAAAGTAATTGAATAATTACCTAATAATTAATCTAAAAGTCTTAAAAATAATAAAAAGTTCAGCTTGGGAAAGGTGAAACAGGCCTGTTTTGTTTTCTTTTTGTAATTGGGAATGACTTCTGGATGTGAAGTTTGCTCAGGTGATGATGGCAATACCTGAGTAATCAAAGTCAGCAATAAGCCCTTCAGTCATGAAGAAGTTCAATTTCTTGAAGATGTAGCATTCAGGTGAATATAAAAATCCACAGTGTAAATGTGGGACACATATAACAATAATGTACCCCAGATATTTCAAAAAGTTCTGTTTACAGATTACTTTTACAATCTGATATATATTTACAGTCTGGTGACAGATGATATTTAATTCTTATTCTCATTCTCATCACAACTCTCCCCAGTTCCTCTAAAAAAGTTCTTTACTGTAACTGCATCTGTCAAACAGAGGCAGTATTGTTGTGAGCACATGCACACTGGTGACAATACAGTCTCAATATTGCAGAGACTTCACAAAAAAATTGTAATAGTTTAGAGGAGCTTTTTTCTCCTAAAAATAGAGATGTTCTACTATTGAACATGGTAGGAAACACAGGCAATGCAGATGATAGCCACTGCTGAAGGAGAGTGCTGGTGTCTTTTTAATCCACTGTTCTGCAGAAAAAGTAAAATCATCTGACTTCTTAACATGATCATCTGTTATTAGCCAAATATTTTATTAGGCACATTCAAATCTTGTTAATCCATGCTACCTATATTTCTAGGGACACGCAATCTACATTGTACTTTGAGCTGCTGTTTTCTTCTGTAACATCGTATATCATGAATACAAAATGTAAAGCAAATTAAACTGAATCATGCTCAAAGCAAAATATAGTCAAACCCCAAATAAAACTTCCAATAAATTGAAACATGGGGGAATATATATACAAAAAATTTTCACCCTATGTTGTCAAAATAAAAATAGAGTTCCCCCCATAACATCTTACCACATATTTCTGTTCCCCCTCCACTCACTTGAACACTCTGTTTTAGTATATTGAAATACTGGTTAGGTGTTTATTTTAAAAATTAAGAAATGTTTAGGAAATGACACAGTTTAGCCAGTGGCAAATAAGTGAAATTAAAAGTTGGCCTTCTGCCACTGAAAACAGAGACATGCTCCTAATGTGTTGACTCAAAGCTCATAACATTTCTGGCAAATGAAGCATGAAGCATATTGTCAGATAAGTAAAGACTGTTACATCCAGAAAACTACTCTACATGAATGCTAAGATTCCAAGTCAAGCACTGAGAAGTTAATAATTGCTGGGGTTAAACTGCCTAAGTAATATTAATTCAACCTTCTTGTACATGTTATGATATTCTTTAATTACATGGTAATTGCAATACCTATTAAGTGCACAGAACATAGTGAGGGCAAGATCCAACTGCCAGTCCAGCTCTGTCTGGAATCTTTCCATCCAGTCATTTGCTGTTCTTCCATTTGGCCAGATGCTGGGACCTTGCGGGGTTGCCTCGATGACACCCTTCTGGGAGGAGGTGGTGGGAGGCACACGTCTCTCCTTGCAGCTGGGCTCAGAGCCAGAAGTCATGGTGCCAACACAACCTGCAAAAAGAAATCCCTAGGGCAGGAGCTAGTCCTACATCTACAGAGCTTTGCTCGCCTGATTTATTGCATGAGTCTGCTTGTGGGAACACTTGATATGTTTTTACAGAAGCTGAAAGGTGTCAGTGAATAAAACAGAGGCTTTCAAGAAGAGAAAGGACAATATTAGTACTACAAGAAACTGAAAAACACACCAACATTGAATTGGCCCTTGTCTCTGTTTCTGTCACAGAATTCTTCATGCAAAGATGATCAAATACTTTTAATCAACTTTCTCACAGCTGCTTACTGCCAATCCCTGCACTAGCTGTAAGAAATGGAAAGAGAACTTCTTCAGGAAAATCATCCTTATTTCTTAAGCATTGTGATAAGCACAAACAATAGGACTGAATTCAAAGATGGGGAATAAATACTTGTACTGCATTTAATACATTAATCTGAGAAAAAGTATAGAACGGCGAGCCATGTAGTAGTGTTGTCTGTTCAATAATCCTACAAAGGAGGCTGTGCAAGAAATGGGCAAGAGTGTCAATAGAGACTTCCATAATGATCATGTATAGGGTTGATTTGCAACAACCTTAATTCTGACTATTTTCACTTTTGTGAGGGATTCTTTGTTTTAATGTGTTCCATTATGCATGCTTGTCTTTAACATGGGAAGCTGAGGGAAGGAGCAGGGGAAGGAATGCTTCTCCACAACTACAGGGCCAACAAAACTGGAAACTTCAGAACTCACCTAAGACCTCAGTCATCTGGGTTGTCCATGCTTGCAGTGGTTGGATATTACCTAGTGTTAAGCCACACATTTTAGCAGTGGTTTTCACAGCAGTGTTTCATTGCACCGCAGAAGGACCCACGACTGCTACTTTTCTTCCCAGATTTCTAAAGGGAGCAATTTCACCACTTGTCTAAAGACATGCTTATTTCTGCTGCTCAGCCCTCTCCTGCTCCTTTCTGCTTTCGTCCAGACCCCCAGCTTCTGACCTCTCTCAACACATGCCTTTTGTTTCCTTGTCTCTCTTTCTGCTTGGACCAGATTCTTTCCTTTTCTGCCAGGACACCAATGTGAATGGCATGCCTGATGGATAGAAACTGGTTTTCTGTCTTAGTTCTGGACTAACAGCATGACAAAACTGCTCCATCCCTTGCAGCATTTCTCCCAGGGAAACATATGCATATTTCCAGTATTCTCAGCCACAAGCATTTAAAATATCAGGACGTAGACCACGACAGATCATGAAATTGCCTTCAGAGGCACAGGACTGTGTTAAAAAAAACCCAACCCCTAAATGTCTGTTGTTCTTTTTATTAAACTTCTTGGGTTTTATTTATTCTCAAATTGGTTTTTTTAAGATTTCACCATGTAGTTACACTGTATTTTCAGGCTTTTCGTTATAAGAGTGAGTTCTGGAAACCTTGTCTTAAAAATATTACAACTAAAATTTTCTTATACTCAGCAGGACTTCAGAAGTTGTCATTTTAAGAGCGTAAAGTGGTGCAGGAGGTGGGCTAGAACCAGGAGCATTATTAGCTCTGCCCCTTGTCCATGCATGGGGATAAGGCATGCTCAAAGCCCAGAGGACCCTTGGAAAAGTTAGCTGCCAGGATTCAGCTGACATGTAGCAATGTGCTTTCCGGAGCTGTCTCCATCAGCATTTTAACTGACAATGGTTTTTGTAGCAAGAAATCTCCTGAGCAGATTCATGCCTCTGCTCCAAGCAGCAAGGATAACAGACTTCTTTCATGAGGCAGATGGAAGGATTTTACATGGGCAACACCATTTTAACCTTAATACTATTCCTGGAAATGGATGAAGCATTTAAGATGACTCTCTCTAGAAGAACTCAACCTGAAGTGAGCAAACATACTTCAGGGAGAACAACTGAAATATGGCAAATTTCTGAGCAACTCAAAATAAAAGTCACTGGGGGAAAATATTACGCAATACGGCATTGTTAACATTCATGTTTAACATGAGGTGGACTTGGGGATTCTAATTAATTTATTCCATATTCACTTTAAAGTTTGTTTCAACATTTAGTTATGTATCGATACCATGAGACTATGTTTACATACTATAGTTATGTTACTTACTGGGTTTAAATACCTAATTTTAATTATGTATCTAAAAGGATCTGTTCTTTCATCTAAATGGATGCTGCTTTTATTTTAAAGCCCATCTTTAAATATAATTTCAGGACATTATCCCACTCTAAAATTCTGGAATTATACAAAGATATCCTTCTGATTAACATTACTACTCAAAAATCTCATTTTAATATATAATAATTGGAAATAAAGATACTTGGTATTAAGAATAGCAATTATTTTTCTGTTTGACAATTGTGGCTCCAAATTATGCCCTGTCACTTTGGAAAATCTCCTTTACTTAGTGGGAGTTCACAGCTTTAAGAATAGAGGAAAAAAGGGCAAAATATATTTGATAAGCTTCAAATTTACACTTCTTGACTATTTTCTACTTATACACAGATCTGAATTCATTTGGTAATTTCTTCATACATTGTGGCTATCACAGGTTCATTTACAATCCAATGTTTGAAAATTTTGGAATCTTTGAAATGACGATAGGCCAAACCCTACCCTATCCCACTGGACTAAGTCCAAAATAATTCTGTGAAGAAAATGAACATTTGAAGAAAAAGACCTGGAATTCAGACTTGCCACAATGAACTCACTTCCAGATTCACATTAAGGAAAGGCTGACAGCTCAGTAACGTATCTAGCTGTGAATGCAATTTAATGACTAAAACCATGGTTCAAATTAGGCAGTAGGAGGACTTAACAGATGACTGTTGTGGTACTTGTGTCACACTTGTATTATATTCCAAACATGACTTTCTTTTTCTGCCTCACCTCTGAATCTGTCCCAGATACAGAATACTTAAACCTTTGTATCCTCTAAACCTACAGTTAGAGCTCTCATAAATGGCAAAGAATTACATCAGTCTTCTACACACAACTCTTAAAGCCATTGAATGCCTACAGTATGCTGCACACAAGTGATAAAAATGCATATGTGTGACACTATGTCTGCTTGGTAGCAGGAAAGGAGTGAGAGAGATGCTGAAATACCCAATTCTACTATTAAATAATGACTTGCTTATGAGACTCACTGACCTGTTAAATACAAACATCTGGTCTAGGTGTTCAGGATCCAAATGAATTACCCACCAAAGACTAACCAGGCATATCAGACCTCAACTCACTCCCAACTACCAAATCACCCAATATTTCACTTGTGGAAAAAGTAAATGTTTTGTTAAAGTGGGGCTAGTCAAATAAAAGTTTTTTCCAGTACTGACAATAAGGCTTTATGATTTGTGTTACTGTATTAGTCAGTTGTGTTCTGTAGCTATTCTGCTAAACTTACCTAAAGCTTCAGCTTTCTCATGACTTTCCTCAACCACACTGTGATCCCATCCTGTCTGATAATTTATGGACAGGTCTTGCTGGAACTGGGAAAGAACAAAACTCAGAAGTATGGAGATGGGTTTGTTTATTACTTGAATTTAAGATGCACTTTTCCGTGAGTCAGTATTAAACAGGAATTTGTGCATGGTGTTGAAGCAGTTGTGATAAATGGTAGTGCCAAAGACTTTACTGATACTAATCTGAGACCTGATTACTTGTAATTGTTCTATTTTTATTACCCTAATGGGCATGTGCCAGACTTGGTTCACCACTTACACGGCTTGTTGTGGCCATGCCACAGAAGCTTCAATGTTGCTCTGTGACAGAACAGTTCAAATCTCCATGCCTGCTGCTGGCTGAAGAGGAAGAATGATCAGTATGCCTCTCTTTGCTCTTCCTTGTCTGATATCTATTCTCAACACATCGTTTTGTTGCTGCTCTATGGATCACTGAGAGACAATTAGCCTTGCCTTTGGGAAGGCAGAAATCAGACCGCTGGCTCTGTGTTGCAGAGAACAAAGAAGAAAGTGTGTGCCACTGCTGGGTGTTTGGCATTTGATGAAATGATGTTTTCTCAGAAGCCTGCATTGAGCTTGCCTCCCTGGCAGAGCAAAAGCTGTGCCTGTGTGAAAACCAGGTGGCTGCAATTCCTGTCTAGCCATGCTTAGGTCTCAATTATCCAGTAAGGCATCTGTGTCACCTGTGGTCCCGGGTCCTTTAACCCCGGGAGAGAGACTGGATTTTTCAAGTTAGAGAATAGGAACTGGCTGCAGTAGTCATAGCAAAACTCCTGCCTCCAGCAGGTGAGCTGAATGGCTTTCTCTAACAGGAGCAGCAGTTGGCTCCTGGCACTACCTGCAGAATAACATCTGCTAGGAGCCTGGCAGAGAGCAGTGGGAAGAGTTGGCTCTGTGGCTTATAAACCTTGGATGCCTTCTACCCAAATTTTGTCACTTTCTCCTACTAGTGAGCCAAGTGTTGCTTAAAAAGAAAGGAGTATTTTCTCCCACAGAAAAATGATCTCTGGAAGGAAACTCTTAACCCTGATGTTAACACAGTTAAGCTTTCCTTTGTCCTGGTGAAGGAATACAGAACTGTGCGTGAGGATGTGAGGATGAGGAATAGGGAACAGGTGGAAATATACTTTGGCAAATGCATGACATCTGCCTTCTTACATGTTGTATAAGTGAGAAGTGTTTTGCTGTATATAATTTTCTTTCCTCATCCACCCCCACCCATCTTCCTCCTGACCTCCATAGCTTATTCCACTCCTTAATTTTCATTTTCTGGCAATGCTTCATAAAGATGGTAGTCTATAGAGGAGAAACTTGCAGAAAAGTGGATGCAAAAGAACAGTGTTTAAGAAAAAATTGATTGGTTGTTAGTACTGCCATACCAGCTAGTTCCATCTTCTCTTTATATGTTTTATCCACTATATTTTATCCACTTGTTTTAGATTGTTGGCTTGCTGGAGCAGGAACAGCATTTTACTATGGGTTTTTAAAACTACATTGAAATTGCAAAGAAAAGAGTTTATTTTACATCAATCAGGAGACATGAAAATTATTTTACAAAGAGGGATGCCACTGTACTTTTTTTGAGACCTCAAGTAAATTTTCTGGTACTAAACCAGTCAAATCTAGGCTGTAATGCAAAATTAGAAATTAATTATGTACTTTTCAAAAAAAGTTCTGCATGAAGGTGGAGCCATAGTTATGAAAGCTTTAAACTCCTCACAGTGAATTATCATCAACGGCAGTGCAAAAATTACTGTATTTACAGACAGGAAATCTTCTCAGATAAACACAGTGATAGCTGTTTAACATTTCCTGTTGATGCTGTTCCTGTTTTCCAGTTACTCTTCAAACAGGTTAATTTAAAAATGCTAATAGGTGGATTAACATTGTGCCACAAAATGCTGTACAAGGTCCCCAAACATAAATACGTAAGGCTAAGCTAGTTTAGTAACCTAATTTAATAACTGATATTTAAATATACTTATGGACAATGCAAGAAACCTAAACAATTCACATACTAGAGCTGTTTATCCTCCATGAATCTGTTTTCAATAGCTGACTTGTTTAACCAACATAAACAACTCCCTTATTAAATCGTGTATAATTTTGGAACTTGGGTTAAAACATTCCCACAATATTTGGTGCAGATGTTATAAAGTTGTAAAAATCTG
Organism: Acrocephalus scirpaceus scirpaceus; assembly: GCA_910950805.1. NCBI lineage: Eukaryota > Metazoa > Chordata > Aves > Passeriformes > Sylviidae > Acrocephalus > Acrocephalus scirpaceus. Next base: position 92,500,697 of record OU383773.1, read on the forward strand.
CAGAATACCTTGTTTAAAGCTAGTTATTTTAGGATTAGGAACAAGATGAGTAAACTGAAGGAATGTCAAGCACACTATAAATTATGAAAACATTAAGCAACTGCTTTTTACCTTATTTGCCTTTGTGGTGAGGGTAATAAGTACTGGGACAACTGGGAATCTGCTTGATCACACATCACCTGACACAGAATTTTGAAATATTATGGATTAAGGTCCAACACTGATGCAGACTAAGTCATTCTACAAGATTGTTGTCCCATAGGTACCACCATTTTTTAGGTATTCATCAGTGTTTCTTGCGTGATTTTCTTCAGAGTACATGCCCAGAGATACCTCCAGTCCCTGCATCTGCTTCTTCGCTTCGTTGAGTGGAATTCAGGACCCAGAAGGACTAGAGGCTTCTTCGGCCGATTTTTCTCACCCGACACTATCCTCCCAGCTCCCTTTCCTTCTCACAGTTTTACTGTGTGGCAAAGGGAAAGCTTTACATTACTGCCCCAAAACACTCAGAAGGAATTTACTGTTCCCCTCAAGTATGGTCAACCTCACCATACCGTGAGGGCAATAACAGCTCTTTCTTAGTTTCAACCTGACTGATGACTGCATACCTGAGATATCAGGTCTAACATTTTAGGCCACTCACTCACTCACTGAGCAAGCCTAAATAAGACAGGATGAAGGGCCATGCTCTTAATGCCACCAAGTGTGGTTTGAGGATTGTAATGTGATAATAAATTGAATAGAGCAGCCTCACATTTTGTATTGTGTTCTTGTAGCTAGGCACAGTGGAGCGTCATGCAATTCATCACTGATGCTTGCACACATCTTTGAACTGTAGAGTAGTTTCAATTATATTTGGAATATGATCATTTGTAAAACTCCCTCTGAAAACATTAAGGGAACAGTGAAAAATTGTTTATGAACTGTGCATGTCAAGGAGTACAAGAGCAGGGGTTGCCTGTAAGATGCTGTTTAGGGAATTTCTGTGCCCAACCCAAAATTTCTTTGCAAGCTTCCAATGGGAAATACAGTGTCATACACTTTGTACCAAGGGAGAAACTTAAGGAGCTTCAGTTGAAGTGGTAGCTTGGTCAGGGTCCTCAGTGAATGAAAAAAAAATGCAAGGTACCAAGATAATATCTCAGAATAAAGAGTGATTTTGGTTTTCAGTTTAAACACTTCAGTATTTTGAGAAATCATTAAGAAAATACAAAACCTAAATCAGAATGTGTCTTTTCCCTCCCTGACCAGGAACGGGTGTATTCTGTGTTGATTAAGTAAAAAGAAGAAACCGCATGAGCAGTGTGAGCAATTCACTTTACAAACTGTAAGTTAAAGAAAGATGAAATTTGAACATCCATTTCCCTGTAATTTTGTGCCACGCATGCCATACAGTAACAGATAAATTATGATTGTGAAAATCCAGTGTCTGTGGGACAGCCTGTGTAAACTGATGGTAAGGGCACAAATGTACGAGGCTTCTGCCTCTGAGTTTGCAAGCTGGAGCACTCCTGCTACATGACCCAGTGCTGGATGTTTCTTTGATGACTGTAATAGCTGAAGATTCCAGAATGTTTCAGTCAAAGACAAATCTTGGTAATTCTTGCCTTTGGCAGCCACTAGTTCTGTATATGTTACACCCCCCAGATAAATATGGGGGAATAGCTGCTCACAGTTAAACAACACCCATACTTTCTCTCCTCCCATCTGCCAGCCTTTTCCCAGTCCCTCCTGAATCCCCATCCCCTAGTACACATTCCTAAATTTTCTCTTCTCTCTGTCAGGCACACACTTAAAACAAGTTTATTCCTCTTTCCTGCCTACGCTGTCAAGTGGATCTAGTGTGCGTGAGGACTCCTGAGAAGAATTTCATAGATGTGGTCATATTTACTCCTGCCAGCTGTACTGAAAGTTATGAAATACCACCGCCACCGCTGCTCCATCAGTTCTGGTGCTTCAGAGAAACTTGCTGACAATTGCTTGAAGGGTGGCTATTTCCCATTGTGCTCCATGACAGTAAAGCCAAATGCCCCCAGGGAGGAGGATGACCTTGTAACTGGTGAGGAGATGGAGACAAGAGAATCCCATTAAGAACAAAGAGACAGAAATACCACTTGCAAAATCACAGCCTGCTGAGGTCAGCTGGGAAAGAGTAAGGGGAGATGGCAGCCATGTTGAAAGGCGTCTTCAACAAGGCTTTGTTGAACTTCTCTGCTGACCAACTTTGTTATGGAGCTTGTTTGTTGATGAAAATTAACACAAAAAATTTAAATCACTGAATTTTAGACTTTTTTTAAAAAAACTAACAATTATATAGGGGGTTTAGAACCCTTTTTTTAACAAATGTGACCCTCTGATAAGTCCCTGTCTGGGAGTAAAATTACCCAGGGGTCTCCAAATTACTTTAAAAATAGTTTCTTTCAAATAGTATGCACTGTCTATAGAAATGTAAAAAGTGTGTTTTATTCAAATTAATGCATCTATCTCAAATAAAATAAAAACCCCAAACCAAAACAAAAGACTGCATCCTGAGACACTGAGAGACAGTGAATAAATTAATTTGTGGGGAAATAAACAGAAAGAAAAAGATGCAAAGACATGGACATATTGCTTAAGTTATAACTTTAAATAACTGATCAGAAAATAAAAAACAACAATTTTCTGTTGAAGGGGGTTTTTGCTTTTATAGTGAAAATGATGCATTATTTATAGGCCTGCCACTAACTGCTGGTAGAACCTAGTGTTCCTTCTCAAAATTAAGACTTATAAATAGCTGACATTGAGGAGAATAAAATCCAGGGTCCTGTACACATTATATTGGTACCTCTTCTTTACTTATTTTCTTTGTGTTTTGACCTATGTAATTTTCTTCTAGATGGCTAGACAAATTTAACTTCAGCAAATTAAAACTTGAGGTGACATTTATTTCTCTTAAACAAATATGTATCTTTGAGAACATAACTAAATATGTTATGAATTATAACTGCAGAGCACTGAGTCACATACTTGCTTGACAGAAATAAATGTTGGCTAGAATCAAACTGTAGAACTCAAAGTGTATTGTCTTAAAAATAACTAATTAAAAGACTAGATAATTTCCTTGAGATGTATTGAACCAGGATAAAAGGAAGTGCATCTTTCATGTAATTGTATTAGCTTTCACACACTCATTTGCTATTTTCACAGAGGGGAAAAAATCAGGAATACTGTTAAAAGCATCTGCTAAGCAGATACTTGTAAAAGACTATGAATCATTTTTGTGTACAGTACACAGCTTTAAAGGAAGATTTTTGATGCATTAAATGTTGATCCTTGTAATCCTAGTTATCCTTCCTTGTCTCAGCTGTTTATTTCTAGTTACAAGGTCATTCAGCTCTTTCTATACCTCATGTTGAATTTTACATTAGAACCATGAAACATTCATTTTCCTTTCTTTTAGCTGCACAATTTATAAAAAAAAATCCCTAAAACATGTAGATAGAAATTATTTTGATCATTAAGAAAAATCTTATTGATTTTGGAAAAAAAGATCTTTATAATTTTTCTGCCTGAAATCTTGCTTCTCGTGATATGGATTATGACTTGGCTTACCGGACCATCCTAATTAATCATGTTGTTTGAAGTCCAATATTAACATAAATCTGGAGCTTTTCCCACTTATTTTGCTGAGACACAATCTGTTCCTTGTTGCAATACTGAAAATCTAACTTTCTCCTGTGATAATTTAAATTTAAATTTTTAATATCAAGTTAGATAATCAAACTGATAACAAATCTGTGGTCTTACCCAGGAAATGAGCAAATAAAGCAGTAACATTTTTTGTTTGTTCCTGAAAAAAAAATGTTTTGCCAATATTGCAGGAAGTACAGGTTTTTTCTTATTATTTTTAGCTCCAGAAATTTAAACTTCAATCCTGAAAGCTGCATGTGCTCTACATCTGCATGATGCAATTACCTTAACTGAGACCACTCACTTCTTTATCTAAACAGCTCCCTAAGTGTGTTTGCAAGATTGGAGTCTTAGAATATTTTGATTTTAAACAACATGATAACATCAATCTGTAATGGTAACTTGGTGCTGTCATTCATTTAGAGAAATGGTATCTAAATTGTTTCAGCCAGGACTAATCTTTCTCTTGAATGAAAACAATGGGTTTGGCTTTTTGTTGTTCACAGTGTTGTTTTATAAGAGTGCTTGGTCACTTTTTGAGAGGGATTATATATCGTATTGTCTATGATAGCAGTGGACTCAATTTGATGACTTTGAAGACCCCCGTCAATCTTGTGCTTATATATGAACCTGGTCAGTATTATTGCTACTGTTTTGATGGATATTTTTTGTTATGTCCAAAATTTTAGTTGGTGTATTGCCCTGCACAGTAGCATGTGCCTTACACTGAAAGTGTAGCCTGACGAGAATTCTACAAAAGTAACCTGCTAGAAGAGACATTCTGTGATTAACAAATTTACTGGTATATTCTTGCAACGACAAATAAAGAACACAACTGTATCCACTGCTTTTCTCTTTTTTTTTTTCCTAGGTTATCCTCTTTAAAAAGTGTACCCTGTAGGTGTTCATGTTAGCTGGTATTTCCTTTCAGTGTCTCCAGTAAGTTATCCTTTCATTGTGGGTAAGTAAGAGTTTGCAAAACTTTGCACCCTTATTCTTAAATTAAATACTGACAAGGAATGGAAGTGTAAAGCATGCTAATAAGCAAGACCTCCCTGTGGGAACCTGTGATAGAAGACTGTTTCACATTGAGAGGCAGACAGCGCTGTTGACACAGGCTGTCAAAAAGGCTTCATGTCTTTGAAAGAAAATCTTAATCTTCTTTATTCATGTGTGAACAGGTCCAGGCCTTCATCCCGTAGCTCATATGCATTGACTGTTTAAACTGTGGGTTGCTAGGCTTTGGGTAGGGTTTGTTTGCTTGTGTCTACATTGTACGAATGGATGAGGACTGAAAATTAAAATCTGTCTGACACAGAGCACTGCTTTTCTGTCTCTGTTTGAAGAGACATGGCAACCCAGGGTGAAATGAAAAGGAATTTTATTGAGCGCAAAAACCGCTCAGTGTTTAAATGTTGGACGCAGGAACTGAATGGTCAATTTGGGAGGCTTGTAGGTTGTTTATAGACATTGGGATGGCTGTCAATCACAGTACAATGGTGAAATTTGTGTTGGAAAAAAAGTGCTTTTTAGTGGCTGAACTCCTGTTTCCTGTTAAAATGCTCACATCAACAAACAAAAAGAGGTTTTGTCTGAAGTTTACAAGCAAGAAAATTTCAGAATAACAGAGATGCTGCTACTGTTGTGGCATCGTTTGATCATTGCGGCACTGACTATTTAACATTTAAAACCAATTTTACAGAGAAAGATCCTATTGCTCTGTGGATCTGATCTACTTCTGTGGCTTATAAATCAGGAATAAAATTCAGGAATATGTCAATTAAATGAATGGCATTATGCTACTAAAAAGCAATATGACAGTGGATTCCGAGACTTTGTGTATGTCTGTGCTGTTAAAAACTTTACTTAGATATGTTTTACATGTTCTGTATATGTTTATAAATCAATAACAAGGAGAAGCAGGAGATAAATAGCATCTATAAAAAAGTAATCTCTTCCAGCACTCTTTAGTAACAAGTAAAGGAAAAAGCCTTATTTCAGAAGCAACTTTCCCCTTTCCATTATTGTTAAAGCTAACTGGAAGCATTTTGTTACTTCATTTTACAGAAGCTTGTATTATCTATAAAATTTCATGCTGAAACTTGGCCAAATATCAAACTTGCCACTATAGGCTTTGGAATAATTTTTTAAAAAATAGAAAAAAAAAAAAAAAGAAACAAAAAAAAAAAGAGGGAATTGAAGAAAATAGAAATAAGCCTGTTTTAATAGAATCAAATTTAAAATGTTAGTGCTGTTGGCTTTTTATGGTTTTATAATATAAAAAAGCATGTTTTACAGAACACTGGCTGAGATCTCAGCCCTCAAAATCTGATATAAAATGTGGTTTCTGGGCCCCTGTGGGATTAATAGGAGGAAAGAAAGAGAAGACCGGTTCTCCCATTGTAATTCTTTCACCTCCAAGCATTTCAGCCCCCAACTCTAGATCTTTTTGCCTCAGTGGTAGGGTAAGCAGGGAGGCTCAAAAGGGCATGACAGAGCTATCATCTAAGTAATAGTTCATATTCAACTGTTCCTCACTTTAAGAGCATTCAACCCTTACATTTTCCATAATCACTGGGAGCTCATAGAGCTCATAATGTCATGCAGTTTTCTGGTTCTGAACAACAGGGCTCTTCCTTTGTGTTCACCTTCACATTTTCACTAACTTCCTCAATGTACATATGTGTTTACAGTACTTTTCATGTCTTTCTGAGCATGTTTTTTATTGGCATATGCAGTAATAAGCCACTTGCCATTTTGTAGATGTGTGTGTAGTTAAATTACAGAGCTCATGCAAAACAGCAAAAGTGAATCATATTTCTGCTTTCCAAACTGGAATTTCTCTTTTTTGAGATCCATCTTTCTTTCAATTTGAATTTACCCTAGTAAACCATGTACAGCCCTAATTTGTTGTTTAATAATTGTTTGTTTATTTATTGCAACTCTCTTTTCAGGTTTTGTTGTCTTGACAACAAGACCTAAGATAAACCAATGCGGGTAATTGCATAGAAAAATAAAAGTTGAGTTTACATTTGGAGGGAGAGTCAATTTTTTTAGTCCCTGTGCTATATACAGGAACTATACAGGCATTCAATGGAAATTCATAGAGGGAAGTCTCACCTGGAAGTTCATTTTCTCTTCTCAAGTATCCCACATTGCTTACAAAGGAGCTTTCCCCCTGCATCCCCTTCAGCTGCGGCTGCATTTGGCTTCAGCAGGAATGCAGCTGCATGAGTGAAATGCTGTGGGATTTCCAAGCACTGTCCTTGGCTGTACTGCCACACTCAGTGGCCTCAGGTGATTTGTGTCACTTAGCTATATGTCATTTTCCCCTCTTCTGTAAAATGGGATCAGTGATAAGGGTTCTGCAAAAAAGCAGCGGTGAAAACTGATTTTATGAAAAGCAAAGTTGCTGTTGTTTATTACTACTTATAAGTCTCAGCTAAGTAAAGCCTTTCAATTTCTTTATAGTTTCCTTCACCAATACATCAACACAGCTTGTGTTGCTTCCTCTGTCCATGACTAAGAGATAAATATGCCTTCTCTTGCAGAAAAGTAGAACACTTATATTTTTGCTTTCACTCATCATCTCCTGTGTTAACTTTTGTAAAGTCCTACTAATAATTCTCCTTGTTTTAATCTCCTAGAAGCACATGTCAGTGTATGCTGTTCTTGCATGATCAATACATTATTCTTGTTTATTACTGATCTGCCTCCCCTTAGCATGCTCAATAGATACAGCTGCCCCTGGAGACAGCTTCCTATAGCCTCTCCCAGATTTATCTCCTTCTGTCCAAGGTCTGCTCCCTTTGCCATCAGGAATGTCAAATACAGAGCTTTCTTAATATGCTAACCCTATTCCCATCCTATTGATTTCTTCCTCTCTGCTATGACCAGCTTTTGAAGTCTTGATTTGCCAAGGTCTTCCCATCTTAAAATGTCTCCTAAAGACTGACCTCTTCTATGAGCATTGTAAAAGGAAACTGCTCTTCTTGCTCTTCTTTCCAGGTGTGCTTTAGTCTTTCCTCTGCAATGTAGGGTCCTTGGGGACAGGGACTGGGTCAGATTCTCTGGGTGTGGACAAGAGCTTTACTTTTTAAGGAATTTTATCTGGCATAGAGGAGATGCTGCACACTGGGCAGATAGCTAGGATCTGTATGCTGCATACAGTGGTCAAACAAACTACATCTTTCAGGCAGCAAGTGTTCCTCTCCCTCCCCCCTTCCTCCAGGCTTTATTCTGGAGGTCTAAGTTTATAACAAAAGAAACAAAAAGGTTTTTATATAAATGGAAAAGCAAATGGAACCCAGCTCATGTTACAACTCAGCCTTCTGACAGCCGGGAATGGAGATCTGCCCTACTTAGAGGCCTCTCTTTGCTCTGAACTGCAAGGGAGCTTTTAATATTCCCTCACTTGCTCTGAGTGCTCTCTGATTAGACGTTCACCTCCAGCTCGGCCTTAACCCAAACTGTACATTTGGCAAAGGTTGCTGCAACAGTTTTGTCTGTACAGTAACTGCAACAGTGGAGCCATTATCCACTGCCTCAGTGCTATAGGGGTATAAATAAGAAGCAGGGTGTGTATGCACAGTGTTGTGATTGCTCAGAAAACTCCACTGTGTTGCAAATCCTTTAAAATAATACAGTGAGAAAGTATTTCAACTTTCCATTAGTCATAAAAGCCAACATTTTTAATATGCATGATTAAATTTAGTCAGGGAGATAAATGTGTGTTGTTTTTTCTTTCTTCTTTTTTTTTTTTTTCTGAAAGAGATTAATGGAAACTGCCCAACACTTTTGGTGTTGGTGCTTAAATATGTTTAAATTTAAGAGGGTGTTTTAAATTAACAAAGCAGGTGCCAGAATGCCTAAATTCAACCTTCTTACTCAGGTGCCCAATTTTAGGCAAGGCAGTATTTGTAGGATTAAATATCTTTTATTGGACTATTTAGAAAAAAACCTCAGACTTGGGAACACAAATCATTCTCTTGTTAGGTGCTTAAAACTTTAGAGAAATAATTCACACTGTAATAGATGGTCTGTGCAGAAAATAAACCACACTTGATTTCTTGCAGGCTTTCTGCAAGCCATGTAACAAAGGTGGAACACAATTTTAAAAGAAAATGCCTGGATAAGCTGCAAGATGTAGTGATGCCTGAATTGAGAGCCACAGATTACTGCCAGACTTTGAGGTTGAGTGATTGTTGTTTTATGTTAAGCTGACTTGTAGGTGACAATACTTTTGTCTATTTTTGCCTATTTTTAAAATAATTTCTTCCTTTAAAATGAGAGCTTCCAAAACTTTATGGTTGTAAAATAACAAAGATTTTGGAGGGTCTGGAAAAGAACTAGATTACACTATGGCCCCAAAACAAAATGGAAAATGTGGTCACTGGCAAGAACAATTTGAATCTGGTACATTTTATGGAATAAATCATTATCTGGCTTCTTGTACGGTTATCTCAGTACATAAAAATTACTAAAGAGTAGGAGAAGCTTGGGCAGGTCTATTCAGAGTAATAACATGGCATACAGAGCATCACACAATCCTTCCATGCAAGGTTCATCCAATGTCATCATATCTTTTCTTAACTTTCTTTTACCCTTTGTTATGCTACCTGCCTTTGCAGGAGAGAGAAGCATGAGGAGATTCCAGGGATATTATTTTCTCTAGTTTTATAAAGGACCAGATAAAACAAAACCCATATGACCTTTAGAGCTGTGGGTGAGCCTGTTTGATGAATGCTGGGCACATCACAGTACTGTGATGTGTCCTTTCCACTTAGAGCCCATAAATTCTAAGTTCCCAAAATGCATGGCTGCAATCTTATGCTAGTGAAGAAACAGATGGATGTGTCACTGATATTTGGAGCCAGCCATTTTCAAGATGCCAACTTCCATGCATTGTAAAAATGGCTAATTGCTTTCCTAACTGCCTTTTGCTTGGTGGGATGCCATCGGCCTTTATCTCTTTGTTTTTATACACCCAGCTATTTTGTTAGTGATCTGCACTCTACACCCCTGCTTCTGTTTCTCAGGAGGTTAGACAGTGAGTTATACATTTACTTGGGAGACAACTCTCCCAATTTTGAGAATGAATGCAAAGTTGGATAAGCACTTTGTCTCTCTTTAAATTTGAAACCTACTAAAAAGTTATGTGTGGGTTGTTTTGTGTGTGGAAGAACCTTCCGTTTCTACTAACAGTACAGAGATTTATGGGGAGAAAGACTTCTCTGGATGACTCTTGCTGTGTCATAAGAAATACTATATGTGGATTTACAGATCTATCTAATTTTTATGCCGGTACACTCCTTCTTAAAAGGATTGCCAGCTTTGTCAAACAGTGAGGTTTGGGTACAGTTAGCTTTTCCTTCTCCTTGGAAGAATACATTGACTTTGACTAGTTTGCCCTTTGTGAGCCTGGTCTTTAGAACTCTGAATCTCATCCTAAAACACACTCTAGACAGCAAAGTAGAAAATGCACGTTCAGTGCCTGAGTACTGCACTGCTTTAGTTAAACTGAGAAGACTTCATTCTATATTGTAATAGGTCTGGCAAAAGGAAGCCAAGAGCCTCACAGGGGGCCAGCAGGTTTTTGGATCTCAGTCTGAGTTTGCTTCTGAGCTTTTTCTTAATATCACAATGGGCTCTTGCTGTGTGCTTCTAATGCCTCAGCAATGAAGTCAGGGTATATTATGCCATCTGTCCAGGAGTCAACACTACAGGTCAAGCTAATTTAAACTGGCACTTTTCATCTCCCTATGCTTGTATGCATTACATTTAATAGTTTAAGTGAGTGATTGTATCTCCTGACCCTGCAACAAGGACAAAGCACATGTTTGTATTTTTTCATTATCTCTGGTTGTCGGGAATAAGGACATTTGATCCTTTAATGAAAAATATGGTTTAATCAGGGGCTGATACACAACTTTTGTTTTAGGAGTGGTTGTGTTCCTTTAAATTATTTTTCATGCCCATTTCTATTTTTTTTCTTTGAAAAGTAAGTAAGAAGGAAAACTTATATATGGTGGAATTTTCTAAATTTAATCCTGGATTGAAGAGTTTAAATGTAAAAATCATTCTTCCTCACATTTAGAGGATAAAAATTTATCAGGGGAACTGTTTGTCCTGTGGCAAACAGAAGAGTTAGGTGATGATCCTGGAGCAAAGTTACTCCCATAAATACTTTGAATGCTGTGAAAAGAGTAACCTCTACATCAATATTTCTCAACTGAGCTCTGCAATGAACTTAGAGAAGTTAAATATATAGACATGATGGGTGAATTTTTAGAATGGAGGTTTGATAAATGAAAAATGTGCACAACAGTATAATAATACATGTTGTAAAATTCAGGGGAAACTTTCTCAGGTTTGTACTAGTAGTTTAGTACATTAGTAAATTTGTACACAGTTTGCCTCATCTGTCATATTTTTCCTCCTTCTTTCTGCTATTTCTCTGATTTGTTATTTCTCTGCACAACCATGTTTCCAGCATTTTCCTTTTTCTGACCCTGGAGAAACAGAATCATTGCTGAGGAGGGAAAGGGAAGAAAGACCACACACAAGCATTTATTTCTTAAACAGATCTGAAGTTTGGAACAGGGATACTGTTCATATGATTAGATTGTCAATATGCTATTTTCCCTCATTTCCAAAAATGTTATACAACTATGATAACATAAATCTATCTCCTGCAGCCATATTAGCCCAGGGCACCAAAGTTGCAACTGCCAAATTCAAGCTAATTTCAGCACCAATTGAGATGTATCCACATAAATTAACTCTGCAGACAGATATATGCGTTGTTTGTTTTTGTTACAATAAAGAATCTTAGTATAAACCTGGTCCTGTGTGATGGCTATGGCCAGCTATTGGTCTAATACTTTTTGTGAGGTGAACCTTTTGTCAATAATCAAAGACATGGCACCATTCAGCACACACACACAAACACACAAAGTCTAAATATTAGGAAATGAGAATAAATACTTTGAGCTTCAAACACTACACTGAGGCAGAAAGAAGAGACACATGTGCCTCCTTGTCACCCAAAGGACCCTGGAACTGAGAGAAACCAAAGGAGAAAATGTCACTGAGCCAATAGCCAGTGTGCAGATGTGAAGGTACAGCCTGCCCAAGGTACAGCTTATAGGTGAAAGTGTTTGAACTGCCAAAATTAATGTTTTTACAGAAAGGTATTAATTTCACACCTACTTTCTATACCAGTGATGTTAAACTTGGGACAAGGAGCACAAACATACTAAATCACTCATTAACAAGGGTAAAAGGAAAAGAAAACACAATATGCAATAGATATTTTTCATTTAATACTGAGTTTAATTTCATATGCATGTCCTTATACAAGGAAATCTCTGTGTTATAAGTAAGTACAAACAGAACAAATAACAAGATTTTGTTACTAGGATTTAAAAGCTGTAAAGAAATATGATTCTTTCAGAAACATGTGCAACATTTTCAATATTAACCCCTATATTTTATATTGTTTCTCATCTTTATTGCATCTAAAATATACCGAAATTTGCTAATACTCATATATGGATTATTAATTAAAGTGAAACTGTAACGTATTTCTTACCATTATTGTGAGTTAAATATTGCATTCTAGGTAAAGGTTACGTGTCCAGAAGCTAGATTCATAACTGAGAAGTAGGAATAATGGCATATTAGACCACTGGTGAAAGAAGAAAATTATGAGAAGCTATAATGGTGACTTCATTGGCTGTTATAAATCTGGCAGGGGAATGATGTCACATAGACCTGTATCTTTAAAAAGACATTAAATTAATCCAGTAAGGCAAGACAAAAGTGGCTTAGAATTACATGTTAATATTAATCCAGAGCAAAATGTATTATAAATTCAAAATTAATTTCTAAAGAAGGGACTTGAAAAATTTAATGAATAAGTACAGAAACTCCCATTATCAGCAATAAAACTATTAAAAAAAATTGAAGAATGAACATTTATTAGATTGAATGTGTTGTACTTACACGGCATGATAAAAAATTGAGGTACTTCTTATTCATGCTTCCAATTCTAATGTACATAAATCACAGGAAGGACTATTGCAAAAGAGCATTTAGAGAAGAGGGAGGGGACAGATAGTCATTAGCACCAAAATAAGTGAGAGTTTTTTGTGGGAGAGGGAGTGCTGGAGAGTGATTTAGCTTCTTTTGCTTCCAGCAGACTAAATGATGTTATTCTACATTATAAAAACAGATTTAACAACTGAGCATTTCCCTTTAATTCAGGTTAATTCCTGCCTGTTGTTGTGTTCAGCCCTTGCTGCCATGGCAGCACATTTCAACCCATGAAGCACCAGATCACTGATCACAAACTGCTGCTGAAGGTGCAAATTGCAGTGTCCCCTTTGCTTCCTGGAGTGTGGTTCCCCACAGGAGAAGGCATTTTCTGCTTTTTGCCTCAATTGACATGGCATAATGTGTCCTGCACAGGAACAGACAACATCCTATGTAACTTTCTGAGATCCATTCTAGCTTTGTTTTCCTAAGGAGAGGCTTGCTGCTTTGTAGTCCCAGCTGAACTTAGGTCTGAGTCTGCTATTTTCCAGTTCCTAAGTGAGAAAGTCTGTTAAGGGAGTTGCTCTCCAGGACCCCAAGGTTCATAAAGCTCGACTTCCAGACGACCTTTCTAGAGCACAAGAGCAGGAGCCAAGCCCATGGCTCTTGCTCTATTTGTCTGTGGTAGTTCACCTGCCTGGTTTGCCTCAGACAGTCCTGGATTGATGAAGTTTTATATTGTGTGTATACATCTACCATTGGTTTTTGAGTGGGTGAAGACAAACTTGTTTATCTGTCATTTACACGATTTGTTTTCCCTCCCTGAAATGCTGATTTTTGGCAGAGCAAATAGCAGATTGGTACCTTACTTCTGTGAACTACTGGTTAGTAATACAGTACTATGTTCAGTTTCTGCAGCAGATAAAAATGCAGAACAAAAATTCATGTGTTGTGGAGACTGCATATTCTTATTGTTTGAACAAGCTTTTGGAAGCTGGATTGAATGGAATGATTTCTTTCTCCCTGCACATCTGACTTCACATGAATTTTGCTTTTTAGGAAGAAAAGACATACTGTGCTTTCATTTTCAGATGGCTAGAAGGAAAATTGTCCCTGTAGGCTTTATAAACCAGGCTTTTGGCTTGTTTGGGAATACTTTCTTAGAAGATTGATGCCAATTTTGCCTTGTTTATTTTTTTCTTTTTCTCTCTACTGTGCTTGGTGTTCTGCTGATCTATCTTTGGAACAGGTCACATGCCATTAGTTGAGAAAGGAGATCTGTTGGTAACTGACATTACAAAGAGTCCATGAAGATTAAAAGAATATTGTTCTTCCTTCTGTTCTTTTATCTTGCTCTCTTCTCTCTGAGTTCCTGTAAGCTTGTTTAGTAGGCTGAGGTATGCTATGTGTATTATATAACAATATTATATAAGAAGCTTCTGACAAAAAATGTATTGCACGTACTGAGACTTGATGAAATGTGAAAGAAATAAACTTAAGAATGTACAGTAATATTTGGCTAGGTATGGGCATTTACAGACATCATTTGTTGAAATTCCTCCTCAAAATCAGGAAATTATTGGAAATGAGCAGAAATCATTAGGACTGATACTGCTGCAATATTAATATATTTCCTCTCTGGTAAAATTTTATTAACACTTTCTCTCTATTATGTAGAAACTATAGAAATATAAATCTTACTGTACGTGATCAATAAACAAAATACCCAAAGGTAACTTTCAATCTTATCCCTTTTCTCTGAATAAATTGAGGAATTTAATTTACTTTTAATATGATATTAAAGGGAAGAAAGAAAAGTGAAAAAACAAACAAAAAGTATTATATAACTTTGGGACATAATAGATTGAGCATTTTTTCCTGTAGTGACATACTGCCATGTAGTGGCACCTTACTTCAATATTTACTTCTGTTATGACTAAGAAACATATGGGGGTTTTTCCCTCAGCCAATCGTGCCTGGTAAGCAGATGTTGGTTTAAGTAGTATAACCAAAAATTAATTGGGTGTTAGAGGCTCAGAAGTCTGTTCTACTTTCAGAAACTGGAAAGCCCCTTTCTGATTTGAGAGCATGTACAGTCAATCCAAGTTCAGAGCTGGAGACAAGTTGTGTCCTGCAGTACTATTCTCTTCCTGACACACTGCTTCACGCTGGTGTTGTAGGGCTTGTTCTGCACATCCCACTTCTGTCTATGCTGTACAAGTGTGCTGGATGATGAGCTGAAGCTGTGGTTTACTTTGGCTTAGAGTGGTGGCAAAATCCACTGCCCTCTTTGAGACGTTTGTAAAAAGCAAGTTTCTGCTCTAGCACACTAACACACAGCCATTTTGCACAGCAACACCTTCTGAGAGGTTTTGCAGCTTTCCTTCCAAAACGACTGCCTGCTCAGCCAGAAGTTTTCTTTACATGGTCAGTAATTTTGATTCTTTTTCCTTTTTTTTTTTTCTAACAAAGGTACAGCTAACTTCACATGTTTGCAAGCAATGGATAAAAATACTTGCATAATAATTAAGGACATCATATCTGTTCTATAAACTGATTTTGTTTAATTTTAATGAGAGCTGAACTCAATCTGCATGTGAAGGCTTAGTTCCTTCAAACAGATAAACACACTACAGACTTTGTGCAGCTAAGATGTCTGCAATTTTTTATAAGCCAGCAGAGTGGCTGTTTTATTTAACATAGTTCACACTGAAAATATGATTTGATTCTAAGTTTAAAGGAGAAGCGCAAATTCTAAACTACAGGCTTTGTTAAAGCTTTCTAATTCCATTCCAAGTATTATGGAAGTCTGATGTTTGAATAAGGCCAAGTCATCTTTTAATTCCTAAACTGGCTCCCATAAAAGGCTGGAAAGTCTTTGATCTGTGTAAAAGAGAAGATCACCAGGGAGAAGTCTCTGCTTCTGTTTGTCCAAATGTTGCAAGCAGAGTCTCCAGGCTATAGCTAACAACTCAAATTATATTTGTTTGTGTCTTAGACAGACTTTTGATTTGCATATAAAAGGGATTTCAATGGCAATATCAGCTCTTTCATGGGATTTGCAAAGGAGGAAAAAGGGTAGTCAAAGTTTGATCTAATAAACTGGCCTGCAATGATGTAATGTAAATTAGTGTGTGGTAGTATAAATATTGCCTGATATCATACTTCTGTTTCTAAAATTATCTGATATATACATGAAAAATGTGATAAATTCTGTGCAAAACTGGGGGAAAGAAACTTTTCCAATATTGGACTAAAGCATGGAAATAAAATACACTCTATGGAAGGGAATAAAATAGAATAGACTGGGATGGGATAGGATAGGATAGGATAGGATAGGATAGGATAGGATAGGATAGGATAGGATAAGGTAGGATAGAATAGGAGTTTTCCTGAAAGAAAGAAAATATCTGGAAGGATTATTCTAGGAGGAATAAGGGAATAACACCTTCAATATATGTGTAAAGTTTGTGTAATATATGTGTGTTCAATATATGTGTAAAGAATGCAGTTTCTAGCAATGTCTCCTGGTCATTTAGAAGAAAATAGAAAGCACAGAAATAGGCTGAAGAGATGTTCTAACTATTTATTAGGGAGAAATATTAAGGAAGCACAGGAATTGTAAAGAAGGCTCCATGCTGCAGCTTATGTTGATGGCATCTAGTTTTATTTTGAGTGAAGTGGGAGGCACAGTACCATGCAATAACACTGTCATCTGTCTTGTGACTGAAGTTATACTTCACATAAGCAGAAAGGTTATTTATAATCACCTGTGAAAATTGCCTACCAGTAATTTTTCTATATAGCACACTCCTGTAATTACTTATTTTTTCCAGAGAAAGTCAAAGAGGGTTTAATGGGCAAATCTCCCCAGTCTTTGTTTCCTTCCGTGAAATCGATGAGAGTCTTATGTGCGGGCTTAGACAGGAAGGAAGAATTGTTTATTGTTCTCTTCTTGAGCATTTATCACAACCAAACGCAGATATGAGAGATTGTCCTGCAGAAGAACCATGCTAGATTAGGCTGGTGCTTTTCTCTTCGTGTCACTGGAGCCCTTGACCACATGCTAGAGATGATACTTGCTTTTTCCATTATCCCCATTTGACCATCATTTTATTTTCTTTTTAATGTTACAGGAATTTTTTTTTTTAATTGCATGAACTAAGTTTACATGAGCTAACTTCATCCCTTGAAGTCTTACATTTTCCCTCTCAGTATGAAATATAGCAACTCTAGAGGTAAATGTACATTTTTAACAAATAGTAAAGATGTTAACTAGATTAGAATTTGTTTCTAGTAATAGATATAGTGCTTCAGCATATTGAGTTTTATTGTTTTTCAGGAGAATGATGTCATACCATGACCTCATAATGAGACCTAATGCAAAGTACAGCTGCTCTTCTCCAACAGTCCTTTTAAACAATCCAAATGTGCTGCTTTCCTGTGTGATCTACTCAGAAAGGCACATGTGATCCAAATAGTATCTTTTTAGCCTGATGTAGTTGGAAAAATAAAATATGTAATCTCTTCCTGCAAATTTTGCCTTTGTTATCTATGTAGTGAGTAATTGCTAGAATAAAAGGTCTGGACAATCTTAATGACATCCAAAGAGTTCAAAGGAGTCTGTAAAGTTTGTCATCACTGCTTAAGTTGTCAAATCATAGAAAATAGTCATGGAAAAGACCTCAAGAGGTCATGAAGTCTCTAAACTAAGATCAGCTATACCTATCTTTTTTTTTTCCTGAGAGATGTTTGTCTAACCTTTTTCAGTGATGGAAATTCCATGACCTTCCCAGAAAAATCTATTCCAAAGCTCTTTCTTAATGTTTAACCTTTGATGCTGTCACTGCTTGTTCTTTCTACCATGAGCAAGTAGAACAGATGATTTTCTTCTTCTTGACAAGAGCTTTTCATGTAATTGAAGGATGCTATGATCTTTCCCCTCTTTCCCAGCAAACTATTTTTCTGTCTTTGTGTTTTCTAATCTTTAACCATTTTCTTTGCTCTTTTCTGGAGAGGTGATGAAGCAAGAAGATTTGATATCCTCCTTCTAACCCTGTTACCTTCCTTTCAATCTTTCTACTACTTTAGCAAAGACAACAGACATAACACTCTCTGGACCATCATGTTCTCTCCCAGGCTACCTGAAGAATTTGCTTTGGTACTGTTAGCTATTTTTAACTTTTGTTTAGTTAGCTCTTTGTTTTTGTCACTGTTTTGGGGGCTTTTGGAGTTATTTTAAATGTAAATACATATATTTATTTGAATATAAACAAATGTAATCTGTGTTGAACATAAAATCATTGGTGTGACTCCACAAAAATTATTCTTCAGAGGAATTTTGTCACTTCTTGTATTGCTGAACATATTTCCATCTACCTGAGCAGGAAAGGCTAGACGTGCTTGTCTGCCTTGAAAGCCTTTATTACCTTGGTCTCCATATGATCTGAATCTGTAGTTAACTGTATTAGTTAACTTTGGTTAAAATATCATCACCAAAGGTCTGATTTAAACCATTACTGTAAACAAACATTTTATTTTCAAGGGACGTCATTAGGGACATCATATCCCCTTGGCTCCTGCAGACAGTTTTTTTTCTAAGAAATTTTGCCTTCTTTAGAGCTTCAGAATCACTTTTGTATCGAAACTTTATGTTACTTAGCAGCAGGGTTTTCAGTTCATTTTGTGTCTGTACTTTGTCTATGGACTGAGCCCCACCCATTTCCACTATGAAGTGTAGGTCACTGCTTTTTTCTTTTTCCCTCTGCAGCTGTCCTCCTGGCAGTCCTTGTGGGGAACTTCTTCCAGTTTTGTTTCAGTCCCTGAACTCTACAGGACTGAGCCAAAAACTCTGTCATGTAAGTACCATCAATAAATATCTGTTTCTTAAGCTCACGGGATAAGTCCCTCTTTTTCATGCTCTGCCTGGAAATTCCAAAGTTACGCCTAATGGGAGATCCCCTTGTAACATCTGTACTGGAACTACGCCTTTAAGTCATGGTCAACGGAGGTGGCATTGCCTTACTAATGCAACCTGTGGACAAGAGGAAAAATAGATGTTGAAATTAGACATTGAAATAAATTCTCCATTGTCACCACCCCAATAAAATTATGTAATACTTAATACTTGCTTGACTTTGGGAGCATTTTGTTGCTCTGAATTGTGAGTGACACAATTGTGGCATCTATTGGAACACATTAGTCCTGGGCAGGGGTGCTGGACTTCCATATAAAAATGTGGCTATATGACTTAAAATAGTTTTGTGCATAAAAGAACATAAAATTAAAATTTTAAAAGACTTAAGACAGATAACAGTTAAGAATTGTACATTGCTTTAGGCTGTAAAATCAGTTTCTGGTCTTGAAACATTTAATGTGGTTGTCAAAATTAGCTGTCTGTCTTTATGGACGTCTATGTGACCTTTGTGAGGGACCCTTTCTGATTTTCCTTGATAAACTTTGTCTGGAAGTAAAGGTAATAAGTCCTTTCTCCTCCCCTTTTCCGAAGCTTTTTGAGATGCATATATTCATGCATGGGTCACAACAGTTGTGAAGTTGAAGAAAGCAAAGCCATGAGAACAAGGACTTTGAGAATTGTCAGTAAAGCCATGTATATGTCTTGCTTTTATATATTTAAAAAAAAAAAAAATTTCCTTTCATATTTGAATTTGAGGGGAAAAGAGAATTTTCAAAGGCATGAAAGAGTTCAGTCTTCTGAGCATGAATATCTAAGCAAGATGTGATCTTAAAAATGACAAGGAGTCAACATCTGGGTATGTTTTCCCACATTAGCAATTGCTGTCCTAAACTGCTGTTGTATGTGATGTTAAACAGCTGTTCAGTTTCACCCCAGAGGTAAGACTACTCTGTATCTGACTTGCATTTAAATCTCTTGGAACTTTTGAGATAAAAAGGTTTCAGAGAATGTGTAAAGTAGAGGCACTGGATCTTCACTGTAATTGGTACCTAGAAACTCACGCTTTAATTCAATAAAAAGGTGCTAGCATGTTTTAATGCTTATTCTTGGCACTACCGTATTCCATTATCCAACCACTGTTTCTCATTATCTATGTACTAAATTGTTCAAGTCAGTGACTTCAGTCTGTCCCCACCATGTACTACTGAAATAGCATACAAATAGCTGCTACAAATATTAACAGCTGGTCCTTTTCAAGGTACTGTACCTTTGTCTACAATTTGCAGTAAGAATGATCTCTATCCTCTCAGCAGCATCAACCCATCCTGCAGGCTAAAAAGCCTGGTGGCTTTTGAAGCTGAGTGTTTGAGTGGGCTTTCTTACCATGCTGCTTTTTTGGAGAAGAAAAAAGGTTGTATATGATCAGGGAAAGAATTATTTGGAAATTGTTTGTATTTAATAAAATTATGATCAGGAAATTTATAATGGGTAAAAAGGTTGAATGTTTTGTAAATGACACAGACATTCTTCCTGTAGTGATTATAGACACGAAGCTGAAATGTAGCACACCAGTGCCTGTAGCTTTTGTCTGCATTTCTGTATCTTAAATGAGATGAATCATGCTACTAGAAAGAAAAGTCATGACTATAACACACCTGCACTGCATGGGACTGCAATTCCCCTAAACCTCCATGACTTTGTGTAAACATGTTTGCAACAAAGCAGAAATGTGATTCTGTATGCGCTTGCACAAAGAAATAAGACACAATTGTGATTTCTTACAAAAGAATTGCTGACGTGAGAGTTATGGATGTCACTTCTTCCAAAAGTTTCATTGTAAAAGGTTCTTTTGAAGGAGGCCTTGTTTTCTAAGTCCAGGTGGAAGGAGCTAACCATTTTCCTGATTTCTAAGACCAAACTGAGCTCCAAGTGCATTTGCAAAATCAGTGGCTCTGGAGCTAACTTTCTGTTTACTAATGTAGTTCAAACATTTGCTCAATTATATGATATTTTTCCTTCAAAATGAGTTCATAGCTTTTTTTCATAAAAGGATATGCTGAGATGTTGCTTCATTTTGTCTGAATTACTGCAAAAGATCTGACTTGCAGTGTAAGAACTGCAAATATCCTAAAAATATTTTCAAGTATACATCTGTGGGTACCTCTCTCCTAAAGTCTATTGAAGAACACACTTGAAAATGGTATGGAGTCATTTATGCTTCTTATTAACTATATTGTGTCTGAATCATTGCCATAAAAGAGAAATCAGAGGCTGGATTCAAAATAAGATTATTGTGGTAGCTGGAACTATATTTTGAGTTGGTAGAACCCTCTGAGTACACTAAGACTGAAAAAGTCTTGTCCAGCCACTTTTCGCTCTTTTGCCCATGCCTTGCTAAAAAAAAAGAATGTGAGGGCTTTCATAGAGAATCAGACAGGGCAAATGTTCACTTATTTACTGCTTTAAAATTATCTGCAAACAACCATAATTTACTTGACCTGCATGTTAGCAAACTGTGCTCTATTGGGCTGTTTACCTTCACTCATTGTAGGTATTTTTGCACTTGCAAATCGGTGCTGTAAGCCTTACTCCACAGTAAGTGTTAGTTTTAGAATCACAAGAAAGTCTTGCAAAGTGTTCTCCTCCCCTTGAGGAATATTACTTTGTATTCACCTCACGTAACACAGACTCTTTACAGATTACAAACGTCATTCAAGTCAAGCCAGTCTGGTAGAGACTCTCTTCTAAATAAACTTTCTTTTATTTCTCCGGTCTTAAAGTCTGTTCTCTGTCTCTACTTTTTTTTGCTCTTTTGTGTGGGGTTGAGATTTATAAGGACTGCTGTTACAAGCTATACATTTTCTTACATCAGTCCTTTTGGTCTCAAGACCTTGGAACAGAGAATTTACAGAGGCCATAAAAAGGACCCCCCAAAAATACAATTCACCTTTGCAAATGTTCTGGATTTGATGTAGAAAATTAGTGAGATGAAATGTTGTTCCTAATATTCTCCATGAAGAAAATCAGCTCCTGGCTACCATTAAAGTCAGTGAGGAGCTTACACCAACTCTCTTTTTAGAAACTAGAGGAAATTCTTACCATTTTCAAGTCTTCATCTGTACCTTTGCAGAGAGCCAAGCTGGCTTGAGATCTGAGAAACTTTCATCTTCAGGAAAATTCAAGCACAGCTCCCAGAGTTTTTCTTAGGTCTGTGTCTAAGGGAACTGTATTTCTTCATGGAACATGGTGAAATATTCTAAACAAAATATGAAAACCTGTTATAAATAAACCTAATTAAGCATTTTCAGATGAATAAACAGTAGTTTCATAACCCTTGCTATGAAATCTCATAATCTTATAATTAAGTCCATGTTTAATATCAAAATGACAGTTCGATGGAGTTGCTTTGAGGATTAAATAGGGCAAGGTACCACATGCAGTTTTCCTGCTCCATACACTACAGATTTTACATGGGGACAGCATCACACTAAGCAAAAAGACAGGTGATCTATTACCTGAATAATGTGTGCTAAATAATGTAGAACCTGGTACCTTGCATATGAATTCTTTTTTTTGGAACTGAGTTCCCTAAGGTTGTCTTTGTTCACATTCCCTCAAACTGGTCATCTCACTCTGAAGCAGCATCTGTGTAGTCTATGAAAAGTAAGAAAGTGAAAATCAGGCTTTGGTTTTCTTAGGATGTGTTCCAAGAGTCTATGACTTGTGTGAGGTATGTTTCCCACTGTTACTAGCACGCTGGACGAGATCTTAATTGATCTCTTGTTCTTTATTTTCTGGGCAGAATGGAGTCTTTGAAGATGAATACTGGCTCATAAACTAAATGCTTTCAGCTGTTGCTGCTGAACATAACAATTAGTAAGAAGATTTTTGTCAGTTGCTAAGATATTTCCTTGTTTTTATGGAGAAGAAAAGGTTGTAGTTTAACCCTTAAACAACTTCTGGATAACATTACAAGTCACACTAAATGTGTACAGTAGAACTTTAACAGCTGGATAAGGAAAGCATTCTTTAGTAAGGCAAAGCATTTAGAAATGTGAACAATGTATCCTGATTAGACGAAGGATTAATATGACCTGTTATGCAGGAGGTCATATTCATTGAGTAAGTTGGTCTACTCTAAACTTAAAAAACATGAATGGATAAACTTAAATAAACTTAAAGATTACTACTATGTGCATATGTAGTGGCTAGGTGCAAAAAGGTTGCAGGACAAGACCAACAGGCAGCATGCTGACATAACACAAGGTAGTATCAATCTTTCACAGAAAGCCATTTCAAGCCTTTTTTTCCCTGTATTCCAGAAAGAAGTGACATGTTACACGGTGCAGCTGGCAGCTTGTCTTGGCCTGATAATGCATGATCAGAGCCTCCTGAAACAGTTTAATTGGAAAGCTCTCCTAGTACATAAAATATTCTAAATGAAAAGCAGAAACACAGTGGGATGAGAGGAGTGTGTTTGGGAGTCAGGCGTGTCTGAGTCCAAATTCTCCCATAGCAGAGCTTCCCCTCACTGCCTTTCTCCCCAGCTGAGCAGGTCACAATATTCTTTCTTTCTGGAGTAAATGTTGACAGTCTTTTGAACCTCTCCAGAAAGACAGAAGACTGCTTCAGGAGCTTTCAATTCTACACGTGTCATGTTAACCATGCTGCCAGGCAGCAAGAGGCTGCGGAATAGCTGATGGGAATAACTAGTATGGGAGCCTAGTGACTGCTGCTTGGAATTAATACAGGGTCCACAACCAGGGGGAAAGGAAAAGAGAAGCTAGGATCTCCATTATAGCCAGGGTTGGACCCCAAACTCACATTATTATATAAACTGCTATTGATGAAATAGTAAGATCTGGAGATTCCATTCCATTTTATTGTGTGTTTGTGTGTTCCCTGTTGGGAAACCATTTGAGCTGCCACTGTAAGTCTTTGGTGAGACAGAAGAATGAATATCTGGTAGGAATAGAAGATAAATCCATATTCCATATAGTGGGAAAAAAGTCTTATTTCCTCTAGGGAACTCATTAAGGTGCTGGGAAGCACCTCACTCTCCCTGTTCCTCTGCTGAAAGCAAGACACCTCAGCTGTTTCCCAACCAGCCGTCAGGTTTTGTCCCCTTTTTCTGGTATACATAACAAGTGACAACCCACTACGCTTATCAGCTGCAGCTCAGACAGTTCATGCTGTTGGCTGAGGCGTTCATACCTTGATAACACACTTTTTAAGAATACAGAGGAAAGAAATTTTTTGGTAGATTTAGCAGTCCCCCTCCCAGCCAAAAAAAGGTAAATTGCATACATACTGCCTTTGGGTGCAAGCTCTTGCAGCTGTAAGCTAGCAAATACCAGAATTAAGGGTGTTGCTTGTTTGTTTTCCAAAATTAATTTAATTTTCCAGTGATTAGCTTTTAGATGATCTGTAACTTCTGTGGTCATGAGCTTCTTTCCTGCAAGATCATTGCCTCATTCAGTGCAGGGTGTACTTACTCAACAAGCAACTGCTTAATCTTTACTTCCTTTTGTGTTCCCTGTAGCATTGCTATGTACTACCTTGCTATAAAACCCACACTACTCATCCCATAAAGTTTTCTGTAAGGCTCATCGCTTTGGGCTTTCTTTTTAAAACACTTAAAATTTTTTTTCCATTTCTGTGAGATAAAGAATTCATTTTATCAAGATTTTCTAGAAAATATTAATCCAAACTTTAAAATAGTAAGATGGATTTTTTTTTTAAAATAGCCCATTCATTTTGGGTAAGCAGTTCCAGACTTGAACACAAAGTGATAAGCGGCTTTTACCATGAGAACAGCCAAAATAAAGGTAACACACCTTGTTGAACAACAGCTAGGGTCTTTGCATCAGGTTGAATACAATTGTTCAAAGGACCACAGTTCCTTGAGTTTCTTTCAGCCTCTGCAGCAAGCAGAGGTCTTGCAATCAATAGGTACCTATTTTCAAATCAGACCTGGGCAATGGTCTACTCTGCTCAGTCAATTGGACAATTTAACTGAAAATACAGACATTAATGTCATAGTTTCTTGAATGTACTTGTAGAGGGATGCTAGCTTACAGCAATGTGGACAGTCTCATCGACCTCTCTTAGTTATTGCAATCTTAAATTCTTTTGTATTGTATTTTCTTTTATGAGTTCTTCTTTTTTTTCCAAGAGGTTTGCTAAATTATGTTTGAATGTGGAAATCAACAGAAATGTTCTAATTTGCCTATTTTTTCAACATATTTGTAAATACTTTCTTGTATAACAATATGGAACGAGCTTTTAGAACTGAGAACATCTCCACTACCTCTGACTGTATTTAATGCTTCGGTTCTCCTGCATAGTGCATTCATGAGAGTTGAGGTAGAAGGAAGAATGGACCATTGTTTAGTAACTCTAACTTGTATAAAATGAGATCTTAGTGCGCTTTTTTGACAATATTCTTGTTACAATTAACTTTAACATAAGACATTACAATAACTTGGTGGATTGTCTGCCAGCATGTACTGTTCACATATTGAAGAATACACTGAAGATGTCAATTCTGTACTTGTGAAACTTCCAGCAGTTCATAACTAGTGCTTTGCCTTAGACGTCACAAAATCAAATCCTTATTATGTCCCATGAGTTCCATATTAGGCTGAAATTCCAATGGAAATTCATCAGGGACTTTCTGTCTGCAGGGTTTTGTAATGTGGCTATGAATACCACTAAAAATGTTTTTCTAAAAGGCTGGATATCCACACATGCCTTATTGGTAAACCACTGGGTTGCTGAATTAAGGTTTTATTTACCACTGAAATAAATATACTACCCAGTATACACACAGTCAGGAACCACATATGGGAACCATTCCTGGGCTATATCAACATCAGTTAAGTTGTTTGCTGTATTTAATGCTGTGTGTTAGCATTGGGAAGTATGATTTAAAATCATTAGCTTTGCTGGTTAATCTCTTTATCTCTTCCAGAGATCTGGAATCTGTGGGAATCTTGGTCTTTCCAAACTTGGAAGTGTTTTGCATGCTTTGAACCCAGTTTCAGAGAAAATTCTACCATCTTTCTTGGATGTCTTTTGTGTGTTATTTGCTTTAACCTTCATGTTGTCAGAACAGATTTTTCAAACTTAAGGTTTTCATAAAAGGAAGACATAAACAAGACATAGGTGTGTTGCTTTTTACTGAACTTTCTTGTTTGATAAAAAGTAATAGTGCTCTTAAGTGGTTTTTTGTTTTTTTTTTTTCATTCTACAAAATTGTATTACTATGCACTATATTAATTCTGGAAAAAAATAAGTAAAATTTATTGACCTGACTTAGCATTTTACTTCTAATTTGTTACCTGATGAGTGATTAGAAATGACTGTCTGAATAAAAAAATTTTTCCTGAATATTTTAATCAACCATATACAGTTTTTCCAGCTTATTTATGGCTCCAGCCATTTGATACTATATACTTTTAAAAAGTTGATTGTTGGCACTAGCTGATACACCTGTCATAGTATCTATTTCCAGTCTATACATCCTCTCTGCCAAGTTAGGTCATAGTTTGCAATGTGGTTAGCACTGAATTCACAACATGGTATGATTCTGTATAACAATCTGAACTTGTGAAACCAACTAAATGGTGGTAATATTATAGGGAGTTTTATTAAGCTGCAGCTACACATGGGGATATACAAAATATGTCACTGAAACTAAAATTTATATTATTAATAATTTTAAAATGAATTTTCTTCTCTGCGTGTGTATTTTTTGTGCAGGATAATTAGCTAACCACAGTTTGTTTATACAAGGTGTGTGTAATCTGTTTATAGAGCATGGCAGCTGACATAATGTAGCTCTTGGAGAGCTGTGACATTCCCTTCCCACAAGTAACATTTGAAATGATAAAACAACATTCAGATGAATAACTCCCCACCAGGTAAAAATCATTACAGCCCACATTCTCCAATAATATTTTCAACCCACCTTGTTAAACCTTTCCACAGAAGCAACCCCACTTGCTGTAACTGTAGAGCTATTCTTTGGCCAGTTTGGGGCCCCAAAAATGTGTCTGAAGAAAATTTACTGTTACTGAGAAGAGTGGTTTTTGTAGACCAAAATGTTATGATATGGCTCAGACAAAAATAATGAGATTTGATTAGGGGATTAGAAACCCGACCACACAAGTCCCTTGTCATCTGGATGGAAATAGGGCATAATAGGGCATAAGGAATTTGAGCCCAAGTATTTGCCATCTTTGAGACTCACTTTGTGCCAGGGCTCTAAAAATGTTTTCTCCAACATCACTGCATGCTGCTCAGAGGAGAGCTTTCAGAAATGGCAGGATATCAAATTCTCTATTTGATTGCCCCTCAAAGTATGCATCATTTTTGCACCAGGTTCCACGTGAATGTCTTTTTTCTGGATTGGTGTATTTTTCCCGGACCGGTGTATTTTTCCCTGACAAAGCAGGGAGTGTATATATATATATATATATATATATATATATTTATATATATATAATTGTGGGGTCTGCAAAGATGGACAATATACTTACTGCCTGCATCTTCTGGGAGGGACACTGTGCCAACAGGACTTAGAGCTGATGTGAATGGTTCTGGCTTTGATTTGCAGTAGAAACATGGATCCCTTCTATATGGGTAGAATTACCCAGGGAAACAATCTGGCAAGGGTCTGAAGACTGGGCTGTGTACACCTCCTTCCTTAGTCTGCAGTGGTAAAGCAAAGGATTAAGAGGGAAGAGCAGTTAAAAAATGCAGCTGTTTTAACAAAAGAGAGTGAAGAAACACTGCCTCTTGTTGTGCAGTCTCTTTTCCCTTTAGGTATAGCAGCTTTCAGCTCTTCATTCTTAAAGCCTGGCTCCCAGGAAACAACAGCAAAGAAAGGAGACAAAGAGATGTCGCTGGCTTTGGTTACAGATTTTTGCCAGGAGGTCCTCCTCCCACCCTGAAGGAAATTCATTGCCGTATAGTATGTCCCAGTGCTGAAGCAGTGCTGGTGTACATATACAAGATGTTAGCTCTGGAATCTCTGTGCTCTCCAGCCTGAGGAGCCTCTCATAGTCACGCCAATGCACAGCCTAGAGGGTTCTTCTGACTTGGAAATTCAACTTGCAATGTATATTAGTGGTGCTCCTACTCACCTGTGGATTTATTTACATGATGGTTTCTTCTTGTAACTGGTGTTTGCTGGTGATAGCAGCTCTTTCGTCTTACTTTGGCAGCACATGAACTAGGTGCAAATGAGCTAGATATTTAGCCCTTTGCAGCTCTGAGCTGCAAACTCCATCAGTATGCCCAGTCTATTTCTGCAGAACTGTGACTCCAGCTGAAAAGCTAGAAGAGAGTGGACAAGATCATGTTCTGCAAATGAGTGAACATAGTGCTGAATTCTATAAATACAGTAAAAGTGAGTGGGTGATTGCAGTTAGCCTTTCCATAGCCATTTCTGCAATTCAGGACCCAGCAGGCACAGGTGAAATGGGACAGTGACACTTTTTCTCTGCTGAAAAGACATGGCAGGAAAGATGCCTGGGTGGTAGAATGGTTACCTGGAAATGGGTAGAGACTTATATTCAACTGAGCATATACTCCAAAGAGAAAATTTCCAGTTTTATTGAAATAATAAGATATTTTGTTATTTAATTCAGTGAGTTGGGCTGTCAGTCCCAAATCCTTGGGACATAAGACTGCAACATGACACTGGAAGAGGTGTTATTTTCTTACTGCATGTAGGGCTAGGATGGATGTCAGAGTCAGGTAGGAGGCGAAGTGGAAGGAGGAGAGGTCATTTTTCCAATAGTTTGGACTGTGAGATATGCACTGTACCAAGCACCTGCCATACTGAATGATGTATATATAGCTGGTTGCCAATGCTCTTTCTGCTGTAACCAAGCTGCTATGACAATGATACAGGATGTAATGTGTACTAGTTTCTCTGTGTAGGATGTTCTCATGCAACTTTTTAGTATCAACCTGTGACTATTTGGTCCTTTAACTAGTGGGTGGGTGCTGAAGTCTCCCTCATGGAGAATCTCATTCAATAGCTGCAGTTATTTTCTTCTTAATACTTTTGTTTTGCAGGTATGATATGTACCTGAAATATTTGTCCTTGGTTTTTGTAGCTTTTTTGTGACGTATTTGTTGTGTCTTCCAGAAATGTCTAGTATTTTACCAGAATATCAAGAGAGGGAATAAGACATGACCTACTGTGTTTTATTTCTCGGAACATTCCTACATGATGGTTATGTAGATCAAAGAGTATTGCCAACATGTATTTTTCCTTGAGAGTTTTTACCAAATACGGAGTCATATTTGCTGCTCTGCCAGTATTCTTGCAGCTAGTGTCTGTTTTATATTTCTGTGCGATTCCTCTTGTTAAAGAAAGAAAACAAAGCATAATGGCCGATGTCTGGCTAAAATGTGTAATTGGGAGTACTGACTCCATTGTGATTTCAGATGAGTAAATGATAAATAAATATGCAAGGAGCATGCAGCATGCACTCTTCGGTATAGTGTTGCTATTCTCCCATTTTTATGTTCAGATGACACTAAGACAGTCATGTAAGGGCAGTGAATAGAAACTGGGTGGTTAAGAAGTCTGCTCTCAAGCTATTTAATATGCAATGTACTGCTCAGAATCCTGCTACAGTGGGGATACAGATATATAGCTAGGCCTTGCACATTTGATTCATAGTTTGTTAATAATGTGATCAGTTAAACAGCACAGAATGAACACATAAAATTATTTAATCATTTAAAAATCACAAAATTTGCTAAATAATAGGGTAAGGAAAATTGAATTTGTGCAGCTTTTTGTCATTGCAGAACAGTCCATGCTAGCCTTTAATTTTCATTACTGGGTCGAGTTACAGTGTCAAGTCTAATTCATGGGCATTTATAAAAAGCATATTTTAACAATCCTCATTAGGAAAAATGCTGTAATTTTTCCTGAAGGGTCATTAGATATTGCACAAAAAATGAAATAATCTTAGGCCACTGATCTGAAAAATGCTTTGTTTTTGACATTCTTTACACCATAAGAGGGCAAAAGCCCAGTATCTGTGATGTTACTCAGTTTGGTATATTTCATCCTCTTCAAAAGGCTTCATCTCTCCGGACAACTCAAACCATTAATCTAGGGAAAAAGAGTCAGCACTTAATAACAGAATGTTACTTTATTGAGCACTTAAACTGTGGCCAGGAAAAGCAAATACACTCTGAATCAACCCAGTGCAGCGAAGTGGAATATAAATGTTGCAGAGCTTATCTATGGAAGCATGCTGTCATTTCTCTGAGGTTTCTATCAAACTTTTAATCAAAACCATAGCTGAAATTGGCCCATGTTACTGTGATCATTTTTGAATGTTCTGTACTCTTAAGTCTAGCACACAGATTTATAATGTTTGAACACTAGCACTTTTGCCAAAAGTCGCAAGAAAGTTGCAGGCTTCAGACACACATCATCAACACATGTAATATATCTACTTCAGAAGCAAAGAGAAGTCCACTGGAGATGGCCACAAATGCACTCCAGTGGCTGGAACCAATGATCCGATAAAGCTGCAAGATGATCTGGGAAATGTATAACTTTAATGAGTAAGGAGGAATGTATTCACAAAGACCAGCTGCAGATCAGGTAGGCTAAAGGCTTGTATTAGCTCCTGTAAAAGTCAGTTTGGAAAACCTATAGTTAGAGTTCAAACCCTAAATTGGCCTACAGAATGCCAGCACTGATTTAATACCTTGCTTAGTGATGTGTTTTTTCTGTTCATTCACTTTTCTTAGCACAGCTGGTCATTGTGCCTCTTATCTTTCTTACATACAGAGTACTATGAGAGTCCTACCAAAATATACGAAGATAATATCCATATATAGTCCATAATGCTTGTTGCACATACCTGAAGTTCATATTTCAAACTTCAGGTAGAAAGGTCCTAGCACTGCCATAAGTTGTATTTTAGACTTAACTTCCTGTTTTGTTCTTTTCAATGCACATAAATAAGCACTTGCTCATATGTTCTGATGGCCCATGGAAACAGACATGTCTATAGGCAATTTTGGGTTTTTTTGTCTGATAATGCATCTACTAGAATAGCTGTTAATCTAGTGATTTCATATAGCAGTAGACTTTATATGCAGACATCTGAAAACACACATATCCCATCTATCTTTGGTTTATATTAGAAACACAGAAAAGAATACAACAGCCAAAATGAAAACCAGGAGTGGTTTACCTAGTATCACAACTGATACTTTTCTACAATGATAATACAATAAAAATGCTGTAAGAAGTATCAAAAGAAAAAATATATGTGTGCACATAACACAATGTTAGTGAAGTACTTATTTAGTAAACTATATTAGTAAGTCATGCACTCATTAAAAAGTTTTGAGAAATACAGGTTAATCAAAAACATTTAAAACATTGTAAAGTAAGGAAAGGATACACTAACATTGTCATGTATTGATAGTTATTTTTTCCAAGGAGAACACTGTATGTTGTTTTGTTTTGCTAATGGAGTAGGTGGCAAGAATGAACTTCATGTAAGGAGCAGCAGACAGTGTAAAATGTGTATTTTACTAGAGTTTTGACAATTTAATTGTTTGTTTCTAATGTTTAAAAGATAGAAAATAAAACTAACATATGGTGATTAGATGAAATATTTAATTAATTTTTTGAGGCTTGCTAAATTAGGAAAAATGTAATTCATTTGGTATTCCTTTTCCTAAAGCTTATCTCATTGGACACTGGTCTTGGAATAACTTCATTCTGTACTCAATTTTCAAAATGTTTCCATTTGGTTTCATGATATTTGCCCAGTGTTTTAAAGGTAAATTGCAAAGTAGCTGGAATGCTTGAATGTCTGAGTTAAGTGACCATGATCTGGGCTTTCTGAGGCAGTCACAGAGTCAGTTGGGGGAAAAAATGACTCATTTTTATGAAGCATCCAAGTCCATTATCCTTTATGTAGCCAAGACCCCAAATTACCCTGATGTACTTGGCTGAGTACGTGATGAATGGGTTGGCTGGAGGAAGGAACTGGTAGCGTTTGTAATTTCCATGAATCTCTGGGAGGTCCCCCTGAGGAAGTCTCAAGCAATAATTTGAAGACTCTTCACATAAAGTAGTTCAGGATTATTATTTTTCTATCTTTTGGAATAAATTTCACAAGGTAATTTAGACAGCAGGAGTAGTAAATGAAAAAAAAATTAATTCTAAATGGAACTTTGTTTCCTGCTTAACACTTCTTCTCTTTTGATACTTACCTGCTGCCTGTCTCTCTAGCATCTGAACGACTTAATGTTTCATGCCTCTGTTTAACATTTGCCCAGTAAATTAACAGGATAGTGGTTACATCTAAGTGACTGGATGGGGAGGTCTTCCAGGTTTGTGAATGCTTGGTGAGACCCTGACATGCACCAGCACACTCCAGGATTTCTGGAGAAATAAAACCCAGGTGTTCTGGCTAGAAGTACTCTCCAGTGACCACCCAGCCAAGCCATGGTCCATGCCATAATCCACTCAGTCTAGGTGCTGTCATAATTTCCAACAATGTTTACTCTGTATAAAACTGTCCAGAGGGAGACACTTAGAAAGTTATCTAATCTTCAGTAAATCTGTGAGCAGAAATACTATTTACATATTCAAAACAGAAAAGGTCATGCAGCTTACAAATATGTTTTGTGTTTATGTCACCCATTGAAAATCATTAGGTAGCACGGATCACAGAAGTACTTCCAGCTAAGCCAGAAATACAAGAGTCAGATGTTACAAATAAACTCCAATTTCAATTGATTGAATAATTATTTTATTCAGCCAGTTTTCTTTAAAAAAATGGTTACATCAAATGGTTTGAAAACTGTTCCAGATGTCAGTTGTTGTTTTTCATTGGGAATGCATGAGCAAATGGAAGGTCATTTGATTGATACATAAATATGACGTTGTATTCTATCTTAATATATGTGACAAGCAATTTCATTCCTAGCAAAACTAAACCTGAGTGCCCTTTTTCCTAATTTAAACAAATATTCAGTTTTAATCCTGTTTGTAATCACAGAATACACTTCTGTGTCCCTTCCAGTGACAAGTATACCTCTGTATATTTGAAGACAAAAGCTTTAAACTGATACAAGCTTATCCTTCCTGGTATCATTTATCTTAAGGTCAGGGTGTACTGAAAGTCTTCAGTCAAAACTATTAAGAACACACTGGTTTTTGATGGAATAACTCTTTTGTGAACCACACTGCTTCCTATAGAAAATGTTGACTCTTGTTTGAAATTGCCGGAAAACCAAAAGTGCTACTTGGATGTACTTTCTCCATTCTTCCCATTCCCACTTCTGTGTCCAGCTTCCTCCGTCAGATTACACTGCCTGTAAAGCATTTAAATGCCTCTAAGAGCAGTGAGATTCAGTGGACTGTGAAGGCAGACAGGACAAAATGTCAGAGCAAAACATTTGCAAACAATTGTTTTTCTTCCTTCTCCTGGCTTTGAGATCTCTTACTCTGAAGTAGTGATTTACTACAAGACCATGTTACTTCTTAACATATTCATCATACTTTTTGACAGCTTAATAGGTTTCAACAACACATTCTAAAAAGCTGACAAACATTTCAAAATATGATTCCTCATATGTCATTAAAGATAATGCTATTCTAAGATAGAGCACTTCCTTTAAAAACAAAATAAAACAACACAAAACTTCAAACACCATGCTTTTAAGGGCTTGGAACAACGATTATTTTTTTTCATTGAGGTTTCACAAGTTCTGGGACAGTAAATAAAGCATGATTTCCAATGTCTTTCTATGGCCTGTAAGAAAGTAGATACAATGAAACTGTAGTTTACACAGAGCAGTCAAAGAATTGTTAATTAATGAAGACCAGTGAGATCTATTACCTAGATTTGCTCCTTAACAACAAAAAATTCTGGGTAAAATCTGACTACTTGAATTTAGTGGGAATTTAATCACTAACTTCAACAGCTGGGACTGTACTAGTAAATAAAACATGTGTGGGGCTCTTGTCTGCATCACTACATTGTAATTGCCTACTGGGACATCTCCATGCCTCCTCCTGAGAGCCCTGCACAGG
Source organism: Acrocephalus scirpaceus scirpaceus (assembly GCA_910950805.1). NCBI lineage: Eukaryota > Metazoa > Chordata > Aves > Passeriformes > Sylviidae > Acrocephalus > Acrocephalus scirpaceus. The sequence continues at coordinate 92,534,422 of OU383773.1, forward strand.
AGTGCTGGGGTAGAGGAGGAACTGGCTCAGGACAAAGTCTCACCAAGGACTCTTCTGGAAACCAGCAGCACTAAGCAGCATAGTCACAAACATAGAGGCTAGAAATCTACCTTCTCCTTCCAGTCTCTTTTAACTAAAGTCCCTTGTTTCTCTGTTCCTCCCATAATTTCAATATCTGAAAGATTAGATCATAAATATAGGCATCACCTGGTTTTTTTGCCAGTGCAGTTCAAAGGGATCAAGAACCTTTCCAGTGAAGTCAATAGTTAGTTGAAAGCTGGATTGGACTGAATTCTCCACCCTGAAGGTAAAAAAAAAAAAAAATCTGTAGAGAAATAAAATTTTAAGTGTCCTTAAAACTGTAAATGTTAAGCAACTATTTTATTTAATTACATACCATATGCCACATTTGGCACACATTAAAATCCGTAGGGTTTTTATGTGTTTCTTACTGCTCAGTAACTAGTACTTAGTTAAATATTTAATCTAAAACTCCTTAAATACAGAAGTGCCCTGCATGAATTTATAGTCTCCTGTCATGCAAAAAAGGAAGAGGTAAAAATCTGCAGTTCTGTAAAGCTTTAGAGGGTAAAAAAATCATTTATAATGAATAAGAATCACCTTCCCTCTGGATCACTGAAACTTAGGTCATATGCTCCATTCAATTTGACAAAAGTTTTACAAACTAATTTATCCTGTAGTGCAAACTTAATGCATCTTCCTATCCACCACGTATCTATTTGAAAGCAAATATTCAGTTCAATTTTCATGTATAAATACATGCTCCTTCAGGCTGGGCAGTCTAAAAATGTTTCATCTAAATGTGCAATTAAACATTTAAATGAAATTTGTGTTTTTCCTATTGATCATCTGTTGTGCATCTTCTTCCTTCAATTATGACTCCAAAGAGTTGAAAATAAGGCTTTGTCCTGTATTGTAATTATGGTTTTTCACAATACAAAAGTATATAAGATTTTGAAGGATATAACAGCTGTATGGCACGCTAAATCAAATAAAAATTATTAAAATTAATTTTTGTAGCCTTATTTAAAATACAATTGTTGCCAGAAGGAAAAATTTTAAACCACACAGAGACAGAATTTCTGCCTTTTGATTACCTCTTTTAGGTTGTGGTGCCATAAAAAAAAAGGGGGGGACAAAGAATGGGACCAGAAGTATTCACTTAACAAAAATAATAAGAAGATGAAACAAAATAAAAGCAAAGCCACAGTTTGCCTGAGTCTAAAGGACTTGAACTTAGAGCCTTCTCTACCTTTCCTGATTAGTGACAGATTTTCATAGCTGAGATGGAGAACAATGGGAAATGTTTCACTTGCATTTTGCCTTAACAACCTGCATTCTTTTTCTTGAAAGAGATTCCATTGGAAATATGGAAGCACACAGAAATAAAAATGAGATTTTTTTCTGAAAAATTACTAGTCCAAAAAAATATGTTAGTATTTTTGTACTCTCTAAAGGTACAATGGAAAAGATGTCTCTTTCCTGGATTTCTTTTTTGTTATTATTTTTAGGATGAATGAAAATTAAAAAGCTTTATTTTGTCAACCAAATTCCTAAAGTCTTCCTCAGCACTGTTGACATATGGCATTCTTTAATTTTTAGTCTCTCTGATCACCAGAAGCATTAAATTAAACCATGATCTAAAGTCATCAAAGAGATAATGTACCATGAAAAGATGAAGTTAATTCAATTGCAATAACTTTATTAGCACTACATGGTACCCAGGTACAGTAGAAGTTAATGAAGTCAATGAATAGTTGACATCTGTTCTTTGAAAATAATTTAGCCCTAATTTAGTGTAGAGAGATAACTTCTGCACTGAAACATCAGTTGTTTTTATTGCTGCCTAGTATACAAAATCAGCATATTAGTTTGGCACAGATTTCTAATGGAACAGTCCTGACCTTGTATCAGAAATGAGAACTGTGATTATGTGGAGTAAACAGTTGTTGTCCAAAAGTTTGGCATTCTTTGATCATAAATTTTAAAATTGTGTAAGGTGGCTTAGAAAGACATTCAGCAATGATCAGCTGCAGGGCTTAGAACAGTGATGAACAGTGTGTTCATCACTGGGAAAAAGGTCACTGGAAACTCAAAATTTGTTCCCATCCCGTTCATATTTTATTTTTGAATACCTCTTTATTTTTCATTTACAGCTCCAGATTGCAAATAGATAATCATCTGCTGAGTATCCAACTTACCAAGAAACTTTGTTGAAAGCTGAGGATTCAAAGTGTACTGACTTTGTGGCATAGAACATTTCCTTTTCGTCTAAAAGAGTAAATACTCAATGCTTTTAACTGAGACTGTAATGAAACAGATAGTGTTTCTTGTTGCAGTTGATTTCCTCTATAATTTTTTTAAACTTTCTTGGAAGCTGTCTTAATGAAGCATTCCTCACAGTGAACTGGTTTGTTAAAATATTTGTGCAAACCAAACATCTGAAGAAGCGTGTTGCAAACATGAATCAAGCGGAAACTGAGGGCTTAAGGCATATTTGAAAAAAAAGTATTATTTGCACTTTATCTTCCCTTTTTTGCTTAGAATGTTCCACTAACGTCATAATTTCTGGAAGGATAATGTCCAGGAAGAATTTGAGGCTAGTTGTTTCATGTAAACTATCTTCTGATAGCTAATAGTGGATTGTCCACAAGCATTACTTAATGTTTAGGAAACAGAGTGAAAGAGCTCAGCTACTAAGGTAAAGTTCTGTAAGTCTGTAAGTCAAATACATACTGGAGTTTAAGCATAAAATCAGTATTTGCCAAAAGGTAGCAATGAGAGGGAATCTGAAGGTATGTCTAAAATCGCTTCTATAAGGCTCTGAGAAAAATTTTATTAGGAAGTCCTTTCCCTTCTGTAACAGCAAATGCATGAAAGACAGTGCATCAATATTTTGTCAGTGGTAGATGAGCTCCTTTATGACTAAATAAGTGTTAGAGCTGCAGTTATTCACATTTAATTATATCCTTAGGAAAGACATTGTTTAAATTTTTTTCTTTGAGCGTTACTGCAATCACTTTCTTACCCATTAATTCCTGAAAAGACATGAGCACTGCAGCTCTTACAAGTGACTGATGTAACAGGCTCAAGAGCCAGACAAGCATAAACCCCTTTTCTTAGATATCTTCTATGGTGCTGACAAACCTGCAGTCAGGAACACTACAGTACTGTTATGTTTAAAGATGTGGATGAGCCTCAGCCTTTCTATTTAATGACATATTTCTTGTAAGCAAATATACAATGGAAACCGAGCTCTGTGTGCTTGGTTTTGTGTGTTTTAGTATTTAATGTAGCTGTTAAGTACCAGATTAATGTCTCTGTACAAACATTCTCAGTTAGCCAGGTCTGAGTAAACAATATGTTCAATCTTATTCTGAGTCTCCTAATAAAGCACATTGAACCATTCCTCTTAATATTGCTGTTATGACCTAACATAAGAAAAAAGTATTACTTTCTTCACAATGGGGAAGTCAAAGATTAACAGAGTCTCAAGTGGAATCTTTGTGGAAAGAACCAGAAACAGCAGTTTGAAGGGTTACCTTAAATTACCCCAGCAGCAATTTACTTCCAGAAGTTCAAATTCACCAGTCCACTCTCAAAAGACTAAATTTACTCAAATAGTTGGTAATTTCACATCTGTAAATAGCATAAAATGCAATGGATTGGGCAGTTAGAAGGGAAATGCTGATTTACTAGCAGAGTTAATGAATTTCCTTCAAAAAAAATTAAAAATATAGTGATTGACTTAAAGATTTGGATTTTAACTTGGGATCAGAAAAAATAAATCAGGCTCTTTTAATTCCTAACACATGGTTCTTCTAGTCTGCTTTCTGAAGTTTTTGTAGCCCTGAGTGATAGACAGCAGAGAAATGATTTTCTAATTTTTATTTGTTTTAGCTCATCTATAAACAGTGCTTTGACCTAAAGATTGAGATTCCAGAGACTTATTCTCCTTGGAACCAGGAAGCTAAAGAAACCCAGACAAAGTCACGAATAGGGGCAAATTTTTTTTTACTTGTCATGAGGAGAATAAAGCTTTTATCATCACTGATAAAAAATGACTGCAACACTTATTGCTTTCAGGGTAAGAAGCTGCAAGAGCAAGGTAATAAAGCATTCTCCAAAGGATACAATGGGAAGTAAAAACACTATTCTAGTATAGTGAAATAGAAATTCTTACGAAAATGTGGTCATCCATTTTAAGCTGAATGATACTCAAAGGAAGAAAAGACCATGGCTGGGCTTTTTTGGTGCGTTATAATCACAGCCAGCTGAAAGCTCTGAGTAATGAAGCAGATGATACTATGTGAGGTTGTCCATCTCAGCTTCCCAGAAGTAAGGAATTTACTATAACAATTTATGGACTTTGGTTCCCATGGAAGGAAATATGTGTATGCCTATCCCAATGTAACTGAAAGTAAAAGCTGAAAAATAAAGTAACTGTTCCCAGGGCTTTTCACATTCGACTTGATTTCTGCATTAATCATCTCTATCACAAACACTCCTTGGCTGTAGTCCATGAAAACAAAGGAATGATTTCACAAAGCAAAGGAAGACATTTTTCATTTACTTGTGGACATCATCGGTCCGAAAGGTAATCTTTCAATAACAGAGAAATTTAATGTAGAAGCAGTGATATTGACAAGTAAGGTTAAACAGACTGAAGCAATGTTGAGTTTCACTTCAGATCCTGGGTAAAGACACTTCTGTTTGGGCCCAATGTGTTTGAAGCTTTGGATCCTGGAAAAGATAGGGCTAAGCTTAACTTTTTTTTTTCTTTCCCTTGCCTTTCTTGTCAAATGCCAGTTAGAGAACTAATCATTATGCTTATCATGTAATTTAAAAGGTTTCCTACAAAATTTAAAAGGTTTTTCACAAAAAAAAAAAAAAAAAAAAATCACAGGTAAGGAATCTGACAGATAATATCCTGTATTAATGGGCAATGTAATTCATAACCATCTCCCTCACAATTGGGTGCGGAGATGCTCAAAGCCTGGAAGCACAGAGAGAGTTAATCCATATAAACTCATTTCTGAAGTAAAAGACAGCTGATGCAAAGTTGAAATTTCTTTCAATGAACAGTTCTGTAGGAATGACTATTTAGCCAGAATGCATAGGGAAGTTTTTCCTGTGTCCAATGGGAACATTTTGCTCTGGGATGTTGAAGCTCCTGAGTTTGGGCTGTTGTCTTAGCTGTGTTTCTCACAGCACTCTTGGGTGCAAGGTGGCCTTGGAGGACATTCAGCAATGATCAGCTGCAGGGCTTGGAGCAGGGTTCCCAGATCTGCCCACCCACTGGGACACCTGTGGCATGAGTGCTCCTGCTACAGGCAGAGAAATGCTGGGAGCACAGGAGGTGAGCTGACCAGAATTTATTTATCAAAAGTTTACATGACTGGCCTAATATCACAAAGTATTTTGATTACTAAATTTTTCAGAATAAGACTCTTTCATTGTAAGTTTTCAATTACTTCAAAGAGCGCCAGTATCAACCTTGTCACCTAGCTTCTGTCTTAGCTTCTTTGACGTGGAAACATTAACATGTTTGTAATTAATGAAAGGGTTGTGATCGAGAATGTTTTTCATGTACCTGAATTGGTGTACGGTCCTCTGCAAGATGAGGGTATAGAGCTGATGAATGAAAGACCTTGATTGTTTTGTTGTTTGTTTGTGATTTTTTGCTTTCTTTGTTGGTTTGTTTTTGTTTTTGTTTTTTTAGGAGGAGGAATGTGAGAAGAAGGATAAAAGCAGAATAATTTTGGGACCTTGGGAGATCATGAGTTCACAGTCAGACAAGGTTGCTCAGGACTTACTCAGGAAAGTTTTGAAAATCTCCAAGAATGCGTATTCAACAGCCTTTCCTAAACAACCTGTTGATTTTCCCTTGCTGCAGTTTGTGTCTGTTGCCTCTTGTAATAGGACTGTGTGTCCCCAGCACTATTTTCTCTGTAACCACTTGGCAGGTGGTTGAAGGCAACAGCAATACTCCTCTAATCTTTTCCTCTTCAAATTGACCAACCCCCGTTCTGTCAGTTGCTTTTCACACACCAGGTGATCCAGCCTCCTCATCATCTTGCTGGCCCTCCACTGGCCTTGCTCCAGTTTCTCAATGTCTTTTCTTTCTCATACTGCAGAGCCTAAAGCTGGAGGAATGAGTCCAAATGGGGTCTCACAAGTGCTAAATATAGAAAAACAAATGCTCCCCTTGGTCTGCTTGCAAGAGTATACCCCTGATAATGCAGCCAAGTAAGCAACTGTCCTTCCTGCCTGCAGAAGTTAACTGCTGGGCTTTGTTCACCAACACCTCTAGTTCCTTGTCTCCTTTCTCTCCCAACATGCCAAGCCTTTACTGTTATATGCGCTTCTTTCATCCCAAATGCAGGATTTTGTATGTGTCCTTGACTTGGGAAATGGTGCCTGCAGAAGTGTATTCTTCCTCATGCTTCAAACCTCGGGTTGTAGTCACTGACACATCACTTGAGTACTACAGTCCAAATACTACTCTAGTCTTTAAGCACTTATAGCTGTGTCTTTTTTCAGCCACAAAATATGGCAGGGAAAAACAACAAAAAATAATTTAGCTTTCTGAAGTGAATGTTGTCCCTGTAGGAACTAAACTGTATCCCTTTGGATAATATTTTTTTCAGTGAGGTTTTCATTTTAACATCCAAAAGCTATAAATATTAAATGCACATCCACATTTATTGTAAATACTACTGTGTGTGTATTTGGACAGATATTTATTTATCTATGCCTGAATGAGATATAAATTACCTTATTTGCCTAAGTAAGCACCACTAAAATTCCTGCCACACATTCAGGCACTGAATCCTAGTGAAGGGTTCCAAGACATGGTCAGCAGCTTCTGGGCTTAGTTCCCTCTGCAGACTCAGCATTCAAAGAAAAAGGATGAAGACTCTTTGCCAGATAAGGGAAGGAAAAGCATTTTGTTATTAGTATGCAGAGATGGGGAATTGTGTTACTCAGTTTGTATAAAGCCACAATCTGAATAAGCCTGGGTGAGACTTGGCAGGTGAATCCACCAAATCAGCCTTTGAGAATGTCCCTGCAAACTGATTGGCGACACAGCCAGATGAAGGAAAAATAAAAATGGCCGTGATGATTTTGCTTTCCACCTTCCCTGGCCACCTTTCCAGTGCCCCATAACGGGCCAAAAGGCTGGGGCATAAATCCATTTACAAATGATTTGCTTTTATTTTTCTTGGTTAGTGTCAACCTTATCTTGCATTTAAGACAGTAGGTGTGATGAAGTCGCAACAGGATTGAGATGAGTAGGCATTTTCGCTATGCATTTTCACTCCAAGGATAGAATTAACACTTTGACACAAGCAGTTTAAAACTGACTTGTTTTTCAAGATAGCCATCTGGTCTCTTTTACTCTCAGTGTTGAGGACACAGGTACCTAATGGTCAGGGTATTCCAACAGGTTCAGTCTCTGTCTTGGAGACCTACTTTGCTTGATTCAGTTTTCTGTTCTGGAGACAAATTCTACAACTACATATACACTTATAAAAGTGCCTGAATAACACTTGGCACAATTTTGTGCACTTTAATTTTAAAATATACATTCACAAGTAAGATGCTACTTTTTTTTTTATGGGATGATTTTTTAAACATATATGAAATGCAAATTTTTTACATCACATTGAAAACATAGTTGTTCAATAGAAAGGCAAGTGAAGGTCTACATCTAATCTGTTTCACTGCTTCATCCCATTGCTCAGTTTCAGTCTACCACAAAGATCAGGTAAAGTGCTGTTAAGGTAGGGGATGGGAGTTTGTGTATTGAAATTTCCCTGGACCTTATCTTGTTCTGAATCTGGTGAGATTGTTTTACAGCCCAGTGGAAAGGATTAATACTGGGTACACAAAACTGTTAACAATGGCAAAAATTTTGTCTGTAAAGAGTTGAAATATCAGTTTGGGATGCACAAACTGAACTGATAAAAAGCCTAATATTTTCTGACTTCCCTTCTGTATTTGTCATTGTTCACCCAGTTGTTTATTATACAAATGCTTTGCTGTGGAGTTGGAAAGTCCTTGTTTGACTCTTTTTCTTGTGTAAATTCATAATAAGTCCTTTGATAGCGGAGATCTAAGGCAAGTACAACAGGAATCAGTCCCATAACTTCCTCCCAAGAATTGTCAGAACTTTTAGAAATAAATTCTCTTCGAACTTCTCAAAAAAAAAATCAACAAAAATTTATGTAGTGTAATCTCAGAAAAGCAGGCTGCAGGTCTCCTATACTAGCCCTATCTCTTGGTCATCAGCTGATATTTTATAGAGAAACAAAAATCTAAAAGTCCTGGGAACACCGCAGGTTATAGGTTTGTACTTTTTTCCAAGGGCTATTTCTGATCTTGTGATGCAACAGTGGTGACTGTTAGTGGATCAGAAAAAGAGGAGTCAAAAATTATAAGCATGGGACATGATTCTCTATCTCAGCCAATAAATGCAAACTTCTTTAGGCACTGGAGAACTCCATTATCTGGAAGGCTCTGATAAGCTTTAAAATAGCTATGCAACAGCCATGGTGATCTGTGTAGTGCAGAGTAAAATATGTAGCCATTTATCACAGATATGTACTACTAAAATCATGAAACTTTCGAAGTATTGAATGTTTGAAACAACAAGTGAGCAAAGCAATCAGGTAAACCTGCCTACTTTACTCAATCTGGGCATAGCAGACAGTGATTTGAAGTAATTATCTTACATATTTTATGTTTCTGGGACCAAAAATCTCATGAGATAACAGAACTGTGTGAAATCAAAAGCAGAAAATATGTTTGCATATTTCAAACACTTTCCCCCAATCCTTCCCCTTGACTGAGCTGACTTGCTCAGCTCCGAGCCATCACTCTGCTGTTCAAGGTATGTTGAACCTGGTCAGGATGACAGGGTGTGATGCTGGCGGAAATCGATGCAAAGTGCCTGCTTGATTAGGGGCTGGCCCAGTGCTGTGACAGATCCATGATGTATGCACCAATTCAGGGCGCAGGTTTCCCGGATGGGAGCACGGCGGTGAAGCGCTGCTCCGCCGATGGGATAAGTGCTCTCATTATTCACACTCTGGACAGACTAAGTGCCTCCATTACTCACATGTGGGTCCACTGTATATTGAGTAAAATATGTATCTTTATTGTTTACTCAGTCACAGTGCAGCATTTTATCAAGTTCAGTGTTGGTGAATTAAGTATGGGAGCACACAGCCTTTTTAACCTTTTTTAACTTGCTCCTCTCATGCTCGTAGGTGGTCTAAGGACCAAGATCAGAGTGACCTATTATGTCACCAAAGCAATGCTGTGCCAGAAAAGAATTTATGTTCTTCGGTGGGGATTGTGTTCAGCTATCAGATGGAACTGTTCTTGATCATGACAAAATGAAAATGCTAATTAAACTGACATTATTTGAATTTAAAATATAGTACAAAAACAAGATAAAAATATTTTGAAAGATTGTAATAGATAAACGATATTTATTTTCCTAAATAATAGTATCTCATGGATGGTATAAAGACATCTATTTTACTGTTATAGAGTAGTAATGAAAGTTTTTCCTGTAGCCTGTGTATATCACTTTTACTTTGATATATGTTGAAAGGCAGTAATCTGTATTTCAACTCTGAAACACATATGTAACTTAAACTTTAAAAGCTCTTGGGGAGAAGAAGAGAGTAAGAGAAAAGTCTCTTTGCGCCTGTTTACATCAGGTTCAATGCCAGTGAAGACACCAAGGATTGCCACTCACAAGTATTGCTTGCTTAGAAACGGTCCTCAAAAAATTACAAATTAACATTCACAAAACCAGAAAGACTTAAGACGAAGAAGAGCACGCATTCAACAAAGCAACCAAAGGCCTGATATTCTGCAGAATAGTACCACAAATCAAAAAGCTGTTCATAGACAACTTACCCAACAGACAATGAGATGTTAACTCAAGTGCAGGAGCTGGCACATATAAAAAGTATTATCAAATTGTTGGTGACAGGGATATATGTCTTCCTTTCCTTAAATTTAACCCAATGTTCCTAGGAACCCTTTTTGATAGCATTTCAAAATTAACTCAACCTAAAAAAACCCTTGAAGAATTACTCCATGGTGTAACTTTATCCATTTTGGCACAGCCAAATCCTGTTCATCATTGTTACCCGGATCACAGGCAGAAATGGGAAGGACTGGCTTTTTTTTTTTTTTTTCCCTCTGCTTTTACTTGAAAATGGAACAGGAAATGACTGATGTATCTGCTAGAATGATGGAGTGGTTGCAGCTTAAACAGCTTCTCTTCTGCTATAAACATCTTAATTCTGACTGGTCATGTGAAGAGATATATGTCATTTTTCTCAGTTCTAGTTTCAGTCAGTGGAAGAATTTGTAGCTGAGTGTGATGTGGAACACCTTCAAATTTAGTGCAGGCATTTACCCAGACTGAATACGCAGACTGTCTGTCTAAAGGGGAATGAACATGCTTAGAGTTCAGAGGATTTATTTTGGAGCTAACAAACAACTATTTAGACCAGTTCACTTAGGAGACAAAGAAAAAAGTTGAGATCTGAGCCTCTGGTGGTCTTTGCAGCCTGAGTCCCCATCTTGCTGTGTGGCCTGTCTAGCTGCTTAGCAGTACCTTGCCTGCACAAGGCAGTAATACTCATTATCCTTCTCTGCTGTCCTGTAAAACAATCTGATACCTTTATATTGAAAAGAGGCTGTGTGAGAGTGCTTTCTTATTATATGAATTCAAATTTGTTGCTAATGTAGTATTTGTCTCATATGGCCCTGAATTTTTTAATTTTTAAATCCCCTAGACCAGGCCCAGATTTATTGGAAAGTCCAACAGACCACGTGAGAATGTTCCCATTCACTGCATTCACTGCATTTCTATTTAAGAAGTCAACTTCATTGCTTTTCTTGTTATTTATGTGCAATATCAGGCACAAATGCACAATTCACTGTTAGATGCAATACTTAATGGAGAGGCAGTGAAATTGCCAACAGATTAAAAATTTACCTTTTCTGCCTTCCCTTCTGCAGTCTGTTTCAGGGTTATACCTGGTGCCATTCCTGCCAGCTAACAAGCCTGGGTAATCTTGCTGCTGGTCCTTCTGCTGATTAGTATTGATTATTCCTCTCACCTGATAATGAAGAGAAGTCTGCATTTCCTTATTGAACTCACAAGGCCAGATGCTGAGAATGCAAACATCTTCTGCTACCCCTGCAGTAATAATAAACGTTCAACAGACCTGTTTTAAACCATTTAAAAAGATGATCAGGTAGCTACCCATGGCCTATTTAAAGCAGTGTCTGAGCTGAGGACAAATAGGGAATTGCTGTCTGTGGAGTGTAGGCAGAACTGGTGCTCCTCTGGGGAGGTGCTGCAACTCTACTCAGGAATAGAAAGCTGACACTCAAAGGCAGCTTGAGTGTGTCCAGCAATCTGTCATGCAGTTTGTCCTAACAACTTACGTAAATTAGCAACCGACCTGACCAAAATATCTCCTTTGGCGATATTTTGGGTTGCTGTTATTTTACAGGATGAATTTTGCATTCTACCTTTTCTTAACTGTGTCCTGCATAGACAGATACAAAATGGGGTATCCTATCTCCCATATAAAAAAAAGAGATCTTTTCCAGTGTTTCATTCTCTGGAAGGAAAGGAAACTAAGAATAACTGATGAGCAAAGTGTCAGTTAACTGAAAATGCTGGTTATATTTCAACAATAAAACAATTATACTGAAAGCTATCAAATTTAGGTATTGAATTCACCCTCTTTTACAGCTGGAGGCTTATAAATTTCTTCTACTCAGAAGCATTAATCATGACTGAAGTTTCTCAGCAACATTGAGACACGGCAATAAATACTAGAGAAGAGAAACACAAAGCCTAAAACTTGAGCTGGCTCAAGTCACGTGTTTTGTATTGGTTTTAAACACTCAAGTTACCTTAATTTACAAACTTGCAGCTTGCATCTTAATTTCACTTTACAAACAGCAGAGACGGATGTCTCTGTTTATGCTGGAGGTATTGACAAATTTCTTACCCTGCTTTGTTACTTGAGCAGTTAATTGAAGCCATCTCTTCTTCATGCCTTTTTCTAAGCATGTGTTCAAATGTTCAAAAGTTCTCCTTGTGTTGTCTGTATTGTTAACTGTATTGGCAGGGACCTCACTGTTTCTTTTCACAGATTATCAATAAAGATATTAAACAGTGCCATGGTTTAGTTGACAAGGTGATGTTCGATCACAGGTTGGACTTGATGATCTCAAAGGTCTTTTCCAAACTAGTTGATTCTGTGACTCTGTAATAATAATGGCAAACACTTAAAATCCTTTGGTTGTGAATTGAGGTGTAAGAGTTTCAAAGAATGACACAGTCCAATTTTTTTGCCTGTTAACCCCTGAGGCTGGACTTACCAGATATTACTGATGTCTTACTCTAACAGATAGATGTAAAAATGTCAGTATTTCTGGCTTTCACTTGTGAACTTTCAGTTTGGGATTTATTGCTGTATTAAAAATGCATGTGTTTATGATGACCATTCATACCATTAAAAGTAAGTAAAACAATAACTATCAAATTTTGCTAAGTTTCACATAGTCCAAATGGACACTTTGAGTAAATACTGCAAAATAGTCTCTTGGTTAAAACCATTCTTTTTTATTTTACCAAAGAAACAATGAATTCAGAAAGTTATTGCAAACTTCAGTAATTTTGGGGGAGGGGAGAAGTTTTTTTGTTTTGTTTTGTTTTTTTTTAACACAACAATTCCTTAAACCTCCCTCAGATAGCCTTACTCTTTGTGCTATGGCATCCTTTGTGAAATAGTCTGGGTTGTGGGACAAAACTTCTCATGTGACTTTTTATAGCTAGTTCCTCAATCCCTCTGTCTTCATCTGCTTTCTACAAACCAAGAAGGTTTAATTCTTCTCAGCTGCCATTTCATTCTTCATTTTTCAAAGGTGTAAATCTTCCCATTAGACTATTGTCTAACTGACAATTCCTCCCAGTGTATATCTGCATGAAGAGGGCAAGGGGTTAAGCACCAAGTTAATGTGATGACATACAATTAAAAAATAACTGGAGTAAGAGTGGGTTATTAAAAATCTGTTGACCTGCAAGGTGTTTTCAGAGTTGCATTTCTTTTTGATGACAGGTAGTAATGGTTCCAGTGAGCTAGAGGCTGGCATGCTATTGAATTAATAGCTCGCACCAATTAGATTTTTCCTTTAGACCACGTGGGTGATAAGAGAGAAATAAAAATAGTGTGGCTGACAAACAAATCTGCACCAAAAATTGGTTATGAATGGTCAGGCCATCTCGTCAGACAAGCTGACCAGCCCTTCTTCTGTCAACAGCTTTACGAATGCTGTGACTTTGGTTCTCTCTTTTATTCTGCCTGAGTCCCTGCTCAGAGACTATAATTCTGTTGTTATGCCCATCTGAGAATTATTTTAAATTAAATGGATGTTAAGACTTAAGGCATTCAATTTGGTATTTTCCATAGGTTCTACATGACCTCAACAAAATATTAAGGGAATGAACAACATGACTTCAGACACCTGAATGGAGTGCTTTAGTGCCAGTTCATTTATCAGGGCTTGTCCAACAGTCAAATGTCTTGCCCTAGCAATAATTTAGAAAGTATTTAATGAGGAGGTCTAAATGGAAGGTGAATTGGTGCACTAAGTTTTCTCACTTTATGTTGCAATAGCTGTCAAAAAATGTAGTTAGAATACAGCATGCATTTGTCCTTCAGACAAGGCTCAGTAGAAATATTGAAGAGGTGCTGTTAGATGTTATTCCATGTACCCATCACTCCTCCACAGCTTTCGAGTCCCTTATCATGTTACAGTTTTTTGCATCTTGCTTTTGTTTTATCTCAGCTACATAAATCCCAGTTTTTGAATTCAAAAATAAAGCTTTTATTTGCAGGTTATTGTTCAAGTACCTAAGAATGGATGCATAAAAACATGAGAGGTCCCTGAACAATACAGCCCCTAACATTTTAGTCCCTTTAGGGTCAACTGATATCATTTACTGCTTTTACTAGGGAGAGACCTAATTTTTCTCACTTTCTAGGATTTGTTTGGGATGGATTTTCATGTGTTGCTTATTCAAAAAAAGCAAATGACTGTGCCATATCTTTTTGATAGTCCTGAGTAATCAAAAAGATTATACAGCTAAATAACAGCACTTCATCAAGTCATTGTGAAGTGTTTGGGTAGCCAGCTATCCCTCTTCAATTCCAATCTTCTCCTTTCACCCAAGTTCCTTCCAGCTGCCTCTGCTGCCATCTCCTGCTCAGAACATGACCAGGGACAAGCGTCTTGGCAAGTTGCAACAGGATCAGCCTCCATCCATCTGAAAACCTGGGGGTACTGTGTGTTCAGCACTTAATTGTGCCAGGACCCTCCTCAAGCGTGCACCTGCATCACACCTGGAACTGGAAGAAGTTGTCTAATTATATCATCGTCTTAGAAAGGCCACTCAAATGTAAGAGCCATGGAGAAAGTGGAGAGATGGGAAGACAAAAATATTGGGTATAACTGGTCCCCTGTCTTTTCAAATTATGCTTTGACTTTCATGAGCCAGAAAACCAGCGTGTTTGGCCAAAAAATCTCAGATGCAAGGGTCAAGCAATAAAGATGCATACTCTATCACTCTAAGAAACCATAAATTATTTAAGATGAAGATTCTTCTGCAATACTTAGGTTTTGTTTGCTGAAAATACATCTATCTTTCTGTATCTTTTGCTATGGAACTGGGTTTATAATTTTTGTGTGTATTTAGAGGTCATGTTGAGCTGAAAGGAAATATATCAAAATTTGGGTTATGTAGTTAGAATCAGATAAAGATTCAAGTTGTTTTTTAAGGTGTACAACATCTATTATGTGCAAATAAAATACAGTGCAGTTAGTTCAAAGATAAACTGCGCTTTACTCATGATAAGAGTGTATTTAAAAGATTTTAGTTGTTGGGGACCCAGGAGGCTATTAATTCCACCTTCCTTCCTCTGTCTCTTCCACTCTCTCTCTCTTTCTCTTTCTTTCTTTCTTTCTCTTTCTTTCTCTCTTTCTCTCTTGCTTTTTCTTCTTTCTTTGTTCTTTTGTCTTTCTCTGTTTTGAAAAATACATCTGCAGACTTAAAAATTCCTAGCTTGAAAAATGCTCATGAAAATTGACCAGTTATCAAACTTGATAAATTTTTGCTTTTTAAAAAAATCTTTTCAAAATAAAATTTGAAATTTTTGGTAGTTCACTTATAAAATGAGCTATTTATTCTATAATTGTACAGCAGGCACTTTATTGCAGTTTATACGGTTACATTGAAATTACATGAACTGGGCAACCTAGGGGAATGTTTATATTTCAGAAAAAAAATGGGCTGGATTGAAATGCAGCATGAATCACAAGAGAAGTTTAGAAGCACAAGAAGATGGATGTGTCCCGAGTGACTCAACAAAGAACATCTGGTAGGTGAGATGCCTTGTAATAAATACCTGAGAGGACCTTGGTCTTAACAAATATCAGTACAACATGAAAATATACTCTAAAAACCTGAAAAATGTATATTATTAGTTTCATTTAGGAAGGATAGAATTTACTGTGTATTTGTCTGGTCATGCTGAGAGATTCATGGAATTGCCACAACAGCTAACTGGGATGAAGTCAGTTCAGAAACTCGAAGTCAGCCCTGTGGAGGGATACTGGTGCAGAGCAGCTTATGGCACTCGTCAAAACATTAGGCACATGGCAGCCACACTGGTAACTTGGATCCCTCTGGGAATCTTATCTCAGGTGGTAGCTTTAGGATGGGCATGCAAGCAGTAGAAGGCAAAGAGCTGTCCCAAAATTATGCTGGAGATCTTTCTGAAAGTGTGGTGGACACCTTCTCTTCTCACCTGGCTCCACCTGGTTTCTGGCCTCAATTCTTTGGTTGTGCCACCCACAGTTTCCAGCTGGGATGTAGATGCATGTGCTGGAGGAGGGCGCTCATTCAACTCCCAAGATCCTTTTCAAGACTGTCTATTTGAAGAAATATTAACTATTGAACTAGCAGATTGTGACTGCTCCCTGGAAACCAGTTACAAACAGATAACTCAAAAACAAATGCAGATTTCCCTACAAAATATCTTATTTACTTAGTTGGGTGCTATTTTCTATATCTGTCACTGCATAGAAAGAAAGATTTTCAGGGTCTGGAAAGAGATTAGTTTGGCACTTGATTGATGCAAAAAGACTTGAGTTCTGATACCCTTTTTCAGGGATTTCAAGTACAGTGTAGTATTCTAGGAAGATGTGCCTGGAACTGCTTGCTGGCACAAAGGCTAAATGGCACAAAAATGACCTATATTTCAGCTATTAAACATTTTTATCCTCCAAAACTGTCTTGTGGGGGTGTTCCTGGCATTAATTCGCAGACAATGTCCAGGATCTGTTTGGAGGAGGGTAAATTGGCCAGTTCCAAAAACAGCCCAGAATTCTCTGGCAGTTCAACAGTGCGGATGCTCCAACCCTGGTGCACAGGAACAGGTCCTATCCATTAGTTTACTGGTACAGGCAGAAGTAAAACTTACTCCCTCCCAGATGGGTTTCACTGGGACAAGAATGCTATAATCTGTGGGTTTTTCTTTTCCTTTATTTTCATTACACTAAGAGAAAATCACTTCCCCTTCACACACCCACCATGACAGTCTCCAGCCAAATGTACTCTCTTGAATGAGCCTTGTAGATTTGAAATCTGCTGAGATGAGGGAACTGCTCTTCTGCTAGAGCCATCATCTCTTCTTCTGGCTGGTTTTACTTTTACATGATTTTTTTTAATACGGATCAATCTTGTCTTGATAATGATACAGTGAAAACCCATCTCTCTATTCTTACCTTCACTTCCTCAGCTCAGCCTGGTTTTATCTGATGATGCTGTGGTCTTTCCTTCCTCTGCATCTCACTCTGAGTCTCACTGGAAGATGCATGCTCTCCATTATTTCGTGTCTGATCTGGTCCTCATGTGAGTGACTATGTGAGTTCATCTGGGAATTGATTCAGGCAAAACTTAAGGTTTTGCTTTAAGGTTTAGGTTTTCAGTCATATAATCTCCCACAACTGGCTTGCTGCTAGTGTTCATGTGATCTGAAGAAGTAGGAATAAATGCTTGTAGGCAGCTCTTAATTATACAGACATAAGCTTAAATGGAATTTTTGCAGAAGGTAGGCAGGAAGAACAACACCAAAGCAGGACTTCACGGGAGAAAAGAGCTCAGTATCTCTGTGCTCCAGGTCTAAGATTGCTGAGGCAAGCACTGAAGCACTTCAGGATTTTATACCAAAACCTCTCCTGTCTGCAGCCTTTAAACACATCAGAAAGATTATTAATGGATTTCAGTAGGATACTTCAGGAAACAGGCATATAACTATTGCCTACCACCAACTACAGGTGAATTTCGGCCTAAATTCATAAGAAAGCCCAGTTCCCAAAATTCTGAATCCCTGAATTTTTCTGCAGCTCCCCTCAAGAAGCAACATCTTCCCAGACAAGCTGTTGCAAATTGTGTTGGGTGTTTTATAGTAATTTATTTAATAATTGCTTTTCAGTATAAATAAAACAGTCAATATTTTAGTTGACATGAGATCCCAATTTCTTTTTCTTTTCTTTTTTTTTCCTCCCAGAAGTACCTTATATTGTGCAGTTGGATTTAAGCTCTGTGTTCAGTCATTAGGAAAAAAGGCATGGTCTTTTTTTGTGATTTACTTAGCTGTGTATGTAAGCAGCATTTTTTTTCAATGTGAGAAGCTACAAGAGAAATGAAGCATATAATATTTTCAAATTTCAGAGATTGTAGCCTATATTTGGGGTTTCTTAGGCTTACTAGCACTCTTGTTTATCTCTGTAGCATGTTCAGGTCTAGTAATCTGAAGACATGTACTAAATCTTTTTGCCTATGGAGTCTGAGAGACTTCTGTTTATTGACCAAAATGGAATGAAAAATACCCCTTTTTTTTTGATCCTTATCAAAATAAGCTGTATCCATGTTAATTCACAATGTTATTCCATAAACATTTTTTTAAAGCAGTAAGTAAGGGAACACACACAAAGTATTCAGCACAAAAATACTGTGGGTACACTTTTCTGTAAACATTAATCCCCTAATCATGAAATTCTCCTTCATGTGAATCCAAAAGAACTATGTCTGGGCAGATACTACCATTTTCTTTTCCATGAATAGTTGAGTTTTTTCAACAAATTCATTCTGGCTGTATTAATGGCTGTTCTGTATTTTCTTTGTGTCAAAACTCAGACAAATGCTCTTATTGTCCAGAAAGTTGGCAGAAACACTGAATATTGGAGAAAAAATTCCATGTGACCTATAATTCCAATCAAAATGAGTACTGCCACTCAACAGGGCCAATCCAAAGCCTATTTTAAGTCAGTGGGAGATTTTCCATCAACTTCAATAGGATTTGGATGAAGTCCATGCTGTATACTGGCAACAAACAGCTCATTCACAAACTACAGACCACTGCTTGTTTGCTGAAATTTTGGAACGAATAATTTTGAATAATGAAGAAAAAGTCCTCAAAATTGTAAGCAGCTCATGGGCAATTTGTACACTCTGAAAACAGTTGCTGTGCATTAGTAAGCTTACTTTGACACAACAAAAGTACAGCAGAGAACTGCCTGGTCGTTGATGTCTAAATTCTGTAAACATCTGTCA
The DNA here is from genome assembly GCA_910950805.1 of Acrocephalus scirpaceus scirpaceus. Lineage (NCBI taxonomy): Eukaryota > Metazoa > Chordata > Aves > Passeriformes > Sylviidae > Acrocephalus > Acrocephalus scirpaceus. The sequence continues at coordinate 92,553,173 of OU383773.1, forward strand.
GGTGATAGGAAACACTGAGTTTTAGTCTTGGATTTACTTATTATTTAGGCACTACCTTATATATATTTGTATATATATTTCAAATGACTCTTCAGAACAATCTTGAAAAATAATTGGTGTCTCCTGCAACTGGCAACTATCTGGTGTTAATCTTTCCTAGCACCAGCAGCACCAGCACAACTCACTGAAATTTTTCTGGTCTTCTGCATCTTTGTTGTCCTTCTGTTCAGTTAAACTCTTCCCACTCTGCTCAATCTTCTAAGCACTTAGTTTAGTCTTTATGAAATACCAGCAGGCAGGCTGAAGCTAGTTGAGTGTCATAGAGTCCTAGCATATATATAGCTGGAAGAAACCTCTTCGGTCTTCTGACCAAAGCCTCAGCTCAAAACAGGGCCAGCTTATTCCAGTTTGTTGACAGTATTGTCTGATTTAGTCCTGAATATCTCTAAAGCTGGAGATTTCACAATCTCCCTTGGCTTCTTGGGAACCCCGTTCTCATCATGGGGTTTCTCATGGTTTAAATTTCCTTTCTCCAATACTGAATCATGATTTTCATTGCTGCATCTTCCACCTGAGGCCTTTTGTCCTATCACTGTGTATGTAGAAGGAGAGTCTGGCTCTGGTTTTTTTCCTACACCTTCCCCTTATGTCACTGAAGATCTTCCAAGACCTTACACTTCTCTCTTTAAGACTGTCCCTATATATTGCACTCTGCAGGTGCCTAACTATCTGATGGCCTTCCACTCTATCAGGAGCTTGTAACTGGATGCTATATTCCAAAAACAGTCTCTCAAGTGCTGAACAGAGAAAAATAATCTGTTGGCAATGCTTATGCTGTTCTTGAAACTCATGAGGTTCCTGTCAGGCTGTCAAGATCCCTCGTATCTCTCCACCTAAAATAAGGCATCAAAATGCAGCCAAGTAAAGCAAATGGTATATTTTCTGCTGATGAAGACCATATGGGATCCATTTATTGCTGGTTGCATGGTTAGACTCTGCCAGAAAATGATACCTGCTTTCTGTCTAGCTTTTTGTTGCTGATTGCCAAGTCACCAGGTCTTTACCAGTAAAAATTAGGCAATGATATGGCAATGAAGTCCTTTAATGTCTACAGCAGCTTAGCAAATCCTGATGTGTCTACTGATACAATGTGCCAAGTGTAATTATATCTCCAAATGACTTGCTTGTTACCTTGAAGAGCAGTTCAGAAATCTTTGACTGAGTCTGGCCTCTTAGGTATTCTTTGTTCATTTCCCATTTAAAGATTATCTAGCTTGGTTTGCCAAGCCTCAGTCATTACAGCAACTAGAACTTATCAACTTTGTTCATATACGTGTGCAAGAAATACTGCACTTTCAGCTTTCCTATATGTAGGAACGGCAGTAACACTGAGAAGATTTAGAACCCTGCACAGCCTTCCTTCCTTAATACTCTTTCCTGGGCTGATCTCTTTTTAGGACAGAGAGGAATGTATATATTGAGTAAAACAACAAATTCAAAAGATCCCCTTAACCAAGGAGCTGTATGGAGGAGGGGAGATCCATTAAGGATTTTGCAAATTATCAGATGTGCAGATGTGATGACCACACCTTTATTTCAGGCTAATTTTGGAAGCTGATTGAATTTAATGTGATTATTTTTGCTGTCATTGAATTAGAAAAAAAGCCTTATGAAATTCTTTAAATAGCCTAGACATTCCATGAACTGCTTATGACACAAAGGTTTATCAGTCAAAGCTGAAAGTAAAATTTCCTGATAACATAACCAAAAGTTAACATTTTCTTCTGAACTGACTATTTCTCCATAATATCAAAGTGCTGTGTTTTGAAAGGTTTCAGCCTCCCATAAATCTAGACTTTTGCCTAATGCCTATATTATATAACAAATAAGATGGTGGAGGTTCTCTTATGCAGAAAAGTGTAATTTGAAGTACTCTTGAGGCGAAAATTCTGCGTTCACGCTCATCACTATTTACTTCAGAACTGTTTAAAATAAAATAGATTTGCTTGCTTTAGGTAGATATAGCTGTTATCTAGGGATGACTTGTTTATTTTGCTTACACTTATGAAAACTGAAAAAACTAGGGGCTATGATTCATTCACAGAGAATGACACTTTGTATATTTCTAACTACTGTCTCAACTTGCTTTCTACTTTTTTTGACTACTGGCTTTCTTAAAAATCTACTGCCTCTTTGTTCAAAAACTGAAGATTAAACAATGCAATTTTGGGAGGTAGATTTCTTTTTTGTTTCCTTTAAATGAAGAAGTATTTTGCTTTAAAGTCATGTTCTGGATGCTAATTTCATGTTATTTTCTGTGGAATTACTGAGATTTCTGCTGTATTTCAGTATTCCCTCATTGTCCAGAATATTAAGTCCCATTTGTCTCATACTGATGTTCTTAAAAGCTTTTCACTTGTATTAGCCAGGCTCTAAAGACACCTTTGTGTATAAGTATCGTCATTGCTATTTTCAGCAGGATTTAGGTTATGAATTTTGATGAGATGTCCATATATATATTGGTTAATTGCATCCATCTGATTTGAAATATCTGTGGTTTAAGTGTTTTAAAGAGAAACTTTTCTATCTTTAGGCATGTACATATTATACTTGTTGTTTGTCCCTACACAAAGATATTTGTCCAAAACCTTGTTATTTATCCTATACTTCTAAGTTCCTATGATCTCCTCTGTACCACTGCCAACTAAATAGTGCACAAGATTTGTTATTGTGGACTGGTATATTTTCTGATTTCCTAATAGACCTCAAACCTATGTTTCATACTTTCCTTGGGGTTGGCCTAGGGAATGACTAAACAGACATGAGCACACTTAGGATGATCAGTGACAGATGTCTCATTTGCTGGTTCATCTGTGCATAGTTCATTGACCTCTGTTGGATGTGGCTTGGCAGTTTTTTAGGCAAATTCTGAACAATTTGTGCTGGTGTCTCAAACATATGGATAACAACCCCAAAAGAAGAACAACAGGTCCAAGTGAAGTGGTTTGAAGAACTTGTGTTAAGATGCCTAGGCAGTATCCTTTCAAGGCGAAATGAATTACCTTCAAAAACAACTCACAGTACTGAAAAGGACTTGATTCCTCATCGTAATGCTACTGGGTTGCATAACTCTCTTCTGGGAAAGAAGCATAGTCTTGTTCAAGATGGAAAAAAAAAAAGATGGAAAAGCCCCATCAACATTACTGAGCATTGTTTTTGTGGGAGCCTAAATACACAGAGTTTAAGCACAAGAGCTTTGAGGACAAAAGCATTGTATTTGTTGATATTTTTTCTTATTGGGATTATTTTTTCCAGATCTGTTTTGTAAAAGTCAAGCCTACATCCTACCTAAATGACCACCCATTCTGTGGCCTTTGTGTCCATCTGGAAGGTATGACTTATATAACGGAAAGATCACTGATATTCTTTACTGTTTTGTATATTTTTTTTTTTAATATCTTCAAGTGTTGAGAATATGAATCTAACTTCTCCACTGCATGATGCTTATGGTTTAGGTCTCCAACTTGGAGTCTGTCATCTTATAATCAGGGATTATGAGGCAATAAAATGGCATTTGATCCTAGATCATCAAAATAGAAAACCTTCATGCCAAATCTCTCCTCAGTCCTTACTCCATCATTCAGAGAGCTTTCCTGCTCCATTGCCAACTTGTCTTTCAACATAATGAGATGTGATTGGAGGGAGTTATTATTCTTTCCCTTCCACTTCTTTTCTGCCACACTGTCAAGTACTACCAAGGAAGGAGTGAATGCCATGAGATGTTGACTACCTAAGTTAAATTGAGGCCTTTTAACAATAATAAGTCTATTACATGCAATATTAGATCACTTCCTGTTACTCTAGGCAACAGCCTTTCCAGAAACCGCCCCCCCCACACATTCATATTTCCAACATCAAGAATTCCTCACAACATTTTCATTTAGTCTCACGGTACTGCAAGTACAGCACTAGACTGACAGATGAGCCTACGAAACAGCAACTGGCCACCTACCTTAACTCATAAACCTCAAACTATGAGCATTAAAAATGCCATCACCTTGCTGTCCTGGCTTGAGCTGTGAAAATTGTAATTCTTGGGAGCCAGAATAGTCATGTTGCATGATGTCATTTTGTAGTAGAGGAGACTGTAGTAAGACAGTTTTGCCAGCTTTCTTTTCAGCCATTCTAGTGCAGAATTTGTATGTAAAATTAGTATTCCATAATTAATAGAGTAGTACAGGCTGGATAACTGGGACCATAAGGGAATTTGGTACTTGAGGAATGCAGACACACCAAAGCTGTATTTCAGTCTGCTTAAAGAAGAAACAACAAAAATCTTGGGGTGTAGGAGGACAGCTGAATAGGAGACTGAAGTAATTTGTTTACATTATAGTTATGTCTCTTCTAGAATAAAGACACATGACTTGTTCAGTAAAAACCCTAGGAACAAATGCACCTTTTTCAGAGTAGCTATGGTGATGTTTTATCTCCTTTGCACTTTTCCATATTGTGACATCTGCCTTTTAGATATCTCTCCACAGTATATACTTCAACCTCCTACAGCAGTGACTTTGAGAGATTTTTGTCTGTAATTTAGACATTTTTTGGAGATTATGGGAAGTTTTGGGAAATACTAGTATCCATATATTTTGTTTTAAGTTATCCAGAATTTGTACAATTTTCCTTCCTGGAAAAATTCATGTTCTTGTTGTCCAAAGTGAGTGCCTGCTTGGAGATCCTACTCCCACTTCTGCCACTTTTACGTGGTCTTTGCTGGAACTGCTGAAAAGCACTGCTGAAGATTTGGGAAGGTAGAGTGAGAAAAATCACTGGCAAAATTAACCATGGCCAAATTATCACTTGTGCAGATAAAATCTGACCAAATGTAGTGTTAACTCAAAGAATATTTGTTTTACAATGTTTGTTGTACCACTAGCATCCTTTGTTTTGCCTGAGGATAGGGAACTAAAGAGCAGTAAGAATTCAGACATGTTTTTCTTTTTTAATTTTGCATGCAAGCAGAGCCCTGGTAAATTGCATCATTCTCTTATTCTTTTTCTCAGATATGTCTTTTTTAATATAGAAGAACTTTGAATATAGAAGAACTACAAATCTTATGTGAAGTTCTTAGTCTTACGAAATGAGTAAGATCTGTCCATGGTCCTCACATGATGCTGTTAAACAACCAACATGCTCTTGCAAAGTCCCTGGTTTTAATTTTGGCAAGCCTCTGTCCTCACCATAGGTCTATGGTTGACCAAGAACTGTTACTACAGGAAAGAAAGGAATTCTTATTTTTGGAACAGATGTCAGAATGTAAGACATAAATATACAAAATCTAGGAGAATAAGCAGAGAAAACGACATTTGTTTCATCGACAATCAAAACCAAAGACTTGTAGAAAAAGAAAATATTTGAACTACGAGACACTAAACGTGTGGAATATATGTATTCTAAGCAGTAGTAAATTATGTATCCACAAAAATTCAAGTCATTCTACATTCCAATCTAAAAGACATGAACACGACAACTGTGGTAAGTTAGTTTAGGTGCCGAGCAGCTTTGACCATGATATCCCAGCCTCCAGATTTTTGGTTTACTCTTAAGTAAAAGCATCCTCAGGGGTGGAGCTTTAATGCTCAGTATTTATTCTAATGAAAAACAGTATGTTTAACACTCATCTCCATTGGTATTGTGGATCTTCCTCTTTTCATTTTAAATTTAAGATCGAAGATTTTTATATTCTAAGACATGATTACACAATTGAATATGCATCCTACCTTTGAACTTTGACTGAGGTTATCTAGCTGAAAAATGAGGCTATGCAACAAAGAAACATAAAATAATAAAGGCTTAAAAGGAGCATTCTGAAAATTAAAAAAACCCCCTATAAATATGACAGGATAAAAGAAATATAGACAACTGCTTTTATGTAGTTAAATAGTTACAACACAAGTTTTTTTAATGCTAGGGTTTTTGAAAGGGACCTGAAACCTTATGTATTGGGGTATAATTTTGCCTCTAGTTAGAAGCTTTAAGAAAAAAATCGTCCTGGCAAGTTGTTTCACAACTTGCAGAAATTGAGTAGATACACATGTAGACATACACTGACTTTCCCAGGCCTGTTCATGCAGTCTAACCATCATCAGTGCATCAGTGGTAAGTTCTTTCCTCACTTTTTCTGCAGGAAAAGCTCATATGAGAGGATTATCATCATAATATATTTCTTAAATATTGGAAAATGGATATTTATAATTCTTCCTGCTGGTGGAAAGATATATAATTTTTTAGACTTTTTCTCATATAGCTGTCTTCAGTTGATTTTATCTTCAATGGCATCAATGTGGGTGTTTCCTGAGAAACATATTTTGCACTTCTGTTTTGTACTTCAGATATATGAAAAATAGATAGGAACTATAAGTAGTATATATAGGACACACAAGGATGTATATTGTAGAACAATCCAGAGCTCCCATATATATCTTTCCCCTATCTAATCCCTTGTTGCTTTCTGACTTGTTTCTGAAAAATCTTTCTAAAGTTGAGGTGAATTTCATGTATACAACTGTCAAAAACTGAATTATTCTGTTCCTCGGACTCCTGTCTGTGCTTCTCCACGGTCATGATTTGTCATTGTTTTTCAATTATTGATATCCTGGAAAATTTACTTGCATAAGTACCAATTTGAGCTACCTTATCCTCTGGGTGGGCATGCTTGGATGATAATCACCTTAAAAAAAAAATCCCTGTAAACTGGACATTTTTTTCAGGCTCCTAAACAGACAAGTAAGAAAAGACTCAGAACCTATGAGTAAAGGAAAAAGGAAGCTCTGCTTACTAGCATTATTCTTTTAGTTTTTGGTATTGCTCCACCCAAGATACCAGTTCTAGTGGTGAAAATCCATCTTGTGACTGTTTATGTTATTCTGAAGTGTTTTTGAAAACAGCCCCTGAATTCTGTCATTTACTAACTCCACCAATTTGCCTTTTATGGTACAGCTGCTGGCTGAGCTCAATCCTGCACCAATAAGTGAGAACAAAGCTGCAGTTTGAGTCAGTCTATGCAAGAAAGGAGAAATATTGAAAATCTTGTTGAACTGGATTTGAACAAAAAACTATTTATTGGCATTCCTAAGTGATCTGAAGGATTAATTAGTGAGAAAATGGTGCATAGAAATTATAAATAAGAGAAAGGCTTCATTTCAGCTTATAGGCTATAATACTTTTATTTCCACTTCTGAAAGACACTTCTGTAAGGAATTAACCTTTGTATTGACATTTTCAATCCACAAATAGGTTTCAAGTTACACTTAAATGAGGCTTCCATTGCTGACTCTGGAATTTAACTAGTGAATGAGCAATTCAGCAAAAATTTATAAACATGAATGTTACAAGTTCGCAGTATCATATTCTTGCTAGAAAACCCTCAGTACTTACAATTTCTCCAGAACATTTTTTCCATAATTGACCTTTAAAATCATGACAGAGGAACAAAGGATTGGCTGACATTTAAGGTGAAATAGGATGATTTCCTCATATTTTATTACTAAGTTTGTTTTTCTTTTATTGCAGACTATGGGAGGAATAATTTGTGTCTGTTTCTAATCAGCTGGTATCGACATGGAAAATTACTAAGAGTGCCACTTGACTGGAAGTCAAACTTCCTTTTGAAAAAGAACCATAATAATTTGTCATTTTAAGATAAGCATTCAGAAAATTATATCATAGCATTTATCTACTCTTTTTTCATGGCCTCAGAATTCTCTGTGTTTGTGTGTGCCTGTAGAAGATGAAAGGAGAATTCGTGGCTCAGTTTTTTGCTTTCTAGTTGAATTTGTTCGTTTTCTTTTGGAAAATGATCTGTTCTAGAGGATGCCTGGATTTGGCGCTTTTGATCAGACAATGTAATTTAAAAAATGGAAGTAAAAATTGTTGGGACTATTTTGACAGAAAGTAGAAACTGTTAGTCCTGGGTCTCAGATCACAGGTTAAACTACTATTTTGTGTAACAGCATTAATTACATGTGCTATCAAAATCTCATTTATAGGACTCTCAGTCATAAAACCAACTCATGAGTTATTTCCTATTAATCCAGTTCTCAGTGTCAGGGCTGTCAGTGCACATAGGCAGGAAACAAATCACCTAAACAGTCTGTGTGGAATGAATTGAAGAATAAAAGCATATAACAATAAAAATGGTAGTCTAAACATCTCAGCAAAAGAGCAAGATTTAAGAGTACAGTTAGTTGATGGTTGCTTAGACAAAAAGCAGTAAATTAGAGACTATAAATAACAGAACAGTTACAAGCTTTGTAATAATGTCTTGTAACATAATTTGAGAGGCAATGGTTTACTATTATTACCTCTAATGACCAGACTCTGTATAAAGAAAAAAATCTGTAAAGCACACTATACCTATAAATTTAATGAAGCACATTTAGTCTACAAACACACACCACAAATGTAAATGGCCATTTCATGTAGAGTAGAAGGAGAAAAACAGAGAGGACACGAGACAGAAGAGTGAATCTGAAGCTGAAGTCTGAGAGAGTTTAAAGAGAGCTCTCCTTCGTGCACAGAAAACACATGTTGTCACCTGAGCTTGGAGCTAACACTAATTAACACTCAGATGCTCATTTATCCTTTGAGGTCTTTTCTAACCTAAATGATTCTATGATTCTTTCTTTCTGGAGCTTACCAGTTAGTTACCAGATTTCATTCCTGAAGGTGTGTGCACGTGTGTGTGTATGGTAAAGTTCAATTTTTTTTGGCCTTCAGAGGATTTTAGGTATTGCAGATCCTATTTGCAGATTCTTCACCCCTTACCTCAATCTGTGCCAGCTAATATTTTTTCTCTAGAAGTTTCTGCTTTGTGATACCCAGAAATGTCTACAGCTTTGACAGCAGGTTGGACACTGCTTCCAAAAGTCAAGATTTTCTCTTCCCAAAGAATTTAGTATCTCCCTGAATCTGTGGCCAGAAAAAAGGGTCATATTATACCTTCCACTTGGGTTCAGTTCAGAGGCTCACTTGACAGTTTATAAGGCATCTCAGTTTCTTTTTTCTTTTTACTGAATATATGAAGCTCCCTGCATTGGTTTATGTGATAAAGGTGATACTGTTTACTGATGACTGAAATGCTCCTGTGTGTCAGCTGAGGTGGCTGAAAGGATGGAGCCACCTGCTGAGGAGCAGTTGGGCCATGAGAGCTGTTAGGAAACCCTCTGTGCACTGTGGATGCTGAGCAGTGCTGTACTGCCAGTTCTGCTCTGGGACCTGACCATGTCAGGTGTGTAGACTCAGTGGGTCTGTGCCTGGGAGATGAAAAGTGGGTGAAACCTATCCCGGGAAACAAGTGGGTGTTGTTCACAGCTGAGAAAGAGGTCTGTAAGTACTGTGTAAAACGATGGGGAGAAAAAGATCTGCTTCCCTGGAGAAAAGCTTGCTCTCCAAGAAAAGCTTACAGGAAGTTACAAGTCAGCAAGCAGGGCAGACAGTTTTCTCAGTGAAGCTACAGACCCAGCAGCACCTTGCAAGGTCTTACCTGACAAACTGATGCACTTACCAAAACTGATCTTATGGGCAATGCTTCTTTCTCAGTATGTTTTAGTTAATGTTTCAAGACATGCCTACCATCCTCTAGGAACATTCACTCACAGTAATCTCTCACTGAAACGGGCCGGTGATGTCACTTGGTGACCACAGCTCATATAGCAGGACAGCTGCCCAAGCTAGGCTTCCTTAGCTTTAAATGGAATTATATGAAATAAGGGAATATTTGATGTAAAATATAGCTAAGTGCCTTGCTCTCTGCATTTAAGACATTAGATAAACAGATGGTTGAAATGCAGATGATGTGGTAAATCTGGATATATTTACCAGTGTGCTTTGTTAAGAGAGAGTCCATGCTTATACTGTGTGCATGTGATCCCCAGAATGGAAAAGTTGTATCCTCTTTATAAAAATCATGGGATCTCTGAAAAATTATCAGAGACATCCTACTACCTAAAACCTCTTCCTCCTTTGTGCACACATCTTTGAAGATGCTGGAGCTGTTCAATGACATAAACACTTCTCTTTGTTCTAGAGCCTGTGAGCATAAGATCTATTTTTTTTTTACTTTTGAAATTACAAAAAACCCCTAAATTTCTTTCAGCTCTTCCTGGTAAATGGTTCCTTAGGTGCCAAGAAGTTCACAATATATGCCTGAATGTTTATTAGAAAGTGCTGTATTATAAATATGCGCATTTCTGAGTGAGAACAAACTAACATAAACATCAGCACCTTATCACAGCATTATTCTAATGTATAAGATTTTTTTTCTATTTTATTTTATTTTACTGACAGATAACATAGGGAGAATGAAAGACAGATGGCAACTTTTCAATCTTCTCTTCAAGAGAAGATTTCCTGTAACCATTTATTTAAATATTTCATTTGATGCAAGGAAATTATTAATTGTTCTTTAAGTAATGAGCTTTGACATTAATAGCCCTTAAAATCTGTCTTTTATTTTCCAAGGAACTATATTCATGCTTTGGATTAACATAAAACAATAAAATAATTATGTGGAATCGTGATTCAAACATTTCTGATCTCTTTATTTTAACTTGATTTAAAATTGTCAAACTACATTAGTTGTGCAAAGAAATAGCCAGCTTTACAGAACTTTACAGAAAGCTGACATGGTAATCAAATGGTTACCATTTGATCATTTCAATAAGACTTTTATTTGTCTGACTTTGAAGGCAGCTTGTGATGGTGCCTGCATAGTACCTGCGCCTGAAGTTGGTTTTGAATGGCAGGAACTCAGTAGGTGTTTCTTTACCAGGATGAAGGTGGTTTTTCTGCTTCCCTGCCTTCAGCAACCTTCACTGTTCTCTGTAAAGAGACTGTGTAAAGTGGGAATGGAGTGGAAAGAGGGAGGCAGTCCTGCTTTCATACACTCCCTTCTACCCTGACTGTACGATACCTTGGCACATGCAGCAGCACTTTGCCAGAGTATGACTCAACTGTATTTTCATTTAAAAATGCAGATGGGAAATTGCCTCATCAAACCCAGGGGACAATGTCAGGTGTTGAGAGCAGCAAGAGGTTTATATCTTGGAGCAAGATTAGCTAGTTTTCTATGTGAGTTTTGGCTTTCCTGGCCCAGGTCTTGACAAGAATAAACCTACAAGCTTTTTAAGCAATAGAGAGAAATCTGTAGATTTAAATGTGAATGTAACTTCATTCCAATTTGTCATCAGTATTTAAGGGAATGGGGAACTCTGAGAGGTCAGTTTGCAGAAAGACTGTGAGAAGAAAATGGGCAACCTTGCTGGCCTAATCCCCTCCCCCTCCCAAGAGAATTCTTACAGACTGTGACATCATAACTATATATACTTAACCTGCTGGAGAGCATGTTGAGAGGACTTATTATTGGTTATTTGGTTTAGAAATATTTGCATTATACAGAAAAAAAAATACATCTGCTGTTATTTTTTTTTTGCTTTTTTGTTGTTGTTGGGATATGTGTCTGCGTGTGAAGTTCTCATGTGCATTTTCACTTAGGCACAGTGCTTCAAGAGCATTCTCCATCTTAAAATTCATCCTAGTGTTTGTGTTTTTTTAAAAACGAAACCACTCTGTGACAATGTGGGTGGCTGGGTATGTCATAATCCTGTCATGCACTTGGGTGCTCAGGCTGCAAAGAATCTCTTCATTTTCAAGTAGGCAGGAGAATTTCTTTACCTGAATGAAAAGAAGGCTGCCTCCTTGGTGGAAGATGCCACCCAAGTAGGCTGTGAGGAAAAGGCCAGTAAGCCTCTCCTCTTAACTCAAACTTGCCTCTTGAAGAACCATTTGATTTTGAGTTGTATCTTATTGTTGTGGTATTTGTGTCCCGGAGCATGGGATACTGTGCTGTTATTAAAAACATGTTAGCAGAACCCAGCATTTGGTGGTACAGGGAAAGCAGTAAGCAGAGCAGGCTATCGAAGTGCACTCCAAATGTCAAAATGTTCTGTGGAAAGTAGGTATATTTGAACATGTGATCCTAGGGAGCCTGCTCAGCTGCCAGACAGTTTGGGAAGAAAGAAGTTCTGGGTAAGTTGATGGGAGACAGGCTTTGACTGCTACTGAGTGAGTTGATCCAGATGAGTGAAAATATTTTGCTGATAGGATTTAGCATGTGTGACAACAGTCTGGCAAACTCCCTGGGGGGAAAAAAAAAGCCTGAAAGGATAGCTTATAGTATCATCCTACAAACTCTTTTGTTCAACGCCAAGGAAAAAAGTTGCCTGTATATTCCAAAATGACTGTATCTTTTCTGGGGCTTGACTGTGAGAAATCTAAGCTAATGAAGTTGAAAAAGTATCTTTTAGTATTTCTTCTTCAATAGTAAAGAAAGTCTGAAATCTGTTCGAAGGCTGTGTAGGTGGATACTTCTCTGCCAGGTGGATAGGGGGGGTGGGTATTGAAGGTAGTCTTGCTAAGAGACAATTATAATTTTCTATTCCATTACTTCTGAGAAGAAGGAGTAGCTCTCAAAAGCTATGGGCCAGGTATTTTTTATTAGATTCTGGTATGTTTTGTTCAGTTTTTCTCTAGCTCAGATAAAGTGACTGGTTCTCTTAGTCCTCTAGCTGATAAGCATCTCGAAGATTCACTGTTTGTATTTATTTTACTCTGACTGATACTTCAGTGAGAAATTAATCAAATGAATAAACTGACATGGCTATGCAGATTCATCCAAATTGAAGGAGTTTTAACAATATACTGGAATTCTGTAGTGTGACAATGAGTTATGCACTCGTGCATTTTCTTGTAGCTTCAGTACTGTGGTTCTTTGAGTCTGTTTTGCATTGCTATTTTTCTTGACTGAAGACAGAAAGACCCTGCAATAAAATATCTGTCATGGCTGATTCTTTTCTATACTTTGCTTTGTTATGCCCCAAAATACTTTTATAAAGACTGGTGCTGATTTCACAGAGCTGAGGAGTTGCTGGACACCTGTAGTTTCTGCATCTCTACAAAGTATGATCTTGTTTCTTAAGTTAAACTAGGTCTGTGATTGATATTCCCCATTAACAAGCTTTTATTCTAAACAGTTAATCTCTCTTGTACTTGCTGTTTGTTTGCAGCTAAGGTGATATCCCATGTGTCATTTTAACATGCATCTGTAAATCTCAAGTATTCTCAAACAAAGCCATGATGGAGCATGATGGGATGTCATTAAAAAGTGAGTTTCCATTTCACTGCTGCAGCAAACCCATTCACTTCAGAATATTCCTCATGGACATGGAGCAGCATGGAATGTGACAGGCAAACCTGAAGCAACAGCAAAACACAACTTTCACGATAAATGTAGAACTGCAAACCATGGGAATATAGTGCCAAATTGTGGTTTATGTTACATTCTGACAGAACTCTGTGAGGCAGGATAATATTTCCAAGCATTAGCAACAGTCAATTCCTATGTGAGAAATTAAAAGTTACATTGAGAAATTGTTTGCATCTGTACAATATTCTCTATATTAATACAGCATTTTTTACTTTAAATATAGTACGGCAGAATTTTCACTTAAAAGTCCAGATAATTTTTTCAACATATGAACTGTGTGTTTCAGCATAAACCGTGTTGTCATCCATGTTGTTAGACATAAACAATTAAAACCAAGTTTAAAAACTGTCATTCACTTCAAACAACCTTACAAGCACTTTTTTCCAACTGCTAATGACATAATTTAATGGCCCAGGAATTATCAGATATTACGTATTGTTTTAAACAGTGGGCACTGTTTTGGAACTGCAGATAGTTCTTCACTTACATGACCATGATAAGCAGAAGAAATAGCCTTACAATTTTATACTTGATCAGAGCTTGTTCATTCAGTTCGAAGGTGTGTCTAGTCAGTCCAGAGAATAATCTTCACTAATGACATAGACAAATTTACAGATGACACCAAGCTGAGTGGTGCATTTAACACCTGAAAGACAGGATGCCATTCAGAGGGACCTGGACAAGCTTGAGAAATGTGCCCTTGAAATTTAATAAGACCAGGTGCAAGGTGCTGCACCTGGCTTGGGGAAACACTTGCTCTCAACAGGGTCTGGGCAATGACCAGAGTGAGAGCAGTCCTTCTGAGAGGGACTAGGCTGTGCTGGTGGGTGAGAGGCTGGACATGAGCCGGCAGCGTGCAATTGTAGCTCAGAAAGCAAACAAGGTTCTGGCATACATCAGAAGCAGCATGGCCAGCAGGTCAAGGCAGGGGATTCTGCCCCTCTACTCTGCCCTCATGAGATCCCCCTGCAGTGCTGTGTCCAGCTCTGGGGTCCCCAGCACAGGAAGGATGTGGACCTTCTGTAGCAAGTCCACAGGAGGGACACCAAGATGCTTACGGGGATGAAGCATCTCTCATGTGAGGAAAAGCTGAAGGAATTGGGATTGTTCAACCTGGAGAAGAGAAGGCTTCGGGGTGGCCTAAATGTGACCTTTGAAAACCTGAAGGGGCCTACAAGAAAAATGGAGAGGGACTTTTTGAGAGAGCCTGTAGTGACAGGAGGGGGCATGGGTTCAAACTAAAAGACAGCAGGTTTAGACATTAGGAGGAAGTTCTTTGCTGTGTGAGTGGTGAGGCACTGGAACAGGTTGCCCACAGAAGTTTGGAATGCCCCATTCCTGGAAGTGTTCAAGGCCAGGTTGGATGGAGCTCTAAACGACCTGGTCTAGTGGAAGGTGTCCTGCCCATGGCATGGGGGCTGGAAATAGATAATCTTTATGGTCCCTTCCTGTCCTGCCATTCTATGGTTCTATGAGTATTAAAAGTATTAAAAGTATTAAAAGTATTAAAAGTATTAAAATATACTAACTGAATAACTGAAATATACAGCGCTAAGGTAATTGTAAGAGAGGAAGAAAAATTCCCGAGAAATGTAAGTTTGGAGAAGATTAGGTACTACTGTAGGGGCAGTGAGTCATGTGGCTCTGTAGTAAAGGAAGGGTGGACTCTGGAAGATAAAATTTGTCAAGATCCCTTTCCATTTAGGAATGTCTAATGAAGAAGGAGGAAGAGGAAGAAGATAGACCAAGAGACATTCCTCAAAAGCTACAAAGATCAAGGGAGATAGATGAGGAGAAGAAGGAAAGCAGATAAATAAGGTTTGACAGCCATTTTAAAAAGGTGCATTAGGGAATAGATAAGTGAACAGTGATAAGCACTTGGAACAGGAAGACCTGCAAAGTTTTGAAAGCATGAGGGAGAAAAGTGAGAAAACATTAAACTGATAATGAGGGAATGAGTTTTGAAAACAAGATGGATAACAACTTTGGAATTTGGTGCAGAAATGGGAAGCAGTAGACAGAAAACAGGAGCAAACCAAGCAGCTTTCTGAGGTGACAGTGGCACATTTGCAAGACAACTGAAAACATGGATTAAGCAGAGAGTGACTTGTAAAGTGCAAATGTGTCAGCTGAAACTGATAAAGTAACAAAATGGTATTGATGAGGAGCTAACAAGAGAAGGGATAGTTTTTGATTCTCATCTCGAAGTATTCTATTGCAGTAGGGAAAACAAAGAGTCTTGGGGGTCATGAAGTGAGATAGGCTAAAAATCAGCACCCACAGAGAGCAGGAGATAAAACCAAGCAGATTATAGAAGACCATTTGTGTTCTAGTCGTAAAATGGAGAGGTTTTTTTAATGCAGTGAATGCATTGTCTGCGCTAAGCAGTAATACTATTCTCCTGTGTCTTGTGGATATTTTGACAAATTTAAAAGTTTGTTTTAAAACTACTACTATTTACTTTAAAAGATGGCATATTCTGGCTCTGTCTTTAGGTGATTTGAACTCTCTCAGACTGAGGTAAGTACAACATTTATCATAAAATTAATTTTCTTAATGATTTTGTGTATGAATCCTTTACAAGTTGCTTCATGACTCCCTACAGCAGTGATTGCAATGAAAACCATATTTACACTATAAAGTCCTTTACTGCAGAAAAAAAGAGGGTTAGAATTTTAAATTCTCCATTCCAAGAAATATTACATGGTGGGATATATTTCCAAGTATTAAGATGTTATTTTCAATTGTAGATTATGTATTCCAAATTACATTAACATAATTTTAATTCCTGTAATTAATGCTCCTAAAGAGGTTTAAAAGACAAAGGTTGTGGTACTCCTACTTAGTATCATAATATTGCTTTCACTGTAAAGTAAATGCTTCAGAAAATATTTAGCCTTGGTGCAGACAGATCCTAACCCACTGTTGTGTTGATCCTAAGATGAGGTTAAATTTGCTTAGACGAGATCTTATTTTGGTCTATTGATATAACTGTTTTTTATGAAGTGAAATGCACAAGAACCAGAAATACTAAGCATGGGTGCCAGAAGTACAGCAACCTCCACTGGGTGCAGTGGTATCCAGAATGATATCATGGTAGTGAGTGTATCATAAACACCTAGTTAGCTCATCTAAACTGACACTGCAAGAGACCAGCATATTATATAGCATGAAGCCAATGGAAAGTTGTATTAAAGGATCAAGTTTAGATAAAAATACTGACTTTACTAAAGAGATATTTGCAACACTGCCAAACTCAAATACTCAGAATGACTGTTTTGAATTTGATTTGAAATGCACACTGTATCTCTAAGTATACTTTTATGACTCAGTGGTTCGGGGTTTTTTTAGATTTTTAAATTAGTAAGAACATGACATACTTAATTTTTTTTCTGCACAACCTTGAAACTTCATTAAAAAAGACAAGATTCTTCTAGAACCTTAAGAATCTCAGAACAAAGACTTCAGGTAAATAGTGAAATGATGAAACTTTCCATAAAATCTTAAAGGCTGCAGTACCATTTGTGAGAGACATTGTTTTCCACCTATACATTCCACTTTTTAATGTGTGATAATGCCAGCTTCAAGGCTGTATTAAAAGCCCTGCAAGCAGGGACATGCTGTATATAAAAAAAAATCAAATAACCTCTGAACACAGCTGAGGATAAAATTAGTCTGGGCAATGGAAGTCAAAGGAATCTTATTCATGCTTGATGGCTTGATTGGACAGTCAAGGCAACATGTAATATGATATATTGTTATGCCTGGGATTAGCTCTATTTTTCTTTTATTTTACTGTCTCTTCAAATTAAACCTCTGCAAATTCACTTTTTCATGTCACTTGTTCTAGTCAAGCCCAAACAGAGCAGACTTAATCTATTGACACATATGCTAAGAGCACACAGTGAAAAAACCCTAGATGGTCAGTATTAATACTACTGCTTTACAAACTCTTCCTCTCTGAGCCTTACTGGATCCCATCAAAATCTCTGTAAATGATTCTGGTTTATGAAATATTTAGAAATCAAATTACAGAAATTGCCAAGAGGATAGGATGTACTCAACATTTAATTGTCATTTTCAGTAAATTTCCATTTTATCATAGTGCCTACAATTCTACTGGGGTGTAATGTAACCACAAGGAAATCCACAGAGGCATGCAATGAGCTTTTAATGGTGGGGATTTTTTCCGTATTGAGATTTTTTTGTCATGTGAATATTTGAAAAGCACATTGAGTTCATTATAAGCTTTATTAAACATGTTTTAATCCAAGCAAAATAATCCAAAGATACCTGATAATGTTATTGTTAAATGACATAATCGAGGTGTGGAGTTGGGGATGGTGCAGGAGTGGGTATGGACCAGAGCTTTTGGTAATGGAGCAGAGCAAGGAAAGCCCAAGAATATTGCATGTTTTTACCACCAGACATAATACCCAACATCACCAGCCACACGAACCTAAAGGACCAGAGAATGCACACTTCATCACCTCCCCCTCCCCTCAGTATGGCCATTACTGCCAGGCAGAATCTTTCTCACCCACTAAAAGCCATAGGCATGTAAAGATGCAGAATTTTTCCCAGGATCCCTTCAGTGTAAGATTTTGCAAGCAGAACTTGAGATTGCTGGTACTGAATCATTCCTGTGAAGGAAGGAGGAAGACAATTTAATTGACATTATAGTTGTAAGTACTCCTGTGAGTTGGCTTCTAGAGAGATGAAGGACAAAGGGATAACATATCTACTACATTTATATTATTATCTATACATTTATATTATTCAAAAATAAACAAGGGGGAAAATATACAGTTCATTCAGAGATCCTTTTTTCAGGGAGGTCACAAAAAGAATATTCCTTTCTCTCTCTTCTTTGGAGGACAAGTGCCGCTAGGGAAGGGCAAACACTTCTGGACAGTATGTGTCTTTAACTTGTGACAAAAAGCACTGAAGTTGCGGTCAACAGAAAGGACTCTAAAGTAGCAGCATTTTAATATTATGTCAGTGATTTACCAAAAATCCTTAGTGCAGGTCATCCACTTTGAAAAGAGCCAGAAAGATCAGTCCTGTAACAGCTTAATAGTCAGGTAACAGCTTCAGAAAACACCTTTTAATTCTTTCCTGTTCTTGGTGGCCACATGGGTAAAAATACACTGATTGCTGGTGTGCTCAACACAGTTGTAACTCTTTAATGGAGAAATAAAAGACTTTACTTTCCGGGAAAGCCAATGTATCTCACAAGAGTATATCTATATTTCAAAGTCCTTGCCAGACAGGCACATTTGTATGAATGATGATAGTCAAAGTGAAAAACAGAATCCGACCTGGATTTGGATTTTTAATGCATTTTTTAATGAAAAAAAAGAATTTTTTCGGCTTCATCATCTGCATAGTCAAAATCTGGAATTTATTGAGGCATTAAATATGAACTGGGAGATTTTGTTCAGCATTTTTTCTACTATTTCTATTACTTTTCAGAATAAAAAGCATCCTAAGATTGTACAAAATTAAAATTTATATATTAAAGACTGACTTTCCTGTATGGAATAAGGAGATTAATATCTGGCTTGAGAGGGCAAAACAAAAGCAACTAATAAAGATCTTCTTAATTTCATGTATATTTATAAAACCCAGTAAAAATACTCTAAATGAATACAAAAACTTGGCATGTTTATTAAAGATAAGGTCCTACATTGAAGAACCACACATTAAGAGGCAGATATTTGGTTTTATTTCTGCAAGAGATGGTCCAGTTATTTCTGATTTGTTGCTGAGACATTTTAGAAACTATCAGATATATTTATTCACATTTGCTTGGCTGACTTTCAAGGACAGGATCAAGAAGGGAAATGGAGAACACCAGTGATAAATATTCCCAGGAATATTCTGAAGCTGGCAAACTCTCAAAATCATGTTTCACTGAGATTCAGATGAACTGCATATTATGTACAGTCTTTGGAAAATGAACTAAATAAATGCATTCTGTGCTGTGGTTCCTGAGTTTAAGATGAACTGTGTACTGAATCTGTTGTGCTTTCTGTAGCTATTTGCTGGTAAGAAGTCATAGCATAAGGTGACTACAAAAAAAATGGGGAACTAAAAGCCATACTTCTGGGAGTATGAAGAGCACTCTATATCACCTGAGCATACTGAGCTTGTTGAAATAGGCTGGCTCAGTGATGTCTTCTTGCAAAATTCTGTTTTTTCTTAGCTTGTAACTAAGTATTTTGAAACTTTGTGTTTCTGCATAGACTCAAATACTGCTCCCTTATTTCAGAGAAATTACCTCTTCACCTAACCTCTACAGAAATGTTCTTATGGCATGAGAAATTCATATTTTGTCACTGTATGCCTAATAAGTGAGCAACAAAATGATACTAGGGAGCAATTCCTGTTGCACTTACTGCATGGCAGATGAATTGTTTTCAACTGGAATGATTACTGGTGACAACAGAAGGACATCTACAGAAAAATACTAGGAGAAATTTATATCAAGTAGAAAGACATCTGTTTTATCTACATTGGAACAGCATTATTTTAATCCCAATAATATCTGTAGCATAATCTCTAATATAGTCAAAGTGATATGAGGGGAATTTGTTGTGGAAACTATGGATACTGATATACACTTTACGTTGTAGAACTAGCCAAGACTTTCTGGTCAAGACTTTCTTCTAGTGTGGTTCCTCCACTTTCAAAATCTGAAGGAAAAGGAAAGATCTAGCAATTTGAAACTTGCTTCATCTGTATTTTATGTGTCATTTATAACACCAGATCCACATAGAGGAGCTTGTATGTTAGATGGTGTGTTGCACTTGATTTTTTATTAGCAGTAGTTCATATATAAATGTTCTTCTTTGCTGCTACAGGAAGTTATTTATCCAAACGAAAATTATAAAACTGAAAAGTCAGGAATTACATGAACTAATAAGTCATACTTTCTATGTTGCTATTCAGCAAAAATAAGATTTTAAAACACTTTATTATGACAGACATATTTCATTACAGAGCTGTCAGTATTGGAATGATTGTGTTTGAAGAAATAGTCACCCCAATTGGTTTTACTTTCCTGCAAATTTACAGTGCTCTTGAGAAGTACCCAGAAGCTAAAGCAGTGGCATGTCAGTAGGTCACTAGTTGTTTAGAATGTTGCAGGTAGGCATATGTGAGAGAACAATTGCAGAATGGATGAGTGATAAAAAGAGAAAAAGCAGACATGTCATTGGCAAAATGCAGCTCACAACATAAGGAAAGACCAGAACACTGGTCACTCATGAGGGAGATAAAGTTTGTTAGTTTGTATGAGATATGACTGTTGGCTTTTCTTTATTTAAAAAAAAAAAAAAGCAATACTGCAAATATTATCTATGGAAACTGTTGAATTGTGGAGTGGATTAGAATCATAAAAAGACCCCACAAAATGCCTTTTTTCTTTTATGTGTGGGAATTGACTCTCTATGTTTTTTTCTGTAGAATCCTCATGAAGAATCAAAAAACTCTATGCATATCTGGCATGCACAAAAGGATCTCTGCATGTTTTGCCAGCATGCACTGTGTCTTCAGCCCCCTCTTAAATCTATCAGGAGCTTGAATGCATATCTTGGTCTGGGCTCTCTGAAGTCAAATTATGTCTTTGTTTCCATCTGGGATTTTACCAGGAAGTGCTTCAAGTACCAAGCTGTAGGCTGATACCATGAGACTTGCAGACCTGAGAAATTCAGATAAGCTCATACAAACTTTGAACCTCCAAACCTTTTGAAGATTGCCTGTCATGAAGTGCAACTCTACTGCTGTCTGCAGGCAACACTGAAGCATGAATGGAAACAGATCTCTGTTTCAAAAAGCTCCTGTGTGTGGCTTAAGGGCAAAAGGATAAATAAAATTATATATGGAAACATAATGCCTTTCAGGGAAGCACTCTGTCTCTTTGCATACTTGAGTATTTCTCTGCATCCATGATGGTAACAGAAGCCCATAAAATCAATTTATTTCCTGCTTGGTCCTGCAGTTTCATTGTGGTTGACCCAATGCAGTGATGTGTTCTTTAAACATTCATTCCTCTATTTATACAGTCAAGCTGTTGTTGTTTACCATATTCCCATTAAGCTGGTCAAGGGTGTATATTTCCAGCAGTAGCTGGAAGCTGTTGCAGTAGGAAGAAGAATAAACAACCAACAGGCATTGACAGGGATGCAGTGTGGAGCAGAGCCTGGCCCAAGAGCCTATGCCAATATTTCTGTGTCTGTGACTAAAGTCATAGAGTATCATGAGACCTGCATCAAGCATTAGATCACCACCCTGTTTTTAACAACAACAAATAGTAGATAATACAGAAAAGTATACAAGGATTGGGAAAGTTTAGGGTGGTACTTCTTCTTGCAAACATTTCCAGATTCTAATAGTCTTTGAACAAGATTCTAATAGTCTTTGAACAAGTTGTTTCCCAAATTAAATGTGGCATGGATGTTACATAGACATGTTCCTGTAGACTTTCTTCACAAGCTGTGGGTTCAGAAGCCTGTTTCTAGGAGACAAAATCACGTGGCAATTAATTCTGCAAAATCTCAAATTGCCCACACTTATGCATCATCTACAACTATATATTTTTCAGAGGAAAGAAAAGAGTGATTGTATTTTTTTCAATAAACTCCTTGTTTAAAAATTTTGTTTGCTGCCTTTCATGTTATGAAGAAAGGAGTGATCATTATCTGGTTTTCCCATAAAGGTCACAATTATACTGACCCAAGATGGAAGAGAAGATTTCATGTAGACCTAAAGAACCTTCCAATACCTAAGATGAGGTCACTGAGAAAGCTGTCAGGCTCTTCACAATGTGAGGACAAGATGATGATGGACATATGTTGAAATAAGTACTTGTTAGATGAGTTAAAAAGAAAAGCTTTTACACCATGAGAACAGTGCAACAATGTAAGAGGTTGCTCAGAGAGGGGCAGTTAACATCCTTGGAGGCTTTTCAGATCCAATTGGATAAACCCCAGAGGTCACCCTAATAAAAAATAGATGGTTGGACTAGAGTCCTCCTGAGGTCTTTTTCAAACTGAGCTTTCCTATGATCTTATGTTGTATCCCCTGCCAGATTCCTCTTTTCCAGAGAGAAAAGTTCTCCCTCATACAGAAACCATTTACTACCATTGAATATTTTTGTTGCACTTCTACCTTTTATTATGTCCTTTTTTCATAAAGGGCAACCGGAGCTGCATATGCTTTTCAGAAGAGTGTGCACTGAAGGTGTTCAGTGCTTTGTTCTTTAATCCCTCAGCAGTATCTTTGTCCTGGTTTGTTTGCCTTTTGGACTGAACCTCAGTATGGAATAGTTATTTATTATACAATCATCCAGCATCTGTGGGTAGATGAATACCTGTCAAATTGTCACAGCAAATTTACAACCCATCATTTTGTATATGCAATTAAGTCTGGTTCTACTCATTGACCCAGATTTTCATCTGTTGTTTAATGTCTAATATTGTTAACTCCTCTTGCAGTAATTTCAGTCAGGATAGCTTTGAACTAATCTGATTTTTTTTGCATCATATGAAAGTTTCGTTGCAAAATAAGCAGTAATGCTGATTATATATTTCTTTCATATTATATTTTTGCCTGTTTTCAAAGGCATCTTAAAATCTCTTCAAGAATGAAAACTCACTGTCATAGGAGAATGAAGATGGAAAGTTCCATTACTATTGTCCATACTTTTCTTCTGTATTATTTTTTCCACTGATATTGTTTTAGACCTAATTTTCTTGTTCTTCTAGTTGGACGTGGCTTCCATTTCTAAATTATTGGCATATTAGCCTTCTTTACTCTGATGTTTAGCCTTGACGTTGTTGTTTTGTTCCTTTCAATGTTATATGGCTTGATAGAATGTTTATTCAAAGTCTCTGTTGCGATGTCTCTATAACTTTTGGCTACGCTTAAGAAATTTCCATTAATAAAGCTTCTAGGGCATAATTAATAATTCTGTGTTAGATCAATTCATACATGTCTCAGGAGGAACTCAGGAATTGCTTCTCCTTTTGAGTATTCCCCAATTTGCTGTTCATAGAAGAAATCAATTATGGCATGGAAAACCACAGCCTTTATGTGTGGTTTTCATGACATCTACTTAACTCACCCAACAAACTGAATCCCCTCTTCAGCTTTCACAGTCTCTCCACTTCTGTGGCTGTGTGGCAAGTTGTACATCCTTATTATGGGACTTCTGATGGGTTGTGAAGGGAAGGGTTGCAAGATTTAAGCTACTGGGGAAAATTGTCTGCTTTTCTAAAGGAAAGATTTACCATGTCAGGAGTTCTTGCATCATTTTTATCCTTCAGTGGTTCCTGGTGCCCTATTAATGTGGCGTTCCTTCATTAAAGGCTTATGTTTAAGGCTGGTAATGTAATATGGCAAGCAATCTGTAAACACTTTATTTCTGAATTATCATTGCTTTTATTGTTTTAATAAGTGTAAGGCTGACATTTGGATTTGTTTTTTCCTGACTGAGGCTCTGAAACGATTCAGCTCTTTCAGAGGCCAGAATGTTGACACCAAAATAGAGGCCCCAAAGCCAGAAGGCCTCAAGAGAAAAACACTAATCAGTAGGAAAAGGGGAAAACTCTTCTTAAGTTTCATTTACATAAATTACATTTTTGCCCAGAAAGCTTTTTCCAATGTCTTCACTTATGTGTTTTTAATGTCTCTGTATTTTGGCTATGGAAAAACAGAGTCATTACTGGATATGCAGGTACAAATGATGTTCATGGAATGGAAAAAAAAAATTTAGAAGAGAGATCTTCAGGCAGTAGTGTATTCACAGTACAGAAGTGCAGAATATTAACTACCACTTTGTCCTGAACTGTAAAAACTATCCAGATTAGAAGATGAAAAGTCTGACCATAGCCATATGTCTTTGATTCCAAACCACAAGAAAAGAAGTATCCACCTACCAAGGAAGACCTTGAGCAAACCTTGCAAATGATGTGAAGTTTGTTAGATCAGAACCTGCTAAGTGTTGCAATGCTGCATTCCTTGCATCTATGGACTAGATATTCTATATCAGACAGCTTTTAAGAATAGTCTTTTCAGCCCCTTTTATGGACACTTTACTGAAAATGTGTAACTCAGTGAGAGACCTGTGAAAGGGGAAGGTTATACGGCTCCTGTTAGTGACTGAGGCCACCTCTGTGTCAAAGTACAAAGGTGTAAAGGCAAGAAACGAAACTCAAGACACGTAGATTTTGGTACCTGTTACCAAAGGGGAGAAGTTAGTGAAACATGCTCTTAGATTCAGGCCTGTCCAACAGTTGGCTTCACTGAATGCTAAGGCAGTACATGTGAGCCAGTTAGATACTGGTTGGAAAGAGAATTAAGGGGCGCTTGTCCCTCCACGAAAAAAGGGGGTTTTGACTAGGAATTATTTTTGCTCCATCCCCAGTCTGCAATGGAAGTGGCTTAGGGTGCTGACTGAAAGGGTCTCTAGAGAGGGATAAATACCATTGTAGATGGCAGTGGAGGAAAAACATGACGAGATCCCTGTGCTAGGAATGAATAAGATATCATTTTTATGAAAGGCATAAGGCACTTGGCAGACACATCTGCATGTGGTTAGCTGATCCTGAAAGAGAAACCTGTCTGTTTCCTGTACTGTCAGCTACCTCTTCAAAATAAACTTATCCTTTAGAGTTGAAAAGCAGAGATAGAAGGTTATCATGAGACAACCATTGCACATCTGGTAGCCATAGGACACGAGGGAACACTGGCCAGCCAAGTGTGCTGGCACTCGTGCTGCAAAGACTGTCAGCAGCACTCTATCCATTCCCATCCATGCACTTGTGCTAGGGTCAATCTCCACAACATACTCTTCTGAACTATTCACTTACTACTCATGTTGTGTCAATTTAAATAGGTTTAGCATTTATTCAAATAATTGCAAACCACCCTGGAAGTTTGCTATGGATCTCATTGGCTATTGTGTGAAACTAAACTGTTAGTTCAGGCTTCCTAGTTTTGGTGGGGGGTTTTTTTGTTCTGTTTGTTTGTTTGTTTTTGTTTTGGGTTTTTTTTTGGTTTTTTTTTAGCTTTAACTTTTTCATTTATCAAGAGAGAATTTAAAACAAGATAGCTTTTATTTCTGTTTATGTTTTCATGTCTTTTCCTCCTCCAAATTTAGTGAGGTTGTACAGGTGTTCCTGTGGGCCTGTCAATGAGCTTGTCAATGTAAACATTTTGATTAAATCCAGTCTGTTTTAACCAAGTCTGTCTATCAGGCACTTCTGTCTTCTGTGGTCTGTTGGAAAGTATAATAATTGATCCAGTTCCTACTAAACATCTAATCCCAGATCACACTTTGAAGTGAATGGCATGACATCCATTTTTTGGTGGGACCAGACTCAAGCAAAATTACTTTTTACAGAAGAACACAGACAAATTTATACTTTTAGTTTTGCAGTGGCAGATGTCTTGATTGCTAACATTCCCAAATTCTTCAGAAAATCCTCCAATTACAGGACACTTAAAAAGTGTCTGGGTGAATTTCAGTTATGTTGCAATATGGAGGACAGTGAGACAGCCAATTTGCCAGCCATGAATCTATTCAGCAGTTTATAACAGGTCTGCTTATGGACACCTGACCTCATGTTCACAGTAAGCATCAGGCTACATTTAATGTAGGAGGTAGGCCTGGCACAAAGATGAGGGATCCAGTGTGCCAGAAGTGTATAACATAGCCATCTAAGGCTAGTTATATTTGCCTGGGACCTTGCCCTTTTGTATGCCTCCAGGATTGAGGCATATAAAGAAGTGCTTGTAGGCACTTGATATCTGATGGACAGCTATCCTTCTGGAGGACCCTTTTGCAAAGTGTAAGTATTAATAACCGCTTTACAAAAGGATCAAACTCTGCTAAAAGATATCTGGAATTTCTTTCTCTTTTCTTATAACGTGAAGCTCTAACTGGGTATACACAGATTTCTCTCAAAGTGTGAAACCCTGCCACCTTCTCTCTCATGGTAGGCTTGAGGTCTGCTCACTGTCACCCTCTCTCTCAGGCATGATGAATGTTTATCTTCAAAGTGAGAACTTCTCCCCTCCCACCCCACCCTGGTGTATTGTATAGCCTGATGTTTATAGTCTTGTGGTTAAAGAGCTTCCTGGGAAATAGGGGTTTGCCTGCCTGCATGACAGGAGGATATTGCACTTCAACTTCCTAATTACCACTCTTCTACTGTGTGAAAAAGGGAGGGGGAGAATAAATCTTGGTAGTCTCTTTTAGAGAGGCAGGAAAAACTAGAGAGGTCTTGAGAGCACTGCCTGAGTAGCTTTCAGGTGACTGTGGCAGAGACACTGGGAAGAACACTCTCCAGCCACTGAGTACTTTTAGGATGCCATGGTGGTGTCTGTCACTCTGAGCTTTACTTCAAGGTCAGAACGTGGTGCTCGTGAAGTTAAGGTAGACGATGTATCAACTTGATTAGATAGGTTCAAGATGAAACTTTGACTCTTGGCACTCTATTTCTGGTATTTCAGATGCTTGTGATATTTTTTTTCCTAGCTCCTAGTACTAACATTCATCTGAAGTAGGGAATGGTTGAGAGATAAATAGATGTATTTTAATAAATGGAGGTAAGTGGAACAGGCTTGTGCTGAAATGAGATCTCGTTTGGATGTCTCCTTTGAGTTTTACCTGTACACTTACTGAGTTTCTCCTAGCATGAGTCTTTCCAAGATATTTAGCAAAGATAAGAGATAAAGATCTTGGACTTTTACTGATATGATGTTGAAATAATTTTCTTTCCTCCTGCAAACAATACGCATTTGCAGGTTGAGGAAACTGGTAGAACTGAACAGCTTTAGATTCCACCCACTTTTGCTGAGGCTGGAAACAGCTGGCTCAAGAGCTTTGTTCATCATCTAATTTAGGGCACTACAAAAAGGAAAACTTCACACAGACACAGGCTTTCCAGACCTCCCTCATAACATGGAATTTTCTCTGTTGTGCCTTCAAACCCTATGTCCTGTATAAAAAGCACAGAGGAGATAATTTTTTCCATATTTTCCTTGTTTGTCTCCTATCTATCCTTTCCCAGGCTGCAGCTCTGAGAACATAAGCATTCACTGTGATGGAGAGAGGGAAAGAGGGTTTCAGCATTCCTATTTTAACTTAAAACCTAGCATTTCCTATTTTAAATTAAAACTTAACATCCTTATACATCTACTTTACATGTTTCATCCTATCTGTACATTACAGTTCAAATGTGCAAGGAGATATTAAAAAAAAAAAAAAAAAGAGGACTTCTATAAGCAGTAAGATTTTCCATCAGTCTCTCAGGCCTCTTGTAACTTTAGTGAAGACTTTACTAGTGATTCATTGCTGTTTTGTTTTTTTAAACTCTGCTCTGATGCAAACAGTTATCTGAGGGACAGAAAGTCCCAGGTGTACTCTTTCTTTGAGATGTTGCATGGAAGTAAGACCTCAAGTTGTTCTTCTGTTCTTATGGTACCAGGATTTTTGGTCCAAGGGAGAAGCACACGTCATGACCTAATGGTCCACGGCATTTTAATGCTTATCATTTCTTGCTTCCTTAAGAAGTGTATTGAATAAACTGGGACTGGGTGGAGTAAGTAGGAACATCTGCATGTCTTATGTTATGACTCCCCTAGCAGTCATCCGTAGTGCTGTATGGTTCCAGAAAGTCTCTCAAGCATATAGATGGTGGCCCTCCAGCAAGCTGGAACTGCTGGCTGCAGCTGATGTTTCAGCAAGTTACTTTATCTGCAGCTGTCTTCATCTGTTGCTAGATTTAGGGAAGAATGTCCTTAGATTTTTGTATGCTGAAGGAGGAGCAGAATTCTAAATGATTTAAAAAAAAAAAAAAAAAAAAAAAGGTAAAAATACAGAATTCAAAAAAGAAAAGAAGAATACCAAGAGAAATCTAAGATTGTGAAGATGCAAGGTAGTTTTAGAAGAGTTTGTGTCAGAGGTTCCTTTTAAGTACACGGTAGGGTTACATTAGCAGGATGAGCTCCCCCAGTTCAGTCACTATGATAAAATCCACTACTGTTAAGAACAGATTTAAATGATCATGCAATCCCAGTAATTATTTCCTCAGAACTATGAACATCTATTGTAATAGTTAACTTCAACTCAATTTCTTTTTTGTGTGTGTAATTTTAGTTTATATGCCATGGAAATACATTGCCTCAGAAGATGAAATAGCTCACAAGTTCCAGCAACCACAATAGCAGCTGTCAATTTGCTTGGTTTATGGTTACTTTTTCAGTAGATTTATCTGATCAGATAAGAAGTTTCTAACTGCACAATCCTATTCTGTTTAGAAAACTGAACACAAACATAAAAAGGTGTTAGAGAGGGGGTTTGCAAGTTAAATTGCACATCTCAGCATCATTTAGCTGCCATTTTCCATACTGCAGTTCTCACTCTACTCTTTTTGCCACCCTGGCTCAGCCCAGTGAATGGTATTTCCCCTCCCTGTTGTCCCTCTGCTTCTTCATTCTCTCAGATCTACCACAACTGAATAATATTTCATTCTGAACTGAGCTTTCAAGAACATTATTCCTAGTTCATAAATGAAAGCTGAATTAGTTGGATTTAAATTAAGATCCTTGGAATTTTATTGGCTTTAATTGATTTGTGGGACAAGGTGCCTTTTATGTTCAATTGCATCTTTACAGGCAATGAGCTGTCTTCCTCCTTTCATCATTTAATGCATAATGGAGAGAAAAGAAAGAACATTCCATATTTCTACTGGTCAGGTTGCAAACAGCTGTGAAGGTACATGGACCATTCGAGAGAGATGCCTTTTACTCAGAAATGTTGAATGCTGATAAAGATCAAAAATTCTGCAAAGAAAAAAGAATCCTTAAGCAACAAGCCCTAAAGTCAGAACTGAGATTTACAAAGAGATTTAGATTTAGAAACTGATATCGTGTGTCTTGAGGATGGGGATAGTCATGAGGTAAATTTTTCTGGGTTTTCCATTCCCAGTACTATTCCTAATCACACTGAGTCTAGAGAACTGAAATTTGTCCTCTCTGTTAAGAGCAACATCACAATTAGAAATGCTGTTAGTAAAAGTCACTACAACTGTGAAGATCTGAGAAATAAGCCTGCTTGGTCCATATTTCTATTTATGAAGGGAGCTTTTCTAAGAAGGAATGTTGCATGTTAAACCAGCTGAAATTATTTTTAAAAAAGCAGAAAAATATTCTCATGCTACATAAATTTTGCTTTATCATTAAGCACATTTTCTGCAAGTGGATTTTCCTTGCCAGAAAGAGTGAGAGCTGATAACTTACTAGAGAAAAATTAATTTATAATGGCCAAGATTCACTCAAGATGTTGCTGTTATTACTTATGGTGTTGGTGTTATTACTTATAATAAATATCCTTGCATTCAGAACATAAGTTTGTAGTTGATACTTCCTTAGAGAAAAACACTAACTTAAGCACAGCACAGGGCTTCTCTCCTAGTTTGTCCCTGATGTACTGGGGTTTGGAACCCACGTTTCTTTGTGGTTTTTGCTGTATTACAGCGCAAATCTGGGCATTAGCCCCAGAAGCTGTTTCTCACTTTTTGCTTGTGTTACCGTCCAGCAAAACTGATGTGGGAATTAGATGCCTGGACTACTCTAAAAGTATGAACCCAAGTTGAACACAGTAGTTGCAGCTTTCCTGCTAAACTCAGATGATCACTTTGTCTCAAAGGGTGAAAGCTGTATCCATTAACCTTATGAAAGGTTTCCTAGAGACAACGTGAAGCTACAACATAAGTCATGCATTTGCTCTGTAATGCTCTGGTTCAAAGGGCAAGCAAATAGTTTGGGGTGTGGTATTCTTACAGTTCATAGCAACCTTTTTAATCACTGCTTCTTGCTTTGGACTAGACAAACTGCCAGAAAAGGTTCAGTTATATAGGTCTTTTTCATTTCACAGTTAATTTCACACTGATATCCCCCAATAGCCACAAAGAGCTATTCTGACAGCTGGATAAAGCTGGAGCATGGTGGTAGTCCAGCCAGGCTTAAGAAAGGGGAAATTCCCAGCAAGTCAGTTAAGCTAAGTCTGCCCCATGAACTTGCCTACAAAATTTCCAAAACTTTTCAGGTCCAAGAGAGCATACATCCCTTTCCCCAAATCAGGTATTTCATTCCTAGTGGTAATTGAAAAAAACCCTGCACCACGATTTTGAAATCAATTGATTTTATTCTCAGTTAAACCAACTCTAGTCCTTAAGTTCATGATACCCATTTCCTTAGGAAGCAGTGGTCTGCTCACTGATATTTTGCACCCCTTTACCAAGTCCTCCTCTATAGCATGATCCTGTCTGACAACTGTGATAAAAATTTGAAGAAACTACTACATTAACTACTATTTTAAGCGTGTAATATTGGATCAGGGAGAGACGGAATAATATTATCCTTTTCCTGATTCAACCAATAGACAAAGATTGCAACAGTGGCTTCAAATTTGTAGCATGTGATGCTTCAGCCTGCAAAACCCATAGCTTTTGAACAGTAGTTGAGACTAAGGCATCTTTAATGACTACTACAGAGGGTGCTGTCTCCCCAAACTCCTTGTGTTATGAAAATAGACCAGGAGTGTTCTACATGTCTGTATAATTATAATGGAATTATGTTAGTAGATTTGTGTACACTGGGCCCATATCAAATACAGGAGCACCTTAAGAAGCTGATTTTTTCTATAGTTTGTCTCCAGAGGGGTAAGTTTTGTCCCAATTACATTTTTCTCATTTGGAAAGTAAAGTACTTTAAAAACATATTGACCAAGTTAGTCGCACATAAAAGGACTTTGGAGTCGGAAAGAAGAGGAAAAGAACTTCTAATTATAAATCAAAGGGACTCCACCAACTTCAGAGAAGCTGGAGAGAAAGCCAAGATGAGAGAATCTTCATGTTGTGGAGAAATTGAGCCCAGCAAAAGGACACTGAGAGGATCCTATCCCATCTATTGCTCAAAAGTGGTCAGGAGAAGATGATGAAATAATGATACAAGTGTTTTTTGTTTTGCCTGTGCCTATGAGTATCTTATTCTGCTTGAAGACTGTTCTACTGGCCTGACTAAAATTTTGCTGCTTTATGGTTTTGAAAATGTGCAAAATCTCTATTTGTAGGCCTTGACTAAATGCCTCTTGAAAAGGTAATTTTAAATTAAAGGGCCAACAAGACAGGAGCTATTAAAAATAAGAGCTTGAACTGATGGGCAGTTTCAGCAGAGAACTCTAATACGAAATTCTTCTCATGAAAATACTTTATGTCTGAAGCACTATCAGAATTATCAGAAAAAATGTGTTATAATCCATTTTCTGATCATTGAATGACTAACCAATTATCTTAAATAATCTGTGTTACACAGGAATCACAATGATTGTATAATTTTATTGTATAATTGTGTGTATGGTGGCTGATTTTCACTTTCATTAAATGCTCTTAAATGCAGAGAGTCTTTCTTTACTTCCAGAAAGATATATACATATGGAATAACAAGAAATTTGAAGTGTCTTAGGACAAATGGAATTGTTTTCTATTCTATTTTATTATTCTTTATTTCTATTCTTTATTTGATTTTGATGTCTATTACTTTCCTTTTGCCCTCCTCCCTCATAAATAAGTTCCTAATCAGTGATTTACTCTTCCTTAGCTATATGCCTGAGAAAATTTCCAGTAGATGACATACTTTGAGATTTGGTATAAACTTTGAAGGTCCTTGAACTAGTTTTATTTCATGTTTTAGTTTTGTTCTTGTTATTTTTGGATATTTGCATCTTTCTTTATGTGGCTCTCACTTAGCAACATAATTGTTCCAAGCCAGTTTAACAAAGCAAAGCTCCTTTTAGCATATACATGATAAAGACACATTTGTATCCTTTCAGTTTTCTCCAGAAAGTTGATGCCACTTGATGGTGGTTGAATATAATAATATCTGTCTCTTAGTAGATTTAACATCAAAATAAAGTAAAGTGGTGTGAACATCTGATTAACATATGGAAGTTTTTTTTAAAAAGGCTTTCTTTTCAAGTGCTGAAAGTTTGACAGTCTTTTATACTGTTTTATGATGCTGTGGTAGCAATTCCATGGTTATAGCTATAATCCACATTCAGACTCAATTTTGAAAGCCCAAACCCTTCTGTATACCAGTTTTGAGAAACAAAAGTATTGAGTATGACATTTTTCACGTGTGGTCTTCAACAAGAGACAGAATATACTTATGGGAAATAATCAGATGAGATGAGAGAAATGAGAAAGTTTGAATAGCCAACCATTTCTTCTTATGAAAAAGTTTCCAAACTTATCATGAGCACAGACCACTTACATGCATGCATGGAACTCTGGCTCATATAACAAGGCAGTATGGCACTACTAAAAAAAATATGGAAAAGGGTCATACTCCGGTGAAGTGTTATGCTTATATTTAGAAAAAATTTAACTCAGAATGTAAAGGAGATCCAGCTTTAGGTTTTAAAATTGAATTTCCAAGTTTAAAAGAGAAATGCTCTTTTTTTCAGTCATGCATTGTTGATTCAAGTGAGGAAAATTATTTATAAAGCTTTGTTTTCTTGAGATGGTCAATTTAATCTGAACTTGGATGGTTCTGAAATACTTTTAGAAGTTTACTTGCTGAATAGTGATGTCCATTAGCCAAAATAAAGGGAAAAAATTATTAAAGATATGACAGAAAAAAGTGTGAAAAAAATTAAGTAAAGAAAGAAAAATTGTCATACAATAAAATACCCTATAGGAAGGCTTTGAAATATGTCTCTAATAAGTCCTCTTTTGTGACAGCTAGATAATTTGTTTCTTATAAAGCTGTTCAGGAACCCTTCAGTTTTTCTGACTTTCCTTCCCCCAGAAGAATTTCTGGAACCAGAATTCCACTGCTAATTAAATAGAATAATAACAATATTTCTTTTATCAGCTGCCTAACTGGTGGAATTGAGAAAGTCGTGTGTATTCACCAATTATACATATTATTTACTGTCTGAAACATGTCTGGCACTGGGCCCACAGCAATCCTGTCTGTGGAGGAGGAGCTCCAGTTTCTCCTGCATGCAGCTGGTGGTGCCTCTCTGCTCTGTGACAAACCCTGTGCCTGGTGTCTTTCCTGGAGGCTGCAGCCCTGCTGTAACTGCCCTTCAGAACACGTTTGCCCAGAGGTCAGGGATGGTGTCATCCACCACTGGGAAATGGGAATACTGGGAAATGTGTTTGTAGAACTGGGTCTTGCACACAAGAAAATCTTCATCAGTCCACTCCTCCATTGAACATAACATCAGATAAAAATAAGTAGATATGTTTCAGTTTATGTTCCTGTTAAGAGGAGTATTAATAACATCTTCTTTCACGTACCCTACAAGTCATTTTTTCTCCCAGTGACAGGTGTACTCTTAGGAAACTTTTGAGTAAATTTTGAAATACATTTGTGATTACAAATAGCTGAGGAAAAATCACATTAAGGTTCGTGCTTTTAATTTTTTGAAGGCTGCTTGGAAAGGAAGTCCTTTCAGATGACTTGAGCCTATTTTTTCATAGTATTCCATATTAAATACTTACGATATGTTCTAGGTGGTTATATTCCATTGTAATTTGCAAAATGAAAGAGCACGTGAGGCAGTCCCACAGGCCATGAGGATATCTTCCTCATTCCAGACAGGGAGCCCATAGGATACACAAGTTTACTCAAGGCTGTGATATGTGCTGCTAATAAGCTTAGTGCAGCTTCTGGTGGGGCTTGAAAGTTCCAGTGAGAAAATGTATAGATATAATAACATCTATTACTGTATGTAACTCCTGCCTTCAGCACTAAGAGGGCTCAGAATTAATTGATTAGATATCTTACACATGAACCCACTTTTGGGTAGGAGAGTACAGCAGGTTTAAGATAGGAACATAGGAAAAGGAAGGAAAGATGACCAGGATAAAGGGAAATGTATAAGCATTAGAGAAGAAAGAGAAGCCAATTCACCTGAAACACACCACAGCTCCCAAGGGGTTCCCAGATTTTTAAGTGCTTGTGGGTCCTGCATTTGGGTGGTTTGTGACAAATTTGCTCTTCTGATGAGAAAATTTCCTTTCCCTTATAAAAGTGAATGAAAACAAGCATTTGAGATAACTTCACCTTGAGATTTTTTTATCTGAAGACAGAGTTGCAGAGCTCTGAGTGCATGCCATCTAGGAGTGTTACAAGGAAGAAGGACCTTCAGGGCCTTCTGAATCAAGACCACAGGGATTCACACAACAATGTGAATGTTTTGAATAAGCATTTCAGGTTAGTTACCTACCACACCACCAAAGCTTTCCATTTGAGATAATATAAAAACCAGAATCAAAGTGACAAGGAAAGCATGTTAATGGAGACTCTGGCCAAGAGAAATGTTTTTGTTATTACAGGACTGGAGGAAGAGTGGGATAACAGCTTCCTGTCTGGTTTGCTACCTAATTATTGAAGTAGAGTAGAGGAGTAGGTTGAGCTGTGCAGCAAAACACCTGGGAGGGCATGGAGCATAATTTACCAAGATTAAAAACATCACGGTAGTAAATGAAATATCTGCATAAAAACAGCCATTCTAGTCTCCAAATATCTGTTTCAGGTAAAGTGAAATGTGCATCATAGAACAAAACATTACTCTGTGGTTTATCCACAGTTAGTCTAGCACCAAATCTATAAGGATTTCATAACAACTCTATAGCTATATTTTGTTTATTTTCTTATTTGTATTTTTTCCTTCTATTTTTGTAAAAAAAAAAAAAGAGGACATTTAAGCTGTTAAATATCAGGGATGGTTCTGCAAGATTTCCTTAACTTTAAGGAGTATTTAGCATTTAGATTCCCTCTGTACAGAACAATATCCTTCTTATTTTAGAGCCTTTAGCACAAAACGAGTTGCCCTCTGGAATTACCTACATCACCTCAGAACAACTGAGAGGCCCAGATTACTTTTTAGAATAAATTGGAGAGAGCTAAAATGCAATTCATCCTGGATAAATCAATACTTGTTCTGTTCCAAGACAACAAAAGTAATCTCCAACTCTGTAATAAACTCCACAGAGGTGAAACACATAGCAGACTACATCCCCTCTGGATATTGTTGTGAATCTCATGATACACTGAGGGGTTTTTTTTCCAGTTAAGCTTCGAGGTACCTGTTGTAACTTTTCTACTTTATATTGTCTCTTAGTGAACTGTTATAGCAATAGGTAGGATTTCCCAGTGTGCGTTTTATAGCCCAGCAAGGAGGAGGAGGGGAGTTCATTCAGGGGAGGGATAGGACCAGACCCTTTGCTCATGGCTGACAGAACAAAGTAAGTGCTCTGTCAGATTGTGTATGAAAGGATAAAAAATGAAATTTTGTTCTTTTCCCTTGTCAGTAAACAGCCGAAGTACTAGAAGTGATAAGAGCTCATTTATATTATGATAGACAGTTAATGAACTGTGTCCATACATTAAATGGAGTAATCACTTCAAAAGCAGTTCTTCATATTTTTATGATATTTTCAGAGTGGTTGGTGTAAGATTCATGTGGCACAAAAACTAATGACAGGCCTCAATTCTGCTTCAGAAACTAAAGAAAACTAAACTTTGTGCTGTTTGAAAATTGCTGGGAAGACGACGTTCTTGTAGTTGGATTTGGAAGGACCCATTCCTCTATTTGCTTACCATGGAAACTGTATTAACCTGACAAGTCCTATGGCAATCCTCCTTTAACCATGATATAAACCTCAGTTTTAACCTTTAACCTTATAAACCTCAGTTTTTCAAAGAGATAAAAAAGCTCTTTCCTGGAAAACATATTCCGTCATTCTTATGGTTTCTTCTGCTTTGTCTTCTTCTGGGATGGTCAATTGCAACTGGTAGCACTACACGGGTTAGCCAGCTTTATTCCTTGTTTTTCCTGTCATCTTACTTCTTGCCTCATTGCCTCTTGTAAAACAATTAAAATATCCCAAATTTATTTTCCCATCCAGGTGGGTTTAAGGTCTTGTCAATTTTAGCACACTAGCTTTATGTTCTAGTTGTAGTCCAGACCAGGAGGGATTAGTACCAAGTCTCATTCTTTGTCATCATTCTCCATGTGCTGTATTGCCTTTGCTCTCACCCAGAATTGCTGTGTCATCTCTTCTCCAACCTCATCTACCCCTCTTATCTCTTAAGATTAGAATAGCCCTATTTTTTTGGATGTACAGCCACATGTTTGAATGCCAGGCATTGTGTACCAAAACCTCAAATGTTCCATAATTTCTGTGTTTCATTAATGAGTTAAATACCAAAAAGAACCTGGTAGGGTATTACACAGCCTGTGGGTAAATGATAAGAAAGGCATGTTGTGGCTACACAGAGCCATAAATACTCTGGGGTGTGAGGCAAAATACTGGAAACCTCTCTTCAATTTGGCAAGCACAACCTGCATTCAGTTGTGTTCATACATGAAACACTGAGAAAAAGGTAAAATAATGTTTTCATCTGGGATTGTAACTTGTTTGTTTAAGCTCCTTCATATTTAAACTGTCACCTAAGAATTGCAGGTATATTAAAGAGCATAGTCCATTCATTGGTTTATGTATCCAGAATTCTACAAGGAATGTCTCAAATACATATCAAGTTTTCATATATGCTATATTTTCTTTTAGGTGGAAACTATATAACATCGCACAACTTCCTGCTAACTAATGAAGAGCCTTATTTGTTCAGTCCTCTATACAGATTAACATAGAATGGGTGAATTAACCTCTGATGCTCACATTTGTGGGAGTAGGATGGGGAAAGCTGCAAAGTAACAGGAGAACATCACACTTGTAATTGAATGAGAGCTCAGTATTCTTTGACTAGCGCCCAAATCTACTGTAAAAATTCAGAAGAAAACCAAAAACTAACCAGCAAACAGAAATAATTTCAGAAGTCTGTGTGTACGTATATATAATTATGTGTGAGCATGCAGATGCACATCAACATATATGGTTCTGTATCCATCTTATTAATATGGAAGTTGAATGAATCCTAGTTAACATAGAGTGTAATTCACAGTTATTTTGTTCTGTTTTGATCTTATTCATTAGTTGTTGATCAGATTTTGAAGAATACATCTAAGAAAAATGCATAAGTCTCTGTGCAGACTATAGATAACATTATTATGGCAATTATGAAAATTATCCAATTTGATTTTCAAGCTTAAATGCAGCTCTTGTAAGGTTAAAACCAAACTACAGAGTACAATTCTGACATTTATTCATTAATTTGATTTTTAAAAGCTACAATATAGCCTGCAATTTTTCTTTTCATGTCATCTTGCTTCCTGCCTCATTGCCTCTTATAAAATGACCAAAATATCCCTAAATTAAGATTTGGGGAAGAAAAAAATGTCATGTTCTTTATAAAATGAAATATACTTTAAAAAATTTTGTCTTTTTAAAGTTTTGTAAAGTTCTCAAAGAAATTAACTTAATAAATCATATCTAATCAGTTCAAGGATTCCAGAATAATTTGAAATATTGTTGTAATATCAATTGAATTATTTACCCTAATTTTGCTATAAAATTGTATGAGAATTTTTTAAGTGAAAACTTCAGTAAATGAAAACTTTAGTTATTAGTATGGATCAAGAAACTAAAATTTATTTACTGTCCTGGATAATTAGAATTTAACAAAATTTTCAGGTCAAATTTTTTAGCGTTGCAAAATTTTCACACTACAAAAGCAACTGTATATCAAATACTCTGTGCCTTTGGAGCAAGTGAAAACTAAGTACCTGATTTAGACTAAACAGGTAATTTCTAGAAGCCTTTTATGACTAATAGAAGAATCATCAATCATCCAGAACTCCAATCGTTCCACTTACTGGAGCTGAAAGAAATCATTAACGTGGACATTTGTTTTTCCATGCTGGACCCCTGTGCTGAATAGAACTTCAACAGCTTTGCAGGCGGTTTCTGGACAGTCTCATTTGTTATGGAGTTGTCTGCTGCATGGTTAAAAGGTGCCTGTTTATTTTGGTGGGGCAATTGGTAACTGATTTGCATGATTTTTAGAATTATTTCAGGATTGTTCTGACCAGTTATGTAGTCCTGATTAAAATAAAGGATTTATACTTCAGACCAAAAAAAAAGCTTTAGCTTAGACATTGGGGAACTTAGGTCACATTGCAACCTCAGGCTCTTGTAGACATACTTTCCCTCACCGTCATTATTGTTCCAGGTATAATATAGCATTCCTTATACTTGAAAATGAAAATTAGTTACTTTCCCTCAGAAATAATTTTCTTCTAATAGCATATGTATCTTTTCTGACTTTGGGAATGAGTAATAATATTGGATGTAACCATATAAGAAAGTTTGAAGTTAAGGGAGAATATGCTAACACACTTCTCAAAGCTAGCAATTTGTGGCCTCACGTTTGAAACCTCAGAGGCCTGACAAGAGCACCCCAGTAACCACAGTGTGTCATCTCCTGGTCCTCCAAGGATGTGCACCCTGATTAAAACTTTAATATTCAGCACTCACTGACAAGTCTATTAGTGGCAGGAATAAAAATGAGTTTCCCCCAAATATCTGAAGAACCACTATTGAGAAACTGACTTGGAGATAAGTGGAGTACACTACATAAGTTCAACAAACGGCTTGGGATTTTTAGTGTGATTTTCTAGGGCTGTGAATACTAGAATAGCTGATGCCCAAGGTTAAACCCCAAAGTTTTGGCACAGTACCTTCTCATCTATATCTAACTCCACTACCACAGGAACTGAGAATTGTGATGCAGGGACATTTAAACTGCTGTTTAGAAACCAAGTTTCCAGAGAAAGCAGCTAAACTAAGTGAAGTTTATCTGACTAAGGTGTGAAGCTGATCAGCTTTTCACATAAGAATTTACTAAACTCTTATCTGCTCTCAGTTTGCTGCACTTTCTCATGCCTCAAACATGACAGGCAACCAGAAAGATAAGAGAAAAAAAGACTCACCAACGCCTTTTGACCTTGACAGATAGTTTGGACCTAATTGCTTACAAGAGACAAGATGATCATAGCTTGAAAGAGTGTCCATTGAAGGATCTGTGACACTTCTATATTGACCACTAAAAATGACCATCATTCTTAAATAATTTTTCTCAAAAAATCTAAAAGTTCATACCAAAATTGTCCAATATAAAGCATATCTCATGGCCTTAAGGGTTTAGACAGGAATTCAGGTTCTTCCTAGAGATAAAATTCTGGCCTCACAGGAAACAAAAAGAAATCCAGTAAGACTGATAGTTTCAGGAGTCGAGGAAAGTTAAATACAGAGTCTGAAAGACTAACCAGAAGGGACCAGAAAAAATCTGTTCAAAGTCTAGAGCCTGAAACAGATTGGCCACTTTCCAGACCTTACTGGCAGGGAGGCATGAAGCACTCATTCAGTATTTATTCAAGTGCAGGAAACTAAGGAGACTGTCAAACCTGTAAGATTTCTCATGGTCATACTCATATTCCCACTGCCAGACTTACATGACTTGTATCATATAAGTTTTGTAGCCTTCAGTTAGACAGTCTGAGAGTGTATGTGAGAGATTAGCACACTCACAGGACATGGTCTTGGTCATTCAGATCAAACAAAACAGTTTCACAAGATGCTATTTATATCTTCAAAGACTGATCAGCCAAATAATCCTCTCTTCCTCTTTGTTCATCATTTATTTGAAATTATATTTGTAAAACTTTAATTATAGAAAAGTCATTGTGGAATAAAACATCAACAATATCCAAAACCATCAACAATATCCAAAATTATTTGCCTGTTGAACACATACAGGTTCAATGTAAACAGCAGACTCCCAGAGGTTCTAATGCTTGATTGGGATCAACACTTGCATAAAGAACATATGGATGAAGGCAACTTCAACACTTGCATAAAGAACATATGGATGAAGGTAACTTTGGGATGATTTTGGTGATGTTCATAGAAAGAATGAAATTATTACAAAGTTGTTCCTCTCTGTAAGAGCACATCCTCCTTGGGAAGATGCATTTGGACACACTTCTGCTTCTTGAATGTTAGAATCACCAAAAGTGTTGCTTTCCACACACTCTTGTGTAAGAATCCCTTTGCTCAGCCTTAGACTTGCTGACTAATCATCATCCCAGGATGAAATCATAGCAATTATCTTTTATTAGATATGCAATCTCTAAAAATGCCTTAACCAAACATTCTTTTACAGACTCCATGGTTAGTGAAAATCTCAACAGCCAAGTTGTTATCTAATTTTATCAGTGTTTGCTAAAATGTGACTGAAGTCCCTCTTAGTGGGTGAAGCAATCACTCACAAATGGCTGTATGCAACCCATGCATTTTCTAAGAAAGAATACTGCATGTTAAACCAGCTGAAATTCTTAAGAACTTCTTTTAAAAACCATGTCTGGTTTGGGCAAGTCTCAGAGTGGGGCACTAACCTGGGGAGTACCATTCCTAAACCATGACAAAGGTTTACACCAGTGTCCTCACAGGACTGTCAGAGAACAAAAATGCAAAATACCATCTGTTCTTCAGTCCAGCATTTTCACAAAACACATTAGACCCTGAATAAAGTTTATATACATAGCAAAAATTATAAGTTTAATCTCTAAAGATTATAAGGAAGAAGAAAGAAATATTTATTGTATCATTCAGAGATACAATAATAAATATCATATAAAAACTGAAATAAGCTGAAGGATTAAATTATAATTAATTGGTAGAGGAATCAATCCAGTTCTTAGGTAAAGGAAAAGAATATTTTATAGGCAAGTACTTGAAAGTGTATTTCAACCATTATTATAAAATTACCTGTTCTTAGGAACAGAAATGAACCCTTGGAATCAATAATAATCTTTTAATATTTTTGTGTTTAAATAATAATTTTGATTATATGTTTTTCACAGCAAGGAAAAAATACAGTGTCTAAAGTTACTATAACTGTAATTTTCAAACCATATTTAGAC
Source organism: Acrocephalus scirpaceus scirpaceus (assembly GCA_910950805.1). NCBI lineage: Eukaryota > Metazoa > Chordata > Aves > Passeriformes > Sylviidae > Acrocephalus > Acrocephalus scirpaceus. The sequence goes on from OU383773.1 coordinate 92,594,467, forward strand.
ATATCACTTCTACCAGGCTTGTTTAAGACATACAATACAAAGCTAGGTACTTTCAGTTCTGTACTAGCAAGGCAGCTAATCATAACCAATTTGCAGCAGCGAAAAGGAGAGCTGAAATTCCAAATTGCTTCAAAATCTTTATTTTCCTCCCTCTCATTTATTAAATGTTAATAATGTCTTTTTTTGAGAATTTTTTGATTTAATTATGCTTGAAAAGAAACAGTTGTTTGGTTTTAATGTTTTTCTTCTATGCATTCTGAAATGCCTAAATCATGTTTTTGAAATCATAATCCCTATCTGTTGATTAGGAATGATTTAGCACCATAATGAAATAGTTAAAAAGGGCTCCATAAGGACCACATATGGGAATTTACATCAAAAGGCAAAATATGGAATTCATATTGTATATAAAAATATATGTATTAGATCAAATAGACTCTTTTCCACAAAGCTTTTACTCTACCACTTACAGTGAATATATAATATTGAAAGACTCATTAAGTGTTTGATCCTTGAGCATCAGAAAGAATATTCTAAGCAGAAGATAAAGGCATTAGACATTCCTACAACATAGCAGTATGAAATTGTTCCTCATAAAATGTGTAGTGGTCATCAAACTTAGGAATGCACTTGAATAAGGGTCTATTTGTACTATTATCTGTTGTGGGTTTTTTAACACAATCGGTACTGCTTCAACTTCAGCAAAGGCAGATTACACGTGGAGTTATCTTGTTGCATTCAGTCCACCAGTGAGGCACTCTCTGTGCCTCATTGGCCTCTACTTCTAATGGCTCAAACCCAGCATAACTCTGCTGCTTCTTTTGATCAGAGTAGATATACCCAACACCTCAAAAAAAGAGGGCAGAGCACTGTTAGCCAGCCTCAGAGACTACTGGAGAAATTATACAATTATACCTGCTACTGAGGATCCCTGCTGCTAAGCATAACCTTGAGAAACTGCTTTCCTTTTATGAAGCTGTTCTAACATACATCAACAGTTTCAATAAATATATTATTTTACCTTAAAATCTTTACAAAATTCATGGATCTGATGTAGTAGGCATCCAATTCCACTGGGTATGGAGAATGCATGATTCTAGGAAGGACAAGTCAAACTACACTCCAGCACTGAGCTGTGAGTTCCTAAGAACTCCTTGCTCAACTCATCACTGAACACTGAAGGACGCTCAGCAGACTGTGAACAGATGATTCTTTCAGCATTAACCTGAGTCCTTTATTTTGTTTCCAAGAAGTAAAATAAGAGGAGATAACCCAGGAGTCTGGGGTCTCCATGAACTCCCTTCTGACATTCCTATATGCATGGTCCTGTTTGCACTACTCTCCTACATCTTCAAGAATATTTAGTGTTTCTCAACGACCTCCAGAGTTTTTAGCTCCAGTCTCTTCTGTAAGACTCACCTTTTTCTGTTAGACTTGCTTCCCTCTGTCATTAGTGTATTATATACCTAATTTTTTTGACTTGTTTATTTGCTGAGTCCAGTCTCAGCTGAACAATAAAGGTTTTGGAGCAGGAACTTATCTATCAGTGTATCATTTTTATGTATCCACAAATCTTTTGGATTTTTTTCACTGCAACAGATTAGTGGGGACATAAATTTTCTAAACTGCCTGCATTCTTAAAGGTAGCATTTAATTTTGAATTAAAATTTTAAAGGAATAGAGTTTGTGCCATGGCAGTCCAGACACTTTATTTTCATAGTTATCTGCTCATTCATGTGGGTATGTTGATAAGAATGTGGTTTTGGTTTGGTTTTTTATCTTTACTATTTTATGAGCATTAATAATTCACAACTCTTGATAAATATCAAATTATTTTCTTTTATATTATTTATCACTACAAGTCTGAAAACACAATATCCTAGATGATAAAAGATAGAAGAATATGTACAGAGAAGCAACATTCACCATATTTCTAATTATAAATATACTAAAAGTCCTTTCAAATATGAAAATATTTTTGAGTGAGTCAAAATTCAGTCAAATTCATCCATAGTGAGTGGATCATTGCTTCTGTTGTGGATTTTAAGTTCATTACCCTGGTAAAAAATAGCATTATACTGAATAAAACTTCTGTCTTGGCTTTTAAAACCTCTAAACATAGGAATTTCTTTCTAGAAAAAAAATGCTTAGTTTTTTTTTAAACCATCAGTGAAATCATGGCCACCTTTTAGTTACACTAGCACGTATTCGCCAAGATATTCTCTTTTATTACTGATTGGTTCTCCCAGTTGAAATGGTAGTACTTAAAGATTGGAAGGGTTAATTCCTATGCCCTGTCCCTCTGGGGACACTCCATTAGACTGAGCCAGAAAAAGCATAAAGCTCATTCTTCAATTCAACAGCTAATCTATATTAGGAAATTAAATGCTTGCAGGGTCCCTTTTCCCAGCCTGGATCACTGGCATATTCTGGTCATGATCATGCTGTGTAATGTCACTCTGGTGAGGAGTGGACCATTGCCAGCTGACAATACTTCTAGGACTGTGCATATTCCCAAACTCTATTTGGGAAATATTTTGGTTGGTAAAAGATGATGCAGGTAAAAAGATCAGTAGTAACTACTCTAGAAATATAATCATTTAGCCTATCAGCACCTTGAGAGTGTTTAATTTTCTTACTTAGATACAGCCATTGTGGCTGAAGTTTATGGGCATATTGGAACCAACTGCATAAACTCAAGGGAATTTAGCAGGACTGGGATGACAACTCCTAACTGTGATTAAATATTTACCTCAAATTTTGAGTGAGTCTACATGCTAGAATGAAAACCAGTGTTTAATTCAAGCCTAATTAATTAGCAGGGAACTTTTCTAATGACTTTATCTGTATCTGAAGAAAACAAACCCTCAGAATTTAAGTACGTCACTGTTCTTCTGGGACATGTCCATCCTCTGTTGTCCTCAGAGTCATCCCAGGTCATATTTAGGATAGTGTGTTCATTTAGCAGGAGTCCCTTCATTCTTCCAGTATGGAACCATACTGCTTTCCTTGGATTCTCTCTTTGCACCTCTCATTCATCTGCTTTTCATCTGTATGCCTCATCAGATAAAGTTTTCAAAACCCCAGCTATTTTTTTCTCTCCTTATTGCACTTTTTAAAAGGTTCACCTGCAGCCATTTCAGAGTTTTGCTATAATGTCATCCAAGGAACAGCATTTTCCTTATGTGACTTTTACCACGAATGTTTATTCAAAATCAGAAGGTGGTACTAGAATGAAAGGCAACTCCATGCTCATCAGTTCTTCAGTGACATAGTTCAGCTTTACACTAGCAGGCAGGGAGGCCCAGAAGAGTGGGTTAACAGAATGCAGTGAGGCTGAGGAGCTAAAGATACCACTGTAAAAGATTTGGGTGTTCGTTTTTTGCTAGTGTTAGTCTGTTCACGTATATTGAGTGGTCATTTGTGGTTGGAACAAATTACTCCTCCTGGTCTTCCAGCTTAATTTTGTGCAAAAGTATCCAAAATGCACACTCTAAAATGACTCAGCAATGACATATGGGGACAACAGGGACATCAGTTTCAAAGTACACCCTGGTTCTAACTCAAATGCACCCTTAACTTTATTGTTTGGGTCAGGAAGAGGTCCGAGGTTATCAGAAGAAATTTTATATGAAGGTTTAGCTAATATTGTCAAAAAATGAATACAGACAATACTAAAATCAATCAAAAAGCTGTAATATTTACCCGAATGGCTGAAGGGAGCAACTACTGTCATATTGAAATACCTTTATATCCAGTAGCAAGTAGGATGCTGGAACCAAAAGAGTGACAAAGAAAGAGTCTAAACCCCCCCTCCCCCCCAAACATTAGGCATTAATTAATAAAAAAGCAAAACAGTAGAGAAGGAGCACAGAAATGAACCTCAGGAGCTGACACTTAAAGGCACACATCTCGTCTATGCTAAATTACAAATCTTAAACAATAAAGCTTCAAGTAATTTTTAATAAACTCTTAAGGTAATTGAATTTAGATTCCTACTAAGACTTTACTATCTATATATAGCACAGCAGACTATAAATGGCACACACATAAAACAAAAAAAAGTCATTAGCAGCTGTGTCTCCCTTGATCCACTTAATTAGGAAACGTCTGTGGTGTAGTCAGTGTTCTTTTCCATAATTGCTTAATATGGGACAGGATGATATGAAAGCAAAATATATGTTTGGGAGATTGTAGCTCACCAATATATCTTGCATATGTTTTAAATGTTTTTAAAAGGTGCATTTTCATCATAGAAAGAAATCATACATCATAGGAGCCACTAAGTTATAAGATGTCAACTGCTTCCAGCTTCAAAAGCCAGACTCTTTTCTTGATCAGTGGGTGGTGGAAGTTAATTTTTTTTTTTAAGTGAAAGTAAAGTTAAGACATGTGGTACATAGACAAAATTTGGAATTTACTAAAATAAAATAAGAGTTGTGATTTCTTTCTTAGGAATATTTTGCAATTAGGTCTTGTAACAGATATGATTTTTAAATCTCCTAAATTGGCAAAGACCTCTGAGACAGTGACAAGACTGTAGATTAAGAATGCTCAAAATTAAATCTGAATTCCATGATTTATTATCTGTAGAAACATGAACAGTATTCATTTCTAAATGCACTTTTTTACCATGCATTTGTTGTACCTAGTAAAATAAAACAAAATATATGTACTACTAGTTAATAATATTCAGTGTCAGAAAAAAATTAAAATTTAGTGCATTTTTCTCCCAGTTATAAAAAAGCAAAAGAGATAAGGGGAAATGGAAGGGAAAGCTTTTTTATGAAGAAAAAAATGTAGGGAATTAATTTACCTGTGAGTGTCTGGGCTTGGTAGAAAAATATCATGTCAGAAACAAGTCTTTTAAAAATTGATTTTGTTTCTCCCATAACAACAATTGTTTCCACCCTCAGCAAAAGCTGTTGTTTCATTTACATTTCTATGTTTGAATTTATTTGAATTAATAATTGTGGTTTCCTGACAATTTCTTATACTTCTTTTCAGTAGATAAAATAAGTAGGTTGAGCAGAGTGGAACCCTTTTAGAAGGGAGGGATTGTGAGAATGAGCTTTTATTGCTCTTATCTTCCTCTTGTTTTCCTATGGGCTGGTCTCAAATATTACTTCCCATCAGTTTTGATCTGTGGACAAAATAATCTTGATTTAAAAAAAGAAAAAGAGTGTTGTTTGACCTCTCATTTATTTGTATTAACATGATTCTGTCACTGAGCTGTTGAAAGGCCCCCAGAAAAGTGCAGGATGGTGACGAGGGGAGGCACTGGGAAGACTGGAGTCAGGGAAGAGGTAAGGAGTCAGTCAACAGAGCCTGTAAATTTTGAGATAGCTGTCTGACTGGTTTTGTTTTGGGAGTATAGACTTTCTCACTCTTAAGTGACTAAATTATTTTTCTTTTTGTCTGCACTGGACTGTGGAATGATGAGGGCCCCTAGAAGAATAAATTGGAATTTGATGGCCATGGTAACAGAGGGGCTGAAAAGTCAATGTGGTTGTTAAAACAAGCCTTTCCTCCCATGTGTTGCCACACATGCCAGCATCAAGTGTTCCTGACAGGAGTGAGAAAATAAGTGAGACAAAATCCCAATTGGATCAGCTTAATTCAGTGATGAAGGTGATGTTGTAAACACCAAGAGAAAGGAGTGAGACCAAGTACCAAAGGTGCCATAAGAAAAACTCCAAGTATAATACACGGATAGCAACATTAAAAAATCTTGTAGTTTTTTACTTTCCTCTTTGTTCACAAGGAGTTATTTTTCTGACATGTTTTCCATTCACAGTTCCCTCAGAATTTAACAATGTATTCAGCTGGTGTCAGAATTAATTCTTAGAGAGTAACAGCTTCTTATAAATACAATTAAGAGTCACTACAGGATGAGTAAAGTATTGTTAAGTTATCTAATACAGAGTCAGAAGAATTTGGAAAAATAATTCAGGTAAATAACAAAAAAAAATTATTACTGAAGACTTAAATTCATTTTTTCTTAAATAATCTCTCAATTAAGATGTGTGCCCACCTAAAAAAATAGAGGGTGGCAAAAATTGCAAATATTATTGGACGGATCTTTCAGCAGTATCTTAGGGCTAGTTCCTTCCTCTGCCTAAATCCAGTTTTCATTATTAAGAACTAAAAGAGACTTGAGGAGTTATCTAGTGCAGGTTTTATTCTGTCTCTACTGAAGACAACACCTCTCCCATAGTCAAGGTCCTAAAACTTTTCACAGGCTAAGGGCTTATCTGAGGCAAATTTGGACAGTGTAAATATTTTATGAAGGTATTTTTTTGATGGAAAGGCACATTAGTATGTAATAAGGACAGTTTTCAGGCTTCCTTTAATTAGGTCTGAGTCTTCAGCACATACATAAAGAAAAAAACAGAAGAACTTTTGGGCTTTGTTTTACTTTATGCCTGGGACAGAGATTTTTAAAAGTCTTCTAAAAAGATAAAATAAGAAAATATTTCTCTCTATTAAATATGTTTATTGTCTAGTGTTTATATTTTTTATTAATCCAAGATTTCAGAGTTTTCCTTGATCTGCAGCAGGAATCAAGATGTTATCCTCTTGCTTTATAAGGGAGAGAACAAATGGAAGAAGTGGTAGCTTATGACCTGCTTTTATAGGTTCAGAAACTTGACACACTTTGAGCATGTTGCATGGGGCAAGGTCATTCCTTAATAATATTAAAAATCTCATGGAATCCAGCAGCATTCCGGAAAATTACATTCTTTCCCATTGAGGGGTCCTTTGGGGTTGTCAGTGGTTTTGTTTTCTCCTGCTGTTTCCCTGTGACATAAAACAACTTTGGATATTTTTTTTGGTTTTGTTTTCTAGATTGTAAGTCTTCAGCTATCAGACGCTAGGAAGCAGTATTTGGCACAGAAATTCTTCAAACTTTTTTTTTTTTCCTTAGGTTTTTGCTTGTGGTTATAAAATTCTGAACTTTTTGATTCCAACGGGCGAAGTGTGGGTCGCTAGCTATGTTTCTGAGAGCTTTGGATCAATCTTCAGTAAGAATAGTGATGCTAAATATGGAACAGAAGCATGATAGCAATGGGAATGTGGAAAAAGGAATGACAACAACTGAAGTGGAAAAGAAAAGTCAAGCAACCTAATGTACTCATGCTGGGGGAACTAGATAATCTTCCTGCAGTCTTGCAAGAACTCACACATGAAATTGCAGATCCAGCAGCAGAGATTTTAATTAAATCTCTTAAATCAGGAAAGGTATAACTGGAAAACGGTCAACATAGCATATGCATTTACAAAATAGAAAATAAATAATGGCATACAGAACTACATGGTATATTAGTTATGTGCAAAGCTTTAGAACACTCCAAAAATATAGAAGTAAATGAAAACGAAATGCAGCATAGACTTACCCAACTTGTATTTTACCAAAGCAATAGTCTTTTTTAGATGACCAGTTTTCAAATACAGGGAGATAAAAATTTCTTAGGAATTTGATATATAATTTTGTGTGACTTCATGTAAAGAATGTGTTTAGTTATGATAGAGACAATTAAATTAATGTGAGAATTGCCAGACTCTTCTGAATCAAAATATCTTTATTCAAAACTTGAGTGGTTCCACCAGTGTCCTTGACACAAAAAAATAGGAATATGCAATGACTTTTATTAGCAAAATTAGACAGTTTTGTTAATAAAGAGAAGGGCAGGAATATCTTATGAAGGGCTGAATAATTATGTGTACACAAAAATTCCACACATGTAAGGCATTTAATAGTACAATAGTGACAAACTGAGTATTTTGAATTAAATGGAATTTCTGCTGTAAGATGAAATGACTGCAACAAATGAGAAACTGATTAATCTTGGAGAACTAATTGACCATGAGATGAAAATGTGCCTGTATCATGAAGTACTCTGAAGTTGGAAAATTTATTAAATAGTTGTAATCTTATGTGGGAGCTTGTGAAATATTTCTAGGAGGTTTGTCATAGTTATGCCATTATCAGAGGCCTTTTTAAATAAGGGGAATTTCAGAAGAGCTTCCCAGTCTGACATATCTGTGCACTATTCTGCTTTTCTCTCTATAGATCAATTCAAGCTGGAATGACAGCAGCAGAAAACTATTAGCAGAGCAAAATATTGAAGAGTCAAGCAAAAAAGCTGGCTTGTTTTTAGTGCAGGGAAATGACTGATGAGAAAGCATATTTTTCTCTATCAGTAAAAAGGGAAAAGCTAACTGAACTGAAGGATGCAGCTGGTATTAAGTTGAGGGGAGAGTAAAATGACTGGTAATTTATGTAGGATGGAAAGCTCTTAATCACCAGAAGATTTCTAGCTCAGTCTTCTTATATTATCAATGAGTGTTAAAAGCACCCCTGTGGTTTCAAGATAGAACTTGGTGAATGTATTAAAGAAAATAATATGCGATTATGTATGTATTATGACTTATGTACTGCCTGGAAAATGGAATCCTCTATTCACCCATCAGTCCTATATGTATTCAAAAACTGGCTAAATCCTAAGCTCTTTAACTTAACAAAAAAAAAAAAAAAGTAATAACTTTTACTTTTCTTTTTGCCCTCTACATCTATTTTGTTTTCAGCCAAGTCTTTCAAAGGTTGAGGGCTAGAATCCCACTTATTTTCTGATAAAGTTCTCATTTCTGAAATCATAACAGTACTCCAGGGTCTAAGAATTAGAATTCTGTCTTATAATAACACTTATATAATAACACCCTAAAACCCAACCAATTCTGTATGGTCAGAAGAGCCAAGAGGCTTCAGTCAGGCTGACACCTCATGATGACAATGAACAGACAACTTAAAGAGTTTTTTTATACCTCTCTAAAAATCTCTGATATGTGCACATTTTGGACACTGGTGTGCCATCCTGTTTCCCCGTCCCCATGTCAAGAAGGATATTGTAGCAACAAGTAAACATTTGGGGAAGGATGCCAAGGTATTTGAAAAGGCATCCATCCTTGCAAGACATAATAAATTAGGATAGGACCCTTCAGCCTGGAAAGAGATTAATAAGGAAGAATATCATAAATGTGTGTGAAATATAAGGAAAGTCAGTATGTCTGAATTGCCTATTGCTTCTGCCAGTAAAAAATAAAAAATGAAAAGGATATTAGATGAAGCTAGAATGGGACAGACTATACGCAGAAATGAGGGAAAATTTTTTGCCAGTAGCTTGCAAACTATATGTGTTACTCCTTCCCTCAGGATGCTGCCAGACCTGGCTCAGAAAATCTCTGAGCTGTCTGCTGCTGGAGGTAAGCCAGTATCCTGGAGAAGCATTGTTAAAGCTTGACCTGATCTTACACTTTTCCAGCCTTTGCTACTGCCAGCGTCAGCTGTACAGGGTGGAGTTTTGTTTTGATCTGACACAGTCTCTTTTCAAAATAATTTTGTTAAATTCAGGAATTGGTCAAGAGAATAGTGCTGGGAATTTCAACAGGGTCTGGAGCAGTGACCAACTAAGAATTTGTCCTATATCCAGTATAGTTACAACTTTTTAAAAAATCCTTTACAAATATGCTCACTAGTCTCAGACGCTTCCTCCCCCATCAGAAACCTTTCTAACTCTTGCTTTTCCTATCTCTCAAAACCAAGTTAGGAGGGAACTGCAGTGCAGCTAATTGGAAGGAAATGGAGGAGATTTGATTCGTCCTCCTATTTCATTGAAAATAGAATTGTTCCAGTCAGCATCTCACATGCAATGCTGGTGAATACGTGTGACAGAGCAGGCTGAGCCTTTAACTGGTGATTATTCACAAGAAACAGCAGACTTGGCTTGCATTTCAGAGGGCAGGCTGTGCTTCCAGTTCTTTGTAGGAAGAGAAAAAAATGATCTGTTTACTTCCAAGCTGAACATACTTTATGTGGAAATTGTGGGGAGATAATCAGTGTGAAATCCCATGCCATGGTTTTCAGAATAAAGCCACAAAATAAATTAGCAAGGAGAAAGTTGGCTGTACCTTTGCTTTACCGTCTTTAATGGCAATACTTTAACTGTTTTCTCAGTATTTTCAAGCTGTAGGATCTATGATGCACTCAGGTTTGGTTTGGTTTTGTTTTAGGGTTTTTTGACATTACATAAGCAGGAAGAGTTTTGATCTTCTTTATCTCTTTTTTTTTAATCTTTTTTGTATATCAAGCAATATAAACTTGTGATTCAGTGTGTTTATTTATGACATGTCACCCAATAGGTCCAATAAATGTAGTATCAATATTATTTGACAGTTTTGACTTTGAAGATGAAGATTCTCCAGGAACTGGAGAATTTTTAAGTTCCTTTGAGAAATTTTAGAAGAAGATGCAAGCTTTAGTTACTCATTTTTGTGTCCAAATACCAGACCCAAATTACTGCCCGTAGACTTAAAGCCATAACTTGCAATTAAGGCGGAAAGGTTTTTTTTTAAGTCATAGCATTTGTAGGTGCCAAGATGTACACCTGTTAGTTTGCTTGATCCTTGGACCATAGTACTTGATTTCTCATGCATGTTTAAAAAATTATCAACTTGAAGACCAAAGAAAATCAGGCAACTCCTTTGGTTCCAGTGCACCAATCCTTCATGGCTATCTGTTACACCACTGGCTTTAACCAGGACATTTATCCAGCATGGAAATTGGGAGCTACTGTAAAACTCTTCTATCAGTAGCAATGTTTGAAATATGTGACTTGGTCCCCTGCTGTTAAAGCATTGCAAATGGTCAAATTATATGTGACAGACCGATTGTGATTTGTCTTTTTTATGACAAATAAAAAAGTGTTTTCCTAACCCTGGGGGAAAAAATCCCCAAAACATTCAGCTACACTGAGAGATAGTTCTGATCCCATTTAGCTGTTATTTTGTGAAAGATTAGGGTTTTTTAATAGGTAAATATAAATTTCTCAAGAAATTTACTATCTCAAGATAGTATTTTACAATTCATGTTTGTCTTTCCCACATTATTAGTATTGTATAAATTTCACAAAAATTCTGTGAATGCAGAGCCTACCTGATGACCTGTAGTAATGAAGGTATTTGTCTATTAAGCTACAGGAAAATGAAAATATTTTATGTTTGAGTTCTACAAAGAGAAAGTCATTCACTGGGAGCTATGGAGTACCTCACTTCATCTACAAAGGAACATCTGTAGTTGTCCTTGGTGGAAAATACCTGTGGTGTGAGCAGTGGATGAAGTAAGGCAGCCCATTCCAGTGTGAACGTATTGCACACCAGGGATGGCTGTGCTGGAGTCGCATTTGGGTGCTGCAGTCGCATATATGCCCCAGAGGCTTTACTTCTTAGGCAAGATTATTCTTCACATAATGACTGTATTATAGCTGTCAGAAAATATTCTCCTCTTTTCATCACAGTGTAGGATAGACAACGTAGATAACATCTGTTTAAAAAACCCCTAAAATAGATGAGATATAAAGAGCTTCTAAAAAATCAAACAGGAAGAAAGGAGCTACCATTTTTCAGACAAATGCAACTATCGTTTTTTTTTTTATTGGCTAGTTAGTGGAACCAATATATGGTGGTACACTATAAAAAATCAAATCTTAATTACACACTGCTGCTGGCATGTAGCACAAAAAATAACAAGTAAGCTGGTACAATATTAAAAATAAGTCCTTCAAATTTCTGTTAAAACACTCCTGTTCAGGATCACATTTTCAAATAACTAATTGAATTAATTAACCCTAGTATTGGCTGACATCTTAATTAGATAATTATATGTTAAATATTCATTGTCTATTATCTACAGCTATCTGTAACTAAAATTCAGCAATTGTGACTAATTGAGTATTCTGTAATGAATCTGGAGTCCAAATTGACTCAAGTGTAATTTGCAACATGACCAATACCTAATATTTCTGATTCTAAAGTTTCTTTGATATGCTTGTGCTTTTTGACAAAACTGGTATGGACTTCTTAAAAGCACCTCTTGCGCTTTACTGGTGGCCCTTCATATAGATTAATCTACAATTTTTTTCTATTTCTATAAAAGTGGTTGTACTTATGCATGAGAAATAATGCAAAAAGGAAAAGGCAAATATGAGAATTAAAATCTTGTGGAAATTTGAGAACAGCATTAGTAATACTGAAAATATGACTTTTAGACTGGAACTGATGTAGTTTAAACTGATGTTTATCAATAATATCACTATTTTATACCCTTTTATGAGTATTTATAATCATAAAATTATAGTCTGTTTGTAAGAGACATTAAAGGTCATCACTCCTGCTGTAGGCAGGGACACCTTCCACTACACCAGGTTGCTCCAGTCCCCATCCAACCTGGTTTTGAACATTTCCAGGGATGGGGCATTCACAACTTTTCTGGGCAACATGTTCCAGTACCTCACCACCCTTATAGTAAAGAATTTCTTCCTAATATTTAACCTAAACCTACTTTTGGTTTAAAAATTTCCCTTTGTCATGTCAAACTATAAATATAGTATAGTATGATGATTAGACATAACATTTTGAGAATTCAAATCTAGTGTTGGCTCTGCTTAAACTATTCTAGGCATAGCTGTTAAAGTTCATTACCCAGTAATCTACTTTCCTCAGGTTTCCACTATCGTTTTTGTTTTGGTTTGGTTCGGTTTTGGTTTTGTTTTTTTTTTAATTCTCATTGTGTCAACAAGCCTCCTTTTACAATTTTGGAAGTCTAAAATCTGACATTTGACCTATCTCCTCATGTCAACATCCTTGATGTGCTTATTAAAGCACTGTAGCATGCAGCCTACTGAACCCCGCTTCACTCGAGTCAAACATGCTGTCCCATCACTCTCTGTGACTGAAAGAGGAACTCCCCTGAAGCAAGCTGTGAACTGCCAGGCAGCAGTACACCCACACAACAGAAAGAAGCTTAGAAAACTGGCTGTCATCTTCCTAGCCTTGATATTTGGTGTATCCCTTGGAAGGGGAATTTGATCAGGCAATGTGGAGACAGTTGTATGAAGACAAACCAGCCCACTGGGGAGGTGCTCAGAGATGCTGATGCATTTCTGACACCTGCATCCACTGGCACAGAGGAGTGCTTCACTTGGCTGGGCTCAGCCTGACCACACATAACCAGAGCTGCTCTCAGCTTTCAGCTGCTGTCATTTGAATCATCGCTTGTTAAGCTCTTATCAAGGGGCAGTGCTGAAAGATAATAGAACTGTTGCTAGAGACATAGCATGTTTTACACAGAAAATTAATTTGACAAAATTTGAAGTGAAAGCACTTTGAAATTAAAAAGCGTATGACCTTTTAATAGTTTCTGTACAACAGCATTTACAACTGACCTATTATGCAAAAAGTAACTAACTACACTTAATTCATATCCTCTTACCAGTGCTTGCCCTTCTTGTCAAGAGTGCAGAATGCATCTCTGATCAGATGGTTCAGGTCCTTACCTGCTGTGAAAGACTTGTCAAGTAGAGACTAAGTTTTACATTAACCAGACTGTTCTCTTTTGGAAAAATACCCCTGCTACCTGTTTGGGATCATTTTAAGTTCCTTCAGGTCTACAGGTCACCATTATGGCTCAGAGAGCAGTTTGATTTAGAGAAAGAATAATAGCAAAAGCCTATAGATTTAAAAATATGCTTCATGCATACTCAGGTGAGAGAAGTTCTCAGCTGATAGGGAAAAAAGTCCTCTTCAAATGGAAAATGATTTTTGTTCTTTTTCAGGGTAGGTGGTAGGCAATGCTCTTGAGGAGATAAAAATGACATTTATTTCCTTTCCCCATGCAGAAGATCAAAAGAAAAGTAGGCAACTGCCAGACTTAATGAGCCATGCTGAAGGGCTGCATCCTGACAGAATTAATGCATCATTTATAAAGTACTTCGCAGGAAAATGGTTTAGCGAATCACATATGACTTTGATGTCTTGTAACACTGCTGTGTTTTAATATTTATGCAAAGAATTTAGCAGTTACAAATGACAAAACCATGCATGCCAATAGCTGGAGGAACACATTGTGGGATCATTGGTGTGGAATGTTTACAATTAGGAGAGTTAGGATGAATCAGTGCACACTGTAGGTTTTGGGTCTGCATATGAGTCCTTGACTTGGACCCAAGTAAGTGTCAGTCAATGTGGTGGAAAGATAAAAATTGTCCCTGGCAGGCTGTATGCTGCCTTTGAATGGTACTGCTCTGCTCATTCCAGTTGGGACTAAAAGTCTCCGAGCAGAGAGTTGGCAATCCTGTTCTTGCCCAAAGCACAGGGCCCTACAACGCAGATCTGCTGTAGAAGGAAACGAAGAACTAAATGATATCTGTGTACTGAGTACTCCCAAATCACCCCTGCATGCAGCTGCACAGGTCCTGTTTCCAAACATGTTTTCTTCTCTTGATCAGAGGAGCAGAGCACCTCTCCTATGAGGAAAGGCAGACAGAATTGGGATTGGTCAGCCTGCCAAAAAGAAGGCTTCAGGGTGACCTAATTGTGGCCTTGCAGTATTTGAAGGGACCTACAAGAAAAATGGAGAGACTTTTTGCAAGAGCATGTCGTGCCAGGACAAGGGGGAATGGATTCAAACTGAAAGAGGGTAGATTTAGATTTGATATTAGGAAAAAAAATTCTTTACTGCCAGGGTGTTGAGGTACTGGAGTAGGTTGTCTGGTGAAGTTGTGGATGTGATTGTCTTTAAGTGTATATGGCCAGGTTGGATGAGGCTTTGAGCCACCTGTCTAGTGGAAGGTGCATCTGTCCATGGAAAGGGGATGGGAACTAGATGATCCATAAGGTCTCTTCCAATCCAGGCCATTCTATGATCCTGTGATAGCCTATCAATTTTTTTTTTTTCCCCAGTAAGGATTCTGCCACCATTTTTATGTAATGAGGTCTAAACAGAGCACTAATTTTCAAATTTTCCCTTGAGTCACAGGACTCCAGAATGCCCAGACCTATGCCTCAGATTTCTCAGAGCTTTCAGTGGCTCAGATATTTTCCTCTGATTTCCATCCCACTCTAGGAACTCTGGCCTCTGGCTTAAACACCTTCAAATGTAATTTGGCAAGCAAGAAATTAATATAGCCTTATACAAATTCTTAACCCTGGTCACTTTACTCTTAAAAAGGCACAGATGAGTCAGAGAGCTCTGGAAGAACATGCAAGTCCTAAGGCAGAGCTCTGCTTAACCTATTTTTCATCTTTTTGCAATGAACATCTGAGGCTAGGTGAAGTTCCTGTTCCCTTGTTTGCCCTGGCAAATCCTTACTAAGCAACAGCACACCTAAAGTAGCACCTTCTAATGTGGTCTCACTCCTGCATCTCCTTTTTCCATATATCCAGATTAAGGACCTAACACAAGTTACATTGATTCAGCAATTGAATGTAAGTTCCCTATGCCTCTGTATGGTTTTGCCATTCATTTTAGCTCTAAATCATTCTTTCTGGGCAAAACAAGTGTCTAAAGCACTTCGCAGCACGTTGCTTTGTCTTCAAATGGACAGGATTCCAGCATATTGCAGAAAGAAGTGGAATTCCTACTTGGAGCCAGAAATATCCTAGCTTATCAGAGAATTGGGCTCTGGGTTGTGTCTGGATTCATGGTGCATCCCTGACATTTGTTCCTGAACCTGTGACTCTTTGCCAATATACTCAGTTTTGTGTAAAATTTAGCTAGAACTAAATATACTGGCAATCCTGGTGTGAGAAGTTCCAAAACTCAATTTTGGGATCACTGCATGATTTCGTTGCATCAAGAACAGCTTAAGAGGGACTCTTCGCTCATTGTTTTCGTACTTTGCCCTGGGGATAAAAAAGTATTACCTTTCTCCTCCTCCCTCAGTGAATATGGGGATTTATATCTTCCTTGGAAATATCTAGTTGATGTTGGAAACAGCTTAATGAATATTTTTTCATTTCCTGTGGTCTGCTCTACATTCTCTAGGAAAAGGAGGAAAGAAATCTCTTGAACAAAAAACTATAGGTTATTTGGTACAAAACCACAGCAAAATGATTCTTTTGACCCTCTCTGGCAGCCTACTTTTTACTGATTCTGCCATTTTCTATGCCTCTGAAAAATTTGCTCTTTCAACAAGTTAAAAGCTCGCTTGGTTTGCCTGCATGCTTTAATGGAAAGATAAATATGTCTTCTCTTTCTCCTTAGTATGTAGCATGAAAATAGACAAGATCATTGGGATTTATGTGGAAAAGTGTGGCTGGCTTCTAATATTGGATTATGAAATGCAATTTGGGATCGCTAAGAACAAACATATATTTTGAAAACCCGATTAAGTACTTATTTTGGAAGGTCAAATATGACAAGTAATTTTTTAAGCTATTTTTAATAATTCTTTTTAAGTTAAAACTTTAGCCATTTCAGAGGAAATCACATTCAACTCTGTTTTGGCAGACAGCAGTGCAAGAAAGGTATTTTTAATGTCCATATTTGGTTGAGGAATACCATTATTTAATGGGTTTCAGAGAAAAATAACTGTATTTAGATGAGGGCTGTTCTTATAACTGCAATTCAGCAAAATCAGAATGAACATAGTTCATTCAGAATGTTTTCATAAAGAAATGTCTTGAATAAAGAAATAAAAGTGTCTTACTATGTAATACAGAAATTTAACCTTTTATGATATGACTAAGTGGAGAAGGATTTTGAGAACCTAATTTCAAGTAGTGTCTGTTTAATGATTTATTAAAATCTCTTCACACTTCAGTAAACTTTACACATTGTGGCTTTCATTCATTTCCTCCTTGACAGGTTGAATGAAAATATTCAATACTGCTATTGGATATTCATCTTTACTCTTTACGGTTGTTTTCCTTTAAACAAACAAGTATTATTTGCTTTCATTAATACTTATATGTGAAAAACCACTGATAGTACAATTCAGGCAACACAGTATTACACATATCTCTGAATACATTTGGAGATAAAGTACTTAAATTTGAGAACTATTTTAAAATCTCCTTATGTTAACAATCATATTTCTAGACTACATTCATTCATGTAATACACCCAGTGTGTTACCTCTGAGTAGTAAAATTGTTTTTCATTCACAGAAATGCATCATACTATGGCATTTCTCAAACCTAAATTGTTTTAGATTGCTTAAATTGTTCTGGTTTTAAAAAAAAGCTCCATCAAAACGTCTTTAAATAGTACATAGGTTTAGACTGGTAAAAGTGGATAAGTAAAAATACACATAGCTGAGAAGCACTTTTACATTCTGTGTGAAACTGTGTTTTTCCATTTCCCTAAAATGGTATATTATTTTGTTTCTGAGTTTTCTGAGGAGACTGGTGTTTTTCAAACAAAAATCTTATTGATCATTTTTAGAGAGCTTGTTTCATTTTATTAAACAATAGTAGCATTTACAAATCTACTCAGTAAATTGTGTAATTGCAGTTTGTGGTGAGGTGTTAAGAAGAGCTCATGATGATAAAAAAATATTTCTGTGGGAGCACCGAATGTGAAATCTACTTGGTTTGGGTTTCTCCTAACAAAGAGTGGGATAGTGTTTCTTTGTCATCTTTGCTGCTATGTAAGCAGAATAGACACAATCAAATAGAGGTGTACCTGTTCGTTCATGAGAAATAAGTTTAATTTTACTCACAACTTTTCTCCAGCCTGTTTAACACATACTCTCCTGTACTGGTCAGCAGCAATAAGAAGCTGTTGTTTTGTAAGAAGTCAATGGAAAACATCCAAAGTGAGAATCCTAGAAGATTATCTATCTTCACAAGTTCATTTGGGATTTTGACGTTACTTTGTTAAGGGCAAAATGGAACTTTTCCAATATTTATTTAGGGTTTTTTACTTAATTAACCAATCAGGTTATCTCGTTACCTGGCACCAAGAAATGGAGCTGCTCCTGTGGTAAACTAGTTTTCAAAATTAGGTAAATAGTGGGGAGATTAAGCATAAAACAGGTGTCATATCTTGGGCCAAATCCAGAGACAGTGTCAGCTGGTGAAAGCCACACTTCATTAAATGCAATATCTTATACAGATGAAATCCTAATCCCAAAAGAACATATGAAAAAGCATAAATTAAAGGGTGTGGGTTTTTTCCTCATTTACTCTTAAGTCTTCTAAAATCTCTGTGGCAAGTGAATGAAGTGTAAAGGTAAACCGAAGTATCCCCCCACAATTTTTCCTTATGACTTTCTCATCCAGGACGACTGCAAGAGGCTGCAGCAGACTGGTCCCGACCTGTGGCACAGACACATGGGTGTGTGACCAGACTGCCCTTTGCTTGTAAAGGTCCCATGAGGAGCAGAGCACAAAGCCAAGCAGCTCTGAGGATATCACTGCTTTTACTAGAGGCAGAGCAGCCCCACAAGACAGATCAAACTGAGGCCATTCTTTACTTCTCTGATATCCTCTTTATCTAGTGGTACATGGATAATTTCAACTTTCCATCTTACAGGCTGGTTTACAGTCTTCTAGGATTTATGTCTCCTCATAAGAAGGTGCTTAAGTGCTCAATCTTATTCTTCCTCATGACCAGGCCCTAATTCCACAGCAGCTCTAAGCCATGTTCTTGTTTCACAGAGGAGCTCTTTTGAGGAAATGACTAAACTTCAGGCATTTTATAGCTCCTGTGGATTTTTCTGACCACTTAGAGACATGAAAATATCTGGGCTTAGAACCATTCCTTCATTGCTGGAAGATAGGGAAGTAGAAAATGTGGGAATGATGCAACAACTTCTATCCACCTACTTTGCATTTTGGGCAAGACCTTCAGTCTCACTGCAGTGCAGAGAATTGTTATTCCAACACATTTTGCTGTAAATATAGAGGGACTTAAATTTTAGTTTCATTCCAAAGTCATCCTTGAGTAAATTGTCAAAAACTTTGTCTTTCAATCACCAACTAATTTTATCTGAGAGAATTTCAGCATCTTGGTGGCAGAGTGGGATGAAATCTTTGTCTCTGTCTTTGATGTGTGGTTCGCATGAAGTCCTCTGCCACACAAGTCTTTATTCTTTTGAGGTTACTTTCTGGGATACTTGAAGGTCAACAGTTGTTCACAATCACACAGAGTTGCTTTTTCGAGAGAGTGCTTGGTTTTAAATTAGAAGGCTTTGTATTTCTATTCCTCAAAGTAGAGTAAACAGCAAGTCAAATTTGCATATTTGTCACCTGACACTTTTCTTTCTCACAAGGCAGTCATCTCACAGCTTCCTTTTGGGAGGCTGGCTTAGTGCTTGCCTCAAAAATATCCTAGCTTCACTGTTTCCTCAGTTCTACACACTGCTGCATCAAAGTCTATTCAAAACTTTGTTCCTTGTTTTCACTTGCAGTCACTTTAACATGAGCTGTGCCTTCTGATGTAGAGAGAAAAATGGTGCTGGTCCATCAGCTCTTGAGCTGTGAGGTTCAGCTGGTGGCTGCCTAGTCACAAGGACAGCCATGAGAGTCACCTACCTGTGTGACTATTGCTTGTTCTTTGTATTACTTTCTTCTTTTACTCTGAATAAAAACCAAAGAATCTCTTAAATTCAGTTAGATAATCATGTAGTGCATGGGGGAAAGCAGAGTATATATATATATGTGTGTGTGCATTATATATATGTGTGTGTGCATTAAATACATATATAGTTACATATTTATAACTATATATATTTGCCTTATGTAATGCAAATAGTTATATTCTTTGTGGGCCTGTTTGTCACACAAACTATGTCCTTCCTGTAGCACATTCCCTGCATAATCTTGTTCTTCTCCCGTTGAGTTTAGAATTAATTAGCCTTTGATGTCTCCTCTGTCACTTCTTGTGACAATTCTCTTGGGTTATTCTTTAGTATAAATCTATCTACTGCCAATTCTAGCTCAGTGCTAAACAGATGTCATTTTTTGCTTTGTAACAAGACCCCAGCCCTCTCACACAAAGTGACAGCATTTCCAATGGATTCACCATTCTAATCAGAAGTTTAGTGATACAGCATCTCTACTGGTAAATTTAAAAAGAAGCTCCTAAGGTTTTTTTTATTTCTCACTAGGGTTCCAAACCAACAGATTATTTGAGTATAAATGAAAGAGCAGAAAATTAAGAATAAAATTTTTTCTTTTTCTGGACAGAATTTTCCCCAGAGTATTTTTCACAAATTTGGAGCTGATGTTAAATATTTCAAACTTCTTGATCATTTTAAACACAAGTGTTTGTGGGCATACATTGTGTTCTGTCATTCTAAATATCACCCTATTTATAATTAAGGTGCAGCATAAATCACGGACAAACACAACAAAAGCAAGTTATTTATCCAAGAAATGAAAAATAGCAAAAGAAATTCCCTTCTAGAGTTGGCATACAATTTATGCTTAAGAATAAATGTAGTTATGATATAAATAATCTGACAAAAGCAATATATGTAAAATCTATACCTTTTTTAAGTAGTCATATTTTATTTTATGTAGACAAAATAATTTATTCATTTAAGCCTGAGGTGCAAAAATAACTTTAGACCTAAGAAGCATGAACATAGCCACAATAATGACAGTTCTAATAGACATATGTTGCAGTCCTGAAGTAATGGTGTCTTCTATCCCTCTCCATAGTTTCACTTCTATTCACTATCAGATTGCACATTGACATTTCCTCCACAAGATGGTGAGTACAGTGTTCATGTTAAGTAAATGACCATGCAGATTATTGACCAATGATGGTGTAAAAGGCTTTTGCTAGATTATGGTGCTGTGAAGTCTTTCAGAATTACCTTAATACTGGCCAATGTAGTTATGTCCCTGCTCCCTTTGGGCAGCTGTGCAGACGTTTGCATTCCAATCAGATGAAAGTTATTGTCCAAGTCATGTCCAATAAGAAGGAATTGACTAACTTTATCTCATCAAGTTCTACACAACCCAGTTTTGAGTGTACTTTATCTTGGAAGGCTTGTTTTGTAATAAAATCATGGACCATTAGATAATAGAATCATAGAATGTAGGTAGGAATGTTGGTAGGAAGGGACTCAAAAGGTCCATTGAGTCCAACTGTTACCTAATTTTACCAAGCTTTACCTCTTACATTTTCTCTCACTAAGCCACAAAAATAGATTTACACAGTGCCACTGCTACTTGGATACTCTAACTCAAATAAATCCAAAATATTGCAATATTTTACTTTTACAGAAATCCAAAACCATTTTGGAAAGCAAAAATTAGGACTTGCATGTTTCAATTCTTAGAAATGAACCATTAATGGTACACATACTATAACTAAATAATGTGTATGCCACAATATAACAATAATTATATTCCTAACTAGCCAATGAAGCAATTTCCCTTCAAGGAGAAAATAGGTAACTCAGGTTAACTCTGTAGCCAGAAGGAACATCACTGTTGATGATTTGTGTTCTGCACTGTGACCTAGTGCCATCTCTAAATCAAAATTCATTTATCTTTTTCAAATAGAAGGGTTTCATTTCATTTGTTTAGGTGAAGCTAGTAATTTTCCTTCCTGACTTTCATTGGCAACCTGTCTATCCTTATGGAAGGTATGAAACTCTGGAGAGCTATATTCTCTTTTTCCTAACACAGCAACATTTCTAGATGGCAATTCTGTCCATTATCATGACATCATTTGCATCAAAACATCTAAACAAAGATACTCACATGGATTTGGTTTAATTTTGCCTACATTAGACTGAATTCTAAGACTTGAGATTTTATAATGCTACCAGATAGATCCTCCAAGGAGAACACCTTGCTTTTCCAGGGCCATCTTTCTTCATGTATTACAGCTACTGACGATGTGAAAAGTATCCTCCCATTCCTATTGAGAACACATTCTTAGCAAAAGATAATTAAGAAAAACAATCACTTTAAATATACTTGCATTTTTTTATAACTACATCAAAAGCTGAAAGACTTCTAAAGACTGAAGAAAAAAAAGATTGTTTTCTTAAAGCTGAAGTAGTATCAATTCTTCTCAATAACTCAGAAAAATAAGTTCAGGGAACTCTAGTAAGTACCAACTTTTTGAAACTTCAGCAAGTTATTTTAAACAGGTCTCTTAGTTTCCTCCACTTTGCTGAGTATTGGGATATTTGAATCATTTAACTTCTTTAACTGAATTATTTTGTGCACCACAAGCCAGATTTTGCAATATCAACAGCTCATCATGAAACAGAGCCAATGCAGCACCAGGAAATAGCTAAAGCAAGAGAAGAAACAGATTTGTTTAATTTTGCACACATATTCCTTAGAAATCAGTGATGAGGGTAAAGAAAGTCCAGAACACGTATTAAGTTTTCCTAAAAAATGTTTGGATAAAATTAATATCATATTTGTGAAGTTTTCCACAGACTACTGAAGCAGTAGCAATTGTTGCCAAAACTATAATTTCAGTCAGTTTTATGGCCCTTGCCTTATTCCTAAAAGTATTTTTTTCAAATAAGAGATTTAGAAGACAGTCAACAGTCAGGCTTTTAAAGTAGCAGGAATCTTTAAAAAAGAAATTTTTAGTGTTATTTGAGATAATTTTTTTCTCACTTTGGAAATTCCATTAACATCCATATTTAAATTTATAATGATAAGTACTGAGTGTACATGTATTCGTTGTCTACCTGTGTATCTAATTCTATAAGAGCAAATAGTCCTGCCTGAAAAATAATTTCTCCAAGAGTTACAGGAAAAAAGTACAATCCAGAGAGCTTTCACGTGGCAGAGTTTCACATAATTTCATAATTCAATATAGTCATATTTGCAGGGGTGTGTGGGTAAGAGACTATTTTCTCATTTGACAGTTTCCAATGATATAAAAAATCATTGCAAGAGACACGAGAAAGATAACATACATAACTTCTGTGTGAGGTTCTTTCCTGTCTTTCTATCTGTTAATACCAAAGATTGTCACACTGCTAATATCTAATTGTTTAATCTGAAAAAACCCAGTGATTTTACAAAAGATTTGGATCATATGACTCTTATTTTTCAGTTTTGAAAATCCTAAACTCACAGCTTTCTCACAGTTAGAGGGCCATTTTCACAGTTATGAAAATGTCATCTTTACATGATTTCTCTCACCTTCTGGAGCCTGTTTATTTTATGTGTGTATATCATAATTGCAGTACATGTCTCCTGGAGTACCCTATGGCTAGCACTACATTAAAGAAAGCTTTCTTCAGTTTAAAATGAAGTAAAACTAGAGAGAGATGTGCTCTGGAGTATATAGGAAAACATGGTGGTTGAAAAGTACTTAACATTACTTACTGCCGTGTTTGCAAATGTCAAGGACCATTCACAGATGGAGGGTTTTTTCTGTGTTTAAAGACTTTATTGTCCACAAGAAAGACAAGAAATATTTCCATGAAGATGTCAAGGGATAACAGGATGGTCATTAATACTGGTGTACTGAATGGGAAGGAAAAAAGGCTGAGTCAGGAATGCTTGTAATGCTGCAATGCAAACATGACCTGCAGCACAGAGCCCAACAGCAACAGGGAATGCTGCAGAAACTGGGCCCACAAGTTAACTCCTTTTCTGTCACCTTGGTCTCATCCCGTTAAGGTGCCTTTTAGCACTGTCCAGCTGAGAGAGGCCAGAATTTCAACAGTAAACACACAATCTCAGAGATCACAGTTGTAGAAAGAAATGCTAAATGTCTGGTTTACTAGCCAGCAGAGTGAGGGTACACCTGCTCCCACCTCTTGTATAGAACTCTCCTAAACACCAGAGACTTTAAAGGAGCAGTGATATTTACCAACACTTTTTTTATGCTGTATTGTAGCAATAAAGGCAGGTGCAGTAGAGTTTAGTTTTTACTGCTAAACATAGGGAAAGTTTCAGAAACATGACCTCCAGGTAAGCTGAACAGCCTAAGTCTCAACTCCAAAATATCTTCAAGGCCAACTGCTTCTGTATGGGAAACAGGTCACAAAATTAAGTCTTTAGACTAAATAAAAGCAGCTACTTCATCCAAGAGATCTGTTTGATAGATACACTGAGCCACAAAACAGCATTATTCTAAGAGCAACAATATTCTATCAAAAAGGACAAAAGGGGAGGGGCAGGTGAGCAGGTTTTAGAATCATAGGATCATTTAGATTGGAAAAGACCTTTAATATCATCAAGTACAACAGTTGCTGTAGTGCTGATGTGCACCACTAAACCATATCCCTAAGTTCCACATCTAAGTTCCTCCAGGGATGGTGACTCACGCACTTCCTTGGGCAGCCTGTTCCAATGCTTGAAAACCCTTTCTGTGAAGAAATTTTTCCTAACATCTGATCTAAATTTCCTCTGGTGTAATTTGAGGCCCTTTCCTCTTGTCCTACTGCTTGTTACCTTGAGGAAAGAAGACCAACCCCCGCCTTGTTACAGCCTGCTTTCAGGTGGTTATAGAGAGCGATAAGGTCTCTCCTGAGTCCTTTTCTCAAGGCTGAACAACTCCAGCTCTCTCAGCTGCTCCTCATGAGGCTTGTGCTCCAGACCCTTCCACAGCTCTTTTGCCCTTCTCTGGACTCTCTCCAGCACCTCAATGCCATTCTTGCAGTGAGGGACCCAGAACTGAACACAGCAGTAGAGGTGCAGCCTCACCTCAGCCAGTACAGGGGGACAATCACTGCCCTGGTGATTGCTGATATTGTAATGCTGATACAGGTGCCATTGTCCTTCTTGGCCACCTGGCACAAGCTGGCTCATGTTCAGCCAGCTGTCAGCCAGCACTCCGGGTCTTTTTCCAATGGGCAACAACTTTCCAGCCACTCTGCCCCAAATCTGTAGCAGGGCGTGGGGTGGTTGTGACCCAAGCCCAGGATTCAGCACTTCACCTTACTGAACCTCACAAAATTGGACTTGGCCCATTAGTACAGCATGTGCTGTGTTGGACATGGACCTGTTGAAGCAAGTCCAGAGAAGGGCCATGAAGATGCTCACCTCTCCTATGAAGGCAGGCTGAGGGAGCTGAGGTTGCTCAGCCTGGAGAAGACAAAGGTCTGAGGAGATTTTATAGCACCTTCCAGTACATAAAGGGGCTACAACAGAGCTGGAGAGGGACGTTCTACTAGGGGATGTAAGTGATAGGACAAGAATTGATGGCTTTAAGCCAGAAAAGGGTAGGTTTGGGTTCAATATTGAACTCTCTGTGAGGGTGCTGAGGCACAGGAACAGGTTGCCTGGAGAAGCTGTGGATGTTCCATCCCTGGAAATGTTCAAGGCCAGATTGAGTGGAGCTCTGAGCAACCTGCTCTAGGAAGGTGTCCATGACCAGGGCAGGGAGATTGGAAATAAATGATCTTTAAAGCCCCTTCTGATCCAAACCATGCTATAATTCTGTGAATCACTCCAGCATTGTACACATCTCTAATTAACAGATTAGCAGTGAATCTCCAAGACAGACTCTAGTTTTACTTGGAGAAGAAGTTCTTGTATCTATACTAGAGAAAGGAATGATGCATTTCCTTTTCTGTATCTCCAAAAACATGACTTTGAACAGTGAAACATAAATACAACACAGCCACATATAAAATTGTTTTAAAAGTCTGCTTTTCTTCCAAATATTTCAGTGATTTATGGACTTATACTAATCACACCCCTTCAAACTTTGTGATATGTAATTTTGGGTAAATACCAATAAATTAATCCCACTGTGTATTAATAGTTTGTATACTGATTACTTTAATGTAAGGTCTAGGGAAGATGAAGTAACAAAAACTTCATTTTTTCTAGTACTTTAAGCTGTGTATATATATATATATATATATATATATATATATATATGTATATAAAATAGTAGCTGTAGTATGGCTATGGTTGAAATCAGACCAAGAAGAGGCACCTACCCTCATTTCAGTTATATGTAAGAAGTGATGCTCCTGTCAAAATCTCAAGTCATACAGGCATATCATCAGTGTGCTCAGGAAATAAAAGTAATTGGGGAGAGAACTTTTCTGGCTGATGTTCTAGATATGTAAGAGAGGAGGAAGATGAGAATAAGAGAGATGAGAGAAAAATGACAGAAAAAATCCACAAGCCACAGTAGACATTTTTACAGTTTTACATTGTGTTTGGAGAGATGTCCAGACAGTGAACATGGAAACATGGCTCCAGGTATTGCTGCCCTGACAAGGTGAGACACCACCTGTCAGGCACAGCTAGAGGTTCATGTACTGTTAGCTCAGTGTTAGGCACTTTGGATCAAGCTCTCAGGCACACCTCCATTCTGTGTCTGCAGGCTGCCTGCAAGCACTGTAACTGCTGCCTGGGAGTTGTCTGTATATACTGGAGGCAAGCAGAGTTGGAAATATCCCACGTTTTTGGCTTCAAGGCTCCACTTTAAGACTGATATTGACAAAGCCAACGACTGGTAACGTGATCCTGAAAAGACTCCAAATCCCCTTGTGAAAGTATTTGTGTCGGATGTTGATTGCCAGAGATTTAGTTTAAATTATGAGGGATTTTTAAAAGTGAAAATACAGGGACAAAACAACCTGAAATGAAAGAAAATCTTCCTTAAAGACAAACTGATCTGAGGACAAGAGAAAGAAAAGGTGTGTAAATAACCATTAAGAATGGCAGATGTTTTGAGGTACAGTGAACACTTCTTAATGCCATCTCTCAAAAGCAATAAGCAGTAATAATGTGTAATGGACATAAATAAATGCTGTACCTATCTTATAATATTCATATAGTGCAAATCTGTCTACAACTCTGTGAAAAGAGCTCTGCATCTTCAGCAGAGCTGTGCACCTTCAGAGACATGCAAGGCCCACAGCCAGGCAAGCAAGACATGTCTTGTCTTTCCCCAGCTGTGCTCCTGCTTGTGGGTTAGCAGAAGACAAAGGGATAGCATTTTCTGCCCTGTGATTTTAAGGCATGTAATTAACCTGCTTCTATTTACTGGATACACAAATGATCCTGGGAGAGTGAACTGCTCTTCTTTGAGGAGTGCAACAAATAAACAAAATGGACTAGCTGTTTAATCAAGTAATTGCCCTAACGATGCCCTCCTAGGCACAAACACTGGTGGGTTTGGGAGAGAGCTTGAGTGTTGTTGACTTTTGGTCATGTTACAAAGGCCATTTATTTACTCAGATTTCTCCTCAGAGAAGAGCTAAGTGGGCAGAGTTATTTCCTCTAATCATAGAGGAAAGTTTTTGAAATTCTGGATAATTTGGTTATATTTTACCACTCTGTAGTTTTTCTTTTCTTAGTTTACTTAAAAAATAATATTTTTGGAGATGTATTCCAGCTCACTAATCAAATAAAGCAATTTAAAGATGTGTGCATATTTTCTGGCTTTAAGAATTAAGTCTATAAATGAAATTAAAAAGAAAAATTAAGCTTTAATTCAATGAGTTACCTAATTTCAGATAAATATGGAGTATGGAGGGCCATATTAATAGGGAATTCACAGAGCCAACATAAATCCATGGCCAGTTGTATTCAAAGGGAGAGGTGAAATACTTCCAAGAAGAAAAAAAAAACCAACTTGCTGTTTAATTATTAAATTCTTTTCATACTGTCTTTCTTTCCAAACTTTGGTTCATCCTTGACAATTTTTTAAACAGCTATAATCGTAAAGTAGCAGTCCTCAGCAAATACCTGTCAATAGCATTGCCCCAGGAGTATAGTAAATCCAGAGAAATTGCTTACACCAGCAGAATAAACAACATGCTCCTACATCTCCTTCAAATATGAAGACTGAAACTGGTATTTTATGGCATAGAACTAGAAACTAATGGAATAGTTGAGAAAGGACAATGTGATATGGCTAATGAAGGAAGAGGGAGCTTAACAAGGTGTTAAGCTTTCCCAAACTGTGCCCCCACAGAAGCTGCAACAGGTTGCTGATTTGTTGTCTACACCTGGAAGAAAGGAGATCCAACATCTCATTGTGCAAAGCTTATTGATCCTCTCACATTGATGTCTTTCTCATACACCTTTGGCTGCACTTGCTCTCTGTAATTACAATAAATGGCTCCTAATGAACAAGTAACTTGTGATCATACACATTGATCCTTCCTCAACTCATGAAAGAAACTGCTACTTGACTTTAGGTAAGAACAATGAGATGAGCAATGACCTTATCCCCAAAGCTGCTACTCCTCAGACAGTTGTTGTCATTTTCCTCTTATTTAGCTGGAGTATGTCACGTCTTCTCTTCCTCCATCAGACTTTAGAGCTGTTGATCTTAGAGGAACTCTTTGCATGCTCAAAGTGGGCAGCTGGTGATTGTCTGGGGGAAGTGGGCTCCCTGTCAACAAGACCAGAACCTACAACACTACTAATGCCTTAGGAAGGCTGACCAGGAGAGAGACTGGACAGAGTTAGAGAATAAAGTTGGTATTTATTAAAAGGCCTTTAAGGATACACCTTGGGCAGTACAAGAGCCTGGCCAGGGCTACACCCAAGGTAAACTTAAAATGGTCACAAAATGAAGGACCAGCCACGAGGTCTCACACTTTTATAAGTTTTGGTCCATTTGCATATTGGGGTTTAATTACCTAATTACAGCTTCAGGTTGTGAAGTTCCATCCTTCTTGTTTTCTCTCTTCAGTCCACTGTTGTTTATGCTTTTGGGCCTGAAAACTTGTAACCCTTGTCCTTGGTCTCCATCTGGGAAAGGATTTGTTTGGTCTACCTACTCTGTGAACAGAGCTTACTAACACTTAATATGAGGCTCAGAACTACACCCCTAGGCAGCACAGAATCGGAAAAACATGAAAGCTGAAACTTAAAACATCACTACCAGCTTCTTGTCAATGTCCTGAAATGCAGTACCAATGGGTTACCATACCATCATTTTTAATCCCATTGAGCCTGGTCTGTGTTCACTTTTAAATGCCACTGTAGTGCTTTCCAAATTGTAGCTGATTGTCTCTCATCTGACAAAGTGATGTCTGTAATTTAGGGCTGTGTGACCTTAGCTAATGGTTTATCCAACCAGCCGGACACAGATGCAGCTAGCAGGGCAGAGACAGGGAAATGTGTGGGAGATTTTTAATAAAGTGGTAATTTATTAATGAGACTTGGGACTTTTGTAACTCATTATGGAATCCTATTATTCACAAGTATATTAAAGGGGCATATAAATACATATTGTCCTTAAATCCAGACTGAGAATAATTCACAGTAGACTGTCCCAAAACTTGATGTCATCAACATTTTTGTCAGATAATGTGATACAAATTAAAAAAAAAATGCAAACCAGCTGCTTGCCATTGTTTGCAGACAGTTTAAAACAATTTTTTTAAAATTGAATAAAAACTTCCTGTAGCTTTTATAAGTGAAGATTTTTCCTGTGCATACTCACACAGAGTAGTGGTCTGTGTTAGGGGAGCAGTCATTGGCATAAGGATTGAAGTTATAATCTCTTGTGCTTATCCTTGCTGGCTATGCAGCAGGGAATAAACTGGGAATTTGTACTGCACATTTGTTAAAAGTTTATGGATGAAGTCCAGTGGCTCTCCCAGCATTCCCTCTCTTACCGAAACATGTTGTAATGGCTAAGGTTGTGCATAACCTGCTAATGAGGTCATATAACAGTTGCTCTGTTGCTCTCAGTTGTCACAGGAACCACAGTTCATTCTTTCTGGCCTTTTTGTAAGGCATTTTGTGATAGTTTAATAGTGAAGGAACTGTGTCTGACCAAATTTCATGCAGGCATGGGAGAGTTATAAAGAATACATACACCATGTGTAGCAGAAAAACACAATACAGTGTCCTTTGGGCATAGAATCTATTCTTTCTTTCAAGGAGACCTCATGTATAACTGCTAGGCATTTCATCATCCCTGTTTTTCTTTGTTTCTATTTATCTTTATGTTAGTATGTGTTGACTGTTCTACTCCAGCAGGAACTCTTAAATGAAAATATTGAATTCAAATATCATATGAAAGTCTTCACATGAGATGACATTTTTGTTGGTATTACTCAGCCAGGTGCTAAAGAAATAGGTGACTTTTAATGCTTATAATGGGCACCACTCTAGAGGATCAGAGGACTTAGAAGGTTTTATTTCACAATTTTTTTCCACGGAGGAGATTGCTAACCACTTTAACAAACCTACTGCCTTGTTCAACAATTTGGCACAAACTTCAAGGGGCTATTCCAGCTGCATCTGATTGATCCTTGCCACAATGAATAGAGATTAAATAGACCTTCTGGTATTATGGGTGCCTGTCTTCTTTTATTCCTATTGGACTACATAAACTGCTCTTCACACTGGCCAGTTTCAAACATGAGAATACAACATGGGGATTAATCTATGGGTGAAGTGGTTTTTATTGGATCTAAATGTTTTTGCTATACAAGCAGAACACAAAGATTTAGCAAGAAAAATAAACACACATTTTCTTAATTTATCTTGACATGAGAATTCAGTGTATCCAAGAGAAACTTTGTTTACTTCCTTTTCCGAATACATTCCTTTGAAGTCAGAAAAACTAAAGGTATTTGATTTTGGTCCATTATTCTCAGGATCGTGTGCCCAGTTGCAATAATCTTTTTTTACATATTTTATTTTAAGATGAGCTAATGAGTCACATTCACTGCACTCATTTATGTTTTATGATGGCATTTCAGAAGTCATGTTGTACTGAGTTATATACTCAGGCTCACACTTATGCAGAGGCAGTGCAAATTGACACCACGATTATGTTTACCAGGAAAAGGCACATTTGCAGAGCATACATAAATTTATCTACAGTCAACAAAGTAATACAGTGTGAGATGTCCACCTAGTCGTGCAAGACATTTGAAAAATAACATAATGAAAGGAAAATTCTGGAAGGCAGAAATTCATTTGCACAGAATATAAGGTGAAAATTGTGCTACTGTCTTAATTAAATCCATTTTCAGGACTGGAGGTTCAGGATGTCCTGAAGGGAAAGTCAGAAATTTGGCTTAATTCTGACAGCCCCCAGTGGCAGCTCAAAGACCCAGATAACAGAGAAGAGAGGCTGAGGGTGCCAGGATATTTCAGACACAAGTCTTCTCCATTGTCTTTGCTTCACTAATTGTTCAGCTGCCTATCCCTCCCGCATCACCAGCCTCTTCTCACAACAGTCAGGCTTTCCCTTATTGCCCCATGTGTACTTCCTTCAATGTACTCATGTCTTCCCAGGGTCAGGTCCCTGGGTCTACCATGACTGAGTCTACCATGATCTAGTAAACTCATATTTTTGTATATCCTAAGATTAGTTTAGTTGTATTGGCAACACTAGAAATTGTACAATGTCAAAATGTCCTTTTTTCACATGAATTTCAATTACCTCTACTCATAAAGTGAGAAGAGATATGGGGATTTAATTTGTTATAAGGGGAATTTAGAAAAGAGGACAGCAGGCACTAGACAAGATGAAGATTTTGTTTGTATTGTTTATTACTTGATTTGAGGGTCCAATCTAAACCTAGCTTAAACAGAAAGGTTCATTCATTAAGTTCACTGGCTTAGGATCAGACTCTAAAACATAATCTTATTTTGCAGTCTACTAGCCTATCAAATTGAAACAGTGCAAAAACCAAATCAACATGAGGCATTGCTTCAGAGACACATGAGATTTAAGATTTAAGAAATCTAAAAAGTCTAAATTTCTTGTGTTAGCAAAATTTTCATGTTTACAAGTACTGTATGGTCAATGTTCTTAAAGGTTTAATTTATTATATGACAGTTTTATGCAGGTCCAGTAATTTTTTGAGGTGCCACAGATACCGGTAGAACATCTAACGTTCTTTTTGTGAGCTTATTGCTCCTTAAAATTACTGTAGACCACTTACCACAAAATCTGAAAGTAGGTGCTGTACTACTTTCTGTAGAAGGGAAGATAATTAATTCACTACACCTCGGATTATTTCATGACATCAAAATCCTACTACTAAAGATAACATTAAAAATTTCCTTTTCATCAAGTTACCAAACATGATTTATCCAGTGGAAATGTTCCTGATGCACTAATTTTTCTCAGATGTTTTCTTTGACTCTGGGGTAAGAACCAGCTTCTAGAGGGTGTCCTGCATTTTTCAGGGAAACAGCCTGGACAATCAAGTTATGTCTTAAGAGCTTCAAGGCTGCTTTGATACACAGCCACTGTGAGGAAATCCCAGAGTGTACAGTCCAATACTGAGAATTAAAAGTTTCTTAATCACTGATTTATGACTGCACCAGAGCCACTGACAGTTAAAGGAAATAATTACATCTAGTTTAACTGGAAAAGATGATTATTCTTGTTTTGATATTACTGGTGTTGGTTGTTGTTGTCTAGCTGCTATTTATAACATGCAATTTTTGTGTTTCTGTTCCGGTTAAGTGTACCTTCCTCCTGACAAAACCAGAATGTTTTGTTTCTGAGTCAAGTATTGAGATTAAAAATTGAAGCTGAAGGAAACTTCTAAAAGAAAGTTAATTCATTCTTGAGCAACTGAAAAAAACAGAGAGACTACAACAGAAACCAGTGAGATTGAATTCAATTATTAAATTGATATTCCTTCACTACAGAAATATACTGGGATAATGTAATAAAACATTTCAGGTTGAGCTAATTCTTATTTCTGGAAAATAATATAGTAACAAAATAACTTTGGCAAAGATTTTGGCCCAGTTCTGACAGGAATCCTTTCTGCATCAGCACAAATTAAGTAATTGAGGCCAGAAATTCATTCTCCCAAATGATCACAGTTTGAACAAAAAAGTTAATCTTTACAGGTGGGTCCTAGAAAACTTACACTTACAAAAAGATGCTGAGTTGTGCCTATTCATAATTGGAAAGATAATACGTATCAGATTATGTGAGGTTTTTTGCTCTATTTTGCTTAAAAATAGAAAGTAGGCAGATGTCAGAAAGGAACATCACAGCTTGGTGTAAAATGCCAGACTGCAATTTCTGACAATAAGAAACATAAATCAAGGGGGACTGAATCCCAGAAGACACTGACATTGTGATACTTCTTCATCACCGCAAATAAATATCTTTATAAAAGGCCCCTTGCCAAACTCCTAAAATGTCAGGGGTTTTAGTGCAAAGTTCCTTCAGAGATGTTCCCTTCTAAAAGTACACAGAGGCAGTCTGTATTAGCTTTTGGGTCAGCTTTGAAACAGTTTCATGAAACTACGTGTGGAGTCTTTTACTGTACTGTCCCTATTCCTTGGATAATGTAAAATTTCAGTCTCTAAACCTCTTAAGTTTGCACATTTCATGAGTCATATATTGAATTTTTAAAAAGTATGAGAAATAGAAGCTTTTAGGCAATAAAAGCCTAAGTTCAGTTATTGCTTGAAAACATGTCTCTGATCATTTAATTTTTTATTTTAAAAAGTGTAAGTACTTTGCAATTTGTTAGTTTTTATGCACTGGAGCAATTTCAAATGATTTATTTCCTCTATTAAATCTAAAGAAAAACACATTGGCCCAAAAACAGAGTTGTTGACACCTACAGAAAAAAAAAACAACCACCTGTGAGTAATTATTTGAAATAATGATTAAGTTATTACATGTAAAGGGCTTATGCTGCCATTGTAGTAATTTTCCATGTTTTACTCTGCAATGGAGGCATTTATGATGAGGAGGTTTCAGACATTTAGATTGTATTACTGTGTTCAACAGTTACTCTGGAAAAGTGAGCTATTTGCCTCTTCTCCAAAGTCATCCATCATTAATCTTAAACATTTAAACACTTTCTAGGGAGATTAGCACTGTATGAGTCCTAAAGCCCCACTTAAAAATGGGAACATTTAAGGTGTGACAGGGGAAATATGGGAGGCATGAGTGATCTGAGATTTCTAGATTACAAATTAGTTTACAAATGACAAAAACCACTATTTGTAGAAAACCACAGGTAGATTGTCCTTGACCATCCCTTCTTTGTTAAAATCCAAGACTTTCCTTCCTCACAGTATTTCTCTTTAAGTAATGTGCTTGACATGTATCATATAAGTTCCTTGAGAACTGATATTTTTCTATGCATTTACAAAGAAGCTGTTAAAAATTATTTCAATTCCTTGTATTACTTTTACTGTCCAACTTCACTAAGACTGATACTACAGCAGCACAACCTAACCAACTATTCATTTTTATAATTTTGAAGTTATATAGTGATACAAGCTAAAACCCCCATAAAATTAATTTCTACTTTCATTCTTGTAGTGTCAATTTCTAACACCTATCCATCTGCCAAGGAAGCATTCATCTACGGCTTAAAACAGAGTCCTTCCCAGTCCTGTTTTTGGTGTTTTGGTTTGGCATTCTTTTGTTGTTTTCTTTTTTATTGATTTATTTATTTGTTTGTTTATTTATTTATTTTCATTTCAATTTATTTTACTGCATTTTAGCAAACAATATCTGGTTCTTCTTCAGCATTCACCTGTTCCAGAAAACTTGGGGATAAAAACTACAATTCCTAAAGTAATAAATGAGTCCTAGCAGTAGTCTTTTTGTATTTTATATCTCAAAGATGAGAGAAGTGGATCTGGTGTTATAACACTGCAGAATTCCACCATGATGTGTTGGGTAATCAAATCCAATAAAATATATAGTTCTCTTGCTAACGGGATTTTTCTTCTACTTTTCCAAGTCTTCTCCAAAACATACAGCATATACTACGCAAAACAATACTTGAATATTGGTCCTCTAACTTCCAAGAATCCTATCTTGTACATTTGGACATTTTCACATTTTTCAATGCAGATAAAAAGATATTTGAGAACACTGTCCTGCTACGTGACAATCACTTTCATGAACATAAAAGTGGTATTTGAAAAGACTGGGTGATTTATTTGAGATATTTTAGAGGTTTATTTGGAGAGATGGATGTTGATAAATATGACTTCTCTTTCTTGTGTGCTTTTCTTTGTGGGTGGGGTTTTGGTTATTTTTTTTGGGGGGGGGGAGGAGTGGGGCTGATTTTTCATTGTTGTTGACCTAACAACATTTTGTGCTTTTCTTCCCAGTCATAACTAATAGTTAGGGGAAAAAAATAGAAAAGACATGGTAATTCATTTCTATCTAAACAGTAGATATGTTAATTAACATTTCCCCCTGAGGAGAAGGTGTGTTTTCACAACCATCACAAACATCATCCTGTGGCCGACACACAATTCCAGAGTTCAATAGATCCGGATTTCATGGGATAATGCAGAAGGTATTTCAGAAAAGCTTAAATTGCACTTTTAGAAGTCCTTTACTCTTTTATATTTTGCTGATTATGTGAGTTTGCTAGCACATAGATAGCAAACTAAAAAAGAAATTAATTACGCGAGAATAGTTTATTTTCTGAATGGTAAATTGTTGAGCTCTCTGTACTTTATATAAGTCAATCAAAAAGATTTTCTCTTGCAGAGAATGTATTGCTCATACTCTTTTACTGCTGTCTCACTGATATCAAGCAGAATGGAGCTATACAAAGTCATAGAAAATGTTGTTATGCAGCGAGAGACAAGGATTTGTTAGGTAACTATGTATGAGAAAGAAGAAATTATGTCTTCATAAATATCTGAGTTCCCTGACTGGAGCACTCTATGAACTTCACTTTCTTGGTTCTTATCCACTCTTGCACCTAGTGATCAGCTGAAAGAAACCTTGAACAATATTACTGCAAAACACTTTTCTCTCATATTTTCCATTCTGTTTGAAAATATTTTTTGATCTTTTATGCTCTAACTTTACCAAAAAATTTCTGACACCGATTTTCAGATGATAAACAGAAATCTTTGTATTCATTATACTTATCAGAGGTGCTTACTATTGTGCAATTGGTCACAGAGCACAAATAACGGACTCAAAATCCACATTTCATTTGAAGTTGTAAGCAGTTTCCTATGTGTAATTTTTGGGAGGAATTTTATTTATTTGTAATCAGCCTGTGCTTCTTTGGCTCTGTGCAGCTCATAGAGTTGCACACGCACACACAAAACTCCCTATACACAATAGGGAGCAGCTCCTCCTTTTTGTTTTATCTCACTCCATCTGTTATTTCTCACCTAAACAAGAAGGGATAGGTATAGCACTTTCTTTCCTTCCTGGTGGTTTATGGATATCCAATATAGTTCTACTGTCTTCTCTGGATTTTAGCAAAAAGCAATACCTAAAACCATTCCACATCCCCATTGTCTCTCATTAGTGAGATATTTGTTTCATTTGGCAACCTGTTGACATTCTGATCTTGTATGAAAAGTTTCCCGCTGCAGCTGATTTGGGTGAGCAAGAAAAAAGGACATTGTTTTTAAAATAATGCCTGAATTACAGTTCAAGCTGTGTTTAGTACAATATTAATCCTTTAGACTGAGGCATGCCAGAAATGGTAGTTCAAGCTGTGATTAGGAAGGAGGAGGAATAGAGAAGGATACAGGTAGGAGCAAAAAGTTGCCTGTGAGTAGTAGAAAGACTGTAAAGAAGAAAGACTCATTGAGATAAAATAACAGCTGGCCAAAACAGCTATCAAAAAACCCAGTTCCCATATCATATAACCTTCCACCCCTATCCCAACACAAAGGAAAGGTGTGCTGAGTAATTTCCAGGAAAAAAAAAATTAAAAGTATTTTCTGAATTATAAAATCAAATTGATCTTCCTGTGAGGTGCAACACCAGCAAGGTTATGCAGTGAGTGGTCCATTGAGCAAGACTCTTGTTTCTAGCTACAGCTAATGTCAAATGCTGTCTGAAGCAGAGGAACTTGTGGTAGATAAACAGTACCAAATAACATAATTTTCAAAAAAATTTCTTCCTATTGACATTAGGCTTAAACTAGTGTCTATTTCCAACCAGAAGTTTTTTTTTTTCCTAGTGGGTAGGCCTATTTTTTTCCCATTCTTCTGCATTTTAGTCAGGAAGCCTTTCATCTCTATTTCTCTTTTGAATTCTCCCAAGGTTTTTAGCTTAATGGTACCTTCTAGTGACAAGCTTTAGTCATTGTCAATTTGACTTGTAGAAGTGTAATTGTTTTTACTGGTTTGGGGTTTTCTCTTACTTTCAATGAAGGGCCTCTTCTTTCATGGAAATGGGAACTCTCTTGGCTCTATCTGCCTTCATTTAGCAATTTATTATTCTGATTCTCTCCAAGTGAGCCTCTCCTATTTCTCTCCTTTCTAAATAAAAAATCACAGACAGTTTCATTCACTCCTCATGTGGAATGTTTTCTGCACCTGTGACAACTCTTATTAATCACTTCTATTAATAGAGAATTAGGGAATTGGAAATTTAAACTAGGACTAATTTTTTTGCCTGAGTCCTTGCTTGTAAAATAAGGCAAAATAATCCTAACTTGCTCATACTTATTTACAAATCTGTGTGCCAATTTGTTTGCTTACAATTTATTGAATATTTTGCCATTTTTCTTTTGAATCCAACAGCATCTGCTTTCTCCATTTCCACATATTGTCCACCTCTGGGCAGAAGACACCATGATAAAAACTAATCTCAGAGTATGAAATCTGTCTTCCCTTGTGTAATTTATTTCTGCCATAGTATCATCAGCGTTTGATAGGTGACACTGGTGTTTTGTTTTTCTCCATCACAGACATCACCTGGGAGCTCTGTACAGTCATTTCTGCTGCTCCTTTCCTAACCCTGCTGGCACTCTGCTCAGCAGGGGTGTAGTCAGGAGATAGCTGCTGGAGAATGGCATTTCCATGGGATGAATATGGTCTGCAATTCTTATAAGATTTCCATATCCATATCTCCTGTTTCAGTCTTCTTTCATCCTGCTCATGAGCACTTGAAAACAAATAGCAGCTACCATCAGACTTTAATATGTCACTTCTCATTAATATTGTACATGATCAACAAAAGAAATTAAATCACAGAAATTACACATAATCTCACTACATAATCCATGACTGAGTTATTCTAAAGCCCTAAGTAAGTTTTTTCGACATAGTTGCCTCATGGATCCAGCCAGCAATGCTAACCCAATACCACCCACAACATAGGAGCACAGCAAGTTTATAAGTTCAGCTAGCAATTTTCTTCAACACAAGTGACAGGGACAGGATTCTTGCAGCAAAGTAAAAGTGGACATATTTCAAGGCATAGCCAAGATTTTTTTTCCCCCAATATCTGCCAAATCATTCAAAACAAAAAGAGGCAGTTGGCAAGACTTCAAAAGGAGAATTGTGGATGAAGTAACTCAAGCTGCTCTACTTTACCTGGATAAGCTCTTGGAGACCAACAAAGATAAAGATAAAAGATAAAACACATAAGTTTTGGGTCAGCCAGAAACCTCTTTGCAAAACTACAGATGGAAAGTTGCCTGGTCATTGTGAAGTAACAAGGAATTCAAAGATTACAAAACAGTACATTGCCCTTTAATTTTGGATATTCATTTCTTTAAGACATAAATCAAGCATATGCTTTAGAGAAGTATCGTAAAGGTAAAGCAGAATGTAACTCTGCATGGCTATTTCCTTGGTGTAACTGCTAGTTATCCATTTGCATTTTCTTCAAACTAGTTATTCTAAAGTATTGAAAGTTCCAGCATAAAAAAGTAAATATTTATATAATGGACAGCAGAGCTGGCCAGCTTCTTTTCCTCAGTGCAAAACTTTAATATTTGATTGTATTCTAAATTGAACCAAAAA
Organism: Acrocephalus scirpaceus scirpaceus; assembly: GCA_910950805.1. NCBI lineage: Eukaryota > Metazoa > Chordata > Aves > Passeriformes > Sylviidae > Acrocephalus > Acrocephalus scirpaceus. The sequence goes on from OU383773.1 coordinate 92,632,921, forward strand.
AGCATCTCTGAGTGTTTTGAGCAAAGTTGAGTAACCAATGGACTAAATATGTTCCCAGGGAAGTATGATAGGAAAATATGAACTGGATCTCGTGACGTATAATCATATCCTACAGCCATTAAAAAGGAGGAAAATCATTAAAACTAAAAACCAAAAATAAACCAAAACCCCAAAAGAGGTGAACTCAAAATGCTTATGGTAATTTGTCATCATGGCCTATTGTTTGTAGCAGCATCTCAAGACAAATAAAGATTTAGAGCAAGGGTCCTAAAGGGGCTAGCTTCAGTATTCCAGCTTCAGTAATGGCATAGGATAGGGCATGGAAAAGTTACTGACAGAGGAAACAGGGTCAGATAGAAGAGCACAAAAATCCTTAGGCCTTCATAAGAGCCACATCAAGAAAACCACTAAAATGAAGCTAAAACTTACATTTGCTTGACAAGTAGAGAGAGCTAGTAAAAGAAGTCAAAGGAAAATGTTTTGAAGCAGCAAGCAACAGGCAAAGCAATAGTTGCTGCTAACTTCTGGCTACCTTAGGACAGCTGAAGGAAAGCTCCAAGGCCAGAGAAGTTGCAGTAGCAATGTACAGATTCCTACATATGCACACATGCATAATGCAAACATGTACACACACATACACCTGTGTGTGTAGGTGTATGCATTGCTTTTTTTCCTTATTGCCACTTCTCATCATTCCAATAACGTTGCCAGCATAATAATGAAAAGCGTCCTGTTACAAAGTCTGGAAATTCAGCCATCTGTATTTGATTTCTACAAGATGATATTTCTGCGAAAGAATGACAAGGTGAAGCAATAAAAGCAGTTAATCTTGTTTATAAATTCTGCTGTGTCATACCTCTAATGTGCAAAATCGACCCAGAAGTGCATTACAATGAAGTAACGTACTATTTTCCCATCATAAATTAGTGTAACCTCACCCAACACCAAACATATTTCAAGCTCTGCTTCATTCTTATAAAGAATTTTGCCTTTCATTGTGCTATGGCTACACAGCCTAAACCCACTTGGATAAAACAGATTCAGTATTTCCACTAGCCTTTTCCCCTGTCAAATGTTCCATAATTACAGTTAAAAGTTAGAAATAACTGAAACTCATTTTAATCTCATAACCTATTTTATGGCAGATAGTTAGGGAAAGGGAGTTGAAGCCTCTTAATCATGAGGCAGGAGAGACTGTCATATATTTCCCATATGTCTCTTATGAATGGAATAAGCAGGGATTGTAAAATCCTGTCTTAAGCATGTGTCCATACACCATGTGGTCTGTCATATTCAGCAGATTGGCAACAGCATTGAAGTAAATTTAGTAATAAATTGTTACATTTTTGACTAGTTAGTCTGAGTTTAAAAAAAAGCATGCTGAAAAATAACCAAGCAGCACCTTTTATTTGATAACCTTGCTTACAGGCACTTTTAACACCACATCAATCCAGCAGTTCCATAGCATTATGTGGCAGGGTGAGTGTGAGAAGATGGCCAGGCTGGTACTGAAAAATAAAACCACAGTATTTATGGAAGGGAAGGCTGTCATCGGTAGAGAACTGTACATGCCCTTGACTAGTAGCAGAGGACAAAGTGTGTCAAGATATTTTGCATCTTTCTAACCAGGCAGGTCTGTTTCATTCAGTTATTCCTCAGCTCCTCCTTCCACCCAGTCCTGTTGGCTCCAGTGACATAACTGAAATCCAAGAAGAGTCAACTGTTGGGGACATGGATTGGGGGGTATTTTACACTCCCTTAAATAGAGATGAAGCCCACGGACTCAGAATTTTTGCAATGAAAATGGAAAGCTCTTCATCTCTTAGTATTTGTTTCAAGCACATTTTTTCCAGGGTTGGGAGAAGTGAGAGGGTTTCAAAAGCAATGTGGCCTTCTGCCAACAGCAGAGATGTGTTTCAGAGACACTGGATGACCCGTTATGATGCAGGGAAGTATTTGATGAAGCTCACAGGACTGTCCTAGAGCAGGTGCAGTGGTTGGGAGACAGGCATGTCAGGCAAGAATCTTTGCACCTGTGAGCCAAAGTGGAACTGGAGAGTTACTGTTATTCATCATCTGTCTGTCAATGTTAAGGTGGAAAAAAAGAAGTCATATAAGCTATTTTCACCCAACAGTGTGGGATGTCCCCTTGAGTGTTTTTGGAACAGGGCAAAATTCATATAATACTGTCACAATTATCTGATTAACTTCTAGCCAAAAACATCCACAGAAAAACTTAAAGATCAAAGTATTTACATCTTCAGAATGAAAGACTTTCACAGACCAAGGACAGATGCTTTGCACATATGGATGATAATTTTTTTATGCTCTAATCAGCATTATCTAATGTTTGCTAGAAAAATCATATAAATGTGTCTGAAAGGCTTTCAAAAGATGTTTGTCCTTTAGCTTTAGAAAGTGAGGAAGGTTTAGAATTTGATGAAGCAGGAAAGATTAAGACATTTAAGAGTGGCTTGGATCCTTTCAAATGGGTCCATTTTTACCCACACTGAAGTTTCTACAAAGCATTTCTGTGATCATACATTCACGATGGGGATGATTGTTTATGCTGGGTATATTGCAAATATCTCTAGTCTTTTTTCTGTGTGCTCTGCCCAAAATTAAGGGGCTCAGTGAAGTACAGCAGTGTTAGACTGACATAGATGGAAAATCAGACTCCTGGCCATTTAAGGGTGACAGAGTCAAGACAGTGTCATGCATAAATATTGTGCTAATGAGTTAGGTGTGGGTTGTGTATGTGAATAAGTATATTTCAGAAACGTTTAGCTTGCTGAAGGACAATGATCCCACCAAAGTCCTGCAAGTCAGGAATTAGCTGTAGCTCAAATTCCCTACCAAGGTGACAGAGGAAAACCATGTCTGTGGGAGCTAGAGAAGGAGCTTATTTCTTTGTTTTACAGCCAGTGTTTGCTGAAGTATATTGGTCCCCAGTTCAGAGAAATTTTTCTGTCTTACTTTTGCACAGCAATAATTTATTTTGCTGTTCTAAGAGTCCAACCTTCATAAAAGAGATATTGCTCAGTACTTATAGTAACAACTCTACTAATAAGCCCGATACAGGCGAAAGTTTTCAGTGAGAGAGTGACTATTGAAACTTTGATCTCCACTGGAGACTCCAAAAACAAACTCCTCAGGTTTCAAATTTACTGGTAGTCTGACACATCACTGCCATAAACACTAGGAGAAAGAGAAAAGATTTTTTAATATGTCCGCATATAGAAGGATATTAATTATAAATAATGAGTTGTGACTGCCTGCAGAGTAGCTGTGGTTCTTTTAATGAACAGTCTTCCAATAGCTGAAATAAAATGTCAAGACTGGTGGAGATTTGCAATTGGAAAAGCTATATAAGCTATTTATAAAAGAAAATCAACTGTAAAAAATACTTGCTAAACGTTTCTGGCTTCTATAGGGCAGCTGTACACTGAGCTCCTTAGTAAAATGTCTATCCTCATCACTGGTATAACCTCCCAGAAGCAACTTGGTTTAGAGTTAGATTTGGTTTAGACCTCTCTCTCCTGAAGCTGGAGAATATTTTTTTCTTTTCTATAAAATTATCCCAAACAATATCAACCATGCTGGTGTTTTTTAACAGATTCATTATACAGTGGTAGGACTTGTGCTTTACCAAAGGATTTTCCCAAGGGTTTTCTCCAGGGTGATAGGAACATAACAGGACAAAATAGCTTTATAAAGCAAATCTATTTCAATAATCTAAAATTTCCCTGAGACTAACCCAAACTCATACGAAACTGTATCATTTTAAGCAAGCTGACATGCTTCTGCAAAATTGCAGCGAGGTGCGCCGCGGTGCCTCGGCAATCAGAGAGGCTGCAGCGCGACCTTGCCAGCGCCGCGGGAGCGGGGCCGGGCGAGCCGGGCTCGGCGCTCCGGGCACCCGCGGCTGCAGCCCTCAGCCCGCCCGGCCTCTCCCGGCTCTGCGCCTCCGCACCCCGCCGCCCTGCCCGGCCCGGCCCCACAGCCTCTGCCTCCCGCCAGGTGAGTCCGCCCGCTCCTTCCTCATCCTCCCGGAACGCCCGCGGGACGCACCCCTCTGCCGCAGCCGTGTGTTTGCGGACCCCACGGGAGCCCGTGCGGAGGGAAGCTGTTAAACGGCTCCCAAGGAATTTCCCAGGTAACACACACCAGAAAAACCTCACAAACAAGCGAATAATAAACCCCTCAATTATGTTAGCTCGGCTTTATTAGTTGCCCAACTGAAAATGATCTTCAAATGACATGTTATAGAGAAAAGAGGGTTTGCAAAGGACAGTGAGAGGTGAGGGACTTTTAAAGAGTGGGAGGAATTCATCTTCATTGTGGAGGAAATTAAATGTTTCTGGTGGTTTGTTGTTTTTGTCTTTTTGTGTTGTAATGGTTTGGGGTTGGGATTTTTTCGGTTTGTTTATTTGTTCATGTCCCAGTAAGTCACCAACAGACATTTTATGAAGTTAGCCACAGCTCAACACTCTGTTGGAAAATATTTTTGTTTCAGAGTGGATAAAATATCAGGAGTGCAGTAAACATTTTAAACTTAGAACTGCAACAGATACAGTAAATCACATGTTGTTTGCGTGTCGGAGCAGGAATCCCTGGAGCTGCAGCAAGTTCAGTCCCCACAGCAAGTTCACCTTGGGACAGTTCCCAGAGCATCTTTGGCTTTTGCAAGGCACTTTTTATGGTTCATTGTATTTTCCCTATGGCACATAGATCCCACTGGCTGATAGGTAAAGCTGGCCAAGTGTTAGGCCCCTGACTTGTGCCAAATGCAAGAGGTGAGAAAAACTAAGGTACATGGCTGAATTCCTTGGTGGTGGATGGAAACAACAGATAAATCCAAGTGAGACTCTTTCCCTTCAGATCTAGTTCTGGAGGTGGTTTGCCCTCTCCAAGGGTAGTACAGGGAACCAGCACCCTAAAACAGATGCTGCAGTTAGATGTTCTCACTCAGGTGACATCTAGCTCAGCTGTCATCACACGGTGTCCTTCTCTTCTGCAGACAGTGGTTATTGATGGTTATTTTCCATCAATACAATTACAAAGTACCTTCCAGTCTGACAGATGTCAAAGACAGGACTCCTGTCAGCTGGAAAGAGCTGCAGCTGTCTCGTTTCTAGACAGCAAATAAATAGAATGAAAAGAAATTAAAACCTTCCATTTGGGTCTGTTTATTTTTTTATTATTATTATTTTTCTTTTTACTTCCCCACTGAGTTCATAAACTCAGTTATTGTAGCTGTTAGAGAAATATTAGCTGGTTACTGGTGGGATGGGAGGTGGCCCTCAGTCTGTATGGGAGGGATGTGGTCTCATTTAAGATGTGGTTCACAAAATGGAAAAGTTTGTGTAAAGGGAGTTGCCTCTGTTCCGTTCTTTTTTGAACAGGTGCCCACATTACAAACACCACCACAGGCTGCACTATTAGCAGAGACACTAACAAATTGGCTGATCCCAGCTATTCTTTCCAAATATCCTTGTATTCTGAAATGTAACAGTCCTGCTCAGTGAGAGTAAATCAGTAAGGTGGTGGCCTACCTGCACTGCCACATCTTCTGTGTGTAAAAGAGTTTAATTTTTTGCTTCATTTTCTGTATTAGAAATCTTAATTTAGGTTAAAAGATTTCATCTTCCTTAAACTCTTTTCACAGCTTTTTGCATAATTAAGACATAGAGAGAGGCATCCCATTATGAAATTTTAAATGACCTATTCAAGTTTGCTTGTAAATTAAGATTGTGTCACAGCAAGGGGATGGAGGAAGAGAGAATAGCTCTCTGTGACAAAGCCAATTTAATACAGCCATATCTGTGTAAAGCAGAGACTGGCAGGAGTAAGCGCCTCAGAGTCTAAGCTTGTTAGTTAATTAAGTTATTAGCAAACTTTTAAAGTAAGCTGTACTCTCAGGAAATGAAATCACTGTAAAAAAATAGCATGATAGTCATCTTGCCTCTTTACGTGATTTAAAGAAACTATAGTCTCTTTTCATTGATGTCCACACAGAGTGAAACTGGAAATTTTTTCCAGTTTACTTTCAGTGTGGATCTTTTTTGGCATTAATTATGGTCTAGAATTGCTTTCTTCATTAATTTTATCATAGTATTTGTGCAATTTATTTTGAAATTAGTTATTGTTTAAATGCATATGATCATACTTGTTTAAGGGTACTATTCAGAGTGTTTTAGAAAATGGAAAAAAAAGTTTTAATCTAAAACTTCTCGAGATAGCTGATCACAAATATAATATTTTTGTTTGTTCTGAGCACATCCTCTGCTAGTATAACATATTTACATGTGCCATATGTATTTAATGTGGTACTGCTTTTCTTGTTTGCTTTCCAGACAAACATGTCAGAACTGTGAGGGCCGTTTATCATCATGTTTTCCTTCCTCCAACTAAATTCTGCTCCATTTGTTCTAATTCCTAACCTGTTGATATGCACATTGATAAGACACAATGAAATTCAGTGATGCTTTGAGGTTGTGATGTCCTCCTTGATATTTTCTTCAACAAACACAATCAGTGGCATAGTGTAGATGACACTGCAGCTAAAAAGACATGAGCAAGGGGAGTGGAAGAGCTGCTGCCTCAAAACCACTTGTGTGATATTATCTAAAGAGCAACGAACTGTTGGGAATTTTCCAGTTGCTGGTTCTAGGTGCTGTTGCAGATATCACCTCTGCTGCTTTTAAGGTGGCATCCAGAAATGTTCTAGAAAGTAATAATAGTAATAATAGTAACAATGATAGACATCTTCTCTGTTTCCTTAAAGACCAGGTACCACTCCATTTTTTTAGACAGAAATGTCTTTCTCCTCAGATTAAATTGTTGCAGGTCATTCTGTCACAGTTATGAAAAATAAAGCCAAACCAACTAAGTATAGAAAGTAGACCTAGTGAAAATGAACACTCCCATGGCAATTTTTTCCTTTCTATTGCTTCCCTAAGAAATACTTTTATTGCTTGTATACATTTCATAAATGTTACCAAGTGTGCATGATATTACAGCTCTCTGGTAAATAGAGACAGGATATTAGACATAAACACGGAGGTCACACAGCACCGGAAAGAACTGCCAGGCACGCTCTAGCTAGAGGAAGGAACCAGCTGATACTGAAACCAACTGCTGCAATCAGGATCTATCTATATACATTTCAGGCATGAGTAGCATTCAGAGTCATGTGAAAGAAGATGATGTGATATTTTGGAGAAAAGTACACCAAGGACATACTAAAGACACTTCAGAGAATTTAATGTAACAATTCTCTTTTATTTTAAAATAATTTTCAATTAAGCTTAGATCAGAATAAATCAAAAAATATCTTTGACAGAGTCAGGAGAGATTGGATGGATTGGACAGATGAACTAGACTTCCAAAATACAGTTCTAGAGGCCAGTAGATGCCAAGAAGGGAAACAAGAAAACATAAAATTATATGACTGCAAAAAAGGTGCCAACACACCTGGGGAGGCCATAATTTAAGCTGTCTGGTTTCCAAGAATATACATTTGAGTAGCACATGGTTTCTTGTTTCAAGACAGGCATCAAAGTAGCAGTTCTGATATATTAGCAGACAGGCAGACTGGGGATGTCAATAAAGCAGTAGTCTTTGATGAGATGCTTTTCTCAAATGTGGCATGTTGATTAGCCTGTTAATTAAAAGTGAATGTATGGAGTGACAACGATCACTGTCTTGTCTACCCCACAGCTCTGCCATTGCTGTCGCTGGCAGAGCACCCCACAGCACATACTGTTCAAACTGACAGAAGGAGTTTTTCTGGCATAGTTACGCCACCTCCCTAAGTGATGTAAGTTGAGCCAATATAAGCTCTCTCCTTCTGGCAAAGTTACATCCACACCAGGAGTTCTGCAAACATAGCAATATCTGCTGGGGACGTGAATTTTTCACACCGGCAACTGACATAACTATGTTGGCAAAACATTATAATTTGGAACAGGCTGAGGAAAAAATGCATTTATCACCCCATCCTCAGCCATTTGCAAAGCATTAAAGAGTCCTAAATACTTGAATTTCTCTTAATGGTTATACTTTGCAGACAGAAATTCTTATTTCAGTGAGAGGGAGAGTATGTTGTTACATTTATTAAAAATGCACTACTTTCTAATTCTTAGTGATTTCTATCACTGAGGTGTCTCATGATGGCATCTAGAGTATTTATAAGATAAGAAAATAACTCAATACAGTTTGAGTGTTCTACAGAAACATAACACTTCCAGTGACAGACTGAATCTTCTGTTTGGCTGGAGTCTGGGTCTCCCATCCTCACTCAGGCTAGGCTGGAAATACAGCACGCACAACCGTGCTGCCTGGCACTGCACCATGCAACTCCATGTGTGTCCTCCTTTCCAGAGCTATGGTCAGCATCTGTAGTGAACAAAACATGTGAATTTTTTTTTTCAAAAGAAAGTCATTTTACTGCAAGTAGTCTTATCAAAGTAGTGAAGAAGCAAGTTGTTTGTGCAATGCAAACCAGAGTGACTTTTGTGCAAAGCTCAGGTAGGCACCTTCAGTCTGGAAAAAATGCAGCTGTCTCCTTGCAATCTCTAATTGTCTCATCACTAGTCATTCCCAGTTTCCACAAAACACCAGGAGCAGGGAGGCAAATGTGAATATTTGCGTTGGCATTTCCCTTTCTGCTGCATCAAAGGTCACCACCGCCTTGCTGGGGGTTACCCTCTCTCCCCTGGGCTGGATGAGATGGAGCCGGGAGGATTGTCTAGCCCATGTCAGCCAGGAAGAGATGGGTAAGCAATAATTCACTGTTTAAACAGACTTTAAGTAAGTTGGCTCATTTTAAGCAGCAATTCTAGCAATAGTTCAGCCAGAAAATCAGGAGTGGGAGGGTGTGCATCACCTCTAGGAAGAGGGTGGTGACAAGTAGCTGGCTGAGGGCTGCATGTGGAAACCACTTCTAGTGGCACAGGAGCAGCCAAAGAAGTATAACTATACTGACTGTTAGCACTGCTGGCAGCTTGCTACTGGCTTTATCTGGATAGAAATTGTCTAGATCCCTCCCCCAAAAAATGCCTATCACTGTGAAAATGGGGAAGGGAGTGGAATTTCTAATATTCATGGGGTATCTCGTATCTAACACATAAAAAAAAAATAGAGAGAAGGAAAGAAACTTTCTTAATCAAAAGGAATAAAGTAAGGGCAAATGTAGGCAGGAGATCAAAAGGCATCTCTGCCAGTGAAATCCATTAGCCTTGAAGTAATCTCCTAAGGGAGCTGAAGACATTCCCGTTGCTTGAGATATTTAAATCTAGGTTAGACAAAACACTAGGAAGTGTACAAGTGAGGACAATCCATAATCAGCAGGGAAAGGGATTAAATAGTCTTAATAAGCCTTTAACATAGAGTCTGTGATTTCAGTGCCAAGACTTCACATGTCCCTCTGCTTGGTCTCCTCCCTGCAGCTGCCATAATGGGAGATTATGAAATCACTGTAAATGTGAGCAATTAACTATTCTAATAGAATTTGATAATGTAATGGTGCTACACTTTTATTCCTCTTAGTCTCAACTAAGACTCCTTTTACAGTGGATTTAAGTTGACTTTTTAGTGGTGCTATTGCAATCTTCTGGTACAGAGATTTAGTGTGATGTGTTTCTAATAATTGCTCTGGGTTTCAGGCAGTGATTTTGTTTTTAGTTAAATCTACCCCTTTTTTCCCCCTAGATTTCAAAATTCCTATGTAGTTTATCTAAAAATCCCATCTTTCACTTCTGTGTTTAATCACTCATTGTTATTATCCCACATCCCTCTAAATTTTTAGGTTCTCAAGAGCACAGGAGTGCCAAAAGGTTCATCTTAGTAAATCAAAAGGTAAAAGATGTGCTTTGTGGTATTAAGATGAGTTAGTATTTATACCTCTGTTCTTTAAATGTTAGGTCACTGTTGAAGTATTCAGATCAACAACGTATGTTTATAAACACTGTCTAAGAAGAATTTATTGTTTCACAAATACCACTGTTTGCTATGATCTCTGATAATTTTCCACGTTTCCTGTTGTGTTGGTTTGATAGTGTGTCCTTAGGTCCAGACGACTGCTTGAATCATGTTCACACTGGAACATGGGGTATTTTGTTTCGCTTCACCAGGGGAGAGGCCAGTACTGTGGTTTAGAGCAGTCCTACCAGTGGAGACAGCTCAGTGAAATCACGTTTCAAGCTTAAGGTAAAATGAGTTACAATGTCTTGAAACTGACAACTTTTGAAGTCCTTTTAGTTTACTCTCAGATGGAATTCCTGTGAAGAATTGCTTTGTGTGTACAGATCCACAAAGCCAAAGTCACATTGCAAATGAATTAAGTTTAAGTAACATGTGACATTCTGTGGTTTCTTTGTGTAATTTTGCATGAGAAATATTGTACCCATAAATCAGTGCTAGTCAGTTTTGGTCTTTTGCATATTTAGCAAGTTCTATAAGTAATACATGACATTCAACTTGCGTATAAAACTGTCTTCAGACAGCTGGGAATTCAGAGCTAGAATAAGAATCTTATGCAAAAAAAAAAAAAAAAAAAAGTTGTTTAAACCAGAAAAATGGTGATTTATAACTATCTTTTTAACAGAGAGGTTATTACTCTTCTGTGGAGTTACAGCTGGTAATGTGAATGATAGATGTGGCAGTGGGTAAGTAATGTGATGATTGAAAAGTGGGCTCTGTTTTCATTTTCACACCCAAGTGGTGCTTACAGAGGCAGATTCTCTTTTGTGCCATCATTTTCAGAAGGATTGAGCAAATGGTTACCTGCAAAACCTTTAAGTGGTACACACATAAATCTAAGAAGCCCTGACCATAATTTCAAGATCCAGATTGAATTTTCTGTTCGTAACATGATTAGGAAGAAAGCTTTGTGCTAGGTAATTGATTTTTTTAATGTCTTGAGAATTAATTTTCACCAGGAAAAATTATGGTAGCCTTTTTACAAATGAAGTAAACAACTATATTACACTGTGGAAGCTGGACTCTGACATACCTATTCATCTTAAGAGGATTCATTCTTATCAAACCACTTCAATTCTAGCTTAACTTTTTGGATGACAAAGCATTGCTCAAAGGTTGTGAGGAACTTATTTTATGTTACTTGCCAATATTTTATTAATATTGATCTGAAATAAAAATAAAGGTCAGTGAATTTAGAACAAGGATTAATTTGGTCTTTAAGCTGTGTCTATAACAATATGATTAGCAGCCTATTTTTCCCTTGCACCTTAAAACTCAGCATAGATTGATATATTGGCAGTTGTTTTTAATTTTCCTCATCCTATTCTTTTGACAATGAGAAAAGGGAACACATGGCTTATACTTACCCTAGTAAATTTAAAAGTGCCAGCAAATGCTTTCTGGCATTTGAAGAGCCTGGCATGGGGCATTTCACATCTACCCAATTACATTATTTTCTGAACAATGACCACCTGCAAACTGCCTGTCTCTGTACTGTGCCAGCCCCCAGACTCTGCCCAAAAATTGCCAGGAGAATTCAAGCTGGCCCAGACTGAAATCACTGCAGAGACTATTCTTGCAGTTTAACTGTATATGTGCATACTACTGAAAGTCAATTTTTCCATGTTCAAAATCAGTTATGAGCTACTACCATATCTTTAGGATTTGCTTTGACACACTGGATGTGAAATCACAGATATGTTTGAAGCTTTTTGTTAGTTTGTTTATTCTCTTGGTATTTGAAAAAATCTCCTAAAGATAAAAACATTAAGCTAAAACCCATAGGTGTTTCTTGGTAACATGCTTGATGTATAAAAACAATTACAAAGAGAAATAGAGTCATAACCTCTGCCCTGTTCCTGTTCAAGTAAGGGACAGTTCTGCAAATGAATTGATAGGTAATATTTTCTAATGTAAATAAGCCATTCTGTTTCTGTTTAGGTTCTCAGGCATGGAGGCAGAGGATTTTCCTCTTGTCTTAGCAAAACGAATGCTGTCTTTTCCCAGTAAAGTAATTACTAGGGAATACACATCAATGCCCAGCACCAATCGGAATTATCCAAATTCTCTTCAGAGAGTTTAATAAATACTGACACGAGAAAATATTCTGTCTCTGTGATATTTAGTTGCATTGATACCCACTGTCACCCTTGGCACCACTGATGTGACTCCAACATGAAGACTTTCCAGTATCTAGGAATCCCTCCTCAGCAGGAAAAATGATCCTGCCCAAAGCCCTTTTCCACACCTAGAGCTCTGGAAACTGCCCTCACTGATATTACTGTTCTGCCTTTCCAATGGTATAGTAATTTACTTGTAAGTCAAATACTTTTGTGGTTGAAGTCAGGATGGGGTCTTTATAAAATGCCTCATTGTATTTAAAATATGTAGTAATGTGAACTTCAAAGAGTTTTCCAAGTAGCTTGTTGAATATTATATTAAATGGAGTTTAGCATTTAGCCATTTGACATTGTTGTCAACGTGATAATAAAATATTTCTACCTTAAATCTGTGCTGTCTAGGCTAGACTTTTCTCTAAGTTTTAACATGAAAAATAAAACGGGAGCAGACATAGTTTGTGTGACTTCTGGAGAAGAGCCCCTAGCATTGGCATAGCTGTATGAATCCTTGGGAGTTGCCATAAGTTCAGGTGGCTCCAGGGTACGATGAAGAACCTGTCCAGACACACATTTATTGCAGCTGGATGGTTTTGCTTATAGAACTGGGATCCCAAACATCCATCTGGAAAGCATACTGAAAGCTTAAGGAAGTATAAGCAGTGTTCCTAATGATTTTAGGAAAAACTGTCTAAGGAAATTTGGTAAGACTCCAACTCACGTTTACATTTCTTTAACCCCTTTGGCTTATCCTGCCTGGTTGACTAAGCCAGAAGAAAAATTAGCTGGGGTAGATTCAGACATTTCCTGACTATTTCATCTGGGTCACTCAACCCTACAGCAAACCTATCAACTCATCATAAGGTAAGAACAAAACTGAGTTAAATAACAAAATGAAGATTTTGGATTTTAATCAAAGCGAGTTCACTGTAAACTTATGAAGCATGTGCAGAATAACTGGATGGATCATATCTATATTTGCTATAGGAACTATATGTGCAGTTAGAAGTGAGGTGGTCAAACAGCACCCTACATTGCAGGTAACTTTCAACTTGAAGAAGTCACCTGTGGTACCCAGACGAGTAAGGCTACTTTGGGCATTGTATCTTTCCTGTTAATATGATATGCATGAGGATTTTAGTATGATGGGACAGCTTAGATCTGTCTTGATAAAGCTGTGCAAAGGATGGACCCAATTGGAGGGACTGGAAGGATCCTCTGGGCTTCTTCTATGCTTGTGTCCCTGAACTGACTTTTTACTGCATGGCTGTTCCATTTAATACAAAGGATATTTTGTCCTGGCAGTCCTGCAAACCTTATCTGGGAGTAAAGAATCAACTCACTACATCTTGTGCTCTGTATTTTTATGAGTGATCATTTTGCAGCCCACACTATAATCACAGAAGGATTTATATAGACGTCTCTTTTAAAAATGTGACCTTCAGGTAAAGTAACAGCAGAAGACATGTGAGAAGATGCTAAACATGCTGTTTTATTTTAGCTGTGCTGGCTGTAGAAGTAATGGAAATATTAAAAAGTGTTTTTGTGTCCTATTAATAACATGCAGATTTGAATACTTTAAGAGCACAATCCTAATGGAAAAGGTGTTGTTTCCATGTAACCCATTCTTGGAGTCAGAGTCATTTCAAACAAGCAGATTATCAGTTTTATTTTATTTTTGGTAAAAACTCTATACATACAAGATAATTGAAGGAGCAATCTTAGACATTTTATAACTTTAACACAATAAAATATGGTAAAAGATAGAAAAATGGTCTGATTATGTCATCCATTTACTGAAATAATATTACTTTAAATAGAGATAATGAAAACCTTTTTTTCACTTAAATCAGTGGGAAGATTTCAATGGCTTTTTAAACAGAGCTGTGGCTTAGTTCTTTTCCTTCTCTGCTTGTTTTTCAAATTTCATTACTAGGATTTACATTTGAGAGGGCTCTTAATATTTTCCATTTGAGCGTGTGTGTGTTTGCGCAGAAATAGGCTTGAAAAGAGTTATCTGTTCACTTTTTTTGGAGAGAACCATTACAATGACAGTGTTTGTCAGGATATACCAAAATTACCTCTGATTTCAGTGACTGGAGACAGATGAGCATTGTAACTCCTGGTAAATAAATACTGAGTTGACAGGACAGCTTCCAGGTTAGAAATGATGTTATATTGCTAAATAATCTAAACATCCATCTGTGCCACTCAGGGAAAAGACTTGGGGTGAAAGGGTGGGTTTTTGGTAACATCACACTGGTTTGTCTCCACTCCCACCGAGCTGATGGGAGCACTGCCCAGAGCTTCAGAAGAGCAGGGCTCAGCAGTGCTGCTCACAGGAGTCACATCACACCATTTGCTCTTTCTACTTATTCCAAAAGAAAAAAATGGCTTGACCTATGCATAACTTTCTTGTGCTTAATTTGCCAGCTGGTGAGTGTCACATGTTTAATTTGGGCAATGTAAATAACAATCTCTTTAATAGTTGAGATTTTCACTGACAACAGAGTCTCTGAGCTTAGACAGCTGATTGCTGCTGCTGTAGAGCTAAGTCCTTAAATATTATCAAACTAATACCCTTGTATGGTCACACTGGATACAGATTAGTGAAAGCCATAATCCTATTTAATTTAACACAGTCCCAGGGATTTTCCTCTACAAAGAATTTGGTCACACGCATACTGCATAATTTGCATAGTTCTTAAATATATGGACCCTCTCTAGGAGCAAGGCTGTCTGCCAATTTAATGGCACTTATTAAATCCCATTGTACTTTGTACCACAATCCAGATGCAGGTATATGCTAGAAAAAGCTCATGGTTAGTTAGAATTTGCTGTGGCTCTGAGCTATGCCACAGCTCATTCTCTCAGGTCATCTGTTTCAGCCTCAGAGGAGGGTGTTAACCCTCAGCAAAGGTAATATGACAAAGGACTGCAATTAATTTTAACCACAGTGCAGCCCAGCCAAGATCCAGCTGTCCAAGAACTGACTGTGCTTGAACTGTCACAGATTCTGGGGTTTGTGGTGAAGCAACTCATATCTCAGTCATAGGAAAGGTCTGATTTTTATGTGCTGAGCACAGTTAAGTTCATTTGCCTTCAACACCATCTTTGACACTGCAGCAGATTAGACTCAAAGAAATAGGGCTACCCCTTTTTGTTTCCAGATTTTCTTTTCTTTTTTCTTTTCTTTTCTTTTCTTTTCTTTTCTTTTCTTTTCTTTTCTTTTCTTTTCTTTTCTTTTCTTTTCTTTTCTTTTCTTTTCTTTTCTTTTCTTTTCTTTTCTTTTCTTTTCTTTTCTTTTCTTCCCTTCCCTTCCCTTCCCTTCCCTTCCCTTCCCTTCCCTTCCCTTCCCTTCCCTTCCCTTCTCTTCCCTTCTCTTTTCTCTTCTCTTCTCTTCTCTTCTCTTCTCTTCTCTTCTCTTCTCTTCTCTTCTCTTCTCTTCTCTTCTCTTCTCTTCTCTTCTCTTCTCTTCTCTTCTCTTCTCTTCTCTTCTCTTCTCTTCTCTTCTCTTCTCTTCTCTTCTCTTCTCTTCTCTTCTCTTCTCTTCTCTTCTCTTCTCTTCTCTTCTCTTCTCTTCTCTTCTCTTCTCTTCTCTTCTCTTCTCTTCTCTTCTCTTCTCTTCTCTTCTCTTCTTTTTTCTCCCCTCATGCAGAACAGTTGTCTGAATGGAAAAAGGAGACACTGTCCCCTTGTCAAGGTCTCTTTAGCTAACATCATTGTTTATCACAGGCCAGTGCAGGTTGCTAGGACCATGTGCTGGGCAGTCACAGATACCCTGCAGACCTCACAAGGCACAGATAGTAGAGCTCTGTTGGGTGAGCCTGGGCAGAGGTATGGGAATCTAAAGGAGATGGGCTGAAAGCAGTAAGCTATGTGGTCAGCTCTGTGTTCAGACAAGTATTGAATCCCAGCAGGCTGAAACCACAGGATGCTCTGCCACCTAGTCAGGACTTCCTTTCCAAGCACAGTGTCAATCCAGCTAATCTTGCAGGGCTCTTAGTTCAAACTTTTTTTTCTCCTGTTACGCAATGTTTGCAGCGTTTTATAGGCCTTTGGTATTTATTGCAGGGAAATGATGGTGAAATTTTGATCAACAGATTTCAGGTTAGTCAAGCAGCTCCAGACACAGGGAGCAGTCTTCCACCTTCATTTTCCTGGCAATTTCCAAGCATGTTGGAACAAATAAGTGGCCTGGCTGATTTCCATGTGAGAGAGCGGCCCTGCTCTCCTCAAGAGGGCTTGGTATATAAAAGCAGCTCAGGCACAGAAACTTCTTCACCCTCTCTAGCACCATGCTGGAAGTAGAAGCCTTCCCCTCCAGGAAGCAGAGTGTGGTTTGAGTTGATTAGGTTTCCAGGTTATTTTCAACATCTTATGCACCAGCTGAATGGCTGTTGGCTTAAAGAACAGAGTAATTATTAATATTATTACTTCTATTACCATTACTAATAAAATAATGCTTCTTCCAAAAGTGCCTAAGGAGCAAGCTGAGGTAAACTTCATCTTGCTAGGTGCCCCACAATTTTGGGCTGTCATTCAAGAACACAATAAATCCTGCTTCAGGGTTCCCACTACTGGATCAAAAATACCAGAGCCACAGGAGCCAAAATGCTGATGCTGTACAAAATAATGCTTTCCCCAGCCATCCACTGTGTACCAAACCAACCACAGCCTGTTTTCTCAGCACTGGCAGAGCCAGCATAAACCCCAGATCAGGTGCTCCCAAAGCTCAGTGGTGTGACCTCCTCTGGGTCAAAACCTCACTGTTCACAGATCTACTGTTACCTTTCACAGCAACATGGTTTCAGAAGACCCAGTGGTCTTCTCCTGAAGATCTTGCCAACTACACATACAAGAGATGTGTCAGAGTAGAAGTTTAATGGCAAAGTGAAGGGAACAGAAGGATGGTATGTTTGGAGGGGCAGTGAAGGAATGAAAGATGGTGAGGAGAATATCCCAATGGAAAGGTGAGGGAGGGTGAGGACACAGAAAAGCAAGGAGAAATAAGAAAAGATGGATGGATGGATGGATGGATGGATGGATGGATGGATGGATGGATGGATGGATGGAGAAGCTGTTAAAATACCTAGCTGAGAAAGAAGAGACAGAAGAAAGAGACAATCCGAAGGGAACTGGAAAGCCTGGGCATAACTCTGGGAAGTTGCTGTGCATTTCCCTAGTTGGGTTTGCCTTGATATCTTCCAGGGAAGAAAACCCAGAAGGCATTTCGCTTGCTCAAACGGAGCAGAAATAGCCTCACTGAGACTCAGAAACCAACCTCTGCCACATCTAGAGCTGTATTTCCTTTTTTTACCTGCCCTTCTTGCTGGTGTTCGCTGTTCTTACAAACACTTCTTTACTCTGGCAGAGATGATTAAGGCATAAAGGACAGCAGCTGCCTCAGGAGTTTGCCCATCACAAAAGGACGAGCCACTCTGTCTTCTAAAACTGACACCTTATCAGAAAAGCAGAATCTGATGACATTTAGCTCTTGTTACAAATATTTACACACGTAGTTGAGATGTGTCAGTTTTACTGCTCTCAGTCATGCATAGCAGAGTTTGCCTTATTTGCAGTATGTTTTCACATGTCTTACATCTTTAATCAAACTGGAGCATGGACTGGTTTAATTTTTTTCTATCAGTGAATCCTGCATGTAGACTAGAAGAATTGTTATTGCTTTGGCTTTTCTGGTGTCACATCCTGAAGAAATTATAGGAAGCGACATTAATTTTATGCCTTCTAGCTCCTTCAATTTGATTATAAATTTGGATTAGCAACATATGTTTTGTCTGCTGCATCAAGATTCAGTATTAGATTTCTTTTTTCTTTTTCATAATTTCATGTGAAAATTAGAAGACAGCAATGTGTATGCATCTGTATGATTAAACCTAGCATCATAAGTAAAGTGATTCTAAAATGGCATGGTTATCTTGATTTCTTGATTTTCTGATACCAAGATTACTAGGCACCGTCATACAGTTCTGTCATCTGCAATACCCATCTTTTGCCCTGTTCTGGATTTCCCCTCCCTTACCTTCTGCCCCCATCTTCTACCCCTGAATGGGGAGTGTCCTGCCCCACAGTTTTAGGAAACTAGAGCTTCTATTGATGTGAGGTGTGTAGGTTGCAAAAGCAATATTTGAACACCACAGTGCCACCTTGTTTTCTTTAAAGGTCCTGTGATATTACTGGGAATACCTGTGTTGGAAAAGATTAAAATGCTGTAGTCTGTATCTACTAGAAGCCAGACTTTCCTGCATACTTTTTCCTCCCATGCTGACCTGCTGATTTTTGTATAACTTTTAATGAGTTTAGGCCTGCTATCCCTGTTTCCAAGAAACAAACAAACAAACAATTAGTGGTGGCTTACCTGGCATCTTTTAGTCTGTAAAATGTTCATAACCACAAAATGCTGAGGTGATACACATTGCCCAAGGAGAATGTGACTCCTCAGTTGTCCTGGCAAGCAAGCTGAGGAATCGGCTTGTGAAGAGAGGGGAAGAAGAGAGAAGGGATCTGGCAAAAAAGCCACTTTATGTCTACCACAGCTGAAGTATCTTTGATTTATTACAAAGGAGGGGAAGGTAGCAATCTAATTTAGAAAAGCTTCAAACTCTTTTTTGTGTAATTGTAAAAATCTGAGGTAAATAAAACCAAAAGAAAAATGTTTTAATAAGTAAATAATAAGTGATTTATTATGTTTGTTAAAAAACATGCAGATTACACTGCAAATAGTATCTTCTGAATCTGTGAACTAGTAACAATATCAGTGGTCATAATCTTTGTTTTGTCTCTGCTTTTGAAAATACCTCAGTATAATAATTTCTTTATATTAAAAAAGGATCTGTTTTACTGGAAGCAGTAATGAAGTATTAGTTGCTATTAATGTGAGCTGAATGTTCCACAATTTTATTGTTTCTGCACGCTGAAGTAAGCTATGAAATTCTAGTCCTTGAAACATATGCAGATTATTTTGTATTAGCTACACTTACTTTGCAATCCTGCTTCTATTGGAAATGAAACTATACTGCAGAAATTTAAAAACAAAGGGGATGGACATGTTAAGAATAAACTCAGAAAAAAAATACTGTGATCAAGTTATCTGTCATTGTGAGATATGTATCTATATATATATACATATGTATTCCTGTCCTCAAGATTTACATAGCTTTATGGAAATTCTTAACCTTTGCCCCTTTCAGTTTTTGAGTAACTTGTTTTATATGGTGGCCCTTTACCTTCCCTGAGCTCTGGTGTGAGTCTTCAGAGAGGTGGACCAGAATTTGCAATTCTGTGGGCTTCCTCCCTTCACCTCCCTCTTTCCCACTGGGACTTTCACATTTTTCTCCTAGAAAGCCTATTTTATTAAATAAATCAAGCTTAGATTCAAAAGCGTGTCGAACGTGCTGGCGGAGCTGGGAGGGCTCATAAAGGAGCCCGCGGGGGTGCGGGGCAGCACTGGTGCTCTGCGAGAGGAGCGCAGGATCAGCTGCACATCCCACTCGGCTGCACTGCTGCTGCTGAGGGAGAGCGTGGGGGGAGGAAGGCAAAGGGCTCCCTTCAGCCTCTTCAGCTTGTGCTGCATAGCCTGAAAAAACATCTGGTCTTTACAGATTCGAAAGGAAGATCTTTTACATAAGAATACAAATTGGGAAACATATTTCTTTACAAACCCTTGAAAATGAGTGTCACCCACCACGTATATTTTGTCCACCACATATATTATGTCCCCGAACAGAGTTAAATTGAAGCCAGACATATATTTCTCTTTGATGACTCCATCAAGGTATGTTTTAACTCCTCTCCCCAGTTCTTCAGTCTCTCAAAAGATACATGTGTAGATAAGGGAACAGCCTCAAACCCATGCACAGTAACAGCAGCCAAACAAATGGCTTTCAAAAGAAAAATCCAGCTTTGTAGATCTCTCTTCCTGGAAACAATTTACTTTTCTAGTTATAAATTTCAGTTCCTAAAAAAACTTCCCTGGAAGAGGCAGAGGAGACAGGGAAATAAGAGTTGGAGTAATCCTACGTATTCTGAAACTGGAGAAATAAGACTCAAACTTTCCAGCCATCCCTCAGGTATACAGATGCAAAGAACCTCTAATTTGCATGCTTGTGTGCCCTAGTTAGTAACTCAGACATTTTTGGCATCTACACATACTTACCAAAAATAAGTTATGTTCACAGCCTTGCTCTGCAGGGAGTTTGAGTAGGGTACAATTGTTTGATAGCATGGTTAGTGTTAATGAGATTACTGGAACTTGAAAAATGCATTTTATTTTCTATTACCTCTTACTGAGTGTCAAAACCAGCCTCCAAGCTTACACATATTTAGCACACACTGTCAAGTCTAAGAACCCAGTCCTGTTGTGAACTATATTTTGAAATGCTGGACCTGGTGAAAATAAACCAGACATCCTCATTTGAGCTGAAACTTGAATCTTGCTTTCACTATTGCTTCCAAAGACTTCATCATTTTTTTCTGAGAGAGATAAATGGCTATAATGGCCCCTTATAAAATCAGAAAGACAGGATGAATTAGGGCAAAATGCACTTCCTCACCAATTCCCATCTCCATAGAAACTCCTCAACTCTGCTATGCCTTCTGCCTATACAGATTAGGCAACCCAGTTTTCCAATTACGGACAGTGAAGTCTGATGCCTGTATTGTCTCACAGAGGGGTATCTTGAAGAGCAGAATTTAAGTATAAAAAGAGAACTTTGCCAAATACTTGGTGTTGCATTTCCCAGCTTTCAAATTCTTCCTGTTGCTTTTCAGGTTCATAAGAAAATTTGTCATGAGAAGCATCAGTATTTGCTGCCAGGATACCCACAAGTCTAATGACACTTTTGTCAAACTACTTTTGCTTCAAAGGATGTGGTGTCATTAAAAGACTAGTCCACACTACCCAGTCTTACAATTCATATCACTTATGGGGAAGACAGGGAATCATCAGAATCAGACTGTGGGATGCTAATTTAAACATAAAGCTTTATTTTCAAATTCATGGAATAGTTTATGCATGAATGGATGTGCTTTTCCAGCAGTTCAGATAAGCAGATAAAGAGAATGGGTTTTTAATGAAGTGAAATATATGAGAGAATGTATTCATTGATTATTAGGAAAAGAAGTTATTAAACCTCAGTAGATAAACATCAGCTTGCAAAGTTCCTTTGTTAATAAGAATAAATTGATAGATTTATAGACTTTAAATTTGGCAAGATCATTTGATTGTCTCATCAGACCTGTAAATCAAAGACACTAAATCTCACAGTATTACCTCTGAGCTGAATAGAGCTAGACAAAACATGTTGGTAAAGCCATATATGAAACAAAAGATGCAATTCAGCTTGACAGAAGTCTTATAGCTTTGGGTCAAATCTACCTTCATTAAGTTTTAAAAATAGAGAAGACATCTAAAATTGAAGTGTTGTTTTCCACAGTTTTTCAGCTTTGACTAAGTGTACCTACCATGTGTTGATTGACCTGTGAAAATGGCATTTCTCTTTTCCTTGTTCTAGGCTTAGTCCATAACACACACACAGTGGAAAATCATATCCCTCTGAAAAACATGAGGATTTCAAAGAGAAAAAGTTTCAAAATTTCTGTTGTTTCAAAGGGTGATCACTCCTTTTGTGCAAAAAGCCGAAGTGCATAATTTCCTATATAAATATGTCCAGCTTTAGAATTTAACTTTTATTATACCTTCTTGACTGCTGAAGGGCCCTCTATTTTCTTCTTATAACTGTACTGTAGTCAAGTGTCTCTCAGTTTTATTTTTAATGGACTAAATCTGTTGAAGTATTTAAGTCTCTCCCAGTAGGGTATTTTCTATGGCTTTTGAATTAGTCTGTGACTCTGCTTTTAAAAGTTCAATTTTTTTCCAATATATCTTCCTTTCTAATAAATTCATCTTTGCTATAGAGAAAAATGAAGATGCCACCCTTTTTTGCTATATTTATACATCCATGGATTATATTAGTCCTTTTGTCACAGCCTCGTAGTGAACACTTTTATAGTTTATCTCCTTTGACACTAAATTATTTCAGAAAGATTGCTTTTCGAGATACTACTCTAACTTGATTTCAGAATGCCATTTTAACATATGCCCTAGCTTTATAAGTCTGCAGTAGCCAAAATTCACAGCAATTTTGTCTTTTGAAAAGATTTTGTTATCCAACAGTGGACACCACTATGATGTACATGTGCTCTGTCTTCCTTAATATATGCTAATGTTGAAGTTATGTGCAGATTTTGCCTGAAATACTTTATATTTGCAAGTTATTGACTGAAACAGTAATTGGATTTAGGTTTCATGCTAACATGACCAGAAACATGCCCATTCAGTGAGCATTTTTATTAATAAGTTTTGGGAACAAGAAAGTTACATATTTTGATTTTTTTACCCATGTATATTTAATCCTAATGCAACTGCTCCTGCATCTGCATCCTGGTCTCCAACAGTCCTTGTGCCTCCATGAGATGTGTTCCCTAGCCCATGCTCTCTCATTCATTGTTTGTGTTATCCTCAGGTTCTTGTCTGGTGTACAAACTCTTCATCACACCTCCATTTTCAATGAAAATTCTCTTACTTTTTTTCTCTTAATGGTTATCTCTCTTTTTATCTTGATGGAGATGTCTTTTTTGCCTGTGATTTACGTGGCTGAAAGTACCATGTAGGAATACTGGGATGAATACTTTCATGCTGGGATGAAAGACAAAAAGTTGTGCACTGATCTCATCTTTCACCTATGAAGACTTTCTCCTCAGACAAGAGCCCCAGTGTTTGGGCAATTTAGGCTGTATTGATTCCAAGGAGGAAAAATTACTGTCTGACAGCTACATCACATCCTTTATTAACATTCAAAGAGGAGCTGGGATTTATCTAATGAGGCTTAACTATCTCCTTTTGCAGCTGCTGGAAGTAGTCACTTTGGAGGTGCAATTAATATCAAGGTTATGTCCTTTTGTCACACTTAAACACCTGAAGCACATTGTCCTTGGAGAATCTGGGCCCTTGCCTGAACACCACACAGGCATAGTTGTAATGATTTCTCTGTCTCTGCTCTGTCATTGTTTAAGGATATTAAATATATGGAAAGAGACAGGACTTTTAGGGTTTAGAAGAAATTAACTGTTATTAACTGTTATTTTTGCCTTTGTGTAAAGGACTTTCTACACTTTCAGTAATACAGAAAAAGCTAATTATGGTACCTATACCTGTATTAGGCTGAGATGTCATGAAACTGAGCCTTGCTATATTCAGTATGCCCAAACCAAAAGGCATTTTCAATTGTTTCCAGCAGCAGCCATAGCATCCTGCTCTGTGCTTACACATCTGATAAGAGTTTCTCTCTGAGTGATCATATAGCATAGGCAATGTGGCAAAATTTCTTTGTTGTTTATGAACAGTACATGATAGAAAGTATTACAAGACTAATTGGAATTATTACAATAGTCTGCTTGGCTCCCTTCTCCTTCCTCTTGACTAATCAGCCTTTTAACATTACAAAATGGCTCTGGCACGAGCTGTCAGAGAGCACTGCTCCAGAGTCACTACTACACGTGAAGCTGTCTGCACACATTAATAAGGAATTTGCCACTGCTGTTAGAAATCCTTGTTCTCATTCTTTTCTTATTTATTTTTGCCCATTTAGGGTGCTCTGGAGTCACTAGATGTTATCATTTATACCTTCTCATTCTCCGCTCTGTCTCTCTGAACGCTTAGGGAATTCACATGAACACCAGCTTTGTTATTTCTCTTGCACAACCATGGGTCAGCTGTGGTACTACTTGCAACCAGGAAAAATCACTTCTATATTAAAATACTGAGCTAGATACAGAATTGTGAGCCTGCATTAGAAAATAGCATTTTCTCAATCAGTCTCATCATAAATTACAGCTTGGTGTTTATTTTTGCATCCTACTTTTTCTCTTCATTCCCTGACTTACTCTATGGAGTTCTAAGGAATACTGAGTTCTATTGTTTTAAGAAGTAGTCATAGTAATCAGGGTCTCTTTATCCCTACCATGGTCCTGCATAAATATAGTGCCAGATTATCTCTTGAATAGTTTTTTAAGAAGAAGAGGACAAACCAAACTGCAAAGTAAGTTGGAAGGAGCTGTTGCCACAGAGCTGGAACTTTTTCCTTACTGAGGGCAGGGGACAAAATGAGAGAATTGACAGGCTGAGAGAGATGGGGTTGCTCAGTCTGAAGAAAAACTGAAAGAAATTAGACCCTAGAAAGCCAGAGAGACCCTAGAGCACCTTCCTGTACATAAAGGGATCTTACAAGTAGGCTAGAGATGGACTTTTCACAAGGGCATGTAGCAATAGTACAAAGGGGAATGGCTTTAAGCTGAAGAGGGCAGGTTTAGATTGGATATTAGGAGAAAATCCTTCCTGTGGGGGTGGTAAAACATTGGAAGAAGTTGCTCAGGGAAGCTGTGGATGCCCTATCCTTTCTCCTTTGGACTGTACTCAATCCATTCTCCGTCCTCCCTGCGTTGGTGCTGGGAAGCGCCCAACTCATAAGCAGCACTTTGCACTTGACCATGTTAAACTTCATGAGGTTCTCACTGGACCATCTCTCAAGCCTGCCATGGTCCCTCAAGGAAAAGGATTTTATTGTGAACTGCTGTACTACCCTGTAAAAATTGCACTCAGCTGTCTTTTTTTCAGCAAGCGCTCTTTTTCTCAACTTTACCGGTGAAAACTCAAACTGTCTCGCTTTCCAATTTACGATGTCTTCAAATGGTTTTTAACCTCTGGAGAATACACAAACAGCAACTGTATATTGGTCTTTCCTCAGCTGATGCCTATCACTGCCCTTTCCTCATAATCTTACCCCTGTGCTCTCCAGGCCAGCTTTTTAATTTAATACCTAGAGCAGACAGTTACCAGAAGAGTTCCTCTAGGGGAACCTGATCTGCAGTAATTCAGATGCTTTGCTAAGAAAGCTTTTCTCAGGTATCCTTTCAAGTATGTAAAAAGAAGAAAGATTTGTCTGGAAATTGCATTTTCCCTATTTTATTTTTAGCTAATTTCAACTTCTTCTTTGGAGAAAACAGTCATTATGAACTTTCAGATACATAAATTATTATTATTATTATTAGCAAAAAAAACATTTAGCACTGAGTCAGTTATGTCTTATTAAATATGTGTCTTGAAAACAGTAGCAACGCACAACCAGAACTTGTTCTGAATATTTTGCAAAAAGAGTTTTGCTTCTTTCCACGGGCAATTGAAATGGAAATCTTGCTATGGACTGGTCAGGCATTTATAAAATTTGTTAATGATTTTCTTAAGGGACACATTGGTGGTATTGATTTACAGATGAGGAGAGGAAAAGGTTCATTACTGTGTTTAAACACAAGTGCCAAAAAGATGACTGTTAAAGGTACCGGGGGTTGGCTAAACACAGATTCTTCGTGACAGGGTTTCTTGTATGTTACTTCTCCCAGAAAGTCAAACTAAATGCTATATGCCCAATTTCCCACGTGTTTTCATTCACCATGACAACTAGCTAAACGTGACCTTGACTTTTAAAGCCATGTGTTGCCATCTGCAGTAATAGAGAGCTAAAAATGAAAAATTCCTTAGCATTTTTTTCTCCCAAAGGAAAGATAGGAGTATTACTTGATTTTTCTTCTTCAACTTCAGACAATGTGATAGAAAATTTTTAAATACTAGACAGAAAAAAAAGTGGTGCTTCTATGTTTAAGGCAAGAAAACTCAAATTCAATGTTAAGGCATATTTTACTAGGGTAGTTATTTACTAGGGATTGGTCAAACACTTTCAATTGATTCTGTCTTTCTATAGAAAGTAGGTTTTCAACAAATTATTTTGTGACTGAAATATTTGCTTTTAATAAAACTTTCTCCATTCCTTCTTTCTTAAGGTTCTCAAGTATTGCGTTAGAATCCTAATTTTCCAAATTAGGTTCATTGGAACTGCTGTCAAAGGCTTTTTTATCCCATATGAATCAAGTTTGCATCTTGATGTCACCTCCTGTGGGAAATCATAGGTATCTCCAACATTCAAATTGTCCTTGAAGAGAGCAAAAAGGATAGAAAACATCTTTGGGATTTGAACAGCGGGTAACCCCCCCAAAAACATTTTTTTCTAACTACTATTTGACTGGGGAAAGCCAATGAAGAGAAATTTAAGCAAGTTAAGCAAGGTTGGTAACTTCTTTTTTTTTTTTTTTTTTTTTTTTCCCAGAGAGCCTACCAGTTAGATCTTTGTTCCAGAACTGGAAAGCTGAAATCAATTTTCTACTCTTCCAGAGGATTTAAACATGTATGTCCCATATTCTCAATGTCTCAGCCATCTAACATTAGAGATGGGATGTTCTTCAGCTAAAAGTTCTCTAGCTTGCTAAAACAAGGATGTTCTCATATAGGGTATTCTGAGGTAAACACTCCTCAATTGCCCATATGAAAGGATCCCATCCTGTATGATACAAAACAATGCACGTTTCTGACACAAAGCAAAGTGACTCAGGCCAGCCTTGTATCTAAAAGGGGCTCTGCTATTCCATTGCCCAAATCCAGCCAATTTTTAAGCCTTTTAAAAATGTAGTTTGAAAACTCGCAGTTAAAACTTTTTGAGCTTTTGGTAACTCTGCTTCCAAAGAATATTTTTGCATTTGAGTTGGGTATGTAATTGAAAGAGACTATTCGGGAGTGTTTAGGCTATCAAATCCATTTAACCATGTCCTTAAGGATTTCCTGCCAGGTCCTAGAAACATGGAAAAAGAAGGTGTTGTGTTTGAATGAAAGGAAAAAAAAAAGGCTTGTACAGCTGAGCAGCAATGGGAATACTAGAATGAGATTGCAATAGGAATTAAAGAGGGAAAGAAATTGGTTGGAAAAATAATACTGCCAGAGGAACTGGGGTGGGCAGGAGATTTGGACCTAAGCTAACTGGGCCTGTATGGGATGGAGGGTAGATAAAATGAGGGAATAGACGGAAATCTGTGTGCACTTTATCACACCTTTCTCTGGGGGATAAGAAAAGATCACAGTGCTTCTGAGTCCTGCTTGGCTGCAGACAGGACACAGCTCTTGCACATCACAACAGAGCTGCCCATGCTGGATATGCTCGGGCTGGTGCATATCCCATAGCAGCCAGCAGATTTCCAAACCACAAGTATCAGTACTTACTGTGATGGCACTAAGCCTTCCAGCTCTGAGGATGTCCAGCACAGATTTTGATAGGAGAACAGAAGGGAAGTAAATTCCCCAAGTGTTTTCTATTTTAAATATCAGCTTGGAAGACCATAATGTTGTAAAGCTAAGAAAAGAACAATGCCAGAAGGCAAGTTGCCTGCAAAATGTCTTTTTCTCAAGTACCACCAACTGGCACTTTGGGTACACAACCCCATCCTCCTCCAATTCAGTGGGCTCATAGAAGCATCCAGGAGAAGTCAAGCTGACTGACACGAGCCTTCCACCCCACTGAGGTGTTCAGAATTTCCCTTTGGAGGCAACTTACATCTCTTCCTTGACTATGCAGGAGCTTGTAGGATAGTTGCCTAGGAGTAAAGGCATCCAGATGGTCTTGATTCTACTATTATCCCACAGGACATCATCTACTCTATACAGAGAACCTACACCTTTTCTGAGATAGAATCAAAATTATTTAACAAAAACACTGCTTGTTTGTGGAAATTCTCAGTTAGCTAAGGGCAAGAAGGAAGGGCAAGAAGGGGAAACGAACCTTGTTGTTAAATTCTGGGTTGCTCTAAGATTTGTGACCATTCAATGAAGACAAAAATTTTCAGATGGTCACTTGTCTTTGGTATGCCTATCTGGAGGGATGTGGGCAGATTTATACAGAAAAAATACTCCCTCTTGGAGATACAGTAAACAAAATAACTCTTTCTTCAAATAGATAAAGCTCTTCCTAATGTGAAGGACTCTCAAAATGAGCAGGTCCTGCTTCTTTAAATTATATGGCCAAAATCCTTTTGGCCTTTTGACCTAAAGTTCCCTCCTAATGAAAGGATGATAACACTTTCCTGTTGCAATGTGTCCCTGTCCTCAGAAACATGCTGTAAAAATAAATTCATTTTGTTCACAAAAGCCTTAGATACAATATTGTGAGTAGAGCCATGAAAATGTTCATGGGGAATTTAATAACTCTGTCTTCAGAGCAGGATATGAATTGTGTATAGTAAATAAGGCCTCTGGGCACAAATATTGTGTAGCTGTTCATTATTTGAACTCTGCCAATCCTGTGCATTGAATGAAAAGAGAGGAATGGAAAAAGCTGATTTTACCATTTCTATTTGCCTTTACTTAGAAAATTTTACTTTTGATACTTCTCAACTTCTGAAAACTTTCCTTGCCAGCTCTTGTGAACTTTTAAGATATATTTAACATGCAATTAAAAGATTGTTCTTCAAATCAGCAGGAGGTTTGCTTTGCATGTAGCTCCCAAATTGCTCCTGGCTACATCCATGTTTTGATTCAGATCAGATTCTAGGCAGCTGAAAAGGGTCCATAAATATATCTGTTCTTCAGAGCAAGCCTTTTCAGTGCTCCCTCATCTTGAAGTCAAGGAACCTCAGCTGACTTCAGTAAGAAAACTTGTGCTAATAAGAAAACCTTATTATTTTTTGGCACTGAAAGTGCACTGAAAGGCACAATTCCCCATAGAGATGACTGCAGAAATCAACAGAAATCAGATTTTTGGTGAACCTTGGTTTATTCCCAATGATTTTTTATTTTTGTTTTTAAAATTATTTTATTCAGTCCAAAGTTTAACTGACAGGTTTTTGCTTGGAGTGTCCTCTTGTTCCTGAGTTATTGTTACTATTGTCCTGAAAACAGTACTGTTCATGGTGCAAACTCTCACATGGAAGAGGACCTATTGTTCCTAAAGGATATCAAGAAATGAAACAAATACACAGAATGAATCTTTCAAAAACATAACTATAACAAGGGGAGATTTTATTTCATGTCATTTCTTTCTATGTTCTATTTAGACAGAAAGCTTTGCAATCTCTGTATATCTGTCAAACATGGTACTAATAAATGAGCTTGGGTATAATTTGCTTTCACTGGTCTTGTTTGTTTTCCATCTTTTTTTTAAAGTAAGAGACAAAGATATACTTTTGTTTGGTCCCTGAAAAGGTAGGGAGAAGGCCTCTGCAGGAATAACTAGCTGATATGATGAGGTGAATTATCCATCACAAGACAGCATGACTGGGACTGAGCCCTGCCCAGGCTGGTGCAGAACAACAGGAAAGTCAGTTAGGTTTTACCTGTTCAATTTTGAAAAGGAAGCCTCCTGTACAAGTTCTTATCTGGGGTATTCAAGTCAATGATTGCAGTCTGGTTTTCTTGAAACAGCTGCATCACGTCATGCATCATCACACATGCACCTCTCTACTGAAAATAGGAATTTCTGTTAAACCTAAACCCCTGCTTATTATATACCAAGCCAACTAAAGCCAAAGAATATCTTCCTCCCCAAATCCCTTTTTCCCAGTTAGCCATTTCAGACATCTACAGAAATAACCATCTGTAGTACAGATGCTAGAAGTTAAAGATCAAGTGGTAGAGTTAATGCTGAATTTCACTTTTATGTTTAGACTTGTATGACCAGGTCTCATTCTCTAGTGGATTTATATGATTCTATTTTCCTTTTAAAAATATATGAGAGAAATGCTCACAGGCCCTTAAATGCAGCAGTATGAATACACCACTATAATTAACACCCTGGTCTACTCCCTCTTTTTCTTTTTTTATTTTCAGTGTACAAGTCCTGTGGAGTTTGCAGATTGATTCAATTGCAAAGTTAGATTCCCACTGTGATAGCCGTTTTCAAACCACTGGGCCATTCTGCCCGTCCTGCCAGCCAGGGAACAATGGGTGCTAATTAAAATCCTGCTTAAAAGGTTCCCCTTTACTTCAGCATTGAGGCTTTCAGGGGGCAGGCGGGGGAAGGATGCCTTGTTGTTTATGCATATGCAAGCACTTAGTGAGCTGGGCGGCTGACTGTGGGTCGAGAAAACACTACAAAAGCCTGGTGCTTATAGGAAAGGGCTGGATTTCAACTTGATAAGGTTAGTTAACAGACTAGACTGAAGAGGGCCCAGCTGTATTTTCTTTCCAAAATTTGAGGCACATTTCAAAATAGGGATCGGGTTTTTTATCATTTGCTTTTACTGAAATGCTCAGGTCTCTTGTCTTCTTGTATTGGAGTGAGCATTTTTCTTCAAGTGTAAGGATAAGAAGTGATAGTTTCCTTTATTTTTACTAATGAGATTAATATTTTAAACTACTGGTTTTCCACAGAACTGCCTGTGCCAAAATGTATATATGGAGTAAAATTGCTTTCCTACATCAAGGCTTTGTCTCTTGAGCCAATATTTTAATAAAAATTTAAGAGATCTCATTACACCCTTCTGTTGCTCAGTGGTATAACTGAGTTCTAAGAAGTATATAAAGCTCTACCATTCTCAAGGAGGAAAAATCAGAAATAAGCTATACCTTAGAGCTTCATTTGTAAATGAATGTATAAAACTGCTCAGTACCAAAATATAGCAGATAAAGAATCAGTTTCATTACGTCAAGCAATTCAATATGCTTTGGTTTTCAGTAAGAGCTGAAAAAGAAAACACAGCACTGCAAATAAACTCATCAATAAGCCACACAGGTTTTTGTTTGATGTCATTTGTAACTGACAACTTGATCAATCTTGCATTGAATAGTCCCTTAGAAATACAAGAGTAATAGGAGCAGAATCTGTCTCATTTCTTTTGTTGAATAGCAGTTCACTTGGTAGCATTCACAAACCTGTCCTAGCCTTCTTCAGCTGTTTTTCTTGTATAAAACTATCTCATCCATTGAGGTAGTAGAAAATATTTAATGGGACAAATTGCATGTCATTGATAGTGAATGGTCAAAATGAATAGTTCACAGATAACCTCATAGTTTGACAGGTATTATTCTAAATCTTCTTTCTTGTTTCAATCTCTATGAAGAATGAGTGCTTGTACAGAAATCAGGAGTGCCTTTCAAATTACTCACCCACCAAAAAGACTATTAATTT
The DNA here is from genome assembly GCA_910950805.1 of Acrocephalus scirpaceus scirpaceus. Lineage (NCBI taxonomy): Eukaryota > Metazoa > Chordata > Aves > Passeriformes > Sylviidae > Acrocephalus > Acrocephalus scirpaceus. Next base: position 92,664,101 of record OU383773.1, read on the forward strand.
ATCTTTTTCACTGTCTGCAAACACTGAATAAGTTGTTAGCTGTATAGCTATTTTAATTAAAGGCCTGATAAGATATTTCTCATTTTATCTTTACAGCCATATGCTGTAATAATTAATACTGCTTAGTAGAGCTACTCGCAAGCTGAAGACTGCTTAAAAGACTAAAGATGTCTAGGATCAGGGCATATGGCCTTTGTTGTGAGCCCCATGCACTGAGGAATAAAGACAGTGAAGCCCAACCTCCTACTCTCACTTTGTCACTCAGTGGCTGTTCACACTGTGATTCCTGCTGTGGGGAGAAGACAACTGCTTTTTTTCTCCTTTTTTTCCCCTTTTTCTCCTCTCTCTCTCTCTCTCCCCCTTTTGGTTTTTTTTTTTTTTTTTAATTGTTGTAGTTTCCCATAGATGTGGAGAGAGAAGTGAGACTGTTTGGGAGAAACCTGTCTCTGCCCTTGCATTTGCCTTTCCCATTTACTCTGCTGGGCAGGCAGAGAAGTGAAGGTTCTGAGTGAGGGGGACAGGGCCTGATTCAGTGTGCCACCCCAGCCACCCTTCTCATGGGCACAGCTAAATCCATATGAATGGAAAAGCAAGGTGCTTGTAATGAAGCTGTAGTCCCAAGCTCAGATGCACACCATTGGTTCATGGATAGGCAGGAGCATTGCTAAGGCAATGCCCTGCACAGATATTCAGTTCTGAAAGAGCTGCCATACAGCCTCCAAGGTCTGTACCCCCATGTACCACTCTGCCTCAGCAGGATGCAGAGGTGGGAAGCACCTGAAGAGCCTCTCTCTGTAACACACACCTACAGCCAGCGCTAGGGACCAGTTCTGCCAGAGTATTTGAAGACACCTTGAACAAGCACTTCAGAGGGTGAAGGTAATTTTAGGAACACCTCAGCAAGGATTTTATTTCCTTGTTCACTGGAGCTTTTTCAGGGATTGCTCAACAGTAGGAACTGAAATAATCAAATATAATAAATAATAAATATGATAATAAATAATAACACAGTAATAAAAACTGTTGCCCAGACCCCCACTAACAAAGATTGGACAGCATTTTCTCTGGTCACAGGAAAAAATGGTGTTGCTGTGGCTACAGGCAAGAATCCAAAAAAGATTAACAAAACCCTGTTAGTGGATAATCCCTGGAAAGGTACTCTAACAGCAGATTTCTCTGTTTTTTGCCAGCATCACCCAGTCTTACCTAGCTTCCAGCTTTGATAGCTAAACTCAAGAAGGTGCTAATTTCAGCTAGACAGCTGGCCAGCATCATACAAACTTACTGTAATGGAGATCTGCAGTCCAGGACTAGATGCCTTTTGATCTCATCATCTAAGTAACTCATCTTCACATCTGCTCCTCCTGTGCCACCTCAGGAAAGGTTGACGCCAGCTCAGGGCTTCATTTCTCATCAGATAAATAAATCCAAATGGTCTAATTTGCCTCAGCCCATCTATGTCCATTCTCCTAAAGGATCATACCATCTGTTCCTCAGCTGGATGCTATATAGCCAGGAGCAGATAAGATTTTCTCAGAACATGCTGCTGATTGCTCCTGGGAAATGAAGTCAGGAATCCCTGGGAGACTTTGACAAACTATGCTCCACTGTGGTAAGGGAAAACTGGACACTGCATCTCCTCTGTCCTGTGGCCTTCACAAGGATACAGTGTGAGATGGTAGCAAGAGAAGGATTTCCACCACTTTGACCCTTGGGCTGTCTTACCTGGTGGGCCCCAGATGCCAGTGGCATAACTTCGTGTGTTCTAAAGTTGATCTAACTCTAGCAAACATTCCTTCACTGGTCTCTGCCAGATATGAACAGGCTCAGCATAAACCTGAGTCGTCAACTCCTGGAACAAACCTACAGTCAGAATAAGGTGGGGAAGGGAAAAATATTTCTGATTTTAAAGACAGTGTGCACATTAAGGGATTTAGTGATTTGGGTGCAGATAATTAATCTGATGACCCAGGAACTCACTTCTCAAGACACCTGTGATACCTAATTGTTTTGGTGAAGGAAAAGAAACCATTAGCCTTGAGTAAATCTAGTCTGATCTAAAGGGGATGCTTGAATCTTTGCAGCATGATTGGCAGAATGTTTTATTAAAATGCTGTGCATGGGCTTTAAAATATTGAATTCTCACCTTTTTATGACATTCTCTAACAAATGATAGTGTGTCTCTGATAAGTATATCTGTTTGCTTAAGGACAGTAGATTCATGGCTGGTGACCACATTCTTTTATTTTCAACAGTTAATTTACACTGCTGCTGACCTTCAATCTTGAAAAAAATGTACGGATGCCATGATTAACATAATTCTGTGCCAATCCATCTCTTCTTATCCCCTGTCCTATCCATTATGACTGAACTTTAACACCACCTGTGAGACTGGCAGGCAGCTCACGTCCACTCTTGCACAGAATGTGAGCTGTGCAGAACTGAACCAGTTCAGAAGGATCCTGCAGGATCTCTCACCCCAGTTTCTTCTGGCCCTGTGTATCAGTATGACTGCCAAGAAAGGCCAAGAATGTACGGAGCCTGCAAGAATGTATAGGCAGCTCTGAAAGGATTTCTACCCCAGTTCTGACAATGCATGTGCTTTACTGTGTGCTCAGGCAGAAGCCTTACCCTAGACTAACCAGCTAAAAACTCGTGATTGCTGTAGTGCATGTTCTAACACAGATGTCTCTAATTCAGGCAGGTGTTTAGATAATGTATCATTTACCCCAGAGTTTTTCCTCTGATGGAGCCTTACCAGGGGCTAGATACACTGTATATTATTTGGAACTGACTTATATACGTTCTGAACTTAATCAAAGGCAATCTCATCAACCCTTGTTCTGGTAAGTGTAGTGCACAAGAAAGATGAACTGCCCCTGGAGTTTCCACACTCTGTTCTCAGATTATCTAAAAGAAGTCTTAAGAGCCCATATATCAATGGAAAGTACTTATCATTTCACTTTTGGTTATCAATTTTTACCTGTTGTCATGGAAGTATTCATAAATCTCAGCAGCCAGTGTTTTGGTGGGTGATGGTGATATGCTGTGATATGTTTGTTTATGTTTCTGATGGTCTTTGGAAGTCTATGTCTGAGTGATTTTAAGAACCCAAGAGCAATTTTAATTTATTCTACAAATTGCTGCAGTAATGAAGAAAAAAGCTTTTGCACTGGGATAAAGCTTGTCATTATTTTGTGGGTTTAAATGTTTTTCTCAAAGTATATGTGGATGAAACTTCCAACAAGGAGTGACAGTATGTGGGTGGATATTGATCAAACAGGTGAATAATTGCAATAAATTTAGGCTTACCACATCAGTTATAAGCATTATCCTTTCTGTATGCTGTGGACAAAAATATTTTCAGATACTGTGATGCTTAATTTAAATGTGATTTGAATACAGTAAATTAGATCCTACTGGGTTTAGCAACAAAATGCAGGTGTTGTGCACAAAAAAAGCGCAGTGAAATTGTACAGCTTGCTGACAGTGGAGATTTCACGTACCCATACCTTATCCTGAATTGTATTGTTTCCTCCCCTGGGAAGCCTCAGAAATTGTATCATAGAGTATTTTGATAATCCAAATGCATTTATACATAATGATGAGACAAGCGCCATGCCTGTAATGTCTGTAGAGGTTTGCATAGTGGAAGTTTGTTCAAAAGTGACATAAGATTTTACTAAAATATGAAAACTTGCTGTCCCAAACCAGTAGCAAGTCTGAAACAAAACTAACCAGAAAATAAAAAAGCTACTTTCTGTTCTCTGCTAGTGCCAAGAGCCTTAGCACAGTGCATGTAGTATATAAATAAACCACTGTGATCAACACCTGAGAGCTTATAAATGTCTGAAATGTATGGTGACAATTTGCAGAACTTCTGCATTGCTCCCTCATGCCCACTTAGAAACTATTTGGATAATCTGGAACCTGTTAGGCAATACCATACACCATTGTTTGCTGGTCTGCTCTAGGCCTGCACAGTGCAATAGTAAACACTGCTAGGAATGCTTCTGTTTATAGTGGGGAGAGGCAGAGACAGTGGGGAGTGCAGCTCTCCCTTGCTGTTATTGTGCCTGGCAAAATGAGTTGCAATTGGACCATCGTAGCCACCTGGTAAAACCGTGCCTGCTTTCAGCTACCAGCCTTACATCTTAGTGGTCCACTGTTTTCACCCAGGTTTGCATTATCCTTTATTCCACATGTCTCAGTGTGTGTGCCACTGTGCTTTTATCAGCTGTGAGTCTGTTTGCTGTGGAAAACTAAGCCTGGAAACCTGTATGTGTTGGGCTCAGTTCACCTCTAGTATAACACTGTGGGTTCAAGAACACTTGGTGGCCAAATTCCCGTGTAGGTCTTTGAGGCAAGCAGATGGAAATTCCACAGAGGTCTCTGGATCTCATTCAGAACTGACCTGAATGATTGTTACTCATCGTGTGTGACTGATCATTAAAAGACTTTTAAGTGTTTCCAAGCTGTTCCCCAATTTATCGAACAGTTTGGATGCAGAGGAAAAAATATGTATATTCAAGTTCCAATTGAAGAAAAGGAACAACAAGTAGAACAGAGAAAGTCCTATTCACCTTCATCACTCCTGTCTCCTTGTTTCTTTCCTGCTCTTTTCCACTTTTGTGCTGGTTCACATCCATATGCCCTTCACATTTTCCCCCCCATCACTAATTCCTATGCTGTCTAAAATGCCTTTGAGTCCTATTTCAGTTCTGGTGTTCAATAGATGTGAGTCCCATTGATTTATGCCAGGACTGAATTTTGTCCCCATAGCATACCAAATTGCTTCTGCACACACACAGAATGCCAAATCAGTATACAGAAATACTACTTGCTAACTACTTTATTACTCATTTACACTTGGCACAAAATTCATACCCTCATTTATGACACTGCTGAGTCTGGTTCGTTTTATAAATTTGATCCTATACAAAACTGACTGGCTTAGAGGACTGGCAGTGGATACAACATCCATCCCTTGTAAATTACCAGCTCAAATTCTAATCAAGTCATTAAATCTAACCAGCCAAAACCTCTTTCTGTGCAATGATGTTGTAAAAATGAAGTTGGTCTCCTCCTGGTTCCCAGTACACGTGTGTCAACACCATAGTTGACTCTAATTAGCACCCTTGCTGGCTACGAAACTCCTGAGCCCAGGATTTAAGCAGGCAGGGAGACTGAACTCTTTGTCCTGGCCTCAGGTCATGGCAGGTTGATGAACAAGCAAGTCCTACTTCTGCCTCAGCTAGAGTTGCCCTCTATTTTCTGGGACTGGCAGCCTGGCACCTTCTACAAACATCTTGTTTTCATAAAAAATATTCTACTCTAGTCTGATTGCATAATATATGTATTTTCTCTCTTTTTAAGAGAAGTGTTAGAGCTAACAGGCCTTTGGTTTGAGTAGGAATTGCAGGATTGTGACCCCTCTGGGATCTTTGTCCTAGATTTCAGCCTTGGCAGGTGGAGCATTCTGTAACCAGTTGACATTTAGTGGCTAGTTTGTGAGTCAAATATCTTGTTTTATTTTTTCCTTTTTGGTTTGGATGAGTTTGTATGGGTTTCTAAAGTATTTGGGAAAGGCATGAGCTTTGTGGTGCCACTGCACCTTCACTGAGCCAAAGAAGTTGCTTTCCTCATTGAGAAATCTCACTTCAAAAGAAGTTGTGATGTTTTCTAAATTACGGTTCAGCTGGCTTTTATTTCCAAATGTCTGCATCACTCAGAAAATCTGAGTTTGTCCTGGTTTGTGGCATTTCTGATTTATTTTCCTATTTAGAGGGAATCTTTTTTTTTTTTTACATATGTCCACTTTCTTCACACAAAAAAATGCACACACACACACAGAAAGAATTTGGAGTGACCTCTAGTCTTATTGCAGTTTGAGGAAAGAAAATAAGAATGTAGAAAGATTCTGGATCTCAGCCATTACAATGAAAAACATCTGTTGAAGCCTTTGCAAGTATAAATTTATCTTACCATGGGCATGATTATTGATTAAAATCCACATTCCTTTTTCTAATAAATTTAATTCTTATAGATTTTCTATTAACTTTTATTTCTAATAAATTATTTCAGCTTCATTTCATTCCTGAATAAAGAAAGGTAGAAACTTGTTGTGTGTTAGTGCTTCTGTAAGGCAGAGGTAGCTGAAGTTTATTCTAGGCACAACCTGATGGTGGTCCAGAGCGCTGGATGTTCCCACAATACTGGCTCCTTTCCTCTCTTTCTCACTGTTAAATTACGTAAAATAGTTTCCTACTGTTGTGTTTCCATGTAAGCAACCAAACAAAGTCCTGTGGAGGTATGGTGAAGTCCCAGACCCAGAGACTCACTCTGACTGTGAGTGTGAAGGGCAGCCTGAGGCAAATCTGTAAAATTCCTGTTTCAAGAGATCTATCATATGTGAGGACTGCAATGTCTCCAGACTTGCAGGGGAAACTAATTCTGTCCCAGGCTATCTAGTTATGAATGAGTATTACACAAGTATCCCTTGCTGGGATACTGATCTGTTTTGGGATCTGTGTCAGAGTTAGGACATGCCCGTGCCTGAGTCATAACAGCACATCCGGAGAATCGGAAGAGGCCAGACCTGGATGGGTTCCAGCTCCCCTCCCTGGCTGGGCAGGGAGTCCTTGGGAGTCTCAGAGGTATGCTTGCCACAGAGGTGTCTGTGCTCTCTCCCAGAGGAATTTTGGTGAAGAAACATGAAAACTCTCTTTCTCACTACGGATCTCATCACACAGCTTTCTTCAATGTGGAATTTTTATATAATTACACTGATGAAACTCCTCCCTGTGAACCTCTGCAGGTTTAAGAAGGAAAGTGAACTGTGGTGAATGAATGCTTTGTACATTTCTGTACAAACTAAAAATGTATCTTCTACAGAAAATCTCCACTTCATGCCTCTGTGTGGTTTCATTTTATCTTTCAAACCCATATCTAATCTAAAGGCATAAATCGCTTTCCAAGACTCAGTAAATTCAATGGTTGTGTTAGGCTGCCTCAAATGGTTAGCTAATGAATTGGGTCATGGACTTAGCAATGTTTGAGAGAAATTGTAAATGATGCTTGTTTTTATTGGAGTGAAGTAACATTTAAGCATAGGTAATACACATGATAAACTTGCAACACTAGCAAAGTGAAAAACACATGGGACCCGTGCGTGTGCCAATTCAAATATAACTTTATTAAATGCACCTGATTTTAAGCTACCTTTTAGTATTCCATTTAGCAGTTTAATGAGAACCAGTTATAACATACTTGGGTTTTTTTTTCTGTGTTCAGAATTCACCAAGCTACACAGCTAACATGCATATCCATTCAGGCAGACAGAATCAAAAAAATACAATGAAGGCCTTTACTGTAAGTAAATATAGGGCACCGATGTGACCTTCTAAACCATCACATCCCTTACACAGTCTGCAGAAGACATCTGAAGCAGAAGCTATCAGTGTTTCCTTGAGACCTTTTAGCAAAAAGACTGTATCATGAATTAAAGAGCTCAAGCTGTTGACTACAAGGACTCCGGCATTAGCAGAGAATGGTACCGAGCAGTGTCCATTCTTGCACAAACATCTGCAGCCATTGAAATGGCCACTTGCTCCTGAAGGCAGGGGAGCAGTCTATTATGGACATGTTACAGAGTTCTTTTTCAGCTGCTGCTTGCCTGAAGTGCCAGGTGCAAAAGATGTGCTGTAAAAGAGAAGAGGGTAATGGTCACATCGATTACAAACTGATAATTGCTCACTCACTATTTCCCCGGTGTTCAGCCGACTGGCTGTTTCAGCAATTATTTTCCTGTTCTTTTTTTCTATTAACGGTATGCCCAATATTGGGGACTGTTTCCCTCTTTTGTAGCTCTAACCCGCTATTGAAATCCTGGGAGTGTAAAGTATAGCATTAGCTCTAGTGTGTCTGATTAATGTAATCACAAGCTTAGTTCTGGAAGGAATCCACCCTGTAGTTTACATTAGCTGTTAGATGACCTAAAATTCTCCTCTCTCCCCCATCCATGTGCAAAGTACTGGTTACATGTTTTTTACTTTACTTTTTGTTTATTCTTACAGTTTTGCTAAGTCTGGTGAAAGAGCTGACTGCCTGCCATTTTCCACATTCGCAGTAACCTTATAGTTCTGAGTTCTGTTTTCAGATGCACAGGGATGATGAGGGTCACAGAGCACCATACGTCTTTGTTAACTTAGCTGCTGCATCTGTGGCTGCTGATTTATATAGGTTAGAATACAACTGTTCAGAAAGATAGTCACAAAAGCCTGCAAGCATTTCTTTTTTCTCTTTTTCTTTGCTTTTCCCCTCTTTTTTATTCTTTTTAATTGACAATTACTGACAATACTTTATCTTTTTTTTTTCTGGCTGAGATATTATGGGGAGTGACATCCTTTGTATGAAGTAATCAAACCACTGCTTTTTAAAGATATGAAAATTGAAGCCTTTCAATTTCTTCACTTATTATTTATTTTCTCAAGTAAGAAATCTTGGCTTACATAAGGATTTCAACATCAAATGCAAGATGACAATATTTTATTCAGACTCCAGAAATGTAGATTCTTGGTTGGGTTTTGTTTTGTGGGGTTACAGAGAATTAAATTCCATGGCAGCATATACCAGACAGTAAAAGAGGCTGAAAGAAGCAAAACCTGCATTTCCCTTTCTCTGTGAAGAAGAAAGTGAACTATTTGAAGAGGCCAATTATGGAAGTTGGGATCAATATAGCATTAAAAATCAGTTAGGATGAAATGCCAGACTATGACAGATTATCATATGAATTAGATCTTTGCTTGAAGGAACAATTATGACAGCACCTGTTAGAAGCTTACCGTTATTATTTCAGTACAGCAGATCTCCCCTTATCAAGGTACAAAAACCTCAATAATATTGATTTTTTCAAAAATTCTGGCAGATTCTCTACCTGGCAAAGACATTAGGGAGCAGTGTAACAGATAAAGTGCTCACTAAAATCTGGGAGTTTGCAGGTGGGGAGCTGTAGAAGAAAGTGATCAAATTATTTTTAGTAGAATTCTCTAGAATATGAGGCTTCTTAGAGTGATCCACAAAGCTGGTGATATTCATGAGCCCAGAGTAGTTTACTTGACAGCTGCAAGAAGGCCTTGAGTGGCAGAAGCTACGTACTACCATGCAAAGTTTTGAGATAAGGATTAGATTAATCCAGTGGATTGTGATACTATACAAATCCCTGACAGTAACTGAAATAAAAAATTATTTCCTCACAAACAGACTAAGAAGAAATAAAAGGCAGGGGCTCTGGGGTTATTGTTTGTGCTGCTGGAAATTCAGGAATATACAGAATGTATGCTCTAGCCTCCATTGCTGCCAATGTATGCTAATTCTTTTCTTTCTAATCTCAGAACATAAAGGCTAGCAAATAAAGGGATAATTAAATATCTAATTCTGTGTTTCAGTATCATTTAGTCACAAACAAAATTTGCTGCATGAAATCACTTGTTATTTTTGATGAGCATTATTAAATCTGCTCTGGCTGTATCAGAATAAAGGATGAGACCATCACAAGCAAAGTAAAAGCTGACCCCTTTTTCACAACAAGCCATCTCCAATACCTGCTGGCTCTGCAGACAGGCATCCCCTGCCTGGCTGAGACACTGTGCTTGCTGTGGCTGAGATGCTGTTACTCACTCCTTCCATTTTGAAATGTTGCTTTCTGATGGCAGCTCCTCACAAGCCTGGGAGAAACCAGTCGTCCTTCCACATTCTCTCCATATGGTGCTGTACAGAAATCCCCATGTGCACTTCCCAGTGAGGAGGACAGCGTGTACAGAAAATCAGCAGAAATCCTCCCGTGGTTTTTGCCCCCAAATTCAGGGCAGGGCGCAGAGTCCTCACCTTGGAGCTGCCAGCTGGAGCCTGCGCTGCGGAGCTGGGCTGCATGGCAATGCCACGGCCTGCCGGCGCTTTGTGCAAGTGCCCTAATTGGGACTGCCAGGTCTCATCCGTCCAGCAAAACGTGCTGAAAGCACAGTAGCCTGCCTGGGCTCAGCACTGTCCTACCCCATTCCTGGCTCAGAATTGAACTGTAACCACAGCCAGACAGTTTAGGGGACTGCTTGTGGTGAGTACTGTGTGTGGCAATACGTGGGAAGAGTTTTAACCCCCTTGTCATAGTTTCAGTGAATGCATAGGATGTTGTTCTGTGTTCTCTCTTTTTCGTGAACTTTTAACCTCATCCTACCTCTACCCATGCTCAAAATGACAGCCACTGAAAAGGGGGGTGGGGAAATGCTTTCCATTCCTTTCTCTGTTTAAATATGCAAATATACAAATATGCTTAAGCTGGCCATAGGCTTTGGTACTGCTTTCACTCCCCCTGAGTGACTCCACCCTCCCAGTCAAAGTGGAGGTCCCCACGAGTAAAAGGCAGATTATTCCAAGGTAAAGTACTTTATTGCAGGACAGATGCCAAAAGAAAGCAAGAAAGAACTTAGACACTTTTAATGGACAATGGTTTTACTGATGCTCTCAACTTCGAGCTCACATATGGGATATTATAAGCTAAGTCATCCAAATGTATGTATTCACATTTCAAAAAAGAAAACATCTTAGGGAGTATAACCCCTAATGTTACTGGAGAAGGCTATTCACTTTCCAGTTCACTTCTTGCTGGTTTGTGGATATTAAAAATGAAAAGTTAAAAATAGTTCTTAACTTTGCCAGCAAGATCAACATCAATGCATATCTGTCAGTGCTACCCACTTAGCCTGTAGTCCCTCTGCATCACTTGACAGAGGGTCGGAGCCATTCTGACAGCTCCACAATGGGAGAAAGATGTGATGACAGCCAGTGCTGAGGAGCCAAAGATGTCAACAGGATCTCCAAATATCCAAAGGCCTTGAAAACCAGAACTATGAAATGCAGAAAGGCAGTAAGTTTGTCTAACATAAGAAAGGCAATCTTGCATGAAATGGGTCCTTGAGACAAAATCAGAGGATACCTGGAGATATGCGGGTGCCTAAACCCTTATGAATCCTATTTCTGGACTGCCAGGCTACCTGAAAAACACTGAAGTCACTTTGCAGCCGACTATCAAACTTTAACCCATCATATTTTTATAGGGAGTTGTGAAGTGGAAGTAATTTTACACTTCCCTAACAAATCCATTACAAAAGATTTCTAAATTAATTTTTCTCCCTTTGGGGCTTTCTCCCAAGTATCTGGAAGTATCTATGGCCATATATGGTGCATTTTAGCTGGAATAAAATTATTTCATTTAGCTCACTACTTTTTTTTTTTTTTACCAGAGTACCTCGTAGTTCTCAAAGAAAGTAACAAAAAGGACAATCATTCTTTTTTTATAATTTGCAAGAGCATGGACAACTCTGGTTTAGGCTTGGAATGTATTAATAGATGCTGTGTAATCTGGTATCTACATTTTTGCTGTCTGTATTTGTGCAGTTAAATATATAATTAGGATTTTAGGTGACACAGACAGATTTTCTGCCTTAACACAGATGTGATTAATCACTTAACTGTGCATCTCTCTAAATGATATTCAACAACGATGGAGGTCATTCTGAATTTGCAACATTAAAAATGGGAGGTGATGGTAAGTTCCTCACATGCCTTGTCATGTCTTCACATGCATTGTCATGCCTATGGCTCTGTTAGCTCCCTGTGGTACTGGCAGCTGAAAGAAAAGCAGCTACAAAGGCTTGGCATGATGAGGAAACTTAGAAGCAAAAAACATGATTGCTCTCAGGTGTGCACTTGAAAAATCAATGGTGTTTTATCTAGAACCTATTATTACTCCATGGAGCCATGGTGAAATACAAATAATTCTAGAGGGAACATTGAAAAAAAAATGTTGTTGCTTCCAGGGCACTCAGACAGTATCTTCAGTTAGCAGCTCCTTGTTGAAACTGAGACCTCTTCTAGGTTAAAGAATTGGAGCAGAAGGTGTGTAAAATCCAGCGGGGACACGATTCCATCCTCACTGCTGCTTCTGATTGTGACAGACCTGAAGGAAGTGGAGTTTTAGGTGCAACATTTCTTAACACTACCGAAGGGGAAGGCCCTGCTTCCCTTTCACAAATCTCCTTCCTTGCCTTCTCTCTGCCACATTCTCCCACTGCTTCGATTTGGCAGTACTTTGGCTGAGACAGCTCAGTTTCCCAGGCTGACAAGAAAGACAGCAAAAACATGGGCATTTCTCTCCTGGTTTTGGTGGGTTAAATCTCTCAGATAATGGACTCCGCCACAAGGCAAGTGTGGGAGGAAGGTGAAAGATAAAGATGGAAAGAGGCAGAGGGCCAGACAGCAAAAGGAGCAGAGCAGAAGAGAACATTCAGGAAGCGATGCCAGCTTAGCACTTGAACCTACAGCAGGAATGCGTGCTGGAGGCAGAGAAGGTCCACCACATGACGCTCTGCCCAGCTTCAGAGGCCTGAAAAAAAAGCCTCCTAGGAAATATGCCACTGTGTTGGGAACATACACTTTAATTATAACATTTCTTTTCCCCAAAAAAAGATGAGTAATTTGGATCTGGGACAAAGAAAAAGGAACTTTTGGCTTATCCTGCAAACAGGATATGGGTGTTTACTTGAGTGAGGGATATTTTGGTTTTAAAGAATTGTATGGTGTGTAGCTTCTTGCTACGCTATGGACTACGGAAGTAATTCCTAAAAACTCTTTTTGAAGAGACCATATTCTCTTTTTCACCTCTGACTTAAAGATGGTCTCTGGAAGAGGCTTCAAGGGAAAACTTATGAACTGCATATAAAAAAATGTCAATGTCCAGCTGAGTCTCTACAAGTGTGATGCAGATGTTTCAAATCACACGTACATTCCACTAATGCACGTTGGATAAGTGCAAAGTCATGGATTGAGGGATTGACATCCTTATTGCCAAGTCAACAAATCTCAAAAATACGTGTCGGTATTTCAGTTGCTACTAAAAATGCTTTGCTTCTGTTCTTATATCATCAGTGATACACAAAGTAATTGTGTGGTAGTTCTTGATGGGAACTGATTTTTAGCTATTAACAAGCCTTACATGCAGTAAAATACTGGGATATCCTACGAGTTAAATTTGACAGCTTCAGGTAGATTAGCCTAAAGATGCTTCTCCACAGATCTAGTAGGTAGAAAACCTGACTAACTTCAACATAATCCTCGCAGAAAACTTGCTGGTTTTACTTTTCCTACAGAGATATTCAGAGAGCAATAGATTTGTGCTAAACAACTCTCAGGTCCTGACATTCAATTACTGACCATGTTGCAATCAAAGAATGTACCAGTATTAGAAGTTAGCCTTCTGTACTGATAATGGTGAAGTACTTCTTTCAGCAATCAAATAGACCAGGCCCTGGTGTCTCACTGCTGCAGTAAGCACCACCCCCGCTCTTAGCAGCAATTTTAAACTTATTTGGTATTCTGCAGCAGCTGCCAGCTGTAGTGCAGGTGTAGCCTTTGACGAGCCTGTTTTGAGTCCTGCTCCCACTGTCCTAGTAGCTTTTCCTGGAGGTAGTTTGCACTGCAGTAGTATCCAAAGCAAGAGAACATCCTCAACGTTTATCTGGATGCCTTTCAGATGGCATAGTGTTGGGAAACCTGAGTGAAACTTCAGTGTTTCTGTAACATCTCAGCCCTAAAAGTGGGTCAGGGGCTGGTGCAGACACAGCCATAAGAAGTCATCTCTTGCTCTCTGCAACAGACATTATACGCAATTTAAAGCTTTAGGAAAGCATTGGGAGTGCCCTGTACCTTTTCCCATTCCTCGGATTTTGCCTTTCTGGTCTAGCCAAAGAAAACAACTTGGAGGCAGTAAGAAAGAGGAGTCTGAACAGCTGTTACTGAGACCATGGCAGCTTGCTGATTCAGCAGAGAAAAGAGCAAGAAACAATTATTTAAATGCATAGTGGTTGAACACCATTTACAGGATTGTAACATTAAGTTGCATCACCAATATATGAAAAAACCCACAGCTGAGATGAAGCTTTGAGGTCAGAGACAAGAGAACAGTGCTCCTGTTGGGTGAGGGTATTGCCATGAGAGGTGGTCCTAGCTAAAACTTCCCAGTTGTTCAACAGCCTCACCCCAGTCAGCTGCTCCCTGTCAGCAGGGGTTGGCACTGCGGTTTGCCCACTCCTCACTCCAGTCATGGATCTGTAAAGTAGAATCTGTCTTACGGGTTTCAGGGTCATAAATTTTGTGCATTAAGGTAAGCATAACTGCATAATTAAGTCTTGGTACACCTTAAGAAATCTATGCGTTCTAGTGGGTACTTGACAAGGCACAAAAATTCAGCAGCAAGAAAGGGTTAAACTTCAGATCTTTACACACATCTATGGCTCCAGGCCTCACTTGGAAGTGAATAGGGCTCCAGAGCTCTGTTCAAGCACATGTCTATCAGCCAAACTACCAGAAGCAGAGAAGTCAGCATTTGCAAAAAACTGCCTGATTTTTCTGGGACATGGGATTCATATGCTCCTCTGTAAGTTTAAAACTATTTGGAATGTCCAACTGCTTCTTTCTGTGAGAAATGTTTTCTGACAAGAACACTGATGACCCATCCATTGGCAGCTAGCAGCACTTTGAGTAGCTCCTGTTATGATATATAGAATAGCTAATGACACTCCTGTATGCAGTGATCTTTTATTGAGCAGCAAGATCCTGAGAAGACTCATATAATTCCTCTGAAACAAGAACCTAAATCTCATTGAAATTAAATCAGAAACCCCAAATGAATGTACTGACTAACCTGCATGAATGTTCTGCCTAGGATGGATGGCCACTTGGTATAATAATACTTCATTAACTGTATGGTAGCAAAACTAACTATATCTGTCTTACTTAAAATTTAAAGGGTCCAGTATTTCTCAGACACTTTTTTTTTTCCCTTGAGCACAGGTCCTCACTAATTAAGGAAGTCCAGCTTTATAGGTGGAGCAATAACAAAAAAGCACCAATAAAATTTTTAAGGCTCTCTAAAACATTTTAATACCTTATTTCATGTGGCATATACAGAGTTATGATGGTTCATAAGGTATAAAGTTTTTTATTAGCGGTCCATTGGGGAGACTGCATAACTCAATCACTCCTTTGCAACTCATTTAATGCACATCACCACAGCATTTGACTAGCATACTTAGCACAAATTGAAGTCAGTAAAATATTTGACTCAGCAGCCCATTACATACTTACACAAAGAGAGAGTTAACTGGAAACTAATTTAGGGAATTAGTGGTTGGTTACAAAACACAGCATTAACAGACCAACTTTTCTCCAGATAAGGCTACATTATTCCCAAAAACTTGTAGGTCTTGCAGGTTTTTTTCCCAAAGAATGTGTGGTATAAAAATTGAAAATCAAGTGTCTTGTGCTGTAACGCCTTTTTATGAAACAAATGATGAAACTGATATGGGAGGTATAGGATTCATTTTCTCCATCTCCCTTCATCTCCTTCTCCCTTTCCCAATGTTTAGAGAGATTCATTTCAAATAAGATACGTAGGACTGTAGGGTTCTCCTTGCAAAAACCTGTTTCTTTTCCATGCTTGACAACATCTGACACATCCAGGTTGTAAGAGCTCAGTTAGCCTGTCCCCACAGTGCATAGGGATGGTGACATCCCACATAGTGCAGTCAGTTTTTAGGTGACCATTGCTCTTGATTTCCCTAAGCAGTAGCTAGCTGAGCATCACAGATGGCACCTATATGTGTCCAAAAGAGAACAGAAACTGGACATCATCTGTTATTTTATATGTCACCAGTATCAGGAGATTAATTGTGTTTTCAGCTGAGAATTTCCTTTGAATTACAAAAATCTTGGTTAAAATCCTCCTGTTTATCATGCAACAAACACAGATGGCCATAGTATACCATTTTCTTGTCTTATGATATGGCATACTGACCCTCTATAAAGAACTTGAAGCTTGTTGTGTGCAGCAGTAGAAAAGAGGAGGAAAAAAAGCACTCAATGGGAGCAGATTAAAGACCTACATACACAAGTGTTTGAGAGACAAGGATTTTAATTTAGATCTTCAGACAAAGTAAAGACTTTTAAATTCTTCTGTTAATGTGACAAGAATTATTTCAATCTGCTTCTGCTAATATTAGCCTGCACATGTTGTATTTATAGAAGGTACACTTTTCAAGGCTACAGGTGGCCAAGAAATGAAAATTTCATTGGTTGACATTAGAACAAACAAATGATCTCCTGGAATTGTTTTCATGGAAACGTGAGAAAAGCCTGCTGGTTACATCATTTACCTGAAATCTACTACACCAGCTTAAAAATTGCCATGCTGTGCAACTTGAAACACAGATATGAGCAATAGACCAGAGAAATGTAATGACCATTGGGTCTAAAAAACCAGTTTTTCTCTGACTTCAATATTTAATTATCTCTACAAAACAATATTCCCAATAAGAGACTAAACTTGGCAACAAAGAATAAAAATGTTTTATTCCTCTACATCCTTTTGAAAATCTATCTACAACTGGCTGAGGTACATATATATGAAAATTGCAGAACTGCAAAAAATTCCAGTGCATTGAATATGTTCCATCCACACATAGCTCTGATATGTCAGCTGGGTCGATTGTGTACCTTCCCAGAGCTGCAAGGGAGGTGCAGACCTCCCCTGACAGTAC
The DNA here is from genome assembly GCA_910950805.1 of Acrocephalus scirpaceus scirpaceus. Taxonomy (NCBI): domain Eukaryota; kingdom Metazoa; phylum Chordata; class Aves; order Passeriformes; family Sylviidae; genus Acrocephalus; species Acrocephalus scirpaceus. Next base: position 92,680,750 of record OU383773.1, read on the forward strand.
TTGATATTTACTAGACTTGAAACAAAGACTGTGCATTAATTTAAGATGTTGTCTGCCACAATCCAGAGGAAGGAGGAAGAAACAACCTAACTAATACAGAAAGCTGCAGATATTAAATGAGGCAGGAATAAACATGCACAACTGACAAGGTAAATGAATGAGATTGATAAGAGTTAAAGGACACCGGGATAGCTTAGAAATAGAAAAAATATTTTTAAAGTGCAATAGCTGTGAACATCCCACTGCTGACTAAGAAATAAATAGCTATCATAGTAGATTTTTCTTCTCCATCCCTTAGTAGCTGCTCTACAAACAGCATGATACCCTACTGAATTTTATGTAAGAGGCAGGGAATCCAGGTCTCCTGTAGACTTTTTCTGGGGAACATAAAGGTCTTGTCAGTTTTTCAATATTCCTTTTTTTATTTTTTGATATGCTTATAAAACCAGATAGATGGTGCCAAAACTGTTGAAACCACATAAAATCTCAGACAAATGACTTCAGCCAGAAATGATAATCTGGGAAACTTCAAAATTCTCTTCAGAATTCTCCCCAACTATATTCCTTAACTTGTATGTGACCCATGCCTTATTAAATGACACCTTAATTTGAGAACTTCTAAGTGCCTTGAATACTTGATCATTGAATCTAAATGTTCTTTTAAATTCTTTTAACTTCCTCCTTAAAAAACCATCAAAGTGAAACCATATTTCAAAGAGCTAACTCCTTTATCAGCAGTTAATAGCTCAGTTCTGCTGTGCATACGCAGGCAAAATCCTCATTGAAGTCAATGCCTAAGTTCAGAGACTTCTTTTTCACTGGATGCCTTTAAAGAGGTATGGAATTTCTTTCCCAGAAAATATATGGCTCAAATTAAATTTCTAGAGCAGTTAGATTCAAGGCTACAGCCCAGGGACTGGTGGTACATACAACGGGGTGGGTCCATCAAAAACATATGGTCCAGTAAGCTTAAGAAAACCAGGGTAGATATGGAAGAAAACTGGTGGCAAAGAAGGAAGCCTGGGAGCCACCATGGGTGATTTAAAAGCAGAGCAAAGACAGCCCTGGACTTAGAGTTCCAGAAAACTTCTCATTGTGTGGAAGCAACTGCATGTAGTATATGCTCTGATTTGGGCTGACACCATATGGAAATTCCCATGAATTCCCACTGAAAGGAGACTGAAACTCCAGCAAGGAAAGTACTTCCATTTGCTTAGCATAGATCAAGAAGGGACCTCATCCTATGGCCAGCTTGTGGCCTTGAAGGTTCTCATCTCTCTAACTAAAGGTACCAAGAGGTGCCTGGAAAGGGGCAAAATGAATTCCCATGCCATCTTTTATATTTACTAGATAGTGACACTAATACAAATACTCATGTTATAGTTCATAAATAATTTTTTTTTAACTTGTGCTTATTGTATTACTTTCACCAAATTATTCCATTTGGAAGCACTGCTTTCATAAAGACCACATCCTCATTTCAGTTCTTTAATGATCAAGTTAAAGAACTACTTGGGAAGGCAGTAAACACTTGCAGCAAAATGGTTTAATCAGTATTCTAAGTGTAAATCACCTTGTGCTCTACAGTAATGAACTCTGAGGAAATTTTTGCATTTGAGCAACAATATCAGCTGTGAATTAGTACAACAGGTGCTTCCAAAGTCACTTTACTAGTTTGTGATATGTTTGTCTTTTTGGCTAATGTCTGTTTTCTTGTTAAAGTTAACTGTGGACTGAAGCTAGTGCTGCACAACAAAGAACTACCACGCTTTTTCCCTCTGAGAAATATGTGAGTCCTACCCCACTTCATGCACTGTTTCCTGAGTTTGAGCACATGTTTTCAGGCATGGAAATGGCTGTCCTTGCCTTTTTAAGACATTGACATAAATATCCCTAGAGGAGCAAGGAAAAGTTTAAACACTGAAATGAGGCTTGGGCTTAACATTTTTGTCTCATTCATTTATCTACTGATGATGTGTGTGTGTGGTACAAGGGGGGTTTAACGAATACCTCAAATCAGAGATTGGATTTGAATCTAGATATTCACATACAGAGAAATATTTTTATACTTTTAGTATGAGCTTACTGTTGAATCAGAAGGTAGAGATTAACATTATTCATTGGTGGCAAAAGATATTGACCTCTATTTAAGAAAGCTTTATTATCATGCTTGAAAGTTCAAAGAGCTGAACTCTCTGTATAGGTCTCATGTCACTTTTGGGTCTGCAATGTTGTTTCTGGATTCTCTGTTGTATCCTCAACCCTTACTGCTCATATTGACATAAAGCTCACCTAAGAAAACTCTTCTTCAGATGCCAGTGACCTCTGACTTAAAGATAATAAAATAGAATAAAATAAAATAAAATAAAATAAAATATAAAATATTCCCACAAGCTCTCTAAATTACTACAATTTAAAGTGAACTAATGATCCCATGTATCACATTTTTCCCAGCTTCCTCTGATCTGAACTCTATGGTCTTAGATGTCTTTTCCAACCCTAATGATTCTGTGAATGCAATAAAAATCAGAGAAGAAAGAAAAATTGACTGACCAGGTCAAGTCTTCTAAAAGAGGCCACTTGTATTCTCCATGACCTGTGGAGATGGTATTTTTGTGGCAGTGAGTTTTAGTGGAGGATTACTTCAGCTCAGAAAACATGGATGTACCACCTTGACATTCCACCTCCAGTACTAGCCTCTAGTACTGCTCCTGGTTCTGCTGGGGAACTGAGGATCTTTCCTCTTGGTGGTCTACTGATTCAAAGTTGGTCAGTCCCCTCTTAATTGTGATGAGCTAAACATGTAGGCTTCCGTAAGTTTGTCCCTTCAAGCCATTTTCTCTGATCCTTGATTTACTTATTCAACTTTTTGTGTCTATAAATTCTTGCTCTAAAAAGGTCACCTTCCACTTACCTGAATTTTACAATAATTAGTAGTAATTATGTGTGAGTGTTTTAAACTCAGTGGTTTTGAGGTTTTGCAATCTCTGGGTACTCAATTTGTGAGGATAAAAGGGATCTGGAACTTATGAAAACACATACTCCTCCTTTTGAAGGGTCTAAAACTTATTTACATACAGCATCACCAAAATACTATTATTAGCTCTGGTACTGGCAACAGCAATCAAAAAGTCAAGTAAACAATGAAAGACTGAGGAAGAAGCCAAAGCTTTGGATATATATATACACATGTACATTATATATATATATATATATATATATATATATGTATATATATATATATATATATGAAGGCAAAGAATAGTTCCTATTAAAACGCTCCATGGTACATTCCATATTCACTGAGACAAGACCTTATTTTTTTAAGCCTGCATCTGAATGACCCAAACACAGTAATCATGGATGCATGTAATTTTTTTCCCCCTCCTTCTGCTTGATCCTAAATTTAAATCATAATGCTGAACTTGTGACGTCACTCTCAATCATTTCCACATGGCTTCACTTGTAGGATCAAAAAAGAAGGTGAAGCTCTCTTGTGTCAGCAGAAAGCTGATTTGGGGGATGGAAGATAATTCAGTGAACTTTCTAGTAATGACAAGAAGACTTCAAAGAAACTTGCAGGTAAAGTACTATTCTTTTTCACTAAATAGTTGCTCTGCCTCAAATTTACCACATTGATAGGTGTTCAGTTTTAAAAGAGGCTCTGCTCCTAAGGAGATCCTGAGTCTTCAGATTATCCATTCCTTTAGAAAATCTTCTGTGATTTTAAAATCAACAGGTGTATTCCATAAAATAAACCTCAGTAGAAATAAGATAACAGCATGGTGGGTAGCCCAGCTTCATATTTCCATTTTCTCTGGTACGTTAGTTCTCTAAAGGTGGCATTTTGGCTCTGATCAAATGGAAGGGCAAAGGTTAGTGAATGTGAGGCTGTGGCTGCTGGAAAAGAGAACCAGTACAATGGTGGGGCAGGCCAACAGCTTTAAGCACGGAGACATGTGGGAAACTGGCAAGAAGGAAGAGGATGTCATTTTCTGAGAAACCAGGAAATGAGCTTTGTGTTCAAGCATTTCTATTTATGGTATAGGGATTGTAAATATCACAGGAGAAATTTGATACTGAGACTAGGAAATATGTGTCAGGCCTTTTAGTTTTAAGCCCTTGTCTTTGCATGGGCTGCTTTTGTTCAAGGAAGCAACAATGAAAAAGGAGGGATTTGGGAAAAAAAAGGTTTCTGCTGCAGCATTTCCCAAACTATTTTTCCTGTGCCCCTCTCCCAAGTGAGTTCTACCGTTCATGGCCCTTCTCTCCCCTTTCCTCCCCAACTCATTCAGCATCCAGCATTCAGGATTACAGCCACTCATCTCAGTTTGCAGCCCTGCCAGTATCTCTCATACCCCCCCTTCTTTCCCAGAGAGAGGGTGAGTCCTAGTTTGGGAACTGCTGTTTCCACTGGATTTCAGTTCCTGGCAACCTATCTGTAAAATACTTTGACCAAAAGGGAGCTGTTCCCCAGAGACTGTGATACTAATTCTGCATGTAGTTCTGGTGTGATTTCAGAGTAATCTCCTGGCCGCACACCAGTGTTGTCCTGCTGTGCTTGTCCCTAAATGTGTAAAATGAGAAAACCTCTACAATGCATTTCTGAAGAATGGCACCTCACAGGCTTTGAGGCTAGCTGCACAGTTTGGTTAGCAAAGTATCTCTGTGCTCATTTCTTTTCAGCTTGGAACCCAAAAATGTTCTCCCTCTTCTGCCAATAACCTCTATTAATTTATATACTTTTCCTTTAAGTTTCATTAGTTCTATGCTTTAAAGGCAGAATCAAGCATCACAGGGCAGGAGGACGGGGCACACCACTGTTTCCACTGCTCATTTTGAAAATGTAAAGGCAGAAAGTATGTGATTCTTCTGTGCCACGGTCTTTCCCAGAGCCAACTCTCATTCCCACTTAGTATTTATATTCATCAGAGCCACTGACTTGTTTACCTGAGTGAGTGGCTGCTCAGCTCCTGGAAGCCATTTACTTATCACTTACAAGATGGAGACAACAGCAGTGTTCAACACTATCTGCTTATCTACCCAAATATGGATTTCAAAGGCACATTACAGTCATTTGACTTTGAAACCTCTCTGACCCAGAATACCAGGTAAACAAAACCAATAGGCAATTTGATAGAATTTCTCCTATTTTGTTTAAAGGTTTCCAAGATGCTCAATCACCTTATCTCTAAAACAGTGCATCCTTCTCCCACTGTTTGGTTTTTTTTGTTTGTTTGTTTGTTTTTTTTTCAAAGATAAAGCATTGCATCTGAAATCCAGGAAGCAATAGTGAGGTGCTTTGGGGAGAGTATGGAAGTGAAGGGAAATTATTAGAAGTCTGACCTCAGGGGCAACCTTAGATGTGAGGTGCTTGCCTGGCCCATGCTCATGAACCCTGAGGGGGACACGCCAGCATGTCAGACACCCCATTCTTCACACCACCCTGCTTCTGACACCCATTTAGCTTCGTTGCCATACACCAAAGTTAGGAGAAATTGCTAGATGTCATCATGGCTCATGTTATCTGGGGTACCCTGCATACTTCCTCTTTGTGACAGTAGGCGAATTAGGTTTATATAGGGAGATACCTTCTTCTTCCTGAAACTCAAGTCGCTAGGAATAAGTCTATCCTGAACAAAATATGGTGCTGTTCCAACCCTATGCACTTGAGAGGTTTTCCTGCCTGTCTTTCCAGCAGTAGCTTTGCTGTGAGAGGTGTCCCTGCACTCATCCCACGCCGGCTGCTGCTGCGTGCCAGGGCAGCCATCTCTGCCTGCCAGAGGATGCAAAGCAGCTCCACAGGACTTCAGGGAGCACGTCCATCCTGTCAGGCTGGCACTTGTGTGAGATGTAGGTGATTGCTAAAGTTGTTTCTGAGACTGCTTGTTATATAAAAAAAGACAGTGACAGAACTGCATGGAAATACAATCTGATGGAAAACCACAGTGCTTTTTTACTTTTCAGAAAGGTTTTGTAATGTGTTTGAATTGGCCACCTGGCTATCTTTGGCTGTGACTGCTAATCCTTCAGTATCCTTGAAGGTGTCCTTGATACTCTAAATTAGCTGGTATTTTTAGAATATTTCAATTTTTATTATCAGTTATGCAATGGACATATCACTGAATATTTTTATGTCAGTATGATTAAAATGCTTAATCCCCTCAGAGAAACTTGCAATGACAGAAACCGTGGATAAAAATCAGCTCTAAGTTTAAGAAGAACAAGAAGTCAAGTAACTTTAGGAGGCAATAATTTTTCCAAAAGGTTTGTTCAGTATCCTAAAACATTGGGACAGATTTTTGCAGAGGTAGACTCAATAAGAGTACTATACAGACACAGAGGATGTCTTCTGCATTTAAAAAACTGGGGTGCCCCAGAAGTGGGAACCCAGGCCAACACAGAGTTTCTACGCAGCTGAAGAGACTGTGACAGCAAAGTAGTGGTGTTCCCTGGCACAGAGCTGGGGACAGTTGAGAAACCAAATCTGTGTGTTTAGCAAGAATCAGAGAGGTCCAGATCTCACCCTATGGACAAGAGCTGAGGCTTAATTTGGAATGGGAGGCACTCTCTGCAGTGACTCTTGCTTTGCCAGAATGATCCAAATTCATCTCAAATGAAAGAGTCTTCAGAAAACTCAAAAAATGAAGGGCCTTTCCTGGGAAGTCTGCAAGTCATTCTGCTTGGGGAAATAAAGGACCTCAGAAAATATGATCTTTGCATAAGAAGAAATGATTAAAACATAATAATTAATACATCATGTTAATAAAGGAGTATCTTCTGTCAATCAGTATATCAACTTTTTCTATATTTTTCAATATATTCCTGACTTTGCAACAATCAATATGTAGAGGAACTTATATGTGTGCATATCGTGACGTAACAAATATTAAGCTACATTAGTTAAAAACTTCTGGTTTTGCTAGGTGAGGCTGAAAAATCAGCCTGTTTCTCAAATGCATTACTGATGCCACCTCTTTTCAATATGCACTGTATGTGCATAAACAGTGTTTATCAAGAACACCTTCCAGGGAATTTCCATTATCTAAACAAATGTTTTTGAGATCACTAATAGTCAAAATATAAAAAGGTGCTCTCCTCTTTTTGCTTATTTTTTTACTCTCTGGAAAGAGAAATGGAAATTTCAGAATCACAAAGGGTTTTCAAGGATATGTGAGTGAGATTTCTGCTTGGAAAGGTACAGATAGCTATTTTCAAATCCAAGGGGCCCACAGAGTGTCTGGGCTTCTGGAATGAATTGCTGAGTTGTACGTACAGGTGCTAAGTGTGGTTACGTCAAAGTGTAAGTGCAGGAAATGAGATCACCCAAAGGTACCACAGGCACTGCAATATTAAGGACTGCATACTGCAACTGTATTTATCTCCAGGTTTCAAATCCCCACTGTTAAACCCACTCATTAACTATTTTGTTAAAAGCTGTGAAGGAGACCAGGCTTCGGTAGAGGGATACAAAGAATTTGGAGTGAGTTTTCAATTAAAATCCACAGTCTGTTCTGTTTCTGATAATCTCTAAATTCTTTTGAAGAAATGATCATTATAACTCTGTCTAATCTGTTTTCAAAACAGACTCTGAAATGGCCATTGTGTCTGCACCTTCTGTTTTTATAACTTATGTGCTTTGATATTGTAATTGATGCAAGTGGGTGCAATTAAATCTTTATTTGGAAACTTGCACCAAAGCAAGTCATTCAGTAAAAAAAGCCACCAATGTGCTTTGACTCTAGATTCTCACACATATTTGCACTTACAATCAAAGCTTTTGTTCTGTTAAACTAACAAGGGCTGTTTAGCATAAGAAAGAGTTAACTGCCTTACGTTGTGCTAATTTTGGGAAAAACAGTTGAAAGGATAAAAAAAAATTGCAGGAAACTATGCTGTCCCAATAAAAATGACCAATCTTTATTTTAATAAGTAACTCACCAGAAGTGTAGAGGTTTAAAAAAAGCCTGATGATATGCCAATGATTACTGCCACTCAGTGATAAAATACTTCTCTTGTTATTTGTAAGAAAGATCACAAGACAGCGGATCAGATCTCTAGCTCAAAATTGCTTCTAAACTAGGCAATGAATTCCACCACTTTCACTTGGGGGGATTTCAAATCAGCACAAGACAGGCAGGGATCGAGATGTGCAATTAGTCGTTTGTTGGCATATCTTTATTTATTAGTTGTGTGACACAGTTATTGATCAGCCATCACATTGCTACTTATAATTCAGGCACTGCTGTCTTAAAACTTAGCTGTGGATTGGTTTGTGTGAAAGGAATTTTTGTAGAAGGGTAAGCATGATTTATTTCAGTGAAATGATCTGTCTGCTTGGTCCCACTGCAGGGAGAGGCTGTAAAAGCACAGAGCTTAGTCAGGCTGTCAGCTGCTCCTGGAAAAACTACAGGTTAAAAGCCTTTTTCTTTTGCTCAGGGACTCTCAACTAATAGGAAAAATCTTAAATGTAATAAAACATGGTGTGTGTATATGTACATGTATGTATTTACATATATATAAAATATAGTTCCTTTTTCTTCTGAGAAATTTCAGGTAGACCACTTTACCACCTATGAAGCAAAGTTATGAAAGCACACAGAGGGTGTAATCAGGTTTAAAAACCCTTATAAGTGGGCTTTAAAACCTCTATATTCATTTATCTGGAAAATACTGTCTCGGCCTTCTTGAGAACCAAAGAAGATGTTCTCAAAAGGGCACTTTTTGGCAGAACACACCTCCAGCAAAAAAGAAGGTTATTTATGGAGTTCCTGTGTCAGGCTATCTTCCTGACAGGAAAGGTCAGCCTCCTCGTGCCTCAAACAAGCATGGCAGAGACTAACTTCAGTCAAAGTCTATCATTATGAGGAAATCAAGCTCAACTCCACTGAAATGTTTTTATTGTTGATGAAACTAGTTAAAATAGCATCTGGCCTAAAACCTAAAAATAATGTTTGTTATCTGAAGATTGCCTCATAATTCAGCATCTCAGGGACAGGTCTCATATCCTGTAGTAGGACAACTGCACATTACTAGAACACTTTCTGTCCCTAGTGCCATCCCAGAGTAGGTGGCCATTGTAAAGTTTCTCGTGTTTGACTCAGCTTGAGTTTGTGTGAGTTTTAAAATTTGATTTTAAGATCAACTTGAGCCCATTTAGGATGAGATTGTCTCTGAAGGAAGATGAATTTTATTTTTCCTCTCCCTTAGCTCAATGATTCTGTGCTTTTTTCTTGTGTCAGCACTAGTATTTTCGTAGCTTCATGGTCTGATTAAACCTGAGTAAAATTTAGCCGGTCAAAAAACCACCAGAGTGGTTGGCTAATGTTTACGCAAAGGAGTCAGCAAGAACAAGAGCCATGTGAGCAGAGCAGGGGAGAAGGATGGATTGTTCCTTCCAGAGGTTTTTGCTGGATGTGAACCCCTCCTTGGAAGCTGCACCACCTGCAGTTGGAGTACAGCTCCTGGCCACCTCTGTGGTGCAGATTGCTGGACTGTCAAAAAACAGCCTTTTTGCAAATTCTGATTTTTCAGTGACTCCTTGATAACATCCAGTTTGAAGAAAATGTTAGAAAGGCATTGGATCTATTAAAGAGCAGATTAAAAACAAGTTTCGAAACTAGTTGCAAAATGGCATTTCTGTCCTTTTATTAGAACTATGTGTACAGCCTTGGGAAGAGAATGAGCCAACTATAAAAAATATTCTGAATCCCTTAGGATAATACAGAAGAAAGAACAGCTCTGCCTTTTACATTAGTCTAACCAACCTCATTCTACCTTCCTACTCATCAATACCAGAATGAAGAGGAAAAATATTTATCCCTCCCTTCAACTGAATATGGAATTCAAATAAAAACAAAGTAAACCAGCCAGGCAAATAGTACAGCTTCCTGCTCCAGTCCCTCTAAAATTCAACTTTACTGACATAAGCTTGGAAAAGATTCAGTGCCCTAAATTACCACTGAGAGTAAATAACAATTACATTTGCAATGACAGGAGATTTTGGGTAAGTGTCAGCCTAAGGACAGGAGATGAGACTATCTGTTAGGAGTTTTCCTTTGCTGCTGTAGAAGATTTTGCATGGACAGGCAGAGCCAAAGGAGGCCTGAAGGGGTACTCAGGCCCATGGTGGCACCAGAAGCAGAAAATGCTTTTCCAGACAGAATTCCACTCTGTCTCTTTCGATCCTGACCCTTTCTTCTCCCCTGTGTCCCTTGCCCTTTAGTGCTCACAGTCTGGGAAGTGCCATGGGACCATTTAAGGCAAGAGAGGGAATGTGGCTCCTGTGCTAAAGGGCAGTGGAGGAGAGTGGTGGGTACTGAGAGAGAAGAGGGGAAGCCTTGGGGATGAAGAACAAGATCCTCCTGTGCCACAGTTGAAGAGAAAGTACAGAGAGGAACAGACCAGCAAAAGGGTCAGGAATCTCTCTTCTGACCTACAGCCTTTCAGAAATGCCACGTCCAGCAGGGTCTGCAGCCCAGTGTTGTTTTTCCAATTCTGATTTTTGTGAAAATCTTCTTGAGGTGGCTCAAGGATGGATGTTCCCCTAGGACCTTGCTAGCCCCTCCAAACATTTTCTCCTTCTTTGGAGACCTTTCAACTCCCTGCCAATCAGCTTGAGTGCCCTCAGCCTCTTCTGCTTTCTGAAATTTAATCAGTACCTTCTTGTTCTGCAAAGTACCATGACTTTTTCCTTCCTTCCCCCCACAAATCCCTCTGCCACTGCTACAATATTGAATTTTGCCTATCCTTTGGAGAACACAAGTACAACTAGTCGATACAGTTGAACAACCTGCTGTGCATTGGGATCCTTAGATAGTACCACTCACTCTGCTCAAACTACCTCTGCCTGGAAAGAAATGAGAACTCTCTTTCCATTAGCACTGAACATCCTCAGCAACATCAATACGGAACCTACACCTGCTACTCGGATTTTTATACATCTTGAATGATTGTTCTGGCCTGCAAAGTAATCTTAATGTCTTCTAGCGACTCACCACCCCACATTAACTCTTCTTTCTTGGCCTGTCTCAATATTACATTTCAGTCTTCACTCTGTCCTCACTTTTTCAGTTTTCTCTACAATTAATTTCCTTTTATTTATTTAATTTAATTTTTTTTACAGGATGTGAGGCTTAGATGTTTTCAAGAGATGAGTTAGAGGTTTTGGCAATAGAGTGAGGAACTTACAGGATTTTGACAACTACAGAAAGAATTGCAAGTGTTTTGGGTTGGTGGGATAGGCATGGTAACTTTCCTTCTTTTTTCCTTCTTTTTTCCCTCTTTTTTTTTTCCTTTGAGTAGCTACATTTGAATTGTTATCTATAGGTTGTGTTTCTAAATATACTGGTCTATTATGATTTTATTTTGCTTTCAGTCTATGATATCCTTAATTTAGGCCCAGTAACAAGAATTTAGATATAGAATTATATATATGTGTAAATATTTATGTTTTATATATATATTTAATTCTAATAGTCAACATTAGCTATATGTGTCTACACATACTTTTTTAGAGATGGGTATTGGCATTTAAGTCACTCCCATGGGCAGGAGAAGGTAATAGCTATACCCAAGAAAACTCTAAGAAAACTTTACTCCAGCAAATGTGTTCTTTATGCAATGAATACTGCTTCATCATTCTTTTGGTGACATAAAACTCCATTATGACTTTAGTATGTGCTTACCTTAGGTGTTATGACTATGTCATGATTTATGATCAAGAGCGCCTTGAATGAATCTGCCAGCTATTATGGCTGCATTACCCTACCTGTTTATTTGTATGTCCTTACATGAGATGCCAATTTCTTTGAGGTCAATTGCCTTAGCAGGTGTAACTCTATAGTTAACTATATGTGAGGCAAACTAAGCATAGTAGCCTCTTTTCTCAGTGAGAACAGAGGAAGTGAGACTGAAAGATCCCTGCTACTATACAAAAAATTTGGTACCCAGAGGTATAGATGGTCCTGCAATGTCTGCTCTTTCTGCTCCCAAATATTCTTATCATTGTGTCTAAGATGAGTTCACAAAAGGGTTAAATGAAATGTTTTCTTAAATTGTTATGGGATTTGTTGTTATAAAAATAAAAGGGCTACAGGGGCTGTTGCTTCCTTGGCTCTCTAGGAAAAAATGAATCTGTATGTTAAACTATGTGTATTCCCACGCTCTGCCCAGAACAACATCATGAACATTGTTTTTTTAGGCAAGTGGTACCTTGATTATGTGCAATATTAGAAGCATGCTCAAAGGGGGAAGAGTAATATTAAACCTTCATAATTAAAGTTTTCCTGATTTTGGTGAGTTTAACATGAAGTCATCAAAATCCTTCATTCTTTGTTATTGTAAATTTTTCAGGCTGAAAATTTTGAGTAGGAGCAAAGATGATAATTATGTAAGAGGGAGGAACTTAAAGACGACCACTGGTCATCACTTTACTAATAATTAACATTAAAAGCTATGAGACATTCTGGCTTCTAAATTTTTGGCATTTTTTCAATTTTTGTTAAGTATTGGATGGTTTACCTCAAATTTTTTCAGTAATGAAATTGAACTCTGTCCAAAAAAGTGAAGTCAGCACAAGTTCTGAGAGCACGCTGCTCTCTGAGTTCTCACACTTTGAAAGCCTTATAGACTCCATATATACTCTCTCCTTGGTGTGTTCCCTACTGCTGAGAATGGGATCACCTACATTGCACAGACTGGTTAAATCTGTTGATTTTCCTGCCTATATCTGCCCCTATTTTCCAGCTGTCTGGTGTGTTGAGCTCTTCCCAGACTCAGTGATCACTTGTTTACTGTGCTGGAGTTGAAACTCCCGGCCAGCTGGCAGCTGAGAAGGGAAGAACCACAGCTTCTTGGTGCATTAAATCGTCATATTAGGCTCTAGCTTGGAAAAACTTTTGCTGGCTTTGTTTTCTTTTTCCCTAAGAATGACATGACAAATATACTGGGTTTTCATTTGTTGGGGTTTTTGGTCTTCTTTATTTAATTCTGGGATACTAAAAAAAGTTTAGCTATGACAAATCTAATCAGCTCTTCTGCTAGCGTAAGACACGTGCCTTTTTATTGCAGGGACCTTGTTTGGTAGTGAATTACTCTGCAACCACTAATGAGAGAGTTACCTTAGAAGAAATGGTAACCAAAAAGCATCGGTTTTTTGAGAGGGGGTGTAAGTGACGAAACACAAGTTTGAGACTGACAATTATTTCAACCATTAATCTTCTTCTGGAGGCAAGTGATAGTGATGACAACAATCTGACAAATTGTAAAGCCCAGTGATGAATTGAGTCAATTATGATCTTTTGTCTGTCTCACCTGCACTCTATCCTCTGTTCTGGTTACCCCTCAGGGGAACTATTTTTAATATTGTAAACTTTAGACAAATTGTAGCTGGGTATAACTTCCATACCATCTGATTCCATTGCAGGAAAGATGGAGCAGGGCAGAAGAGCTTCCTTAAAAACTTGAAGTCTAGACTCTTCCATTCCACAAGAGCTATGCACAGGCAGGTAATCCTGATTCTGGAACTGTGCCCTTAAAGCATTTCTAAAGCAGTCCTTTTGTAGCTAGCACATGTATGGTTTCATTCTAAGAGAGTACATGTACTGGCTCACGCACATTTCCCCAGAAAATATGGAAATTTAACATCCACTCTTCTAGCATACAGAATTTGTGCGTTCTGTGTGTAACTCATCAAATTTCTCAATATTTTTTGTACATTAACCCTATTGTGTTTTTACACAGAATAATCATTGTTGAAATATTCTGTTCAGGTGAATGGCTTTGAGCAAGGGCAGTGAGAGGAAAGCTACCCAGCAGGTATACGGTTGCATGTCCTAAACGTTATTTATTTCTTCTTCCTCAGGCTAGGTTTTTGATCTTTAGCTATGCCACTCAAAGGTCTCCAAGTTTAGTAGATGAGTTCTGAGAGCCCACTGAAGCAATTTAGATGACTGTAGTGAAGGGGTCATTGACTCCTGAGTCTTGCAGGGTGCTGGGCGTTTAACATGGAGGAAACGCTTCTAAAAGACCATGTGTTTCTGGAATTCAGGTGACTCCTGGTTAAGAAATATTTGAGCAGAGTTTTGAACAGAATACAGTTTGGGATTTAGCTCACAAATTTTACATGAGTCTATGTCTGACTTTGGAATGCCCACATATGGAGAAAAAGAAAATGAACTGCTGGCTTCACTACCATCTGCTGTATACTCCATACTTTTGATCAGACCTTTTTACTAAGATTCCTGAACACAGATTTATGAGCCAACCTCTAAAAATCTTGGCTGAAGTTCTTAAAAGGAATAAGTCTCTCTTATACTATCCACCATGAGGCCCCAAAACTGGCAATGGTTAAATTCTTTAAGAAAGAAAGAGCAGCTGTGCCACACTAAGTCGTGGGTATACTAGGCTTGGCACCTTCCAGTAGTGGAAAATAGTGGATGCATGGGGTAAAGCGTAAGACTAGGACAAGCACAGAATATTTGTCCAGGATCCACTCCAGGTGATTCAGGGATTCCCTGTACCAGAAGCTATATATTTCTATTTAATTGCTGTGAGTAATTTTTTTCTCCATGAACTTGTCCAAACACTTGAATACATGTCATTTTTATCCCCACTGCATCCTGCAGCAAGTAGCTCCAAGGTTTCACTGTGCTCCCCATGAAGAAGCATATCTTCATGTGCTTCTTGGGACCTGCTGTTTGCTGGGATCTTTATAAAGAGACATTGGGTTTTAATTACTTAGCTTTTCTTTGCAATTCAGGATTTCAAAGGCTTTTTTATTTTATCTCATTATTGATGGGATATCATTGAAACTCAACAGGAGCATGAATATATTTCAAGCTAGAATTTAACAGTAAACTTTATGGATTTATAGTCATGTTCTAGAACCTCTTCTGTTCCTATATAAACTCTTCAAAAATAATTGAATCCAGGGTAGATATAAAATGATTCAAGGAAATAAAAAGTCATCTTCCATTCATATTGGCAGGAGAGATAGACTGAGGTTGCTGCAGGAATCATGAAAAATTCCCTTTAATTACTTTTGAAAATGCCAGAGTTGAGAATTACAGGATGTTCTTGAGCAGAGGTGCACGTGTGTGATTATGTGCATGTGTTCACACTGACACACAAAACTGCCAAGGCCGTCTGTGCTGGAAAAAAGGTGGTGAGATAAAGTCTAGGCAGCACAGACTGAACCTCAGTGCCCTGGCTTAAAGATGCTGTTGGCTACCATGGAAACCAACTGGAACTACTATGCGAGGCACATGTTATCTGTGGGAACAAAACAGGAGCGATTATTTCTCAATATCACAATTACCTACAATTAATCTTGCATATTAGGAGTGTCTTGAGTTATTTGCATAAAGCATTATTCACTTTGCTACAAGTCTTATGTGAGTGGGGGCAGCCTGACCTTAGCAAGAGTTCAAGGGTTTGACAGTCAACTTGAGAACCTGTTTTATGATGCATAATTTTAACAGCATTTCGGGTATGGCTCTTCCACTGCAGCTTTCATTTCAGCCTTTAAAACCTAAACTCTTTGCAGATGGCAGTGTGCATAGAGGAGTGGTGGAGAAGTCTGTTATAAGCTGTCACAGCAAACTAAATCTGGCTGTAGTCACACAAGTAGCAGTTAAATTATCCCGCAACACCAGCAGTAGCTTTTAAGTGAAAACATGATCATGCGTGATGTTCGAGGGCTAGTGCTAACACTGGTTACAGAGACAAAAATTTGGATTTCAAGTCATTGCAGAGTCTTTGAAGAGAAATGTGTGGGGGTGTGTGTCTCTGTATACAAAACACTAAATTAAAAGGACCTTTTAAACATGTCAATTTTACAGTATTGTGACTTGACAGGCATCAGCAGAAGCATCCCTGACTTACACAGCATAAAAACCCAACAGATATGGGCCTGTGAATCACACAAATACCCAGTAACTTGCTTATGAATGTATATACTCAGATATAATACACAACATTGGGTAAGCATAAACACATCCTAACATAAAATAATTGTATGCACATAACTGTCATTTGTGTTGGTTAGAGGTTGGACCCTGCTGGATTTGCCTTCCATCTGACCAATAAAAATAGAGCATCTGTGAGGTGAGCTACATTTTAGAAAATGAGTCAGTACACAGGATGATGCAGCATAATTTGAGGGGCTTTTTGACATCACACATCTTTGATCACTATAAATTTTTAATGCAGTTACTATACAATACTGGTAAGAAGTACAGCTAAAGAAAATGCAGATGAGCTCAGTAAAGTCTCCTGGGCTTTTTGAGTATGTAAGGTTATCCAGCCTGTTTACAGACCACATTCTGCTAGAATGAAACAAAATCAAACCAAACCCTTGCCCTGAAGATATAATTGGCAACATTAAGAATCTTACAATACCCCAGGGACAGTAGTTGCATCTCTACTTCACCACATATTATTGTTGAAAATATTATTCAGCTGTTTATTTATCTGAAATTAGCAGATTAGGGAATAGTGTTTTAGTGGATATGAAGCATCTGTGACAACAATTTCCGAGTAATAGGCTGAAACAGACACTGTATCATCACTTTGGGGAAGAATTTAGGCAAATACAGTTGTGACTACGGTTTCTTCTTTTTCCTTTCTTTTCCAGGTCAGCTTTGCTAACAGCTATTTGGGCTCAGACCCCAGCTCTTGAATCTCACATTTTATTAAGTATTCACTTTGCCACTAGTCTTTCAGAAACAGCCTTGTGTAAGGTATTAAGGAACGAGTAAGCCAAATCAGCATTTCAAGAGTCTCATATGGCTTTCATATAGCTGGGCAGAGTATGTCTTTTCACAATTGCAAACCTTTCTTCAAGCTGGATGTTAACACTTTCAGAGTAACTTTTAATGTCAAAACAATGTCCTTCCCTTTCAGTTCAAAGAAAACACAGCATCTGTCATAATGTGAAATGTAGATTTAATGCAAGTGTCAAGTCAGGCACTTGGTAATGAGGTAAAAACCCTTGAGATTTTAAGTCTCTCTTCCAGGCTATCCTATTACAGGGAGGGGAAAGAACTGTTTCTTTGGCATTTAGCAGCTTTTCTGTGTCCCTTATCTATCCTTCCCGGACATCTTCTATAAATTAGTGGGTTTTTCCTGGCAGCGTCTCTGAGAGGGAGGAAGGTGCGATAGTGTTTGCTTTGTGGCAGAGGGAAACTGAGGTACAGACTAGACAGAGTCCAGACTTGCCGCGGCACTGCCTGAAGCCCCCAGCCCTGACGGGAGGGAAGACGGGTCCCCAAGGGAAGGGCAGCGCTCCCGAAGCTGCGGCTGCATCCCGCAGGACACTGCGGGGCGGCGCGGCGATGGCGGAAGCGGGTGGGAAGGGGGGAAGCAACAGGCTGGTGGCAGCTTCCCGGCCGAGGGGCGGCAGCCGGGGCCGGAGCGGGGCCGGAGCTGTCAGAGCAGCGCCCCGGGCGCGGAGCGGCCGCAGCAGCAGCAGCCGAGGGCGGGCGAGCAGCTTGTGCCGCTGGGCCACTGAGCCGCTGGGCGCGCCGGGGAGCAGAGGCGGCTCCCCCGTCCGGGGAAGCGCGGGCTCGGGGGAAGGACTCGCAGATGTCTGTGTGCAGAGGCAGAAATATTTGCTCTTCGGATATCCCCTCTTCTCCCCGCCTTGCCCCCCACCCCGGTTTTCCTCTAGCCTGTCTCCGCCGTTCTCCCAGGAAGGCTGGAAGCAGCCACAGGGTAACCGCGGCACGGTAAGGAGCTGGGATTTCGGGATGCAGATGTCACATCGCCGTGCAAACGACTCCCGCAGCAGCACTTTATCAGGATTTCGAACTGCATCTTTTATCTCTTTTAGAAAAGCATCTCCTTTCTGAGGAGATTGCCCTCAATAGACCCGCCATAAAGAACATTTTAGTGTTGCTCTTGTGATTCTGTGCATCCCACTGCGAAGGGGTCCCAGTGGTCCCTTGGGAATACAAGGAGTTGTGAGAAGTTACACAACTGGCCACCAGACTAATCCACTCCCTCTACCTTCCCGCGAGTACCTCCCCCTTCTGCTCTTTTTTTCAATAGCAGCCCTTTCTCAAAATCTCAGGTTACTTTGCTAAAGAGTTCTCAGCCTTATAGTTTCTGCCCTTGTCTCTGCCTCCAGCTCCTTAAGAGCCACCCAACCCCAGCGATTGGATTGGGCAGCCCGTCTTGACACACCACTGTGCTGAGTGCTTGAGGACGTGTTTCAACAGATGGTTGGGGTTAGTGTGTGTCATCACACTCGAGTGGGGATTAGGGGAGAGAGGCAGCCTTGCTGGAGCTGTGTGGTCTTCCCCAAGTGTGAGCTGCAAGCAAGAGAAGAAATACCTAGCTCTGGGGGAGAAACGGAAAGAATCGTTTCCAGCAGCTCAGAGGGAAAAATAAAACCTCACACTTTGTTCAGGTAAAGTAAAAGGCACCTCATGCCTCTCTCTCTCTCTCTCGCTCTCTTTTTCCTTCACGGTTTTCAGAGGAATGCTAGCACAGCACACTTGTCAAAGCCAGTTGCTGCTGCCTTATCAATGCTGCTATTGTACGGCTGACAGATAACAGCGAGCACAGCCTGATGCTTGGCTGTCTTCATAGAGCTAACACTCTTAACGCCGCTAAGGTCACGCTTTCGGAGGTGTAGATTGGAAAATCTCCCCTGGAGCGGTGTATCCCAGCCCTGCGGGTGCCTCCTCCGCTCCCCCCGCCGGCAGGGCTCCCCGCTCGGCGCACACGTGTGTGCCCGCAGCGGCGCGGGGGAAGCGGGGCCGGGCACGGGTGGGCGCCGTGTCCGCGGCTGCGAACGCCGCCGTGCTCCGGCCGAGCCCTGCAAACTGCCTGGTCGGGCGGGAGAAGGAACCGCGGCAGAGTGTTCCCTGGGTTTTGAGCAGGATGCTTCAGCAGCGTGCAGCCTATCTGGGGCTCAGCTGGGAGGCAAACCAGGCTGTTTTGAAACCGCGTTTGAGAGGTCTGCAAAGTTTGAGGACTCCTTTATGGAGACCTGCCTGCGCTCCTGATAATCGGCATCGAGATGGTTTGGCTTACACATGGACTTAAAGTTAAGAGAAAATCAGGAGAGCAGGGAAAGGCAGCGTACAATGTAATGCTGCTCTTGCAGCTGCAGCAGAGCAGATGGATGTAATTCATTTGCAGATCTGTTTGTGAAAGTTTTACAAGTCATTGAAAACTAAGTAGCATCACTATAATGGATCATTAAAGACTCGCTATATTTATAGATTCTAAACTAGCGATTTGAAGTGTTAATTAGAAGTAGGCAAGAATTTATGTTTAGGAAGGAAGAGGGGCAGAAATATAATTAGAAATTAGTTATGGAAGTACTCTGCTATCATTTTCATTTAATTCCGCTATTAAGTTCATTGATGTCTGGAGCGTGGGAAGCCCAGCAAATTAACTAAATCAGAAATGTTATCACTAATTACAGTATGTTAGCTTATCAGAAAAGATGTTTTCATTGTTATATTCTAAATGATCTAGATGGAGAAATTAGAGGATGGATTATTTTTCCTTTTATTTGGTCCGGGGGCGTTTAGTTTAAAATTTGCTGTATATATATGCTGTTTTCCTGTACAGAGTAACAAAATTATTTGCTTCTTTTCCACCATAACAGATCTTCACAGTAACTGTCACATACCTCTCTGATGCTTATGAATTATTGCCCTCCTACTTGTGAAAGAAATCTAACACTGTCCTCACCACTTACAGGTGAGATATTCTATATATAATACTGTATATAATGTGTTCTGAAATAGGATCTCTTTAGTAGGCTGAGCAAGGGGATTTATAGCTGGTGCTTTGTGATTTTGGTATTCAACTGTATAATGATGCCCATAAACCCATGTTTCATGTTGCACATGTATTTTTGCCTCAAACCAACTTTTTTGTTAACTTTTTTCCTTGAACAGAGTATTTGGCCTCTTTACAGGTTGTTCTCAGCTTGTATTTTCGAACACACTCTTTACTATGAATATGTCCTCAAAAGTCATCCACAGCAATTTGAAACAGAGAATTAGCTAAATCCCAAAAATCACTGCACAACCAGACCAAGATTTATGTGAATAAATTTGGCCATTTGGGTTTTTTCTCTCAGTCTACACTTTCTGATTGTAAAAAGTGATGGAAACTTTTACAAGCTTAAAATGAAAAACAAAACCAAAGGAAAACCTCATTACAGCTCCACGTTAAATTCTTGTATATTGGATTTCTCCTCTTTCTCCCAGTGTGTCCTGTGAGAAGCTCAATATGCCAGCTTCAGCACATAGAGGTTCAGACTTCCAGCAAAGCTAAGACTGTGAGCTGCAGAGCCTGCTGCTGTCACTGCCTAACTGAAACCTGTCCCACCTTGTGGGTATCATTAGATCACAGATCAGATGATCTACAAGAAATCATACATTTTAAAGAAAGTGCATAGCTAATTACACAAGCCCAAATTGTTATTGTTTTACTAGGGGGAAAAAAACCAAACTAGTTTCTCTAGCACTGCCAGAAAATCTTGCTGAGAAACTAGGAACAGCAAATCATGTTTTTCCTTCCTTTATAATGATGGGGCTGTTTAAAAGACAATGCCCACGGGGCAGTCCAGCTTCTTGTCAAAACGTAATCTAGTGTTCCAGATGGTAAACATTCAAAGACATATTTATGGTGACTTCTACATACCTTCCTTTGACATTGGCTTTTTTTTTCCCTGAGAGCACTTGTGCTGGGTACACACATGAAGTTCCCATTAGCATCCCAGCAGCTGTAAAAGTGTTCAGAGCTCAAAAAGATGTTCCTCACAGTGAGATAAAGATAATCTTAGGAAAAGATCTGAGACAGTACAAGTTCCATGATATGCTCAAGGTAAAAAATTCCAGAGGTACAAAAAAATCCATAAACTGCTGCATGAAAGCTGTAACACATTTTTGTTGCGGCTAATTCATCTTCGCTTGATATGGAATGCTGAACATACCAGGCATGTCTGTACTATCGACTCTGTTTGTGATGTGAGGCAACCTGCACTGCACAAAAGCTGGTGTGTTTCTTTTTCCCCCAGCTAGTGAAGATTAGGTGGGATACTTATTGTCTTCATAGAGTTTTCAAAGTGTCACCCTGAGTTTTTTTTTTTCTCTCACTGCTCTAAGCAGTTAGGTAGAGCACAAGAAAATGTTTTCCAGCCAGAATGTGTTCTGCCCTGAGTTGTCTTAATTATGTGTCAGTTTATTGCTTGTCAAGGGCTTCCTCTTCTTAGCACTTTATAATCGAGGTGGGTGAGCTTGCTACGTCACAATATACAACTTCAGTTTCTGCTTCTTGGCATGTCTCCTTGGCCTTTCATTGATTTTTGTCTCTGTTTCAGAGGAAAAAAATTAATTATGATTGCTGTAATTTACATTGAAAAAAACCCCTTGGTGAATTTCCAAATGGCATGTAAATGCACCTTCAAAAAGTAGACTAAATTAGAGGTCGCTGTGAAAAAAAATGCATGTAGAAATCCAGAAGTATTCTAGAGATTGCAAGTGACAGTGTGAAAATTGATGCAACTGCTCTTATTCCAGTCAGGAATTGATAAAAACTGCTTATTTAAAATGTTGTGATGCTGGAGACAGTGTTCCTAAATGTGCAAGCCATTATAAAACCCACACTCGGTGGATGTTAGACAGTCATGGAAAAAAAATATTTTTAAATATTTGCAAATTCTATTCTGGCTAGAAACACTTTACTGCAGACTATTTTGACAGTTTGCTGTGTTTTTTTCTAGCTTTGTTTAACTTACATCCTGCACTTGAGATACATATCTATATATCTATATATATAGATATATATATGTGACTAAATGTTCATGCAGGATCAGGAGTCTGAGCCTTGTGTAATGTCAGGGCCCATTCTCACACTGATGAGGCAGGACACTTGTTGCAGATGTCATGGGAGTCATGGGTTCCATGATTTCCTTAGCTTTAGAAAGAGCTTTGGGGGATTTGTGTTTGAGTGGGAAGGCAGACTGATGTGATAACAATTGAGAAAGCTCCTTTCTGAGTGCCTTGAGAGTTTCAGTGTTCAACAGAGAGCGAGGGTCCCGTGACAACTCTGCGGTGACACAGAAAGAATCCAATTAGTGGCCACTCCTGCTGTTGATACTAGATCTCTCCTAAAACATTTCCACCATTACCACCCCCATTGTAATCTCATCCACGACACCGATAATGGGATCAAGAGTGTCTTTTCAGAATGCCTGTTTAAATTTGAACTGCCATCTTTGGAGATTTTGAGGATATTAAATCAGAAGGCACTGAATAGCACAGCTCACAAGAGAGCTTTGTGACACCCATAAGACAGAGTTGCCTTCCTCATACTACAATTTCCTAACACCTCCAGGCGCAGGTAGAGCTGCATTAAATGGGCTGCAGATGAAGTAGAGGGGCTGTATCTACACAGGGAATAATCCATTGAGCTGTGGCTGTCCCTGCACTGCAGTTACCTGTAGACCTTGTCCCTGAGCAGTTTTCCATGTGTAGAAAGCAGCAGAGGAAGGGAGTGGGAGGGGGTACAGTCCCCTGTGCTGTGCCCTGGTAGTGGCAGCAAGTCATCCTGCTTGTGCCTTTAAAAAGCCTCAAGTCATCACTCTGCCTTTCCAGCTGCATCAGCAGTGTAATGTTCTCTCCTGCCCTACTCGGACTTTTTTTGTCATTCACGTTTCTTGCTCCAACACTAATTCATCATTTCCATATGATCAGAGTGCAGTAACTCCATTGTTATTCTTACCAAGAAGGGTAAGTTCAACACTGTCATGTGCTTGGAGAGGATGCTGTAAAGTGGAAAGGCTCAAGGCTCTAAGCAGTGTCACCTCAGAATGCAGCACAGTAATTAATAAATTATTAACCAAATCAGATTCTCTTTAGCTGAATTATTTTAGCATATTTCAGTTATGTCAGTAGACTGCTTTTGAGACTCCCTGCAAGATTTTTGTTTATTATTGCTTGTTTGTATTCAAAAGTTGTTAACTGGTGAGAGTAATTCCATTTTAAGTGTCTTAAGAATTTTATTTTCTGAGAAAACTAATCGTTGTTTTATCTTATGGTTTATGCATGCAGCAGATTTAGTGTCTGTGATTTTCCCAGAACTTTAGTTCCCACTTTCAGAATCTGCTGAAAAGGTTGGTAAGCCTTTGTTACTGTGTGAGCTCTATTAATCCTGGAGCTCTGAACCTTCCCAGTCATAACCATCACTGGTGGTTTGGTTACACTGAAACATTTTTTGTAACAGTTGACCCTTACATCCAAGTTTTATAGTGATTTCCTTTTTTTTTTTTTTAATTTCTTTCAAAAAAATTAATAGCAAAATTAGTAGCAAAAATTAACTTACAGTTAAATATAAACTTGCATTATAGTATTTATATCTGCAGATTTGGCAGAATTGCTGGAATATATACTGTAAGATTTCTAGATGTGGTACTGTGCTATAGAAATCCAGGCTATAGATCAGTGCTAGATTACCCATAGAATACTTCATGGAGTTTCTATATGGAAGCAAAAGATGAGAAAGTCATTGATGTTATATTCTAAAAAAAATTGTCCCCTGGTTTGAATGTAATTATGGCACTGCATGCTGCCATTTCTCTATGATGTGACTCTAACTCATCTTAGCAAGGAGAGGAGCTGCTTGACAGCAGCTGTATTTTTGTGGTGCTTCACAGGAGGTGAACTCTGTTTGGAAAGCCCACAGAGAAGATGGGAAAGATTTTGGCACTAGAGTTCTGGAGAATAAATGTAACAGGGAGCTGAACACAGGGGATTGTTTTTCTCAAAAGCAACTATTATAACTGAATAGTGGTCTGTTCCAGCATTGTAATTGCAATGTGCCAAGATGTTCGTTATTCTACCATGTGCACTGTTTTGTCTGTTTTCACTTAAAAACAGAAAAATGTGTTGCCAAGCCTGTAAATGTCTGCAAAACTGCCAACTCTCCTGACTTTTATCAGTAGTCTGAAGATATTTAGCCTTCTTTGTAAAGCTTCAAGTGTAAGAGTTAAGATATAACGTGAGAAGTTCAGATCTCTGGTTTCTGGTTTTTTAAACCTAATCCTCCTGGTTGCTGAGACAGCTGGCTTGCATGCAGTTCCAGAAACATGAAGGAAACTAACAGAAATCCCAAATCTCCCCATATAAATGCATGCAGGCTGTGTGAACAAGGTGGGTTTGTGCATGTCGTGCCTGGCAATTAAAACAACCCAACTTTTTTTCCTGAGGTTTACTGTAATCAGTTCCCCCTGAAATTTCTGATCGGTCGTCTGATAACTCCCATTTTGTTAAAGAGGTTTTATTGCAACAGAGGGTGAGGTTTCTTGACTCCTCAGACAGTAGAATAGCTTGCTGCCCTGGAGAAACGCATCCTTGATCCTCCCATCCTCTGCCTCCAGCAGTGTGTTCCCATCTCCTTCCTTGTGCCAGGTTTGGCTCTTGGCTCACCTCCTGGAGTGCTGAATGAACTCATGAGAGAAGCTCTGTTGGGAAGCTCTGTTGGCTGCCTGCCTACTGAGTTGGTTCATCTCAGAAGTGGACAGAGGGTCCACATAGACCAACTAAAGTGGTTGGAGCTGGTGGCTTGGGGTGAGGAGGGGAAACATGGCCAACCCTTTAGGGGAAACTGTGAGCTGTTAAATACTCAGCTACCTGGTGACACCTTGTGAAGCCACACACTGGGGCACTGTATGTGTCTACAGTAGAAGCATGATAACAAATGATAATAAATGACTGTGTCTGTGGCACCAGGAGCACAAGGCTAAATGTGCCCTTTTAATGAAAGCCTGTCCCTTTTTATTTAGATACTAGCTGCAGTGTCACTTCAAATATGGAAAGTCCTCCCTTACCATTTCTGACTCTCTCCAAAGCCTCTCCTAGGCTTTGGAGAGAAGCTAATAGTGGTGTAGAGAGAAAAAAAAGGAAGAAACAGAAATGCCTGCTCAGCTGCTGCTTTGAAAACGTGAATGAGATTCTGAGGGTGGGATGCAACCTGTGTAGCCAATGTGCCCCTTGAGTCTTAAATACCTATACAGCAGCTACCTAAAGGCATGTTCTCTCTCTGATCAATGAAGAGAGTCTCCCTGAAGACCTTCAGGCACTGCAGTTAGGAAAGCAGGATGTCCTTTCATAAATCTTCAAAGGCACCTGCCTCTTTCCATGTGTAGGGATGAAGCTCTCTTGCTTTGCAAAGATTGCCAAAGAGCTTAACCTGGAAGAACTTGATATCATCTTGAATTTCTTGGTTAGCCCATTGATGAGCAATGCCATGGATAAACACTGTATTTGAACAGCTGTGATGTAATTCCTACACACATAAGGTGTCTCCTATACTTTCCACAGAAGAATGCATGAAGCAGGTCTTGCATTTGACCCCTGGAGAAATGATTCACTTGAAGAGACTAGGATACCGAGATTAAATGTAATTTTGGTACTGGCTGTAGAAATGGA
This sequence comes from Acrocephalus scirpaceus scirpaceus, assembly GCA_910950805.1. Classification (NCBI taxonomy): domain Eukaryota; kingdom Metazoa; phylum Chordata; class Aves; order Passeriformes; family Sylviidae; genus Acrocephalus; species Acrocephalus scirpaceus. The sequence goes on from OU383773.1 coordinate 92,706,207, forward strand.
ACACTGTACTGCATCAAAGTGTCACCTCTTTTATTGCTGGCTTGTGCTGGAAAAATAAAAAAGAATGTAAATTATATAGGTTACAGAAAAATGTTTTTAAAATCACCCAGTGTTGTTACTTCAAGAATGTTTCAAAGGCCTGTGAGGTAGATAAAGCTTAGAGGAATCAGAAATGGTGGTGGTGGTGCCTACAAGCAGTAAAATCACAATGAGGAATAATGGATTATTTTAGAGGATTATGATGTTGGACAAAGAATGGAAGAAAGAGAGAAAAGTAAAAGATTCAGGACACATGTTTCTGGATCTATCTATGCTAAATCTTTTGAGGATTATCTCCCAGTGACTTGACTGCCTAGGGGCATGCCAGTCACAAATTAGAGAACAGTAGTGCAGTAATAAACTGAACATTCTGTAAATAACCAGCACATGATGCCTTTTAACTATCACTTTTTTCCCCCAAGGACTGCACAAATGCTAAGAATCATAGATTTTAGAATAATATTTGGGTTTTGGTAGCTTTGTGACAATAAAGAATTCTAAATTAATCAGCCTTTGTAGGAATATTGAGCAAAGGTTCCTTTGGTGTCATTCTCTGCTATTTTTTTTTAGCTATAACATCTGAAATCTTGAATGAGTCTTCAGTAAAGCACATGTGAGTTTACCTTGTTGTTATCTATTATACATCTAGGGCCAATTTATGAACTGAGACTGGAACACTATCTGCTTGGCCACCAGGAGGTGGTAGGATTTAGTGAGACAACTACCACTGAGTTCTGAAGTGAACACAAGTATCTGTCAGGAGCTCCAGTAGTTTCTTTTATCTCTATATCAGTAGGAGGTTGGTATTTTTCATACCACTGTAAACTTCAGTCTATTGCCAGTGTACAGGCTTACAGAGAAAGGCTTCCTGTCCTCTACTTCTCTGCAACTCAATTCCTAAGAGAAAAAGGCCACTGAATTTGGGGTTTGCTTTCCTTCTACTTGGTATGGAGAATTACTCTAAAGCAGAGATCCTCTGAAGAGAAGACAGGCAAACTGAAGAGACTTTGAGATATACATAGTCAGGGATCACCAAAGTCCTCAAAAAATAGCAGTTCATCATAGGAAGATGTGCAGCTACAGAGAGGTATTGGAAGAGGTACACCATTTTTTCAGAGTTTTTCCAGCCTTTGCAGCTCATGTCCAGTTTTTGTCTTTCAATAAATTGCTCCTCACAAACACTCTCCACAAATTTTGCATAGTTTTGCGCATCATCATCTTGTGAAGGGTTTGAGATGCAATATAACCATGTCTCAAGAAACAGGTCTGTGTTACAGCTATTTGTTTCAGTCTTGGGTACCATGGATATCTATAGCACAAAAAGGACATCCATCAAATCGCATTAAACCTTTAGAGAGGATAATAGTTGCCAACATGCAAAGTGGTCTGCCAAAGCCAGATAAAACAAGGGCATGGTTAAGTAGAGCTGATGTATGTGCTGTCTTGGACAGGTGACATTGTTCAGCTGTATCTTGATATTGTGTGTTTTGAGGACTCTATCCACCTTGTATGTAAGGCTGGAGAATTCTGGTAGCTGCAGAGCATTTGCAGTGTGAGAATATAATGTGTACTTTGTGTATTCCTCCTTTTATATGTGGTGTAAGAATTCTTAGTCGTTAAGAAATACAGAGGGTTATTGGAGAGAATCACTTGCTGAGGAGCTTGAATCTGTGTTGAAGGAGTTCTGCAATCATATTCATATACCTACCACACTGCTTTTGGATGCTGGTTCAAGGCTGCTTTGAATAAAGCTGTTTCCTACATACCGTGTACAGTTTAATGAGGTCATCAATATGGGCATCAGCAGCTCGAGTTCAGATGAGTGATGCTGCTGCTGTGACCTGTCTGCTTGACTCCTCTGCTGGAAATTACTCATGCACAAACCTCGGGAGCCCCAGGGCAACATACAGCACAGAGCAAATTTTCATTTCCCACAAGAATATTTGCCCTTCAGTCACAGACCATTCAGATAACAACAGTAATTCAACCACTCTGCACTTGCTGCAGTATCACGGCTCAGTACTGAAGCCTGAACTGTGACACTAGTGCTACCATGACAGTGGAAGAGAGACACATACATGTGGAGTACCGGAGTGTTGAATCTGGTAGCTAATTGAACTATTCACTGGTTTGTTTTATTCTCCAGCCACCAGTGGCTACCAGAGTTGCTGTGTTTCCCTGCCTACAACAGATGAATCTGCTGCGTTTTTCATTCAGAATTGATCTCAGTAATGCATGTATTTATGAGTCTGGGTTTTTGAAGTCATACCCAACTGTCAAACAGCTCATCTCTAAAAAACGTGTTGCTGCTATTTTGGATGAGAGCCTAACAGAGGGAGGCAGAGTAGGTCTCCTAGAATGCCTCACCCATCTCTTCCAGACACCTTGCTGAGTCACATCTGGTATGAAACGAGGAGTCCATGCATCAGTCCTTATCTTCAAAGCTCTGTGTGGGCCACTCTCACTGTTTGAAGAAGCTTTTTGCCCCACTTCATCGTGAATTGCCAACATATACAGTTAATAGGAGAAATGATAGTGAAAAATGAAGGATGAAAATTGAGGTGGGCAAACAAGTGCCATGCTGACACTATAGAACAAGAGAGATATCCCATATTAGACTGATAGTAGGGAACTTCTAAAAGAGACAGAGAAGACATCTGAATCATGACTGATAGATATCCCAAAGGAAGGCAGATCAGATTTAGTGAGTGGAGGATAGAAAGAAAAGATATTCTTTTTCTCTCTCAGTAGCATTTCTGTGTGCTTGTTGCACATATCTGTTGATCCATTCATGTATCAGTCTGCTCAAAGCTATACTTAGCTGTTCTTCCAGGAGAAATCCTGAGTGTGGCATTTACTATGTATTATATTCTATTGTCCAGTAACTATAGTTGCTGTAATGGACACAGGGAGGTAAAAATGCCAAAGCAGAGCTATTTTGTTTTCTAAGCAGTTTGAAAATTACATATCTGTAGACATTAATTTCCATTTCTTTTGTAGTGCTTGAAGAAAATTCTTACTTCCTTAGAAGCTTCATACAAAACAAAAATTTTCCACTTTGGTAAAGTCACATATGCCTTGGTAACTGTTCAGCTTAGCCTACATGTACATGGAAGTACACAGGGTGGATGATTACCTTACAGACAACTGATTATATAATTTACTAAAGCTTAAGGTATTAGTTCTCTTTTCTGTTTCTTCTGCATCCTTCATACTTTTCCCTGTTTTGTGTACTGTACACAAATTGTTTTCCATTTACACTTTTATCTTTTGACAAAAAAGATACTTTAAGATCTTGTGTTCAGTGCTGTCAGGAAACTGCTTTAAATGAAAGTGTGGAGTGATGTGGAATAGTTTTAATGAAGACCAAAAGAATGTGAACTTAATCTTTTTCATAGAAAGTTTTGTTCTGTTCCATCCTGTGCCCTACTTAAACACGTTGGCCTTTTTTGACCTTTTCCCTGATGAAGGTTAAGTGGGAAATATCTTGGCTGCAGCCTTTCCAGCTTAACCAGAAAGACTTTCCACAGCTCATGTTTACTTTCCCTGCTATGGCCATTCATTTTTCCTGAATCAAAAATTGTTACACTGGATTTTCAGAGAGAAATTAATAGCTTGTGGCATTGACGATGAAGTGTCAAGCCGCCTTCTTTCATGTCTCCAGCTCTATTTTACTAGTGATGATTTTGTCAGTTCTCTTGCTAGAGAGTAACAAATCTTGGGAAAAAATCTGTTTGTTTAATGGGTTCCTTCCCAAGCATCTTCTTTATTGTCATTAAGAAAAAATGAACAGAATTCCTGTGTTTGCAATTTATTGAGTGCATAGCTTCTGCAAAAATCTAGAAATATTGCTATGTTTTCCATTTCTCTCTGGGCATCTTTTTTGCCTACTGCCACACACAGAGTGAGACAAAATGCTCTTGGCTAGTTAGGGGGTCTCATTCTTTGGTGTGCTTCCAAAAGACTTTTTCAATCATCCTGTAAAAATGTTTCAGAGACAGCATAAACTGTGTCCTCAGGACACCACTGCTTTTAATGGAAAGGCAGTCATGTTCTTCAGGTACCACACTCTTGAGAGGAGAAGAGCTAGGTCTGAAATTCTCTCCTACCCTCAATCCCAGTAGTAACCACTGTAGAATTTTGAAGTTTGGGATGTCTCCATTTGTTATGCCACATCAAATTGTGTTCCATGGAGCTTTGTTACGAGAGACACAATAATGTGCAATGATAGTGCGAGATCTGACTGTGCAGTGCAGGGAAAGAACCAGCCAATCTTCACACTAAAATTTCATCTTAGTTTAGTTCTTAATATAAGTTTTGCCCTCACAAAACACAGTTGTATGATTAGCACTACATTCATCCATAAATACTCTGAATGGAGATGGTCAAGTCAATTTTTTATCCCTCTGTCAAGAATAAGGAAAGTCAACCTTTCTTGTGAAGACACTCTCAACCAGGCCCTTCAAAAATGTATTTAACATTTCATATACTTGCAGAATGAACACTGGAAGATTCAGGTTGGAAAGGACCTTGGGAGGTCTCAGGTGGTGCTAAAGCTCTGCTATGAGTCCAGTTGCTCAGGACTTTATCCAGTTGAATCTTGAAAATTCCTAGAATATATTGAGTGCACAATGTCTTGGGCAACTTGTTCTGCTATTTGACTTTGTCTCAGGGAAGGAGTTTGCTTTGATTTATATCCAGTCTGACTTTCTTTTGTTTCAGCTTATGCCCATTATCTCTTGTGTTCCTGCCATGCACTGCTGACCCCGACAGAGCCTGGTTCTCTCTCTTTATAACCTAATTACAAGCACTGGACAGCTGCTCTGAAGCCCCCCCATGTCCAGCTAATTTCCAGGAGGAAGAACCCCAGGTTCTCATTTTGCAGGGCAAATGCTCCATCCCTAAAACATCTTGATAACACTTCACTGATCTTGCTCCAGTTCATCACAGCTGGTTTTGTACTGTAAGCCCAAAAATTGAGCATAGGTGCCGTTTAATGAGCTCTGAGCAAACAGACTTCATGTGTGTCCTTGCTGAATTCCATTAGGATCCTGATGGCCCATTGTTCCAGCCCACCTAGGTCTGTCTATCAGTTCTGTCTTGAGGAGATCCATTGCTGCCTCCAATTCAGTGTCATTCTCTAACTTAATGACTGTTGGATATCTTGCTTGAAACACTTGCCCTCAACTTGTTTTCATTATCTTACTTTAAATTAAATTTTATTCTTGATTTTCGTCCTGACTTCTCAGTGTCTTTGAGTAAACTGGATATTTATGAACGGCAGTATACTAAAGTAATTCGTTCCAGCTTATAGTTTGTTTGTGATATATGCAGTTGTTCTTAGCTCACCTTTAAATAGATCTTCCAGTCACAGTGTACTGCAGGAGAAATATTTCTCCAAAATACATTCACATGAAAAGGTGCTCTTCCTGGTTTTGGCCAAGTCTGTCACATTAGATATCTTTAAGGTCTCCTTCAAAGAGTATCTCAAATTCAGTGGTTTGCTGTGCAGTCCAACTGAACAGTGTTGAGGACTACTACTTAAAACGTATAAACTAAAACCATGCAAGATTTTTACTTAGAGTTTAAGCTTTATTTTCAGTATGGATTTTTTCATTGCCTTCTACAGAAGTTTGGTAAGACTTTAACTTTTTGAGTCCTAAACCAGATCAATTTCAAACAACTGCACTCTACAGTCTGGAAAACTTGTTATCATTGATATTAGTAGTCTTATTTTCCCTGAATATCTTGTTACTTTACAGCAATTCTGCCTTCCCTCATCTTCATGTGGCTAGAACTTCTTCCCATAATTTATTGTTGCTTCTCCATAGTGGTGCTTCTTACATGTCTCTGTAACTTTAGAACTGACAATTATAACAATCTAATTTTAGTACAATATGCATATATCCTATTTACGCATGTATTGTCCTTATGAAGTTATTTTAAAATTCTGTTTGTAGTCAGATAAAGAGTTAACCAACAGAGCTGAAATTTATCAACGAAAACATACAAAGTCCAAGCCACCCTAGTTTAGAGAATATTTGGTGTGATTTTAGCCTGATTTTTACCTGAGTTTGCTCATACCTGCCCCCTTTAAAAGCTTCCTGCTGTCTGAGTTTAACTGCTTTATGAATAACACTGAACATTCAATTCATTCAATGCCAGGCATTTAATCAGGAACTCTACTAACCTCTGGTAGTATTCTAGGAAACAAAATTTCAATTTCTCTTGGTTTAGGTACAAGACAAAATATCTGAAACCCTTTTTATTAAGAATTTTGTTTGGCATGTAAGGGAAGATTAGTTATTGACATCCATTATGCAAGTGATGTGACCACCTTCACCATTCACCCATTTCTTGAATATCTACAGTGGGATACATGTTTCCTGAAGCTCAGTCCACACATGAGCCATCTTTGTCAGAGTTTCACAGTGTGAGAAAAGTGAAAAAAAATTCCATTGTTCTGTATAGGGTAGTGGTAAGGGGGAATACTTATTTATGAGACTTGTTAATAAGGTTTAGCATTAAAAAGACTCAAAATAACCTAAACTTGAGCAACATTTACTTCTTAAAACCTGGCTATTGTCCTGCCCTTTTTGACCTTTTTGCTGAATTGAGTTGCTAGCAAGCATGATCATCTTGAGTTTTTATCCACGCTTCTTCACTATCCATCCTTTTGTAACTGGTCATAGGTAACCATAATGTAATAGCAGTCATCACCACAGATCTGTAAAAGTCTCTGAAACTCACAGCTTGTTTACAAAGGCATTTTTTGACCTTTTGCACCAGTGCAAACTTGCTTGTACAGATGTATTGAGACTGGCTCAACATTCCTCAGATAAATGTGACACACTGGAGCCCCACAGGCAAGTGGTAAAGGTACTCATGCAGACGAGATGCATGTGACCACTCTCATCCGAAGGATTTTGCTAGTTTTTTTAGCAGCGTTCTTTGCACCACAAGGGCTTTGGCCATACAAGGGTTGAGCTTCTCCTATAACTTCCTGAAGAGAATAAGTTGTCTGTTCCTGAGCAGGACAATTTAGACATACAAGTCCTGACAAGGCAAAAGTGTCCTTCTCACCAGCTTGTTAGGTCTACTCTTTGCTCAGGAAGATGATGGGTCCGAAATACTGTCTTAGACTCCTCACTTGTAGCTTGGAGTCTCAACACAGATCTTTATTCTGCATTGATCCCTGATCTCTGATGCCTCAGGGAGATTCTCTCTTGCTCTGTTAATCTCCTGGAAATTAGAAGTCCCACTGCAAGCAAAGATGAATGTGCTCGATAGCATCTCCTCAGCTACTCTGCATCTTGATGCACATTGAAGTATTTTAAAATGGTAGTTTATATGCCAAGCTATGAACAAGAAGCACTGGGGAGCTTCCCATTGAGATAGACCTCCTTTTCTGCCGACTCTGTTACAGGGTTAAACTTGTCCAGAGACAGGCATATAGAAAATGGAAGAGTTGGAAGAACTAATTTATTCATTTAATAGCATATTAATTTCCAAAATTATACATCAGGGCCTTGAGTTTCACTGGTGAATTGATATTGTGTTATCCTGTATACCATGTGATATTAAGGGAAACATGCTAATACCAATTTCCTGGTTCAGGAAAAGTTAGCAATATACAGTAGAAAAGCTGCATGAAAGAAAGTAGACATGAATTTTTAAGATCTAAAATAGCTTTTATATCTAAGAGTTTTCACAGGACTTCATATCATTGGAGAAACTCAAAAGATAGATAGATGTTTAAAAAACTACTCCTTGGAAGAGGAGACAATGTGGTTGAAGCTTGACTCTAATCTAATTTAGATTTTGTGAGTAGGATGTGGAAAAAATGGTCTTAGTAAGAACTAGTTCCACCATCATGTTTTAATAAGGTAAGTGAATGTTTTTTCTGTGTGCACAAGCATGGGAGGCACAACAACAGAAGTAAATCCCTGGATTGCTAGCGTTAGAATATTTAATGTAGCTTTCACTCTTTTGGACATACTTCAGGAATTTCCCATTTTAAAGTTCATTATAAGGACATAAAAATAAACAAATTGCACAGACATGAGAGAGGCAGTGCAAGCTATACTTCCCAGCCCGTCCATGAGTTTTTGCCTCCATCTTTAATCCAGTTTTGTCAATATAACAACATAAGATTTCAACAAAAGAGTATTTTTTTTCCAGAAGAGCAAAATTTGCTAGCACTTATTATTATGTAATGTATTGAGAATGCAAAATGTCTGGTTACACTGATAAGTCACCTTTTTGACTTATAAAAATATATTCCCACTGATTACTAAAGCAGTGTTGCTTAAGGCTAATGGTGTAATAGATACAAATTCATCCCATAATTCTTTTAATCTCAGTAAATATATTGCAAATGTTTAGTGTCTGTTGTGGCAACATAAAGCAGAAGTCATAATTAGCCTAAACAAAACAAATCATAGGAGAATTTAAAGTGTGTTTCCAATTTCAGAAAAAAAACCTCATAGATTTTTCTCTTTTTTTTTTCACATCTTGAATCAGACATCAGTAAATGTGTTTGTATGTGTGCATTTTCCCCAAAGCACTGAGAAGAATGTTGTGTGAGAATTATCTTTTCCATTCACAGTCATGCTGCTATTTGGTCACATTTCAATCCACTGAAAGAAAAAAAGGAGGTGGGGGAATTGAAAGCACAACAGAACTGCTTAAATTATTTCGAACTTCAAGGGTGCTGCAACCCTTAACAGAAGGCAGAGCTCAGTTGTGTCCATGGAGTGGTTCCACATTTCTTATAAAAAAAAAAAAAAGAAGCTAATAAAAAATTTTAAAAGCATAGACATTAACTGGCTAACACAAAAGATTTATTATTTACATTTATTTTCTTTTCTGTCTTTTTCTAGTAAACTTGTGCATTCTCCAAATAAGAGAGGCAAATTTCCAGCAAGTAGGCTTCTTTGCCTCCTTCCTCGCCTTCATGTTTCACTTTCTTCAACTGCTCCTTAAATTTTTAAATTAAGGTCACCTTGCTTTTTGATTCATTGATTGTAGTGACATTGTTCTTTATGTTCAGAAGGTGATAAGGAGTGGTCAAGTTTCAAATCACACTGACTTTGTTGTTTTAAGTACTGAAATATGAGAAAATTGGCTTTATAAGACCCCTGAGTTATTTTTCTGTCTGAAACAACCTTGTCAGTAGGCTGTGTTTCTTGCTAAACAAAAAGCTGCATTTTGCTGCTGAAAAATCTACCAGAACAGTAAGGCAGAGGAATATGTTCGTATTTTATCAGCCAAGAAAATACACACATAATTGAGGGCTCATTAGTCCTCATCAAGTCACATCTAAGAAATTTCCTGTTTCACCTCCCCCTTCATGTATTTTGAGTATCAGTTAACATTTTAAGTCTATTTTATGGCTGCCAGGTCTTCCAAATACCTAAACTAAGATAGACACCCCTTCAAATGCAAATTAATAGTTTTCTGCCCTCATAATTGCATATTAGAAACATAGGAATGCTTTACACCCTGAAAAATTATAATGGCTGTGTAGAAGACTATGTCAAGGAAATTCTGTTGCCTTTCTGGTGTTTCTAAGATGACATATATTTTTTGCCACTTTCCTCAGTGATTGATGCTATTGGAATGATGATAACAGGAACATCCCCAAAGTCTTTAGTTCTATTCAGTATTAGTACATTTGCCAGATAAAACCAATCATAGACACATAGAATCATAGAATGGTTTGGTTTAGAAAGGACCTTATAGATTGTCTGGTTCCAAACTCTCTGCCATGGGCAGGAGCCCAGGTCCACAAGACCAGGTTACCCAAGTCCCGTCCAGCTGGCATTGAACATTTCCAGGGATGGGGCATCCACAGCTTCTCTGGGCAACCTGTGCCAGGACTTCACCACCCTCACACTACAGAAGTTTTTTCTAACACCTAATCTAAACCTACCCTCTTTCAGCTTGAAGCCATTACTCCTTGTCCTGCTGCTACATGTCCTTGTAAAATGTCCCTTGCCAGCTTTTTGTAGGCCCTTTTTTAGGCACCAAATGGATTCTCTAAGGTCCTTTCAGAACCTTCTCTTCTGCAGGCTGAACAATCCCAGCTCTCCCAGCCTGTCTTCAGAGGAGAGGTGCTCCAGAACTCTAATTTTGGTGTCCCTTCCATGGGTGTGTTCCAACAGCTCAACATCCTTCTTGTGTTGGGGGTCCCAGAGCTAGATGGAACTCTCCATCTGGAACATCCAGCAGTTCCAGAAATGCTGGACGCATTTCTTTTGATGCAGCTCAGGACACAACTGGCTTTCTGGGCTTCAGGCACACACTGCTGGATCATGTTGAGCTTCTTGTCAACCAATTCCTCCAATTCCTTCTACCCAGAGCTGCTCTCGATTCATTCTCTGCCCAGCTTGTGCCTGTGCCCAGGATTGCCTCAATCAAGATGCAGCTCTCTGTACCTGGCCTTGTTGAACTTCATGAGTTTTGCATGGGCCCATGCCTCAAGCCTGTCATGGACCCACTGGGCAGCATCCCTACCTCCAGGGTGTCAACTGCACCACACAGCTTGGTGTTTTAGGCAAACTTGCACTCGATCCCACTGTCCTTGTCACCAACAAAGATGTTAAACTGTGCCAGTCCCAATATGGACCCCTGAGGGACACCACTTTTCACTGCTCTTCACTTGGACATTGAGCCAACTCTTTGAGTGTGACCACCCAGCCAATTATTTATCCAACAAGTTTTCAATCTATCAAATCCATGCATTTCCAGTTTGTAAACAAGGAGACACTGTCAAATGTTTTACACAAATTCAGGTAGATGATGTAGGTTCCTCTTCCTTTACCCACAAATGCCATAACCCCTCTGGTTATATCAAGGAAGAAAAATCACAAGTTATGTATAAAGTAATAAAGGTATATTGGACTTAATATTTTTCTATCATTTTGGAGTGCTTATTATATTTCTATTGCCTACTATGTTGGCTTTATTGTATTTTTACTTTAATTCGCTTAGTGTTCAAATTTTTGGTTCTGTTTTCTACATATATGTTAGAAAGCAGAATTTTCCCTTGTTCTTTTGAAGTTAAGGGTTGTATCTAGTTTTGTTGCCAGCTAGCTAGCAAAGCACTGGGAAGCAGACTTGAATCCTGTAGCCAGAATTTTTTCAGTGTATCAAAATAGATTCCCGCATCAGGCTTCTATGTTTTTCAAAAATTCAGCAGCTACCGTAATTTTTAGTTGTATCCACTAAAATAATGAAAAATTGAATTATCTAAGTTGGTTGTTTCTGGAGAAAAAAAATTTATGTAGCTTAATTTTATTTAATTTAAGTGGGTTGCTCATGACGGCTAAAAGCAGTATTTACTCTTCAAAAAGGTGACAGCACTGTACCTTCTCACTCAGAAATGCATATTGAGGTCATTTAATGATTGATGCTGAATTGCTCCTTGTATATCCAGCATATTGGTAGCAAGTCATCTTCAGCAGTAAGTGATCAAAAATGCATATAAATTAGTCTACTGAGATAATCCTACCGAGTTATGAATATCTAAAAGCATATGAGATCATTTATAACTGTACTGTTTTGCATACAGAAATAGATGTTGTATTGATCTTCATAGGCTGATCCATTTTTTAAAAAAAACAATAGATGTTTCCATTGTGATGGCAATACTGCTGCATGAATGCTGAAGTCAGTAAGGGTCATAAGTTGCTGACGTTTGGTGCCTTTTTACTACTCTATTTTCTCAATCTATTATGAGCGAGGCCAGATGTCCTGATAAAAGTTCCAGGCAGTGGGAGAGCTCTGTGTACGCTGAAAGTCCCTTATATGTCAATAATGGAGTGCAGTTCTGAGAAATATTAAGTTACATCTTTATCCAGAAATACCTCCTACTGAAATCAATGAGAAAGACAAAGCCAGAAGAAAATTCAGTGCTTGCATAAATTGTGGTTCCTCAGGCTGCTCTGCAATCATTCTTGTAGATGGTCCAGCAAAAAGAAGTATTGGGTAACTGGATTTGGATTCTGCTGTCCATTTATTGGCAATTGTGAAGTCCACCACCAAAATATTTTCCAGGTCATTCTGTTTTCAGTGAGTTACGTCTTCAGTCATCTTGCTCATCTAACTTATGTACAGAATATTTAAGCATATGGAAATGTGCACACAGAAATCACTGAGTTGTCCACTGAAATAAAGTTGTTTCTGAGTGAAATGGGAAGCTGCTGCATAAGGACATTCTTTGTATATCATAGGTCTGAGGAAGTAATGAACATGTCTCGGGCTGAGTCTGTAGGAAGATGTAGGTCTAGTATTTTGCTGTTTTCTGAAAGACCTCCCTTCTGGCATGAAACTGAGTGCATAAATTTAGGTCTGTCTGAGATGAAGTGAATCACACACAACACTTCCTGCAGTCCCTCAGGTCTTTCTTGGGGGCTTTGTGACAGTGTTTCTTTTGTGAAGATGACTGCAGCCCCAGGAGACAGTTACAATCATGTATTACCATTTCTGGAATGATTTGGAAAACTTTTTATCACCAATATGTCCCAGGTATGGAAAAAGTCCTGCACATGGCAACCTCTCCTATGTTTTGTGGGTTATCTATGTTATAGAGGGACGATTTTTCTCAGTGCCACACATGCATTTACATTCCCCCAAATTCCCAAACAATATGCCATCTGGCAGTATCTAAACTCCTGCTGTTCAAAGGCAGAAAAAATAAATAATAATTTTATGTATTACAATGTGCTGTAAGCCTTTCTCATCATGGGATGCTGCTAAGTTTCCATCTGTACTCCAGTTTGGAAATGTGTTGTGACAGGGTTCCTGGCTATATTAAGAATTTGTATTAAGAATTTTGTTCATAAATGACACACAGAAACCTGAGGAATAAAAGTAAGAGAAGAAAAATTAAAATTCTAGTTTAAAATTAGAATTTTAAAATTAAAATTCTAATGTTATAAACACAGCAATATTTAAAGCAAAAAAGGAATCCTTTTTCAATAGAATAAAATTATGGTATAACCTTGTCTCCAAAGTTAAGTCATAATGAACTGTTGTGTACACCTACAGGAAAGCATTGTATTTTCATATGCTCATGAATGTGGAAAACAGGGATCTGGAAACTTTGACACTGGTAGTTACCATCTCCATATGTATTTTTCTGCTCTATATGAACTTGTTCAGTGCCTGCTTAGGTAAATGGGAAGATTCCTGTTGATTCCAGTGCTGTTGGACTTTTCTATATGTCATTCAAGGGCTTATTTTGTCATCAGTCTGTTTCATCATCTGATATTTTTACTCTTTTGTATGTAATAGATAAAGAGATTCCTAAAGCCAGTGTTTCACCCCAAATGATGCAATTAGGTGATTCTTCATTTTGTCCTATCATGTCCTTGAAATTAACATCTTCAGTAAATAGTGAGTATATATATATATATACATATATATATATATAAATCATCTATCTCTCTCAGTGAAAGAGGGAGATATTTTTACAAATGAAAAAAAAAGAGATTTTCTTGTCCACATGCAGTCAGCTTACTGACTGTGAGCACAAACTATGTGAGGATGGTTTTTTAAGCATCTTCTTGTTTAATTTGCTGTTCTAACCATTGATTTCTTCATTAGCTTAGTTTCATCTTAAAAATATGTTTTATTTTCTTTGCTATTACATTCTTGTCCATTAGAAAGGCCTTTCCTTCCAAAAAATTCTTTGCTTAATTTGTTTCCCATAACAACAACAATAATAGGGAATAACAGCAATTTAACGGCCAAAATTCATCCTTTGGTACTTCTACGCTGTCGCCCTTTCTGTGGAATTTGCACTCACATTACTAAGGCTAAAAATCTGGACTTCTGCATCACAGCCCACCCCTTGATGTAGCTACAACAAGAAACAGTAACAAAACAGATTAAGACCCCTCATTAATGTTTTAAAACTGAAGGAATAATATGGTTAATCATCTTGTAGTATTTGCATATCTATCCTTCCTTCACATCCCCTTGTACTGTAGCTGATGGCTGATATTCCTTACATCATGAGGCTTGGTCTAGCCAATACAGTAAGTGGAAAAAACTTTTTTTTTTTTTTTTTTTGACTTCTTGGCCTTTTATTATATCACGCATTTTGCTGTGGGAAAAAAAAAAATTGTTCTAACACTACTGTTCATTCAACCAGCTCCTGTGGGAAGGGCCCTGGTGCACTCACCCATCCCTAACACTGGTCACCTAAGAGTTATGGCACTCAGAAGGTTGGCAGAGCATTGCTGGCTCCCCTGATGTGGTCAAAGGAGAGCTTGTGTGGCCATTGGGACAGACAAGTGGTGTTGAGGGTCATTGACTGTAACAGTGCCTTTTTTAATTCCTAGCCTCTCAGCCCAAGCAATATACATGCCCAAGAGTGCTGAGGGAGAGAAAGACAAGTCTTCTTTCATTGCCCATAACTTTATATGACATTAATGGAGAGCAAAAATGTTCAATAGTAGCTAGTGACAATGTCAAAGAAACCCTTCAGTGTGATTATCCTAGCAATTACTCCCAGAAAAGAAATTGGAAATCAAACAACAAAAAAAATACATTATTAAAAGCTAGACAAACTGATCTTTCAAACAAAGTGATCCAAAGCCACATAATATGTAATACAATAACATTAATTTTCACTTCTCTAGTTATTTCATGCCTGTGTATTTTTTGAACATTAAGAGTGTTCAGTATAGATTCTGAGCTTAAATTTTCGAGGTGAAATTGCAGAAGACCTACTGGTTTTCAAAGCCACTACCAAACTGAAAACCTAACAGAACATTGGTTTGTATTTTGATTTATTAGAAAGCAGGTTTAACTGAACTTACTGGCTGGAATCTAAGTAAGTCTTGCTGGATTTCTGCTTTGCACCTGCAGAAGCAACTTTAGAGAGCTATTGCCCTCTGTAGATACATATACTGCCCGTATAATCTTGCCAAGAAAATAATGAAATAAGAAAAAGAATTATTTATAAATGGAGAAAATTATGGTACCAATGTACTTTGCTGTAACTGCTCCCTGCTGAAATTTGAGACAATGGTCCCAGTGAAGTTTATGGGACAGCTCAAAAAAAATTCCTGTATGCAATGTTTTTTTTACTGTGCTGAGATTTACTCCTAGAAGTAATGTTCAGGTAAAGTGATTTGTTTGGGGTTTTTTCTTTCAAAATGTTATTAAGTTTATTGCTTAGAAATTATTATAATTTTCTATTGGTTTATTTATTACAGAAAAAAGTGACTGAACTGAGAGTGGAAAAATAATGATAATATTTCTTTCTTGCATAAGAAAAAGGTAAGATTTAGAGGACCATAATACCGCAAGTACTTATTTATAGCATACTAATAACCATGAGGTAATTTGTTAAGTTCCCAAATACTGGCAGCTTTTGATTTAAACTTATTCAGACCTTCACAATCTTGGCTGCCTAAAAACTGACGATTTAAAATTTGCAATCCTTTCCAATTAACTGAGACAATGACTCCACTGTTTATGCCACTGTATTAACCTTTCTGCATTAGAGAAGAAAAGGTTATATTTCATTTTGTAGCAGCATATTTGTCTTGTATGTATTTCAGGTTCCTCAATTTTGATTTGTACTATCTCCAGTTTTGGTTTACTGAAGGAACAGTTCATTTTTTATTTTTTTCCTCCCACTCCATTCCCTGGGAGCTATAAATGCCCCAGTTTTCCTAGGATTTTTTCTTTTTTTTTTTTTTGGTCCCAGGTACCCAGCTGTGACTGAAATAATGCTCCCCATCTGTGTTCATTGTTCGCATTGCTGGTATCTGTGCAAGTCACTAGAACTTTCCTAATAAGGTTCAGTTTGACCTTTCAGAAGTTCTCAAATGAAGAATCTAACTACAGTCACCAGCCTCAAAAGAGATAGACTTCTCTGCCACTGTCCTTATAAACAGCTGTAAGAAACAGTAAAGAATGACTGCTCCAAACTCAAAGTCAGCCCTCTGAGCTGTTCAAGAGTGCACAAGCATTGAGCAGCCGGGGGCCGCCTGTTCTTCCCAGAAGGGTGGTGCACCAGATGGAGAGAGATCCTGGAGAAGGGGAGCAGACAGACTGACAAACAAAGAGACTTCACTAAAGAGGAAGAGAAAGTCTAGAGAGATGCCCTTTTAACTGATGGGCTGACTTTGAGGCACGATAGCACTGTCTGGTGGTTTCAATGCCCACGTGTCCAAAGTGAGGGCTTCAAGCTGCACATGCCAACTTTTGGTGTGCTGACCGCTGCTTCTCCTCCTCTCTTATGAGAGCACGGGAACTGGCGTGACAACACAGGGAGCCAGGTGAAAGAGCTGCCCCATCTGTAAAATAATCTTGCTTGCTGGTTTGCTTTAATGATTTTGGCTGGCATGGTTAGTGCTTGGACAGATTATTTCTTTCACCTGGCTCCCCTCAGCCCCAGGAGCATTCGTGCTGACACATGCAGGGGAGACTCGCTGCCAGGACAGTGGGGGAAGGTGGTGGCTCTTCTGTCAGACGATTGTGCCTAGTTGATACTGAAACTATGGCTCATATCAACAAAATATTTCCTGTGTTCATGAAAATAAATGAAGCAAAGCTTTTTTTTCTGTCAGGGAAACCTTCTCCTGACTGAAGTCACCAATGAGATCTAGAATATTAATAGTAGCTCGATTCAGAAGCAGAGAAAGTAAATATTAACCAGTTGGTTTTTACCAAAGCAAGAAGATGAGCAAGGAATTCAGATTAATAAAGCAGGTACCAGTAGCTACCTTTCAGATGCCTAAAGACAAAATGGAATAATTTATGCTAATTTATATATGATTTCAATATTTGCTTATTTTAGTAAAGGACAAATGAACAATTATGAAAGCTAAGACAAGTATCTCCAAAACAGATATTTCAATTAAAATATTACACATATTCTCAGAAAATATCCTGACAAGTCATAGAACTTAGTGATGGACATCTAGATATTTGAACTGTTCATTGGAATCTGGGTATACTAATGCTCTAAATTTCAATTATTTTAACTATAGCAACATGTTAACTTGCAAGCAAAGTAATTATATGTGGATAAACTTGGTTCTGCAGAGTGATTCATCAAAGTAGATAGGAATTAATAAGTTAAATTTTGCAAACAAATTCTAAACCCAGTATGAACAGAGCTTATGTTACAACTGTGTGACTCCTAGTAGTTACAAGTATTTTAATGTGTTCTCCTCTTTTTGCAGGTTTTGCCCATAACAAATTCACCGAGCAAGAAGACATACAGACTTCTATCCAATGCTATGAAAATTACCCAAGGCACATTAACTTTAGGAAATTTTCAAAGGTACAAAAATTATATGTGTATTCAGTAATTAATTGAACCAAATAAGCCATCAGTTTGTGCTACATAGTTTAAGTATTATGTCAAGTCAATAATTAAGCTGTAGTAAATCTTGTAGAGGTTCTATTCTGCCAAACTTTAAAGGCTCAAGACTAACCCAAGGACCCTTCACATTTTAGTAACCCAGTAAATGATTACACAGATAGCTTTTCAATTTGAGGTTTGCAACTATTAACTTTCTAATTTTTAAGACATCCAGGAATTCTCTGTTTTGTGGTTATTGAATAATATCCTGTGAAAAAATGTATGCCTGTCTTGAGTTTACAAAAAGGGATATTTAATAGGCTTCAATTATGTCAAGATAAAAGTGCAGTTTTCCTGCAGGGAAAGATAAACATTAAGCAAAAATAATGGTTTGGAATTTTTCCTTGTTTATGTGAACATGACGATTATGAAAACTTGAACCTAATCTCACTGTATGCAGCTGGTCATGGTAAAGAAAAAGCATTATGTGAGCTGTCTTATGCGACCCTGCCAAAGCAATTCCAGAATATCTGTGGTAGTTATGTGCTTTCAAGGTCTGGCTGACTTTTAGGTGGAACTCATAGCAAGTTGTGTGATGACCTCGTGATGTGGGAATTATGGCAATAGACTGAGTATCAAATCATACATCTCAGCTTAACAAATAAAAATATAAAGCCACATGACAGAACACAGAGCAGGAAGTTTGAAATGCTCTGAGATTCATTTTTTCCCTCAGCTATATTATTTTCTGTCACCTCATTTACATAAAGTATTTCTGGCTAAACAATTTGCAAATGCATGTGATTTAATAGCAGGTATATGTGTGGCAGAGGTAAATTTGGACTTAAAATTAAGACATTGCTAGCAGTGAAAGACAGCTGGTATACATCAAATTTATTTCACATACAAGTCTTTGTATGGAATTTTCTTGGAACCAGTTACTCCCTGACATGTTAGCTCATAGTTTATTTTAATTACAAAATATCTAAATTTCCAGATCTTCAGATAATGTTTCATAATTACTAGAATTAACATAAGATTATTCAATCTGCTTTATTTTCCCTCCAGATGTGTGGCTGCATAATGGTCCCATATAAAGCAGATATTATTTTCTTGCATGCATCATATCAGAATATCCAGGCCGTCCTATACCAGTGATCCAGTAATTAACTTAATTTCCATCTTGATTTTCTCTCCCAGCTTTATCTAAATTTTTACTGTGTTTATCTATAGGTTTATCTATAATTTTCCTATGTTGCTCTTGAAGAGGTTAACCAGACTAAGGCCAAGAAAATACATGCCACAGATTTCCACAGAAGTGGAAGTTATGAAATAATATGATATAGATGAGTGCTCTTGATTTTGATGAAGAGAATGGATCGGATTATTATTTGCCATACCTTTCAGTCCTACTCAATGAAATGACAAGTGATCATTTTGGTCAGGTTCCCAGTCTACCAAAGGCAGGAAGCCCAAATAATCTTAAGAGGGATGTTATATTGGAAGAATTCCAAGCAATTTTTGCAGATCCAAAGGTTAATTTTTATCTTTTTTTAAACTTGAATATTGTTTATCTAACATGAAACTTCAGCAGTTCACTCTTCATTTTCTACATCATCTGCTGTTCGAAAGAGATTTTTCAAGAAAAGTTTATAAACACACCTTTTCTCTACAGATTTTGGGTCATAGTGTCTCATACAATGAACATATAACTATGAATGTACATAAATGTAATTCATATCTGTCAGTATTAGGAATGCTTTTAGAATATTTATTATGAAATAAAATGTCATCACTTGCACCATGGATAAAATAGTTGGAAGATTCCAAGAAAAATGTAAAGGCAACTTTTTGACCTGAAGCTTAAAAATCATGTCACTTACGTATATAATCTATTAATGATGCTCTCAGTGCAAAGACTTTCCTGGCACATTATCCACTGACATTCCAGAAGCCAACTTCAGTTAAGTTGAATTCAACTGAACCCTTAGGGGTCAGATTTTTCAGAAATGTGGTTTCATTATTGCCCACACATGTATGCCAGTCCCAGTTCCAAATACATATATAGGGTTCTCAGTTTATTTTGGGAAAGTGAAAGAGCTTGAAAAACCCATTTCACATCCATCTGAAGTGAGCATGATCTTGAAATGGGAGCTGGAGAGGCTTGCATGTTACAGGACTTAATAGAGTGAGTCTGCATGAGGTCAAGAGTATGGGGCTGACTAGCGATGCCTCCAAGGGAAACCTGGGTGGATGGTCAGATGGGTCTCACAGCATAATTCAGAAAAATCCCTACAGTCAGTAGTTTGCTAGGAGAGGCCAGGAAGGGAAGCTGAGGAACAGACACATAGAGCATTAGAGCATGTAACATTTTCTTGCAGGTCACTGCATCACCCTTTATTTTACTGTGTGTGCACTGAGGGCCCATCAGCAAGGTATTGCCGAGAGTCCTGCTTGCAGGACTGCAGAGCTGCAGTCTTTTCATAGGGTTCCTTTTTCTGTGCTGTGATACCTTGTTGTTATTATTTGTCTATACAGGATGCAGCTAAGTTGTGGTGAATCTGCAAACAGCTTTTCTCTAGCCAGAATCTTGTCAAGTGTCTTCATCTCCTTGTCTAGAGGCCTTTTCTTTCTCTCCTGCTAAAAGGTCACAAGGAAATACCTGTCAAAAATAGGGAAGTTCTTTAGAAAAAGTCCTCTAACACAGAGGTGCATCTCTGTATTGCATGCCTATACAAGTTCAGACATGTACCCACAGAAAGATTATCTGCTAACAAGCATGACAAGAAGCTAGTCACTTCTGCATACCCCCTACGTGATCTCTACCATCAGTGACCTTAGTTCTCTGAGTAGCATATTCCACTTTTGCCAACAAAACTGATTCTTTTTCCTCTCATTTTGTCAAGTTTCTCAATTAAAAAAAAAGTGGATTATGTAAAAGAGGATTATTAGCTGAAAGAAAAGGTGGTGTTCCCCCTAAATGCATGAGGGTAAATAATTTCTAACTACAATACTCACAGCTCATAAAATGAGATATTGGAAAAATACACAGATTTGCCTCTTCTTTTCCTCTCAGTTTTGTGACTTTCTTGCCTACATCACATTTCTGGTCTGACCTGGTAAACAAGAGCCTTTTCCATTTGGTCTTCTTTCCCATCACACTCTCACACATAAGCCTTTCCCATGTTTCTCTATATACACTGTTGATTAAGATCAAGAGGGAGTTTTTTTACAGACTGTCAATACAGTAGAAGGTCTGTGATCTCAGAGTTTTCCCTTTAGAAGCTGTGAAAATGAAGATTCTTGGCTTCATTTTTAGTATATCTGTAACCTACCACATGTCACTTAACTTGTTTGCCTTTGTGGCTGCTCATCCCTATTAAATTAGTTCACACCAGTAGAGATGCAAAGAGAAAGGATGAGGTTTTTCTCCTTCGTTTCCTCCTGCTACTTAGTGGGAAGGGGTTCTCAGCTGCTGATTATGTTGCTTCATTGGTTTTCTTACCGGCGTGTTTCTCTGCACCGCATGCCTTAATGAGGAACAGGCGGTCAGCAGTTTGGTGGGCAGCGTGCTCAGTGTGCTCAGGAACAGAGACACAGGCAACAGGAGAAGAGATCCAAATAGCTTCCTTTCCAACCTGCACCAAAATGAAGGCAGGAACTCTTTTCCAAGTTTACTCTTGGGATTTCAAGATCAAGCTGTCAAATTGCTAGTCTCTGGAAGTATTTATGGACCTTTTCCTACATTTAGATGGTGGGGTTTTTTTCCTGTAAGAGCCAAGTCCCTTCCTTCCTGTCAAGTATCAGTCATAACTTACTGGAGAAATATAACCATGCAAGGGCACCAAAATAAGACATGCATAGTCCAATACAAATACTTCTAATATTTCAGATAAGAAATGTTTTTAAGGTAGATTTTGTAGAAGAATTTTGTGTGTCATTATTTCCTCTCCCCTCAAAAATATTTCCCATCAGATGAACATTTAAGAGGAACTCTGATTTTTTCAGCAATACACTTCTACTGCCAGCAACTTGATCCAGAAGTATCTTGATGTTTTTCTTGCAAAAATGCAAAGTAGCCCTATAGAATAATTTGGATTTTAATTATTATAGCATCATAATCATAGAATAGATTGGGTGGGAAGACACCTTAAAGATCATCTAGATCCAAATCCCCACCCTGGGCAGGGGCACCTCCCACTGCTCCAGGTAGCTCACTGCCCCATCCAAGCTGGCCTTGAACTCTTCCAGAAGCAGGGCATCCACAGCTTCTCTGGGTGACCTGTTCCAGTGCCTCACCACCCCCATGGAGAATAATTTCTTCCTAATATCTAATCTAAATTTGTCCTTTTGTCTTTTAAAGCCATTCCCCCTTGTCCTATCCCTATATGTCCTCGTAAAATGTCCCCCTCCTGCTCTTCAGTACTGAAAGGCTGCCCTAAGGTCTCCCTGGAGTATTTTCCTCTCCAGCGTGAACAACCCCAAGTGTCTCAGCCTGTCTTCAGAGGAGAGGTGCTCTATCCCTCCCATCATCTTAATGACCCTCCTGTGGATGTGCTCCATTAGTTCCATGTCCTTCTTTTGTTGAGAACACCAAGAGCTGGATGCGGCACTCCAAGTGGGGTCTCACAAGAGTGGAGTAGAGGGGGTGAAATCTGCTCCCTCAACATGCTGGCCACTCTCTTTTTAATGCAGCCCAGTGTACAGTTGGCTTTCTGGGATCTAAGTGCACATTGCTGGGTTATGCTGAACTTCTTGTCAACCAACACCCAAGTCTTTATCTCTGGGCTGCTCTCAGTCCTTTCTCTGTCCAGTCCATATTTGTGCTTGATCCACATGCAAGACCTTGCACTTGGCCTTGTTGATCTTCATGAGGTTCACCTGGGAACTATATATAGTCTGGGAAAGGAAGAGAAGAATAGCAGAAAGGAAACTCTTCTGTGACTTTACATAGTAAGACCAAAATGGCAGAAGAAAAACTGTTAAAGCAAAACCATGCAAACAGGTAGAAGTGCCTAATGTCTCACATAAGTGGTGAGATAAAATAATATTAAAATTGTAAATGCATTTTGAGTGAGGTATATGGGTAAGCCTGACATTTCTTCAGAGAGGACTTTCTTGGACATCCAGAAAAAATTATATATCTGCAACTGCTTAAATCTACTTGCAGTGAGAAAAGTATTTGGACATGTGTTTATATAAGTATATGTGCTATTGACATAGCAGTGAAGCAGCTTACTGACTCAGGGCCAAGAAACACTAATGGTAAAGCTTTCCAGCATTTGTTGTTGCCTTGCAGTTTTACAGATATAAGACAACATCTCTTATTGTTGCCTCAAGTTGTAATCGTTTTCCCTACTGCATCCTCAATCTGTTCCCAGAAGGAAGAAGAAAATGGCTTATTATCTGTGTCATGTGTAGTAGGAGTAGGTTTGTGTCTTTTCAGAAGTCAGTGGAACAGTAGATTAGATCAGGTACATGTGAAGTGCAGGCTCTCACCTAAAGGACAGATTACTTCTGGGAAAGAATTCAACCATATTTCACACTTTATTTCTCATGTGGAAGAGAAATTCATTGGTTTCCAGCCAGTTTTGTGGTTCCTAATACATAGGAGTGTGTACAGAGGAGAGAGAGGTGTATGTACAAGACTCCCTAAGTAAGATATCATTCCCTTTTCAGCTTCTTTGGTGCTACATTGCAGTGATAAAACTGGTGCCCTAGTTAGTTGGACAAGCTGGTATTTAAAGGTCCCACCTTCTCGTTATGGGCAAGACTTCCTGTGTGACAGTGCTACAGTCAATGCCACAGGGAAAACATTGCTTCACCACCTCACAGGACAGATACATTTAAGATTGTGAAGTGGTTGGGTAATACAGTAGTGGGATGCTCATAAATGCCACAGAGAAATCCCAGGCTTCACGGCTCAACAGCCACGTATCACACAGGGAGCGTATTTATCTCCAGGAACTGATCCTGGAAGCTGCCCGCTACGGCAGTTCCCACTGAAGGCATTCTCAGACCCCTCAGTGATCAGAGATTCTATGGGATTTTGAAATCCTGTGAGATGTAAGTTAAGATGACTAAGGCAATAAAATATAAACACTGATTAACAAAGCGGGTCTTTATAGCTACTAAATTTATATTTATAAATAGCCAGAGACATGACTGAGTGACAACGTTCAACCATGCAACAAATTGAAAGCAAATAAAGATATGATGACACAGTAATTGTAACTGAAATTAAAACATTCTTTACCAGCATTTTTAGATTCTTATACAAACATTAACTTTTTCTTTCAGGTAACAGGCCTTCCCCACTTTGTAGTTTAGATGATACCAAATTAAACCATCATGTACATTGTGTGTTCCTGAATATTTAAAACTCTGCATAACTACTGAAATAATCCAGAATGTCATAAGACAAAAAAAGAAAACAGTTTTTCTATGAAAACTTGGACTTGGAATTTCAGTTGTAATTTAGATAAATTCATAAATATCCCCTTGTTTTCACAGTCTTATGCTTAGGTTATACTTAAAATTCCAGAAGGATTATATTCTGTCATGTTTAGGACACAGTGGATGTATTTTATGCCTCAAAGTAAACTCATCAGGATCACAATGAAATTTTTAATCATATAAGAAGAAGATATGTGTTTTAAGAAAATTTTGGGGAGGAAGCGGTGATTTTTATTTTTCCTTCTATCTAGTACCAACTGCTATTGTGCCAACTTCAGAATGCATGGTCTGATTCTCAGGTGCATGGCAATTTTCTGCTGGGTCTGTTGAGAAAAGTTTCTGTTGAGACTTTTCTTCCAATGTGAATATTGGAATATTGTATCATACAACATAGGCTGGGATTAAAATAGAGAGAGGTCAAGGTGAAGCATGATTCTGAAATACAACATTGACAAAGCTCTAACTATTAACTCAAAGTATTTTAACTAGAATAGACAATACAATGATACTTATAGGTGGAAAAAATGGTGGTAAGAGGGAGCTGAGTGGATCTATCTCATGCCAAGAACATATCAGAGGTGGAACAGCTCTACTGTTCTACTGATTTCTGAAAAATTTGTGGTGATATTCATGAATGTCCAACTCTGTCTTATGACCAGTATTATAAAGGTTCCATGTCTTTTGTGGTTCAGGGTGCTTACAGTAACCCTGTTAAAGCTATACAGCTTCTGCAAGCAAGTTTACAAACATAAATGCTATCTTAGAAATCACTAAAGGTAGTTACTAATGGTAGATAGGCTACATTAGACATATTTCTGCAGAAAAAGTTTTCTGTGTCCAAATTTTAGATGTCCTGTACAGAGTTACTCATTAGATTATCACCATTATAACTCCATGGAATGAGACATCTATCTTTGGAGGACTTCTCTTCTGGTTTCCCTCTTGCATTAGTTCTAAATTTGCTATTCACTAAGTAAATACTGCTGATTAGGAAAGCATCACTTTGCAAATTGAATTTTCAGTGTAGGATAATAGTTTATATGCATCATTGATCAGTATATTGAATAGCAGCAAAGTAGTTCTGTAGATCAGTTTTAAAATGCAAACTTGAAATAGGTGTATCTATCTTCTGTCTAAAAAACAGCATAAGAGAGTCCTGGGTTTTTTTTTTCTTTTTGTAAGCAAGTCCTTTCTGTAAGTATAAATAAAGTAAAATATTTTCATGTTGCATTGTTACTTCACTATATGAAGGAAACAAGAGGGATCATTTCACCCATCATTGAAATGCAGCCATTTAAGTGATGTGTAATTTTATGGATGCTAGCAAACTAAACAAGGGGTTAATGAGCAGTAGAATAATATATGCTGTTAAAACTGCAGAAAAAACTCAAAACTGTTTCGATAAAGGGAGATGTTTGATCTGCTTCAAACTATAAAAGAAAATTTGTGATTCTCCTAAGTCCACAAGCCCTAGATTAATGTTAGTGTCAAACTGACTCTGTGTTAAGCTCATTTGATGTACCTCTGGGCTATAAGATGTTACTTTGCCAGCAGCAAAGGTCACATGTTTTCAGGTATTGACAGTGCAAGTAATGACAAGTTTTTTCTGTGTTTGAGTGGATCAGGGTCTTTTTAGCTTTCATTCAATGAATTTGGAAAAGTATAGCCTCTGCCCAAGAGGGCCCTGTACCTTTGAGCATACAACTGAGGGAATTATTAAACCTCCAACTCTGAAATCTATAGCTTCATTTAGTTTTGACCTCCTAGAGGAATGTTTATGCCCTTAGCTAAATAGCAAACAATTTTTACATAGGTGGAAAATTTCTTCTTGATCAGAAAAAGAGTCATTTATATATTTAGCCCTAAGAAGATTTTTTTTTTAGTATGATAGGTCAAACTAAACTTATGATTACAGTTACAAAAAACAACAGCTTTTGTGAAACTTTGTAAGCACCAGTCTCAAGGAAGGAAGCCTGATCAAATAGCTGAAACTCAGGAGCAGAGCTGAAGTGCTGCTTTCCTGGCTCCTTCCTGGGTTGTTGAGTGACAAAATAAGTCGTGTAACAATACCAAGATTTACACAATGTTGTGAGTCATCTCTAACAGGTAATCAGAAAATACATTAAGCCACTCAGAGGGGAGCCTGAAACTTCCCAAACAGTCACAGAGTACACATGACTTCTCCTGTGCATTGGAGTGGTGAAGAGTGCTTTGAGAAAAGTTTTGTTCTCTAAGACAAAAGGCAATAAGGGGAGTTTAGGTCAGAATGCTCTGGGAACAGAATTTGCTAGGTATTATCTGACACCTACAATCTGTGGGTTAGATTTTTTTCCTCCCAGCATGAGAGCTGAGCAAGCGGAAATGATAACAGCTTATAGTGGACGACAACGGGATGGATCCCCCAGACAACTGCCTCTTGCACAAACAGATACAGTCAGTCTTCTCTGAGAAACACATGCTTGGAGCCTGAAGTCATGTCCTCAGTTTCAGTGTTTGCTCTTAAGCTCTTTCTACATTAGCCCAAAATTTTGTTTGATTAGAAGCAGAAATGTCTCAAGAATGCCAACAGCCCTTCACCACATCAAGTGATCTAAATTGCAGAACTAAGCACAACCCCTCCTCCTGCTCCCCAGCATACGGATATTGCCTGGACCAACTTTCCTAGGAGAGGTGTATTTAACCTCTTGTCATCATTGCCTGGTGACTGAGGAACACTCCTGGGACTGGAGCTGGAGCTCCAGTTGTCATCATGAAGAGGAACCCTTGAAATTGAAACTTCCAGTTTCTGATTGATCCCCAGCATCCCATGAATTTTCCGTGAGCAATGTGTGCCTCACAAATTGGAGTCCTTTGAAAAATTATGCCTTTTTGCATCTCCCAAACAGCTTTAGCTAAAAGGTAGGATCTCAAGCAATTAGTGCAACACAGACAGAATGACAACTGAGCAGACCCAGAAGCCCAGCATTAGGTCTCCAAAGAACTTGAGGTATCTTAAGCTGTGCAGCATGATAGATATGCATTATTTTAATTGCTCTTGTGAAGTTAAGCCCCTAAGTTTCTCTGAAAGGGCACTGATGCGATTTGCTGCGTACTTGCTGAAAAGCACAGTGGTTCATGCTGTAGTGACCTAAGTACTGACAGAGATTGTTAATTTGTTTGTATATGTGTCACAGTTCCTAGAAGTGCCTATACAAGGATTTAACTGAACTTGATTAGCTTAATCAGCACAGACTTGTACATGGATATGTCTTTCTCACACCTGTGCCATTTGTTCCACTGCCTCCTTTCTCTCTTTCCTTTAGTTAAATTCTTTCTTAATGAAGTTTGCATGACTTTAAACACTTCTGAGTCTTTTCCTTTTCATTCTCTTCCTAGTCGCATTTTTATCTCTGTAAAAATTGCAGAAGGTGTAAAACTGGCAAAAAGAAATATAAGTAGCAAAAAGATGAGACTAAATACAACCTGAAAATGCCATATAGTTTGCACTCAAGCTTTTCATAGCCAAATTTGGCATCTAGACATCTCTCTGAGCCTGCTTAGCACAGCTGAGCAAGCAGAGAAAGGGGAACTACCATTGGGTATGCTGGTGTATTAGGCTTCAGGAGAAAGTAAAAAATATTAGAGGACAAAACTGGCCATGCTCTCCCTCATAGCTGGGCCATAGTAACATAGCATTGGGTACTCAGGCACAGCTTTCCTAAAACATAAGGAAAAGCACTAAACAAATATTTTTAATACTGCAAGTGTAGTCTTTTGTCAGTGTCACTCTTCCAAAGGCAACAGCATTTTATTTCTTTGTATTGATAAAATTCAGGGTTGCAATTTTTGATTCTGGATACAAGCCTGTATTTTCCATCTGAACTGCAGATTGCAAAACATTAATATGTTTTCTCTCACCTTATGAGAAAATAAGTGGGGTAAGTTTTAAATGCATGCATAAGAAAGGAACATTAAACACGTGTGTGTGTGCACCTGTAAGTAGATGTAAGTGAGGACATATGTGTAACTTCTAGCCTTGTTTTGTAGTGGCAATCACTGCTTCCCCAGGCACAAGCTGGGAAATCATGAAAATTTATGAAACTGTCCCCAGTGTGACTATTTAATCTTGTTCCTCTTCTTCTGTCACTTTTGTATTTGTACAATAATTGTCCCTTTGCATACAACTTGAAGGAGCATCACCAGGGAAATTTTCATTCACATATTTATAGTAGGTTTATTACATCCTAAAACTTTCAAATTTGTGCTTCCCAATATCTTTTCTGTAAAAAGGGTAAGGCAATAGCTCAAAAAATGACAGACACCAATTGCCTCATCTACTGGATTTGATCAAGACACGTAGACATAGGTGCTAAGATATGAGTATCTGGACTCCCATTATAGGCAATAGCATTACAGTCAATACAGCCAGTGGAGCTTGGAGAGTTGCACCTGGACAGTGAAATAATTTCCAGGTTCCCCTAACTGTACAAGCTAGATTGTCCTCTGACTGTCATAAGAGCTTAAACACCCACCAACATTTTGATGTCTGCAGTGCCGAGGTGACTCCTATCCTGTGAAATCATTTAAGTAGCTGCAGATTATGTGTGAAGTAGACAGTGATTGAATTAAAACTGGTGTGATTTTAGCATGAATAAATTCCTATTCTGTTATGTAGCCATCAGGTGTAATTAAAATCCAGTGTATGGCTAACTTACTTTTATTTACCTGTCACAGGAGGGATATATATGCTGTATTCGTGAGGCAAGTAACTCTAGATTATTTTTTTCATATTTAAGATATTCAGGGTGGTCAGTAAGCATTTAGTAATGCTAACTCCCATTAAGCATTACATAAGTCAATTACACTTACTCATTTCCAATGAAAATATTAAAACCAGAAGTTAGAGAGCTAGCCCTGTAGAGTTTGAACAATTCCAAATAATGATTAGTACCATAAAGTAAGAACACTCAGAAGCTGTTTAGTACTAAGTATGATGGAGGCCTCAGAGCCATGTTCATACCACAGGAGAGGCTCAGCCCAAGACCTATGGAGCCACTGACAAGAGTTCAAAACAGACCTGAAGTGTTTCACAGATCTTCATGCTTGAGCCCATGCATGAAGGTGAATCACACTCACCTTTCTTTAAATAACAAGATTCAGTCTTGTTTTTCTGTGCAAAACAACTTGCTGACAGCCTGGAAGTAAAGAAAGGTTTGAATTTCTTTTCAGCTCAAAGCTCTTAAATTTTTCTGTCTCAGCACTGCCTCACTAGGTATGTTGGTTGTCCTGCCATTCAGAAGCAGGATACAGTCAGCACTTAATTATCCCTGTGTTGCAAATTATTCATGCCACAGATACCAGCTGAAGCAGAGAGCTGCATGAATGTTTCTAAAGTCCCTCCAGGAGCATCTCAACTCTATAATCAGTACAGCTGCTTTTGAGTTACACAGAGCTGGAGATAATAAGCCCATATAAGTCTTATCTGGCTCCATAGTCAAGCCAGCTCCCTGGAAAACACAGAGGCTGGTTGTGTTGACCTGTATCCAGCTGGGGTTGATTAATTTTGGCTCAATGCTGCTCTACCAAACCCATAGTGGAGCTGGCTTTGGTGGCAATCCATCTGACAGGTGACAAGGGGTCTGTCAGGGAGGGACTGAAGCAGTTGCTTCTGAACCATAGTCCATTTTTCTAGGAGAGGAGTTTGTGATTTATTAGAGAAGGCACAGTGCTACAAGATTTCAGAGAGTTTTGTCCTGTTTTAAAAATATTTTTAAAAATATTTTAAATTATTTTATTTTATTTTATTAATTTCAAATAACATGTCTTTTTTGAAGTGACTGGAGGAGTTGCATGGACTTGTGTTCAATCAGAAAAGTCAGTTCTAGACAGTTATAGATTGAGGGGACTTTAGTGCTTATTTAGTTTCAATAGGATAGATGTTTCTGGGTTGTCAACAAGTAATCCATTTTAAAGATATCTATTCATCTTTAAAATGTGCTTCACATCAGGAAACTTCATTGCATCAATCCTAGGCTGACACTTCCAATAAAGTTATCATTCCTAGAAGCCCTTGATTTTATTTTGTCAAGAGCAGAGAATTCTGAACAATAAGCTTTTGGATCATTCAGTTAGATTCTTTATGACTTTATGCTAATTTCTGTGTTTTTACTTTTCCCTTCAAAGGTCCTATTTCAAGTAGCAGAGGTTCTAAAACTATAATGCCAGCTTGTGTATAAATGACACCAGAAACCTCAGTCTGTTAGACAATGGAAAACTAAGATACACGAACAAGACGGAGACGTATGGACTGCAAATATTTTTGATTTCTATAGCAACTTATCATCAAGAACTTTCTAAAAGTATTAATTAATTGAGCCTCACAATTTGAAAGGTGAATAAGAGTTATATTGGGATGGTCCTATTTTTCACTGGAGTACAGTCTGGTCCACTTGTGACTGATATTTGACAAAATACAAAGCTGTTGACCCAGATGGTAGCAATCATATACAAAAGGTATTGCTAGATCATAACTGTAGTCAAGATTTTGATCCAAACTTCCTAGCATTTAATGTAAGCAGTGGCAGAATTAAGGCACTGCTTAAACTGAGAAGGGAATTACTTTCAGTATTGTCTGTAAAATGCATTGGGAGCTGCATAAATACAGGTAGTTCTAACCATGTCTTGCTAATTGCCTGGGCAAGTCCCTCAATCTTCCCTTATCAAAACAAGGACCAAAGACACACCATGTGGAACAGATTCTGAAAGCTCTGTGGAGCCAGAAAATTCTGTTGCCCGTGACCCCAGAGAAAACTTCACTTTTGGTAAGACTTCAGTTTGATTGTATTTCTTTGAGCCTTTCTGCTACAAGTGTTTAATAATTTGAACTCTGTCAATAATTGCCCAGGTTTGCCTACATGAGCTAAGTCATTTAAGAAATTACTTAGGAAAGTAATGAATTTGATAAGAGTAGAAGTTAAGCTAATTAATCATCAGTTAGTCACAGCCTTGTGTCTAGACAAGCAGCAGTCTTGCAATATGGAGTACCTGGGGCCAGCAAGTAAAAATACTATATTTCATGTGAAGCTTTTATTTCACTGTGATTGTGGTAATGTATAGACACACTATAACTTGATTAAAATGCAAAACCCAATGTACTTTGTCTGTTTGCCCTTACAGTGATGTAATCCAGATACTGTATTCTTCAATTGAATTTCCTCAGCCTGTTGGAAATAGAAAACCTCTTTCATGAAAACACATCTTTCCCTAAAGCTTCAGAAGTTTTGAGTGTATGTATGAAACTAGCAAACTAATTTATCTTCAAGCTGTCCCTGTTCCAGAACTGTAATTCAGGAAAACAGATAATCTGTTGGGTACAATGCTCAGAACTGTTTCTTTGTAGATGAAATTCGGTGCTTGTGCCAGCATCTAGAGCAGCTTTTGTTAGCACATCCTTTCTGTCCTGTAACTCTCCTGGAGCTGAAAGTTCTGCAGCAGCTTCAGAGCCTCAGTGTGTTTCTAACAACCCATAGCTACATGTGATACAGTGCTGCAGCTGAGCTTTGATGGGACAAGGGTTTTTATATCCATAGTGGATTTTTATCCAAGAGGAATAGTGTCACTGTTTTAATAGCAGAAACTTTTTTTAAAAGCCTTTGTAGTTTCAGCTGTCAATTTCAGCTTTAAGGATCTAACTTAAGGGCAGTTCAGCATGTTTAGCATTTGCTTGACAGACCCTTGGTGTGTCCTTTGTCTCTATCCCATGGTTCCTTACCTGGAAATCTCCTTCCAGCTCACCTGAGTGAACTTTCAGTCCACTGGAGTGAAAGTCTTTGAGCTGCCTCTGCAGCTTCTTTCTTCTCCGTTTGTCAAATCTATCTGAATTGTACCAAACTTAGCAGAGCTAAAAACAGAGCAGAAACTAGGATTTAAGAAGCTGATAGTACCAGTGTGGCCAAATGTACTAATCATAAACCAATAAAATTTCACTGCTCAAAATGAAAGCTTGTTTGCTATACTATTGCAAGTCCTTTATTCTGCATGGTCAGTGAAAGATTGAAGAAATGTATCTTTTTTTAAGGGATGATTTAGTTCATTCATGCCACAGCCACAGGCAAAATTCCTCAGCACACTATATTTTGCTGTGAAAATATTCATGCTCTGACGTCACGTTCAAATGTTTAGTCACTTTAGATATTTGAACAAATCAAATGTTCATTGGTTTCATGTCACTTTTTAACAAAGTCCATTTTATATACAAAAAAGTGCTCCTAGGTAATTCTTGAGTTTACTTTGTGACAACTGCAGTTCCAACCATACTGAACCCTTAAATACCCAAGGACTAGGTGCAGTAATACAAAAGTACAGTAAAAACACATGACTATATTCACCTTGAGTACATTAATTGTAGAGGAGGCCCTGCATTAGCAAGGTGTCCAAGGAACTTAAGGCAGTTATGTGATGTAAAGCTGTAGTAGCAATACCATTATTCCCAGCCTTGCCAGCACACAGTAAGACAGCAGCTTTCTTTTGTCTGGGAGAAGAAACAATTCTTCTGCCTGTTTCCCACTTCTCCCCTTCTGCCCTATCAAAATGAGTACAAGGACAGGATCCTCACCAAATGAGTTTCATGAAGAGGGAACTCATACAGGAGGTACACACCAGCTCATATCTTGACAAGATGGCTGCAGAGCAGAGAAGGGTTGTAATTTCAGACTCATATGGTGTTGTGGCTTCTTATGTGGCTTCCCACTGTCTTAGATGTGAGATTAGCTTTTATTGTAAAGTAAAGAAACATGAAATTAAAACCTTTTAATTCTACCAAAGTGAAAACCATGCTTCAGAAACACAGAGCTGGTTTGGCTTGGTAAGTGGGATAAGGGGAACTCCCCCTGATTCTTTGTCATTAAGGGAGGCACTGAGGAGCAGGCGTTAAATTTTTAACTAAAACCAACTAGCTAATTACATTAAAAAAGTAAATTGGATAAAATTATTCAGATTTGCTTGACAACATCTTGAAAACAAATTCCCTGCACAGCTTCACATATAAAGTAGAAAAGACTTACTTAAAGCAACTTGACTACAGGATTTGTACAAAGAATCAGAGGCAGAAACAGTAGTCAGAAAGAAATGATACTTCAAAGTGGAGCAGTATTCTCTGACAGTTTTGTTGACTGATGTTTTTAAATTTATTTTTATTATTTTTAAAGCACTGAATTATATTTTGTTTTAGTGGAGGTAAGTTGCCCAAGCTAGCAGGCTACATGACAGTGAAGTCATGTTTTGATTAACATCAAGACTCCTACATAGTTAAATCAATTCATTGTGCAAACATAAGAGAGTCCAATAAAGTAATACTTAGAATTAATGTTGTTTGGTCATCCATTCTCCAGTGATGTTGAAAACACAGATGAATGTGGTGCCCTTCCCATTGTGTGTCATCAGATCTGTCTTCCTCAGTCCTGAAGAAAACACATTTTTAGCACTGCCAGCTCATTCTTGTTTATCAGACATCTCATTTTTTGGCATCATATGATTCTAGGAAAATTTATCTCTCATTTGGAAGAAAGAAATAAACACATTTTAGTACCTAGGATTACCAAAAGTACTTTCAAAATGCACAATCTCGGAGGCTAGGAAGCCAAAAGATAAGTAACATGAACATGAACACAGATTTTATTATTTTTTTAAAGAATGTTATTTTGAAAACAGTTTCTTGATTTATCTTGGGCATTTGACTGACATCTATCTTATGTAACACTTGCTGTTGGCAGGAGCAGTGTCTTCATTTCTCAGTGGTTCTTCTGATTTCTGCTGTGCAGTACATTGAACATCTCTGTCATTTTCATCCGGATGTACCATCTTTTTTTCTTGAATGCTACTGTTGCTATTGAAGTAAGCAAAAGTGTTGCAAATAATTTCAGAACAGACCTTAACAAAAATATATTTTGGAAAATCTAAGCAGAGTCTTTGAGACTGTGTCAGACTGGACCTCTTGTGCATCATGGTTAAATCATCATTGCTATTCTTTTATTCGCTCTGTATAAATATAATGGCAGTATAAAAATCTTTTTGATGTCTAGGATAGTGTATGGCATCACAGGAAAACTAAGGAGGTCTTCTAAGCTGATTAAATAAAACCAACAAGAGTCACAGGAGGGAAGGGAGGAGGGAAAACACTTGCTC
Organism: Acrocephalus scirpaceus scirpaceus; assembly: GCA_910950805.1. Lineage (NCBI taxonomy): Eukaryota > Metazoa > Chordata > Aves > Passeriformes > Sylviidae > Acrocephalus > Acrocephalus scirpaceus. The sequence continues at coordinate 92,740,195 of OU383773.1, forward strand.
GGCTGATCTGAGATGTTTGCAAAAGCTGCAGCAATTCTCCACCAGTTAAGGATTGAAGTTTCCCTGGTGGACTGATGACCTTTGATGTGATAATTGCTGGTTTTCCTGAAACTCCCAAAAGAGAGCATGTATAGTAGGGTTAGAAGAAAAAGGGATAAATATTAATGAAGCACTGGATTTTCATTCAAAACCAGCAGGAGCCAAGCAGTTAAACGCTCCTTTTCATCCCATGAAACAGGATAGAAACTAAGATCCCTATAATATTTGCCACACAACTTACAAACCTTAATCTCTGAGCAGTTTTACAGTGTCATGTATCTCTGTGGGTACGAGCTTATTGTGTTGTTGAAAAGTTCATTAATTATCTTAAGTTTTTCTTCTTTTGAAATTGTCATATAAAATTAAATTTTAATTTTTTGAAGTATGATGTTTTTGCCTCCAATGTAACACATAGGTAAGTGTCAGGGTATTAATTTTCCATTACAGTGACCTTAGAAGTTTTATTCTTCAGGTAAGGCTGGAGAAAGTACCCTAGGATAGGAAAATGGTGAAAGTATTATCCTTCTTTTGTTGTGATTCACATTAAAGTTTTTATCCCTTACCTGAATCCAAGTTGATCCTAAGTCACTATTTTTCAGCATCCACTTGCACACAATTCACTATCATGTGCTTGATCATAGAAAATAACAGAGAAATGTGCTATAGTTAGTATGCAGTTTTCTTGCTCTCTCACAAGCTGGGTGAAAAAAAAATGTTTGCAGAGTAAAAAGAGATACTATAAGCCCACTGCTTACCATAACAACTTTTTATAGTTGTTTGGGGGTTTCCTTGGGTTTTTGTTTGCTTTTTTTTTTGTAACAGAGACAAAGTGTTTTATTTATCTGGTGAAGTTATTTTCTTCTGGAGCTAGCTGTTGCTTTAGTTAGTAGGTGAAAAGTCACTTAGAGTTTGCCAAAAGGCTTACAATCTCCAGTAAGATTTAATTTGCATGTCTGTCATGGCTTGGAAAAGATTGACTATTAGCCTTTCCTCTAGCATGTCAGTCATATTGTGCTGTTATCTTGAAGTATTTTAAAGACAAATAAAATAGAGATTTTCAGACTGATTAGGTGGTGTGACTGCAAAGGCATTTTTGCATTGAAGAAATGTCTTTGTTATAGCAGCCATCATATCTGACCTGCTCCCTAGGTCAATAAAGATGAAGGGCTCTTGGTCTGTTGCAGAAGAAACTCATTGTGACTCACGACTGGCCCTGCTTTCACATGCATACACTTACTGCCAGCCTAGCAACATGCACCTTCTCTCCAAATGATTAATATAGCATCCAATGAGACATACTGTTTCTCTGGAAAACATCCTTGTAAGGCTGGCTGAAATGGGAGGTTAAATATCAAAGGGCTAACACAAAGAAAGGGACTGATCAAACAACTAGACTATTCTGTGATTTACATGGGTTATTTTGCTGATGATTAGGTAAAGAAAAACCTGCTGAGATGAAGAGTAAGCAATTACATATTGAGGAAACTCTCATACTTATTACCTTATTAGTAGTATTCATAGACTGAGAGACCCTCCACAGGGCGATCCCTTGCTAATTCCTTATCGACAGTGGCTTTGATGTGCTTATATTATATGATTTTCTTGGAGGAATGGAAAAGGCAGGAGTTATTCACTGAATACGTAACCAGCTAGCATCCCAGGAAAATTGCAGAATTGAGGAAAGCTTTGTAAATAAAGAAGGCTGCATGTTAAGTAATGCATGTATCCCATCTTCAGCTGTCAGTGTAATTTCCTAGAAGGCTGATTAATAAAAAGAACAAGAAAAGTAATAAGAATCATAACTGCTGGCTAGTTCAAGACAGAATAATTCCCAAATTGAGGGAGACACTACACTGTCAGCATAGATGACAACATCAGTAATGTTGAAGTAGAGAAAGTAGAAGTAGAGAAAGCTGTGGAAGTAGAGAAAAATTTGATTACTTGATCACAAAAGTTTCCTTTTTCTGAACTTTTGGTGCGTTACATGTACAGATAAGGCTTGGGAAAATGATAATTAACAAACATTTTCACTAAAATAGCCATTCCTGATTCTTCCCAAGTGAGATACTGCTTTCTTTCTGGTAAGGAACCCTGCCTCTATGCTGACAGTCATTTTATGCTCCTTTCCTGCACTAGGGCAGGGAAAAGGTGCTTGGGAAAAATTAGGTTCATATGTGAGTTGATATTGTTAGATAGCCTCAAATACAATGTTGGAATGGAAGAGAACATCTTATCTGTGCCTGTGCAGTAATGAACAAAAAAACCCCAACAGATGTTGACTACTGTTCAAATGCCAGCAAGTGTTTCTCCTTAAGGTATAAGCCTGTTGTGAGGATTTTCTCTGTGGCAGCACATAGTCTAGGAACTTGTGAACAAAGTAGCTAAGTAATGCCAATAACCTGGCTATGGGATCAGCAAATTCATCTGGCATAATCGTGCTAGCTTGCAGTTGTTCAAGGTGTGCTGCATTTGCTGCAACAGGTGACATGCTCATCTAACATGGTGCGGCTACCAAGATAGCCCACAATACAGCAGCAAGCACATTTTAGTCCTCACTGTTATTGTCATTACTGAAGACTGAATGTCCTATAGATCATGCAATTTGAATTCACTTTGTCTTCAAAGAGAGTAGAATGTCTGATGTAGAAAGTCTGATGGTTGCATATTTATATGGCAGAGAACCATAACACAGCTGAAGATTGCAAAATAAACTTGCCTGAAAAAATTGTATTAGTAGATAGGTAAATATCAGCAAATCTTTTCAACTTCCCTTACTTAGCTCCTAAGGTAATGCACACCTTACATTACTGAGGAAATATAGTGTCATGATTTGAGCCCTGCCAGTTCCTAAACTCCATGGAGCTGCTCACTCACTCCCACCAATCAGAATGGGGGAGAAAATAGGAACAGTAAAATGGAGAAAACCTGTGGTTTGAGATAAAGAGAGTTAATAAGTCTGTAAAGAAGGATAATAATACTACTAATACTCATAGTAATAAATTTAGGATAAACAAAACAAGTGATGGACAATGCAATTACTCACCACTCGATGACCAATATCCAGCCAGTCCCCAAGAAGCAGCTTCCATCCAGCTGTCCCTCCAGTGTATATAATAAGCATGATGCCGTATGTTATGGCATATCCCTTGGATCAGTTGGGGTCAGCTGTCCAGACTGTGTCCCCTCCCAACTTCTTGTGCCCCTCCAGCCTTCTCACTGTCTTCAGCATGAGAAGCTGAAAAGCCCTTGACTTAGTATAAACATGACTTAGCAACAACTGAAAACAGGCAATGTGCTCTCAATATCATTTTGGTACTAATCCCAAGGCATAACACTATACCAGCTACTGAGAAGAGAACTAGCTCTATCCCAGAAGAAACCAGGACACATAGTCTGTCTCACACTACCACAGTATAGAGCGGTAAGTGAAATTATGCTTTTCCTTTGAACGTTGACTGAAACATGACATTGTCAACTTATCATTTCTCTTAATAATTTCTGAATAGTGTGTGATCATTTTACAAGTAAAGAGATTAATTAAGTGTAAGACAGTATTAGCTCAAATGCAAGGTTGATGCATGGAAGTTCAGGAATACATCATCAAGGAGTCTTACCTGAATGATCATCAAGGATCTGAGTTCAGTCTAGCTTGACATACCATCATCCAAAAAAAGTTAATGAGGGGTGTTAGTTTTGGAAAGTCTGTCTGGTATAACATCCTCAGTCATAATATCATTGGGTTTCAAGATAGGCCTTGTACTTAGGACTCCTGTAATTTAATATTATAGGGATGTATGATCTGCATTATATCTTTCATTAAGGGTAGAGATGGCCAGAGGATGACAGTTTAGCTTTCAAAGATTCAGATTTTTTTCATCTCACTCAGCAATGGAAGAAAAAGGCTTCCAGGTTTTTTTGTTTTTTCTTTCCATAGCATGAAATTGTATTAAAATTTATTTTCAGATTGAAAAGTAAAGGTTTTCCAACTGAATCTCACGCTTGGGAGTATGCAAAAACCTTAGTCTGGAGTCAGAATAGTCAAACTGGTCTTTCTTCATTTTAGTTTCAGTGCTATTGCGTTGAAAACAGTGATAATCAATTAACTAATTCTTTGCATGGTGAATCAAGGAATTTATATAAAAGACGTTATGTAAGAAAACGTGAAAAAATACTGGAAGTGTTATATTCCATATATCATTTACAAACAGAGAATGACAGATTAAAAATTTGTCCAAAAGTCCTATTCAACAGGATATTTCCATAACAGATGGCATGAGGAGTAGTTTTTCAAGCCTTAGGCAGGTATTAGATGCTAACTTGTGACATTCATCAAGCAGTCTAGGAGATCCATCTGATTCACACCAGTCAATCAGCTGCCTTGGTTTTAAGCAATTTCACGCTAAAAAGAAAATGTATTAGCAATATCTCTTTGCTATTTGGTTATGGCTATTTGCTTCCTAAAATTGCCTTCCCACTGTGTCCTCACCTGTAAGCTAAAACCTCTATCATTTGACTGTTAACAATGGATATGTATTTTGCATAGTTGCTGAACTGAATGTTAAACCATAGAAGATAGAGTAATTTATAATGAACAGGCTTCTTTTTATCATGCTGGTAAAGGTGATTTATGACATCTACTGAATCACAGGTCTTGGTGGTTGTTGTTGTTTACACCGTTGCGCACACACTGGCTAATTCTACAGTTTTACCTGTCACAATTTCCTGGGGAAACGTAGTTGCCCACTACAACTTTTAGAGCAACTTTCCTGAAGTTATAGGCAATGATTTTGATTCTCGTTCAGCCGGATAGATCCTTGATAGCCACTTACAACCAATCTGTTGCTGCCTGTAAGTGTCACAGCCATGAAGCGCCACTGGCTCTGTCTGCCCCTGCCCACCCTCCAGCACCTCCACCTCCCTGCCTATGGCCCAGGACCCCACTTCAGCCCTCCGGGGCTCCCCACGTCTGCCCACAGTATAGAACTTCATTTCAGCCCCCTAGGCTCCCCCCAGGCATTTCCCAGCATGGCCTGTGCCTGTCCCCATCCCCAGGGAGCCGTGGCTGCCGCTGTGCCATCCTCATGCCCTGCTGCTGGGGCCCGATGGGACAGGCGGCCAGATCCTGCAGCTGCTCCTGGCCATGGCCTTCAGGGCCCACGTGGTGTCCTGAAAATGTGCTCATAGGTGTTACTGGAAACACAGGAGGATTTCATTTGCAGATACACAGAAATTACATTAGCAGGTGTAGCAAACAGATGCCAACGCTCAGACATTTTGTCATATCTCTTTCCCAGCTCTACCCTGTGAAAAGCGGAATATGTAACTCAATATTTTAATAAAGGCCTAGTTTTAGTAAAGCAAATCAAGTGAGGAAATGTGCAAGAGTTTAACAAATCATTGCAATGTTAGCATAAATGCCTCTGACAGAGGTCAACAGAGCTTTTTAAATGTAGGAGATAGTAGAAACCTAAGCTGGTGCCACATGATACTTTTGCACAATGCATTTTTCATTTCAGATTCTTTCTCCTTCTTCATACCCTGAAATGTTTGGTATATTTTTGACCAAATTTAAACATGTCTATAATCTGACCATATAATACCTAGCTAGGGAAAAGATAAGTTTCTAGGAGCTTCAATGAAATGGAAAAATAAGAAGGTGGGGTACACACAAGCAGGGGACTGAGTGTGGGTTATGCTCTGTGCTCTGTGGCTGCTGTCACCCACATCCTCAAAATTGGGAGGGGATTTAGGGAGTGTTGTCTGTTCTAAATCACGTTGATTTTAAAGGAGGTGATTAGGAGAGCCAGGAATTTTATAAAAACACATTATAAACTTGAATAAAAGAACCAGCATATGAAGATGCTGTTTTGTCAGGGCATCCTCCTTTCTGTGATGTGGAAGTCTTTTGCGCTGCCTCTCTGCATACCACCACCATGACCACCACAGTAAGTGGTTTTACCAAACAGTGTTCTGAATTCCTCTGCCACAAAGGAAAATGTTTATGCAGAAAACAGTGGGGGTAATGCCGTGGCCTCCTTGTAGACTTTTTCTGAAACTTCTGTTCAAGAGGCGTTGTTTGCTCTTCACTGTAAGCCATGGAAAGTACCTTTAATTTTGGAGGGAAGTTGTGGAGTCTGTGTTGATCCAAGAAACCTGTGACCCTCAGTTGCAGACTATCTACTAGTATGACCTTATGATCAGAGCTTGCCTTGGTGAGTAACCTGTACATTTGGGAAGATTCTATGAGAATAAATACAAGTTAATAACTTCATTTCTAGAGTAAAAAAACTCTGGGAAACACATTAATCATTGCATGGTTAACAGATCATAATGACGTCTCAAGAATAATACATTTTTTGATAAATTTTAAGATATTGAAGTATAAAAATGATTTGTAAAATTTAATGCATGCAGAGCTGGTTATGATTTGACTTCTTTTCAAGGAGAATTTTCCTATAAAATTGCTTTATTTTGGTTATAAATATTCCATCAAAATTCCTTAAATTAAATCTAGAAATAAACACATTTTGCAAATGCAGTGCAATAGAGACTTTGGAAAACTGTCACGATTCACCATCTGCAGCCCTGTGTTTAGGGTTTTACAGTCTTCCAAGAAATGAATAAGCAGTCCAAATGATATTTTAAGGAACAATTGGAACTTGTTGACAGTGTTAAAAATTGAAATTCCATATTTTAAGGCAGTAACTGTTTCACATAGTGAGACAGAGGATATAGCATTTAAGCTGCCTTCATTTAGACTTTAAACTCAGTCATATGGGACACAAGGGGTCCCTCTGGAAAACTATTCATTTAACTCAATAAATTACTCATTTTTGCTTGTTTATTTTAAAGGACAACATATACAGGAATGTATTCATGGCAGATGAATTAGCTCCTGTATTATGAGCGTGCAGTGTGGTTAGTGTGAAACATTTACACCACCCAGCTCATCAGAAACCAGTGAGATCATTTGTTTCATTCCAACTGTGCTCTTTGCATTTACATGGGGCCTGGGTATTTCAAATCTCTATTTTCTCATGCATAAAGTTTTTCTTTCTTTCCAACTGCTTTAACTTTTTTATTAAGAAAAGAAAAAAAAAATTTTTTAAATTAAGCTTTCATTTCTGTTGAAGAAATGATCACTGAAATAATTGGAAGACTTTTCCCCATTTCAAAGGACAAGAATAAAACCCGGAATTTTGGCTAGTTCTTTTGACTGAGAAACAAAATTTAGCCTTTAGCATTTAAGAAGTTTAAATAGGGGGACAAATATCAGTAATTTCTTATAAACTGTGTACAGTGATGAAATAAGTACAACAGAAAGCCAATAGAAAAGGTCTCAGACTTGTGGGCAATGACAGACACAGATGTTGCTCCTTGATGCTACTATATTTTAAATTCTAAGATTGTCTTAAGTGACATGTCCAGCTCTAAGTTTCCAGTATGGGAAATACATCAATAGACTGGAGTGTGTTTGGCAGATGGACATCAAGATGCTTGGGGGCTGGAGTCCTTGTCCTGTGTGAAGAAGTTAGAGGAGAAGGGTTGTTCAGCCTGGAGCAAAGAGAAGCTTTGGGGGTTCCAACTAGAGAGAGGTCACTGATAAGACAGAGCCTCATTCTTGACAGCCATGCATGAGGACAAGGCAAGAAGGCAATGGACATAACTTGAAATATAAGACGTTCAGACTGAGTATAAGGAAAAACAAATTTCACCTTCAGAACAGTTAAGCAGTGGAATAGGGCGCCAGAGCATTTGGGCAGTGTCCACTTTTGGGGTTTTCAAACCTGACTTAGTAAAACCCTGCATAGCCTGGTCTGACCTCACAGCTGAGCCTGCTAAGGACAGAGGAGCGGATTCTCTACCAGTCTAAACATTCCTGAATTGGGTTATTGACACAGTTTATGAGACACCTTTCATATAAGAACAGTTTATCTACATTTAGGGAAAAAAACCCCAACCATCCAGTAAAGCAAACATTGATGGTTTCCCCACAATAATAACTGTAAAATGAAATGCCTCTCAAATTCCTTCCTACACAAAATGAAGATAAATGCTGTGGTCCTGTTCTTACCTTTCTAACTCTTCTCAATTTTCTGAGAGTGACTTCCTATACATCCTAGTCCTTGGCATTCCTGATCCATGCTGCATTATTCAGAAGCTTCTGCCTAACGATTACTAATTTCCATTCACCTCTTCCCTTCTCTGTGCATAATGCACAGTCTAGTGTTGTGACATAAGATGGACTGCCTAGTCTACCACTCCTAGAAAAAATTATTCAGTAATTTTGAGTAGAATCTTGGCTCATGAGCAGGCTTACAATTAATGATATATAAAGATATACAGTTATCTATATTTATAAAAAATAAAGATGTTATAAAATCATGTCTCTTCATTGCTAAATAGAAACTTTGCTTAATAAGAAGTGCATTGGAAACAAAAAAAAAATTTGCCCCAATATATTCATCTCCATCTTCCATGCTTTAAAACTATTCTCTCATCTACAGAAGCCAATACTGTGAAATTGAAATACCTGTATGTGTACTTAAAAAGATAAAGAAACTGTTTTCCCAGGCATTTTTACTAGGAAAATAAAGGTGCATTTATATGTGCTGTCCCTTCAAAATGTTTTCTGAGATGAAGTTTTTCACAGAATAATTTCAGCAAGTTATTCTTGAGTCTTTTAGATCTCAGACTGAAGATTATTTTCAAACAGCCCTTTGAGGATGGATTTTCAGAACTCAAGCTGGAGTAATTGGTATTCCTCAGACAAATAAGCTGTGTATGGTATATTCTGTCCTTGAACAGGCAAATGTTACTCTAATTTCAGGCTTTTATGAGATGAGTTTTCAGATGAAAGCCAGTATTCTGATGCTTTGTACATTTTGGCCTTTCTTCATGTACCATTGATGCTTAGATGTTTTCTGAAATAGATACCAAAGATCTTAAAATATTGTTGCACCAGGAATGAAGATCCTGCAGGAAGTTGCTTTAAGGAGCTGAGCAGTCCTGTTGAATACAAGAGGCTTATTTCATTTGCACAGTAGAACATATTTCAGAGGTTAAGTGAGTCTCAGACACATGATTTGGCAGTAAAATCCATCAGTTGTACTCCTTGCTCATATTTGCTGACATTCCTGCACTAAACCATTTTCACCTCATAGGACAGGATGATGTGTAGAGGACTTTCTGGGTTTTCCCATGGTGAGTTAGTCACAGATCACTGTGCAAACCTCCCTGAGCACACTCAGATGTGTTCTTGAGTGGGGGCTGTAGGACAGCGAGGTGAGGGGAGGCAAGAGGGCTGGGGAGCATTACTGTGATAGCTGACACTTGTCCCTCATGTTCTTGGTAGCTAGGGTTCTACCTTGTGTAACACCAGAAAATGGAGCTTGGGGAACTCCAAGGGCTTCCTGATTACAAAGGAGATTAAAAGTAAAGTTGATGGCAGGGTGGTTGTTCTCAGCAGTGCCTCAAGTCAATGCATCTTCCTTGCTGATGAGTCTTTATGGAAAAGGATATGAGGCATGGGATTTTTTTGTAACAGATTGTTTTGTTTTGTCTGCCTGTTTACTATTAATAGTAGGCTGGCTTCTCTACAGTACAGGTTTGTCAGGGAGGAGTTTATTTGAAAACACATTTCTTGGCCTGTCAAGGAGCTTTTACATGTATATCAGTGAAGGCAGAATTTATACTGTGCCAGGACTGGAAAAATTGCTTGACAGAAAGAAGTAGTGTAGTAGGAGAGATCTTGCTTTAAAAACAGAACTCAGGACCTGAGGCATTGGTGCATATCTTAGTAGTCCTATTAAATTCAGTTTGAACTTATTGAAAGTAAAACTTATTAGAATATAATGGTATTATATTAAAAAAATTTATTAGGCTAGGAGTCCAGACCTGAAAGTGAAAGAAAAAGTCAACAGACACCACATGCAAGCTGTAGTGGACCTAAGTGCACAAGAGAATGTTCGCTGTATGTAAGCACACAAAGTGCTGGCGCTAAAAATAAATTTACTTTCTGCACTGTAATATAATAGAGGAAGTTTTCCAAAAGCACTTAGAACAGCCTGGCTCCCCTGGCTATCCAGGGAATGACATCTATCTAAAATCCTATGATGTTTCTGAGTAGTCCATCCTCTGACAATACAACTAAAAATATATTTGAGTTCCTCTCCTAGAAATACAGGTGATGTTCCCTGTTTACAGACATACACTTGTATAGATTCATACAGGCAATTCCTCCCCCTTCAGTCCTTACATAAACTCCTCTGGTCCCCAGAAACTGTCGTTGCTTCCCACTGGGCAGTCAGCAAGGAGAGTGGCCAGGTTAGACTCAACTCCCACTCAAGACCACTCACCCCTACGATGGCACCACCTACCCTAATCCCTACCTGTGACAACTGACATTTGAGGGGAAGTAAACATATCTAGAAAGGAAACTTTTTAAATGAAGAGTTTTCTCTCCAGAGAAGATGTGGAAAGCTATGGTCTTGCACGGTTTCTAAAGCCAGGGAGTTTAAACAGGAATTTAAAGAAATGTGCTAACTGTGTTGCTGTTGTTCACCTCTGTGATATGATCTCCCAATGCAAGACCACTTACTGAACCACTGAATTGTCAGTGTGTTATTGTGTAGTATATTTTCATAATGCCCTACACTGCTGAAGCTAGCACGTGGGGCATTATGCTATTTATAGCAAAAAATATGTGCGTTTAAAATGGAATTTTAAAATTATCTGAGATTCCCTCATACACAGAATTTAGTCTTTATATTTGAAAAATAATTGGAGTCTTTTAGTAATTATATTACCTTCTAGCTGGAAAGCCACTTCCTTTAAAGATAAAAAAAAATCTGATATCAGAAGCCTGCTTGGAGCCTAGTGCACATCTAATTATCTCTCTCAGTCTTAATTATTTAGCAAGTGCTAATAAACTGCACGTATCATGACACTCATGTGTAATAAGCATATAAATTTAATTTATTTTTTTCCCTCTCTTTGAAGACTAACAGACATGGAATTCAATCACAAGGCAATGGCATTATAGCCTCCAATATAACATGAGGTTTTAATAAGCCTCCTGTTTGCAGCACACATGTGCTTAAGACTGCCTGGAAACCAAATCAGTAGAAAAAAGGGATTACTTCAGATTACTTTGAAATGTGCATTGTTTGAAATGGCCTCTGGTGACCAGCTTTCATGAATGGCTGATTTTACTTGTGGGGCACGTCATCTGGCTCAATTATACCAGGCTCTTTTGTATGACAAGTGCACTCTTTGGCTGTGTTGAAATATGAAATTCTAAAACAAAGTAAATCAGATGGTGAGAAATAAATGTAGGTAACTGCATATTATTAGAAGTTTGTAACTTAGCAGTGGGCATTCTTCTTACTGAAAAATATGTGGGAATTTTGTTTTGAAACTTCCACAGATTTGAAGTTAATATAAAAACATTAATTTTAATTTTCTTCAATCTTTTGTTCAGTTATATTAGCAGCATTAAAATGAAATACAAGTGGTTTTTTTTTTTTTCTCAAAGGTAGATAATTTCTCCTACACTTGTTTGTATATTTTTAAAATGTTACTGAAGTTTGTTGTTTCACCTTAACAGATGAAGTGTTGGAAACTTCTACCTACTAAGAATATCTCTTAACCTGTACAAAGCAATAAAAGTGGGTTAGCAAGCCTGTATTACACTTTCAAGTCACTGCAAGCTTTTTCCTTTCCTGTCGGTAACTGTTTGCAAAATTACAATGTAAAAACGTAATATAAGGTTATGATTCTCCCTACCTGCAATTACTTTAAATTATAGTTACTTTAAATTAATCTAGCCTGAGGAACTGAGGATCCATCATTAGAATACACAGATTACATTTGAAAGGGGAGAAGATACCTGATTGATTAGTTAAGTGTGTTGGAAATCCAATAGATAATGATTAGATTAGACCCAGATAGGAACAACATTCTTCGTGTTCATTGTAAATCCTATACTTTACAACCTAGATTAGGGGATTAACCTTTAAGAAGAAATGGTAAATCTTGCTTTTTCCTGACTTCTGCTGTACTGTAAATGTGTTTCCCATGGCTGCAGGCTCAATATTCCCACAGGAAACTGACCTGCTGATTTACACGGTCGTGCCTAGTAGTCTGAGATTGCAGTGTTTGCCTTTAAATACGAGATAGAAGAGTAAAATGCGAGAAGAGCTTTAACATTGCTAAACTTAAAACAGTCATCTGTCAACAGCTTTTTCCACTGAAGTGCTTCACTGTATTAGTGAAAGTGAGAGTTGTTATTGTTGTCGTAGGGTGTTACAACCCTCTAGTCGTCAAAGCAGTATGATTTAAGAGAGATTTAAGACCTCTGAACTACTAGGTTGCTGGGTGCAGATGAACATCTCGCCTCACTGACCTTTTATTATGTAGTTTCAATCTGTTTGCACAATCTTCATGCAATTACTAATCTTACGAAGTTGCTAATTTTGTTGAGTCTCAAACCACACACTTGTTATGATTCACAACATAGACCACGTGAGACTTTGAGAGGTCCATCCACCCTTTGACACAAACATCAAAGATTCACAGGAGCTGTATTTGTGTGGCCCAGAAAACCCCCTTCACCTTCTTTCACCCTGGAGTTTCCATGTATGCAAAATGTTCTCAAATACAGCAGCAAGGTCAGGTGGACACATCTCAATTTAAAGCGTACAACTTATTATGGTAGCTGTAAACCCTGAATCTGACATTTGTAGGGTCATGGATGGTTGAAGCCATCTCCAGCTGACATGATGCCACTGACAGTGCTTTCTGGCACTACAAGCAGACTGGCAGGTTTTTGAAATTATGCTGAGGGTGTGCCCAGCAATGTGACCAACCTCCAAGGTCATACTGGAAATTACAAAACACTGACAATAGCAAAATCTAAATTATGGGAGTTTTTCTTGTTGTCCTTTGCCTTTCTCTTTTTTTTATTGCAAGTCTGATTTTAAGGAAAGAGAGAACACTGAGATCATATCCCTGTAAAAAAAGCTCATTAAAGCCAAAACTGTCAAGTTGACAGGTCAGAGGTAAGATACATAGGAAGATGCTCTTCTGCTTGAGATGAGGAAAGAAAGCTCATTTTCTTGTGGTGATTGATATCTGAGGATTTTTTCTTTGAGAAGTTTTATCCATTTATTTATCAGAGAAGCCTATAAGAAAAAATTATCCAAGATTATATTTTGCATAAAGAAAATGACACAACTTAACACTTACAATGAAAAGGCCTTCTGCTTCTTTTCCATGCATTTGATGTATTTTTGTGCAAATTCCTTGCACTTGTCAGATAATTTAAAAAATATCCTAAGTTGCAAAACATTTGTTTGTGGACTATATCTTAATTACATGCAACTATGTAATATGGAGGCAGGGAAATCTAACTAACAGAGATAAAATCTGTGGGATACTGGATAATAAAGAGGAACACAACACAAATAGGTGCTGCATTAGAAGTTTATTGATATAAGAACCCTGTGATACCTCACATTATCAATTCACTGGGCATACTTATTTCTCATATCTGGGGAACAGAAGCCAGAATTCTCATTCTCGTATTTGCTGATGATACAAAACTGGAGGTGGTGACTGGTACACCTGAGGGCTGTGCTGCCATAGCAGGAGGTTTGGACTAGATGATCTCCAGAGTTCCCTTCCAACCCTAATGACTCTGTGATTCTTAAGCTCCACAACTACAGTCCACATTATTACTAGTATTATTGTTATTATTACCACTGTTTCCTTTATTGTCTGATCTATTTTTGTTTCAAAGGAAAGGCCACTAGGATGGTGGGCCTTAACTTATGGATTTGGACAATACAGCGCCTCAATGTTCATGCTCAAAAGAAAACAATAATGCAGAGAAGACAAAGTTGTTTGCCCTTTGTTACCCCTTGGTCATGAATTACTGATGTGGGGAGTTACATAGCACATGGTACTGGAGATGGACATATGTCCAGTATCATTACCCACTGTCACCACGTTTGACGTTAGATTTACAAACAGGAAATGTGTTCATGTAAGCCAGATTCCCTGTGCAACAATATGTGGAAGACACATTTGTAGAATATTAAATATTAATAAGTTCATATATCTTTAAAACTTATAATGGCATATTCATGTGCATACTCAGTGCCCTTTTTCACAAACAAAGTGCATGACTCTGGACAGATTTTTATTGGCCAAACACAAAATGGCATTTTAAGTGAACCGAGTGAAAATGTGGACATGAGAACAAAGTGGCAAATGCTCTTTTTTGAATACTGGCTGCCTTTTGTTGTGTTCCAAACTAAGCACTTTCAGTCAATACCATGAAAAATCTTGAACAGTTCCAGATCAAAATGAGTAAATCTACAGACATTCAAAAGATACTGTTCTGTCTTTTGCCTTTCTTCTAAGTCACTGAAAGATACTCTCTTAAGAGACCTAGAAATAAAGTCCTCGTAGTTTTTTATGCCACACCAAGTGGCACTGTAGCCTTTCTTTGCAGTGCTCTGTCAATGTAATTCAAGTTTCATGGGTAATTAATTCTCCACCTCAATAAGTCCCTGAACTGCATGTTATAATACTAGCTGCATAGAAACAAGTAGAGACACAAGTTTTCAGAATTTATTCTTTGAAAGGTGACTGCAAACTATGCATTTCCACTCCTGTGGAAAAAAAAAATAGTTTCTTTGGATCCTTATGGTTTCATTTATTTACTAAATACAATTTGGTTATCAGAGGTATCTTGTATAAGAAAAATATACTCTAAAATTCCCACATAGAAGTTAGATCAGCACTTCTTTATTTGACTAGAAAAGAATCATTTTGTAGTGCCATCTTGATTTCTTAACATAAAAAAATTACAGTTTGCTTCCCCACGTAACATTGAAAAAGTCTCTTTTAGAATTTCTCCTATTTTTGTCTGTTTCTCAAGACAAATTGCAGTATCTGCAGGGGAACTTACATGCCACCAGCCAGTATCCAACACAAACATTTCAGCCTTGTCTTCCCTATCAACCCTGTACTTTGACAGTTTTCTTCACTTCCTTCTAGGACTGGGAAACAGGCTGTAAAAGGACAAGTTGTCAAAGATCACCTTTTAATAAGAACTTGCCGTATGCAAAACACGAGCAACAAAACATGACATTACTGTGGTCTTGTATAAGAACCATTCACTGAAACTTGAATAATTGATTTTATATGTATAGATCTGTCCCAATATTCTCCTTTATCCATCAAGGAAAAAAAAGTTAGAGTGGGAAGAGAAACTTTCATACTCTTATTTCCAGTGAAGACCTGCCTAAGGTGCCTCAAACATGCTAGAGGAAAGGGATTTTTTAAAAACTAACTAATATAGACCAGACAGGTTGAAATGAAGAATACTTGTTAATGTCCATTTGGATTAGTGTAAATTTTATTAGCACTGAGGTGTAATTGTCAGGAACTTGCAGTTTCGTACAGTGGGGGATAATTCAAACACATTGGTGCCAATGTTTGCTCAGCGCAGTCAGGATGACTGCACTTTCTGGGTCAACATTGTCTGAAAAAGTTTGCTGTACAACTGAGGTAAGAAACTAAACATTGAGTCTCACTTCACACAGCCTTTCGTGCTTTGTGATGTGAGTCAAAGTTTCGCTATTTAAAGATCAGACATCTAGAGACATTGTATTTCTGCTTTTGCACCGAGAGCATGTATCTGGTGTCTGTCAGGAGAAAGCTGACTTCTCCGGTAACCCCAGTCTTTGGGGCTCTTGTCAGCTTTTATGTGACTTAAAAACATATGCATGGAAATTGAACTATTTTTAAAAGTCCATCCAGACTAATTACAGACTTCCAGTTACTTATCTGAATGTTGTGTAATCACTGAAATAGCATTTGCGGTTCGATGGCAATCCCCTGTATTGACTTTGTAGTGCTGTAATGTTAGCGGAAGGTTGTAGTGTTGGTTGGTGCAGAGACAATGAAAGACAAGATTTCTCTGCCACAGACACTTGGAATTTCCTTTTAAAGACATTCACACTCTTCTGGTGTAATTACAGCCTGCCAGAGTGAGGAGCATGAAACTGTTTAGCTTGCGAAGCTTAAAATAAAAGGTGTATGTGGAAACAAGAACACGATCCTTTTTCAAGCAGTCCAGCACCAAGTCCCATCCCCTCCCTCTGCTGTGGCTTCTTCCCCTGAAATTTTGAGCATCTCCCTGTTAATGCATTTTTAGGTGAGTGACTGGGGGGGCCTTTTGTCTTCTGTGTTGCTCTCATTATTGCTGTTTATTAATCTCTTTGTGGCTCATGTTGCATGTCTGAAGTCTCAGGTGTGGGTGCACGGATCTCGTGATTTATGCTCCAGTCTAATTATATAAGGTGCACTCCAGTTCCCATGCAGTCTTCCCCTTGGGCAAACTTCTTGATTGTTCTTGGGCTTGGGTGGTTCTGTGAGGTTTTGTTTTAATTGACCGATACCACTGTGCTTTTATCGACGGTCCCAGAATAAAACCAGAAGAAATGTATGTGGCAGGTCAATACCCTGGAGGGAACAGGCATGACTCTGTGGTTTCTTTCCCACCCCCTTCCTTTTTGCCCCCAGATATTCCCTCCCCTCCCTTGTGTTGCAGACGGGTTTTGCAGAGCTTCAGTCAGTAATGCCAAAAATGTCAAAGTGTAAGTGGCTGCCCCTTCCTCTCCAGACCAATCAGTCATTTTCAGTCACAGGTTTAAATGTGCTGCAGCAAAGCCAAGCCTCTGTGCTTGCAGCAGGTCTTACAAAAGCAAGGCTGTTTGACTGACAGGCACGGAGAGAGGGTTCTGATAAGGCACTGAGACAAGTCTGGAAGCGGAGTATCAAGGACGAGGCTGTGGCAGAGGTACTGTACATTATGGATGAGGTGCTCAGCTCTGTCGTTGATTGATTGAGGGACGGTTGTGCTCTTTCACAATGCTGGGTAGGATCATATGGACTGTCATTTAATATGAGCTTTCTTGTCAGTGGGAAGATGACTTTTCGCACTGTGATCCCATGCAGATTGCAAATGACAGCCACGCTCTCCCCTCTGCTTTTTAAGGGTTTAGTCTCTCATGCAGGTGGGTTAACCTAAAGCAGCGTTAGTGCTTGCCAGGTGTCATATGCTAGAATTAATGCTTGTTCTCAGAATCTCACTATAAATATATCTGACTATAAATATTGGAAAAGCACCTGTGTCTGATGATGTAAGATACATGTCCTTTAGCAGCCAAGGTGCCATCCAACCCCTGCATAGGTATGGTATTAAATTAAGTAGGGGAGCCATGGCAAATGCAATTTTTTCCTACTCTTTTCTTTCAGGACAGAGAAAGAAGCTGTAACAAACAGTTCTGGAGACTTTGAAGTACAGCCACAGTACTGAGGTCTCTAACTGACAAGCCTTCTGCTTTTTCCTTCTCACAGGGCTCCTCCTACAGATGTTCTGAATGCGTCTGCATCCCGGCAATTTTTCACAGTGCCCAGGTACTGAGTGTAAGAAACCAAGCTCCATAAAAAGAAGCGTGGGATGTAGGAGAAGGAGCACTGTGAGGAATTTACCAGAAGTCATGTCTATACAAAATGCAGGCATGACTTCAAGCAAAAATTATTTGAGAGAGCATAGTTGTAGAATGACCGAGTTTATTCTTAGAAAATGAGAGAATAAAGCTCTCATTCAACAATATGGCTTATAATCATGTTAAATGGTATGTGTCAGGCTTGACTTCCCTAAGTGTCATCCTTTCAATGTATGTCTGGAAGTTTATTTATTGCTTGAACAGAATTTCTTTTCCTTCCTACAGGTCTTGAAAACTAGAGTTCAGGAACTTCTGGATCAGTCTTTTCATTGAAATACTGGAACTACTATGAAGCCTTCTTGGTGGGCACTCATGTTGGCGGTGCTCAGTACTGAAATGCTAACAAGTCACTCTTCCACCATCAAGTCCCCGAGGTTCAGAGGACGTGTGCAGCAGGAACGAAAAAATATCAGACCAAATATCATCCTTGTGCTCACAGATGATCAAGATGTGGAGCTAGGTGAGAAATAATTGTTGTTTGCTAATACGTTTTGTCATGTGTCTTTCACTAGTTTATGCCAAGCAGAAAGAACTTTAGAATTCAGAGAAGTTTCTGATCCTGGAATAGTATCAGAATGTTTGGAAAATGAATTAACAAATATTATCTAATAGCATTCATCGCATTTAATTATAGACTTTAGGAAATTTATGCTTATCAAAATCCACCATGGGAGGCTTTAATCAGCACAATAAAATGATTTAATAATGCATGCAAGAACATATGTGTAAAAAACTTGCATCAAAAGCCTTTTTTCATTCTATGACTTTTTGTAGCATTTAAAAATTTGAGACTTATGAGGCCAGCATTTCCCTCAGTACTGTATAGGTATCTCTATCTCCACACATTTGTCACAGTCATCTGACATGCTTATCCAGACAGACAAACTGGTCTATAGTTACAGGATTTAGTAATCTTAATATTTGTATGAATTACTGAGTGTTTAAAATCCATCTGCTTCAAAAACGATTCTGTATGTATAAAAGCCTGGTAGCTTTGTTTTCACAAGTATACTAAATATCTGAGCACATACCAGTCAGAGGTGATTTTCTCATATTTTTCTTAGGGTGGAAAAAGTTAAAACATGTAGCTGATGTTCCAGGAGGCCTTTGAATGTTTTCTATTAAGTAAGTTAGAAAGATATTAATGGTAGTTATGCATATAACTGATTTTTTGGTTCACTGCCCAAAATGAAAAATCAAGGAGAGAAAGAGGATCATTTTAGGTTACCCCCAAGCAAATATTTTGGGTTGTGAGATCAAAAAGGTAAAAAAGTGGCAAATTAAGTTGAAATGAAATCTTGAATTCTTAGCTTTTTTTTTTATTTTGATGAGAGACATATTTTTAATAGAAGTTAGTGAATTTCTAGACAAAATGCCATATGACATTGAAAAATAAAAATGCTTCATTCCAGAAAACTTCATTTGTTCTAAAATCGTATACTTTCAGACAGAAGATTGTAGACAAAATATGGTCTGTATCTAAAAGCAGTTCTTTGGTTGCTAGCATTTTTGTATTTGCCATGCTGCAATAATAATTTCATAGTCCTACAGGGTTCTGAGAAGGTAATTAATAAACTGTATTTCGTGACTGGTTGTTGGTGGTTTTATGCAGCAGAGCTCCAAACAGGCTTTTAGATCTGAGTGATTCTTATCTTTTTTTATTTTTTACTCTTTCAAACCTCTGCTCTGTTTAGCCATGCTGCATAATGAATAGCTGTTCCCAGCTCTATTTTTGGTCTACAGCTCTTACAATGGGAGTGCATTTTTTCTTGATAGAGTTGTTCTGAAAAATTTTGTTAAAAGGGTCAAGTCAAGTCTTCCTTTTTGTGGTCTGAAGGAGCCTACTCTCTCCAGGGCACTGGGGAAGGTAGGTCAGCAGACACACATCTCTGAACACAATGTTACCAACTTGCTGTCTTCAGTCTTGCAAGAAGGTTTGCGAGTGGTGAAAAAGGAGGAAGGATGTGGCGAGTCACTTTGTTCATACTGTGGAGCTCTTCTCTTTGAAAGCTGCTCTGAATGTTCACAGGGCACTCTGGCTCCTATTAGCAGGCAGCTGAGCAATAGCCTGGGTGTGTATGCATTCCCACTGCCTTGAATGAGCACACAGGTTTCCCCTTTTCATAGATCATTTCACAGGAAACAGGATTCAGCCTCAAGATTTACTGTACTGCATTATTCACACTTCTGCTAATAAATCATTCAGCTTATTTGAAAAATAAAGCCAAACTGTTTTCCATGTGTGAATTTTCCTCTTGCTCTTCATTGATTCCTGAGAAAAGTCTTAAATTTCTCAAAGGTCAATGGGAAGTAACACTTTCTGCCACAAACAGAATAAAACTTAGGCACTGGTATCCAAAAATCTCAGGACTGAAAGTCGCTCAATATGGATTATTTGCTATTGTATTCCCAGCACGAACATTTCTAAAAGCTATTCTAAATGAATGTTTTAGCATAAAAGCATATAAAGTGCATTATAGACTTCAGTCAGGAAGAATTTATCTCCAAAGCTTGTATAAGCATTGAACCACCATATTCATCTGACTGAGTGCAACTGATATATAGAGGAGTCATCCAAAGTAAAATTTGCAAGAGGCAGGGAGTTTGCATTTAGTTAGTGCTCAAGCCATAAGAGTATGCACATCTTCCTATTGATCTGCACCACCAGTTTTGCATTTTGAGTGCAAAGAAATTCAGCAGAGTTGCTGTCTCACTCAGTGTATTAGATAAAACCAACAAATTGTCCCACAACTCCAGCCACTTCCTATCTGTGAAAGGAGGAAGGCTTTTCTAGATCAGCTGGTGGATTGCCGCTTAAGCTGTGTGAAGCAGCCTGGCCCACAGCTCTTGAAGAAACTCAGCAAATACTTGGGCTCAAAAGGTATTTTATTTCTTAAATTGTGCCACTGAGCACCGTCGTTCCCCTACCAAGATCCTGAAGGTAAAGGACTCTGCCCAGTGAAGTGGCATCTTGCTCAAGGCAAAGCACCAGCTCCCAGAACCCAGAACTTCTCCCCTTCTGCAGACAAGATGCTGTGGCTCTTCAAGGCAGTGGTCCCAGCTCCTACTGGGGTCAGGCCCATATCCTCTTTAGTCCAACATTTTGCTGGCTTTTTGGTCTCCTCCCCTGTCCTCCCAATTCTCTGTTACTTGCACGCATCAGTACCTCAAAATATGACACCCCAATCACTCTTATAGTCCTCACTGTCAAAAATATCTTGCATAATGTCAGAAAGGAGTAAAAACTAAAGAGTATGTTGGTATTTTTGACCAGTGTTTTTGACCCTTTTTTACAGCCTAATGCACCACCCAGTGAAATCTATATAAACCAGCTACTGAATAGAGCACTGGGAAAAGAGATCGCAACATCATCTAGATACATCATATCAGGCATCATTTGCCTGGAACTAAAGCACTAAAAACATAAGCCAAAAAAATGGGGATATGTGCTGAGATCTGAAAAAGTCCATTACCTTCCTGGGGCCTCGCATACAATCCATATAAAGACAGGGTGGCTCCTAGATATCCCTTTGCAGAGATGACCACCTGTGGTGAAAATCCATAGCAACCTTAAAGACTCGATACCTTGGTTGCCAAACATATTTCTTGAGGTATGAGCATAGACTGAGAAGTGACACTGAATTTCTTGTCTGACAAAACTCACTAACTTCTGTGTCCAAAGTGGCCATTCCCAGTTATCTGGTTCCCCTCAGGTGCTCCCCAATCGATCATGTAGAGTGCGAGTGTCCTGCTGACAGACAGTGCCTGAGTACATGTGCCCTGAAGACTGTGGGCCAGATGGTAAAAAACACAAGCTGTGAGGAGAGCCACAGACAGCAAAGGAGTATAACTTATATCAGCAAGTTTTATCTCCTGCTTGTGTTTTGTTTTCCAAATGAGGAAGTCTCACCTGCTTTGAAGTGCCTGTTCCAGAATTTCCAGAGGGGCTTAATCTATTATCAGTGTCAGTAAGTGCATACCTGGAGGGAAAACTTAGTCATAAACAGCAGGTTTGCAAGAGCAAAGAGGGCTGACCAGCTGGAGGAATGAGGAAGCACTCTAACAGCTATTCATTTATAATACATGGAGGCAGGAAAGTGCAGATCAGCTCTGCTGCAGTTACTGTGCATTAGGGTACCTGAATAGCCCACTTTCTATCGGAGCACCTCAAAGCACTTTACAGCTGAGTTCTCAGGAATAAACTGTGACTTTTCAAAAATGGAAGAGCTCTGGTGAAAACAAAACAAAGCAAAACAAAAACTAAAAAGTCAGCCTGGAGTCCAAGATAAAGGCATGTAGAATGAGGATGATCTCTCATTTGTCTTTTAGTTAACAATTCAGTGAAATGCTCCTACTCATGCAAATGGAGACCTTTTGTGTTCAGGAACTCTCAGTTACTCTTCTACTTTTCTATATCCCTAAGCACATGGGGTTCAGCATAAATGCAGATGTTTTGCATTTAGAAAATAAGGGCTATAAAAGGCAAAGAGTCCAAAGTGATGGTGACTTTCATACACAGTATTAAATGTATCCTTAAGGACAGAGACCCTGGCATTTTAAATGAAATGCTGGAGACCCTACTGCCTCTTCCCTTTTTAAACATTTTTTTTACACAAAAGTCTTCATATTCAGCACTGACTCATTAGTCTAAAACCAAAACAGAGCATGCTTACTTTAACTGGTAAGATAATTTGTAAGATTTTACTGTTAACACCTGGAGTTGAGTGTCCTTGGGGTTTTATGGTTTTACAGGCAGGCTTGCAATTGCTTTAGACTTTTTTTTTTTAAATTTGATTTTCAAGCAACACAAGCAAAACTATCAAGAAAAATTCTTGTTGTATCAGAGGAATCAACAAATTTAAATGTAAAGGACAATCAACTGTGCAAAAAAACAAGGAAAAAAAAAGAAATTTCCAGAAACATTTTTTACCATCAACATTGTACAAGTACTATAATTCACCAACTTGTTTCCTGGGCACCTACTGACATATTCACAGTTCACCCCCACCCTTCAATCTCTGCTCTGTTGGATAACATAAAGAACAAACTTTGACAGCTGTCAGCAAATACTGACAGACTCTATCCAGGGCTGCTCAGCCTTTCTGCAATCAGAAATCTGCAAGCCCTACCTCTGTCTTCTTGCAGTTCCTGAAGGTTCTTTGAAGGACGCAATAAAATGTTTTTGTTCTTTAAAAAGTATCAATGCTATTTCTTGAGAAAGGTGCTGCATTTTGCCTTTTTTTTTTTGCATACAGTTTTAGCCCCAAAACCTGATTTTTAGCACAGTGCTTTAGTATCAGAATCAGACTTGTGTTGATCTTGTGTCCACAGAAAGTTACCTTTAGAAAAATTGTTACTGAATTTTCTCCTTCCTTCCTCTGTCTCTCACTCCCTCCTTTACTCCTTTCCTCTGTTTTTCCTCTTTCTTTTGTCATCTGATAAAATGGAAAGAGTATCAACATTTTGATTGGTAATCTCAGCATTCTATGTATTTTACTGGCATATTGACTAATAGTTCAGTCTGTGTAGCATACTGCTTTTCTACAGCTGCATTTGAAGAACTATTGACCTATACATTTGATACAGCTTTGATGCTATCTCTAGAGTAGTCCATATTTTAACTTTGTTTGGAACTCTGAGGAGAAAAAAGAGAATTCTGTCTTTCTAGAATCCTTAAAAATATTTTTGTTGGTATAGTAAAAATGTGATCTTTTCTCCTAAAATTACTAAAGCTACAGAGTGAGGCACACTGATGTTCAGAGGCAAGCTCATTACTGATACTTTACTTTTAATAGCATAATAACAGCCAATATGTTCAAACTATCCTTTACAGCACAGTGATGATCAGTACCTCTCATTGCAGGGTCCTTGCAAGTGATGAATAAAACCAGGAGGATTATGGAAAATGGAGGGGCCTCTTTCATCAATGCCTTTGTAACTACCCCAATGTGCTGCCCATCTCGCTCCTCGATGCTGACTGGGAAGTATGTGCACAACCACAACATTTACACCAACAATGAAAACTGCTCTTCTCCCTCATGGCAGGCTACTCATGAGCCTCGTACTTTTGCTGTGTATCTCAACAACACTGGCTACAGAACAGGTAAGAGACAAAGCAAACTTCTTCATTTAAACTGAAGATAACATATTCAGCAATCACTCTTAAAACACTGCCTGAAATATGGAACTGTTCTTGGCTGTGATAGAGTTAACTTCCTTCCTAGTAGATGCTGTACTGTTGTATTTTGGATTTAGCATGAGAATAATTTTGATAACACAACAAAGTTTTTAGTTGTTGCTAAGTAGTGCATATACTAAGTAAAAACTTTTCTGTGTCTTATGCTCTGGCAGCAAGAAGGCTGGAGGGGCACAAGAAATTGGGAGGGGACACAGCTGGGACAGCTGATCTAACCCAGCCAATGGGATATTCCAATACCATAGGGCATCGTGCTCAGTACATAAACTGGGGGAAAGCTGGCCAGAGGGTGCTGCTTGGAAACTGGTTGGGTATTGTGAAATGAGTGGTGAACAGATCTATTGTGCATTACTTGGGGGTTTGGGAGTTTATTGTGGGGTTGGTTTATTTCTCTCTCCCTTTTTATTGTCTCTCATAATTATTTATCATTATTATTATTATTATTACTACTACTACTATTGCTATTACATTTCATTTAAATTGTTAAACTGCTCTTATCTCAATCCACGGATTTTACCTTCTTTCCTATTCTCCTCTCCATCCCACTGTGGTAGGGGGTGGGGAGAGAGAGCAACTGAGTGGTACTTAGCTGCTGACTGGGATTAAACCACAACAGGAGCAACTGTTGTCCCAAACTGGCTGTGAATATTATGGAGAGGGAGGGTAGTACTGCCTGTTGGTCCACATCTGCAGTAACAGTCAGGTAAGGAAACCCACTGGTAGTGAAGCTGCATATTTTCACATTTGGATGTCCCAGGTGGGAAATAAGCTGTTGGGCAGTTACACCTACAGTGAAAGAGGTGCATTTTAGTGGCATTGTGGGTCTGAACTGGCAGTTCCAGACGTGATTATGGTCAGTATTACGTCCTGCTTGTGGACAGCTGCTAGCAGTTATGGAGGAAGATGTCAGGGCCAGGCTGGGAACTTGTGCCAAAGACCTCACAGGAATGCAGGGACTGTCATGGGAGCAAAACAGGGTGAATGGTATAATTTAAGCTTTGCCATGGGGTGATATTTCATTTGCATTTTCTGAAAAGGAATAGAAACATGCCTTTAAGAAGGATTGTTCTACTGTGCACCAATAGGATTTGATAGTTTTCTTGTAAATTCCTGGTGGTTTTCCGTAGTCAGGAGATCCCTTTCCTGTCTACAAAGAACTCTTCTTATTCCTCTCATCTGTGCTTCAGCTTGATGTAAAACTCGATTCATTTCTGCATCACCTATGCCCAAAGATTGAATCTGTAGACACGTTAGGCTCCAGCCTGACTTCCCCTTCTCAAGGTACCGGAGTTGTGCGAGGTCGTCAGAGAGCAATTTGTCCAGAAGTGTCGTTCAGCTACAAAGACTCCCCTTTAGAGAGCGAGGAGGCACAGATCTCCTGCCAGCTGCCTTCCTTACAATGTAACTGGCAGCAAAGAAACTTGTTTCTATCCCCAGCTTAGGCACAAGAAGGGATTGCTTTCAAAACATAAAGCTGGCAAATGTCTCCACGCTGTCTGCTAGTCCTAAATCTCTTAAAGCTGCTACATCCAGCGCCCCAAGTTTATCTGCCTCTGTGCTATCTTACTTCACCACACAGACAGTTCACTCTTTTTTCTTCTGTCTCTCTGCATCTCGAGTTTTGGGGAACTTCTGCTTCCTGTATTAAAAACACACAACCAGACAAATCTTTAACTTTTTTGGAGCTTTTGTTGGCTCTGACACGAGCTGAATAGTACTCTGGTCCCTATTAAGCTGTTCTCGGTGAAGTTGCCATCTGAGTACAGCACTACTAAGCCTGAGTAGGGGTCAACATCAAGGCTTTGGAAGAGAAAAGGAAGGAAGAGTGAATTGACCATCACTGTTAGAAAAAATGCTGGATTTGACCTAAAAAATAAGTTTTATCTCATGACTTACATCTCAAAAATTCTTTCCCCTTGATATATGGCTGCGTCATATGGGACCTGGCTTTGGTGTTCTTAAAAAAAATTAGCATTTATTGGTTTCTCATCTATGCTTTGCACAACTAAATACTTCACACATAAACTGGACAGCTCTGTCGCTAGCCCTTCCTGCCCCTCTGAGGGGCTTTGAGCATATCCTCTGCACTGCCCTGTGTTATGAAGGCATGTGGAGATGCTTACTTAATGCAGACTTGACCCTATTACATAAAGGAAAAAGGGATCAAAAGGAAAGGAACAGGAAAAAAGTACTTTTTCAAAGGCAGGCAGAGAGAACATAAGTCCTAAAACTGTCAGGATAGGTGAGTTTTTACAAAGGGCAGAAAAGAGTAGAAGAAAATGGAAACACCTGCATGAATCTTCAATTCTGACTGAGGTACGTTGTTCAATCCTACTATATTATGGCTGCAAAGATTTTTCTTTTTACTTATTGTAAGATGAGCCTACCTTCTAATTAAGCCACAATTATTTTTTGAGGTGGTAGCTTAATTAGCAGCAGATCTTATAATACATTTTTCAAGGATAGTGTTGCCTTATTAAAAAGTCACCAAAAGTCTGCTAGGCAAGTAATAATCTACATTTCACAGCTAGAAAGTTCAGTAAAATTATAATGACTCAAAAATACCTGGGAGTCAAGAATAATTGAGAGTGAAAATGAGAAAACTGTGGAGAGAGGTTGCAGATGTTATAGATATTTACCTTGTGCATTTCTACATGTTTTGACAGCAAAACAGTAACCTCCTCAATGGGAAACTGAGACACAGAAAGAGAAGTGAATGACTCAGGCCAGTCACAGTTTGGTGACAGTCCTTATAAGGCACCTGACCAGAGAGCTCCACTCTGGATGAGACAATATACAACACCTCCAACCTGGTACTCTGTATTAATGAGAATTTATGCATCTTTTGCATAGGACGAAATTAATATAAGCCAATGGAATATAGGGGCGGGGGAGTGTTTCTATAATGTCCTCACTTCTGTTCGTTCCAAATGGTTTTCAATATCCATAAAGCATCCATTGTCTGAACCTGCAGCAGCCTTTACTAAGCCCTCTCTATTGCAACTGATCACATGTGGGCAGACTGTTAAGAGGGGAGTTCTGCTGAAGCCACGAGGACTCCACACAAGCACAGCAGGCCTTTAGAGTGAGGTCTGAAACATGCTCTAGTAAACTGCTGTTATAATTAGAGCCCACTGGGGAAACCTGGCAAAGGACAGGATGGTTTTTTCTCTCCTTTTTCCATTTTATTCTTCTACTCTGATGTGACCTAAGGGCAATGTTGCATTTCATGGGAACATCCTTTTCTGAAGATTGTGTGTCAGTGCTAAATCATAGGCAGACACTGTGCTGGATACTAGCAGGGCAGGCAGCATTCTGAAACAATGCTGGGCAGTAGCAGGGCAGATTCAGAAATAACACTGCCAATCCAAAATCACTTTTGCTTCCAATTATAATTTTCCAAAACCATGAAGGATGTTTCAATGTTTGTGGTTTCCCTTATTCACAAGCTGTATGTTAATGCAGCAATGAACCAACTGCACAGCTTCTTGACTGTCAACTGGTAATATTACATTTGAATTTGTAGGACATAGCAAGAAAGGCACAAGTAAAGAGGTAGAAAGAGAAAGCAAAGCATCTCTGGAGAGTTTCAGTGATGACATTTGTTTTAATTACATAGGATCCAGGCACTCACACTAGAGAGGAAAAAGGGTCTCTCACTTTCAAATTTTTTGGAAATTGTGAGAAAATCTTGAGTTTCTTTCATCTCATAGTTTTTAATGTAAGTAAATATTCCTTCAGCTATGTAAATTTAAAAGTTTAATTCATAAATTTATTAACTGCAAGAGTTAGAGATTTTGCTGTCCAATGTGTTGACTGGTCATTTGCTGTTCTTTCAGTCTCATAATTTCTTTATCTTACTGCTCTGTCCCACTCCTATGGCACATAGTCTTGCCTCTCAGATGTGCCCTTTGCTGTTGCTGGTTCCCGTTGTCATTCACCTACACAAACACAAAGGAAAACCCCAGAAGTGCAACCTTGGCTTCATTAGTAGGAAAGGGGGATTGTGCTACATCCTAATAACTGAGTAGCAGCCAAGCATAATCTTGGTATTTTAGAAGACAAACCATCACATGCAAACAGCCAGCATTCAGAGGATATAAATAAAATTAAAATTTTATTTTTAAGTAGTGGGTCATACTTTGCATACTGCAGGATTTTACATTTTTACCAGCTGAAGTTTTATCCCTTTGCAAATAAGAAAAGAAGTATAAGTTTAAAATTCTTACCCTGACTTAACACACCTACACACTCTAAACCCTCTCTGCTTAATGTTACTTTGTAGAATTACTACTCTCTAATCCTCTCTCTTCTTAGCCCTTCACAGCCAGTGTAACTGTGCATGAAAGAGTGGGATTCTGCCTTGGCTCAGCAGCTGCTGACAGTCTCACAGCACCATGCCAAACATGGGACCAGGCTCTCCCTTCATGGCATCCCACCTGAAAGAACAGGGATCACCAAATTAGGCAATTATTTGCTTGCACTTTTTGGAATTGTCTTTGGGAAGATGCATTTCCCAGTATTTTATTTCTTGCTCAGATGTATCAACTGATTAGAATAACATTCAGGATTCATGCATGCTAGTGTTCTGATGTCATTTGTGGGACAAAAATTGTAACATGCAAAGTTAAGCAGCTCAAATGTTAATTCCTAAACAGCTTCGTTTATAAAACTCCAAACTCAAGAAGTGACACCAAGATGCCCCTATCTGGTGTGTTTTGACATTAATCACAGATTTCTGGGCAGTAATGAACAGAAATGGTCACTTGGTTGACAACAGGCTAATGTGTTCAACAGCACATGTCAGCATGTCCATTGACATCTGTCACTTATGGGTACATTTCTTAGTGTAATGAACAAAGAACTAATAAAGCACTGAGATGATAGGAAGCTGAAAGCTAAGGACTATTTAAACTGTGCAGCATTCCCTTCTAACACACAGGGACATGTTAATCTTTCATAAAGAGAGCAAAAGCTATGCCTCCCGAAGGTGTGGGCAGGCAGTAAGTTTCCTCTGAAGGCAAAGCCAGTGTGTTTCCTGTTCACAGCCTAGCAGTATGAATCATTGCCAGCACTTGCTATTTTTAATCTGCATCATTTCAGTGACCTAATTTGTATCCTGCCTCATGCACCCTTTTGAAGCAGAGAGGGTGGCACGATATGATACAGGGGTGGGAATGAGTGAGCAGAGAATAAGTCTTGGTTTTCAGATTGTTTCTAAAGAGAAAATAAAGAGAGAACTCTGAGTTTTTAGGTATTCTTAAATGGTACGAAATATTCTGGGAAACAGCAAACATAATTTAATCTGTAAATATTTTAAATAATTAAAAATATGTGTCATTTTTCAGAATAATTTGTACTTTCTGTCTATGAAAAAATGTATAAATGAAAGCAAAATATGATGACTGTATGCATATAGTCCACAGAAAGTGAAATGTAGAAGAGGAAAAAGGCCAAAAGGATAACATGCAGGATTTTCTAGTTCTATGGTATCATGTGAAGTGAAACTTTTTTGGTTTCTGTCCAGGACCTCATCAAAACCCACAGTATATCTGCCTACTTATGCTTGAAGCAGAATTCTATGCTATTAAATATCACACAGAAAACCATACACTAAAAGACTTTTAGTGCATTTATATATTCAAGAGCATAATTTAGGAAGATCTGGGTAGAACATTTTCTATACAACCATTTCAACTCTTGTTCACATGGCCAAATTATAGTCTTTGACTACATAACAACATACCACTTTATGGAGGGTGAAATTTCCTCGGTTTGAAAAGACAGACTAGTTCTATCAAAAGACACAGTGCTGGCATCCACATTAGCAAGGATGAGGGGTCTCATATCCCATCTGCCACATTCCACTGCTCACTTGCTGAGAAACTAAGCAAAGTGGGGTTTTATCACATACTGGGCTGGCTGGGCTGGCTGCTATAGGTTTTCAGATGTCTTATGAAAGGCAGGAACCAGGAGTCCTTTCAGATATTGTTGGGTCCTCCATTCTGACCAAAAGCACTTCTGATTCCCTCCATCCTACCCCATTAGGCAGTGCAGTGTCCATTCCTCAGTTTTCTGGCCCTGCAAGACATCACTTTGGCCTCTGCTCTGAGCCTTGTCCCTCTGCTTGTCTGTCCTCAAGTCATTCCCTCCCTCTCTTTCTCTCCCTCTCTCCCTCCCTCCTCTCTCAGGTCCAGTCAGTTCTTGACAGACATGTCCTGTTCCCTCTGCTTGCCATTAACAATCTCCTTTTCCAGCCTGGTCAGCAAATCTGCTTCTCCTGCCTGCCTTGTCAATCAGCTTCTTTCTCCTTTCTGCACTCATTGTCCCATCTCTTGGTTGACATTGCCAGTCCTGGGCCCCCAGGCCCCCACTGCTTCTTCCCCCCTCCTCAGCTCCTTTGCTGGATTTCCTGCCATTCCCCAGACTACTTGTCCTTGTCGGGTCACCTCCTGCCCTCTGCATTTCAATCAACTTTCTCCCACCTACTGACACCACTCACAGGTAGACAAGGAAGAAATGTCCCGAGGTGTCCAGACCTCCAGCACATGCAGGGTTTTATTTAATGGATTCTAATAGATGCCTCCTTGACAGAGAGTCCATCATGCCTTTCACAGAGCTTCTGCTCTTGGTGCAGGGCATGCAAGTGCTATCAAATGAAATCTCACATAATTTTTTTCAGATGTTAAGCGTAATTCCTTTTCCATTACTGCGGTTCTCAAAGATGGCTACTGTTTGGGCTAAAAAGTTTAAAAAAAAAAAATCAGCCTGAGGCAGACATCCAGTGTGGAAAATTTAAGCCCAAGTATAAGAGAGTTATAAGCAGCTGAAAACAGAGTCCTATAATGAGAAGTGTCAGACAACATCAATATTGGAAAGTGCTACCAGCTTGGCCCATAACATAGGCTTTGCTAAAGACATCACCCAGGCTAACAATTGCTATATCAAGTTATAGGCTAATGCCTTTTGCAACTGCTGAGTTATAAAATCCTTAATGATCTTTTTGGTTGCAATGGTAAACCTGGCAGCAACTGGGAAAGACCCACAAAGCTGGAGAAAAAGTAGAAAACCTGAGGTTTTCTACCACGTTTAAGTTACAAGACTGGGAACCGTGAAATCTGAATTATATTCCTGGCAATGCCACAGGCTTCCTCCGTGACTTAGGTCTAGCTGAAGGTTAACCTCTTGGTGCCTCAGTTTCCTCACCATATTTTTTGGGACAATGCTTATTTCATTTCCTAGGCAATGCTGGCATACTGAGCTGGCTTTCTGCACTTCAGTGACGTGATACACTAATCCTCTGCAATTTTTCAACAGAAGGGAAAAATCAAACTTCTAGGGTTTGAATCTATGGCTTGCATAATGGGAAGAAAGCAAGGAGGAATTTACTGGAATGATTTGGAAGTTGAGTTCTGTCCACAGAAGCGTAGAATCGCTGTGTTTGTGTCCTGAAATGTCATATAAACAGTGCCTTGCAACTCCTGTAAATGGTTTCCTGACTTTGTTAAAGGAAGTGGGCTGTCTGCTTAAAGCTCTTGTCTGGGTCACGGTGACTAAACCTTTCTGCAGTGTGGCTCTTTAAAGGTTTGCCTTTGTTTTGACTCGGAAATGTTCCCATAAGCCTCAACAAATAACAAGGGTGTAGAACATAATATATGTCCTTTGATCCCTGGAAGTGCAGAGATGTCTCACTAGTAGATGTAGCCCAGTTCACCTGTGCACTAATCCACTAATGCTGACAGGAGTTAGAGGACTAACTCTGTTGTGTAATACTGTAAATATTAGTCATGATTGCTTGTAAAAAGTGCTGGGAAAAAAAGTCCTGGGAATTACGAGAATTTGAATCACACTCAGCTGTAAGCATTAGAGATCCCCTGGATCGAATTGTATTTGTCTTGCACCCTTTGCAACCCTCTGGATCTCTCAGTCCAGTACAGAAATCATTAGCTAATTGTAAAAGGGAAAACAAAACCCTCTCTTAAGGCATCTGTTCATGTCAGGTACCAGACGTGTATTGTGCAGCCCCTCCAGAGACATGTAGATGTCTGTAAAACTGCTCATCACACCATGTGTTGTTGTTTGCATAAACATAATTGAACACACTAATACAGAATACAATTATTCTGATATACTAAGCTACACTACATGTGATTAGAAAATAACAATGTGTCCTGGGAACAGTTAGCAAAACTGCCAGAATGCAGATAAAAATTGTCTTATTAAAATGCAAAAGTAAGCATTTATCTTTCCTGTTATCCCTATGGGGGCTGTTACACATAATAATGAAAAGATGTCCCTTGAAATGGCATTACTTTTTAATGAGGCTTTTACCCACTGAGTCATAATCTCCATTTTACTAATTACAAGCAGAATCGGCTTCCTAAACCCAAACTACTGAGTACAGGCGGCTTCTGAACCTGAGGCTTCCTAGTCAGTTCTCAGACTTGGGCAATTCAGCAAGTGCTGGGCTACAGCTAAGTTAAAGAGGGGGTTGACTCTAGAAGCCAAGCATGCAAAGACCCAGCAAAGACATCTGCACATCACAGTGTCAGTTCCTGAGCAGTTCTGTGACATATTCCATAGTGCGTTACTTCTTAACAATCCTCTGGATAAACAAAAAACAACTGGGACACCCATGGTGATTACTTGCTGATTGTTATTTGGTCCCATGGACACTCCTGTGCTTTCCTTTTACTCTGGCACTAGTCTTCATTCAGAGCCTGAAGGGCCAGACACTAACTGCTGGTGCTGAGCCCCAGTTCTGACTCACTTGCCCTGTTCTATTCTCAGTCGTACTCAAAAGACCACACGGTGCTAGGACTGAATGCTTGTATTTCAGTAAAAGCCTGGCTTTTCCCTTCATCTGTCGAATTACTCAGATCCTCTTGAGCTTATGACCAATAAACCATTTTTGGTTAAAGCATTTCGGCAAATATGATCCATTGTGACAGCCACTGTTTCTTCTAGTATTCAGGGCTTTGCCACGCATTTGACATGGGAACTGCTTTACACAGCAACAGGAGCAAACATCTATTTCTGCAAACTGTCACTCAGGGAGCTGCTTAAACCTTGACAGCACTGAGATTATTTTTATGATAAAATACTAAATCATTACCAACACAAAGGTGAACGGTTCAGGCTGTCAATCTGAAGTCTCATAACATGCACTGAAATATGGGGTTCAGGGGGCCAAAAGGTATCTAACAAAACCTTATTGAAGTCAGAAAATTAAGTTATCTAAAGCAAGGATATTTCAAGATGAATTGGCCCTCCCCAGCTCCAAGCCATCCTTTCTTTCCCAAATTCAGTTTGTCTATTCTTGTCCTTATGCCACAAGTAATTTCATCTGTTTGTTTTATGCTGGTGACTTTCTCTTAGGTAATGAAAACCAAGAGTAAGAAGGAGTGAGAGAAGCTGATGGCTTTTTGGTTTAATGCCAAAGAATAAATTCTGGGAACATTCTCAAATCCATAAAGGAACACTCAATTGTGTTGTTGTGACGTTAAAGTAAGAAGGTGGAGTAATCATCTGGGTGTTACAGTTTTTTCTGAGCTTGGTCATTTTGAGACAGATTTTCATAGCCACCTCTGTTATTTACAGAGGCCCTACATCAAAACTTACAGACACTAGAACTTTTTAGAGAAAAGTTTGACAATTATTTTTAAATGGGTGAACCCATTTCTTTTTCCCTAGTCTTTTTCTTGGAAATTACTGAACTGTTTGGCTAAAAGGTTCCATACAGTAAAATACAGCCTGAGTCAGATAGCATGGAAACTATCACCACTAATGATTAAAGTTTGGCAAGACTGTAAATAGCAGAGTCCAGGTCTCTGAGTGAGTCAAGCTTATAATAGATGGGGCATTCAAACCATCCTATGTGATAAATTTTCATAGCTTCCATTTCACAATTTGAAAGCCTCTGATGTTTGTGAGAGACAGGTTGGCAGTAGAGCCCTTTACTGCTGAGCACAGCACACAGAGGTTCCCCAAAATCATACAGCAGCTGCTGTTAGACCTGGGATGGCACTCGGAAGGGCTGACCTCAGATTTCCTCTGTAACCACAGACTGTCCTTGGTTTTGCTTGGCTTAACAATGCTTCCTCCCTCTCAGTTACATCACTCTCCCATACTTTTCTTCACTGTTGTCTCTCTCTGACTTGTCTTCCCCTTCTCCTCTTTCCTTGGTTTCCCTTCTCACAGTATTTCAGTCTTTACCCTTATATTTTCCCATGACATCTGACTGAGAGTTTAAACCAGTTTGGCTGCCTTAGATGGGAGGTGTGGTTTACATTCCAGAAGACAGTGATGGGCACATATTCCCTGCCCACTGTCACCCTCTTCACCTCACAGTTCTTGATTTCTGGTAGGCCTCAGGATAAATAAGGAGACAGGTTGGATTGCTTTCTTGGTGGCTGTGGGAAGAAGAGCTGGAAGCCTGGTCTATTGTCTGTAGGTCGAGGACTTGTTTATATGTCCCATTCCACATGGTATAGGAAAGTAACATTATATATGACTGTAATCTCTGGTTACATTTGGTGTTTGGCAGTTCCCTGATGGAATTGCATCATATTTATGTTGCCTCTGACAAGTCTTAATTATGAACATTTTGATTTTTCCACCAGTTTTCCTAAGAAGTTCACCATGCCAGTATCAATCAGATCTGAATTATTTGACCCCTTCCAAAAATGTGCTTTTCTAGTTAGATTGAATGTGTCTAGGTTGGATGGTGGGTTTTCCAATGTGACTTCATTTCCAAGCAGGAAACAAGTACAGGGATTCAAGGTATGTCCCACTGCCCAGCTGAGGGACAACATCTCTGGGCAGCAGCTCTTTGCAGACAGGCCTGACTGCTGAGTTGGGGCTGGCAGCAAGGACAGGGGTTGGGCACTGTGAGGAGTGCAGGGAGGGGGATAGCTATCACCCAGAAAAGCTCTGCCCCTGGAAAGGGAGAGGTCTCTGACATTCCCTCCTCCTCAGTGGTGTCTGATTTTGTGAGCAACAGGAGTACCTGTGTGCGCATTGCTGGGGACACAGGTAGCAGCAGTGCTGGCACAGGAGACCCTGCAGGGGCTTTTAAACCTCAAGAAAATTAAAAGGGGGAACAATGAAGATACTGAGACATCCTAGTAGCTTGCTGGGACTGAACTGGAGATGATAAATCCTGAAAAACCCACATTGCAGACCTGATGAGGTGTTTTGTCACTGCAGCTCCCAGGCAGTGGAAAAGTAGGATGGACCCATCCAAACTGATTGTTCTATCCAGGTCACAGATCATACACAAGCAGCTAGAGATCCCCCATACCTCTCTCTCCCTAGAAGCAATGTGGCTGCATTTGCCAGGGTCCCATGCCAGCATTAATGCTCCCTTCCAAGGGCAGCTGGCTGGCTCTTGGTTGTCTGTGTATCTTTGCCATAGGCAATCCACAACTCCCAGATAGCTGGGAGCCCGCTGCACTGTGAGACTGCTTTGCTTCCCACTTCCTTCCAGAGGAATTGGCAGGATTACCTATAAACCTGCGGCAAAGGCTGAAATTTTCAGTCTGAGTGGGTTCTGACTTGTAAACTTGAGCTAATGGAAAAACATACATGGATTTTGGCAGGCCAGGTAGAGGATTTTGACCTCCAAGCCTTTGCCTCTTTGTAAGTTTTGCCTTAGAGATTATGTGGCAGCAAAGCAGGGAGGGGATTCCTTCTTGCTGTACCCAAACATGTCCTAATGGGATGGAGATCTGTACTTTCCAGACCTTTCATCAAACCAGCAA
This sequence comes from Acrocephalus scirpaceus scirpaceus, assembly GCA_910950805.1. Taxonomy (NCBI): domain Eukaryota; kingdom Metazoa; phylum Chordata; class Aves; order Passeriformes; family Sylviidae; genus Acrocephalus; species Acrocephalus scirpaceus. The sequence continues at coordinate 92,775,777 of OU383773.1, forward strand.
ATGCAGCCAGGATAGCAAGCTTGAACTTTCAAAGTCAGAAGCCAGGCTCCGAAACATCACAGGGCTTGCTTAAAACCACAAGGTGTTTATCAGATGTTTCCTCTGGGCACTGAGTTTTTATTTCATATTCAAGTGGAAACCAGGAGGAACATATTCTTTCTAAAAAAAACCCTGAAAATATTTCACAAGAATACTAGATTCCAAAAGATTAAGAATAAAATACAGAGTCACAAAGGCTTTCAACTCTCATAAAACTCTGGAAATAACTTATTTTAATTTCAAAACCCTCTAAGCTATAAAAGGAAGATTTTTGGTAAAACAACTCTGACTCATTCTAACACATTTTCTCTTCATTCATACGTTCTTTTGACTCAGACTAAAAGACTTGGATTGCAAAGCCTCGGATTGCAAAGCCTCATGCGTGTGTGTGTTCTTTTTTTTTTTACTTCACAGCTTTTTTTGGGAAATACCTCAATGAATACAATGGCAGCTACATCCCTCCTGGGTGGAGAGAGTGGGTTGGATTAGTGAAGAACTCTCGCTTCTATAATTACACCATTTCTCGCAATGGTAACAAAGAGAAGCACGGATTTGATTATGAAAAGGTATTTTCCAGACACGCAAATGCCACATGATTAATCCATATAAAAATAATTTTCAGATAATTAATTAATTAACCAACTACAGCCAAAAAATTCAGATGTCATTTTTTCTCCAGGGCATTGCAGATCAATTGCCACCTGAGAATATTAATCACTCAACAGAAGAATACTCCCAAGGCTTTTCAATGGAGCCTGGTGATTCCTCCCTTCCTCTTTCCCTCACTCCCTCTCCCTGACAGAATATGATATTTTGGTGGCAGAAGTAAACAGTAAATAAAAGCCTTTCCTGAAAAGAATTCTGCCCCTTGCGCTACTGAACTCCAAAGCTTGCTGAGTGTTGTCAGTTATTTCCCACAGAAGAGCCTTGGTTAAGGTTGTTTTCCATTATGGAGTGCACACCAAAGACAGGCTGTGTGTCTGTGGTGTTAGACTCCGGATATGAGTGTGAGAGTCGATAAGGGCAAGAACATGGCCATTGGAAAAGTTCAGAGCTGGTTTTTGCTCTTGACAAAGTGTGGAAAGTATGCCAAAGTGACCTGCCCACTACCATGAAGTTTCTTGGAAAGGCTTAGAAGGGCAGAACTCAGACAGTCCAGCCTGCAGAAAGCAATCTGGAATTTCCTCAAATTGTAGCTCAAGGAAGATGATACAGATGTTGCAGATGTGGTTTCTGACCCATGTAATGAGTTTTTATTGGAAGCTAGTGACGCCTGTTTCTGATTTTCCCATCTGTAGAAATTACATTATACTGATTATACAGAGTAAAAAAAAGAAAGTATAGAATACTGGTTAGTTATACATTCCTTACACACCCTGTGTATGCAGCTAGAATAAACAGGAGCTAGGGAAACAGGAGGAGAGTAGATGCTTTGGGAGAGCAATCATGCAGGCATTTCACTCAAACAGGCCACAAACCCAGAAGTTATCACAACCCTGCTGTCTCACACTCATTATCCGTTTTGGAAACTAAAGGATCACTCACTGTCTCATCCATAGGCTTGCAGGGTTTGTAGCAGTCAGGGCTACTGTGCATGTTCCAAGTGTGGTGCAGGAGAGGGGAAGGGGCAGGGGGACAGGGAGCGGGTGAGCAAGGAGGTCACAGCTGGTTGGCTTGTCCTAGCACTGACATGCGACTTAGACCTTGTCCCTCAGGCTCTGCTTTTGCAGCTGTTCGGGGCCTCGAATCCACAACATAAGATTAGTCATGCCTGGAAGTGCTTGAAATTACAAACATTGTCTCAGCACTTTCTCAATGAAGCTCGAGCTAGACCTCCAGGCCAACAGTGAATACTCCAAGGTGGCAGGTGGTTTAATTTAAGTTTTCATCTTTTTTTCTTAGTTCCATTTCCTCCCTTTTCCTTGTAGGCTTCCATTTGCCACCTTAGCTGTGGGTTAAGCCAGTTTATTAGCAAGTCACAACCTTAATCTCAGCAGCTGCACTGCTTAAAGTTGCACAGTTAAATGAACAGAGCCCGCAGGAATTCAACTGCTCCCTGCATTCTCATTTGCAATTTCTTTGATTAAGATTTTTTGCAATCGGTTGCCAATTGTAGCTGTCTTCCACTTTGTACATATGCAAAGGCATAGTCTGAACAAAGAGTGTGCAACAAAGGTTTATGTAAACATAAAACCAGTAAAGATTCAATGTTATTGGGGAGCCATTAACTTGTGAAGTGTTTTATCAATGAAATTTAAGAAACACATCTTTGTCAGTATAGTCTGTCATTTTAAATGTTACTTAGTATTATATTATCAAATCTGGTAATCAGATTTACTTAATACTTTCTGCTCTATCTGATTTGCAAAATACTGTCTTATTTTATGTGGCATTGCCTGCTTAAGAAAGTAATTACTGTGCAGTGTCTCCTATGCTCCCTCGAATCATGCATCTCTTTGATGGTATGTTTTTACCTCCTGATCTGAGCTTTAATGAGGACTTGAAAAATAACATAATAACATGATAGTATGTGATCTAATTAATCATGCACTTTGTAACTTTAGCTTTGTGTTAATCGTATGTTGCAGGACTACTTCACAGACCTAATCACTAATGAGAGCATTAATTACTTCAGAATGTCTAAGAGGATATATCCCCATAGGCCCATAATGATGGTCATCAGCCACGCTGCACCCCACGGCCCCGAAGATTCTGCGCCACAGTTCTCAGAGCTCTACCCCAATGCTTCACAGCATATGTAAGTCAAAACCACACACTGCCAGACCTGCTCCTTGTGTCTGCTTTTGCCAGGGATTTGTTTATGGAGACATCGCAGGAACGGGGAATTCACATATAAGACGCTCATGTAAGCAGAGAATGTTTGCTTGTTCCTTTTGCTGTGCTTGTTCCTTTTGCGGTGGAGAGTGACAGCTCTGACCATTATTAAAGCAGAGAGAAGCTCTTTTCCTCCTGGGAAGTAGTGGGAGATTAAAAGGTCAGTATTTGGCTTTGTAAGGGCAGCTCCTTACAATACCCTGAAAATATGTAGACACAGGTCAGGATCTGCTGGAAAGATATTACTTCCTTCGTTTTCCTCTAAGATATGTGCTTCCTGGGCTCTAACTAACTGAATGTATTGAGAGTAAAAACATCCTTTTGAAGCTTTTGAGCACACCAGATTTGTTTATAGACTAGATACTGGCAGATTCCCAAAATAACCTATCAGACCACACTTTTAAATAACATGCTTAATCTTTTCTGGTGGTGAAACTATAACAAAAAACCCCAACTCTTCATTGTATTTCTAGAAGAAAAAGCAACTTCAGGTAAAAATCTGTGGATAGTCCACATCTGTAGATTCCTCATCTTGCTTCTTACCTTGAGTATTCTGGGTCCTTTTCATTATAGTGAGAGACTATGAAAGATTTCCATTGCACTTGTGACTCTCATGGGTTTGTAGACCAGTCCTTCCATTTGTTCTGAAAAAATGTCTTTGCACATCTTTAAAAAACAACAGAACAACAAAAAATTACAAAAAAATCATAATAAAATATTTCAGCTGAATTGTACGTTTATTTGTCCTCTCAAAATGAGGATAAATCAATTTCATTAGACAATGGGAAAGCTCCTAGGTCTAAAAATTGTATTTTGGACACTCTGCAGTAGTTCACATACCAGGATGGTTTTTGAATTTACATTAAATACTCTAAAATATCTAGGAGTAGCAGTTACTGCATAAACTGCATGCATAAACTGATCACTAGTTGGGGGCAAAAAGACATTTGCTGTTCAGAGCACATGGTTACATTTTTGTTGTTTTGCATCTTTTAATCCTCTCACTGGCTGTTGCTTTCTAGATATGCCAGTTTCCCTGACCTTATAATCTTATATTCTCCATGATCCCACATTCCTGAGACCAGACTTTGCAAGTAATGCAAAACAGTCGGCAATATTTTGTAGTTATTTAGATATTTGGAGTAGTTTCTACCAGAACAGGGAACTAATGAAGTTGAGATTTTAGTTGATAAATAAGGTAGACATGAATACATGAAACCTGTTATATTGGATTGTATGAAAGAATATTCTCATGATGCCTTAGGGAGGCTGACTGAGAACAGAGACTGGACAGAACTAAAGTAGATATTTATTAAAAGGCCTTAAAAGATACACCTTGGGCAGTACAAGAGCCTGGCCAGGGCTACACCCAAGGTGGACTTAAAATGGTCACAAATATGGATGAGATCTTACACTTTTATAAGTTTTGATCTATTTGCATATTGGGGTTTAATTGTCCAATTACTGCTTCAGGTTGTAAAGTCCCATCCTTCTTGTTTTCTCTCTTCAATCCACCGTTGTTTGTGCTTTTGGGCCTGAAACTTGTAACCCTTGTCCTTGGTCTCCATCTGGGAAAGGATTTGTTTTGTCTGCCTGCTCTGTGAAGAGAGCTAACTAAGTCTTAGTATCAGGCTCAGAACTACACCCCTAGGCAGCACAGAACTACACCTCTAGGCAGCAGAGAATCTGAAAAACATGGAAGATAAAACTTAAGGCATCATTTCCCCCCTTTAGAAGCTTGACAAGACCTTTTCCTTGTCGACTCTCTATCCTAAATATCCACTAATAATAGGTATTCAATAACAGGTAAGTATCTAACAATAGTAAACAACTAATAATAATAAACATCAAACAATAGACAAATATTTAATAACTAATTTGAATTATGTGCTCCAGGAGAAAGTAGCAGGGAATGATGGTAGAGCAAGGGGGAAAGTAAAACCACAAACTTTTTTCCCTGTTTTTCTAGCTCCTGAAAGTCACCACTTTAGGTGAAGCATCCAGGTCAGTGTGCCCCACTCTCTCTGCATTGGGTTGATCCCTTTTTGAACTTTGGTGGCAGCCCCACCATCCTATGGCAGCAAGTTCTGTGGTGTCAGTCCACACACTGGGGACAAAGTGCTACTTTTTCTTTCCTTCTAAACCTGGAGCTTGATTATGCCACCTGTGTCCCCTGCTTCCCATTCTGTGAAGAATAATGAATAGTCACTATATCAAATTAAATGGATTTCTCCCATGTCTCCTTTCAATTGCTGCTTTTCATTGCAAGAGAGTTATATCTATTTGTTCTCACCCCATTCAACAGATTGCCTCCCATTTGTTGGCACAGACTGCCTGGCCTCAGGCAAGCCATCCTGCCTGCTGGGGGACTATCCATCATACAGGAGGGCAGGATCCAAACTGCTTCCGCTTAGCTGTGGGGACGGTGTCTGGAAGAAAAGCACTGAATCATTGTATCTCACCCTACCTCTCCCCAGGCCAAAGCAACTCATTTTAGGCTCCTTGCTCCCTGTCTTCTGACAAGTGCTTGTAAGAACTTGCTTTGGTTTATCATGCTCTTGACACTTTCTACTGCTTGGTGTTTTCAGCCTGCTTGTTTTCTAGCTTGTGCTGGTAGAACAAAAGGCTGTAGTTAGTCTCCAAACTCACTTTTTAACTAACTTTTTAACTGCCTTTCCACCTTATATACAGGTTACATGTTACCTGCAAAGATTAAGCAAAAACCTAGCTAAAATTAATTTTTATTTGTGTGGACTCTTGGAGTCTAAATACCTTGCTCTGCTAGGCTACTTGTGAGAGCGCTCAGCTGTGCTTCTTCTTTTCTTCTGGTGTTGTTTCTTGGCATGCTTCTTGCAAAGAGTTTTTTCTCCAATGACCTCAAGAGATCCTTGCTGGCTTGTTTTGTGTTTCTTATTGCACTGACTGACTGCATGTGTTAAAGTTCAGTCTGCAGACTGAGAAATGAGACAAACTGAAGATAAACTGCTAATTTGGGTTTGGGTGGCTGAAGATTCCAACTGATTTCTCTATCAAAAATATAAGCAACGTGCTCTAAAAGATATGAGAAGTTCAGTTCTCACAGAAATAGTCAGTGTTCCCTATGAAAACAGAACAAGAACAATAAAATCCCTCCTGCCAAGGTTTGTGTAATTTGAACATTTAACCCTTAGGTTTTCTTCCTTGGTGGTCAAGCACCATTTGAATCTCTTTCGTTCTGACCTTGGGTGACAGCCATCTGACCTTGGATTTTGTTTTTAAAAATGTAGTTGCTGTATCATGTTACTGTAACGCCTACCTCCAACAAAGAAGGGAAACCAGGTCAAAAGCTGCTTGCTGGCTTAACAAACTGAGATGGAAGGTTATACCTACAAACCAAGGATTAAGATAGCCTGTCAACCACATGTGAGAAGTTTTGCTTAAAAGAACAGTAGCTGAAGCAGACCCTTAAATTAGATGATGTCTCTTTGCTGGTAAAGTGCCTGCTAAAGATGGAAATGCTGCCTCTATAAATTAAAACAAAACAAAACAAAACCAACATCAAAAAAACAACCTAAAAGTTTGTTTAGAAGAAGTTTTCCACTGGCACACATAAAGAAGGGAGTGGCTATGGCAGGAAATACTCCAATTCAGGGAGAGCTCTGCCCTCAAGTGTGGGCGTCTATTGGTCTCATTTCCTCACTTATCAACATGGCAAGAATAAAATCAGATGAATGCAGCAGCAAAGTCCTTAAGATTTACGAAAAATACATCAAAGAAAAAAAGAAAATGAAGAATTACATACCATCATTATGTTACAGCCCTGCCCTCCTCAGCACAAACAGACTCTCAAGTGGCAAGGAAAGTCTTACAAAGACAAGAACAGTAACAATGTGTGCACTCTTTACTTATTAAGTGATTCCTGTTAATTCTTAATAACTCCGGCTTAAAATTAAACACAAGCTATATCATACTAGAAGCAGCAGACTCTTTATTGTTTTTAAGCATTTGTTCTCTCCTCCCACTCTCCCACTTCTTCTCTCCATAAAGTACATCCTCTTTCTGACATCTAAAAATATTTCTGAAGGTTTATCCTGGCTGCTATCACCACAATGAGTGATATATTTTCTAAAAATAAATTATACTAATGCTTGTACTCTAACTATCCCCAGACATTATTTCTGTGAAAGAAAATGGGACCAGAGAAGATATACTAGATGAAAGCAATACATATATTTTTGCTGTGGTAATGAACATCATCTGTTAGGGAGCGGGGTTGTTAGACCTTTGGAAACGTTGTTGTTAAATATGAAGATATGTTACAGGACAATCTTGTTTCATCAGACAGCTGAGCAGGAAAGCTCTGACTTAAAGGACGCTCTGATGAAAGCCTGAATTATCTGTAATGCTCACGGCCTCTGGCATTTTAACTTCCCTTTACCTTCCAGTGTGAACCAGTCTTAGGGGAACTGTGAATAAACCTAAGCTGTTTATAAGCTGTGAAGTAAACAAACATTAGAAGCAAAAATCTGCAGGAGGCAGGTTTACTGAAGAATGTAAAAAATGGAAATCTGAAACACTGCTGGCTGTGCTGAGTTAAAATACTTGGGCTGGCAGGAGGACTCACAGCCAGATTTTATGACTACCTGGCAACAATCTTATTGCCAAGCTAGAAACATTAGGAGGAGCAGATAGAAATGGAATCTGATCTGTCTTGGAACAGATCAGAAGCCTTCACATGCTAAGAAAAGGCAGGTGATATGAAAGGCAGAAGTTTATATTTCTGTTTAAAGATTATATGAAAGGTGCTGATATCCCAGGTGTGTAGGTAGCTCAGTGTCTGCAGTCATGAAGCCTCAAAAGAAATGTTGTAGCTCTGGATCCCCAGAGCAGCCTTCAGTGTGACTTTGGGGTGTGAGGTGGCTGCATCTGGAGTCACTGAGGCAGAGTCTCAGACATCTGTCAGTAGCAATGGTACTTCTTGTAATGTGGACATGGGGCCATTAGAGTGGGATCATGCATTTGCATCAGTAATAAATTTGACATGTCAGTGTGTAGTATCACTACTGGCCCTAGGCCTGCTTGGTCTCCTGGCTTAGAGATAAATGACCAAAATTATCACACGTGTCACTGTGAGTGTGATTTTAAACAAGACAAGAGGAAATGTTCTGAAATAGAAACATAAGTAATATGCTAGTTGCACAATTAACTTCTGCAGGAGCAAGAAAATAATGTTTCTTAAATGAAAGAAAAATAATGTTTCTTAAATAATGTTATATTTAACAGGCAACAACTGTTTAATTTCTTTATTCTAAAATATAGTAGTTGTGTTACACTTGGGGAGTGAAACTTTCATACCCCACATACCCAGATCTGTAAATATCACTGGGTTTAAAAGAGTTCCCTTTTAAAAGGCAGCAAAAGCAGACCCAGACTGGTGAAATTCAACTTCACATTAATACTGACCATGGCCACTGGTTGTGGGGTTTTTTTTTACTTTGAATTTTGCCCTGGCTTCCTGCTTTCCAAGAACAATGTCTAAACCTGGAAGTCTACTTTCCCTGGAAATAAAGAATTTGCTTCCTTTGTTTATTTTCACTTGAAGAAACATGACCACTTATGCTGTGTTTGCTAATCATATTTCAAAGAATAATTGAGGTGCTAATTCTGTACAGAAACTATTCATTTTTCTCAATCAGTTTTGCTGGAGGTATTATTTTAAAATGTTGTTGACTTTTATTTTTATGAAATGAAAGTGTTCTTGGGGCATCTAAGTACAGTATTATTTTCACTATCTGGAGGACTCCCAATCAAAACAGATTAGCCAAACCTTTTGGGATAAAACCCCCTGAGAACTTTATAGAATTATTCAAACCCAACATTTTTAAGCCGTATTTTTGTGAACATAATTTCTTTTGTTGAGTAGAAACAGGAGGCAATTAGGAGGTTGTAAATAGGGGCAAACACAGATTTTTACTATGAGCAATTGAACAAATGTTTGGAAACATACTTGTTTCTCTCCACATTATCCCATCTGTTAAAGACATGTATATATTTAGACTAAATTTTAGAAAGCAAATGTTAATTTTAAGTTGTACTAAATTCTTGAAGCCCTTAAAACATGCTGTACTCTCCCAATCCTTTCTTAATTGTAAAATATCTTTTTGTAATAATGACTCACAAAAGGGCTGTATTCCATTTATTTCATTGAATATGAAAATTCAGTTCAATTACTAGTAGAAGCTAGTGAAATTTGTTTCTGAATTATTTGTTTGGGGACCCCATTTTAATAGCTCCCCAAGTATACAAGCATCCATTTTTGGATGTTTTGGTTGTTGGGTATTTTTATTGTTTCTTGCCTAACCTAAAGTTATTGTGGTTCCTTAAAAACCAAATAAGATGCACTCTTAATTTTGAAGTTCAAATTTAAATATATGAATATAGTAAATATGTTGCCAGAAAGAGTAACTGAGGCCTTTGATTACAGCAGTGACTGCTAATACTAGTCCTTTCCTCTCAACATAAGTATCTACTTGAACTGATACTTACAGACAAATAAATTACAGATTTTGAGGAGAATATTTCTTTAACAACACACTATTGCTTACAAATATTTATTCCTTCCATAGTCTATAGATCACTTGATTATCACTGTAAATTTCTCTGCTGGGTTATTCCCATAGGTGACTGATGACAAAATCTCAGAGTGAAATGTCCTCATTATGAGTATGCGTTTATAGGAAAGTGCCTATGCTCAGCAATTGTTATTGTTAAGTATTTTAAACTTTTTTGTTCGTTTAATTGAAGGTTAAAAATTCAAAATTTTATTAATCTAATGCCTTCCAGTGCCAGGACAGATCTGTTAGGGAGAGCCAAGTGGTCTCTGTGTATTAAGTTCTTCACAGCATGTGTTGGACAAATAGAAGTGAGCAACAGAGCAATCTAGATTTGCCCACGTTAGTATATTCTACAAGAATGACAAGTATTACAGTAGCAACTTGCCAGACTTAGAGGCCATGGACAACCTGAAAATAATGGGCTACCTGGCACTGTCTGCTGACCATGGATCAGCTAATGTACCCAACACAAGATGGACTCCACAACTGAGGGGAGGCCATGGAAGACATGCCACACATCTTCAAACTTCCAGGGCAAAGAGGAATCAAGGAAATCTAGATGTTGCTGTTACTTTACAGCAGTACTTGTCAATACAGAGCAAAGTTGTTCACAAAAATGGAAAAATAGAAATTTAGCTGAACATCTCCAGCTACTTCAAGAAAAAATGTGATAAAAATTATCACTGACCAGGAAAAGGTCTGCCTACATGAAAATGTTTTCAGAAGTCAGCAATACCCTCCCTAAGATTTGCAGTGGTTGGTTGGTTGATTGATTACATTTACACCAAAAAAAAAGGTAGATATTATTTGAGGGCAGTGTCAGATCTTGTGCCCGGCAACAAGTGCCATTCTGGTGGATTTCTGAAAGGCCCAACAAACAGGGGTACCCAGGGAACATATACAAGCTGCGGGGTTTTGGAATTCCCTTCTGTCTCTCCCTTAGTACTCTTTCTTTGACGTTATGGACCCCTGTTTCACATTTATCCATCAGCCAGTGACACTGGATATTTCACAGAAGGTTCCTGTTCCTTGAATTGTCTGGGAGGAAAATTCTACTCCCTCTCTGCCTGCTGCATTTCTCACCCAGAAAATTCAAAATGCATTTGGAAAGTGTCTGTGAAAGGTTTTAACTGCCCTGCTAAACCCTTGAGTGCTGCTTTTAAAAACTATCCATTATGTGGAGGAGGCTGCTCACAATAGCCTGGGAACATAAGTCCTGAGCCTGTTTCAGCAGCTGGCTCTCCTTCCTGGCACAGCAGCAGGCTGTCACCGCACTGCCGGCTGAGCACAGGTCACAGCCACCTCATCCCTCTGTGGCTGGAGCACTCAGGACCCCACCGAAAAAATCCCAGGGTTTTACTAGGAAATGCTGATTTATCAAAAATGAGCTCTTTCATGGGAAAACATCTTGTCTGAAAAACTTCCAAGGAAACAGAGAAAAATTTGCACTGAAAGTATCCTTCTTTTCTGTCTGATAACTGATAAGTGGTAGGTGACAAAATTCCTAAGACTTGCTTCTTCATGGGTCTCCCTCTGCTAGGACTGCTGGCTAGCCAGCAACACAGAGGGCTGTGCTCCTGGGAGAAATCTTATTAGTATTATGACAGTATTCATTTTAAAAATCAGACTTCAACCATGGGCAGTTACAGAAACTTTGACTTTTCAACATGAAATGAAAGATTTTTCAACAGAAAAGGAATTCTAGTTTATGTTTGTCTTGGCTCAGTAGGGAGCTAACCTTTTCATACTTCTTAATCTCTATCAAAGTCCTGTGATACTGTTGCATCACTTCTCTTTTCCCTTGAGACTAATGATTAAGTAGGTTAGTCAAAACTTGCTGTGTGTATTAAAGGCATACTTCTCAAATTCTACCTAACTTCTCAAATAATGCTCTCCAGTTAAAATATGGACTCCACAAATTTATTGAAGTTGACTATCAGTTTACTACATTATCATTTCAGCTGATTTTTTTCCTCAGAGTATGTAGCTAAAGGTTATATATATGATATCTGATAAAGATCAACTGCTTCCACCATTCTGGGATCACATACAACCATGTAAAGAAAAATGAAACCTAAGTGAAGGGCTGGTCAAAGGTATGACTCTAAGTTATACAGTATTCTGATGTTGCTCATTTTAAGAAAAGACAACTACACATACATATCTGGGCAGGAAAAATGCACCTTTTGTTAATGGACATGTTATAATTTTCAGTACTTAAACAGTAAATTAATACTGAACTGCATTTTATTGTAAACCGAAAAGAGAATAAAAAGAATCAAATTAATCTAATCATCCAACAATATTTTTTTCACTATCTCTTTACGTCTAATTTTCAAATGTAATGCTGCTTTTCATGTATATGTACTGCAGTGTACTAGAAACAGGGGAAAAATAAAACCGAGAGAACTTAATGAAAATGACAAAGCCTAGATACCTTCTTTCTAGAGAAAGAAACTGCTCATATGTAGGTGAAACCATTAATGGGACATGGATTTTGCTTGGATTTCTCTTCATATTGGATTTTGCCTGGATTTCTCTTCACCTTGTAGATGTCATGTATGCTAGGCATTAAAACAAGACTGATGGAGAGCTTTTTTAACATGTTTCTCCGTAGAGAAAATTTACTTGACACATTTTTTGCTACACATTTTCTCCCTGTGATATCTCTGGGAAAATATTCTTGTTTCTTATAGGATATCTTTCAAAAATACACTGGCTGTGGATAGAACATTGCTCTTAAATATTTCTTTTGACGTTTGTGCAAACTCTTAAAGCACCATTCTTTGTTTTAGGTAGGACTCTGTGCCATACTTCTTCTTAGTACTAGTGTCAATGTGAGTGGTGTTAGCTCAATTTTGTTGTCATGATTCATTTTATGCTTGTAATGTATTGTGCTTTGCATTCACACTGAAAATAACACCTCAACACTATTTAGTGTAGAACTAACTGTAAAACTGGTGGTGTTCTGTATACTGACTACTAAATTTCTTTATCCCACTGGAAAATACCTTTCTTGAACTTTTCTTTAAAGGTAATTTCTCTACTGGAAATATCAGGACAATATACCTTAATATTAAGTAATCAGTCATGTTTGATCTCTGACTTCCTTTATTTTTCTTATCTATATGGGATGCATCATTCAGATAAGCCTTTTTAATGATGACAGGTTTTTTTGAGAAATAGATTTTGGCAAATCCCCAGTATTAACATGGAATTTGTAGTGGTCTTTGAGTCTGAAAGAAAGCTTGGAAAGCAAGAGGTTAAAATAAATTAGGGAGGTGATACTTGACCCAATGAATCTTGGAAGCCACTGATATGATGCTTGTTGATATTCATCAGATACCACATGGAATTTGTGATTTAACTATTCTGTGTTGGAGGAGTTCCCACCTCCCTCTGATGTCTGTCATGCTGCACAACTTTTCAGATACATTCTTTTCCTCCAGAACTCCCAGCTATAACTACGCACCAAACATGGATAAGCACTGGATTATGCAGTACACGGGGCCCATGCTGCCAATCCACATGGAGTTTACCAATGTCTTGCAGCGCAAAAGACTTCAGACCCTGATGTCAGTTGACGACTCTATGGAAAGAGTGAGTGCAAGAAACTGCTGTGAATGCAATCTTATTAGTTGGCAACAAAATTAAATGAATTAATTCTTTCTTTACCTTCACCGACCACCTTCTGGGGAAAGCCAATGTACTGTGAGGAATTACTCCACTTTTTCCCAGTGGAATTGAATTCTGGTTCTCTGCAACATGAGGCCAAGCTCCTGGCTTTCTTCTTTCAATTGCTGGGTCAAAAAAATAGTGGGCTTTTTTAAAGGGAAAAGTCACTGGGCCTAGTATAAAGCCTGGTATTAACAGAAGATGCATCACCTGTGTGTACACATGGATAGACACAGATGCACACATGACAACTTCTATTCATTTCATACACTCCCTTCACAGTTTGTCCTTCAGTTGAAATCTGGGAACTGGCAAATCACAGCAACTCAGGTGTCAGTCTACAAGTGTTTGCAGAAGTTAGGCAATGCAGTGTACTGCTAATTATAGGTAACATGATACATGAACTATTAGGTTTACTTTGTATGACTTTTTGTTCCAAAATCAAGCACCATGACCAAAGATCTTCCCCTAGAGAGACTTCTTTAAACTTTAATAAAAATTTACAGCTTTTTCCCAAGCCCACAACTGTAAGGAATGAGAAAGTTGTAGACTAGCACAGTAAATCAAATCTGAGTACCTTTTCCCCTAAAGCTGTAGCAGACTTTTTTTCACAAGCTGTGTTTGAGTACACAATGACTATTGGACATAATAAGGCAACTACTCCATTATTACCATATTTTTTCTATTCTAATTTTCTGGAGCTATTTAATTGTCCCCTCTGTCAAGTGTGAAATTGAACTGGTATGTTGATTTTTTCATGTCATGGTAAAGACAAGATGTACAAATGCCAGTCCCCAGAATCTGTGTCAATGTCATTGATGCCATGTTTGGTCCTGTATATTTAAGGGTTATAAATGATGGTTATACGTGATTCTGCACAAAACATGTTTTGTCACATTTAACTCGAAGTTCTTTCTGTGCTGGGTTGCAGTTACACCAAATGCTTGCAGAGATGGGAGAACTGGAGAATACCTACATTATTTACACTGCTGACCATGGATACCATATTGGGCAGTTTGGATTGGTCAAGGGGAAGTCAATGCCATACGACTTTGATATTCGAGTTCCTTTCTTTATTCGTGGTCCAAGTGTGGAGCCAGGATCAGTGTACGTTCCCTTATGTCTCTAGCACAGCTGTTGAGCCTAATGTAAAATGTTTCTGAGAGCATGTAATTATCACTCTGCCTAGCTTCATTTCATAAAGGATGCCCTGTTATTGCAAAGCAATGAGTCTCATAAAGAGGCAGTTTTTTTCACTTTGCATATTATGAATAAGTTATAATGCTGATGAGAAAACTGTGTAATGCATAGTCCTGTAGGGTTAGACTGGTGTTTTGCTTTTAAAAACAATGTACTCATCTTTACTGCTCACTCTGTCATTCAGCATCATGCCCTCATTGTCAATGAGATAAGAGCAGTGTTGCTGCTGTACCTCCTTGTTTCATTGTGCTTAACTTTTTCTTTGTGATGTCAGTCTGCAGCAGTGGCCTATCGTTTGAGTTGAAGACTTCAAAGGGGGTTCTCTAAACTTAGCACTTCTGTAGAGCTTTACATCTTCCTGATGTTCCTGACCTTACAAAGTCCTGATAAGCATTAATTATCATCCTATTTCCAAGAGAATGCGAAGGCTTACACATTGAACACATGGCAACTATGACCTTTCCTGTTGATTTACAGAGTGCCTCAGATCGTTCTGAATATTGATCTTGCTCCAACAATTCTGGATATAGCAGGCCTTGACACACCTCCAGATATGGATGGCAAATCTGTCCTAAAGCTTCTGGACTTGGAGAGACCAGGAAACAGGTGGGTCCCAAGATCCCTTTTTAGCCAGTTCAGAAGCAAACACCTTAGTAAAGTTCAGTAAATCAACAACTGAGTGGAAAAACAGATTCTGTGAAAATGAGCTGTGTCATAGCAACGACCACAGCTTTCCCATTTCAAGAGTCTCTTTAGTAGATCTATAAAATTGCACGTATATGTAAGTGGAGAGTTGTTTTTGCAAAAATAATTTGTTAACACTTACAGTGGTATACTTCAGTGCCAGCAGTAAATGTTATTATTTTACTTTCAGGTTTCGAACAAACAAGAAGACCAAAATTTGGCGGGACACATTTCTAGTGGAAAGAGGGTAATTATTAGGGGTGAGAGAGTTTAGGGAGACCCTGCCTGCTGGGAATACTCCCTTGAACATGCTTTTCTTTCTGCTTCCTCCTCTTCCTTTTTATGGTCACAGAAGCAGTAAATTTTGCAAGCAAACTGACAGGCATGACTTTTTTCCTAGTTTCCCACCGCTGCCTTTGCAATCTACTGTACTCCCTCATCCCTTTCTCTGAAGAAATTTGAAAGCATACTTTTCTGGTGATTTTCCTAGCCTCTTTCCCTAATATTGTGCTTGTGCCCTGTTTTGTCATTATCCAAATAGCTTTCTTCCCAAATCTCTGTTTCAAATCCAGCTATGTAGAATCCTCTTATCATTTGATTTTGTATTTTCCGTCACATGTTAGAAGCATTCTTCATTTTTGTTCCAGCTAAAACTTATGTGTAGTTGAGATTCATGCCTGTAACTGCTCTCCTCTTTGCTGATAACTCCCTATACCCTCTTACCTTGTCAGTTGTTGCCATGAAAATTTTCTCTGGGTAAAAATTTTACAGCAATTTCCTTTGGGCACTTTATGACTTTACAGATTATGAAAACCTTGTCTGATGTATTACAAAGCAGTGCATAAAAGACACATCGTAATATGTAAGATACAGCCAAGCTTGTGCTGAGTATGAAAGTGCTGTTGTCTTCAGCTGTGTTTTCCGGCCAAGAAAGTATTGCTTCAAAGAATTTTGCTTTGTGAAAGAACCTACATTTATGTGTGAATGGTGATGAACTATACCAGTTAGACATATTTTAGCAGCACTTATTTATCTTCTGGCAATTTTCAGCCAGCCATCTGAGCCTTTTTGTCAGTATGTGACCTACATCGAAAGTCACAACAATAATGTGGGGAATTTTTTTCCCTGAGAAGACTTTAAACCTTAAAGTTGCTTCATTGTTCAAGTTACATTCATCCTTAGGGCTTAGAACAATGTATCTAAAACATTCCTCTTTATTTTTTTAATAAGCAAATTTCTACGCAAGAAGGAGGAACCCAACAAAAACACTCAGCAGTCTAATCAACTACCAAAGTATGAGAGAGTAAAGGAATTATGCCAACAAGCAAGATACCAGACAGCCTGTGAACAACCAGGACAGGTAAGCCACAAGTAACTGCAGTTTTCTGGGTGTCACAGGGAAATACACATTTTACACTATGGGTCAAGAGAATTTGAAGAATATGACTTTTGGGAGGTAAATAAAAGATCACTGTTGTTAATATCTTCAGAGCAAAAGAAAAAGAGAAAAATTTCTCTAAGAAGAGGTCCAATTTAAAGTGTTGAAGACCTGGTCCTTTGTTTGCATAGTACAGAGCTTATCGTAAAACCACTGTGCTCAAATATAACATGAAATAACTACTTTTTCTTTGATCATGTGCATTGATAAATATGCAAGATAGTTCACTGATTATTGTTAATTAGGGAGAGAATCTTTTTGAGCAGTGAAAGCTTGTACTCACTGGGCTAGTTCAGAATTACCAAAGTAAGCTGGTTAGTCCTAAGGCTACACATTATTTAATTTGCTGGGATGAACAACTGAACAACACACTTAGTAATCATCATCCTTTATTATTTATTGAAACACTTTAAATTGAAGGCTGCCCTTGCCCAGAAACACTCCCTATTTATGGTCACTGTAAGGATTCAGGCAGTGATACCCATACCCAAGCATTACTTTTTCTTCTTGCATCCTTAATGATTTCGGTCTAATGCCTGACTCTGATACAAAGGCCTAATTGCCTGCTCATAAAACCAGAAATTACTGCACCCCTGACTACTCTGCTTACACCTGCATCTCTGCAGTGCACGCACAGGAAGAGAGCTAAATTAAGAAAAGTGATTCCGACTCCAAATTCTCTTCAATCCATCCTGAATTAATGCTACACCTATGGTAACGCATGAAGATGGATTTTCTGGGGCGATGTGTAAGCGAGCTGTATGCCTTCTCATGGACACCACCTCCAGCCACGCCGGGGCACATGCCGGGGGCCCCCGGCAGTGGCTTGTGCCTGCCTCGCCGTCCTTGTAGTCCGTCCCCATCCCCGCACACCTCCCCGCAGAAGTGTGAGCTGATTTCTCCCAGGCAGGCGCTTGCGCTTTCCCCTCAGATGTTTGCTCAGAGCCCCGCAGGCAGCCGTGGGGCTGGCGCTGAGCTCTCGGTGGGCTGCTCGGGACGAGGGCACAAAGCCTCCTCTGTGCTTCTCCCGCCGCTGCCACCCGTGGAGCCTCGCCCGGGGCAGGGCGCTCCGCACGGCCAGCCCGGGCGCGGGGGAGAGCTCGCCCGGAGAAATGCTCCGTCCCTGCCTTTCCCTTCGCTCCTGCCGAGTGTAGGGTTACAGCAATTCTTGGTTAATCGCAGATTGGACTGGATTCATGTTTTGGCTGTCATGTCCTTGGTCGGGTCCTCTGTCACAGCTCTCACCTCACACATGCTCCTTAAATGCAGCCACTTTTGAAGGGATATACACAGTATCGCAGTCTCACCCAAGGGCAAAGTTTTCAGGAGTTCAAGCACTGCCATTGTAAACAGAGATTAAATTTGAAAATCTGAATGCTTTATAAAAACTAAAGGAGATCAATGAAGTAATTTAGACTGTTAGATGCTGTTTCATTTTAAAGTAACAAAATATTTTCTTTGCAATTATTCCATATATTTATTACCTCTTATGCCAAAATCCACCTTCAGACTAACTACTTTTCCACGTATGAATAGAAAAGGTTGAGTGTCCTAACCAGACAGCACACCTGAAGCATTAGTAAACCCTGCTCACAGCCCTGTTCTCAGCCCAGGGCAGTAGACCTCCCCATATTGGTGAGTTTGATCAAAGGGTGAAGGAGGAAGGGCTTCGGTCAGCAAGGAGGCTACAGGAGCAACAGTGTTTGACAGTGGGTGTCCCACCTACAAACAACCATCGAGGTCTTTTCAGTGCTGAAGATACACTGGCTGCACAGAGCCCAGCAGCCATCCCTCACAAGCTGGATGAAGGACAGTGCTGAACTGACTTTAAGACCAATTTTCAGACACAGCCATTGGTGTGTACACATTAATTTCTTTTAAAACATAGATCAAGGTTGTCCCTGACAATTCCAACCTCCTGAAAGCTTCCTGCAGGGATACTGAAGTTAAATGTGCCTATGGAAAACTCCTGTTAGGCAGAGCATCATGAGGGGTGGAGCATCCTCAGCATTATGAGGGGTGGAGCATCCTCTGGGCTCATTCAGCCCGTGGGACACAGACCCATTCCTCCCACTCCACTCATCCCAGCCCTGGGAAACAAGGCCAGTTTCTCTCTCAAGGATAGACTACCTGTGGTGCTCACAGGAAAGACAGCATAGAATAAGTAAGGTGTGAACTTAAAGACCAACACTGGACTAATATGAACTTCAGTGAACTGTTGCAATGTGAAATAAGTGTCTGCAGGACTTTTGCCATGTAGAGAAGTTCTTTAGAAAAAAAAAAAAAAAAAAAAGAGTTAGTAGGTCAAATAAATGTACTTTAGTCCGGATGTGTTCCAATGTGCACTTCTGAGCCATCATAGTTCAATATGAGCTTCCTGCAGCGGATTTGCTCTAGTCATTTTGCACCTCTTAGAAAAGAGAAAATATTGCTGTACATGAATTAATTTTGTTTTATCTTTTGAGATTTGTATATTTGATTTCAATTACATAGGTGCATATATAGAAATAAAATCTTCATTTAAATCATGGTGGCTTATAATACTTCCTATGTTTACTCTAATCAGTTGCAGTTAACATCAGTTAAATTAAAATTACTTTCACAGAATGAGTAATTGCTGACAGATTCTAAAATAGTGAAATTACTGGTCTGTGGGAAGCTGCTGCTAAATGTCTGAAACTAAGAATAAGCATTTGGGGAATTAATACTCCATCAAAAGCTTGCTCTTAATTTGAATTTTCTCTAGTCAATATGTAGTTTATTTGAAAAGGAGAACACAAGGAAGCTGAAAAGGAAAAAAAATTCCTGTATTAAAATGAGGTGTGATCCTGAGATCTGCTAGTTTCAAAATCTCCAAGGATGTGGTACTCAGGATAATACTTGCTTTGGTTTATTTTCTCTTTAAAAGAAAGGAAAATAAAGGAACCTAGCAAAATAGTTTTTAAATTAAATTTTCAAAATTCTTATTTTTTCTATGTCCTATGTGTATCTGAAAATAAGCCTAAAAAGGGGGGGATGAAGAGAAAATACTAAACATCTGTTAAATATAAATATAAAATTCTTTCATTTTTATTTTTTAATGTATTTAAATTTTCTAACCCCATTGACAGATTGCATCACTTTCATTGTAGATCACTTTCATTGTAGATCACTTAGTAGATGACTGTCCCATTGCTGTTTTTTCATAACCCCCATTATGAGAGGACAGTTTCCAAGTGTTCACTCACCTCCTTGAGAACATGTCAGAACTGAGATGTGCATGGGATATGTTCACTCCTGAGTTATGTTCGGCAGTCATTGACGTGGGTCAGCAGTGAGCCCATGCCAAGGAGAGGAGTGCTCCTGCTGAGCTGCATTAGCAAGAGCACTGCTAACAGGTCATGGGAAGTGAGCACTCACCTCTCCCTGGTGCCTCTGGGCTGCACCTGGAATGCAGCATCCGGTTTGGGATCTCCATGAGCAGCGGGACTTTGGTGCGCTGGAGCAAGTCCAGGGGAGGACCCCAGAGATGGGGTGGAAGTACTGAGAAGGGGCAGGGGTTTGTTTAGCCGGGGGAACAGAAGGCAAAGGAAGAAGCTAATTGTTTCCTTTGATTAACCCATGGCTAATTAGAGAGAAGACAGACCTAGGTATGTCTTGGAGGTGCACAGCGAAAGGGCTATCAGTTAGAGGCAAGTGGCAGCAAGGGAAATTCTAACTAGATGCATGGAAAAAAGTGTTACCATAAATATGATTAACCACTGGAGCCCAAAGAGGCTGTGGAAAGTCCACCTCAGGATACATCCAAACCTAATAATGTTACTGCTTTGAGGAGGAGGATGAACTAAATGACCTCCAGATGTTCCTTCCAGTACATGCTCTTAATTTTTTGCTTGCTTAGTACCTGGCCTTGAGGATTTCATGTTTTCTTCTTCCTCCTCAGCTTCATAACTTGGGAAGTGCAGTTAATTTTATGAACTTGTAAGTGAGTTATGGGTCACCTGCCCATGTCATATTTGGATATAGACCAGATTTCAGCTCCTGCCCTGCCCCAGCTGTTGATCTGAGCTCACCCAAAGCACAGGCAGTCCCACCACACCAGGCCACGTTCACTCCCCTGGCAAAGGGAGCAGAAGCTGATGGGGTCCCTACTCAGCTTTGGGACTCAGAAGAGGGTAGACATTTCCTTTGCAGTCCCTCCACATCTCCACATGAGAGAATGCTCAAGGAATTATGATGGGCACAGGAGGTTTCTTTCATATTTCATGTGACAAATTTGTCACCAGTTTACATGGTGTAACTTACTGAGTTCACCTGATTGAGCCCAGCTGGTTTAGCAGTGGATACTGATGGGTTTTAACACTGAAATGGTTTGCAGGGTATTATTATATTTCATTGATATCTATTCATTTACCCTCCCAGTAATAAGCTACACCATACAGAGATATTGGTTCATCTGCAGCATTCATCTGCAGCATAACCCTGGTTTTGTTTTAAAATGGGAAACAGTTGGTGTCAACTTGTAATAAAGCTTTGTTAATTTTCCAACAGAGCAGAAAAAATAACATGTGAACAAATGTTTCTCTGGATTAATACAACCTTATCGTGACACAAATCTCTTCTCAGCTTTCCACTGGAATAACCTGAGACAAGAATATATGTTAGTTCAGGAGGTTTAGAGGCAAGCTGCTCTTAAATCCTCCAGCAGGTTATTTTTCTTGAACTCATTCCATCTTCTCACTCATGAAATTCTTCTGGATACTTAGCAAATATCAAATAAAACCATGTTACCTCTGTTTTCATTTATACTTTTTCTTTCTCTCTTCCCTTACCTAAATGTGTAATTAAGGAGCTGAGTAAATTCATAAGTATTTATTCTTTTTCTCTCCAGTCTGAGTCATAGGAATTTTCCTAAGACATAATTTTGACTTCTGGGACCTAACACTCTTTCCCAGATCAGTTACCTTATGGGGCCTGGTGACTGATAGGCTGGATGTCTCCAGTGTACTGCTCAATCCATTATTTATAATCAGTATCAAATCCATAGCCAAATATGCATTTTCGTCCTCTTAGAAAAATTACACAAACTGCAATCTTTTTTTTTTTAATTTTCCCAATAGGTTAAAAAAATTAAAAAAAAAAAAAACCCTCCCAAAATGAGGACTGTGAAGGACTGTGTTTAAAATTTCAGCTCTTAGATTGGATGACTCAGCAGTGAAACCCAGACATGGGTCTGTTTATTTTGTGGGCATACATCTCCTACCATCTGCTCGACACTACCTGCCAGTTTGTGAACAGCAAAGGCCTGAAACTTGTAAAGATCCATGGCCTTCTGCCAGCTCCAAAGAGCACTGACAGTGGGCAGAACAGAAAAATGCATCGTGCTGCCCATGTTGCTATGACATGCAAGCACATGAACTCACACTGTGCTAGACAGGTATAATGTTGTAGCTGCACATTTCCTGTGCTCTCTTTTCATGCATCTCAGCTTTAGACACACATAATATTGTGTTTCCTCCTGAGGAACTGTATCCCAAAGCTACCCTGAGGAAATAATGTTTCACTTGGAGAAAATGCCTGAAGACTGTACAGTGAGATTTTAGTTAGATTAGGTCTCAGTGTATTTTACAGTGATCTAAGGTTTTATGGATAGTCATTGGAGACATGTCCCTGAATCCAAACATCAGCTTTGTGGTAAATGTGCAAGATTCTTCTGGCTCTGATCCAAAAAGCATGTTTTCTAGCCTGTACTCCTATTTCTCACATATTCTTCACCCTCTAAAAACCTAGCATAAGAATTTAATTTTATTATTGGTATTAATATTTATCAAATTATCATATCAGTATTCAGTAGAAAGCATGTCTATTTGTCATACTGAAAGAACACTTGCCATCAATCAGCTCACAGATGATATTGTAAAGGAAATTAGAATGGGGCTTATTAGGTGTAGTCTGGTTTGGCTCTAGTATCTATGTTCTCATAAAACAAATATCACAGACCATACATTTGTATAGGTCAGCTTTATGACCAGCTGCAGACTATGAATAAAAACACATACACTGGTAAGAGCTGGCCAGAAGTGTCAGATGGCTGGCCAGCCACTGACAGCCAAACCCTGAGCACCCACTAAAACCCAACTAAAATTATGCTATGGCATATTAACATCACTCATGGATTCTCCAGATTCCAGAACAACCTCCTGATACTTGCAGGAGTCAAAAAGCTCTTGGTGACCATCCTGTTTTACCAGAGCATTGACTCGGAGCTGTCTCTTCTTTGCCATCTCCCCACTGATACCTTCTTAGTAATAATTCAGTGGAGCATCTATGCACGGGCTTAACAGGAAGCACATGTGTTTGGGACCAGTTATGTGCTTAAAACTAAGTGCATACTTCAGTGCTTTTGTGAACAGCCCTTGTTCTATTGAGTGCTATTCCTCATTTTAGACCCTGCAGAGTCATCCCTCATAGCTGACAGAAACATTTTGTCTGCAATTTAGTTGCTCAAGAATTTGTAGGAATTGCCAAAAATTATGATATCTCTAGTTAAAATACCACTCTGTTTATGAGTTGAAACCAAGTATGAAGATAAGTTCCTTTATCTCTAAAAATAATCTTTCTAGGCGTGGTATTTCATATTTCAGCCTAAATAGTTCACATTTCAGCCTAAATATTTAAGTTTTTATCAAACAGAGAGCAGCTCTTCCCAGATTTGACAATTCTTTAAATTCAAGCAATTCTTAATTGGACATATGAAGTCTATTGTGGATAAAATCCAGAGATATTCCATGAAGATCACTGGATTCACTGGTTGTATCTCTTTCAATGCACGACTATGTTCAACATTTTCACTACCATCTAACTGGTGCTCTCTAACAGAGAGACCTTTTCTGTAGAGTGGCACCTTTTGTAACAAGCCAAATTATTTAAACCTTTTTTAAAGTAATTCTATGCACCAAAAAATATCAAGACACAAAACATAGTTTATATAAGAATTATTTTTAACACTTTCTGTGGTACTCCTTTGAGGTTCTCTTTTTGCAGAGTTTGCATTTTAAACTATCCAGTGAAAGAGAATATAAGCTAAGTCCTCTGCAAGTTAAATGTATACAACAGAATGGTAACAGATTATTACTGGTATTACTATTTATAGCTAAAGAATTAAATTTATCCTTTTCTTTGGCTTCTATTTGTTTGTACCTGAGAGTGGATGTTTATTGGATAACAACAGAAGTCTCTTGATGTTGAGTTGTAACTACAGGCAAGTTTAATAGATTTGGTAGAGAACACTATGCAGGTGAAATATTTGCTGTCTCGACCTAGGTGCCTACATTTCTAGAGCTGACAATGCAGTTCATGCATTTTTTATAACAAGAGAACTGCTATACTGTGGCACTTAAAATCAATCTTATCTATACAGCAGGAATGCAAAATTTTGTACTCTGTAAAATTCCTGGGCACTTTTCTTTCTTTCTTTCTTTCTTTCTTGCTTGCTTTCTTGCTTTCTTGCTTTCTTTCTCGCTTTCTTTCTTTCTCTCTTTCTTTCTCTCTTTCTTTCTTTCTTTCTTTCTTGCTTTCTTTCTTTCTTTCTCTTTCTTTTCATAAGCTTGTGAAGTAGCTCAAAATTGCCAATTTTTATATTGTTATTTCTGTTATCCAGTGATTAATTCCTTCATTCCTTTTTTCCTCCAGTTCTGTCCCTGTGCATTTTTCTGAAAGTATTTCTAAAGCCTTTCATACATTTCTGCCCATATTACATCAGTTCTTATAGGACAGACTTCTTCCCTATCTGTTGAACCATTGACCACTGCATTTTTCAGGAACACTTCTCAGGGGCTAAGGCTGTATATAAATAACAGCCTTTGAATATATTCATGTTGTCAGACGCTGAAGCATGATCCAATCCAGTGGTTCAGTTATGACAGAGTGGTACAAAACTTGGGATCTGCCATTACAGGCAGTATCAACTCAGTTCTAAAATGGAGGAGGAGATTTTTCCCTACAAAAATACAGCAAGTCTAAATTCCCTGAGCAAAGCTGGCAAACCATCCCTGTTAAGCATCTGCACTCATGTGCAACGTTGAAGTATTGCCGAGATGAAACAACCAGATTAGTATTTCCAGGGGCATTTAGGAGCCTTGGTCAGGACCAGGGTTCAGTTCTGCTCTAGGGGAATGCATAGAGCACACGACCTTAGCCAGCAACCATTTCTCAGTATTCAGGTCGAGTTCAGCAGAAATGAACTGCTGCTAGTCTGTACTGTTTACTGAAGACAACTAATTACAGGGCACTTTTCAATATGTTGTGTGGCATGGCCTCTTCTAATGGCCCAGAGAAAGCAAAAGCAAGACAGCTCTGATTGCAGTTACACAGCCCTGAACCAGACTCCTTTTCCAGCATTATCACATTGAGTCCCCTGGCACTCCCCCAGATCTGGTTAGTGCTAATGAAGGAAAATGGTACTCACATATTCAGCCTGTGATGGTATTTCCATCTAAATTGTTTTCAAATTTAGAGTGTACCTTTCAAAATAGGAAAAAAGGGAAATGGGATCTTGAGGACATGTTTAAATTCATGAAGTCTTCATTTTTCAGGCCTTATCTTAACTTCCCTAGGCTGAGCAATAATACTCAAAGTCAGTCATACATTACAAAAATGAAAAAGCACCTGTAAAAATATTGCTGCTATGTTATATTTCTGGTTGCATGTTTTTTTGGTTTTCGCAACTTTGTGATAAAGTCTGACAAGATATTTAACACTGACACGTCCACTGCAAATACTGGGTGTTTGCATTTCATAGAAACCTGCAGCTTGCCTACTGTTGGAACACTTTTAATGACTTGTCTAATTCATTTCCCCTCTATATAAGGGAGCAGCAACTGTCTCAAACCCATCACAGTCTATTAAGTGCACAAAGCTGACTGGAAGTCCTGTCTCAGTTGCTATTTGCAGTGGAGCATGTCAATGATTCATTCTGAATGTATAGTTTTATGCCTTAATTATAATCAGTAATGAAATAGACTTAATTTTAAGGCTGTGGCACAACTGATTAATACCAGGAAATTGAGACTCCAGATAGTTATGAAGTCCATTGGTATTGTCTTCCTTATGTAGCTGCAAGTCACAACTGCAAGGCAAAGCAAAGCCACCAAGCACAAACCATCCCTTTTAACCACCCCATGTTCTACTCTTTGTCTTTGAAATGTCTTTATGAGGGCAAATTTCTACCCTCAGAAGAAAGTGCATCATGCTAGTGCCATTATCCAAGGAAAAGCTCCTGCTTCAACACCGTTGCAGTGCTTGCCTCAACGCTGAGGAACAGGCACAGGTGCTTACATGTTTAAACTTCAGATTTGGCAGAGATTAAAGCAGCTCGACTTCTGAAAGTAGGATAGGATAGGATAGGATAGGATAGGATAGGATAGGATAGGATAGGATAGGATAGGATAGGATAGGATAGGATAGGATAGGATAGGTATAGTGGTTTAACCCCAGCCAGCAGCTAAGCCCACACAACCAGTCATTCTCTACCTCACCAGTGGGATCGAAGAGAGAATCAGAAGGGTAAAAGCTGGAAAACTCAGGGGCTGAGATGAAGTCTGAAAGGGAAAGGAAAAGCAGTGCACACAAGCAAAGCAAGAGGGAATTCATTCACCCCTTCCCAGGGACAGGCAGTTTTTCAGCCATCTCTGGGAGAGAGGGCTCCATCACATGACTTGGGAAGACAAAGGTCAAGACTCCAAATGTTCCCTTCTTCCTCCTTCTTCCCCCTACTTTATATACTGAACATGATGTCCTGTGGCCTGGAATATCCCCTTGGTCAGCTGGGGTTGCCTGTCCCAGCTGTGTCTCCTCCCAGGTTGGGAAGAGCCATGCTCTGGGCAGCAGAAAAAACAGAAAAGACCTTGGCTCTGCATAAGCCCTGCTCAGGAACAACAAAAACATCTCTATGTTATCAACCCTGTATGCAGTACGGATCCAAAACACAGCCCCACACCAGCCACTGTGAAGAAAATTACCTCAGCCTAAATCAGCACAAGAGGGTAGGATAGAACTATTTCTGTTGGAAGGGATCTACAATGATGATTGAGTCCAACTGCCTGGCTACTTCCATGGCGTGTTGTTAATAGTACTTTCCAAATGCCTTTTCAATATTGACAGACTTGGGACAACAAGCCCATCTCCAGGAAGCCTGTACAGTGTTTGACCACTCTCTCAGTAAAGAAATGCATCCTAATGTCCAATCTGAACCTCCCCTGGCACAACTTTGAACCATTCCCACGTCCTTTCACCGGATCCACATCGCCCTCTCTGCTTTCCCTCCTCAGAGAGCTGTGAAGAGCAATGACATTGCCCCTCAGCCTGGTTCTTTCAAACAAGACAGACCCAAAGTCCTTAGCTGCTCAGTCCTTTTACACTTTTACCTCTCCCAAGCTCCTTTGTAATTTGCTGATGCGGGCAGGGAAGACACTGGGAAGAGCTGGCAGCCAGCATCACAAACCCAGCCAAGGCTCCAAGTGCATATGCAGAGCAAATCCTGCTTGGTTCAGGGTGGCTGTAAACTAGCAAAGCTCCTCCCAATGGGGTAAGTTCCATCAGCTTCCTAGTGTGGGGTTTCAGAGCTCCACTGGTGTGGAAGCATTAAAGATCCTTTTTCACCTTTGCTTTCCCTCTGAACCTAAATTGAGGAGGAATGTGAACTGAAGGTGGGGAGCTGAGGTGAGAGGGAAATAGTTGCTGGAGGGTAGGTGATGAAATGAGATGAAAGAAGGAAAAAATGAGTCAATGACAAGGAAAAAGGCTGACACAGATGAAGTTTCACAGCATGACTGAAACAATATAACAGCTTATTGCAGCCAAATGTCAAGGACTTGGTTTTTTTTTCTTTACTGTTAGTTTAGAGTTTTTAAATCTGAGTTAGTTCTCTTTTCTCCTACTGAGGTGAGAATAAATCAGTGCAGGGGTCCCTAAATCAGCATGCAGCCACAGGCAAGGACTATCCTATATTCCTATGGCAACAGTGAATTGTTAGATTGTCTCAGGTGTCTTGTGAAATATCATTGTAAGAAAGAAAATAAACTTGGGGAAAATAAGAAAACATATACAAATTAAAATTTAATGAGGACATGTTTAGTTTGTATATGTGCTAAAGGGTTTATTTAATTGATGGAGAAATTGTTCCAAACACCAAAATTAATAGTCCTGAACTTCAAAGAATAGTTTGGTATTCAAAGTGGGAAAGAAGGTAGAAAACAGGGGAAGGGGCAGTGCATTCAGTCAGAATCTTCTTTTATGTGCATTAATGCATTTTATAGATCTAAAAAGGAGCAGAAGGACCATCATGTCTTAACTACATAAGGCATACTCAGTTCCTGATTACGGTGGCATGGGCAGGGATTCAGGAAAGTTAGACTGAAAATTCCATCTTAGAACTTTAAAGCATCTTCATAATGACCCTTTTTAAAGTAAAATTTAAAAAAAAAAAAAGAAAAATAGAAGAGTAAATGAATCACATTTAATCCCTGTTTTAAATAGGGAACTATTATTGGCTTGTACTAGACACAGAGCGTCTTGTTTCAGTGTTAGTCATAATACTGTTAAAATGATCTAAAAGGTTATTGAAGCCACTCCTACAACCTCTTGCTATGATTAATGCTAGACAAAGAGAATACTTATTCTACTCTAAAATGCTGCTTTTGAGACTCCTTAAAAACTAGTGCCATATGTTTATAACTGTAACACGTACCCAATAAACACAGGAAATATAGTGGTGCAGTCAGCTCTTATCCTGTAACAATCATCTCTTGCTGCAGAAGGAAGACAGCAAATACTATTGCAGAATAAAATCTGCAAAGCTTTACAGCTCTTGGATGCCTTTTCCTGTAGAAAGTTACAGTGTCACTTGTAGATGTACCTTCACACTGAAAGTCTGGGCACAAGTGTAATTTCTCTGCCAGCTATTAGACTTGTTCAAATTAATGTCCTTTTACACATGGCTTACTGTTCTGAGATCAGAGTCATGCCAATCCACAGGAGGATCTCAGCATGGAATCCACCTTTAATTCAGCCCACATGTTAGGCCAGAGAGTGCATTCATGGTGCTGTGGTTCAGACACACATCAGCTCATTCCTCAGATTATCAGGCCAGAAAATCTACCTGAGGCTCTGTTTTTTTTCTTCATTTTTCAGTCAGCATGACAGCATCCCCAGAACAGTCCAGAGCAGGCATTAGTTAATGGAGCTTACCGAAATCTGTACGCTCTGATATTAGTGTCCATTTCAAAAATTAGGTAGGCAACTCCATTAGGACTAGCATCTATCTGTCTTGTTATTATTAATGAGGCAAGAGAAAGCTACTTATGCTATTCAGTCATGGAAACAAAAAAAAGGACACATTACAGAGAAACTTTACTGAAACTACAGCTAAAAGCTTCCAGTCACTGATAGCATTACCAAGTTTTCTTCTTTGCAATATCCAGCCAAACTTTCAGTGCTTTGTATGCAAACTCTGGTCGTTGTGGCTTAAGATTCAAAAGTGAACAAAACTCACTGAGTAACAGTCATTTATGGTTGTATTACAATTATAAATAAGCATAGCTATTTCTAGGTCTTCCTCTTCAGACTACCACTGACATAAAATCTTCACAGACTTCTTATTTTATGTAGTGAATTGTGAGTGCCATGTATGGCAAGCTTTGAGTATGGGCAAAGGAGATCTGATCTCTCAGCACCTACCCATTTCTTTTCTATTTTTTTTTTTTAATTTAAATAACGTTTAGGTTTTTTAAGACAGAGTGATATGGAAAGGAAGTTAAAGTCCCAGTTGCTTTTTATTTGAAATGTGAAGGTGATGGGATCCACTGGAAAAATCCACCTGGAATCTTCCATCTGGTTCAGTGATGTTGATAATTAAGTCAGACAGATATTGTGCAGACAAACTGGAAAAAAAAATCTGTTTCCTTTCATTCTCCCACACTTGCTCTGACATTCAGCACACATACAATGCTTTTTACAGGTACTCCTTCCAGAGCTTTTCCTCCCAAGTCTCATACAACTCTCATGACTTATAAATCCAAAGGAATTTATCCAAGTTAATTTCTTGTTTACTGTCCCGAAGGTTCTTCCCCTTGCTTCCACCTGCTGGCTGTAGGGAATGGTTAATGTATTTTTCTATAAAGTACATCCACAATTTGTCCTTTTTTTCCCAAAAAACTCTACATCTCAACCAGTTCTTCTTCGTCCATGGATTGGGGAGGGTTTTTTTATTTTTCCCTGAGTCATGCTAGGAAATTCAAGTCAAATTCAAGAACAAAGAAAAAAATGCATTTTTTTAAAGAAAACAAAGAGCTGGTGAAAAGTGCCCTGCCATTGAGTACTCCTTGACTCAGTAAATTAAGATTTTTTGCTTGCTCTTTCAGAGTGTGTAGTCTTCATTCATATATATATATATATATATAATGTTTTTTTTGTCTGGGTATTTCTTTTATGGAGATTTGAAGTAATTTCATTCAAGCTTAAGTTTCCCTAGATGAGAAAGACATTGTGAAGAATGTGACTGAATTTGTGCCCTGAAATATTTCCCTTCTCGGTTTGCTATTTAAGGGACCGCTTAAATTTTGAAAGAAATTTACTTGCCTCCTTTTACTGTCTACCTGAAAGCAACAGGGGTTTGGAAGGCTGCTGAGAAATCATCTTCATGTCTCTCTCCCGCAGAAGTGGCAGTGCACAGAGGATGCTTCTGGCAAACTCCGAATTCACAAGTGCAAGGTGTCTGGCGACATCCTCGCCATCAGGAAGAGAACGCGCAGCCTCCACTCCCGCGGGTACAGCGGTAAGGACAAAGACTGCAACTGCGGAGACACTGATTACCGGAACAGCAGGACCCAAAGGAAAAATCAAAGACAGTTCCTGAGAAACCCTAATGTGCAAAGTGAGTGTTACTTGATCTCTTGGACTCTGAGGCAGAGAGCGGGGGAAAATGGCTAGCAGAGCATTTTCCTATCGGTGTGCTCTTGCTTTCACCTTGGTGTCTAATGAAGATGTCCGTAATTGGTAGTCAGGTTCTGCACAGTTGCCTCTGTAATAAGGACCTAAAGTGGGCCTAAAGATGGAGAGGGACTTTTTACAAAGGCATTTAGTGATAGGGCAAGAGGAAATTGCTTTAAACTTGGAGAGGGTAGCTTTGAGTTAGATGTTAGGAAGAAATTCAGTACTGTGAGGATTGTCCAGAGAAGTCGTGGATGCCCCATCCCTGGATGTGCTCAAGGCCAGGTTAGGTGGAGCTTTGACCAACCTGTTCTAGTGGTCTAGTGGCAAGTGTTCCTTTCCATGGGAGGGGTGCTGGAACTGGGTATTCTTTTAGGTCCTTTCCACAACGCAGACCGTCCTGTGATTCTGACAGCAACAATCGCAACAGCAATTCATGCTTTGGCTGACGGCGGGGAGCAGCCGCTGGGCGCGGTGGTGGCGGTGATGCTCTGGTGCCACCTCCCGCGCAGCTCAGACATGACAGCCCCGTGGCCTCCGCGCTGGTTTGGGGCCGCCACTCGCCAAGGTGGCCGGGCCAGTGTTTTGTTGCATGGTTAATGCAGAATTCACTGGCTGTTCGGTGATGCCCCGCACGCATCGGCTCCCCGAGGCACTGCGGGGCTGCTCTCGGGCTGAAACACCGCTCGGCTCCCCCTCCCTTCTCCCTCCCCTGCGCCTCCGTAGCGGGATGCCCGCAGGGACACGAGTGAGATCACAGTGTCCTCTAGTGGAGCGTGGGCTGAAGGGATTGTGAAAGAGGGTTTTAGGACTATAGCACTTGGGTTTGTTTCTCTTAATGATTTCTATGGAAGAAGCCTATTTGAACAAGCTATTATTTTAAATGAAGCACGATTTTTCTTCTCTCTGTCCAGCAATGCAAGGGAATTTCTGTAGCAGTAGCAATAAAAGCAGATTTTAGAACCTGTTGAAGAGCAGGCTGTGTTCTCCCAGTCTCTAACTAAAGTACAAGACTGGGGAATGAAATAAAGATGGGTCTTCAAAGCAAGATGTTAGTGAAGTTTTATGAGAAACACAAAAGTTAGAAGGTGCTGCACAGATGTCTATGAACTAAGAAAATAATGCCAATATTACTTAAAATATTTCCTGATTTAAAGCACCCCACACTGTGAATGTAAACAAGAATCCCTGGTATTCTTTGTACATTCAACCACAATAATGTCTATCTTAAGCTGTCTCATTGTTCAGCCTAAATATTTTCTTGATCTAATTTCTTCCATTTGTTTAGTATGATCTAAGGAACCTCACAGTGCGTACAGGCAGAGCTCTGCTGAAAAGTGTGCATGCCACAGACTGCCAGGGTGATTCTCAAACTGGGGAATGTTCCCTCAAGTGATACTTTTGCAGGGAGATACCTTCTGTGTACCTTGGAAAGAGGTGCTGCCCAAGTTACCAGCAAGGGCTGAAAGGAGATTGTGACTGGAGCAAGTTAGCTGGGGAGAGAAAGTAGGGTTGGAAAACATCTGCAAGAGGCATCGGAAAATGTTACTTTGTTATGCTTTGATTCTTTACAACATTCTTGCACCTCTTCCCTTCTCTGTCTCCTCCAAATCAGCCTTAACACTCCTCTGAGTAGAGCAGGGAAAGACTCATAATGATGAAATACTTGTAAGGCAATTAGTAATTCAGGCTTGTCCTCGGATTACACATGCATGAGATGCTTATATATTCCACCCTTTCTGCCACTTTTTTACTAAGCAGTATCATCAGAGGCTGTTAAACACAAGAAATTGTTCAATCTGACCCTGTGAATCTTTCTACATAATTTTATTAAAGAGTACTACGGTTACAGACCAAAAAGATGCTTTGAAATTTGCTTTTCTATTAATGAAGATGAATGTTCTCATTGCCTTGACTGAAACTTTTTTCACCTGAGAGCAGGTGATTGCTGAAAAGGGCAGGGTGGTTTGAATGAAAAGTTCAAATGAGGCTCAGTATCTTCTCCTTTAAATGATTCTTGCAGGAAATATTCAGCCTGAGTCTCTTAAAGACACTAACATTAAAACTTCACTAGAACTGATGTTGCCTGCCAGAGGCAGTACTTTCTTACAGCTGCTGTTTTCTGCTGGATAAATTATTGTTAGGTGACATGGGTGTGCTCAGCATAGATGCAACAAATGGAAATGCCCTACAACTGACTTTTTACAAGCTAATTTTACATGTCTAAAGCTCTCTGTGTGTGGCTTTGCTAGATTTGTGTCAGCATGCTTTGGTGTGGTATTGACTGTCAGTTTTATCAGCTTGGTTTAGGTCAAGTGCATTTAACAAAAGAAGTTAAAAGTGCAAGTAAGGTCTTTCAGACTGAGACCAAACAGAGGTTCCCTTGTACACAAAATTAAGACCCCCTCAAAAGAGTTAATTACCTTAGTTAGTGTTACTCATATACACAGTAACTAAAAGAGCTGTAACACTACTAAGCTCAGAGCTTTCAACCCGCACGATAAATCTCACTGTAGCTCTGCAATTCAGCAACTTCTTGATGGTCTATGCCTTGCACACATAAATACAGATTACATATATGTCAAAGTATATGTAGATATAGATACATACAGATATTGATGTCTGTTGGATTCTTACCCTCTAAATTCTAACCTTTAAAAAGGAAAAGGTGTTAACCTTTTAAAAATTAATTTTTTACTCTAAAGCACACATTAAATACGTCACAAACCAATTTACAGGTGGCGACCTTATTTCACAGTACTGAATTATTTCCATTTCTAAAGTGGTTTCTAATACAGTGGTTACTGTATTCTCTGAGTTTTTTTAGTGCCTCTTTCTAGATATCTGATTTCTGAGATACTGTTTTTTATTTGAAGATAGAGATGCTAACTGTGGTATAAGGTCAGACTAACATGAAATGCAAACCTCAAAGCAATTGAAACTTCATGCTACTCATGGAAGTGTGGTCCACAATGTATCAATAAAACCATTTATTAAGTTTCTGTAAAGTCACAGAAAAAATAAACTGGTTTTATTGAACAGGATTCTTTTCTTTGGAATACATTTTGTGTCCACAGCAGGTATCATGTATATACATACACATACATATACATATATACATGCATATATATATATATTTGACTGTGAATGTTTCTTCTGCTTCAGAATACAAACCTCGATTTGTTCACACTCGCCAAACCCGGTCCTTGTCTGTGGAATTTGAAGGTGAGATATATGACATAAATCTGGAAGAAGAAGAACTGCAGGTGTTAAAGACCAGGAGCATCACCAAGCGTCACAATGCTGAAAATGAGGAAGAAGGAGAGGAAACTGCTCGTGCTGCTCGTGACACAATGGTTGCTGATGGCACGGATGCTATAGGTCAACCCAGCTCTGTCAGAGTGACACACAAGTATGATTGCTTTCTCTACGTGGTATTTTTTGTTTCTTAAAACAAAACCTTCATTTTCCAACTGTACCCTTTCTCCCTCTGCACAATACTTAGGAATTCGAAACTGACATCATAGATTTTAGATACACCTGAGTTGTATTTTTTAGGAAGTGGAATCATTTATATTTAGTATGCGTATTTTAAATGGAGGCCTCTAGTTTAGGTTTTATTTCTAGGGAGGGGTAGGCATCTCCAGAGGAAAATTCGTCCCTTGTATCAAAATATGCATCATATGATGGATTAATGACCCTGTTAAGCTGATACTTCTGCTGTTTATTATAAAGTCTAGACTACCAGTTTAACATAGAGGCCTAAATCTGAGATGACTGAAGTCCCACTCTACATGAGGACAGATTAGATCAGCTACATCATGTTTCTTAATCCTTGGTTGTTTGCAGCCATTAGCACTAACTAAGATACATTAGACCTGCTTATTCAAGATACAGTAAATCTGAATAAAACGGCAAACATGTAAAATGAAAATAGAGTTTATATATTTTCTTTTTTTGGGGGGGGGGGGAAGAACAAAAAGATTAGTTTTGAATAGTAAAAATTATCCTTTCTTGCACTGATAATTTCCAACCATGGAATTATTGAAGCTTTAAATAGTTTTCCAGAAAAATTATTATTTCTCCATAAAGTGTTTTGACCTATATTACTTTCAGAAATCTTTGAGTGAAGAAAAAACCAGAATAGGATAACATTGGAAGAGATAAGCACTACATATTTTTTCTGTTATTCTCAAAAATTAGAAGAAAGGTTCTGATGAAGGAGGACCCAAGAAAAGTTCTGTTTATAAAGTTAGATTTCTCTAATTAAGGAATTTCTGTTTGCCAGCATGGCGACTTTGAAAGCCCAGCCTGCACTCTGCTGGATTTTCTATCTCAGTCCACTGCCTTGGTCTTTCTTGTGCTTTTTTTTCCTCTTGGTAGATCTGTTTTTTCAAACATAGTTGTGAATGTTTTTATCATTGCACTGTTTCTTAACCCAAGTGCTCTGTAGACTTTTTGCTAAACCATGTGTTTGAACTTCTTCTTATAACTTTGGTTCTTCTTGGTCTTTTTTGATTATATTGATCTTCAACCCTCTGACTGTATGTTCTCTTCTTGAGTGTTCTGCATGCTGGGAAGATGAGCAACATTCATGTGGCGAGAAGAATGTATTTCTCAGCAGCTGGTGATTAAATAAACAATGGCACATTTGATTAACAAGAGGTTTTAAATTCTGAACAGATTTTTACTTCAGTTTCAGTTTCATTTCTGATTGATTAAGAATGTGTTGCATTTTTTGCTTAGCAGGCACAGACCATCTGTCATGGATGACGAGTTTTCCAGACAAAACAGATTAAAGCAATTGTTACTATTAAGTCAACAGAGGAAGACCTTGTCGAGCTTTTTTATTTACTAACAGAATATATAAAAAAAATTGATTAGGAATGTTGGAAGAAAGAGAAAAAATGGGTGGGTAACTGGGAACCAACTGACCTTCGTTTTCCTGTTTCTTAAACTCACATCTACAGATGTTTCATTCTTCCAAATGACACTATTCACTGTGAGAGGGAGCTGTACCAGTCTGCCAGAGCCTGGAAGGATCACAAGGCTTACATTGATAAGGAGGTAAGAGGTCTTTTTAAATCTCAATGAACTCTTTACACTGATACCTTTTCAAAGAATAATTCTGACTCAGAAATATTCTCTGCAGATCGAAGCTCTCCAAGACAAAATTAAGAATTTGAGGGAAGTTAGAGGACACCTAAAAAGAAGAAAACCAGATGAATGTGATTGTAGTAAACAGAGGTAAGAGAGGTGGCACCAAATACTGAATGCTACTCTGATTTCTAAGGCTTATACATTTTCCAGGGATTTTGGGGTTGAAAATAAAAAAAAAACCCAAAGATCTATTGATCTTTATAACCATTGTAGGGCCCTATTTTATTTAGATATGGGTAGAAGCTACTGTGAACCACAATAAGATAATTTCTTTTTAAGATTAAGTATGTTTGTATGCTACTAACACGTTTGAATCCAGCTTCAGTTCTCTATAACCTAGCACAGGATCACACAGATATAACTTTCTTAAATTAAGTGAAAATTTTAAGTCTGCATAGTTCCTTAAGAAAATGTCAACAGTAGTATATTTCTGGTTTGGTTTTGTGTTGAAAACAGTTTTATGACTTACTAACTCCTAAAAAATTTCCTTGTAGCTATTACAACAAAGAGAAAGGGGTAAAGGCCCAAGACAAACTAAAGAGCCATCTTCATCCCTTCAAGTAAGGCTATTATTAACTTCTCATTCTCACAGTTGACATTTTGGTGACTGGATAAATGTAGTTTTGGGGATTTGGGGAGTTTTTTTGGTTTGGGTTTTGTTGCATTTTTTGTGGAGAGAGGTGAGGGGAAGAAAAGGTCACATGTAGCAAATTATCACAAGAAACGTTCAGTAGTTTTGGACCAGCTTGTGAAAGTTTATAGATAATATTACTTCAACCTATTGAAAGAAAAAGGATGAAAATAGTATTATCAGAAATTGATCAATATAATTTTTTAAAGATCCAGTAAAACCTAAATGCAGCAGAGCATCCTTTCTCATGCTTGCTGAAGGGAACACCTTATCTTAACAGCTGGGGAAGCTGAGCTAGAAGGTCCTGTTCTCATTTTCCACCTTTATAAAATCCAGAAAGATGTAAAAACCTGCTAATGCTGCTGTTACCCAAAGAGAAACTGTTCTTAGCCATGCCCAACTTCCTCTCTGAGCAGAGAAGCAGCCCAGGAGGTGGATGGCAAACTGCAGCTGTTCAAAGAGAACCGGAGAAGGAAGAAGGAGCGGAAGGGGAAAAGGCGCCAGAAGAAGGGAGATGAGTGTAGCCTTCCTGGACTGACGTGTTTTACCCATGACAATAACCACTGGCAAACAGCACCATTCTGGAACTGTGAGTCTGGTGTCAAAATACAGCTGTGATCTAGGTTATCCTCTGCTGTATTGCTGGTTTTCCACTTCAATGCAATCAGAGCATTATTCTGACCTTTAATGCTGTCAAAAAGTTCAGCACATAAAAGGTCTGCTTTAATTTTAACATTTTTATTTTACAGTATATAATAAACAACTTATCATGAACAAAATGCAGATACTATCACTTATGAATTCTTCCCATTATTCCACTTTTTATATGCTAAAATATTTTCAAAATCACAACTGTGTAGTACTTGTGCATATGAACAAAATTTTAGAGGTAAAGGGTATTTTAAGTCTCTTTAAACGTCAGGATATATAGATTACTATCCTATTGAGACATAAACATTTCTCAGTATTCAGCACTAACAAACAGTATTTTTCTCACTTGTGATGATGGAGAAAGAAAAGATTTTATTTTCAGAAATTTCAAGATCAGGTGATGACAAAGTTACAACATATTTGACTCCAAGCTTTCATTTGGAAAAAGAAATTTTCTCCTAATGATAATCTAGGACTTCTGCTAATATGTACTTTACATTTTAAAATGTTCCCAAAGTAGTCATATGCATGGCTTTTTTTAAAAAACAACAATTACATTGTTAATTTAATTAATTTCTTTTTCATTACATTAATTTCATTTATTTATTTTTAATTACATTAATTTCTTTTTAACTGTGGAGTAACAGAAAGTTATGAAAAGGTTTTTCATATTGCTGTGCGTTCTAGCAATGCTTCAGCAACAGTCACGGGGTAAAAAATTGTCCTTTTGACACAGTTCACAATTTCGAGAAGAGCTTATGTATTATAATACCACTACAATTTTATTAAGTCTGTTCAAAACATTGACACTGTTCACAGCTAGTCACAGTACCCAAATCTAAGTCAATCTAAATAAAAACCTAAGGCAATACTAGTATTTTATTACTGTGATTAAAGGTACTAGTAGAATAAACAAGCATATCATTTTTGACTGAAAACTAATAACTTGTTTGTTTAATTACAGTGGGCTCGTTCTGTGCTTGCACAAGCTCCAATAACAACACTTACTGGTGCTTGCGAACAGTTAATGACACCCACAATTTTCTGTTTTGTGAGTTTGCAACTGGCTTCCTGGAATATTTTGATATGAACACTGATCCCTATCAGGTAAACCCCTTGCCCTGTCACAAAATGTCATTCACCAGACTCCTCAAGGGTTTCCTTAATTTTTGTTAACAAGTATAATTTCCCTTCCTTCCTCTCTTTCTCAGCTGACCAATACAGTTCACACAGTGGAACGAGGCATTTTGAATCAATTACACATCCAGCTCATGGAACTGCGAAGTTGTCAAGGTTACAAGCAGTGCAATCCAAGGCCGAAGGGACTTGAAACAGGTACAAGAGAAATAGTAGTATTTATTTCCATTTTATTAACATTGTTTTCATCTACTTAAGTTCTAATTGTATCCATGAAGTGTCACTCTCCTAAGTGTTGCTCTGAACAATTTAGAATTATCCATACACACCAATCCTGCACATCTGCATGACCAGGACGCTTCTTTGCAAGTCTGCACAGGCTATTCTTGACAGATACTGATGGCAAAACCCATCATTTGACAGAAATGCTGCAGAAGGGATATCGTTATTGGAGCTAGTCAATAACAGCCACATGCAGATCTTCACAACCATAACTCTTTTCTCTCTTGCAGGGTTTATTTCATTAGTTTTTGCCTCCCAGTATCAGGTGAGGTATTAAATCCTGCATTTATTTCAAATGCTGTCTGCCTATGTGAACAACTTCAGGTTCCTTACCACAACCGAGACTTAACTTTGCAAACTTCTGATCACTGGTAGTCTCCTTCATTTTCGAGGAAAGCAACATTTCTTCACAAGAGTCTCTGAGTAAAACAAAGCTGGTATTTTTACTTCAAGTCTCTGGAATTCATTGCACTGAACCCTGGTTGATTGAACATTGTGATTTATTATTTTTTCACAGGAATGCTCCATTCTACATAATTTGTGGTGTTGCCTCTTTGTATCTCTTTCTACATCTACAAATGTTTCTCTTTTTTACAATAGCTAATTGTTTGGGGGTTTTATAATTTTTGAAAACCTGTGGGTTTTCAGTTCTTTTATGTAAAACTTCCAGGAAATCTTTGTTGGACTGCAGCTCTGTCTTTATTTAACACAGTACATTTCTTTTTAGGAATTAGATGCTGTGCATGGAAAACTACATTTTGAATGGTTTTACAAGTTCTAAACACTAACAAAAGTTACTCTTGTATTTTCCTATATCAGGAAATAAAGATGGAGGAAGCTATGATCCACACAGGTATCCACACTTTTTTATTCTCCTCAGCAGCTTCTTTCCAAATAATTGCATGACTCCAGTCCATTTCAACTAATGTCTGTATCCTGCCATGTTGCACACAGCATAGCTTTTGATGCATGCATTTTCTAACTACCCTACACTGAACTTGGCCATTGTTTTTTAGATCCACCATTCTGCATTTAACGTAGCTCATTGTCATAGCAAGACTTCATGCAGCTCATATTTCATGCCTGTACTCCTTTAGATGTTTGCCCAAGGAAAATTACACAGAAAGAATCACCTCTTTTGGGTTGGTCTCATGTTATCGTGTTGATTTTGGACGGGTTGGAGGTGTTTTTCTGGTTTTATTTAGTAAGTCTTCACAGCTGTTGTTTAAATGTAAACTAAGTATGCTTAAAAGGCTTTCTGAGGTACAAAGAACCTAGTCAAACCTATGGAAGCAAAGCAAAATCTTCTCACTGGCTTTTGGAAATGTTGGCAGATACCGCTTTAAGCAAAAGCAGTGCTCGATAGGAGCAGCCTGTGCTCACAAGCCAGCCAGAGAGGGTTCGATTTAAGCGTGGCAGAAAGATGAAGCTCCTTTGGGCTGGGATCAGATCAGACAAGCATGAAATTAAATTCATTTGAAATTCAGTTATTTGAACTGAGGAAAGGCACCAGGTGAGGTTTTTTAAATGCTACATTTGAACCCAAGGAATACAATACAGACAGCTCTTTGAAAGTATATTTTTCTGTTTAAAAGTATCCTCATTGTACCTACATGTTTATCATGCAGAGCCCTGTGTCTCCTGGTGGAGAAACCAGACAAACATAAAGCAAAAACCTGAAGAGACTGAAAAAACTCCAGGTTTAACAGTACTCCACTTGCTGTTCATTGAGCAGTACTTGGTCTCAGGGCGAAAACCAGATTAACATCTGTGGAGTGTCATATTTAGACTGGACTCCTTTTCACAGCTTATCAGTTTTATACATTTTCATCTCTATACACTGTGGAGGAGTAGCTGCTGATATACATTGCTTACTTGATAAGTAAACAAGGGAGTCCAAGGGACTGCAAACAAGTCGACATAAAACCTTTTTGACAGAGTCTTCTGAAAAGAACCTTCTCATTAGTTTCCAGCAGCCACAGAACAATTAAGCTAATGAATTTCAATGTATAGATCTCCAATTTAAGCAACTAAATTCTCTTTTGCAGCCAATTCTTCTCAATGGAGTAGTTTTGGGATCTAGGAAAATGATAAGCTTTCGTTTGGTTTGTATCCCACTGTTTGCATTGCTCTTTACAGCCTGGTGGGAACCGGTTGCTACAATGATAGAAAGTAATTCCTGTAATTATGCTTGTAAGTCTTTCATTAGAAGGAGTCCTTGTAAGTAAGCACTCCTCATTTTAACTACAGATCTAACAGAAATGACATTTTTGAGTTGTAGGATTATATGAAATAGTAGAGCACACAGGATTAATCTTTAAATTACAGCTTCTTACACTATTTGGCAACAAAAACATTTTAACTTCAGATACCGAAGAACATACAACAAACATTTTGCTACAGTGATAAATAGCAGGTATGATGTATAACAAGCAATACTGTTCTATGCCATGACATTCCAGACACCCAGTTTCTCAATTTACACACATGCCTGGGTTCAACATTTTGGTGCAAGGCCCATCTTGGTGGAATGCTTTTCTCTTCTTAGGAAAAAAAAAAAAAAAATCCACCTCCAAAAAACCACCAAACCCATTTATCAGAAATCATTACAACAATCTACTAGAGAATCCTTTCATTGCTGCCTGCAGAGAACAATGGAATAACAATGGAAAGTCATCTCAACTGCTCCTTAGGCTTTCTTCATTCAGGT
The DNA here is from genome assembly GCA_910950805.1 of Acrocephalus scirpaceus scirpaceus. Taxonomy (NCBI): domain Eukaryota; kingdom Metazoa; phylum Chordata; class Aves; order Passeriformes; family Sylviidae; genus Acrocephalus; species Acrocephalus scirpaceus. The sequence goes on from OU383773.1 coordinate 92,816,777, forward strand.
CATGCAGGTCTCCACTCAGACCTGTTTCCAAATCAAAATGCCCTGAGCTAGTAAAGCACTGCCTGTGTTGCAGTAAAACACTGGGACAAGAGGCCCATGTGGAAATAGCCAGTGTAATGCTGTTTGCTTAGCACAAAGGGAGAGAGCTTCAGCAGGGAAGAACTGGTGTCACCTCTGCCCTGTGACAAACAGAGCATGGCTCTGCAGATGTGGTTGATAACAGGATGTGTGAACTGCACATTCTTCTCTCCTCTCTTACTTGTCTGAAGTTTTTCAAAGCCACCAAGGAAATGATCTTACCCACCTGTCTTTAGTCTCAGAGGAGACATATTCAAACCTCTTATTAGTTTTGAGATAAAACAGGCACAGATGGCATTATAGAGGATGCCAGGGTAGGATGAATGGAGAGTAAAGCTTAACTAAAGCTTGATCTAAAAATGAACAATCAAACGACAACAACAAAAAAAAAAAAGAGTAAGTTTTGTTTTGAACAGCTAGCAACAATTTTTTTTCACTTTTGGATCTATGTCATAGCTGAGAAATTCCAAAATGTTGTTTAAGGAAACCACTGCCATGCTGTTTCTCAAATGCAACTCATCTGCACTTTCCCATTTCATACTTATTTGTAACAAAATTTCTTACAGGGGAAAAACCTCTTCTTTCCTCTCCTCTTCCCTCTGTTTGCTTTAATTTCAGTGGGAAACTTTTCATGCTTACTGCAAGTTGTGGAATTAAACTGTGAAGTAATTTGCTCAGTCAACCAAAATAGCTCTAGGACCTTAAGACTTTGCTTCCCTGTTTGTTTAATATGTATGAATACAAGTTATCTCTGTCTTCAAACAAGCTGTTTTCCTCTGTATAACACGAAAATCATGGAACATTTCCCAGTGCCTTCCCAGCTGTGAAACTTCTCTGAGACTACAGAAACAGTGCCACATTTAGAGAGCAAAAAATAGATCCAGAGTGAAGGACCATGTAGTTCTGACTCAGACTTTCAGCTATTTTGTAGGAACACTGCAAGCTCCTTGCTGATCTTACTCCTGTGCAGCTCAGCCCCATTGCCCTGCTGCTGAGCATCCTCAGAAACCCTGTTCCTCTTCACTGCTCCCCAGAATTCTCCACTGCCCAACCTGCCACCCAGAATTGGGTGGCTGTACCACTGCTGGGGATGGACAGCAGAGGCTCTCCTGGGCCCAAATGCACTTTTATAGCTCCTGCTTTGCCCCCAGTTCCCTGGTCTGTCCCCAAACCTGTTACCAGTCAAACAGAATCACTTCTGTTTCAGTTCCTGCCATTACAAACCAACCCACTTGACTGTCCCTACAACGGTTTGTTTTCCTATACAGGCTTGGACTTGGCAAAGAAAAAAAAACCTACCAATAAAAATAGCTACAGAAAAATTTAAATATTATTGCATTTGCAGTCTGGTTAATATCTTAAGAGGGTTTAGTGACTAAATTCCTTGCAAAAGCAGCCCCCTGCCGTGATATTTTCTTGGGCTCTTTATGCCTCTAAGCACCAGAATAATAAATCTTCTTTCTTAAAATCTCTGTGGTATTTAATTATCTTTTGTTTCAGGAAACAAATTACCCGTAATTTGACTTACAAAGATGGCTCTCATGTGGCCATGCCATGATTTTATTTCTCTGGTCTGCTTCAGGAAAGAAAGAAGATGCTCTGTCATAGCTGTTCTACCAAATCAAAAAATCTTTTGTTTCTTCTTGGATCAGGAAGATTATCAAATGTTTGCAAAAAAAAAATATATATTTCTAGAAGTTGATATTAAAAAAACCCCCAAATTTTATGTTGCAAAATATTTCCAATTAAGAGCAAAGGTTCAGGTGTTTTCAAATAAGGAAAGTGGTCTCCTTTTGGTGGGAGCAGAGTAAGTCCTCACATTGTAATAAAATCTCAAGGGTTTTTTCTGATCATAATGGTATTTTTCTGGCTTTCCATATGATGGACTAAATATTGGAGAAATTCTTTTACTGTGAAATCCCAAGCTACTAAGAAGCAAAGAATGTAATCTATGATAGACAGAAGTTGTATCTTCTGTTCTACTTGAATAATGAGAAAGAGCAACTTAAAATACAAACAAATTAATAGAGATTCCAAGAACCATTTTCTGGCTGTGATCAATAAAAAATGCAGCTCTGTTGTTACTTGTAGACCCATATCTATGCCCTTCATTCAGACTTATTTAAAAAGACTACTAGATATTTTCTTGGAAAGTTTTTTTTAAAAAAAGAAACCTTAAGATTCTCTGTGTATATTTTAGCACTATTTTACAAAGTGGTGCAGTCCTATAAATTAATTCACACCAATTTTTTACAGCTTTCATTTCCTCTAATTGCTCCATGTAAATTAAAATGAAAGTTTACAAAATAGATTAAAACCCCCTTTGGCTATCATTTACTAAATAAAAATGTGTCTGGTTAGTTTTTAGACCATACTTTTAAAACTACCCAGAAACAAAATTCATGTGGGCATTGAAGTTCAGGTCACCAATGGCTTTCAGAGGTAGTCCCCTCTTTCATACTTAACCATTGTTTGGTTATTGCATATTTTGCTGGAGTGCTCAAAGAAGGCAAATGGATTATTTGTGTATTGAAACATTTTTCCTGCCTTGAAATATCAGAGGAAGGACTTATCTCTGAATGCCATCACAAAGCCCAATTAGACCAGATTTTGTTCTTTTTTTTCTCAGCCCAGGGATGTAGCAGGAGACAGGGAGTTCTTGCTACGTGTTTAGCAGGGGCTGTGAACATATCCAAGGCCGGAACCATTCATCTGATGACAGAAGTGGAATGTCTTACACTGTGAGCTATCTACTTTATGAACCCTGGTGCTTTCAAGCCAATCGAAGTAGAAAAACAAATGAAAGCTTTGCTTGCACCTTTAACAGTGTTCACCAGTAGACTTTATTCTTTCTTTCAACAGAGGACAATTATGGGATGGATGGGAAGGCTAAGCTGCCCAGTTTCACTGGCGACATTGACTGGCAAGGACTGGAAGACTTGTACAGTGTGAATGAAAGTGTATATGAATACAGACACAACTTTAGACTTAGTCTGGCTGACTGGACTAATTACTTGAAGGATGTAGATAGAATGTTTGCACTGCTGAACAGTTACTACCAGCAAAATAAACCAGACAAGGATAACACTGCTCGAAGCAACGGGGACGAATCATCCACGCCATTCACCCTGGTGGAAATGACTTCTGCTGAGGAGTCCAGCGGCCTGACTGCAGAAGAGTTGCAGCTTATTGTGCCAACAGACTTTGCAGCCCTTGCTTTGAGCACGGTGAATTTAAGTCAGGAGAGGAAACTTGAATTAAACAATGATATTCCTGAGAAAAGTAGTTTGAATGATGCACACTGGAGAAACAGTCATCCAGCTGAAAAATGGATGGAGGAGAAAGAATCAGACCGTTTTGATATGGATTTCAGTGGAAACGGTTTGATAGAGTTGGAGTCCCGGCACAGCTTCATGCTACAGCCCATCAGCATTCCTCAAAAAGACACTCATCAGGATAGTGACACTGTGGAAGATATATTTGAAGACCAAATGTATCTTCCCATGAGGTCTGATGAACCCTTTGTTCATCAGACCGTAAACATATCCATTAGGGATCCACCTGTCAGTACCCAGGAAGAAGGAACTTTCTTAAAAAAAACCAAACAAAGTCTCGCAGGAGAAAGTTCACAAATCCTAAATGCAGAAGGCAGTGCCTCAGCTCCACTCTCCTTGGATTAGATCAAGTTGTAAACTGTTAAATAAGTTCTCCTTTTTCTTATTAGCAAACTAATAAAGGTCATCAAGACAACTGACATTCCATGTTTCTTGTAGATACGTCTTGCAGCTAAATTGAGCCCAGTTCAGTATTTGTCTCTGTGCATATTTTTTTTTTTCACATGCACATGCTCTCACTGTAATTCTCCACACTGGGAAGCAAGATTTCCAGTCTTCCCTGAAAAGAAACAGTGTTAACTTTCAAATGCAGCAGCACATTCTCTGAAAGCTAAAAATTATTTCTTCAAAAAGGATGTCCAAGACACTTTCTCTATTTCCAAATGATCCCACCATGACTGAGTGTTTCAGTCCACCCAGTATGCCTGCACAAAGTCTTTTCCATCGATTATTTTAACCACTGGCAACCCTTAATGCCATGCTTTCAAGTAAAATGCACTTTTAAAATCTGTATGCCATACCATTTATGCATCTAATACCTTGCAGGTTCTTAAGTTTGCTCGTTGTCTTATAAAATTGTGAAACCAATTAACAGACTGACCTGAAAGAGGTAAACACCATGGATTGTGGAAACAGACTCTTCAAATATTATTTTAGCAAAAATATTGCATGTTTTTGTTGCTTTATTAAATTTACTCTCAGAAAGGTATGGCTAATGATTGTTAACTGTAGAAGGATTTGTTCAAATTGGATTGTTTCCCTATGCGTTGATACATTAATACGTCAGTATTAAAATTCCATTAATTCTTCTGCTTTTTTTTTTTTTTTTTTTTGGCTGATACTGGTAGGAAGGTTTAAATCAGTACATAAATGTTTTTGTTACCCCACCTGATCTTTATTATTCTGAGAAGTATCTTGAAAGGATTATTATCTTTTTAGTCTTAAATTCTTTTTTTGTTTTGAACAGGCATTAAAGGGAACGCTAAAAATCATGTTAAGTTTCCATTATTTTAGACACAAAAGGCACGTGAGGGTAAAAATTAGTAGTTTAGTAATAATTTTTGTTGTATTCTAAATTTTTTCTTGAACTTTACCAAACATTAAATCATATGAAGTATAATACAAAAATGACTTCAAAAATCTGTATTACTCCAAAGTTAATATTTTCCCTTGCTTTTTAATAAATTTCTAAATAATTATCACAACAGCAACAAAAAAGAATTACCTCAAACAGACATAATTCCACAGTGTCCAACTCACGGATGTGTTTCCTACCTGTCACATGTTATTTAGTGTAGTGAATATTTTTTGGCTATTGCAAGCACTGCAGGTTAAACTTACATTCATTACATTGTATTTTAAGTTGAAACTTTTTAAAATGGAGATTCTTTTAGTAGGATTTTAATACTTTTAAGAAGCAGTCTTTTTGATGGACTCTGTAAATATGTTAAAATTACTAGTTCTTTATCTGATGTATGTGTCATGGGCTGATTGATAGGAAAACATATTTATGGTCATGAATGATGCTATTTGTACATAGGTTTTAAGTTACTAGGATACAAACTGTGTTTTTAAATCTTGTATAATATTTCTGTGATACTTTTATAGTACAATTCTGGCTTCGGGAAAGTCTAGAAGCAATATTTCTTGAAATAAAAAGTGTTTTACTTTACCTGCTTCAGAGAAGTCCACATGATCCAGTTTTCCTCCTGAGTAAGTTTTATTTCAAAAATGTTAAGTTTTAAGAATCCACCCACATTAAAAGCAACAGGTAACAAAATAATACACATCATTCTGTTAGGTATAAATTATTCCTGGAGATGTGAGTAATGTATATTTTTTGGTTTTTTAAGACATGCTGTGATTTTATTTTTTTTAATTCCAAATTCATCCAGTCCTTTCTTCCTTGAACTCCATGCACCAAGCTGCACAACCAAGCAGCAGTTACCAGAAGTAATGCAATGTTTCATGAAGCCATGAAAGCTTTGCTGCTTTCTCTCCCTCCTGCACAGCTCTCCCTGTGACAGCAAAGCACTGCAGACCAGACATGCAGTGTTTACCAAGTGTGAACCACAGATCCCTAGTCAAGGCTTGTGTCTCCTTGTCCAAGGGTCAGCATGAAAAAGAATTTAGCTCTCAAGGTAAACTCCCTCTTACATGAACTCTGTTTGTTCGATGACCTGTGAATAAGACTACTTTCATACCTAAACTCAGCCTCTGAATCTGTGCTTCTGGAACTCTTCTTTACATGGTCCTGGGACTCTGATGCTCCCTGTATCAGGAGATGCATCAGGATGAATCCAAGCGTTCCAAAAGCAATGTCAGATAGAGCCCTGAGGGAAGTCTGCCCTGAAGGCACACTAGCAAGCACAGGATGTATCTCCAAGCAGGGTGCAGAGCAGGCTGAGCCAGCAAGTTTGGGAGGACTTGAAAGACAGAGGCAAACTGAAGCAAGGTCCCACACAACCACCTCTTGTATCTTTGTGCAGGGAATTATCCAGCACCAACAATGTGCCCTACATACTTTCCAAGTACAGTTCTTTGAAAGAACCAAGCAAGGTGCTTCCTCTCTTAATTCTGGGGCAGAGACAGAGAAGGGAATGGTGCAGCAGTGTGGTCCATTCCCACTTGTCTTTCCTCTTTACCTGAGAGCTTAAAGTACTCACTCAGGAAACAGAAGAAAGAGCATCTTACTAGTTTGGAAGTTGTCTACTTCCCTTCTTCTAGGACAGTACTCAGTCATGTAAACCATCAGCTAAACAGTGCCCTACCTTCTAAACTAGGTGGCAGCCTTTTTTACGGATCTCTTACAGGAGTGTGGAGGAAAGTATAAAGGACACTCATTCCACAGGCAAGAGCTACAGACAACAATGAGCTCTGATCCTTGCTCTCTTGGAAACATACACCAAATATAAAACTAAACCAAGTTAAAGAGGCCAAAATCTGTCATACTTTTAAGTATGCAGCCTAAGCATTGTGTCGCTGACCCAATTTGTTTTGTATTTCTTTCTGCACAGTACTTCTTGTCCCATAGCTGAGGCAGTCAAGTCCGTGAGCAGTGCATGGTGTGACTGTCAGGAAGCTTTCACAGGCAGTTACAGACTCAGGAATGAAGCAAGTGCTTAAATCTGGCAAGTGCTCCTCACATGAAGAAGGGCCAAGAGGATGACCTTTGTGGCTTTTTGTGATCCGCAGAGCAGTAGAGATGTGTCTATTCTGAAAGGCAGTACATAGTTCCTTACTTTTAGAAGGGCCCCTGGAGACGGACAGGAAGAACTTTAAAACTTGCACATCTTTGGGAGGTAGCAATATTATGTAAAAAGTTTCATCTGGAATTTAAGATAGGGCAGCCAGTATTGCCCTCACATCCTTGGACAATGTGAGACATTTTCTGAGACTGCCTAGCAACTGAAAGCACTGCAGAAGAGCAAGATGTGTAGTGCTTCAGTTCCAGAACTAGGCACAAAATCACAGAATGGCTTGGGTCAGAAGTGGCCTTAAAAATCATCTGGTTCCAACCCCCACCATGGACAGGGACATGACTTAGAGCTGTTATCTGTAGATGAATCCTGTTGTTACCGAGGTAAATGCACACTAGCAGCTTTGCAAACAACATTTGGATCAGAGCATTATTTTGGAGTTCAGTCACTTGCAGGTTTTTGTGACAGTTGAGGGGAGGTATCTTAAAGGGCAGGTCTGAGCATAGACCACCTCCACTCTCCTAACCAAAATCCCTTGAGATGCACACAAGCCCAGTCAGAGAGGATCTGTGTAAAACAGTCAGGGCTGACAAGCCAAGAGGTGCAACAGCCTTGTCCAAGGAAGATCTGCCAGGACTAGACTTGAGCCCTGAGCAGCTGTGGGTGCCTGGGTACATGTGATGTTTTAACAAATGTCTTCCTTTAGTTTCAGCAAAACCCAATCCTGTCCCTGTGCGCTGACATAATTTTTCAGTGAGAACCGATGTGCAGTAAACAGGGTACAAGCCAGAGAGTAACTTCAGAAATGATGTGCCACACCTGAGGGGATGCAGTCACAGCCTGAACTGCCTGGGACTGCCTGCAGTGTGTCCACAGCCGCTCGGGCTGCAGGTGTCAGTGCAGAGCCACACCACAAGCGCCTCTCCTCGAGCCTGCAGCCCTTTCTGTGCTTCCAGCGCTTCCGAGGGCTGCATCTCTTCAGTCTTCGACCGGCAACAGCACCCGAGATGTGCGAGAAATCTAACTTCATCCACTTCCCTTGGTTTAACAGCTCTGGTCTTGGACACTGGTGATGTGCAGGGGGATTTGAAAGATGCTTTTTTGTGTGATTACATGTATTGGAAATGAAAATGTGTAAGTCTTACTTTGAAATCAGAGAGGATCTGGACCCAATCAACACACATGATATGCTATTTTTTATTTCCAAGTATCAAGTATTCAAGAGTTTGTTTTGTAAACACATGTTTACAACAGATGTTGACAGTAGGTTTCATTAAATCATGGGTTATATAACTTTAAAATTACTCTAAGCTCTGCTGAGAAATAAATATAAATTTTAAAAAAACCATACAGGAGCCTAAAGTATGCAAAAATACCCAGCATAAACCAATTATTCTCTTTTTACCACAGCACAGCACCCACACACTCATACCATCAGACATACTCTACAAATTTCCTTAATACTCTACACATTTGTTTAATAATGAGTTTTTTAAAAACTAAACAGTTACAGGCAGTGTGCCCACACCATGCTCCTACAATACTACCCAGACTGTTGCTGTTCTGCACAAATCATTTGGTAGAGGTATGCACTGCAGCCAGGGGCCAAACTCCCATGTACTCAGCTGGTGAAAAGACCAGGTCTTCTTTCAGGAAAGCCTCCACTGAATTGTGGATCTCACTGACACAAAATTTTCTTCTTTTCTTACTGAAACTCAGCTTTGGATCATTTTGTACGTATTTTTTTGTTTGGAAATTTCTCTCCAAGTTTTAAAATATGGAGTTTGCTACAGAGGCAAAATTTCTGGCCTATCGGTCAGAAGTGTGATTAGTGGTATTAGTGCTTTCAGTGCTATTTAGAATACAGACACCTGCCCTGCACGAGCAGCCCAGGCACAATAACACAAAAAAATTATGGTTCAGAATTCAAAATGGAAATTTTGTCTTCAAGATTTTAAAACCAAACTCCTCTTTTGGAAATCACAGCCCACCTTAAAGTCAACCAGATTTGGCCTTTTTCCATTCAAAGAGACAGAATTTGCTCTTATTCTACCCCTCTCTTTCTGGTATTCCATGAAAGAACATTCGTATTTCAGATCTCAATCCTCATTTTAATTCAAACACTTGCTAATATTGCTTGGTTAAGTGGTTCCAGAATTTAGCCCAGTGTTGTTTATTATTACTACAGAATGTATTTTTAGCCCCTGCTTATGCAAAGCAACTAAATAAAGTAACATGCTAGAGCAGGCTGAATACACTCTACACAGGACTTCTGTGGTCTGTGTACCTTTTACTTTACCCAACAGTGCAGGGCCAAATCCTACACAGACTCCTGAAATTACTTTCCCACAGAAAAGCTAGGTAGGAATTGGCCCACCAGGAATTACAAACACTATCTTTGTCGGAGCAGTCCAGACTTTAGGAACAGAAACACATGCAGTTGCATCATTGACATGCCTTGAATATGTCATTTAAGTCATAGTGAATACATCATAAAATACTTCAGTACCTATTAGCACCACAGTGTTGTTTAGTCTTTTGTCCAGAGGTTATCAAGCTGTCTCACCCTTCTCCTCAAGGTGAACAACATTTTGGATGCTTTTTGTAGCCCTTCATTAATTCCACAGCTTTTCACCTACTCTATATAATGAACAAAACATTGTTACAGGACAACGCTGTGACAACTGGTTTGAGATTGAAAAAATAAAAAAAAATACAATACACACAATGGATAATGCAATAATTAGAAGAGTAGAATGGAACCTGGATAAATAAGCATCTACTCTGTAACACTTGAAGTCAAGAAAACTTAGGAGCTACTTTGAAATTGTAGAGCTAGATCTGTGTTTAACAGGCTGTATTAATAAAAAAAAAATAGCTGAACTGAAGGACTGAAGGGGAGACTGCTGAAATTATTAACTGCAGTTATCAAAAAACTGCAGTTTAATGTAAGGGATATGGCCATGGGACATGAGTAGTGTTAACTTTCCCCCTTAATTTACGCAATAAATTACGAGGAAAATACAGGAAAAATTTATTTCCTGAGGATTAGATAGGCTTTCAAATCTTTGGCCATAAAGTAACATATGATATTCAGTGTAAAGGTGACAAATCACGTGAACCCTGGCCATACCCTGTCCTCAGACTGAAGGCTCCACATCTCTACTCTGTGACAATGTTTACATGCAATCTTTTTGAATTGTTGTTTGTCAAACAAGATGTTAAAAGAAAAAAGAAGAAAGCCCTAATTCCCTACCAAAGAATGAATCTACAACCATGATGGTGACTGCCCATTTTCTAAGCACTCTGAAGCAATGAAAATGTCCAAAGGAAGTCCAGTATGTGAAGAACCTGAAATGTGTTGATTACAGGTTTAATCTGTAAGTAGCAAACACTCTGTCCAAAGCAATGATGATGCAGGTCGCAGTCCTGGTAAATCTCTGTTACCAGGTGTTTTAAGCCCCTGGAAAGCAACCACAGCTGGATGGCTTCAGCTGGGGGAACCCAGGATCTGAAGCATGCAGCGTGGCATCTCCTAAGCCATTGTAAACAACACATTATTCAGAAAACAGAGAAAGATAAACTTGTTTAGGAAGTTTTTAGTCTTCAATCTCCAAAAATAGTAGTAATAGTAGTAACCAGTGAATAGAGTATAAAAGCTAAACAAGCTTGATATTCTCTAGTTCACACACACTTGCTAAAGCACCAGCTTGTTAACTTCCAACACAAGGTATGGCCTAGGTTCTTCAGCCTCAGCACTGGACTGGTGAGACGAAGAATATGGCTCCAAAATAGCAGTAAGATACTTCGGACCTATTTATCATCAGTTTTATGTCAATATAATACCATGAAGAGCTGTGGTACCACATGCACAGGAAAGTGTAGTAAGGCAGCAATTATTCAGGCATTTGGGGGAAAACCCAAAAGAACAGTGCAGAAGGTGCTGACCCTGTCCCAGACATGCTCTCTGAAGTTCCACTGCGCAGGCAGTGCTCTGCTCTGTTTTGTGAGGGATACTGACAATTTGTCATCTGAACCTCTAGGTCCAAATCCTGTGAAAGGGCACAATTCGAGTCTACAGCATTACTTGAGCAATTTCATTGGCTCTAAGGTCAGAAAGATGCCTTTATTTAATCTATCTCCCCATGTGACACACAGGTTTTCAGATAGAAATTTCAGACAAAAACAAGGGAATGGCAGGAAGAGCGAGAATGAATCTTAGACCATTCCCACAAAATATTTTGAATTAGAATTCTGTTTGAAAACTACAATCTTCCTCCATTGCCAGATATGCAAGTAGCCACACCTGAATGCCACAGGAGAGTACTCAAGTGTTACTTTGTGCCATTCTGGTTTACAATTATCACTAAATCCATGGGGGAAACGCTGATCATAGAAATACTCTTTGGATAAAGGAATTTCTTTTTGAATGCAGAGAGGATTCAGTTCCATACTTACATATGTGTATTATTTACAAGTGCACTACTTAAATATATAAATTTACCAGCATATTTAAGTGTTCTGCTGGATCAGAGCCATAATGAATGAATAGTTAATACTACAAATTAATAATATAAATAGCCCATATTTTTGAAAACACTATATTAAAGTGTTTGTAAATCATTTAGGAGCTTTCAAATGTACATTTCTAATATCTAGTAGGAGATTTGTGCCTCCACTTACTTCGGTAAGTTCTGAAGAACTGCATGTTACTACATGCACTTTTAAAGACATATAGGGTGGCCAAAGAACTGAAAGTTTCTAAATAAATACAAATTGCACCATAATATTCAAAGTTTCTTGCAGCTGCTCACACTGTACTGAAAGGCTATAAAATGTCATTGGTTCCAAATTATACTATATTTTATCCAGTATGCTCAAGGGGAAGAAGGGTGACCAAAACCAGAGGGCTTTTGCCTAACACTGGAAACATGGGGAGTCCTTCTCTCCAGATTATTCCAGCCCTGCAAAGATCTACAAATTATCTCATGAGGGGGCTGCATTCATAAGCACCCAAGGGCATGGCTGCATCCATTCTGAAGTTTTCTCCTTTTTGAGGAAACAAGGGTGAATGGGAAGCTAAGCAGGGACAATTAACCTGTTCACTCAAGTCCATATATTTGGGCTACTTCTCTCATGTTCCTCTAAATCAGGACTAAGTGGTGGAAGAGGGAGTTAGTCTGTCCCTATGAGGGCATGGTGGCACTTTGACCATCACCAGATGCTGCTGCTCCATGTTATCACTGGCTGGTAAGCTGCAGGCATGTGACTTGGGTTTGCTACCCACAACAGCCTGTTGGTGAGCAGGACACCTGCTTCACCTTTTCTTGTATTCACTGCTATCAAACCCTTTGTGGATAGAGAGGGAAAGTGGCAAAAATTACAACTTAATGGAATTTTATGTTCTATGGTGAAATTATCTCACAATAGGATGACAGCATGAGCCCCTTCACCAGATGACAGGCAAAACTCTTTTTTAGTTCCTGTGAAGTCAGTTTAGCACCATGTGTTGACCATGACTACTGCTAGGGCTGCACTCAATGTCTGGAGATTCTGCTTCCTCCAGCAATGACAGCCTCAGAACACAGCATTTGTTCAGCAGGTCTCAGTCCATGTACCAGTCAATGACAATGCTGGAATCTACATTTCTAGGAAGTGAATGTGTTTCCCCTGCATACCTTTTATTGGCTTAGTTTAGACTGTTACAGATTACTCAGAGAAACCCTCCTTCAGGAATCAATCAAAAACTGGCCAGAGTTTGGGTTTTCTTTCTTTCAGAGGACACTGACTTAATTGATTTTATAGTAATTTATTCACATTGCCAAAATTATCTATACCCAAAACAAGGAAAAAAATTGTTTGAAAAGTAAGGAATTACATTTTGTTTTGCATGTAATTCTCAAAGAAAAAAATTAAATTCTAATTAAAAATTAAAATTGAAAGTAAGTATAGAAGGCTTTTTCAGTATTTCCAAAGTAAACATCTTTCTTTCTACATTCAACTTTTTCAACCATTTAGGAAATATGACTGTTCTTGGCAGTCAAAGGGTCAGGATATCCTAAAAAGTAGATAGTCTCCATTGCAATAAGCTCTGGAATCCCTTGAAAGTTCAGAAACAGCAGCAGCTGCAGAAGTGTCACTTTTATCACTCTCATTCTTTGGCATCAGTGCCATTAGTTCCTGACAATCCTAATCTGCTCTCCCTCAGTTTTTGCATGGAACAGAAGCACACAAGGTATGACATGTAAGAGATCAGGATAGACGATTAATCTTCACTATTTTACAATTCTCTAAATGCTCTGTTTCTGAGGTATTTGAAAAGATTGTCACTCTTCACTTCTCCCTGTAATGATAAAAATGGGGAAGTGATAAAAGTGGACAAGTGCTGGGCTGCAGTTACACTTTGTCTTACTACTTTGCCCATTTTTGCCATGGTAGACAATTCTTGGTGCAACAAGCATTTAAGACTGAAGCAAAAGCAAACATTTTTATCATGTATTCTGATCTCCTACAGCATATATATATATATATATATATATATATATATACACCAAACACCTTTGAGCCAAGGAAATTTATTTCTCAGGACAAGTGTATAAGCCAATTATCTCAGGAAGTGTGTGCTGGCTGAAGACACATTGTATCTAGCAGCTGCCTAAGAGGAAAAGATTCTCAGGCTTAACCCAAAAAAAGCTGTTAATATGGACAGATTAGTAGGAAGAGATCAAAACAATATTCCTCTATGTTTGGGGTAAAGAATCGGAGTTTTCAGACAGGAAGAGTAAGAATTGTTACAAACTACATAAATGGACTGAGACATTCCGAAATAAGCAGCCCCATGTGCTGGTCAAGAGGATCCAGGTGATGACAAAAGGCAGTTGGCAAAGGCAAAGAGGGAAATCTACTCTTCCCAGGACAACTCAACGCATGCCAACAAGAGTACTGCCTTTATTTTCAAGGGCTTGGTTCCATATAATATTTGATCAATACACATGTTCTAAATTGAAAAATTAGATCAGGAATAACTGTTCAAAAATAAGTAGAACCTCTGCTCTTTTCTATTTATTTTCACACAAGTTCTCTACTCAGCAAAATCCAAACCATACTATCACTGAGTCCTCTTAAAAGACTGCTTTTTAATTTCCTACACTTCTAAGACTTCCCCTGCAGGACACAATACAGCCTTGACTTCCCAGTGTCCAACTGACATAATTTTCTGCCCTTCGAGACCTCATTAGTACTTCATGAGCATGGCACTACAAAGCCTCCAGAGCAAGAAATGAAATGCCAAGCACATTTGATTAGAAAGTCTCAGCATCTCCCAGGGAGAGAACACACTACAGTAATTTGGAATAAACAAAGGCCACATCACATCCTGTGAGTCCACACCTGCCCATAATTTCTATCCTTAGCTCTTCACCTGGAGGGCCAAAGAAGAGACAAACTCACCCTTTGCCTTCACAGGAGCTTTCAGTGAAGCTGAGAAAAGGAAAGGCAGATGTGTGGGACAAACCATACAACCAGGACCTCCAGGTGTGTCCCACCAGCCTGCCCAGCACCTGGCAGCTGGAGAGGCCGAAGTGTTGCAGAAATCCGAGGGTCTGAGCCAGCCCTCCCTTCCCAGCTGCCCAGCTGTCAGGGGGCTCAGTGCCTCGGGGGTACCCGGGAGAGCCTCCTAGCTGGCACCATGGTGGGCAGGCTGCTCGCAGCCCCCTGGAGGGGTTGCTCTGCTCACTCCTGCAGCCTGAACTCTGCTGCTGCTGGCTCTGAGGGACCTGCCAGGTCCCAGACACCAGAAGAGGCCATTAGCTCTCCCTCAGGACTTTCCCACTGAAGCTGAAATAGACTGGCACACAATTCTGAAGGACAGCCAAACTTCCTGTCAAGCTATAACCAGTTGTTTTCTTCTTCAGGGAAGTGTGAATTTGGTGCTAGTAACAGCCACCCAAATAACATTGCAGAAATATGCATATATCTGCTCTGGTATGTGTATGATTTCTACATCTTAATGTTACTATAAACCAATACTGAAGTTTTTTACTTCAGGCATTACAGTATCCTATATACTTTGTGAAGAATGACTACATCCCAATTATGAAAATTAATGCACATTTTGACAGGATGAAGATGTTACAACTCAACATTTGCAAATATTACCTGATGCATAACTCTTGTATGGCTTGACATGTTATTAACAGTACTTTAAACCTTATATTATTTTTTGATTTAATGATTACGCCTGAAAATAGCCCCTTTCAAATTCAATTGCAGTAATGTCTTTAAAAGCAAGCTTTAAACGTAATTTGCTGCACATACAATTATCCAAATAACTTGCATAGTTTAAATAAGTTCAGTTGTGCTTTGTAGCAGAACTCACAGTAATTACTCATCTATTAAAAATACAATTTGCGGATATGAAGTTGACAATACATTTAAGCATTTTTGTGAGTCTAGACATCAACAATATGAGTTTTTGTCACTCTTCCACTGACTTCTGCTGTTCATAACACCTCAACTTTACAATGATATTAGATCAGAGCATGGACATTTAACGGACACATCTGAAATAATTACAAACACAATTTTTAAAACTCCATTGTCAGGAGGGGAGAAATAAAAACTCGGGTTGGTTTGAGGTATCCAGCCCTCAGGAACATTTTATGGTTGTTTGCATGAAGCTTTGTTGGTTTTATCATGTGTTACATTTAGATTAAAAATAGAAGGCACAGGTGTTTTACAAGGCGCCGTAACTAAGCCAACCAACAAAACTAAATATTACATTACCAAGCCAGGGGTCTATATCTCAACAGTGACTTCTTCCAATGCATTTTCATTCGAGGAATTTATTGCTTCTGAAAAAGGGCCGGGGTAGGTCTGTGCTAAGCAGTTCATTCCTTGTGCCACACTGAAGTCTCCTTGGGAACTGAAGGTAGGGCAGGATCTAGTCCGTGCATAGTTTTGTTGGGGTCCAGCTTGCCCAACCATCTCACTCACAGTGTTCACCGGCGAAGCCCTCCAACTCTGTCTCTGCAGTTGTTCTTCTTTACACTTTATGGAATACCAGGCCAGGAAAATAAAAAAGAATCCCACAAACTTGAGAGCAGCTGCCAACCCGAAGTAGACAAAACGAAACGAGGTGACATCGTACTCCCAACAAGATCCTTGTACGCCGCAATCCTGTTGCCAAAGCATGCACGTGGTGTCAATAACAGCCCCAAAATAAATAGGAGTGGGAATGTAAGCTGAAACAAAAATAACAAGAGAAATAGCATGTGTTAGTATATTGTGGAAAACTTCTAAAGAAACTATATGCCCCAGCCAAAGCATGTAGGTTGAACATTTCTGAAAATTCTACACTGCTGTTTCTCACACGAAATTTAAACTTGGAAAACTGGCCAGCCAATCTTCCCACCGATACTATTTACTCCACACATGAAACCTACCACAAATGGGAGGGAATTCGAAGAAGCCAATGCACCAGCACCTTACAACAGGTACTTCAATCTGCTGTCCCCAGACAGCTCTTATTAAGCAACGTGTCCCCCCCAAAAAAATCCAATTTTTCCCTCAGGAAGATAGAAGGCGAAATACATTATCGCCACGGCAGTACCTGTTGAACATCCTTTGCCCATGAGCTGGGAAAGGTGCTGTTCTTAGATTAAGGTGAAAAAGCACTGAAGATCACAAAATGTTTTTGAAGATAAATGTAAGGGGTATGACCATTAAGATTATGAATTTCCTTTTGAGTACATCTTCCCAAGAAACAGACTTTAACTTCTAAGGCAGCTTAAAATGCAGCCAGTCCAATGAATGCTCCTGCTTTCTCCAGAAATACAACATCTTTAAGATGAGATTGAAATATCCTTCCTCAAACAAAACTTGAAGATGCAGCTTTATGGGCTTCTCTTGTTCTTTTAGAATAGACCTTGCTTGCTCTAGTCATGCATTTCATAGTAGCTGAACACCTGGAGTGCTCTTTATGGGTAGGATTTTAGGAATTCAAGATCTTGAAAGGGAATGCTTTGAAAAATAAAGACTTTTAACATCTATCCATTTTGCTTTGAAACACTTGAAAGACATTAAATAATATTAGAAGAAAGACACTACGACATTAAGTAACAAATGGTTTTTTAAAAATTAGAAAAACTATTGTTATTGCTGAAAGCAACAAAATTGTGGTTTTGAAAGCTAAAAAATCCTTATAAAATAATATTTAGTAACTATTAATTTTTAAGTATAATTTGAAATGGTAAAAAATTATCTTTCTGTGAAACAATGTTGTTCTAGAAAGTCAGTAACCAAAAAAAGCAAATTAACCACATTTTTAGATGCAATCTTTTCAGAAGTTATTAATTTTAGGTTCCTAATACAATTAGTCAAGTAATTAGTTGCAGATTTACAGAATTTTAATACTTTTATGGTGCATTTAAGCTGAACATGGCCTTTATGGAAATGCTGAGCTACTGTAAGACTTACCAAGAGTTCTTAATAAAACAAACTGCATTCCTAGTGCAAAGGGCCGCTCCCCATCTTCCACAGACCTAGCAGGTGGACAGAAAACTCCAGTGAAGAAACAGTCATAACCAATAATCATCCTGGTATGTTCTGGCTCTACCTCATGGCTTTTTTCTCAGATATGGAAAATCTTTGTCTAAATTTCTTTTCTTTAGCTTCTACTATTTTTAACTCCTACTGCTAAGTAAAAAATACAAACAGCCCCTCCAGGAGCGGTTTAATCAAAATCTCAGTCATGCCTTTCGACCTTTCTTTACCTGTGTAAGGCCTGAAGAATTTGATCCAAACACATTAAGGAAATTTAGAGAATCCACACAAAATGCTTATGGCTTCTCATGATAGCTTTCTACTATTTCATATGTCTTAATTTCTTTTTCTTAATATTTTTGAGGTAAATTAGAATTAATAGAGAAATAAATTGTTGAAGGCTGGACTCAGTTTCTGAATTTAACAAATCTTTGTGCAGCATATGCACTTTGGAGTTACTTTATGAAAAATTTCAGTACAAACATCCCAACAGACTCCTTAAATACCTTTTCAATTCAAGTAATACAAGACTCCTTCTGGTGGTTTCTAAGGAAAAATGTCAAGCTTACAAAGACTGAACACAAAGTAACAAAATTCCACACTGCAACTAGAATTTTAGTAAACCACAAATTATATACTGATTTTAAAATGTTTTTAATTCTTAATCTAGAAGTCTTAAGATAGCTTATAATGACACTGAAATACACCATAAAAACACACAAAATGTCTGCAGTCAAAGAGATGCCACTTTGAAATCCAGTTCTGAAGTCAAGAAATTAAGAAATTGTAGAACCAACTTGAGCCACAGACCTTTGACCAATGCACAAAGCACAGTATGTGGTCTGGGACAGCAGGTGTCACTGTCCAGGTGTGTGGGCCCCCATTTTTTGTACTGAGCATTACAAAATCCTGTTGGAGCTGTCCCTTAATGTACCTCACTATTGTGAGGTTCACTGCAATATTGATCTTCATTTGCCTTTGCTAATTGCAATGCAAGGGTAATATTTTTTTAATTACTATTATTTTACATGCGGGAAATCCAGAGACAGAAGGAATAAAGTCAGAAGTCTCTGAATATATATGAATATATAATGGTGCTGTGCACACAATAGTTGAGATAATGCTGAGCAGCTGGAATTCTGATGTGCCCAGCCCCAAGTGCCAGGCTTCAATGTCCCAATAGTGATCCTTACACCCATTCTATGGAGTTTTTGAAAAGCAAACTGGAAGGCAAAATTCCTCAATGTGATACAGCACAGTCCTCCCTGTGTCAGCAGCAGGCTCCTGCATAAACTTTAGCCACTTGAGCTGAGAAAATGACAGCAAGAGAGTGCTTGTACTTGGAGAGGGTGAGCTAAAGATTCCTGCCAGAGGGTTTCTCACAACTGAGTCTAAGGATACCAAAGCTATGACCTGACCTGCCTCATGTTTTCCAAAGTTCCATGACCTATTACAAAGATTTGCCATTATTATTATTTTTAGAGGGGCCTAAATTTGCCCCAGAACATCAGAGTGAAGCTCTAAAGAAAACACTACCAGAAAGAAATCCTACTTGGTTGGGAGGACCATTCTCACAGAAATAAAAGGCACAGGACTGGTGTAAAAAAAAAGCTCAGTTTGAAGACAGATTTTACACAAAACCGGGACAAAATGTGTCTCTACATTAGCAATTAATGTAGCTAAACAGCTAGTGCTGAGACCTGACATGAACACCACAAGCATTTCAAGCATTTGCAGAGATTTACTTCAGATCAGCTTGAACCTGGTCTCATGGACAGGATGCCCATTTGCATCTGGATCATTTTGGGCATGCTTTGAAGAGTACCTCGAACACTGGAAGAGGCTTCCTAGAGAGGCAGTTGATGCCTTGTGCCTGTCAGTGTTTGGATAATGCCCTCACTAACAGGCTGTCATTTCTGCTCAGTCCTGCAGTGGTTGGGCAGTTGGACTGGATGATTAGAGACTGTATTTACCAGAGCACGTAGGAACACGACAAGGGGCAATGGCTTCAAACTGAAAAGGAGTAGGTTTAGATAGATAAGTTTAGGTAGATATTAGAAGAAAATTCTTCACTGTGAGGGCAGTGAGGCATGGAACAGATTGCCCAGAGAAGTAGTGGATGCCCCATCTCTGGAAGAGTTCAAGGTCAGGCTGGATGGAGCTCTGAGTAACCTGGTCTAGGAAAGGTGTCCCTGTCCATGACAGCAGGTTGGAATTAGGTAATTTTTAATGTCCCCTCAAACCCCTTCCGATTCTATGATTCTGTGCTCATTGTAGGTCCCTTCCAACTGAACTATTTTTCTCTTTTTTTTTTTATCTTCCAACTCATCTTCATCTGAAAAGAACTTTTTCAACTTTGAGCTCTTCAGCTTCAGATTCCAAACCAAACAGACATCTTTAAACCATTCTTTGTCCTCCTGTTACCAGCAGAACCAATGCTAATGGATATGCTTTGTAAATTCTAGTAAATAATTATATAATTTTCCTCTAATTCCTCCTTCTCTTTAAACAGCAGCAACACAGATGGAACAAATACAAATTTATTTTAGCAGTAGACCATATTATGTTTTTTCAGCTCACTTTTCTTTAAAAATCAGTAGAACTTCACTTATGGAACTATGTTTTAAATGGACGAAGGTTTTGCAGAGAATGATTAATGTTTATCAAACTAGATGGTAGAGATGGGAAAAGCCAGTCCAAAAATATGAATGTTTTCTTTCAAATTGACAAATAAATGCCACTGCCTTTTTCCTACAAAGGCTGTGTTGTTCTCTATCCTTAGAGTAATGGCAGTAACACCACTACTACAGTACAAGATCAAAATTTTTGTTAAGATAAAAAAGGAAGACTCAAAACCAGGCATGTGGGAGGAATGAGCAATTTTAAGAAAGAGAAAAGGATAATTTTAAATACTTGTTTTTATCATTTGCATTTGAAAATCTAAACCGTTGCTCTAAGAAGGTTGAAAATTTTGCAGGAGTAATCATTTTCTTCCATGATGTTTTGCTTGTTTTCCCTTTAGAGCACCTGGAATTTACTACGCACTTCATGTTTCCTACAGTGGATTATCATATTCCACATTCTATATACAAACAGATTTCGCCCTATCCCTATCAGCCCTTTCACTTTTTAAGGCTACACAAGGATTTTATTAACTTTTTAAACATACACAAGCTTGACAGGCACTGGTGATAGCAGCCAGGACAAAAGTAGTTACAAAACATAACTGAGTTCTCACCTGAGTGTCACTATGACTGCAGATGGCTGGGCACATGCTGTTATAAGGGTGACAATGAAGAGGAATATGAGGAATGGGATGAGCGTGTTGCAGGTTCGATCACACTTCCCAGACACAGCGTAGCCGTTCTCATTCAGGTAGGTTTTGACAATCACCAGCCGGAGCTGACTGCGCTGGCCCACTGTCGGCGGAGTGATCACCTGGCGACTCTGCACACAGGCACATTCTGTGTAATTTCTGACCTGGGAGAGCAGAAAAGAACATTTCCACATGAAAAATATATGTAAGAAAGACATTGCAAAGAGACTTTTTATGACAGTCCTGTGGTACTTCTCAATTAAGCATCTTCTGCCTTGAGCATCATTACTCCAAGCACAAGCGAAGTTATGTCTCCAAGTAATTTTAAAGCTGGCCAGGACTCTGTGTGATGAGGTTGCCTTTCCATTGCTTTCATTAGTCTGAGTTTTAAAAAAATCTGGAATATATTTGGGAAATATTATCAAAACAATTTGATCACTTCTGACAGGGAGGCTGGAGAAAAATACTGGTTCTATTGTACTACAAAAAATATGAGGAAATGCTCTTCAGGCAGCAGTGACAATGCCATATTCTGAAATTCACCAAGCTGCTGACTTTCATATTCAGGTAGTGTCTTCTGCCATGTTAATGGAAGGCTACCCAGATCTGGCCAAAGAGCAACAAGCTGGACTTCATGCTTGAAACTCAGTACCTTCCACCTGGATGTGGGCGTAGATCTGGACAGGAGCAAAAACAGAGAATAAAGAGAAAGCAGAGACTAAAGGAGTGAGACTGGAAGACTCACTGAGAGATTCCTGAATGGACAAAAAGAATGAAATTAAGATGAAGAGACTGAAAAAAGAAGTAACATTTCACAGGCAAATGGGACTGTCATTTGAACAAGGGGAAGAAAAGCTAGATCAGAAATAGCCTTCTTTCAGATATGTGATACTTCTGTTTTCATCTAATGTATGGCAAAGAGGTATGCAGCAGATGAGAATATTCCAGCGCTACAGAATAAACTGGCCAGGACATATGTAATGTTACAGGAAGGAGCTTTCTGTTTCAACTTTTGCATTCATCAAACCTTGGACCACACAGGCACAGAAATTACAAAATCATCTTAAAATAGTGAATTTAAGCACTTAGACATCAAGACATATCCAAATCATGGCTGATTGTCAATTTTAATGTATATCTTTATATGCATCCATGCCATTATGTAGCCTCACACTTTCTTCCCCATAGGATTTAGCTGAACTTCTTAATAATCTATCTATTTATCCAGTACTTCACATTTTCAAAATGTGACTTCAGGAATTTTTTCCTCAGACTAAGAATATTCCACTACAAAGCTGGAATGGCTCATATTTCATTTAGATTTTCTGTAACACTCACTATTATAGCTTAACTCTTTCAAAAAGGAGTCATTTATCTTCAAAACAGTTATGAGATACTATCTCTATTTTGTATTTAAGTGACTGAAACAGATAAAAGATTTCACAAATATGGGTGACTAATTTGAGACAACTGGAATCCTTTTTTTCAGAACATTTTCCATTATACCAAACTAAATATATTCTAAATGTAACTTTTCATGCCTTCAAATACAGATTTAGGCAGCCCATCTACAAGTGGCACTTCTGGTTGTTGCTCATGTTCCTCATCCAGAACATGAAAAATACAAGACCAATGACCAACGGGGAGAAGTTTTGTTTAACTGACTTGCCCAACATCACTTAGAAACAAAGCCAATGACAAATTCTGGTTTCCCAAGGCAGCACTCCACTCTAACATCACATGAGTACCTGATTTCTTTCTACAGTACCTCACCCTAAACTCCTTATTGATTCCAAATGCAAATGCCAAATAGGAATCCTACAGAAATTAGACCTCTTTACTACACAATCTTGGTTCATCACAGTGAAACTAAGTCTGTGTATTAAATGAGGCAGACATAGCATGACAGAAATATTAAGAGTATAGGAATAGGTATATGCGTGTGTGTGTATATATATATAAAACACCAGGTATGAACTGTACACTGGCACCTTTTCTTAGTTTGGACTTTTTAAATGGTTAATTTTGAAAACACTCTATGTTATAAACTTAAATCCAAATATTATATGTTAGCAACATTGTGTGTTATACAGTGGCACTAACTTACATTTGTTGTTTTTAAAAGTACTATACAAAAAGGATTATTTAATCCAAAAAAAGCACCTTTTCCAAGCAATGTCAGCCTTATTCTATTCACCATTAGCTACTGAGTTAAAACTTCAGGCCATGAAGCATCTTTTCTTAAATCATAAGATGCAATAGTATGTTTCAAAATCTGTAGTGAAGAGCACACATTCCCAGAGTATTTCCCTACGAAATAAATTAATAGTGCCAGTTCAGTATCAGATGAAATATAAGAAAGATCAAGTCTATGTCTCAATCCAGGAAAGCACAAATTATATTATATAATCACTGAAATTTAACCACAGCCTCACACTGCAGGCTTTTCCAGTTGGTCAAAACAATTTTCTACTAAAAACCAGCAAGATAATCTAGAGAGGAAAAAAAAATTAAAGGAAACTAATCTGTTCTCAGTGGTATCTATGTATGAACATGCTTTTTCAGACCATTATCCAGGTGACCTGAGAAAACACAGTGCTGGACCTAACATCCTCCTGCTTCACAGGCTGGCTCACAACTGCAAATCAGGAGAATTATACTTTTTAAGTAAGCCTTCTGGAAAGCACAATCAAGCTCTAAGAAAATCAATGTTTACATTACTTCTTGTCTTTCTTAATTATTCTTTATTAAAGGACAGTTCTATAAGAGAAGTTCATTTTTTAAGAAAACTAATATGACCATAATTCTCTGTTGATACTTAAGTCAGATTCTACTTTTCAACTGTCTCCCTGTGCCCAGTCCTGGAAACTTCCAGATTTCCATTATTTGATTTTACCAGGAGGATGTCCTTCTCTAGTTCAGCATAACTGGAACGCTGGGTTGGAATAAGCAATGTATTTCCAAGAAAGAGAGTGGATTATTAACATCTTTTAGGTTCTGGTTACTTGAGTTTGATGACAACCTTCATTTAGCCTGGAAGAGGTTTAGGAAAAGGCCATGGGACTGGTCAAACTGTTTTACAAGAGCAGAATACACAGGCAGTCTTTACCTAGCCAGGCAAACCACAGATTTATCAGTGCACAGGTGCAGGTGCAAGAGCTACTTAGGCAAAATGATAAGACTGACACAAACACCAATGACTTTAAACAAATCCTAACTAAATTTAAACACTGAAGAGTTTAAAACACTTTCAACTACCTGTAGAGTTAAGTTCTTCCTTCAATTCAGAGAGGGAGTCACAAAAAATCCGAACCGCTCTAAAAGGTAAGACTGTGCTTGAAGAAAGACAGTTTGACATGGCTGCCTGTGTCGGCAGAAAGCCGAATTAGATGACACTGACTCAAGCCCTCTCCAAGCCCTACAGAAACAGCAGGCATGCAGGTCACTGCTGCCAAGGTCTTTGGGGTCTGTATGGGGAACACCAGCCCTCCATATCCCATGGCATTTGCACTCACCCAGCTGGAGGATTCCCTTAGTATAAATGAACTTGTGCCTCAAATTGGTACATAAGTAAAGGAAGTTAGGGGTCCTTTAGAAGGAAGGTCTCCTTAAAGAAAGGGTTGGGACCATGCAATAACAGCATTGCCAGTCTTTTAAATTGTGGAAAGGCTCAGAGATCGACGCGTCACCTGTAGAGAACTTCTCTGAAGCTCAGAGAAGGGATGCTTGAGCTAGGAATAGAGAAGTATTTGATCTGCACCGGTCCCAAGGGGCTACTCAGGGCTTGTGTGTGGATGGTGGGTGAGGCACTTACCCCTGTGCTGTGGTTTCCACCACTGATGCAGCCAGCTAGGCAAGGATTAAAATATGTTATTCCATCTGATCCACAGACAGGCTCGTACTCATGAATCTTACATCCACAGTTAACATTACAGCTTCCAGTCAGATTCCTGTGGGCCATGGCAAGAGTGGGACTGAAGAAAGGAAAAAGAACATGCTAGTAGAGCACGCACAGATATCCATATTCTCCTGTACAGAGGGAGCAAACATCCTACTCATTAACTCCGGAACTAAGAGTTGATTTTTAGACAAAGACTGCATTAACTCTAGGTTATGTATATGATTTAAACAATCTAGAAGAACACCCAAGTCATCCTTGCCATCAACTAAAAACGCAATAAAAGAAATAATACCAAAGTTTAAAATTTATATCATATTTGGCTAGGTGTATTTTTCCCGGTTTTTTTTTCCTCTATGAAGTAAGACACCATTATTTTATATGTCTATTCTAAGCTGCAGTAATTTCTTGTTGATTACTAATGAAAGACTCTGACAATATGTAAGGATTCTGTGAACTAATAGGCATATTTTCCCACATACCAACAGCTGTTCAGAAAACGATGCTCGTATTACTTATACAAATACGTGAAATCTACAGGAAGCTCTCTAGATCTGGAAGACTGCTGTGCTTTTACTAAATGTCTGTGAATGAATCACCAGTCTGCTTCCCTAGACCATTCCCCAAATCCCTTACAGATTTGGACGTATTTCAAATGCTTCTTTCCCATCCTTCAGTCAAGGCAGCTTAAACACCTGCACCTACATGGCTCCCTAAAACTACACAAATCTATGCTTGGTCTTTGAGACCTGTGGTGAAAATGCAAACAGTAGCTTACTTCACTTCACTAGTCCTTGAGAACTGGTAACTATACTAATGTCTGAGAATTATACTGGAATGCACAACCACTCTACATGAGGCACTAGAGTGTTATACTGAATTAACTGTTCTGTTTTGTTTGCCCTGTTCTGTTTTTTGTTCTTAGTACTGCTCAGTGGCCACTGCTGTTTAAAACTACCTCAAATACCCTCTGCTCTGAGAAGATGAGTAGATAATCCAGGGAATTTCAGCACCTCCTCAGCCTGGCAGGAGCTGGATGGAATCTGCATTACCTTTGTGGCTGTATCCTCAAGAGCCTGTACACATGCTCACAGACTGCCATGCTACAGAGCCTCACAAGGACTGCTGTTGGCTTGTCTTCATATCTGTGATGCATGGGCAAGGCCAGTGTGAAGATAAACAACTAACAGCAGACTTAGAGCATCCCACCAGCTACCCCAGGGACCACAAGGAATGTTCCTCTGTTCCATCTTCTACCCCTGACTAGACCAGAGGCTTGGCTCCGGAGCCATTCTGCACACAGAGACTGTCACCCATCCTGTGTCACCCCACCTCTTGTTGTTAGTGACACTCAGTAGCATGACTGCTGCTCAGAGCATTCCACTTGACTGGTTTTCTTGGATTTATACACCACTATTTGCTTTTGCTGAATATGCTTGTCTTCCCAGCTGTGCACTTTTGCAGGAAATTAAATATTACTAAGTAGCTTTCAAATATTTATTGAGTGTCTACTGATCACACAAATCAGGTTCACAAATTTAGCACTTGAAACTACTTTACACTTTATGGTCTAGTTGGATGCTAACCAAAGCCTTTCTGAGTGTTTTGTTTCTTGCTCCATAAACAAACAAGATACACTTTTAGAAACAAGTGGAGCAGCAAGTCAAATGTGCAGGACTGGCAGTGGTTCTGCCATCTTCTCAGCTATCAGCTAAAATTTGCCCTATTATATGCTGCTGGATTTCAATAAGCAATATGCAGCAACACATCATATAGCAATGGGCAGACCTTTCCAGTAATGTCTCAACAGAACTTTTTCTCCAATGGAAAGAACACCAAACCATCAAAACATTCCTTGGGAACATACAAATTTCAGCAGCATAGTGACAAAAACTTTTCACACCAACAGGAGAGGCAGCATTTTTGGAGTTTTACGAAATCCTAGTCAGCCTGCTGAGCTGGATGTCCCAGATGCCTGAATACTTGGCCTAAGGAGAAACTCCACAACCTGTCTGGGAAACCCTTGTGCCCATGTTCCTGTTGACAACAGGACTTTGCCACACTGCACAGGACCAGGTCCAGGGACAGCCCAGACTGGTGGCAAAGGCACAGCTTGGGTTCCACTCTCCAACCTCTCTCACCCTGCAGCACAAATTCTTCTGATCTTTTACCCCTCCACCACCTTAAACCCTTCTCAGGAAGGAAGCTCTGCTTATGTAGCTAACTCACTTCAGCTGCAATGCTGAACATTACCATGACACAGAGGTTAGGAAATCAGCTTAAAAAAAAGAGTTGAATGAAATCAGGCATGCAAGAAATGAGAAGAATGAAACTGGAAACTGAACTGAGACTACTGTGATAATTTAATCTCAGGGGCATTTTTTTGTTTGTCCTGGAAGACTACTTAAGTTTACAGATACACAAAACAAATATGCTCAAATTAATAAGTTACTGCAAACTCTGTCTCTCCAGTTTTCACCACCTTTTGTCCTCAGCACATCACTGTAAGGCTTATTTGGGGAATTTCTTTTTGTTGCTTAGAGCAAATACCTTGCACACAGAGAGGCTAGGGTTTTTTCATCCTTTCAAGAACATGTTAATACACAAAATCATCTATTAACTGCATTTTTAAAAGTTCATTATCAGACAGTTGTAATAGGCTCATGCTTTCATCTTCATTACCTTCACTCTTCACTCGTTGTTCACTCATCTTTCAGTGGTGGGAAACATGAAGGATGAAGGAGTTTCAGATGCTGGGGACATGAAATCTCTGCTAACATTTGTCTGTGTAACCCCATTTTCATCATATAGGATCAACCATACAGCACATGCTACAATAGATTTCTTGAACACTTCTTTGAGGAAGGAATAATTTTTTCTTGAAGGTATGCATTTTTCTGGAAGTAAACTGAACCAAAGCACTCTACTAATCTTGCCTTCTGGCACTGAAAGGCTGCCTACTCTCCACAAAGGAAAACAAAGCATTTATCCCTGAATTACAGCACAGCCCATCACAGATTTACCTGCATCAGCCATTAAGAGGAGATTCTTAGGGAAATTGCATCAAAGCTAGTATGTCCTGCTCATGAGCTGATCCATGGGGAAAGCAGCCTAGTTTCAATGCAGCAGCTGCTGTAGAAACATGGGATGTCTGAGAAAGAGCTGCTCTGCTTGTTTCAGCAGGTGCAGACAGTGCCAACTTGCAATACTGCTGCACTTGAGCTGCCAAGGACACCAGTCATGCGTGAGCACACAAACAGAAACCAGCCCCAAATGACAGCACTTCCTGAACTATTCTTTCAATTACAAACAATGATGCTGCTCCTTCCATTAATAAGATTCAACTGCAAGTTTGCTAAACATGTGCCAGGACAAAACCCAGAACCCCATCTGACAAACTGCATTTGTTCACTTCTCAGGGAGATTGTTCTGTGTCTCCACAACACAATGCTAATAAAGATAAGACTTTTATAAGATGTGACTAAAAATGTAAAGGACTCTACTTTCCAACATTTTTTTCTAAATCGTGTTTTTCCCTCCAACTATTACTCCAGGGAAGGTTTGTGGTATAGGAGTAAAGTGAGAAAAGGGAAAATATAAAATGAGATTTATTGCCTGGAGTTTTCTGAGCTGTGGCCTATTATTTCACATACTCAGGCTTGGACTGCAACATCACTGTACTGGCAGTCAATGAATACACTACTGGGGAAAAAAAAGTGGACCCTCTTCCCACAAGGTTATAATTTAAATTAAATGCAGTTTAAAAAAAAGGAAGTCAAACTATATTTTGGTAACACCTAAACAAATAATTGATTTTGCACGTGGTTTTATTGATAACACTGTAGTAACCTACAGGACCGAGGAAATACAAAGGGAAAGAGATAACCTCACCACCGTTTCTATAATCTTAATATTGGGCTATATGATAAAAAGGATAATCTTAATTTGATAGCAGTATTTTTGGTTTGGTATTGAAGGACCTTCTGGATGGCAGAGATCTGCAGTCTCCTTGTTGGCAAGCAGCTGGAGTTGCAGCAATGATGCAATTTTTGTGTAGCTGTCAAACAAGGGACCCTCTCACTGTGTTAGCTGGATTCCTTCTTTGTTGTTATTGTTCTGATCCAATTAGTCACTGCTTTCAAGTTAAAGGATACCACTGGCTGATTGGACTGAAATAAATACAAGAGTAACAGAAACTCAAAGTGGTGATAAAAGAGGAAGAATATTTTTTAATGTGAAATACCTCAGTAAGCCAATTGCACACTTTAACTAAACCTTAATTGCACCAGAACAACACAAAGCAATCAATAAGAGTCTGTGTTGATTTATT
The DNA here is from genome assembly GCA_910950805.1 of Acrocephalus scirpaceus scirpaceus. Classification (NCBI taxonomy): domain Eukaryota; kingdom Metazoa; phylum Chordata; class Aves; order Passeriformes; family Sylviidae; genus Acrocephalus; species Acrocephalus scirpaceus. Next base: position 92,845,755 of record OU383773.1, read on the forward strand.
ACATATCAGAAATGTAAGAGATGGAACTGAACTAATCCAGGAATCTGTCACTATGAGTAAGCTCACCATGGAGGCTGTTTTAGCTGCCTTATATGACAATACATACAAGAGACAGGTCTGAAAAGTAACAAAGCAGCTGATCTCTGAAATTTCCCTTTTGTTTAGTACTGGTGAGGCCACACCTGCAGTGCTGGGTTCAGTTCTGGGCTCCTCAGTAGAAGAGAGACATGGATGTACTGGAGAGAGACCAGTGAAAGTCCACAAAGATGATGAAAGGATTGGAGCATCTCTCTTCTGAGGAAAAGCTGAGAGAGCTGAAACTGTTCAGTCTGGAAAAGGCTCAGGGAGATTTCATCAATGCTTATGAACACATGAGGGATGATGCAAAGAAGGTGGAGCCAGGCACTTTTCAGTGGTGCTCAGGGCCAGGAACAGAGGCAATGGGCACGCACTGAAACACAGGAGGTTCTCTACAAACACCAGGAAACAGTCTTCACTGAGAAGGTGACTGGGTGGTGACACATGTAGCCCAGGGAGGCTGTGGAGCTTCCCTCCTTAGAAATATTTAAATGCCATCTGGACTCCTGTCCAGACCCTTCACTCACTCAGGACATCCCACCTGGATGCTGTTATGGTGCAAGAGAAGGGATGCCATATTGTGGTTGGACATAAGGCTCCTTATGCTGCAATTCGAATATCAAACACGTCCTCAGAACACGGCTGGGGCACAGAATAATAGGTTCTAAAATGCTGAGATGTACAATACAGAGGTGCCCTTGATCTTCCTGAGAACAGAAATGCTGATGACATGCCAACAACAGCAAAACTGTTTGTGCCCAACATAAAACAGCAGAAAATCCTTTCTAATATATTCTCATCTGTGCATGCCTCCAGGTCCCATCCACTTCCTTGCAGCCAGGACAGTTAGAAAAATACTAAGTTATGAAACATAATGAATTATGAATGTCACTGCCTACTTTTTTAAGTACTGGTATGCAAATACTTCTACATTAACTGAAACCTAGTTCATTCCTCTCCTTTGTAGTGCTTTATGGTTCAGTTCACCAAAGAGAAAATTCTATGTTTAAATGTATAAAAAACAAACACTAGAAATGAACATATTTGTCCAGAAATTATCCTGCAGAGTATGTCCACACTACCCAATGCATCTGAGATCTCTGGGTAGCTGCCATTGCAGGTAGGTCAGACATCAGACCTGGAATTGCCATGTTAGGGTAGAGCATCATGGAATATATTTATCCCAAACTAGGCAGCTCTACTGCCTTCCCTACCCAATCGTGCCTGTTGAATTGGCTTTAATGTCCCTATGCTGCACTACAGTCAAAGCAGAGAATGAAGTATGTGATTTATTAAACTCAAAATGAAAGCATGCTTTTTTTCTTCATGGCCAACAACATTGATGGCTGAGTTAAGGAGCTGCCTACTAAGTAAGTGATTTGAAGCTATCAAATGACAGATCACGAGGATTAAGAGAATGCTTATCATGTCAGATATGCATGATTAATTTATGTAGTGCTGCCTTTTTACTATCATTTTGATAATAAATGAGGACTTGATCTCTGTGTTACAAAAACCTGAAAAAGTTGAACCATGCTTTGTAACGTGCTGGTAATTCTCTATGTCTGATTACATTTCAGTCAATATGATTTTTATACTGAGTTCAAACAGTTTATATACATGAACAGGTGTGAGAATTTTGCCATTACTATTTCTCACCTCTTTTCTCAATAAGAACAATTATGTGAAGGTGGGAAGGAAGTAGTGCTACTGCAGACTTGCACAACAGCCGTGAATTGATGCCTATTTCAATTGATGCTATGTATTTACTGCAAATATTATTACTACTAAAAAAATTAAATACTTTTACAATTCCAGCATGAAACGTATGAGCTACATGATAATAGTATGCCTTGTCTTCAGTTTAGAAAAAGATTTAAATCAAATGGGACTACTTCTCCAAACAGAAAAGTAAAGGTTTCTCATTATTCAGGCAGAGACATTCTGACTTGCCACACAGATCAACTAATTCCTATCTGAAATTTATGTTTTCATTCCTATTAATTTTCATTTCTTCATCTACACCCACAGGCTGTCACAAACGTTAACAGCAGGTGAACAATCAAAGCATTCCACCCCCTTCTCTCCTCCTTCAGTCCACTAAGCTCAGATGAGGGTATATCACCATCCTACTTCCTTCTACTGACAGTCCCTCAGCAGCAAGCTTTAACTCTAGGTCTTAGGCATACAAAAGAGTAACAGCTTTTCATCAGCTCCTGACTTTCAGCTGCTGGTTTTCTTTGCTCTAGCATTAAGGTTTGACAGCAGTGTAGTAACACCCAGCAACAAGCAATGCAAAACATTCTCTGTGTAAACAGTGCCTATTTTCTTCCTCCCTTGCTTCCCATTTTACCTCTTTGTTTTTCACTTATTATCCCTCTGCCCTACTGTATTTTTTTTCTGCATTTCATCATCTCTTTTCCTGCTCCACACTCTACATTCTCTTCAAAACATTAGGAGTCCAGAGCTGAGCCCTAAAAGCAAATATGCAAATGGATCTGGTGCCCAGCACCTGGGCATAATTAAAAGGCAGATGTAAAATGAAAGGTAAAAAACATTGCTTCAGATAGGTTCACACTCTCCAAACACTTATTCTGTTCCTGTGTTTAACCTACATGAAGAAGGCAATTTGGAGGAAAATTTCATGTACAAAGTAAGAAGGAAAATAAAAGCTCATGATCAGGCTTCTATGGAATACCTTTCCAGTGAAAATGTCTCAAGTTTTACCACACTGGCTTCCCTCCAAATACCCTTTTTCTTTTTTTATGCCCTTCTATACATTTCTTAATGCCACAGCCTAAATTCCTCACTCCCAAGTCCTTCCTACATCCACACCTTCTTCCTCATTGCAGTCCTCTTCACTCTCTACATAACTTTAGGGAATATGGTCTAATGCCATGATGATGATCCAGCAAGCACTGGAGGACTAGTAAGGGGTTCAGAAGCAGTGCACACCACTAATGTCGACAGCACATGCCCAAGTGATTCCTCTCAAATAGGGACTGTAGACCTAAAATACTATTAAGGTGATAATTAATAAACCTATTCAGAAATAATCTTCATAAGCCACTTAGCTTTTTCACAATTTTGATGAGCAGAAAACATTATGAAACATTAAGTAAATTCTAAGTAATCCACAGAGGACACTATTCTTATTCTTCTGCATCACTGAAGGCCACTCTAACACATTTTCTCACCTTCAAAAAAGTGAGTTACTACATAAACTGCATTATAAACCAGACGTGAAAAACAAGGGCCACACACTAACATTGCATGTGTTTATACCACAGTACTCATGAAATTCTCATCTGAACATGTGGCTTCCTCAGTACATCTGATATCAGCATTTCTTACATTTCATTTCTAGATCAGGCTTATTGGAAAAAGCTGGTTTTGCCAGATAATCATCCAAAATACTTACCCAGTTGTGTAAGGTATATTTATTCCCCCGAGATTAATGCTTTCACATCCAACAATGAAGAGTGTTGAAAAGCACAGCAGAGATACACCACTGCAGATCATAGCCAACTTTGCAGACTCTCTTGCACCGAGTTTCAGCTTTTTTATAATGTAGCCACCTAGGACAATACCAACACCAGCACTTGGGACAATAATCACACCTGCAAGGAAGAAATTCGAACAGCATTAAAACAGGACCTACAGAAATGGCATAAAACATAAATATTGGTTTCATTCTGTAATTAGATGACTGCAAATGCTGCACTAAGATCTCCATTGTCTGATTCTCTGCTAGCAAACTGAGTCAGACTTTTCAAACCTCTGGAGTGTTGTCAAAGAATTTATAAAAGCCTCCTTATCATATTAGCAGCAGCCAAAGCACTATAAGAGAACTATTGTATTTACAAGTAGAAACATTGTTTTGTATTTACTTTAGAATGGAGAGAAGGGCTACGTATATAGGTCCAGTTTAACCACTGAAAATTTGAAGAAATCCAGATTTGGACACAAATTTCCCACCTCCCATTCTCATGATTAACTCCAGTGAAGCACATGTGCTAACCTCAAGCAGGACCCCAGCACCCTGGCCACCTGGGAGTGCACATCCAAGCCTGGCTGCAAATTCTGCCTTCTGGATATTTTACTCAAGCTGAACAGCACTTTCCCAGGCAACTAGCATCAGGACAAGAGGAAATGGCCTCAGGCTGGGCCAGGGGAGGTTCAGGTTGGACATTAGAAAGAACTTCTTCACTGAAAGGGTGGTTAACCATTGGAATAGGCTGCCCAGGGAAGTGGTGGAGTCACCATCCCTGGAGGTGCGCAAGAAATGACCAGTAGTGGCACTTGGTGCTACGGTTTAATCACATGGTGGTGTTTGGTCAAAGGTTGGACTTGATGATCTTGGAAGTCTTTTCCAACCTTGAGACTATGATTCCATGATTCCTACCTCAGCATTCCAACTCATCTCTCCACAGGGTATGTGAAGTGTAAACATATCAAACACAATTTTAAAAAGTAAGAGAATTAGGGTGAGTTTAAGACACAAAGATGTGCCTATGAAACTTCTGCTGCTCTGCTGCTGCAGTTACAAGGTTCAGCAACACATCAACCTCAAGTTGTTGTCCCCACTTGTCAGGTCCTGAGGTGGTGGTAAAGTCAGCAAATGTCTTCCACTTTTCTTCCCTTGTCTTTTAAAGGCTTTGCCAATAAAGATGCATTCCACATAAACATGGAACTTGAACTACGTTTGGCAGCTGCATCTACAGAGAAGCTAAACTTTATAATCCAAATTGTTGGAGATGTTGGTCTCTTAAAGAAGCCCGTAAGACTATCACTTGCAAATACCTTTACAATTATTGCAAAGCATACTCATTCTCTGCTAATATGTCTAAAGGTGAAAGGGACATTATAGTTATCAAAATGTTGAGATTGTGAAAGCAAGAACAGAAGGAAAAACAGCTGGCACCTTAACTATCCTGCCATCACCAATGACATTATAGAAGAAAATGTCATTTCATGAGGAAGATTCTAAACAGTAAGTCTTCATAGAATCAAAACCAAGATTCAAGTCTTTTCTTCCAAGAGCAGAAATTAAATGAAGAAGCTGCACAAGTTCAAGACATGAAGTTTGGCACACAGTGTTTTTTGAGAATGATAAATGCTAGGGCTGTTTTAAAACCAAAAGAAATTGAGACTTAATTAAAGAATTGTTGATTAGGAGACAAAAAATTGCCAGTAAAATCTTTACATTAAGAGATTCAGGAAGCACATGTACAGAGAAGGCAATGTGCATATTAAGCACAGATGTATAATGTAAATAACATGTAAATTCTCTTTTACTAACCAGAAAATTTGTGAACTTGTCATGTCTTTTACATTATTAGCCAGCAGCAATATAATACAGAATTTCTAAGTTTCCCTTTCCCATCCTTCCTACAAAAAAAAAATTATCAAATTAACAACTGTTGACTTCAATGCTAAGTTTAAGAGTTGGGATCATAGAAGCAGCGCTTACTTGTCCTTGTTGCACATCCAGCCTGATACACTTTATCTTCTTCTTGTGGTTCATTATAATAGTCTTTATCAAGTAATTTGTAACAGGGGAAACAACAGATGTTAATAACTTCACACCTTGGCAAGGTCACACTAGTTTTACCTCTTTTAATGTACTGGCTGTGAGTACTTTTTCTGGCAAGAATGTTTGGGCTTTATCTTGAGAATGAAGTAAGTTATGGTGTAGCCATCCCATCAAGACTCATTACAGTAAAACTCCTGTGTGTGTAGTTACCCTAAGCTTCAGAGAGTATCACGGTCCTATGAGTCAAGGTTTCCTCCTTATATGCAGAACACAGAGATTTCATGCCCTGAAGAAAATCTCATCCCAGAAACTCTCAAATAGAAAGCACCACATGGTGCTTTTCTGACCTTTCCCCTCTCCACACTAGAAGCTCCTTGCATTTCTTCCAGCCACTGCAAGTGACAAATTCTTCCCATGTGAGGTCTATGTGCCTTCCCTCTTCCTTCTGGTACTTTCTGTCCTGTTTTGACAGATGCCCCTGGGCAGCTTCACCCCATACTTCACCTGTGTCCCCACAATTCACTCCACTCCATCACTTTTAGGGCACAGTGTCTGGAAGTATGAGGGAATAAAGAACTAACGTGCCGGGCAATTAACAGTTATTCTATATAAGAAGCACTATGGAGAATTGAAAAAGATTATTATAAAGAACAAATGTCTTTGAGGCAGCTAGAAGAGAAGGAAACTTATCTGCATGACACAGGCCCTGATTCTGCACAATATTTTTGCCTCTTTTATTAGCCAAGTTCTCATGTCTCTCAGTCACAGAGCAGCGTGAAGCTTAAAATTTTGTGGTCTATAGTTCTGTTAAAAGTCAGACATGGCTGTACATTGGTACAGCAGGGGAGGTGCCACACACGCAAGATAGGGGTCTCCTGAAAAGAAGGCAGGAGAGAATTTGGGGAGTTCTGATTAAACTAGATTGTTGTCTCAATGTAAATAAGGATCACCCTGGAGGAGAGAGATAACTGAAGGATGGGACAGATACAAAACTTTTCACTGAGAGGAAAAAAAGAGAAAGATATTTTAAAGATCAAAGAGGAAGCAAAATTCACAGAAAATAAGAACAGTTTTGAGACATCTTTTAAAGCACACAAATTGCAGTCATGTCTATGGTTTTTCTATCTTGTTTTTGTTGTTTTTTTCCCCCTTGGAGACCATCAACAAATGAGAAAACATGTCTAGGCCTATGCAAAAAAAGAAAAAAAAATTCAGCCCTTTAACAATATAAACGCGTTCATATTTTGCTAAATACATATAACAAACATCAAAAATAGTCTGAATATCTAACCAAACACAGAAAGCTGGATCCAATCATCTGTTTGAACAAACACATTTTTGGTTCATTCCTAATTGACTCATTTCATTAGCCAAAGCCAACCTTGCAAGGTAACACTCTGTGGCAATGCCTTACCAGTGTAGATGCTGGCATTGGAAGCTGGGATGCCAAACTGTGACTCGATGAACTTGGGAATGAAGGTAATAAAAGCTGTGACAATGGCACTCTCAGCTGTGTATGACAAACTCACAAAAAGGAATGTCATGTTGCTTAAGATCCTGACAGCTGCTCTTGGAAGCTCTATAAAATGACAAAAATGACAAACGAATGTTATAAACAATGAGTGAGAAACAAAAGCAAACTGAAACAGAACCAACTGATTTTCTTTGAGACAGACTGGCAATAATGGCTTGCTAGCAGCTGGTACATTTGCTAGACAGAAGGGAGAATGCACGCTTGGGATTGCAGCCCTTGCTCCCTGCTCTGACCCCATCTCACTGCCTCACTCAGGGCCATAGTCCAACTTGGCACAAACACAACCGTGATATGTATTAGAAAAACATCTGAAAGAACAGATAGTAACACCATAACAGAAAGAAAAACAGCAATAAAATGTAGGGATTTGGGAATTATTCTGATATCTTATTTTGAGATTTCTGTGATGTAAGACGTATCACACTGCTGAACTGAGAGTACTGAGTTTTGCACTCCATAGAAGGAAAAAAGATCCCATACTCGCCCTGTTACTCTCTGCTTCAAAGACCATGCTGGGAAAGCTGGGGTAATAATAATCTAATTTGAAAGGGGAACCAAAATATTTTTAATTAAACATTTTTCTACATGATTTAAAAGCATTTACAATAATGCAGACAAAGCATAATGAAAAGATTACATCAACGATATCAAAGAATCAATATACCTTACATATAACTCAATTCATGTTCTCAGAAGGGATAAAGCAATCAATTAAAAATAAGAGAATGTCATTAACTTAAATTGAAAAAGTATTCATAGATGTTGCAGTTATTCTCAAATCAAACTCCCATGAAATTCAGCACTGTAGTTAAATTAAACACATACTTTTAATTTAGTTCTGCAGTGATGCCAAATTATCGTTCCCCGATTCAGCACTTAATTTTTTTCAGATTAGATGCTGTGATTTTAAACAAGTCTTCTTTTCCTTAGGGCTTTCTTTACCCAAGATCAATTTTTTCTTAAGTGTTATATCTAACCTACTATAGTTCAGATTTTTTTCATTTGCTTTTCACTTGGTACAGAAATGGAATAGCGCTTGAACTAAAGCCAGTTGAATTCAATGACAAGAGCACCCATTAGAAATACATGTTGAGGAAGAACAACTGAGTGAGAATTTTATTGATGCTAAAAGTTGTCAAGAAAAAAATCTGTCTCACTTTCTCCACTGACTCCAGTAGGTTATCTGTATAAAAGCAAACACAATTTCACTTGTCATGTCAAAACTTGTCAAGCTGCGAATTAGCACTTAAGTCGTCCGACTGCATCCAGTCTTAGCTTATGCCAGTAGTCAAAATTTATACTGAATGCATTATGAGTACTGGGTTTATAATTTTAATGTAGTCAAATGCTCTCCTGCTACATCTATGAAGAAACATATTAAATGTTAAATACAAAATTTGGTGGAAATAACTAATGAATAAAACATATTAAGAAGCACTGATATATTTGAATCTTAGTATTTTTTACCACCTACAGCTCTTAAAAAAAATAAAAAAGGTGGTGCTGTTTGCAATAGAAGCAACAGGAGCAAGCAGTTATGACCATGCTGATGCTGCTGTGAGAAAGGAATCAGAAAGCAGGAAGAAGGACTGGTCCTGTTGGAAACGGAGCTATTTAGTAGCAGCTGCTTACCTGGGTGGAAAATGAGGTAGAAAATAAGGTATCATCACAGAGGGAAAGATAATTTTATTAGGATGATGACCTGAGTGTTCTTTGTGGAAATGAATTGGTAGTTCTTGGCCAAGAGCTGAACTCAAGGTCTTTGCTAAATTGATCATTTCAAAGAGTCTGGTCCAGACATCATAATACCTGGTAAAGTTTGCTGTTCCTGGTAAAACTGAGCTTCACGAAAATGTCTGCTTTACAATTTTCACTCAACTAAAGAATTAATTTGGTAAAGAACTGCAGAGCTAATGAACATTTTGCTCCTGTGTTTATATGTAGAGCTGTACTTCTGCTGACCCCTACTTACTGGAGTAAATCATCTCATCTGAGCACTCAGGCTAAAGGTCACTATTTGTTTCAAAACTAATTAGTTTTTTGAAATGGGATTTCTAGTGTTAAACAGATAAAACTTAGTGTCTTGGAATAAGCACAAGTTCCTTTACATCCATGTGAAGGGCTCTTAAGAGAACAGCTTTGCTGATTACTCTAAATTTTGGCATGAAATAAAGAGTTTATTTCTGCATGCCACACTAATACATGCCACCTGGAGCACTTAAGAGTTGATCTTTGTGGTTTATAAACAGCAACTGTCTGGCATACAAGGGAAAGTTGCTATATTGTAAGAAACTTGGAAACAAAAACACACATTCAGAGTTAGACCTTCCCTGATTTCCTCCCATGAGCACCATCAAACTCTGTGTGACAGCATCTACACTACACTTCTGAATTTACAAACCTATAATAAAAAGGTACTATTAAGTAATTAATTATCTTTCAACCATAGTAACTGTAGTAAAAAGTAAGAACACTAAAAACTTAAAGGATCCTTTATACTACATGTCAATCATGCTTTTAAAACATTTCTATGTCAAATTACTTCTGTGGCTAGCCATAGGCCTAGGCTTTGATTTCAAGGCCATTATTAAACCTGTCAGGTTTGATTTTTAGGAAAGACATCTTCGAAAGACATCTTCAAAAGACATTGCATGTTTTTGCAAATGTGCATCAGAAACAAACCTACAGAATTTGCAATTTCCCTCATTTTGTCATCTAAACTAATAAACCTCTATCAATTACACTCCTAGAACTAAAACTATATTTCTGTGCAGTAACTCAAATTTTAACATCTCATCTTTTTTTTTCTCTCCCAATAACCTAGTATATAACTAAGAGTAAATTGAAACCTGCCTTGCTGGACTGGTTTGCTAGTCTATTGGCAATTTTCTTCCTTTCATGATTTTTGACAGTATTTTTTCTCTGAGTATTCATTTTTCTTTCACTCATGCTGGGCATCACTGCTTGATTCATGGTAAGGGAAAAGCATAAGAAAAATCTGCAAGTAATACAAGTATTCATAAATATTTCTCTAAGCAAAGCACTGTAAACAAAATTTCAATAAAAACTCAAGTAATTCTGACTTCACCTCCTTTTTCAGCATTTAATATAGTTTCTTTTATCCCTGCTCCTGTACACCCAGCCCAAGGCAATGCAATAACTACAATCAGGTGAATAAATCCTCCCAGTGTACAGCACTGTCCTTCTGCAGTCCATCAGGAAAATCTCTTGTAAGGGTGAGGCAGGTATTAGCTAGAAGACCTCCCTTCTGTTAGTGCTCCCAGTCTGGACAGCACTACCCAAGCCTGCAGCTCTGGAGAAGGCTGGTTCCACACCAAGGTCTCAGGGACAGCTGCCACTCTTGCACAGTACAAAGCAGAGGCAAGATTTGAGACAGAATTTCTGGTTTGTTTATCGGAATGGAAACTAACAAAGTGATACACAACTACATCAAACATATTCTGCATGGAGCTAATCAGCAGAGTAGTATTTTGCCATTTTGTTATCATTTAAATAACCTCATTCAACTCTCAGGACAGGCCTTAAGCACCTGGGTGGTGGCTGGATCATTGAACAGCCCCTAATATCCCAGAAAGAAACAAAGAATTCAGAACTAGTATGATATGAATATTACTAATTTTAATTTGATTAAGAGCAGGCCCTCGAAGCTCCAGTTAGCACTGCTCATCACTGCATGGAGCTATGCCAATCTTGTCTATTTTGAGCTCTTCATGACAGCCTAAGAAAGGCCGAGAGGGAAGCGCCTTGCTCAAGGTCAGTGGCACTGCAGGACCTCCAGCCCAAGGTCTGCTAAACCCTGGGGCATTCACAGTGCCCACCAAGTGCCCCACACACAGCCCGCTGTCTCCTCCTCTTCTGATCCCTGTCAAATGAACTTCAGGTAGCACAGAAACTCCAATCCAGATCCTTGGCAAAGCACTTCAGCGGGCTTATCCTGCAGCCACAAGCCCCTTAGGAGCTTCTTTTATCTCTGCTGATGCCCTGACAATCATTATTATCCTGTCTCTGTCCCTCACAGGAACTCCCCGAGAAAGGCATACGACAGCTGGTAGATGTGAAAAGGCAGACAGGAAAATTTTACGTTTAAGAAAGGGCTGTACATAGGAACAAAATAAAAACGACCCCAAAGGCTACAAAATACATGTAAGTAATTAGATTAATTATTTAATTCAGATTATATCAGCCTATTCTAAGTAATATATACATTTGCCTTCTTTACACTGCTCCTTTATTCAATTGCACAGTAAGTTTCATTACAGTGGTAAGTGAAAGGGACTGCAGATACAATTTCCATGGTACAAAACCCTAAGGGTATCTAGGTAATAAATGAAAACAGTAGTTTTGTCTGCTCAGATTCATGTAGTATCTGCACATATGGGATTGAACCGTGGCTTCTTCATTATAAAAACTTCTCTAGCTCATGTAATCTATTTTTCCCAATAAACTACATCTAATTTTCCTCCTCCTGTGACCTACTTACTCTTTTATTTAATACTTTTAATATCTGACTCAGAAGCTTTCTTCAATTCACATTTTCTACTTGAAACATAAGTAAGAAAAGACGGAATTCCAAGCCCTTGCAACTTAAAACATGTGAAAAAGCAAAGTTGTATCTGTATTTTTATCTAATCTCAGCTCTAGCATGGGCCAAAATAAAGCTCAGGTCACTGAAGTTTGATGCTACGTGTGGATGGAGCCAGTTTTGGTTTATTTCTTCAGCCTATACAGGCATTCAGTGCAGAAAAAAAGACTCTCATGACTTTTTGATCCCTTTTCATTCGCCTAGAGAAATAATTAGGAAATTAGGACAAGTTAGAAGGCAAAAATCATTTTGCCAGGCTTCCCAGGTAAGATGATATCATATTGGAAGAACAAACCAGTTATTCCCTTAACAAAGCTTCACAGATTTCAGAGATTTGATGGCCCTGACCTCTGTCACAGCAGACTATGACATCATTGATATTTATTAGTACAGAACAGAAGATATGACCTACTAAATCAACAGTCTCCTGGCTACTGCCTAAGTGGAGTTTCTGCCCATAGTGCTATAAAAAGATGAAGCTCTGAAATTCAATGGAAAATATAAAATGATCACTGCAACTCAGAAGAAGCACTGCTAAATGACTTAGACACATATGATCCTTTTTTCCTTCCCATTATAAACAAAATTACCTCAGCTGAGAAGCTTGAGGCATGATCTTATTCCATAAAGCCCACTTAAACTGGAAAAATAATTAAATAATAGTGCATTCCTGCTGCAGGCCTTCTTTGCTGGGGTAACTGACACCAAATGGGAAAGCTATTATCAGCTTATAGCAAAATACTTTTTCTGCTTATATCAACTAGCTTGCTATCTTTCTGGCATGTTTCTTTTCACTGTTCCACATGGTGAAGTTTCTCCTCTAAAGAAAATTAGAAGTTTTGTATCGTAAAATCTCTAATATGGTAGCTCCATAAATATATTAACATAGAATTTTATAGAATGTATGTTACACATCTGGGCAGGCAGATACATACCAAAGAAACACATGCCAAAATGAGACATACAGAAGTTTTTACTTCTGTAAAAAAACCTCCTAGAAAACATTCTCCCAAGCAAACACTTGTTTTTTCTGTATCAGCTGTGCCTGTAGGGACAGCATGGCCTGAAAGGGGAAACTATGTATCAGAACAGAGAACCAGCACCAGTAAATTCACCCAGATGCAGTTCATCTGTACACCTGTATCTTCACCAGGCTCACCTAAGCATGAAGCAGTTCTCTCTGCTGTGACATTGCCTTCAATCCTCAGGAAGGAGACCAGCAAAGACTAGACTCCCCCAACTGCCTGTGTTACTGAGAAAATATTGACAGGAGAAACCCTGAACTACTTCCACTAACTAGAGGCCAGTAAGTTTGAAGGCAAATAAAACCCACAACTAGTTGTGTGGATTGAGGAGAAAATATTATGTATTGAGACCCACAAATATAGAGAACAGAGTCTTCAAAGGGAAATTAAACATGCTTTTCTTGCTTCTTCATGACATCTTCAATCACTTTGCCAACAAAGGGAGAACATGGTCTGAAAGGTCTGATATTTGATGTTCACTTTGCTTGCTCTTTGCTTGTCTTGTATCTTAAGAAGTTGATTTATAAGCTAATAAAATCACACCAAGAAAGTTCTGCTACCCTCTTTTTTCTTTACTTCTGTAGAAATTAAGAGTAACTTTAGGCACCCTGCGAGAACCAGTGTAAATGCAGTACAGAGCAAATCAATATATAGGTGTGCAAACATAACTTAAAATCACACTGGGTTTAGTTTAAAACCAGCTGATTTTGCTAAGCCTTGTCTACTCAGCATAAAGAGTAATCATAAATGTTTCATTAAAAAGTCTGCCAATCATTACAGCCTGGACTGATACCCAAGTAAAAAGTAACACTAATGTCTATTTCAACAAACACTTAGAAGTCTTGAGTTCAAATTAGTTTTGATGGTACAATAGATATTTAATGGTTTCTCCCAGTCCCACTGCATTTATCAGGCTACCATGAAATGGCACAACCAGCATTTTCATCTTAGAACCCAAGGAGGACACAACAACACTAACAACACAATGGCATTGAGGCACATTCACTCTTGTCCTATACTTTTCAATTTTATGACACTGTTAAGTCTGTACTGTCAATTTAAATTCTATATGCTTCACATTAATCAATTTGTAGCAACACTGCCCTTCTTCTTCAGGCAATATGTCAATGATTATTACTTACTGTTAGATTTTATAGTAATGGCTACTCCTTGAGTAAAATAAAAATCTTTACTACTTGTCAATCTTTTGATTTCTTGCTTCAAAATTAGCACAGGTTTGTGTGCTAATTATTTGTCTTAGCCTTCAGAAAATAATTTGCAGTACAAAATAGGAAAGGAATATGAAACAAATAATCTTTCTCTATGAACTTACCCAAATGCATGAATGTAACTGAACTCACATACCAGAATTCCTTCTACTTGTTTCACTTATACTGTAGAAGAGCATTTTATTCCATGAAGTTCAGCTTATAAAGCAAGTGTGACAATTACAAACTCTAAGGTGCACAAATTCATGTGGTAACAAGAAAACAGATGTCCTACAATCATTGCTGTAGCCTGTCATTTTAGAGGATGAGTATCTATTGAAATCTCAATAGCAAAAACATAATAGCAAATAGAGGATGTTAAAACTGCCTTCAATTACTCTGATACAATCCAGGATGACCCTACACAAAATCTAAAGCATTTATAAATAAAAAAAAAAAACTTTACCTTTTACATTCTCTCCAAATCCCATAGAGGCAGCAACTGAACTGTCTGTTTCTGTTTTGGTACTTGTTTTCTCTTTCATCACATCATCATCACTTGAAACATCATCAGAGTTCATCTTCTTTTTCTTTTTTTTATGTCGAGGAGGGAGCTTTTTCGGAAAGGTAAACATGGGAAATATCACAAGGAGCATTGCAATGGCACAAAGGAGAAATCCACTCCACCTAATGCCAGGAAAGCAGGAATGGAAACAAAAGCAAACACATTACATGAAACAAAAAAATCAAAGTTACTGTTAGAGGCTGAACTGACTGGAAAGACAGACTTGCAAAATATGAAAAACTGACACTAAAAGTAAAGAATTGGAGTAGGGGAGAACCTTCACTGCACTAAATTCCTTAATCAGAAGATGCTACTGTTGGCTTCTTTATTGAAAGGTAGTTATCCAGAACCCATCACATTTTATTAAATAGTGTCAGCTTTAAGTTACCACAAATTTTCAGTTTTGGTAATTTTTCAGTACCAAGTGCTGAGAATTAGATACTCACTTTGACTTAGCCTTTCATGGATAATTCCCAGTAAAGCACTATAGTATTTCTCTGGAGAACACAGAAAAAGCTATAGAAGATAAAATGTCCTGATAGATACATCAGGGCTAAATCTGTTTTGCTTTCCAGTGCCTACCTCTCACTGCCCTACCTGTCCAATTCTCTCCCTTCACAACTGAAGAGTTCCTAAAGCCTGAATGTAGACAAGTGATGTGCTACTACTCATGTCAGGGTTTATGCCCAAAACTCACTTCTGTGACTGCAACCTGAAATAGCCTTCACAAAGAATTTCCTCTTCTCTCCCTCTGTCTTTTAAATATGGGATATAAAAACAACCCTGAAATGATCCCTTGGCTCTCAGAGAATGACCTGGGACATACCCACAGAAGGGACAATGTGTGGGATACAGAACAGAGCTCTTCAGCCACATATAGCTGTCCTCCCTGCAGCCAAAAAGCTTCATGGACTTCACCACAGCACCACAGATGGGCAAAAGGGCTGCACCAGAAAGTTCAGTAAAGTCAGCAGCCAGAACACTCATAGCAGAGTGTCAGATAACATCATTTCTCCTCTGAGTTCCAACAGCCAAAGTCTAAGGGAAACATAACCTCACACAGCTGGTTCCATAAAGAAGGACAACCTCAGAATCCACCCACAAAGTTCTTCTTACATACTGTAAGTGCAGTTTTCACTACAGACTCATCTCGTCGTACCAGGTTTACATGGCAAGGTATTGATAGGACGGTAGGGACTGCAGGGGTGCTTCTGTGAGAAGACACCCTGAGCTGTCCCATAACCAGAGAGACAGCTCCAGCCAGTTTTAAAACAGATCCACCACTACCCAATGCTGAGCCTGTCAGAATGCTTGTGGCACTTTGGTGTTCACTTATTTAAGAAAGGGGAAAAAACACTACACAGCAACTGTGTGAAGGGAGGGAAAAAACACGGAAGAAACAGCCCCGCAGATCCAAGGTAAGAGAAGAAAGGGAGAAGGGGCTCCAGGTGCAAGGATTCCCCTGCAGGCCCAGGACAAGACCATGGTATACACTTCCAGACTGTGGGGAAGCCACACTGGTGCAGGCTCCAGCAGGAATTGTGGCTGTTGAGAATAGCTCCCACAGGAGCAGGTTTTCAGGCAGGATATGTCACCCACAGGGGAATGCTGCATGCTGGAGTATTCTGTTCCTGGAGGACTGCACCCCATGGAAAGGACCAGTGCTGGACCAGTTAATAAAAGACTGTCTAAAGCAGAGAAGGAGCAACAGAGACAAGGTGTTAGTTACAAACTGACCACAATCCCCTTTCCACAGCCCACTGCATCACTTCATTGGAGGATGTAGAAGAGTCAGGAGCGAAGCTGAGCTTTGGGAGAAGGAGGGTGTGGGTAGGAAGTGCTTGTAGGTTTCTTTTTAATTCTTTCTATCTTACTCTGTAATTAACTGGTGATAAATTAATTTCTGTAAGTCAAGTCTACTTGGCCCATGATAGTAATTAGTGAGGGTTTTTCCTGTCCTTATCTCAATCTATGAGCTTTTCATCGTATTTTCTCCCTGTTCTGCTGAGGAAAGGAAGTGAGACAGCTTGGTGGGCAACCCACCACACAAATCTACAGTAGCATTTGGAAGTTTGAGTGAAGTCAATCAGGTTACTATAATATCCAACCACGACAATTGACAGCTTTTTCATTTCAAATCAAATTTCCAGAATCACGGTGTGTTGACCCTGGCTGGATGCCAGGTGCCCACCAAAGCCATTCTTATCACTCCCCATCCTCAGCAGGACAAGGGAGAGAAAATGTAATGAAAGACTCCCACTAGCTGCAGGGGAATCTCTGCTCTGGCACCTGAAGCATCTCCGCCTTCTTCAATGACACTGGGGTCTGCAGAGCTGTTTCTATCACATATTCTCATTCCACTCTCTTCTGACTGCTGCTGGTGTTGTACACATCTTTTTGTTTCCTCTTTCTTTAGTGTTATCCCAAAGGTGCTACCACCACCACTGATGGGCTCAACCTCGGCCAGCCTCCTCTTGGAGGCGGCTGACATTTGCTCTCTCAGGCAGAGGTGAAGCTTCTGGCAGCTTCTCACAGAAGCCACTCCTATAACTTTCCTGCTACCAAAACCTTGCCATGCAAACCCAACACAAGAACAATTTTTACGTATTTTTGTACTACCTTTACACTATTAATTACATATTTGTTCAAACTTTAAGCATTATAAATTCTGAGTAGACAAGATTACTTGCAGAGGAAACAAAAAGCATTTGGCCTCATATCTGTAATGCAAAGATATTGCAAAGTTTATTTTTCAATGAAAACAAATTCATATGCAATCTTTGTATGGTAAATAATTACACACAGGCAAACAACAAATAAACAGCCATGTGTAACACTATTTTTATTAGAAGCTTACAGGAAGCTTTTGCAAGGCAAATATAAGTGACTGAAAGTTTTGACTAATTTTGATATTATGTAAACAGAAAATCCTCTATTCATTCATTTTAGCTGATAACATACATGGATTAGAAAGCAGACTTTTAGGAGGATTAGTCAGCACTGTCAGACGGAATAAATCCGTAGTCTGTATAAAAATGTAGCAACATCCCTTTCAGGATCTCAAAGGCAGAAGCTGCAAAGGCACTGATCAAAGAAACAATCTGTAGCAATAATACGCAGAAATCTGCAACCACCCACTCAGGAGGAAATAGCAAAGGAGACAGGGCCTGTACTGTAGCATGAGATGAAATTCAAATCCAAAGGGACAGTTATGACAGCATACCAAATGCTGGAGATGTCACAAACGCAGCACTGGGTGCAATTATCTCTACCATCTACACTTCACAACTTCCTGGAGAAATATCAAAGAATTGGATAACAGACAAAAGATGGTATCAAAAATAATAAGGACACCTACAATGAGAAATTGAGAGGTCAGAAGAGGAGCTTTATTAATTTAAAAAGCCCTTGATTTTCTGTCTTCTAAAGTCAAAGAAAATATGCAGAAGAATACCTCAAAGGCATCCGCACAAGCCCTAGGACCTCAAATAAAGCAATTAAAGCTAAGGAAGGACCAGACAATGCTGAAGGAATTCCTTTAAACTTCTTGTGTGGAATGTTGATGAAAGAGTATATAGAAAGATCCAAGTATTAAATAGTTTCTGAACTAGGAAAACACTCAGAAAAGTGTCAGCAAAAGAAAATTTGATTCAAAGCACCTGACAGACCCCCAAGGGCTACTCCACAACTAATGAGGTCCCTATATAGCACATTTACACTTCTCAAAGACAACAACATGATGAATGATTTCTAACAGATATCCCTACAGTTACCACATTTGAATAAAAAACAGTTTCAAACATTTGATGGGCTAGCATAGACAGCTGGCTTGTAATTTAGCCCAGAGCACCTACACAAACCCCAGGTGTGCAAAACCTGGGAGCAGAAATCCAAGTCCTGTGAAACTCAAGGAACAATCAGATTAGAAATAACCCTGAAAAATAACCATTTTACTTTACCATGTTGCACGAGAGATAAACCAAACTACATGTCCTGCAACATACCTCCTAGAAAGAAACAGCCTAAGGAAAAAAAATAGGCTATATTGCTTTTATATATTGCTTTTAGCCATATAGCATAGCTGCTATACTCACTATTTTTTCTGTAAGCACTGCCTCCTCTAACAATGGAAATTGTTAAATTGAATCTCATGGTAAGTTGCATTAGGAACCTTACAGCTATAATAAAGAAAAGATAGGAATCAAAGATACTAATTCACTTCAAAGGAAGCAAGACTCAGAAATTTCATATATGACTTCCCATTATGTTATCTCAATATAACCACAGTTTTAAAGTGTGTCAGCTGAAGTAAGTGTTGGGCTATTCTTACATTTCAAATTCTTAGATTGCATAAATAAAAATAAACTTGACTACACAGCACTTCCCTGCAAGGAGAAAATGTCACAGTCCCAGAAAATACATTTCAGTGGAATGAAAGTCTACACTTCCAGAATTCTCTGCAACCAGGCAGTTAGTGAGTAGCAAGGGACTAAGGTTTAACCCTCACACTGCAGGACTCTTGCTCTTTCTTAATGGGTAGACATAGCTTCAGAAAGAGAAAAGAGAATGAGACACAAATGCTATGAATGCCACTAAACTTTTATGAGAGGCCACCACAGATTGTGGAACAAATTACTGGAGACCTGATAGCAGTTGATACTCCTCAGAAATTTAAGAGAGAAGGAAGTATATCAGTGGTTGTGTTATAGATAAAGACAAAAGTTTATCCCACGTTCATACAGCCCCACTGATTTCAATTAGCAAATATATTTATGAGCCTGTTTGCAATCTCTGTCAAGAAGTACTGATCAGATGTCGATTACCAGTTCTGACATGTCACTAAAAACATGTATTTTTTTACATAAAAGTGTAAGAATTTTACAAAGAATGTATATTTTACTCTGATTCCCAATCTTTTTACTAGAATAGTCCAAACTTTGACATCGCTGCACACTCACAGAACAGATCTTTTCAGTGAGATAAGTCAGTAGACAAATCAGAACAGGGAGCTGTTAACCTCAAGGCCATACTCAGCACTCAGCTTTGCTGAAAATTTGACAAAACAGTGCAGCAATGCTCTTGTACTAAGTAAGACCAATAAAGCACGACTAAATCTTTAAAGGTTTAAGAAGACTCCAAAGTGAGAACTTTTCATATCAAACTGTCAGGAAAGATCCCTGCAGAATAAACAGAAACAGATACAGACTGACTGCAATGGCACAGTGACAAACACTAACCCAGGGCACAAGAACTGACATTGCACCTTACACCTACAAAGCAGAGGTCTCCTCCTGGGATAATGAACGTCAGGTTTGCTCTGGGATTGCATGAAAACTTCAAGGCAGATTTATGATTTATCTTAGAAAAGACAGTTAAAGCCTCCTCAAGAGCTGCTTCCTCAAAGACACATTGCCAAGGAGGCCACATCTCAAAGGCTGCCTGAAGACATCAGCTAACAATTACATGTCAGTGCTGCTGGAAGCCTACTCCTTATTAGAGAATAATGTGATGGTTTACAGCATCTGCTGCCTGAACACAAGCCATCACCCTGAGAAAGAAAGATTGGAAAGGGCATGTTCTGACCCCATCCTATCTCCTTCACCTGGAATAGGATGAGTAGAGTCTAGTGTTTCTCATCTGGGCAGCAGAGTTCAGTGTTTCATGCTGCCTCCTCTGGAAAACCAAAGAGGAGATTAATCCAACTTCCAGTAGGAAGGGATTGGTTCTGGGCAGCAGAGATCGTCCATGGCTGCCTGCAACACCAATATCCTGCCCTGCCATCCCTGTGATGAGCACTGTCAATCAGTGCCCACTGCGGTCAGGGACAGTCCTGAACAGCCAAACGTAGGGAGTTTTCCATGCACTGTTCCTGTGCACTCCTGTGGCAAACTTTTCCTCTCTGTCAGAGGTTAGTGTGTAGTCATCAACAGAAACATCATCTTCCTTGGCCTTCTACAATCTTAAAAAAGTCCTCCAGGGATAAAGTCTTCCAACCTGTTCTAATTCCCTACCAACAACTGAGAGAATGGTTTTGAAAAATGCTTGATGCTTACCAGTTTCCAATGAATCGGGGATCACTCTGGTCAATATACACAGTTGTCCTAGGATCAACATAGAAACCAATGAGAAGTCCTCCTAATAGGTATCCAGCTGCAGGTCCAAGTGCTCCCATTACGTACATGATGGCTGAGGAAATAAAAGGTCAGAGTCATACATCAATAAAATTAATGTTTCATTATTTATTTACACACAAAATCACAAAGATAAATTATGCTTCTTTAAACAAGAAGTTCTGCACCCTAACACTTTAAGGAATCAGTTTTGCAACCAAGGCAGCAACTTATGCCTAAGTCACATATTAGTAAGATTACTGCTTTCTGTACACCTTTCAGTCAAATTATGCAAGTATACAACACTATTTTGGTATTCTGGATGGAAAGCATACTTGACTTGCATAAAATTTTTCCTAATTGGCAACATTTCCTTTAAATCAAATCAAAAATTTTAACAAATAATTTTTTTAAAAAGTCTAATGGTAGGGAAAAAGAAAAGCAGAAAAGCAAAGAATAAAAATTGTAATTAAAGAGCAAAATACAACATTCTAATTTAGTTACCATTGGTCTAATACTGTGTATAAAAGAGTGGTTCATTTTAAGAAATCAAATATTCCTATTTCAGCGATTGACAGAACACAAGTTCACAAAAGGGAAGTCCTATTTAGTTAACTTGTTATCTTTCTATGGGAAGGTCATCCACCCAGTGGATGAAGAAAAGGTGGTGAATGTGGTGCTTCTGTATTTTAGTAATGCTTTTGATACTGTCCCTCACAGCATCCTTTAGGATAACTTGTCCAGCTGTGGGAGGAGTGGCAGCAGGCTGTGCTGGATGAAGAACTGGCTGAAGGGCAGAGCTCAAAGGGGGCAATTGGTCACCAGTGGTGCTCCCCAGGGGTCAATTCTAGGGCCAGTTCTGTTCAATACATTTACCAACGACCTGCAGGAGTTGAATCCATCATTAGCACATTTGCTGATGATCCCAAACTGGGAGGTGCTGCTGACTCTTTAGAGCGACAAGAGGCTTTGCAGAGGGATCAACACAGACTGGAGCACAGGACAGTGATGAATGGCTTGAAGTTTAACAAGTCAAAATACCAGATTCTGCAGTTGGGATGGACTAATCAGGCACAAGCATAAACTGGGAGAAGAGTGGCTGGAGAGCCTCTCTGCACAAAGGGATCTGGGAGTGCTGGTTGGCAGCAGGCACAGCAAGAATTTCCAGCATGTCCTGGAAGCCAACAGGACAAACTCCATCCTGGGATGTATCAAATACAGAAATCACCAGCTGCTCAAGGAAGGTGATTATCCCACTGTGCTCAGCACTGGTGCAGCCTCACCTGGAGCACTGTGTGCAGTTCTGGGCACCACAATTTAAGGATGTGAAGGTCCTTGAATGTGTTCAGGTAAGGACAACAAAGGGCTGAAAGGGCTGGAAGGAATGACCTATGAGGAGCAGCTAAGGACTTGAGGCTTCTCTAGGTTTAGAGAAAAGGAGGCTGGGGGGCAACCTCATGGCTCTGCAGCTCCCTGCAGAGAGGATCTTTACTCGCTGGATCTTTTCTCTGGTATCCAGTGACAGGATACTTGGCAATGGTTCACAGCTTCACCAGGGGAGGTTTACACTGGAAGCATTTCTTTATGGAGATGGAGGTCAAACACTTGCAAAGGTTTCCTAGGGAGGTGCCAGACTTATCAGTGTGTTTAGAGGCACTTGGACAATTCCCTTAGTAACAGGTTTTAGTTTCTGATCAGTCCCGAAGCAGTCAGGCAGTTGGATGAGATGATCATTGTAGGTCCCTTCCAACTGAAATGCTCTGTTCTATTCCACTCCATTCCCCTACAATATCTCTTCCCTTCCTTAATATATCCTGCAGTACCCATTCCTTTTAAGATTCTCCTGCCTTGCTTCCCATATGGTCTGGCTGTAAGTACAAAAGGCAAGGAGATGGAAGGGTTGGTCTCTGCTGTCCACTGAGTTGTTACAGTTTGAGTCTCCATGTTACCTGTTACAGTAAATTATATCTCATTGATAAAATAAGCCAAAAGGAATCACAAAATCTGCCCAATTAAACCAAAATAACTTGCACATTTCCATCTTACATTTTGAAATAAGAGAATGAAGAAAAAGAGCATTCTCACAAGTAAAAAGAGAGCCTTACTGCAGCAAAAAAAAAAAAAAAAAATCACAGAAGCTACCACAAAAGGTAAAACTGCCTATACTAAAAAATGCTGCCAGACCACAAATTGATTACACAGTTTTATGACTTTTAAGTATTTTTTTTTTGTAAACACGTTTTTTTGTTTTTATGAAACTGTGATTTTGAATAAATAGATTTTGCTGAAGTCCTTTTCACATAACGGTTTTTAGAACTGTGTTCACTATTTAAATTTATTCCAGCCATGTTCCCTACTGAATTGATTGTAAACAATTCTCTGTATGCCTAAAATGCTCCATGAGACATTGAAACTCTGCTCCTTAGCAGCAAGTGGTTAGAGAAATCCCACAGTAACTGTTATTTGCAAAATTCACATCATGAGGAGGGAAAAAAAAAAACCCCAACAAACAAAAAAACTATCTCCACACTCCCACAACTAATAATAAATTCTGTTCTACAAATATTTGCTAGGAAAATTGATTCAGACAACTACAGCAAACTCAGATCTCTAACATCTTTAGAGAGAAAACACAAAGAGAGTAAAAGACTGACCTAATCCATTCACTTAAGTATTCAGAAAAAATACTTATGCTGCATTAATTCAGCTTTAGTTGCACCACCGAAGGCAGGAAAATGCAGCAACTACTTAGGTTTCAAATCACTAACCAAATAGTGTATTTTGTACACCTGGAAACTTCAGAGGGTTTTCTCTGTAAGCAGAAACATTGCACAATAAAAGATAAAAGTAACATTGTACACTGTTCTCCTTTAGAGGAAGAAATCTCGTTGACAATTTCAGGAGTATTTTAAAATTACTATATGCTGTTCAGGATTCAAGATGTATTTGTTTTTAATATAACTTACAGGCAAAATGTCACTTTCTGAGTCTTTCAGAAAGTACAGAGCCTCCATGTTCCTGGTCAACAGCAGGAGGAAGCATCATCAGGAAAGTTCTTAAAATTGCCACTTTAAGGCACATTGCAGCATCTTTTTCAGCATCTAATAATGGTCACTATCAGAAATTAGACACCAAGTGCAAGAAAATGATTTAGACATACAAATGGGACTAAACAGAGCATGGCAAGCATAACATTTCAGTATTTCAAAATTAGGTACTTGAAAGAATCTGCCCCAAACTTTCAAACCTTGCTGTGGAAGTGAAGGGCAAACCAGCTCCATAAGTCACCCTGGCAGGCTACTCAAGGGTCCTGGACCCTTAAAATTCTAGTCACAGCCCTCACAGCTATATTCAGGAATAAAGACGTTTTTGATTCCCAAGTAGGCCACCAGGACTACTGGATGATATAGAAAGGGAACTAAACTGTAAACAGATTCAGTAAGAGTGTCATCAAAATTGTACCTGCTTCACAAATAAAAAATTTCTTTGTAGAACAGTTTCAGAATTTTTTCCACTCAGAACACTAGAAGGTCTCCAGCTTTTGGATGAAAAAGGTTCAAAAACATGTAGATGATGTATAAGCACCTTCCTTTCAGTCTTCTGCTAGGGATTTCAGCTAACTCTTTTTGGTCCTCCCTCTTCAGGCCATGATCTAGGATCTTGATCTAGGGAGTTGCACAGATGTGACAGCCAAGACCTTTCAATGGAAGTAACCAACATTTTTATCAGGGGACATGCTGGAGTACTGTGATGCTGACGCAGGGCACACAATATCCAGACAATTTTTGAAACTGCACCTAAGGAAATCCAGGATTTGTCTTATAACCTCATAGCCACAACTTCCACTGGTGCTTAGATTTGCATGTTGCCTTACTATTTCTCAGTATATTTCGAAGTATATTTCTTTTCTACATAAAAAGCTATGCTGTAAAATAGCAGTAATATGTCTTTCCCATGATAAAACAGAGGTGATGTACATTTCATGAGTTAAAAGCTCTACTCCACACCATAAATCATCTTCAACAGATAAAAGGAGGAAACAGACACAATATAGACATATGGCCTATAACATTAACCTGAATCTCTCCTGATTGGGTTGCATTGAAATGCAGGATTGCACCCCTCTGAGTTCCTGCATTAGCCACGCATGTTCAATGCTGACAAGTCACATTACACTTCTGTGGGAACACTGGCCTCTCTAGGAAAGAACATCTGCAGGCCACTCACACCTACCCAACTTCACAGAACCACAGAATATTCTGAGCTGGAAGCCACCTACCTTCCTAAATAAATGGTCCGCACAGGGATCCAATCCACGGCCTTGGCATTAACAGTACCGTGCTCTAACCAACTGAGCTGATCTCAGGGTGACCTTAGAGCCATCTGAAAACTCACGACACTCAACACAACCACCTCAGACCGGACCTGGCAAAAGCTTTTCCCCTGAAGTCTGTTGTAGCTTGCTGCTGCTGCCGTGACATAGGATTCTAAGTCTTCAGAGGAAAGCACAGGTTAGTTTACTAAAATTACATGGCCTTTAAACAAGACTATTTCAAAGACCAAAGGCCTTGTGGATTCTTTAAAGCCTCCCTCTTCTCCAAAGATCTTAGTGTTGTAGTTAAGAGTTTCCATTACCAAGCATATCTCTTCCTCTGGGTGTACCTTCTCTTCAGTGATGAGGGATAGCCTTTCCCAGCCCTCCCAAACCTAGAGGTCTTGCTCTACCTCTGACATAGACTGTAGATAAGTAAAAATATCTCCTCATTTGGAGAGAGTTAGTTAAGTGCCCATTTTCACTCAAGATACCTAGCCATGGCAATTTAATTCCTTGAAGCTTTGTACTGGAGGAGCTTCACTGCCTCACTGAGTGTGTCCTCAGCATGGCATATCTTGGGCTCTACATCACACTAGCAAGGTGGTCTAGCTTCAAAACTGCAGCTGGCTGTGGCTAGCCAGGCTTAGCCATAAACTGCCATCACAGCTAAGATGCTGGATGGGAGAGAAAAGGGGAGTCAGAGAATTAGCAACCTAATTACATGAGGAATTTACCTATCCATGTGAAATGAGATTAAACAATGTCATTCTTTACCACAGAAAAGTTATCCTGGGACATGCTGCAATGAATGCTGCCATTTTGACAACATTTGACAAAATTATTATATTGTCTATTGCTTTATTCATAGGAGATTCTTCTTCCACAGGAGAAAGCTTTACATACAGTCCATTGCAGCACAGTATTTTTGAGTACAATAGATGAGTTGAATCCTCTACGGGTCTGAAAAATCTGTGTCAACAACAAGTGAATGAAAAAACTTCGTAGCCAAAGAATTTATTTTTTTAAAATCTACCTACACTACCAAATTTAATGAGACAGAGGTTATACAAATATTGTGAATGTCCTTTTCCCCTTCTAACCACACCAAAAGACATTTTCAGTAGGCTCTGTATATGGGAATATATAACACATGTCCCTGTGGCACCCTCAAACGCATATGTGAACCCTCTGGCTGTGCCTCTCTATGTTAGCCATGCTAGTACCAATTAAAATCACAAGTCACATACTGTGCCTAGAAACTACACATTAGTGACCTACAACAGGTTGGCTTCTGGGTTCTAAAAAACATACTTTGGTTAAAAAGTAAAAACAAAGGAATATATTGCTCACTCACTGTCATCTCCTCTGTGTGCACACACATGTCACCATACAGAGTTTAAAACTGGAGGAGGAGGAACATTTCTGAAAGACCCCATTGTCCAAATCTTGGCAGCACATCACCATAGTACAACTGTTTATTTCATACATGTGTAAGACAAGCAGAATTTGACCTTTATTCTATTTTTAATGAAAGTTTAAAATTTGCAAAATCCTGCAAAAGCTACAGGGTGCATTCTGAAGGTATATCATATATATGTATACAAATATGTATATGCATGTTTGCTACTGTCAGAATAGTACAGCAATTTTAATAGATTTTGCAGGATACTTTTTAGTGGTGTAGAATTATAATCCTTTTACATCTGTAAATTTCATATTTTTACTCCAAAATCTTAACTGCCATTAGCATGAGGGTATTGATTGGAAAACAGATACAAAAGACAAAATTAATGCCCTATTGTCATGAAGTAGAGTAGTAAGTCCAGAAGTGTAATTTACTTAATTGAAGCAATAATTCAGCATCCTACCTGCTGAACAACACTCTCCTGAAAGAACAGCACAAAAAGAATAAAAACAACAAAAAGAAAACATTCATGCAAATTTGCAAGAAAAGCCCTGTGTTTACAGATTACTTATTTAAAATCTGAGGATTGAGCATTAACAGAAATGCAAAATGAACATTATATAATCTTGAATATTTATGTGTCAAGAAATTTAAAGGGCTCTAGGTTTAAAAAATAGTCACAGGGTTAGCACCCGGGATTTTGCAAGCAAAAGAAGCACCACCAAGCTATGGTACCATAGCATCCTCTCCAGTGCTACCAGCAGTACGTGTCCTTGGAAAAGGTGTACTCTGCTGTCACTGGAGAATGAGCAGCGCTGTTATTTATCTAGAGTTTAGAGCAGGTTTTGATTTCTCCGCAGAGCAAAGCTGACAGGCAGAGGTTTCAAAGGGGAACAGGTCCCAGCTCTCCCCTGTTCCCTTCATGCCACAGCATTGTGATGGGATAGCAAGGATCAAGCATAAAGGATCTTTCAAAGAAACATTGCTCCCATTCATAAAGGCACGTTTACTTCACTCTAATTTCACCCACACAGAAGTTTCCCCAAGAAACATAAGGTTTAACCACTCTTTTGAGCCTGAGGACACAAAACTGAGTTGTAAGCAGAAGCCAGGCAGACTTCTCAAAAGCTTTTAAGTCAGGAAACTGGTTCACTTCCTTCTTTTCATCACAAACGCACAATCAAACATATCTATACATGCTTTAGGATTTTTTCTTTAATGTGGTTATTTGCTTAGGAAGAAACAATGCTTTGAGCATTACTGTAGTTCAGATAATAATGTCCAGTTCACATCTTTAAATCACTTCCTTTCAAAATGTGTTAGTGTTACCATGACTTTAATAGTCTCTCAGACCCAGTGTTCCACTCAAAACAATAAACAGAGCAACGAAACTACTTCAGTAGCCTCTCTTGATCTTTGTATAGAATATATTTGTCACTATTTTAACAAGCAGATTCCACAGACCTGGAAGACAAATTTATAGAGAAGCATAACTAAAGCATAATTTTACATGCCTGCCATGGAAAAGAAAATAAACGGTCCAGCTTACCACTCCATTAAAAATGCTGGAAGTTAAATTAAATAAAATATGTTTCAATTTTATTTAAATGATTTGCCAACACCAGATGAAAAGAGATAGATTTTTACTTTTCTCTTACAGCTTTATAGCTAAGATATCTTTTGTATTAAAATAGATATCACTCCCTGATTTAAACAGCTAAGCTGCTTCATGCTTTGTACTCACCATTTGTGGTCATGTTCTAAAACATTATAATCATTTTCACTGGATCCAATTCTACTACATCCATAAAAAAAGCAGGAAAGCAAGCCCAAAGAAAACAAGCTAAAATAGGCTGTGTGTCCCAAACTATACTTCCTGTATACATTGTCACTGCAAAGTTGCTCCAAGTCATTATTATGCTGTAGAGCCACAGCACCTACAATGCAATTCAACCTACACCAAAACTTCACAGACTCAGTACTTGTCTTTTGGTTATACTACCAGGTGTGCACATCCAATCCAAAACCACTGAAAATACTAAAGAAGAAAAGCTTATATTTGTACCATGGTATATTGGCTTTACAGACACTTGGCTAAAGAAATGACTGCCCCAAGGAAAACTACTCCAGTGCTTAAAATGAGAGTCTTTATTTCTGTATTCCTAAAACCTGAGAACTGTGGAGGTTGAAACCTTAGGGGCAACTGGAGACTGTCCCATTCTTTAGAGACAACTGTTTTGCTTGGGACATAGAAATATTACTTGGGGGTTTTCATCAAAATCTGTCTTTTCTCTCTTTATGTTCACCTATAAATAAATATTTGCTGATAATATTACCAAGAATGACTTGGGGTTAGCAAGTAAATATGAAAAAGACACATCAATTGAAAAAGATTAGTGAAAATGGCTGCAATTCCTGAGTGCAATTTCCTATCAGTGTGGTTAATTGAATTTATACATCATGCACAAAGAAATTCTTAGATTGGATAATTAAGAAAATCAGGTTTTATCAGCTTTGTAAGTTCTTAAACCAATTCTAACACAAGAATCTTCTGGTGATTATGGTATTCCAAAAGCACATACAACCAACTTTAAGCATATGGATAGCTCCCACTGATGTCAGTGGTTTGCATGACCAAAGATAAACATATCTATACTTGCATGATCAGAATCTAAACTGAAAACAAAGATGTTCTGATAGTCCTTCCATGAAGTCAAAGGCACTGGTAAACTAAATAGATGTTTGAGATTTTTTAAAAATAGAAGTGTCAACAACTGCTTAAATGCGTGAGCAACAGTGATCTTTCTTGAAACCCTCAATTTTTTTTTCCATACGTGGGAAATTTTGGTATGGAAAAGTACTGTTACTGAAATTTAGGTGTTAGACAGATGCACACACTACTTGTGTTGAACAGTCAGAACGTCTGAAGAGATACAACAGGAGGCATAACTCTGCTCTTGGCTGTTACTTTGAGAGCTGGAAATCAGCTCTCAAAAAAAAGCTCCACATCTTCAAGTTTTTTAAGTTTATGTTGGTATGTTGCATTACAAACACAAGGTAACATATCCCAAGAAGTTGACTAGGCATCAACTCCCAAATGGTGAGTTTTCATAAGAGCACGTTTCTTAAAAATGTTTTCTTTTGTGAATAGTAAAGCAACTAGACAAGAGACGTTGACCTTAGATGTTTGATGACCTAACATTTGTGTTAGCATCTCCTGACTCCTTGATCCCCTCTGAATTCTTGGTCTGCCAGCATTCCAGAGTTCTGATTACTCCAAAGAACAAAACAATGAAATGTCATAGAAGTAGTGCCCATTTCCACACAGAAAATTATCTACTTAATATAACTATTATTAACTAAATCATAAGCAAGAGACTACTCCAAATAATTTTTAAAACCTTTAACTAATAACTGTTAGATAATTTCACTGTGTTATTTCCCATTCATTCAAACACTGGAAGCTAAGTTGACAGTACTCAATTTAACATTCACATTAAGAGTATTCTTGAAGCCCGTGTGACTTCTCTCTTGAAGCAGGCGGGATTTGGCACTTTTGCACTAATACTCAATGATATTCCTTCTAAAACGACATTGAAGCTGCTGGCTGTCTTTAAGATACTAAAGCAGCCTCTTGACTCATTGGCATTCTTTCCATAAGGTCATGTCAAATGGGAGTATCTCATCTCTGCCTCTTAATTGCTTGGCTTTGGGGTTTTTTTTAATAATTTGGCAGTTGAGGCTACACATACACATTTAATTTTCACTACGGATTATCCCCAGGCACATGCTTATAGACTCTGTTGATCTCAGCTTCTTAAAACTGATATTCATGTCTTTAGCATTACTTCTAACTACACTAGAGTGGGCAGGGTTGTTCATTTGCATGTCAACCCCTTTTCTTCAGGCTATCATAACTGAAAAATATCAAACTGTGAAAGCTGAGACTTGGCCTTCAAGTGGACCTCAACAGGTAGATCTCAAATAAGAAAATGGGGAAAAAAAAAAGAGATCAAAGAAGAGATCAAATTTAAAATCACATCTGGAAAGGTCCATAGCTACATGACCTGCAGAACCCAGCCCAGAAGAGTATTTCAGAGGTTTTGTACTATGATTTATTTTTAAGTTGTTTTACAACATGTTCAGGTACCCTAAGAGCACAACCCAACAGAAATATTTACTCTGGTCCTCTTGTCTCTCCAAGCTGGGAGAACGCACCCACTCCCAGAGGAAAACCAGGGAAGAGTCTGGTGAAATTTATCAGGCACAGAAACAGATGTTAAGAGTATGCCTCATGAACCATCAGAAGGACCAGGAACAAGTACCTATTCCATGGCAAAATCCATATACACTAAATACCCAATCTCTATGGATGTGGGCTTTTATTGTGCACAAACCAGATAATGGCACACAAATATCTGTTTTACAGAGGCAGGTTTGACATGCATTCTTTTATACTTCATCATTACTCAAAGCCAGGTTCTTTGTGCCTAGGAAAGAAAATGTCAGGAAGCAGAGGAAATAGACCAAATATCTACTGAAAAGAAAGGTTAGGTGCTGATAGTAAGCGCTTATATATATATATTCATTTTTGCTTTCTCCCACCAACAAGACAACAGAACAAAGAAGAGGGAAATTACTTCCATCATATTTCCTCAGAATTAATTTCCTTTCAAAAATTGGTTTCTGCCTAGGAGGTATAAGTTAATTATTGAAAATGCTGGTGATCATTTTCCCTTCACTACCTCTCACTAACAGACTGTAAAGAAGGGGAAGCCACACAGCATCTCTTCTTATTTTCTTTGTAAATTGCACTTACATTTTCATCTTTCAACCGAAACAACAGTAATTACACTTCATTACTCATATCTGACTGAAAATCTGCCTGTAAGCAAAGGCCCATTATTCCAGTAATTTGCAGATGACCCTATGAGTTTTAACATCTATTGTATTGCTAAAAAATTATTTTTCCACATTCAGAAAGGCTGAAAGCTGCAAAAGCTTCAATTAAAAATATATTAAACAACTGGCAAAGTGAAATGCAGAGCTGTATAGTCATATTTGAAACAATATTGCAAATATTATTACAGGTCAAAGAGTCTGAAAAACATTTATAGAGGAGACCATTTATTTTAGCTAAAGGACAACACCACTATTTTATGAAAATTTCCAAAGCTTCAAAATACAGTCTTTATCTTCATAGGAACAACATTGTTTGGGCACTTTCATGAAGCTGGAATTATGGTGAAAAGTTTGATTCTGGAAAGAAAACTTGAGCTTTGGGTTCTGGGTAAAGATCTCCCCTCTGTTTTCTACAGAGGGATCATAACATAGACATGAGAGGTCATTCAACCCCATGTTCTGCTTGGGGACAGAAGAGTTTCTTGCTGTTGCACCAAACTGAATCTCTTCATCCCAGCTATGGGAAAAAGTCATCAGTGCCCCAATAAATCCTTCCTTCTTCATCAAAGAGATAACCAAATAGCTCCAAAACAACCCTGACACTCCTGACAGAGCCTCATGAAATAGGATACAGAAGCACTGAGCTACTGCTGTAGATTCCTGAAAAGATCCTCCTAAATCTGATAAAGGGACATCAATTGTTAGAGATATTCAAGAAATCAGAGAAAATGAAACTGAGATTGCAGAGAAAAAAAAGGTGAATACAGTTCTGTAAGAAACTGAAAGGCAAGAAATTAATTTATATTTTTGTTTTAAACAGAAAACCACTGCAGACCCCATTTGTTAGTAACAAACTGATTCCATAAATAAATATGATTCTATAAATATATTTCCTTAGACCATTTTAGTCAAATCCTGAAAAAAACAAACATATGCCTCATGAGGAAAGGTAGATATTGAAATGCAACACCAATAATAAAACAAAAATTGCAAAAAAAAAATTTAGTTTGACATTATAAGTAATGTGTTTTACTTTGGTTTGATTTTGTCTATGTGTCAAGCAAAAAAAAAAATTAAATGCTCATCTGTAGCCCTACATAAAGACCAAAACAATTCAATATAAGTTAAATATTTCAACATGATCAAAACCAAAAAATTTTCTCTACACAAAACCCCCCCTAAATCACTATATCCCTATAATCAAGATTTCATTCTATCATTATTCGTCAGAGCAAGACCAGCACAACATTTTTCTCAGTGTTATTAAATGGCATAGTTTAAACACCACGTGTATCTTTAAAAAATCACTCTAACAAAAGGTTCTCCTATTACAAATGCTAATATTACAGGTAAATTTGTCTTTCTTTTTAAGATATAAATTGTCACTGTGATTTACAGCTACATTTGCAGCTCACTCCCAGTTCCAATAAGATATGTTAATATGTTAATAAAATACAGAAGTATTATTAATTTGCAGTGCTGGCATTTCCCAGAGAAAACTATTTATATTACAGGGATCTTTCCAAGATAATTTCAAAACACCATATATGGCTGACTTACAAAATCTGAAAAATTTCTAATCAGCTAAAGTTACTTTCACTAATTAGGTAATTTAATTATTCAGCTGACATGATTTAGAGAAAATTTCCAATATCCTTTCATTTAGTCTGCAATTTTAAAAAAAAACCATTGTTCACTCTGGCTTTTTCTTTCTTCTGTGAGTAGAATTAGACATGACAGCTTTGTTTTTCAACTACTTAGATTAATAGATTATTAAGCATATTTTTATTCTTCAATATGAATAATTGAAGAATATTCGTATTATCTTTCACAGACATGAAAAATGTGGTGGCTAGAGGCTATGTAGAAATGACTTTTCACCAACTTTAGACACACTTTCATAGCAGTAACTTTTTTAACACAACAGTTAACTCTATTGTATTCCTAGGGACATGGCAGATTCTCTCTGAGTGCTTTGTTTTAAGCTATATGGTTCTATATAGAGCTTTGGATAGGGATAACACTGTAATGAAATATGATTGAACACAGATGTCAGAGTAAATGAACACAACAGTCCTTTCTGGCCCAACAAAGCATGAAATTATCCCACCAATTCTCTTTTCATCTAACATAGCAGATTTTGCAGACCTCATCCTTTGCAAAGAAGGATGCCAAAAGACAAGAAGCCTCTTCACCTTTCCTTCCTGACTATGCTGCCTCGAGACACCTCCAAAGGCCTTACCCTGCTAAGGGAAAGGTCAGAGCTGCCCTGTGCACTTTGCCATTTCACAGATGTATCAGCTGAGCATTTAGCACAGACAGTCCCAGCACGGGTGGTGGCCTTGGTACCAGCTGCAGCAGCCAAGGAACCTCGAGGCTGTCCTGAGCCACCCTTGGGCATCCCTCTCTGCCATGGTGACTTTGAGAGCACCAAAGAGCAACCATACCCCAGAAAAACTGACCTGGAGCTGGTACTGAACACATAGACACTGCTCAGGCAGGCTCAGGAAATAACATATAAGGTATCAACAAAAATCAAATGTATTTCCTTACATAGGCTTTGCTCACTCAAGCAACTCAGTGACCTTTTCTTCCAAGTATCTTTGTCCATTTGCATGCATTCTCACAGGGAACATGTTTTCAGTTATTTACACTAGGAAGATTCAACTGGAAGATTACACTTATGTACACAATCTGCAAACTATCACAGCTTTCAATCAATTTACCACCAAAAAGCAATTTGTTGAAACACTAATCTTATGTTTGCAAAGAAAATTCAACTTGAGCCCTAAATCCCACTGAAACTCACTGAAAGTCAGGTCCCTTGACTTCCTTAGTCTCCTTGGGTAATTTTAACCTCAGTTATTAAATTATTCTGACAGAGAGAGAGAGAGAGATTGACAGGGAGGTCCTCAAGGAACGATACTGGAGTTGCTTGGAACAACCATGATTGCAAGTGTTACCAGTGGTCTCTGCTGCTGTCAGAGCTTTTCCAAGTCTAATGAAAATTGATCTGGCATCTTTCTATGGAAAACTCTATGGGAGTTTTCTACAACATGTGACAGAAGAGACATGTCTTCAACACATGTTGGATCCTTACCTACATGCTCAGATTCATACTGATGAATTTGCCAACATAACAAGTGGAAGCCCACAGCGCATAGACAAAGAAGAAAAATGTCCATCACTAAAAACTGAAACACCTAGTACTCCTCCAAAGAGTAAATATAAAGCATGTACTACATTTCTATACTGCATATTATACTTAACTGCAATTGTTATCCACTGTAGTGATCATTTTAAGAAACTATATTGTCATGAGAATAACTTATGACAGCGCAGACTGAGTTTCAACACAGCACTCAAATATTTATTAAACACACTTGAAGGTGCAGTGCCTTTGTTTGTCTCTTGTAAAATGACTGTCATTGTACAGGAGACACATAATGTGAAAGTTAAAAGAATCAAATGCAACATTAGCAAGAAAGCTCTTAAATTTTCAATCACTGTTTAAATCATACTTGCTTCTAAGAAACTCTGCAAATAAAAACACAATCTACAATAAAAAATTGCCTCAAGAACAAAAATCTCTCTATCACATTCCCTTGAACTAACACTGTTGTATAAATTGTTTATATATGCTAACAGAACATGCTTAGATCCATGTTTATATCATTACACAGATAATTGTATCTGACACATGCCTATCCCTAATTCAAATTGCAAGTCACTAATAAATTTAAAAAAAAAAATCCCAAGATTACAAGTCTACTTCTGCCATCAGTGTTGACACTATATTCAGACCACAAATGGCTCAGACAAAACAAAACAAGTTAAAAAGGGGCTTTGCAGAACTTTTGAGAAACACAGCTCCTGTAACCTTTTAAACAGGTGAAGTTCTTCAGCTGCTTTTATGAAGTGTATCATGGCAACACTCATACACAGAACACAGAACTCAAAACACTGAAAACATAGCACAGTAAATTCAGCTTTGAGATCTCTCACAGTAATTTCCTTTTCCACCAAGTAGCTCACCTGCTGCTTGCCTAAGGTCACCACATGTTACACTGGAGTAATATGTCCTTGCCTTCAGGCCAATTCTAACCCCCAAAACTATAAACCCTTCTCAAACACATCATGGCTGCTCCATTTGTGCTCCCAAACACCATAGCTACTTTGCTCATCACTTCTAAGTGCTTTGTGGAGATTTTCTGAGCCAGAGACATGCTTACAGAACCGAGGCTCTTGCTGGTTCAAGCGCATTTAAATCACCACCTGCTAACTCATAAAATAAACCACTCAGTCAAATGTTTCTTTCAGAACAAACAATTGATAGTAACACAGCATTATGCTTTTCAAACACTAAAACTGTTGGGAAAAGATTAGTGACTGAAAGATCAAAACAGTGCAGTGACAACACCTGCAGAGATGCAGCAGCAGAATCAGACACTTGTTTGTAGCTTACACAGCTGAATAACCAAACTAAAACGTTACTTCTCAGTTTCACACCTGTGACACTGTGTAGATAACTCTAACAGCATGCATCTCCTTTTCCAGTGGAGGAACAATTCAGAGGTACCACCCTAAGCTTTTCTCTTCAGGATATTTAGCACACAGCTGATGGACACTGACGTTCCTAGCCATTTTTTGTGAATACATCCATTCATTTCTGTTGTACCTTTACAAATGTCCATGGAGAAAATATTTTATTTGACAAGGTAATTTTGTTTCCATAAAATCACAGAAAGTATGTAATGTTTCAATTATAGAATTGACTCAAAAGATGCACTAAAAATTATTTGCATAGTTTTAAAAGAAAAGAAAAAGTAAAAAGCTTAGATCACACGTTCTCCTTTACGTTGATGTGACACAGGAAAAAAACACCACAGAAATCAATGAAATGTCTTCAGATTGTCACAGGAAGAAACAAAATTAGAAAACAGCCTTCTCCTCCTTATTGTTCAGTTTTAGGAATATCCTGAAGACTCTTACATGGACAATAGGAGCATTGATTAGTGGAACTACTCAGCTTTTCAGTAAGCTCACCTGAGTCATACATTTTATGTGCTATGTTTACTGTTGCTACTTTATTCCACGCAAAAAAAAAAAATAGGTGGCTTTCATTTCTGTAGAGATTTTCTTCTAGGAAACAAAATTTGCAACAATTATAAAATATTTTAGCTATTACTATTGACTGGTTTGTTTAATTTCCTTTCCAAAATCCTTCACTAGTGTAGCACCACTGTACAACTTCCCAGAGCTCCTCCTGTGCCACAGGCCAAGGATGTCATCACTCAAATAATACAACTTCAGGTATCTGTGGCCAGGGAAAAGGTAAAGAAGGCCAAACAATCAAGTTTTAATCTTAAAGAACAGAGCTATTCTCCCCCCTGCATTTATAATAAATAAAATAAAACCAAGCTAAATGCACATGCCCAGGTAGCCCTGTGACAGTGGAGATACTGATCTCTGCAGAGACTCACTAACTTTATTTATAAGGAGAAAGAAATGTCAGGCTTGAAAACAAGCCTTTCCCCACTGTGGGGTTCAACACCTGTTCCCTTTAGCACTGGTGTGTGGCGGTATCCTCTCTTGAGGCTTCACACAGCTTTCTCAGATAACATTTCTGCAGGATCCCCTACTTCCATTTACTGTCATTTCTAAAAAATAGAATGCATTACTCTGTCTTCCTATTCTATTCATTCTTAAATGAAAATGCTTTGACCTTTCATTGTAAGAATAATGTATTTGGAATCACAAGAAATACCTTACTGGACTGTAACATCCATCTCCCTGCATGCTACTCAGTGAAAGAACAGTATTTAATCTCATAGGTTATTCTATACTATTTATTTTTTTAGATCAGATTCATCATTGCAGCATCCAAAAGCAGATTACAAACACTTTAGCATGACTATAATTTCTCCTGGTTTTAAGAAAAGAAAATGAAATGTTTGAGGTAAGGGAGAACAAGGTGAGTTTGGCAGGATCGTGCAGAGATGTCTGCTTGTCTGTTCAAAATTCAGGGAGAGAAACTCCTACTGCAAAGGAAAGAAAGGGAGCATGTCTATTGCCAGGAGTGACAATCTCTATTATATTTTCTTCATTTATCACTTTATCATTCATTTTCAATACTTAATACTGTGTAAGACCAAATGGCTTTTATATTTGGCTTCTATTCTACACAAGCACCACATTTATGAATAATGTATTACAATTCATTACACCATAACCCTGAAAATTTGTATTTACAAGTGTGTAAGAAGCTTATCAATGGATAATGTAACTGTTAGCTACGGTGTGGGAGTTTCAAACAGTTACAATAATAGAGGGGAAAAAACCTCTAGAGAAAATACTCCACTGAAAAATGTGCAATGAGGAAGATCAGCTAAGGTGGACTCAATTATCTTGAAGGTCTTCCTTTTCCAATCTAAATGATTCCATGATTCTATGCACCATGTAAGCTATTACCTCAGCAGTAACAATACTTAGCTAGAGAGTCCCAGAAGGCTAAGGAGACAAAAAGCTATGCACTTAAAAATCAAAATGGGAATCAAAAAGCTATGCACTTCCCATCAAAATGGGAAAATCCAAGCATTTCTGTTTAGCTTTCTTCTTGTAACATAAATAATTATCAAAGGCTGTGATCCTCATCCAGTACTTTTCACTTATTCCTTGGAGATAGTGTAAATTAATTACCTTGTTATGCAAGTCTTGGGCAATAAGGTAATGTACAATACGAATACTTTAATCACACCAAAAACTGCACTAACAGGCAATTAGCGTGATAAAACACTATTTTAACTGCAATGTGATATGGAAGTTTGCTCCCAAAATGGAACAATAAAGCTGTTTATACAGATAACCATTAACAGAAGAGGTGACACAGGGATATTGAAACACAGGCATTATCTAACCAAAACTGAAGTTTGTAGATTACATCTCAAACTGGATTATATTGGTGCTCCTGCACAAAGAGTAAATCATCATAAGAGATCATCCTTTTACTAACACACTCTGCTGAAACCCATCAGAGAAACATTTATAAATATAAAAACATGTAAGCCTGAAGCCAACAGGTATTCTCATAAGGAGCAAATGGAAAAAGTAATCCTCAGGTATGTCTTGAATGATGTACTAGAAGAAAACAGAAGCAAGAGTTACATAGAAATGTGACCTTCAGCCAAATGGGATTTTACTTGTATTTTCCACCCAAGAATGAATGGAAGTTGAAATGAATAAAAATTGAGAATTAAATAGCAGAATGCATGTCAAAATGTCAAGCTATACAAATAAGCACACATTGATGGCTAAACACTTTCCTATCAAAAGAAGTTTTGTCATCAAACTCAGATTAACAAAAATGATACCTCCCCAAAACTGTTTTCAAAATGGAAAAAAAAAGATTTATTTCTCCCTAATTGGTTCAGTGACTTGAAAAATGTTTAATCAACTACATGCCTTTCCATTATTTCCGATTACTTAAACAAATGTAGTAAAAAAATCCCAAGAGGCCTTGTTATCTGTTTAAAAATGAAAAAGCTTTACAGACCAGACCCTGCTCAGACTCAGTATCAGGTGTAACTCATTACCTTCAGGGGGAATGTGCCACAGCTAGTTGTAATTTATATTCTTTTCTGGAAAGCTTTACTAAATCTAATGTTCATTAGATGCCAGGTTTGAGAACCACAAGAGCAAGGCAGCAGTAACCTACCACGACTCTGGACCTCGTAAGCACAAAAGCATTAGTATTAATTAAACGCCTCCAGACCTCCCTTTCTGCTCTGACTGTGCTCGCTGTCAAGCTAATTGCATCTCTCCTCCAGCACAGCTTATCGTGTCTGCCCTGCTGCAAAGCAGCCAACTTCATGTTTTCTAAATGGGGTGAACAGCCTGCAGACAGGAACTCTGATTGCTTCAGATCTTTTCAGGGTTCCTTGTAAGACAATTGAAGTGTTTTATGCAGACAAAATGATCTTTAAATTTTTCTTCATCTGAAGTTTTCACATTAGGAAATGAGTTGAATTATAAAACTCAAAATCTTTATGGCCTTTTTAAAGCAATCAATTAGAAAGATGAATAGGAAGTCTTGAGCTGAGATCACTATTGTAAAACATAACATTTGCAGGACTTAGAAGAAGAACTTGCTTAATATAAAGATTAAGTACTAAAGAATCTAGGAGATATAAATAATGTTTATGTTTATTAAAAAAAATTTTCAGAACTGATGGCACTGACTTGTGCTCTATTACTTACTTGACAATTCCATGTAAGAGGATTACTGTCTATTTTGGCACAATGTATAACAAGAGTACACAGCACATCACCAAGGGGTTGTATCACACCCACATATATTCTTCAAGTCAGATCACCCACATCAGAAAACCACCAGCTGTCAGTTCCCCAAGCTCCTCACCATTTTGTTACTCAAGAAAATAAGGGGAAAAAAGCAAAAAAGTCAAGAAGTCTTTTTAGCAGGAGTGCAACAGAGACTAAATTAAGGGCAGAATTCTTGTATCACTCTTTGGCCCCCTGCACATAAAAATAACCATGTTGCTTTCACACTCTGTATCTTGATTCAACAGAAAAGCAGCAGACAGCAGACCTAAGAGCATCCAGCGACTCGACACAGTCATAGGGGTTACATTACCCCTTCTTTTCTAATGTTATGCTACTAATTCTTCTAGTATCTCCAAAAAGGCCATGAAAACTGGGACAAATCCAGCACTAGGAGAGTTGCTTAGCCCCGCAGTTGTATTTTGGAGAAATCCTAATGCTCAGACCACAAAATAATTGATCTGAGCATCCTATTAAACTAGACAAGGGAAATATACTACATTCCTAATATACTGCACCATTTTTTCCTGTCAGGCACAATCCAAACAAAAAGCAGCTGGCTCATAGTGTAGGATGCCTACCTGCTAATATAAACTTCATGGCTATCAAACTCTTCTACTGCCACGACCACTCATCAGTCCTCTCACTGTCTTTACCAGTTACATCTACTTTTCCTAGAGGAAAATGGCCAACCTTGGTCCAGCAGTTAGTGAAAGACTTCAGTATGCCAGCTTGTGCAAACCATGAGATGTTCCTTCTCACATATCCTGAAACTGCAACACGTGATAGATCCCTTCCTCAGTCTCCCTAACACTCAGGGTAATTATAAGCACACAATATAAATCTGAGAATAAAAACATGGGAGTTTTCTTGAAAGCGTGGCACTGCATCAGACCCATGGTAAGCTTTCTGCCTGCAGGACTTAAATTTGGAGTGTGGGGATGCTGGGGAGGATGAAGAGCAGAATAAGCATGAAAGAAGTTAATTACAGGTCTATCTGATGATATACAGCTCTCTTTCACCTTATCGACATACTTAAAATTTATTATTAGTTACAGAAAGGAGTAATAGCTGCTCTAATGACAGTGTAGGAACTCTTAAAATTATGTTAGTTCATACACTCCTCCAGTTTTCTCTGGTTAATTGAATCTCTTATCCTTAGTGAAGATGAGAAGGCATATATGTACCCAAGGCTTCTGACTCAGCAGGCTTAAAAGCTCTTTTTTTAGCTGACCTGGCCAATATTAGTCCATCAGTTTTACCTCATTTCTCATAGAAGGCTGATCTTCTTTTAATTATCACAAATGCATGGGGGCAGTAGCCTTAACCACTCTTTTTATTTTGCTTTTCAAGGCCACATGCACCCCTATTTGTTGTCTGTGTCCTACTTGCTTCTGAGTGTCCAAAGCTAGTACAATTAACCATAAACTCAAAAAGAACAATAAGTGACTCATCTAAGCAAAAATTTATTGCTAGCAAACATCAAGTAAGACAAGAAGCAAAAGCTAATGAGGAAAGGTCTTTTTTTTATACTTCTCCATAGGCTCAGTCACAGAGGTACTCCTAAATGCAGAGCACACTCTGAGAAGTCCTCATCTCCCCACTCTCAGAGGTTCTGGAGAAGCCATAGGAGTAAACACATGGATACTATTGCCTTTGCTTCTGCAGTCAAAGAAATTCACAACAGTCAGCTCTATCATTGACATTATAATCACAATCTCATTAAACTGTTCAGTCACTGAGGTCAATAGCATAGAACTTCCATGTATCAAAACAGTGCAGCAGCTACTTGGGAACTGTAATTGAGAGTACAGTTCTTCCTTCAAGCATCAATTCAGTCCTCAGCTGTGCTTTTGGAAAATTGTTTACAGTACGGCATTTTATTACGATGATGATGTGCTGAATTCAGAGTCTTTTTACTTCCATTGTGTAACAGGACTAATATTCCTCCAGTAACACAATGCAGGTGTGGTAACAAACTAACAGTTATTTGTTTCAGATAACCCCAAAATCTCACTTCTTTCCATAGGTCATGCCAATTAGCAGAAGAAACAGTTTTTTAAAATCTTATTTTAGGCCAATTATATAACTTACCAGATAAATGCCTACATTGCTGTGCATCAGCACTACTATACTGGAGACTCAGCTCATGTGTTATTTTCTCCTGTGACTATAAAGATTCCCTAGGGATACCTTCACTATTTCTGTCACTAGACAGCTGTATTAAATCAAGTTGATATACACTGCCCATCATATTTACAACAATTACAGACTCTACTATTACGTAACAAATTTTTTACTTTTTTTAAACGGGAGGATTATTACCTAAGCTATTTACACTCTAGGTTACACTCCTCATTAAATCTCTTTTTCCCTCACTGGGATGAATTAACAAGCAGAAACATAAATTTAGATTAAAAAATCACAAAATGAAAAACTATTTTGCTACTACTTTTTACACTCCAGCTACTGAAATGGCAGGCACCAGTGAATGGCGTGGAGAGGCACTATGGGCGAAAGTGGAAAATGCTGTTATTCTGTGAGGAAGAAAAGCATGGCAGAAGCAAAGCTCCTCTGTTCTCTGCATTGCCAGAACTCCCCAGCCTTGTTAGGGACTTTCCTGTACTCCACAGACACATACAGCAGCATCTTCAGCCCTTCCCATGGGCTCCAGGAAATGTCCCTGGCAGGTGCCTCCTGACCAGAGTCCATTCTGGCTTTGTCCCTCACTGCCTTGGGACACACAAAAGAGGCACTGACAGTCCCATGCTGCTGACAGTTAAACTCCTCTTGTCCTTAACTTTTCCTGGGGCTTTTTCAGCTGAAAGTTACCACCTAACCAGCATCCACAGGTTATTCTGCTCATGAATTTCACATGGGTTTGACCTCTGAGCCTATGATTTGATTCATTTGGAACCTTTGATCCAAAAGACAGTGTTTTCAATTGTTATACAAAGCAAAATCTACTGAATTAACAGCTCAGCTGAATACAGCAATTTCTCTTCAGGTACAGGAAGAGCTTAACACACAGCAATGTCAGGTAACATCTTCCAGAGGATTTCCTTTAGGTATCTGTAGATGCAAATGAGGCTTGCTTGACACATTCTGTTTAAGTAATCACAGGTTAGCAGCCACCACAGCAGAGCTCACAACTATTTCCGTCCCTACTTCAGATTATCTACAAAAATGCATTACTTGAAATTACTTCCGGAGAGGTCAGGGTACTCAGATTTTAATCTAATCAGAGAATGTAAAAAGGAGAAGCAGGAACCAGGGTGTGATTGAAAGCACTTCACTTCAGAAGCACACCAGCACCTTTCAGTGCCTATATGACACCTGAAGTCAATAGCTGTGAACAAATCCAGGACAAACACTGGAGTAAACTACAACTTAAGTATAAAATAGCATATCACAAGGTATCAGAAGATATACTCAGCTAATATATGCATTATCTGAAATACTCTGATTCAAGAGCTTAATTAATACAGAAAGAAAAGGGTACAATCAATCACAGGGGAACCCTACCAGGATTTAATTTTTGTCACTTTGAAGAAGTTGACTGGAAACAGGTAAATATGGAAAGGTGTTGCTAATTTACAAAAGCTTGCTAAATTCAAAAAACTGAAGAGCTGGTTGCTGATTTCAGAGCAGCTGGATTTTAAGAAAATCACTGCTGAGACACTCTTCAGGATTTCATTCTAATCCAGTTAACATCAAAGATAAAAGGCGCAGAGGGCAACCACCAGATTGAGGCCTTACTGTGCATGGTGCAATATAAGTAAAGTGTTCGTGTCCATATAAGCAAAGAAAGAAGTGGAAGCACTAAAAAAAACACCCTGGCAAGCTAATGGAAAGGAAGCAAGCTAATGAAAAGAAACCTGTACTGAAAATGGGGAAGAGAATCAAAGATGAACAGCACAGGAGCATACAATTAGTGGGCATGCAGTACTGCTTTGCAAGCACTTCACGTGACAATTCATCTACCTGCTTGTTCAAATTACAAGGAAAAATATACAGGTTTTTTCCTGACTGCATCTCCTTCAAACTCACCACAAAATGTAATTCATACCAGAGCATGATGTTTTTCACTAGTGTAATTTCTCTTTGCTGCCAAGTAAGCTGTTTACCTACATGAGAATTAATATTTTCTGATTAGATTATCGGGTCTAATGGCAGCATAAAATAACACTCGAATTTCTGTGCCTGCACTTCCTGATTTCTCAGGTAAGAACAAATTCCTTGTGGCAGAAAAGAAGAGCAGCTGAAAGCTCCAGGTTCGTTAGCTCTCTCATTAATGCTGGCAGTGTCTAAATTTCTGGCCTTGTGACAGCACAACAGATGCCCAAACTGTTCAGCAGCAGAGCAGGACAGAGCCCATACATCTCCACACTGCCGAGCACTGATATATTTGTTCCCATCACAGGAAATGTCCTATTTTTTTCTGGGCACTTGGAAGGAGTTGGAGTATAGATTTGGCTGACTCAGGTGAAATCAGCCTGCATGCACACTGCAGAGCTGTCCTGCTGTCCTAAGTTTGCTAGCTCCAGCCCACGTGCCCAGATTGTCCAGCTGAGTTGAGGTGAAAGGACCACGGTGCTTGAATAGAAGCATGCACACCAGGAATCAGAAAGGCAACAGTTTGCTCCCTCTTCCAACCGTGCCATTTCAGAGCTTTCCGATTACAGCCCTAATAAGTCCCAGCATCCCTGTAGCTGCTGTGGGGGTTGCAGAGACACCCTTGGACTTGGGAGCTGAAATTTGAACAGCTCGAGTGACAATTCACAGGAAGACAGGTGACCAACTTACCCTGCCCTCAGAGTCCATGTGGCACTGCCCCAACCATCAGCAGCCAAGTCAGAGCTAATGCTTACTTTGACCTTTCAGTCAAGAGTGGCAAAAACTGCCAGAGGGAACCAGCTGTAGTGTGTCATTTTTGCATGATGGCTTCTCAACTGTTTTCAAAATAAATACGAAAATCATGTAGAAACAACAGAAAAGAAAAACTGAGTTCATTCTTCACAAGAAATAAGGGTTTTTAAAGTGCTATCAGTGTAAAAAAGATATCGTAGGATTAAAATGAGAGCATGAAAGTTTAGTAAGATCGAGTTAGTTTTCTGTTCTTTTAATAACCATGGATAAATTCCATTCATCTACTTTAAAAATCTGTATTTTTAGATGCTGGCTTTCAGTATGAAACAGAAAGCAGAGACTCATTTATAAAATTGCCTATATTTCCTGCACAACCAAGACAGAAACCCATGTGTCTTTGAATGACAGTACAGAGAAATCCAGTCCCCTCTCTTTTGACTCCATAAGACTTTCACAGCAATTAAGTCCTCCCAGGTGAGGCAGCCA
Organism: Acrocephalus scirpaceus scirpaceus; assembly: GCA_910950805.1. Classification (NCBI taxonomy): domain Eukaryota; kingdom Metazoa; phylum Chordata; class Aves; order Passeriformes; family Sylviidae; genus Acrocephalus; species Acrocephalus scirpaceus. The sequence goes on from OU383773.1 coordinate 92,890,728, forward strand.
CTGAATGAAAGTTAAGGGAAAATGGATGAAACACAAAGCATCTCTAATCCACCTGCAACAGGAGCAGTTACAGTAAGCCTTTAGAAAACAGTCGGGGTATCCAGCAGACAGCTAAAGTTTCCAGCCCCCAGGTAATCAGACACTAGATCCCAAGCCTTCAGTTCCTGGCAAAAGCTACAAACAAGCTGTTACTTAAAGGCCACTTTCATGTCTAGGTTTCCAACCTGCTCTGGACCATGGCAGGTGGAGACACTTGTCTGCACAAACCAGCCCTGCAGCAGAGCTTGACAGAGAAGGGAGCCGCTCTCCAAGAAAACACTATTCCTATGCTCAAGCAGGTGAAAAGGGCACTGCCAACTTCAGAAACAAAATGCCAACCATTTTGACAAATGCTAAGCAAGGGAAACAATTTGGCCTGGGAATTCACTGAGTTTCAGAACCCTGGATTCAACCCAGTTTTTGTTCTTTAATACAAAGAGAAAGAGACAATCAGGGAGGCATGTGCTTAAGTTTCTTCTTACTCCTAAGAAGAGAAAGTGCATTTTTCCAGTTACTGGAAGTGATGCTTTGTCAATACAGCTGCTTGTGAACAGTGCCATAGCTCATGGCAAGGACACAACTGGAGAGATGCAGAATGCATCCCTAAGGGACACAACACTGGCAGAGCAAGTGAAGATATATCACTCACGACATTAAATCCTGCAGGCAGAAAACTTCAGAGCAAAGGCTGCCCTCCACTCTTCACTGAACTCATTGAATGTACACATCGCTTAAATGGACAAAAAAAATCAGCTTCACTAAATGTTTAAGAAAATGATATCTAGGATAACAATATGAAAAAGAAGTATCAGTCCACCTATGGAGTAGGAAACTAAGTGAAGAAGAAAAATAAAATCTATCTTTCTATTTCTTCAGTTATAGGAAAGGACAATAAAACTGCACAGTGCTGCTCTAAGTAATTATTAGGAACTTTGCAGGAACTGTGCCAGCTGCCTAATCAGCATTTTAACAAAAAAAAAAAGGATGCTACAGAGTGCCAGAGAAGCACAATACTGCACCCCTTGAGTGTTAAATCATCTGTGGGAGAAAGCAGTGTAATCCATATGCACAAATAGAGCTGCAGTCACTTCACCTGCATCCCAAGACACTCCCTAGCCCCAGCTGAGAGCACAGGGAGCTCAGCCTTCTGCTAGGGCTGGCCAGCTGACTCTGCAAACAAAACAAGTCTGTGTTTCACACACACATTTCATGGAATCACAGGATAAACTGAGCTGGAAGGGACCCACAAGGGTCATCAAGTTCAACTCGCAGCCCTGCACAGGACCATCCCCAAAAGACTGAGAGCATTGTCCAACCATTTCTTGAACTCTGTCAGGCTGGGGCTGTGACCACTTCCCTAGGGAGCCTGTTCCAGTGCTCAATGAACCTCCGGATGAAGAATCTGGTTTTTTTAATATCCAACCTAAACTTTGCCTGACACAATATGGGGCCCTTCCCTCGGGTCCTATCACTGGTCACCACAGAGATCAATCAGTGCCTGCCCCTTCTCTTCCCCTCACAAGAAAGTTGTAGACTGCAATGTCTCCCCTCAGCCTACTCTTCCCCAGGCCAGGCTTAACAGACTCAGTGACCTCAGCTGCTCCTCATACCGCTTCCCCTCAAGGCCCTTCACCATTTTCATCACCCTCCTTTGGATGCTCCCTAATAGTTTAATGACTTTTTTATATTGTGGTACCCAAGACTGCACACAGTGTTCAAGGTGAGGCCGCCCCACTGCAGAGTGGAGCAGGACAATCCCCTCTCTTGCCCATCTGTGCTCAATGCATGCCAGGTCTGAACAAAAACAGACTGCTGATAGATCAATTCTTAGTGCTTGCCTCTGCATAAAACAAGACGTCACCTTCTCTCAGATAAAGTAAAATCATGCATTTGAGAAATAAGCTCGGCACACCTCCCCTTGACAAGGCAAATAAAGCAAGAAATAAAAAATACTGATGAACGTGCCCTTTTGCCTCAATTTTTGATTCAAAAAATCTGCCTCCCCACAGGCATGCTGTAAAAATAAACGTACTATTTCTGTAGGGTTTACCAACTATAGGGATCAATGCTGAGAAAACCCTGTAGGAAACTAGCCTTTTGGGATATCAGGAAGCAGGAAGCATATTCCAAAAGTAAACCAAAAGTGGTCATATGCTGAATGGTGAGAATAAAATTAAATGCTGGTCAGCTGTTACCCTGCTTCTAGATGGTACCTTCTGCTCAGCTAGAAAGTTGATACTGTCTCAAAAAACCTCAATGACCTTGTAGCACCCACATAAAGGACCTGATGCCCTCAGTGGGCTCCAGTTCCTGCCTCCCAGGGACATCCATAACCCCAGAAGCAGCCAGATCAAAATGGATCAAAGTGGCACAAAAACCCACTGCTTCCTGTGCCAACATCCAAGCAATGGCACATTACAGAGATCTAGCTTGTTTAGCAGCTCAGCTATGCCCTGGGACCCAAAAGGCAGAGGTGGTGGGTTTCTGATCTGAAGCTACCCCTCCTGCTTTCTCCTTTCAAGTTAGATGTGGATATAGGGGTAGATTTAACTAGAAATACAACAAATACAATCATCATACATACATATACAAAGACTTTGGGGAAGTCTCTAACAGAGACATGAGGGGTACACAGAACATCCACCTGTAAAACATTGGTAAGGAGGTGTTTTCCAGACAGAATATAGTCTGGAAATGGTTTACCTAATGCTAGAAACAGCAAGCCACAAACAATCCTCATGAAAACAAAGCAGGAGTCCAAAATATTTTTGAAACTTGTCTAAACATTTTTTTCCAGGTTATGAAATTACTTTACTTCTCTGGCTTTCTGCCACTATCTGTACAAAGCCCATATGCAGAGGTTTATCCAATTTTTCAGCCATTATCTCATAAAATCTTTATCTTTGCATTGTGTAATTACAGTTTGTTCCAAAACCTAAGGACAGTCTGCATGAAATTAAACTGAGACACTTTTCTCATATCATATCCTAACCAGCCTATAGTGTTCTGGAAACTGAAATAAAACATCCTTAGCACCATGACCAACTTGTTCACTAGTCATTTGCGGGGGGAGGGTACTGGTAAAAGTCATTCCTGAATGCTAGAATATTTTCATTAAAGTAATATTTCTGTAAAACCTAATATTGCCTCTCTACGTGTGAATTTTTAGGATAAACACTTTTTTAATAACAATATTCACTTGCAAAAGAAGAAAAATACTAAAAGTTATTCAGACACTGTAATGTCACTAATAAAACTCCCAAGTGCCACACTTAATTTTAAAAAACTCTTTTTAAAAATCCTGAATTATCACAAGGATAATTCAGGATAGGAATTATTCATAGGATCACAAACTATCATTCAAGACAAACTGTTGGATCCCTACAAAAAAAACTCAGAGTGTGTAGAAAAATCAGTGTTTTAAGTGCTAGAATTTGACAAGTAGCAGAAACACCATCAAGAGTACAAAACAAGGCTCAGGAAGTCCAATTCAACTTCAAATTGAATTGCAATTAATTTAATTGGATAAATACTTAAAAGAAGAACCTGCACACATCAGGCAGCTGATGACAGACATGTCACGGTACAGCTGAGCACAGAAAGGAGAGACTTTGGAGAAGACAAAGACCACTTAGTGACTGCCCAGTTTTTACACAGTGTGCAACTTCCCTTTTGGATTATCTGTGATTAAGGGAACCAGTTCTTACATTTCCTAGGCACCTGTTACAATCATGACTTGTTTTCAAGCCTGATGTCACACATTTCTCAAAGTTAGCATCAGGGCATCAAAGTATTGTCAAGTTTAAGGAGGACCCGGAGGTGACACTGCTTCACAAGGAAGAAACATCCCACAGAAGAGCTCACACACTGTTATGAGGGCAGCCCAAAAACACATCCCTGCTTGGCACCTTTGTCCTACTAAAAACAACATAGCACCTTGTAAACTGGCACTGTGCCATTCTGACAGATGGTCTTAAGTGTAGGCAGCCAAGAGACTATGTATAAGCATCAAATATGTTTTTTTGAGAGGAGGACTTCCAGCCAGGAATGTTAAAACAGCTGTCCACACTGAGCTTGCATGCCTACACTTAAGAGGATATGCTATCGCCACTCCAGCCCTGAGCTGGATTAACTTAGAAAATAAATAAGATAGCTTCCACAGCCACATAAGGTGAGTTTTTGCAGAATCAGGATTAGTGATACTCACAGGGGGCTTTACTGACCTACTATTAGTGGACACACTTGCAGGGTCAAAAAGCTCATCAGTTCTGAAGCTCAGTGAACCTTTTACCAGGTGCACACATATATATTTAACTTCTTTTGGAAGAAAAAACGTAAGAAGAATGCAATACCAGCATGATTATGAACAAACATATTAGTGACCTTCCATTTTGCACTAAGAGGATACTTTTTTTATGAATCATCTGTCCTCACTCAAATCTGTGTGACTGGGATCTGTTTCCCTGGACTTTTTGTTAGCTCATGCCTACACACAGACATACATTTCACATTTTGACATCACTTGCATAGTTTTCCCCAGTAACAGGATCACACAACCCGGGGAACCAGGCATTGCATAATACAGGATGTGAGGTGGCAGGCTTGCAGAGCCATGCCCAGACTTCTATCCCATCCCTGCACCTGGCTGGGCTGTCTGCTGCCCACAAATCCCTCTCCTCAAGGACATGCAACATTCCAAACCATTGAGAAGATCCAACAAAAATATGTTTGCTCACACCAACATGCCAAACAGTGCTCTTTTTTCTTTCTACCCCAAAAACTCAGATTTTCCTCCTGCCCCTCAAAAAGTCACTGGTGTCTATCTAAAGTGAGGCAAATATTTAAATGTTAAAAGTTTCCTCAGAATTCCACACTATTTAAAAAAGATGATACCAAGATTTCCAACAGCAGACAACATTGCTTCTAGCCCTGAGTAGCTTCAAGATTGAATGGAGGTGATAGCACGTTTTAGTCAATGTTTAAACACACTTTATGTTCATTCTAATTCTCCCTGTGGTCACAATCAAATCACAGGCATAAATTTTTCACATACACTGTAGCTGGGTGTACTCATCTTTGTTCTCCTGAATCACTAAAAATGAACTTCGACTCTACGAAGGTCCTCCCAGTATGGATCAAAGCTGCCTTCGGTGCCTGGAGGGCACAGGGTCACATGGAGTCTACCCAGCTGCTGGTGCCTTTTACCTTTGTTAGCTTCGCTGCAATTAAAGTTACCTGAGTCACTTCATTACTATTTCCTGTGCTAGAAGCGCATCAGCGGTAGGCATCATTTCTCCTGCACAGTAAGGATTTCCCCCCATTGACCTTGCCTTCCCCTTTGTTGAAGAAAGATTTCCACCTCTCTCACCGTTCACTTCTTTTACCACTCATTCCTCATCTACAGCACTTCCATTTCGTTTTCTTTTTTTCGTTTTTGAGGACTGTGTGAGATCACCTACTTGCACAAGTCCCGAACTACAATTTAGTAACCTCTGCAACGAGATGCTTTGTTTTTTCATACTGCCAATAAAGTCGATGGTAGGTTGATCTTAATTCCCATACCACTTAAACTTTCTCAGATGGGAGAAGAGAGAGAAAAAACACTTTGTCAAATTCTTCATCATGCAGATTAGCAATGCAGTCAATACCTCTCTCTCCTTCCAAAAACCTGCAATGCCCCAGGCTTTTTCAAGACACTGCACACAGACTGTGCATGGCTTTAAAACGGTTCAGGGAACAGCCAAATTGCCAAAGAACAGGTCAAAAGGAATAAATACACTGATCCGAATCACTACTTTTGTTCAGTAAAGTAGTTACACACACACACCACAAGTGTGTAACTTCCATACATGCGTGTTTTACACGCAATTATTATCTCCATGGCTATTGTAAAGCCAAAGAAAATTGAACTGCAAACGGTAATGCTGAGTATCCAAAACCCCTTCACAGCTCTCTCAGCCCCCTAAGCGCCTCTCCCTTATTTGAAAAGAATTTGAAGGGGTACATGAGGTTCATTTCTTACAGAAGCATGAAAGGTGCTAATGCAAAGTAAGGGAGCAGCTAATCTTCTTACACATTACACGATCGTACTCCAATAAAGTACTCCAATAGCACCCAGTTATCTGAGATACCCTTTCTGCCCACCATCGCAAAACTATCAAGATGACTTGTCTACCTGCTGAAAAACGTATGCCAGACTGGACTGTCATTTTGTTGTGCTCCTTGAGCTGCCCTAACTAAGCTCAACCCTGAAGGTTTTACATGCTGGTTTATCGATGGGTTTTTAACTCTGAGATGCCAGATGATGTATCAATGCCAGTCAAAATTCATTGCTAGTTCAAGGCAAACGAATGCTGGAAAAGTAAAATGAAGCATGCCAGAAATCTCTCAAAGTGCTTATTGAACATTAACATTATAGAGACTTCAGGCTAAAGGCACAGCAACAAGATTTTAGAAATATAAAGTTTCTGTGTTAGCGAAAAGAAACTTGAAAGGGCACGGCAAATTTTAATGCTGCTTTCTGAAAAAGTCACTTGCTACTGTCAAGTGCTGAAAAGCATTAGGCAAGACGACTTTCTCTCTTGTTCCCCATGCAAGAGAGTGTGAGTACAACTGCTTTTAGGCACGCCGCGTTAGCTTCAAGCATTGCCACTGTTCACCGTGCCACAAGACGTTTTAAAACAGGAAAGCATGGCAATTTTACTACAAAAGGTCATCTGAAAAGGAAAACTTAGCACAGATGTTGTTCAGCAGGACTAAGGCAGAAGCACTTGTAACTGGCCCCTCAGAGATCTGGGTTTCAGGATTCAAAGCACCCAGGTACTTAAGTGGCCTTACCTAGGTAAAGCGAGGCGTTTTCTTTCTTGACATTGTCATCTAAGTAGGTTGGTCCCAAGGTATAGATGGGTGTCGAGCCCATGCCAATGAGGATTTGGGCACAAATGAATAAAGCTACATAGAGAGAGTGGTCATTTCCGCCGGTGTCCTTGATGCAGGCCGGCGAGTCCCACTGCTCTTTGGCAGTGCCATTGCCAGCCACGCACAAGCCCTCGTTACTGACGGAGGAGTTCAGTTCCTGGATCTGGTACGGCGGAGAGATGAAGTGAGGTAAGGAGAAGAGCGCAGCGCCCAGGGCGATGAAAAGCCCCCCTACGGCCAGCCAGAGCGGCCTCCGCCCGCGACCCCCGAAGTAGCTGATGAAGACCACCACCACCAGGCTCCCGATGTCGAAGCAGCTGACCAGCAGCCCCGACTCCGAGCTCTTGAGGCTGTATCTCCGCTCGATGGTGGTGATGACGCTGCTCAGATAGCCGGAGACCATGAGGGACTGGATGAAGGTCAGGAAGCACATGCACACCAGGAAGAAGCGCGAATCCGCCAACACTGCCCGAAGGCACGCTCTGCCCGGGGGGCCCGCCAGCAGCAGCGCCGGCGGCGGCGGCGGCAGCAGCAGCGGGGGACCCAGGGATACCCCTCGGCCGGGCGCCGCCGGCTGGCTGCCCTCCGTCTTCCAGGGGAAGCTCCCGCTGCCACTGGCGGCGGCGGGGGGCCGGGCAGCCTCGGCGACGGCGGCGCCCTCGCCCCGCTCGGCCTCGGGAGCCGGTCCCGCGGCGGGGCTCGGCGGGCCGCCGCCGCCCCCCCCGGCCGCCAGGGGGGAGCCGAGCGCGGGCAGACTGCGGCACCGCGGCGCCTCCGCCCGGCCCCCCGCCGCCGCCGCCTGCCGCTCCGCCCCGGGGAGCCGCTGCTGCGGGGTCCCCGCCGAGGCCATGCTGGGTCCGGCGGCGGCCTCAGAGGAACCCGGCCGGCTCCATCGCCGCCGTGCGTCGAGCGCGCTGAGGGGCCCGGCGAGAGCGCAGCATAGCGAGGAGGGGAGGAGGGAGGGGAGGGGGTGGCCCTAGCCGCGGCCGCCGGCCGCCCCGCCGCACGTGTCAGCCAAACTCCTTTGTGGCTCCATCCAGCCTCAGTCTCGCTCGAGGGGCCGCCCGCCCGCCGGGGCGCCCGCGCTGCCGGCGGCTCCCGCTCCCCGTCGCCGCATGCCCGCGGCGCCGCGCTCAGCAGCCGCCCGCCGGGGCCCCGCGGACAGCCCGCCCGCCGCGGGGCAGCGCCGCCCGCTCCGCCGCTCGCATCCTCCTCTCTCCTCGCCGCCGACGCCGGTGACGGAGCTCCTGGGGTTTGCTGCCGATCTGCGGGGAGGAGAGCAAGCACGGGAGGTCAGCAGCGCCGGCCCCCGCGGCCCCGTCCCTCCCCGCCGCCCCGGCCTCTGCCCGCCCGACCCCGCGGTCTGCGCTGAGCTCCCGGGAGTGCCTCCGTCCCCGTGGGGGCTGGATCACGGCAGCGCCCCGGGGACCGCGCGTCCTTGGGGACGGCACATGGATTTACATAAGAGCTGGGGCGGCCTCGGCCAGAGCGCGACCCTTTTATTTGGCGCCGGACGCGACAGCCAAAGGTCGCCGTGCCAAGCCTTTTATTTTCCAGCCTAAAAATAAATGCGCTGAAATAAATACTCCGCTACAACTCGGCGGCCCGGGGGGGAGCGGCGGCAGGCGGAGGGAAGGGGAACAAAGCAGGAGCCGGGCAGCGGCGGCGGCGGGCACCCCGGGACCCGGCATCCCGGGGCCGACCTCGCCGCCCCAGCTCTCGCTCGGGTGGCCCCTGGGACCGCTGAGTGCAGAGCGGTGCCTACAAATCCCTACCCCGGCAGCGGAACACGCCTTTTTGCCTCCTTTGTCCGCTTTTGTCTCCCCGCCGCCTCCCGCTCGCTGCGGCCCCGCGGAGGGGTGGGCAGGGCAGGCACGGCACCCCGGCAACCGCGCCCCGGCGGCGGATCTCCCCCACCCCCAGAGGGTGGGCAGCGGGCAGGGCGGCGGGGCCGGCGGGGCGCACCGGGCTCTCCTCCCGGCCGCTGCGAATTAAAACGACGGGGCTACTCACCGAGCGTGCGGCGCCGGGGGCGGCCGGCCCGGGCCCTGCGCCCCCGCCCCGCCTGTCACCCAACGCCGGGTCCCCCTCGGCCGCCTCCGCCTCCCCGGGCACCGGAGCGCAGGCGCGCCCGCCGCAGCCGCCGGGCCGGGCGATACCGCCGGGCACTCGCGTGCCCGCCGATCTGCCCCCGCCGGCCCGCGGTTACCCGGCTACAGCCCTTCGCCAGAGAGGCCGGAGCCCCCGCGGGACGGGGAGCCCGGCGGCCGGACACGCCTTGGGGGCTGCCCGGTCGGTGCCCTTGCTCACCCGTGCAGCTGCCGAGGGCTGCAACTCGGCGCTCGTGGCTGATAAAGTCCGCGGAGCGCCACGGTTGGCGGCTCGGGCGGCGTTTAGGATGCTTAGGATGGTGTTGCATCGCCTTGTGTAAAAGGCGGAAATATTCGGAAGACGGGACCTCAATTACATAGTCTCCTCAAAAGTGAGAAGAACCAAGGACTTATTTTTAATTTTTTTTTTTAATTTTAAGGAAAATAGACCACTTGATGATCGCTTTTGTCCAGGGTCTCGTCTCCAGTGCAAACAATCGCCACAACTGCTAAGCACATGCAAAATATGGGAAAAGTAGTGTGGAGTTAACTCCTCGTAGAGTTTCGCCCTAATCCCCTTTTTTAGGTTTGTGTAGTGTCTTGAATTGCAGTGGGGTTTTTTTGCTTTCAAGTCACAGTATTTAAAGCCCTAGTGCCAGGATAAGGCTAAATAGTCCTGCAAATTATTTTATTTGTTGTGGCTTGATAGAGTGTGAACTATTGAGATAGCTGTCTTTTTTTTTCCCCATGGAATAATGTGAAGAAGTACACCGAATGTGCATAATATCCTACACATTTCTGAATAGTTGGTGCTTTTCTGGCAGGATGGAATATTTTCCATTGATTTGTTTCCCCTCCCTTAAAAAAATTTAAGACTGACTCACCACATTTTTTAAACTTATTTATAATCTGGATCAATAAGATCATTTCATATCATATTCATGAAGGATACTAGCTTTAAGTTTTATAAAGCTATTATCCAGAGGTATTTTCATACCTATTTGTACTCAACACTCCAACTGCTCAAACTCAACACAGCCAAAACAATATCTTTTTTTTTGGTTGGTTGGTTTTCAGCCACATTTTTCCTGTTATGAAGGTGTCCCAAGCTTAGTGCTTGTCTAGGCCTATAGTTTTATTATTCCCTTTAATTTAGTTAGGTTTTCAAGGATTCTTGAAAAACTCATCTTAATGATTCTTTCTTGCTACATAAGATCCTTATGACAATTTCTTTTATTTCATTATCCCACAGCTAGTTGTTATCACTGCAGCTCCTCTTTCCCGCCTCTTCCACTGTCAGCTTTCCATGGCCACAGCTTCCGTCACTGCAGCTCTGGCACTCACCTCAGTGCACAGTAAGCTGAATAAACTCACTGAGGCAGCAGAAAACCAATCCAAGGAAAAAGAAAGTGTTTTGCTGGTTTTATGAGCTGAATCACTTCACCAAGGATGGGAGCACAAGAACTTGGAAAAAAATATAAAAAGTAAAAAAGAGGAGGTCCATGGGGATAGAGGAAAGAGCATAACCCATTTCAACAAGGACAAGCTCTTAATTCAACTCCATCTTCTAACTCAGCCAACCCTGAGGACATACATGTAATTCACCTGGTAGGCAGCATCCCTTCTGTTCACACCTTTGCACTTGAACTAGTACATGAACCAGTAACTGCAGTTTATAAATCTAATGGATCATATATATGGCACCTCAGTGCTGGGTTCTGTCCTTGGTTCACAACAACCCATGCAGTACCACAGGCTTCGGGAAGAGTGGCTGGAAAGCTGCCTGGCAGAAAAGGATCTGGGGATGCTGGTCAACAGCTCGTTGAACATGAGCCAGTGTGTGCCCAGGTGGCCCAGAAGTCCTGTGGCATCCTGCCTTGTATCAGCAATAGTGTGGCCAGCAGGAGCAGGGCAGTGATTGTCTCCCTGTACTGGGCGCTGGTGTGGCCACACCTGGAGTGCTGTGTTCAGTTTTGGGCCCTCACTGCAAGAATGGCATTGGGATGCAGGAGCTTGTCCAGAGAAGGGCAACAGAGCTGGGGAGCTAAAGTCTCATGAGGAGCAGCTGAGAGAGTTGTGATTGTTCAGCCTGGAGAAAAGGAGGCTTAGCAGAGACCTTATTGCTCTCTACAACTACATGAAAGAAGGTTGTATCCAGGTGGGGGTCAGTCTCTTCTCCCAAGTAACAAGTGATAGGATGAGAGAAAATGGCCTCAAGTTGCGCCAGGGGAGGTTTAGATTGGATATTATGAAACAATTCTTCACCAAAAGGATTGCAAAGCATTGAAAAGGACTACTCAGGGAAGTGGTGGAGTCATCGTTCTTGGAGGTGTCTAAAAGTCATGTAGATGTGGCACTTTGGAACATGGTTTCATGGTGGACTTGGCAGTGCTGAGTAACAGTTGGATTCAATCATCTTAAAGGTCTTTTCCAACCTAGACAATTCTATGATTTTAAATCAGCTTTGGGATCTTGCTCTATGACAAGGATTCCTAGCCATTGTTGTGTAAAACCAATAATAACTTTCTGAGATTGCAGAATAACAACAAATACACGTTCTCCTATCCCATGGGAAAATATAAGGGCTCAGCATTCCCAGTTTCACAGTATTTGCAAACAGTACAGCCTGCAAACAGGTACAATTTCAATTCTTTCTACGGTGGCAAACCTGTCAAGAGAGAAACTTGCTCTTAGGTCTATTGTGAAGATGTTTGTTTTGGGAAGTTATTCCTCCTGACTACAGGTTCTAAAATGTTTGTCCTCCCTGCCTACTTTTGGGTCTAAATACTTAAATAATGTGTTGGCAGTTGGGTATGAGCATCCAGCACCAAGTGATGAATGAGAAACCAGTATTACTCTCTTCCCTTGACAGGTTGATTATAGAAGGTGCAACAATGGTACCCAAATTCACAATTGTATAAAACTTATGCAAATCTCTCCTTTTAAAGTTTTGCCATAATAAATTTAAAATACACAATACCTCTCCAGCACAAAGCAATCAATTGGTATTGCAGACCAGCCTCTTTATGGCTAGAACTGCAAAAGAACATAGTTCCCATTTTGCTAGGTTGGGGGCATGGGCTGACATCCTATTTTGATTTATCTCTGTTAAAGACATAAAGTCAGGACTACTGAAAGGCAGGCCCTTCATCCTAAGAGTTCCTAAGTTCCCAGCTGACAATCTTCTTCCCTCGTGGGCTGTCCTGCTGTGATGGCAAGCATTCACACAGCGCTCTCAGCTGCTGTTCTGTGAGGGATAGGACCTTAACTCACAGTTTGGTCTCATGAGCGGATCAGTTCCAAAAGAGGAGGTACCAGAGCAGCCAAGGCACCATCTTTTTAAGGTCACACTTTAGTTGCTGACAGCTTTGAGGCTTTACATGTCCTTGATGGTTCAGAAAACTGGTGATGCCTAAGAGGTACCTCAGTCTGCTCTATTTCAGGCCACAAAGAGAGGAAAAAAACTCAGCTGAAGGGTGACATGGGTTGATGGCTCTGCTTTTCCTTCAGTGTTTCACATTTCCAGCCAGGTTTTCCACTTGATGAAATGTCACAAATGCAATAAATCAACACACTTGTCCTTCTTCCCCTTTTCCTTCACACTGCTGCCATTTTTGGGCAACATCTTCTCTTCATTCCCAACCCAATATTAGTAAAAGAATAAGCAAAACAGCATGTGCATTAGGAGGCTAAAGGACTTTAGATTCTCCTGGAGCATGCATTGGGAAGCATAAAGCAAAAGGACAAGAAGTGTCACTCCTCGGGGACCCTCACCAAGCTAGTGTCCTAATGAACTCCCGAGGGCAGCTCACTGCTGGGAGAGAACAGCTCATTATTTTTATTTTAGATGTCAGAGAGAGCACTTGTAACAGCAGATCCTATACTAAAGAGCTCGTTTAGTACAAGAAATGAGCTTAACTGCAGTCAGATACTGTTGGGAGACATACACATTAATGTTTGTTGGTCTCAAGAGAAGAACTAGCTACAGTCTCATGAATGAAATAAAGAAACCATGAATGCCAGGGAGGTGCAAAGGAATAGGGGAAAGGGAAAGGAAGAAAAGAGAAAGTCTCAGAAATAATGGTTGAACTTAGAGGTGACGGCCATCAGTATTAACACTGTACATGTCACAGAAGAAAGGACTAGGTTTTCTCACTGAAGTCATTCTTCTCACTTATAGTCTGCCTCTGCCATGCACTCCCATGCAGGCAGCAGCCCCACGATGCACAGTGGGGCCAGGGCAGTGGGAATGATGGATTCAGTTTGCCATCCAGGGATCATCAGGCACGGAGAGGCGGTGAAGCGCTGACACCAGGGTGGGCCCCAGTCAGAAGCAGGAGTGGTAAGGACACCTGTGAAGGGAAGGCTCTGACACGCCTTGCTTGTTGCAGGACTGAATGCAGCACCATGCCAATACCATGCCTCTCCTTTGAGTGCCTAGTAGCAAGATAAAGCCCATGCCACCTATGTTAGTCATAGCAATGGTTTTATAGGGCTTGCTGTTTTATTTTAGAAGATGCCAAGTCTCAGGAAGTAAGTTACAGTGAATCTGCTTGAGATAATTTTAACAGTTGTGTTCAAAATTAGACTTTCCTTCTCAAGAGAAAGCCCAGTGTGTGTATCTAAAAAAGCTAGGCGAGCATCTTAAAAGTGGGACTGACTCTCAGTTATTTATGTCTGTCTCCTATGCAAAGACACAGAGAAAACCTCTTATTTTGAAAAATAAACTGAAGTGTAATAAGTGTCAGGTTTTATACATAAGGAATGTAAAGAATAAAATAAAATGTTTAAAATATAAAGCATAAAAGACACAAGGAGAAGCTAAAACATATTTTCTTTTTATACATACCATTAAAGTCTTGAGATCATATTGATAAATGCTAAGTAACAAAATAGGAGGAAGAGGCTCTAACTCCCAATCTTGTAACATGTCAGACTGCTAGGAATTTGTCTGGTGGAGCAGAGGTAAGGGGGATGATGCAGGAAGCTTTCAGAGTCAGCACAGAACCTTCATCTGGGCAGTATCTCAGGTCTGAGGAAAGCAGTGAGGGCTTCATCCATCGAAGGAGAGAAGCCAACCCTTTCCTCCCCTCTGGAGCCAGCCAGGCTGGAACCCCTCACTCAAGCACCACAGGCTCTGAGCAGCTTTGAGCCACTGCTCATTCTGCAGCACAGTGCTCCACTCTAGCCCCAAGCAAGATATATCTAAAGGCAGATAATCCACCAGCTAATCATCAAAGATATCTTTTTTTCTAAGTTATTTACAAGCAAAACATACCAGATTATTGAACACATACTTTGTTAGGAATGTATATAGGGCCATGGTAGCCTAGCAGTAGTAAGATGAGAGATGATATATGCAAAGACACACTTGGTGCCTGTAATTGTTTCCTAAGCCCTATACCTCTGGGTTTAAGCCTTTTTTTTCCTACTGCCACAGCAGTAGACATTAAGGAGGCATGAGATACTCAGACAAATTACACGGGAGAGGAAGAAGGGAGTTGTACTGTGCCTTTCCATGTGATTTCGGTCTTTGTGTTCACATCTTTTCCCTGAAAGTCCCAGTCCCTCTACTACATCCTGCTTTTAAAATGACATAAACATTCATCCGAAACTGTGAAAGCATTGTTTGAACCCAGGATCAAAGCCATGAACAAAGACTGAACCAGACTTCCCTCTCACTCATTCACAAAGATCTCATTTCTCATCATCTGCTGCTTTATTCCAATGTCACCTTTCAGCAGCCCTTTGGCAAGAATTCTGTATTTATTTATAAGCTAGTGCACTTATGTTTGGCTAATATATGCATTATGACATTAAGCAACCTTAAACATTATTCTTCTCTCTAAACTCATATGCTTTTACATGTGCTAGTTTTAAATGTTAAGTGACAAAGTCAAAATACTTGGAAATATCTGCTTGAATTCTTTGCTCATATGCTAATTCAGAATTCCATGTTAGAATAGAACGTTTGCTCATTGTTTTTTTCCCCCCACCTGATTAGTTTCTCTCAGGGGAAGCACACTGGCAAAATCACAAAATAGCAGTGCCACAATAGAAGAAACATGGAAGAATGCCAGTGAATAAAAATATCCTCCCCAAAAGCCAGTACACATAAATATATCTGGGAACTCTTGGGTCATCATCCCCTGAGGCCAGT
Organism: Acrocephalus scirpaceus scirpaceus; assembly: GCA_910950805.1. Lineage (NCBI taxonomy): Eukaryota > Metazoa > Chordata > Aves > Passeriformes > Sylviidae > Acrocephalus > Acrocephalus scirpaceus. Next base: position 92,905,935 of record OU383773.1, read on the forward strand.
CACTGGGACATGGTAGGCTTTTAGTGGGGCACAGTGTGGCCTGGCCACAAACATCAGTATCTTCAAAATAGAGGGGGTTTAGTACAAAATACCAAAAAACCCACAAAATCTATATTACACCATTAAACAGCAAACAAGAAAAAAATCAATTTCATTGCCAGCTTCTAAGTAAATCTACTGTGTGTCTAGAGGTAGACACATCAAAGACTTTTTCCTGGCCCCTTCCAGTGTCCGAATTGGTGCTCCAAGGTATCACCCAGCAAGTCACCTCAGATGGGAATCAGCAATGTGCCATCTAGAATCAGCACTTCTGCCTTCACACAAAGAGAAAGAATATTTGTCCAGGCAAAGAGCATGCCATTCAGAATCAATATCTTTAAATAAAATCTTGAGCAAGTTTAATTAGAGAGTAGCAATAAAGGAATTGAACATTGAGGAATATAGACAAAGATAGCACAAAATAAGAGTAATACAAGAAGGAGTGATGAGAATAAACTCTCCTGAAACTCTGGCATCTAAAATGTGATTTAATATAGTCAGTTCAGTAAATCTGAGAATATTAAAAACATTCTTCAATTGCCAGTACAGAACCTATCTCCTTCCTATTTCAGTAGACCTGAAAAGGGAGAAAACTGCTGAAATGAGGAAAATTATACTCTGAGATAAGTCCATAAGCCTTCTCCTACCTACCTTTGGAATGGTAAAGCCATTTCAAAGCCCTTAGGCTACTGTGCACCCCCACACTTAAACCAAATTCTCTGCCTAGAATATGAAAACCAGAAAGGAATGTAGTAAGCTATTTACAATTACCTGATCTGAAGCAAAAAAGGAGTTACAAAAAGCTAGCCAGGAAAGCAGCTGGTAAATAGGTACCAATGTTCAAAACAAGTTTAGGCCAGATGTGAGAGCAGGGTTTTGTTGGGTTTTAGGGAGAATAATTTGCCCAAAATAAGGCATATTTTATAGCCTTAGGGTCCCTATACAAATAAAACAAGCAGATATCTTAGAGGAATGCATGGAAAATTATTCTGAAGTTATGTGTTTATTATTATAAGGCTGAAAAAAAGAACAGAAGGAAATGCTTTAAGAGGAACCATATGCTGAAGTATTATTCACCTTTTATCCTCAAAAACATATTTTTAATGTGGGCACTAGGAAGGCTCATTTCAACAAGCAGTAGTCTCTGAAGCTGCTGACCCAAGAAAGCCTTTAGGTATGGCAGTCGTGGAGGCTTATTTATGAAATCCATCAGTAAATTTAAACTATTGCGGCCTCCCATTCCATGTTAAAGACTACCCTACTATTGCCCTGAGCTCTGATCTGTGTGGCCCAAATTGTCTTCTGAGTTAAAGGAAAAAGTGATTCTCTGTGGTTCAGGAAAATACTTTTGGGTTTGTTCTACCCATAGGACTGAGATCAGCCACTTAGCTGTCACTGAGCATAAACACAGACTTTAACCCAGTGTTCATCACTTGGGCAGGGACTGGGGAACCTTGTTGCACTGGAGCTGAAGTGAAAGGCAGCACAGCAGAGATGTGATGACTTGATCTGCTGGGTCCTGCACACCACGGGGACTGGCATTTTTGGTGTTCCCCACAAGGGACAGGTGGATGTGCATTGGACTGAAAGGATACCTTCTTAAAGAGGGAAAAGCAAGATAGCCCCACTGTTTCCCCAGTCGATTTCTGCAGTCATACTGCAGATTCCACTGTACTCCAGATGTGATCCAGCTGTCTCGTTACTGTCAAGAAGAGGAAGGTGATTGTTCCAGTACTTCTTTAAATGATAATTACCTTTAAATGCTAACCTAAGTCATCAGCCTGTGCAATTCTTCAGCTTAGGGTCACAGACACTTGTAAAATATTTATTGTCATGACATTTTGGGGAAGACCTATTCTAATTTTTGCTTTAGCTAGCAGGTTAAATCCTAGCAGGGAAGTGGGAGATTTTCATTAGAAATACCGTCTGGAGTAGTGAGGCATTGCCAGACCTCAGCACTTCTGCAAGTACAGATTCCACACAACTGTGAAGAGAGGAGGCTTTATCTGCTCCCTTTCTCCACTCACCCCAGCTGGCAATACAGCCTGGCCTAGATACTGAGTACATGGTATTATCTCTGTTATATCTGTGACCAGTAATATAACTTGCAAGAAAGTTAGGAACCAAGCAGTATATGAAGGCTGTTGACCCAGGTTTGCCTCTGAGCACAAGTCCTTTCAGCGAAATCAAGACACTACAGCCCTGCTTTCACCTAGATGGTGATCTTTTATTTTCTTACTTGCAAAAAAATGTTTTGTATTACTTTTTATATTATTCTGAGATGTCTGTAGGGACCATTAAGACCTGGGTGTTGTGCAGTGCTCAAGGACACACTGCAGAGTGTGACCTCAAGGCTCTCATGCTAGGCTTGATGTCATATAGGACACCTCTGGGACTGCTGCTGCTACTGTCAACAGGAGCAAACGTTGAGTTTTTAGTTTTCTTTACTAGTCCTCGGAAGCCCTTTGGTGCCACAAGGACAGAGCTTGTGTTTGTAGGAGAAATGCTGAAGTGTGTTTACTTTCAATATGCAACATTACCTGTTATGAATGAAATTATTTTGCATATAAAATGGCTATGTAAAATGAATCATAAATGGTTTTTAAATAAAATCCTGCCTATAATGTAGCTCATAAACTGGATTTTCACTCTGATGTTTTTAGCCTGTCATAGTTGCCCCTGCAGCTATTATTGTTGGATCTGAAGTGTCAGAAAATGGGCTTCCTATCCATCACCTAAAGGAACATAAGGACAAGACAAAATAAGTAAAGCTTCAAAGGCAGTTTTAGCAGGTTTCTTTAGGTATTAAAAATCTTGGCAAGAAATTACTCCACAAAATGAAAGAGAATACTAGTGAAAACTATAATTATCTACATGCACATATGTATGTACACAGGCATACTCATAAGCAGACTACTCTCATACTAGTAACAAATAAAAGGAAAGAGTTGGACTGAAAAAAACTGCAAGAAAGGGTGTGGATTCAGTGGAGCTGTATAAAATCACTGGAGAGGGCAATCCAAGCTGCTCTCTCCTCATATGGTACCCAGTGCTAGCTCTTGTACTTGCACTGTGTAAGCAGAAATTCCCACTGATGTGTTGGTTTGTGTTTTGTGACTTAGATGTGGGAAGTGAATTTAACAAGAGCTTTTTTTAGGTGTTAGCTACACCTTAGAAGTGACATGTTGTCCAAAGTCAAAGGGTAAAATCCTGGCCCCACAAAATTCAGTGGTAAAATTTCCTTTGCCATGCACCTATTCTCCAGGTTATTGATGCCTTTAACCCATTATACTGTCCCCTGAGAAACAAAGAACTGGAGTGCATCTGAAACCTCTTTGTGTAGTGTCTTTGACTCACTATCTATGTGTTCCTGTAGGACCCTGTTAGGAGGGGTCCTCTTCTGAGAAGTTTGACTCCCCCATTCTCTCCTTGGCCTTGGATCAGCAATTACATTTCAGCAACAAGCATTTCATTCAAAGAGGAAGAAAAATATGGCTCCTAGAAGGATGATTTGATAGCAAAAATCAAAAATAATATTTGCAGTTTTCAATTGTTTAAAGATGGTAGCAGTTTGAATGTTATGCAGGAGTTGTAGACTAAGAAATCACATCATCCAGCAATCCTTGAGAAGATTAAATCTGTAAATTCAGCAGTATTTTGAAATGTTTGGTATTGTTTAGACATGTAAGGTAGAAAAATTCTGTCTCTACACATAGCTATTTACACTCAACTGCCTCAGGGGAGAAGTTTTCCCTGTTGTGCCTTCAGAGAGAATTAAAACTACAGTCCTTGGATGCAAATGATTTCCTCAGAGTGCTGCTCTCTCAAACCTCATAATTTACAATTTGTCATGTCTTCCTGCATATTTCCAACTTTTCTACCTCATCTCCATAAAAAGCTGCCCATTAAAGAGGTGTTGAGGAAACTTCCCTGTCTGACCATCCAGGAGCCATGCTCATGAAGTCAGACCAGGTTTCACCATCTTGACCCCAGGTTTCCTACAGCAGAGTCTCAGACATCTCAATCCTTAAAAGAATGTAACTGTGGTGAAATAACAAAACAACAGCTCAAAATGGATGCCTCCAAGGAGGGACCTGGAACAAGGGAAACCCTGGGGTTTTACACCAGCCCAGTCTAAGTGCTCAGTAGTCTGGAGGCCGTTGCTCCTGATGCATTTCTGAGTGTCCCTCACCTGGCTGAGCCACAGGTCCATGGGTCCTTTGTTACACAAAAGGTCAGCAGTTCACAGGCTCTTTTCTGGGCTTCCATCACCCAGAGCTCAACCTGCAGCTGCACACTGAGCAACCTGCACCAAATATCTTCCTCAACACAGGCGACCGCTTGCACCCATGGAAGAGGGGCCCACAGCTTTCAAATTCTCTTTCTTGGAAGACCAATAACAATTTTGGAACAGAGGACATGATAATATGCCCATTGTTCACAATCTAAAGAACAATGTGCAGCATCAGCTTCCAAATGTCAAGGTCATTTGTGGTATTTCTATTTTGAGTAAAATGGCTCCTTACAGTTTCCATGGTTTCACCTGAAATATGTACTGAGGCTCATTGTTAAGAACCTTGAAACATTACCATTCTAATATGAAAAAAGACATTCTCTTCTGTAGGTAGTCAATTTGACTTTTAAATGTAAAGCAGTCTGTGTTTACCCTGGATAGGTTTATGGATCTTTACACTGCATTTGTGAACAAAACCAGATGTTTAAATTATCCAGTTTGCCCTTCTTTTTGGCATATTGCACAGTAATGCATTTAATTATTTCTACAGCAGAGATTTTTTTTTTCTACAATGGAAAGATTGGCTTTATTGTTTACTTCACATGAGGAAATATCAACATTATTAAAATAAACTATTGAGAAAACATAGTAGGTCACAGTCATAATGAAAATGCAAAAGAAACACAATATGCTTTAGAAAGAGATTTTAAAAATTTAACATTGTTTCAGATTGTATTCTGCATGTGACATTCAGCTGTGGAAATAGTAACAGTTATTAGAAATGCCAATTTTTACAGGACAAGATAGTAATTTTTCTATTATTGCTGTTACTTAATAAGTATTAATCAGAAACAGAATTCTGGAAGGAGATTGAAGAATGACTCAGATGAATAAGGCAAGGAATAGTTTGATGAATTTTTAAACCTCAAAATGCAAAATTAAAACTGTGGATACTAAAAGAGAGAAGATTTCCATATTAAGTTCTCCAGTAGTTTTCTTGTTGAGTTGCCAGTTTCAGAATGGTCCTCTTTGCAATATTACTGGCATAAACACTGTGTTTTGTCACCAAAATGGGGTGATGCATTACAGTGATGTAGCTCCACTGATAGATATAGGATTGGAGCAGACACTGCACAGCAAGGAAGACTATTGTCTTATTAAATGGACAGCCCAGTTTTAAGCCCAATTTTAAGCAGAATACCAAACCGGGTCATTATTTAAATCTGTCCTTTCTTCTTTCCTTTATTTCTTTCTTTTGAAGCCTATCTATTAGTAGACTGTCATCAGCTGAAGATCTCATAATTTACATGACATCAGTCTGTGGTATTTTTCTCATTTGCTGGTTACTCTTTTTACAGCTGTAGAAGACAGAGAAAATGTAAGAACACAGAGGAAAATTGCCATTTTATCTCTGATCAATCGCAGTTTCATGTTGCGGAAAGTCTGTTCATTTTCTCCTTACCAGGCCAAGAGATTTTTAAAACCAGTAATGGGATCCAACTCACCCAACTGTAGTTGTCTTAGATGTGGCCATTCACGCTGAGTTCATGGACTAGACTCTATATTCTGCAATACAGAGAGTAATCAGTGGTTGACCTATAGATATCTTTTGTTCTTTACTTTATATACATACAACAAATAGTTTGTGAAAATGTGAAAATGCTTAGAATATCTGTACACTGACATAGCTCTGAACAGTTTTGCTTAGTGTCAACAATATTTTATACAAAACTAAAATGTGTGAGGACCTAAGACTTTGGCTACCCATTATGTACTATTTAAAGAGTTTACACATATTTCTACATCCATCAGTATTATTTCTTGGTTGATGCATTTCTCATATGTGGGATTTTATAGTCCTTATGGTTTTAGTTATTAGAGAGGAAGGGAAAAAAAAAAAAGAAAACAAAAACTTTGCATATCTTGTATATTTTCTATTTTTATTTCACTAGAAATCCTAAAGAAATCTATAAAAAAACTAGAATAATTAGTGTCCAGCTTGCTTGCATCCTCCATTCTTCCTATCCATCCCTTTTGCCTTCTTCATACATCCTTCCAAAAAGGTCTGTCCCACTGTTCTGCCAGCTATGCCAGAAGTCACCTCGTAAGTGTGCAGGAGGACATCCAGCTCCTAGAGTACATGGTCTCTGCACCACAAGGGAGTGGGTGCAGACCACAGAAGGATGAATTGTTCCTGTCAGCCTCACTTCAGTATGATGTCTCAGTTCTGTACTCTCCTCATCCTGTTCAGCCATACCCGCTGGCCTGAATCTGACTTTTGGGGCAAAACTAAATTGGTCAAGCAGAGCTCGTGTCAGATCATCAAAGAGGCATCATGATGTAACAAAGTGTTGCATCTGATACAACATATGTGTTAATAAGCACTTTTTTTTAAAATACAGAGAGACTTTCTAAACATGCAAGATCTGTCATATTCTTTCTTATACCTCAAAACACAAGAGAAATGCACATCAGAAAGTATTCCCAGCACTGAGATACTTCAAATTCCTTCACAGCTTAAATACCTGGGAGATTAACAGGTGAAAAACAGGGCTCTAAAGGAACAGAAATGACTGAAGGTTGAAACATCCTAGCACATCCAAATAAAGGCATAAGATGTTACAACCAGTAAAGACTATGAGAACTGTATGAATGTTTCACAGACTGATGTCTCTTAGACAAGCTTACACTTGGAGCAATGTGCTTTGAAAACTTCTTTTCATTTTTTGGGGTCTTTTCCCCAGTTTTTTTTTCCCCTTCACCTACAAAAAATCCTCCTTCAACTCTTTCTTAAAGCTCAAAATATGCACAGCACATCAGTGTAGAAGCTTCATCATCTTTGCTAGTTTTGCAAAAGGCCATATATTGGGTTCTTTTGATCAGAATTGCCAGCCCTAGGAAAAAAGAGAGATTTTCAACTGTCACTTGTCCAATCTTGCCTGCACTGTCTTGCCTACAAAATAAAATCTGTGCATCCAAGAGTTTCAGTCAAGAATTTATAGAGAAAACTTCAAAGCACTGTAGACAGAGAAGAATTTCAAATATCTCTTAGCTATACAGAGCCCTTACTCTTCCCTAAAAGACCAGACGGTTGGTGCTGTGCTGCCAATTCAGTGAGTGATAAGAAGGCACAGATTTTTAATCAGCTGTGTTAAAACTCAAGCAATATTCTGTTTCTGCTTTTAGTATTAAAGAATGTAAATATTTTTGAATGGGATTTCCATGAATAACACAAGAATATCTTTTTAAAAGTTGATGCATTTCTGTGTCTAAAACATAGAATCACAGAATGATTTGGGTTGGAAGGGACCTAAAAGAATATCTGGTTCTAACCCACAGTGATAGCACCCACATATTATCTATCTAGTTTAGAATTCCTTCTCTAGCCACTGAAGATAAACTTCTTGACTCATTTCTCAAATGTAGATATCAAGTGCCGCTGGAGACGTCACAGGACACCTGGGAGCACTGCACAAAGGCGACAGACTTTGCACACATTACAGAGGAGGCCCCTGACTTCCCAAAGCTTCAGCAGGACATCAGGCAGGACGCTCAAAGGCAAACTCAGTGGAGTTTGGGGCTCCTCATGCAGGCTGTTTGAGAGCGACTTGAAGAGCTCAGAGCAGCAGGCAGTCTGTCAGCTGCCTTGGTTAGGTTTCCATTGAGTGTAACAAAGTTTAGACAATTTGTTCCCACGTAGTTAGCTGCATCTAGGTACCTAAATCTTAATGTCTGTGACCTGCTGCTGAGTCTCACCACAGATGTGCAAGTAAGAACACAAAGTTGTTGAGATTTGTAGAGAAATCAAGTAAAATGTGCTGTGCATCAGGTAATACTGATGTTCTAGAGTGCAGCAATTTGCAGAATTAAACAATACCTGGAATAATTTGATGGATAAGGTCCCTCTCCTTAAAAGTATTTACCATTAAGCAAGCATTTGTCTTTATTCAGAGAAGCATTGCAGCATACTCTGGGAATTTAGGATGTGCTTAACAGTTCTGCTGGTTCAGGGCTCTAGCTTCACCTACATACACATTTTCTGCATTAAATCTTGTGCTTGTGCACAAGGCTTTGCAACTCATGCCTACTGTGAATAACCTAGTGGAAATGAAGAAAAAATTAATGTCAGATAAGTGTATTTCTGAGCACAGCCATAAGATAACTAGAAAATCACATCCTCATCATGTTCAAGCACTCATGATAGCTGCCAGTTTGCTGACACACAGCAGCTGTTGAAATTGCCTTTGCCTGAGCATCACAGGGGTTTGCCTTCAGTTGTATGGCCTTAGTTCTGCAGTGCACATGCAATTCAGAAAAATGTTTTTAAGTAAGGAGTGTTTGAAGTGGAATTCAGTTTTAGGAAGCTTGGAGACCATAACTGATTGGCAAAAGAGATAGGAAACATCTCTTACCAAGAGGTTTTTTGTGGGTTTTGGAGGCTATGAAATCAGCTTTTCCAAAAAAAAAAAAAAAAACCCAACATTTCACTGTGGGTTGCTTCTATAAGTCAATGGGAACTTTGTAATAAAATGTTCATTCTTCTTAGTTCACCCAGGATTTCACTGCTGTGAACTTAAATAAAACTCAGATCTCTTCATTCCCAGGGCTGAACTGAAAGATTACAAAAATAAATGGTCATATTCTCATGGAACAACCAGTTTCGAGTATAAAATATATGGTAAAGAAAAAAATACTAGTAATCTAACCTAATTTTGAAAAATAAACTAGTCTTATTATCTAACTTAAGTATGGCTCCTTATCAGGACTGGAAAGATCCTTGTCTTGAATAGGTTCTCTAGATCTGTCTGAGCTCTTAGACCTGATTTACTTTTTCAGGATCTGTGTAATTGGCTTAAAATTGATAGAGGAGGGGGGAATGAGACACATGGGAGGACACACGATAGATACACATGACACTGGCAAACTTCAAGTAGCAATATTTATTTTATTTTATTTTATGAAAAAAATCCATTCCACAGCAAAACATCTTAACAAAAATATCCATCTTACCAAACCAAGAATGTGTTTTGGTTTTAAACTTGTTTTTAAACCAAAGCCAAGCTTTGTTTTGGTTGGTCTCCACCGATGTTTTTTCTACATTGAACTGAACCACCAAATGCAGTTTCAATGAATAAATTATCCAGAAGCTTTACTGATAATTCTATTGAAATAACAAGAAGATGCTGATCTGCTCACCTTGTCACTATTCTCCCCAGACAGCTTTTGCCAAACCTCTCATTAAAAGATTGTTTCTTTAATTTACCTGTTACAGTGAAATATCTGGCTGTTTCTCAGATCTTATTAAGCCATGAATTCCATAAGCATGAGAGCAGCCATTCATACAATTTCACACTACATAATCATGTTAAATCAGTAAAACATTGTTAATACAACCCCAAAATACACTATCAATTGAAGTGCAAAAGTCCAAAAGCACCTGCTGAAAGACAAACTAGAAGGACTCAAACACTGGTACTATCCACTAAGCTTCAAATACCTAAAGGGACCTTGTTACTTGTGATGTGTGGTCTACTCTGTTTCATTAAATCCTGGTCCTGTAGCTGCAGTGCTGGCATTTTCAAGACTAATCCTTCATCAGTGTTATAAAATTGGGCTAAACTGGCTGACAGTCTGATCCAAACTAATCCTACAGAAACGTTAACAAGTCCCAAAAGCAGTTGCTATTACTAGCTGATCTGTCTGAAGAAAGATGGACCAACTATGATGAAGAGGTTAAAAACAAGTTCAACAACCTGCGTGCTTGGCCATGCAGCTTTCTGTCTCTGTTATCTAACATGCTCACCTTGGAAGAAATCTCTGATTTAATTAGAAGTACCAGTCTGGGATTCGTTCACTTATATAACAAATCACCTTGGGAAAGAATTTTAAAAAAGACCTTTCTACCAGGAATACTATCCCCAAATATTAATTATTTATGCTTGTAATAATTACAGCATGGAACTGCACAACTAGCCAGCTCATAGTTTTGCATATGCTGAATTACAATATTGATTTTAATCAGTTGCAGACAGTTAAGACCAGAACCTGAGAGATAATGAACATATTGCAGAAATATTATGTGTTTCCTCTATCTAAAATAGATTCTGGCCATTGTATTTTTATTATTTTTTCTTGCCAGATGAGCTGCCATCTAGCCAGAAATCTGAAACTAGTTTAGCTTCTATTTTTAAATCTCTGCATTTGAATTAGGGTTTGTTTGGTTTGTTGTTTTTTTTTAAACTCACATCTGCCACTTAAAAAAAAAAGGCCACAGTTCAATTCAGTGGATTTATCTCAAATCCTAGCAGGTTAGCTTGACACGTTTTTGCAGAGCACACAGGACATTTGGGATTAAAGTTACTCCTTGTAACCATGTCATTAGCATTGTAGCAGCGTGCAGGCACTGATTATGTTCTCTCTGCCTCGCCTCCACACCTCTAATCTCAGAGCTGACCCGATTTATATCACTAGCTTTACATGGGCCTGTACATATGGAAATCCAGGAGAGGGAAAAGGGCTGAGACTCCCTGAGAATAAACTCAGCTGGCAAAGAGATTAACCCATTTATAAATGCATTTTTGCCTGCTGCTGAGTGTGCAGAGTTTCATCCATTTAAGGAACATAGGCCTAAATCCAGATACTAACACTGCTTGGAAAGGGAGAAGAAATAGATGAAGTGGTATTTTAAATGGATCTGTTGCCAGCGCACCAATTCAAATGATTTGAGGATTTTTGGGAGAGAGAGAAGGGGGGAAACAGAACAGTGAATTTGGAGTCAACATCTCAGAGAAATCATCTGCAGTGGTTGGTGTAAGAAAATACTCTTTTCCTTTCCAAGTACCACATCATTGGTATCTGTAGAAAACCTGATGTCCTCTTAAAAGCATTCCCAAAGTAGGTGCAATCAGTCATCAATGGCAGAGGTTTATGTAATCTCACATTTACAGTGAGGAGAGCAATTTATGGATGAGCATAAACATGAGACACAGTGGCCCTCAGGCCTTTGTTGAAGGATTCCCAGAAAACAACTTAACTGACATGGAAATTACCAGTACATTTCACAAGTGTCCTTGTCCCCTTCTGAGCACAAAGAGTCTTACCCATTTGATGATCCCAGTTCTAAATCCAGATTCTTCTGAGATTTAAAACACAGAACACCATTATTCTTATGAAGACCATTTTCCACCCTTCTATAAACATCTTCTGCTGAAGCATCAAATACACAGGACTAGGTTTAAAGACAGTGCTTTGAGAATTATGTTCACTCATAATACCAGGAAACATGCAAGGTATTCCCTGAGCAGTTTATGCCAGATGGGAGTGGATGAGATGTGCAGATGCCAGATGCGTCCATGTGATCTCTTTGCACATAGGGAGACCTTAATGAGCGGGAATCTATGGCTGGACAGGCAAAACACCCATGGAGCTCAGCTGGGCTTCTGGAGTTTCAGCTTATTCACACCTCTGACTCTGCTTACCTCTTCTGACTGAAGGCAAGTCTAGAACATTTAAACAAGTCCAGGACATCTAAACTGTATTTTAGGCACTGTAATATCATCCCCAAGAGCACACATGGCTGTGAACTTCAACACTCTGCTTGATAAGCCAAGGTGCATCTTCCAAGATTGTGAGTGAGAGCACGGATGAGAGCTTGTGGATGAGAGCAGTTCTTCCTGTGGGCCCTGGGACTAAGGCAGTAGCTGTGCCTGGAGCAAGCACACTGTGCTTATTTGGTGATTTCTTACAATGACAGGGCAGTACAGGTCATTGCACCAAAAATACTGGGATTATTCTAAATTTTTACCTAAAAATATCTAGCAGTGAAATCTTCTTAAATTCACAATAGTCCAAAGCAGGAGAATGAGTTTTCCAAGAGACGATTCAGACAGACCCCTAACATAGGTACTTGGAATAATTTCCAGCACTTCTGAGTCGGATCAAAACCAGAATAAAATTGGTATAGGGTTAGGAAAAATTGAGTGTGACCACAACTGTTATTAAAATCAACTATCCTGAGACTGTGGGAGGAACCATCCTGTCCTTGTCAGCCAGAAAAATGTCATGATTGTATGGCTGTCAAATCTTTCTCTAAGTTAAGAGTGTTAAGTTTATTTTTGTACCTGCTACTATCGCATGCCTGGTGTCTTTTAAATATGTGCAAAATTCCATCTCAAGAGAAATTTTGATTTTAAAAGGAGGAAAACAGTAAAATGAGTTTAAATGTGATAAAAAGAATAAATAAAAAAAGAAATTGAGTAGGAGATGAGGTAACAATCTCATTCAGATACTTTGTCATGTGTCCATAGCCAAGGGGTTTTTTCAGACACTTCCTTCATATAAAAATGTAAATATTCAATAAATATAAATACTATATTGTCTCTGAAGAGTAATAGAAGAGACACACAAGGCAGCATAATGATCAGTTCAGAAATCTATTCTACATTTAAGTGGATTTAAGGTTGAAAGCACTTGTCAATAATTCAAGGGTAAAATACATTAAGGGACTACTGTAATTATCCAAATCTCAGGCAATATAAGCTGGGAAACTGAGAATCAAGGAACCGATTATAGAACATCCAGCCATGCAATCATCAGGATTTTGTGGTTACTGTATAGTATTATGACTGAGCAGAATTAAGGATAGTTGCCTGCCTCTGTTGAGCCTGCTTTGTCTACATGTATGTTGATTATTTTTGGTGTAAAGTAGCTATATTTTTAAGTGCAGTTGGTTGCTACAGAGTGCCAGGTGCCTCTACTAAGAAGCAGACTACTAAGAAGCAGTCGGTCAGAACACAAATAAGGTTATTCTCCTACCCATGCAAACATAAACAACATACTTTAGTGAATTAGAGCAAGAAAGATTGAATTAAAAGACAACCCCTGGTCCCTGACAGCTGTGTCTCCTTTCCCTCACACAGCCCAGAACAGGACATCTTGTGTCTTTGAAAATAGCCTAGAAGAAAGTGATCTGTGTAAAATCACAGAAAACAGGCTGAAAGGTATCTCGGGAGTCCTGCCTGACATGTTGCTACACCCTAAACCCATGAAATGACTCTTTCAGTAGGTCACTGTCATAGATAGCAGCAAAAGGAAATTACTCTTTCTTAATGCTTTGCCTTCTTAGCTATGCCTATTTAGGAAAAAATACCCTTTAAATATGAAGTTTTCTTGGGAAAGTGCTGAAAGTAGAAATGACATAATCAAATTAAATAAAGCCTGTGTTATGGGCATTAGTCATCCACTCTACATGTGTCCAGTCTGTTCAAAATGACAGAGAATGCCTTTGGCTCACTTTGGCATTAGAAAAGAATGTGATTTCCACTTTTGACTTGTTTTCTAAGTCAGATGGTCTACATACGCTCAAACAAATCTGAACAGCTGAAAAAAAAAAAAGGCAAAATAATAAACATCTTTTCGCTTTCTTCACCACCACTCACTGTGCTTCTCAAATCAAGGCTAATTAATTCTTACAATTCATGGAGAATGTGCTGCCAGATCAAATCAAAACAAAGAAACAAAGAACCTCCACCTGGAATGCAGCCCCATTCAAACAACACCGGCACAGATTGTCCCTGCACAGTGCCACAACAGCTGTGTTCCGTATGCAGAGCACACAGCTGATGGCAAAACAGAAACAGGAGTGGCACAAACTGAAAGCCATCCACTCTGTTTAGTTTGTGGCTGTGTGGTTATCAGTAGAAAAAGAATATTCTGGATGCTTCCCTCCCTGCTATCTTCACCCAGGACCTTTCAATGACTGCTCTGAAGCAGGTTGTCACAGTAATGGATGCTCTCAGCTCTATCTGCCTTCCAGCTGCTGGCTGCTTGCTCTAGAGCTCATGTCTGACTCCTGCCAAAGAAAGGTTCCCCTCCATTCTACTGGCAGTGGGTACCTGACCTCACCAGTCTCCAAGTCATTCTAGAAGCCTGACAAAGAGTGTTTTCACTTTGTCTCTCTCTGCCCCAGGCTAGGTGGTAGGAAGTTTAGGACAGGCCAGCTTGGTTGTAGACTTGCTGTTCCTATCATGTTTGTTACATAACTTTGAGAACACTTTTATTGCTAGATGTTCTACAAACAGACTAAATCAAACTTTTTCTATTAAAGTGCTGAGCTAAGGGCTTGGCTACAAAACTAAATGCTGAGTTATAAAGAGATAAAGTGATCAAATAGATTATTAATTTCTAGCTAGTATATTAGCTTCATCTCTCACCCTTGACAAGCCACAGACACAGTAGTGAGCAGGTCCCTGGCCAGCATTTCCTTGATTTTGGTCATTTATTTTGTATTCCTCCTAACTTAGGACACAATGAATTCAAAAAAGCATGAAAATAAATCTCACCATTCTCCTGGTCCTTTGGGGATAGGAGAGCATCCTAGCTTCATATGTGCCTTCTTCTGTTCTTGCTATTCTGCTCACAGAGTTTGTTGTGTGTTAATAAGAACGATAATGGAGCAATTTTTTTCTGCAGATCAGCCAGTCTAAGTAATGCCTAACTTCTAATTTAAGTGCTAGGAATGGATTCATTGTGCTTAAATTAGTTCATTAGCCAAAGTTCTTTATTTTATTATAGAACACAGAAAAACATATAAGGTTTTCCTGAGCTTCACCCACTGAGCTTTTACATCCCAGAGGCATTCCACTTTGAGTCTCAGAAAAATGACAAGCAGGATAGTGGAAGCTATGTCCACTGTAAAACCTCTTGAACAAAATTGAAAGTTGAACCATTTCTGTAAGTAATTAGGCTGGATAGAAGGGATTCATGGTAGCTCCTTCTATTACAGCTGTGTGGCACGGTATATGCAAAGTTCTGGGCAGACTACCACAGCTGAGCACCTCTACAGTCACTGCAGAAGTTGAATCCTGTCCTGTATGTATGTTACACACTTGTACCAACCACACCAGCATAGAAACCTTCCATCTAAGCCTGACCAACATTTACCGTTACAAGACCCATGTGCAAGCACTCATGAATTTACAAAAAGGGCATATATAAACATGTTTGTATGGGACTTCCTACTTTGTTCAGAACAAAAATTTTAATAAATAAAAAATCCATTGTCATTTGCAATAAAACATCCCGATGCAGGAAAATATTCAAAACGCAACTGAGTGTGTGGCACAAGATGTAAGTTACCTCAAGGATAAACTTGGATGGTTGTTTTTAAAGATGGGTTCATTTGATTCAAAGAATGGTATTGCTGCTTTGGAAAATATCCAGCTTAACCTCCCAGAGGAGACAGCTTGATGAACATTACAGGCAGGAAGTCGGGAGAGTGTAGTACAGCTTTGCTCCTGAGCACCTATTACAGCTGCAGTCACAGTGCAGGGCAGACTGAGGCTGCTCCTCCTCCTTCACAAAACAGGGGTTCAGGGACTAGGCAGGAATAGCAGAAATTGGGCTGAGTCTGACTGCTGCCCCTCAGGGGGGAAAATGTCACTGAGAGACACAGCAGAATTTACTCTGTGCTCAGAGCAGTGACAATCTCTCCACTAAGTTTAGTGTATTGATTGCAGGTGGTAATCGAAATTACACGTCAAATATATTCTTTAGAGTTTGACTCTGGTTGTACAAACTTGACTGAGATTATAGGAGCTCTGTCAATCAATTAAGCTATAAATCTGGCCTTTCAACTATCAGTACCCAAATATTGAGTAAACAGAGAAACTCTATTAATACACAGTAATAGCATTCAGAAACACCTGGATGAGTCCACTGAAGCCAGTTTTGTCCTCTGTAACCTCTCTTCAGTTCTGCCACACATCATTTTGAAAGTTGACCCCATGCTCCTTGCCCTTGCTGCACTTATTTAATCCCACAGTCCCATCTCCAGAGACAAAGGAAAAGAGTTAAGAAGAGATCCCCCCTAATGTAACTATTAAGAGTGTTAGCCATACATTGTTTATTGGGCAATGCATTTCACCAATGAACAGAGATGCTGCTAAAATATCAACAGAGCTGGTGCTATAAGCTGTTCTCATTTCCAAGAACAGCATTTGAGATAAGCTGTTCCTTCAGCAGCCAGAAAGAGTTTAGTAGCTGTGAATCCTCTTTGTGCTTGGCTGCAGGTATATTACAAGAGCTCACAAGACTGATTCAGTGAGTGATATCCTCGGGGATGATGCCTTCCAGAAGATAGTCACTTGAGCTGGGATAATAAAGGACACAAATAAACCAGTGGCTCCATAACCCTGAACATGCTGTAAAAACGCAGAGGAACAAAGTAGAAAAAAATTCACAGCTGGAAATAAGTCATACAACTGGGAAATTTCAAATTGGGAATTTTCTCTGTAACTGTTTGTCCTGATAATATATCTAAAGTCCACTAGCCAGAAACTACACCAGGTAAAGTCGAATCACCTGGAGCTCTGAGACAGGTTTGATTGATTAAATCTGCCCTCTTTTCTGTCTGTGATTAAACTCTGAGAAATGGGATTTACCTGCTATGGCCACAAGACCTCATGCACTGCAAGGCCCATGTTTGCCTCCCTTGCTTACGGTTTTGCATCCCTGCTCTGGCAGTTACTCATTTAGCTTTTCCCCATGCAGACTCCAATTCCATGTCTGCAGATACTCAACCACTGCTTCTCTCTAAAAAACCCTGGGCCCAGGGGCTCACAGATGTATTTGTGAGGGACATGGGGACTTTTTCTGCAACGTGCTCATTTTTATCCCCTTTATCTCTGTGGCCAGATAACATGAACCTCCACTATAAGAAAACAACTCTTCTGCATTTTTAACTCACTGCTTATATAGGAATCTACCAGTTATATACCAGTGGAAGTTGTTGCTCAAGCCTCTGAGCAGAGTTAGTCCTAATGTTTACCCCAGGTCATGAGGCAGCCTTTTGTGGTGCTCTGTCATGTTTCATCAACCACGTAACACAGGTTGTCTAACCATAGTGAGTAAAGCAGACTGAAATGTGGCATATTAATAGATCTGCTACAAGCCCAAAATTCATAGGTCTGTCCTGCGTGATATGGTGCTGCCTAGAGGTGCTCTAACCAGATTTGGCATCAAAATTCGTCTAGGTCTGTAGCAAGACTTTTTACCTATGCTTTTCTATCCTATTTCCCAGATGACCCAAATTCCTTCCCAAGTAATACATGAGGAGATTCAGGATGTATTTGTTCGCTTGGGGAGGCCAGCATGGTACAACAGTTACACAGTTAATGCTCCTAGCACAGACTCCCTAAGGATCACCTGTACAAATAAGATGGTGAAGGATCCAGGCCTTTGGGCCAGATCCAGCATTACCAGTTCTAACAGAAAACTCCTACTCATCTCAATGGATTCTAAATTAAGCCCTCAGGCCCTGAAAGGCAGCTGCTCAGAAAATTATGCTAGGTCATGGCTAGAGACCAGGCACTGCAGTCCCAGGGATTACTGAATATTTTATCATTCAGTTATTAAAAAACATGTGTATCAGACATCTATCAGGTTGAGCATCCATAACCCTGGCTGCTCCTGGGGAATTGAGGGAGGATATTAGCAGAAGAGCTATTTCAGGACTGCAGGAGTCTGCCTCCAATAAGCCAATACTTTTGTGCAGCGAGGGACTTTGCTGGATATTCTTGTATCTTCAGTAGGTGTGGGGCTGACTCACGCTCTGCTGCAGTAAATAGCTGTAGCACGTAATTCAGGGTGAGCTGCCCTGTGCATGCCCCTGGCCTCCTGGAGACAGATCAGCACAGGGCCAGGGCAGACACCTGAGAACAACCACCTCCTCCCGGGCTTGTGTGCACACGGGGTCAAGGTCTTCTGGGTGTGAAGCAGAAGGAAAAAGCTTCTGGTAGGAGAATGGCTGCAGGGAGCCGTGCACAGTGAGGGCAGGTTTTTACAGGCATCTCAGGGTACAGCTGTGATTTCAGCAGTCAGTTCATCCAAACTGAATCAAGCTGTTCCCAACACAAGCTTAGAGGTATTGCCATTACACAGCAGCTGGATAGCAACCTACTTAAAAAGTAGCATCAACAATAGCACAGTTACATAGCTTTTCTTCAATACAATGTGTAAACAAGCTAAATCACTGTTAATTACTTTTTAATGATTGTTAAATCCTGCTATGATGTGAAATGCCTGTCAGTTTGCTTTTTCTCAGATTGTTGAGGAGAATAGCAATGCCTAATTGATTAATTCTAGTCCTAACCTAGCTGATCCAAGACAAATAGCAAAGAAAATGTGAGAAATGAAGTATGTATTAAAAAAAATACTGTTTTATTCTTTGTGCCTCATATTAATGTTTTCTAAGACAATGAAAGATCTCACATGTAGATACATGTATTCAAAGACAGAGCTGAAAGTATACTAGAGTAGTAAAGTGCCTCTGATTTCTTTTCCAGTCTGACTCTCTGAAAATAAAAATTTTTGGGATAAATTTCTCAAGAGCTGCTATGAACTCCACCTTGAGGTGGTCTGTAGGGAAACCCCATATTCCTGCGAAAAGTGATTTAGATTATAATATGCCAGTCTGCAATGTTCACTAAACCAAAAGTGCCAGTGGCAGCATTAAACAGACTTTAATGCCTGATAACATTTGTCTGTCCTCTGATTTCCACTTCTGCTCCGGAACAGTTACTATAAACACTGGTACTTCAGAAATTGTGGCTAGAAGGAGTGGATCAGACTAATGAGCACCATACCAACAGAAGCAGACATCATTTTCTTCAAGTAATGCTACAAGAGAAAGAAATCTGGCTCAGTAACTTTTTTTAAGTAGTAGTAATGCTTTGTACTCTGATTCAAATGTATCACCACAGCATTGCAGTCATCCTTACAATGGCATTGTACCTTCTGTCTGAAAAACCAAGGGCAGAGAAAGGAAATGGAGTCCGATTCTCCTCTCAAGGCTCTACTTTAAAACACGCTTTGTTTCGTGACATTTATTCAGCTCCAGACCTATGAGGGCTGGGTGCTGTTACCTACAAAAGAAAGTGTTCAGACAAGCTGTGTGATGCCATTGCACTTAGTGGTCCTGTTGCCCTCCCGTGTCACAGGGCAAAATAACCTGAATAGAAGCCGTGGCACTCAGCTCTCTCTAGACACTGGTGTGCATGTGGGAGGGAAAATAAAACGTGCTTCCCTGAGCACTTATCGAACAAAACTGTCCTGCACTGCTGCCAGACTCCATGCCACCTTCAGATAAGGGACACCCTGGATATGCTGCCCACTATGGCCAGGGCCCATCCAGGACAGTGGTCCTTTGCCACACCAGCACAGAGGGGGCTGAGAGCCTCTCTAAAAGCCACCCAACACATCATAAGAGGCCTGTCCCACCCCAGCAAGGGCAGACAAACCTAAGCCAGGATTCTGTGACCCCCAGAGGAGAGAGTGCTGGGGGTACCTAAGGGCTGGCTTCACACCCACTGAACCAGGGTGAGAAGCTATACAGCCAGGGTTGCATGGTGTTTTGTCACAGTAACTAAACCTCTGGATACAAATAGACTGAGTGTTCATCTTAATTAAACTGTTTCAAAGGTCAGAGACCCTGCAGCTGCTGTGTGCAAGGCCGGGATGTCAAAGCTCACGCTGCAGCGATCAATCCCTGATGACCTCCCCGAGCCGCGGTTACTGCCCTCACGCAAGCGGTGCGGCTGTTCAGGCCGGCTGCGAGGAGACAGACAGCTCATCCATCTGGACACCATCTGCCTCACAGGAGCACCGAGTCATGCTGCTGAGGGCTCGGGCCACCCTGTGCAAGCTGTGCTGTGCAGAACAAACACAGGCAAAGAAAATCCTTCTGCAGCCCCTGCGAGGACGCCACAGATTTTGTCCTAAATCTCTACGGTAACAGGTGGTTACGGTAACCTGGGACCCACGCAGGGTCTTGCCCCCTCTTTGAAATGATAGAAGGAACTCTGCATTTTTGGTGTGTGCAACTCTTCTGGATGACAGGCTAGTGTCTGCCTCACAGCTGACAGACAGAAAGGAGATTTGATTATTTGTCAGATGGAAAAAGCAACGGTGGTCCTCTCTTGCAGTCTCTGGAGAGGTGAAGAAGGAGTGTCTGCTCTTCATTATAGCCTTCAGACTGGATCATGTCCTGAGAAACTGAGAGCAGGATGATACATATGCATATACCTGTAAGTCACTCTAGAAGTGACTCTGTGTTGGCATTTGTGGAGACAAAACAAAAACAAAACAAACCCCAAAAAACAACAACTACAAAAAAGCCCCCAAACATGGCAACAGTGTACTTTATTCACTGTAGCCTGTATTATTTCACTATGCATCAAATGTGCCAGAGCCATGTAGGAAGGATTTCCAGAAAAACACCTCTCTCAACTGGCATTTCGTATCTCATTGCTGCAATGCCTCTCAGCATGTCTTGCACAGGTAGACAATCCTCACCACTCTGCACAACACAAGTGTCAACCTGATCCAGGGAGGGCAAGAAAAGAAAATCAGAAATTAATGCATTTAGGAAGTCTGGGTATTTTCAGATGGTTGCAGTAAGGAAAATGAAATGTTTTCAAAGGATATTTTTAAAGCTTGTTTTCATTAAAAATAAAAACCTCTAAGATCTTTTAAAGGGCAGTTGTAGTATGGTAGACATAACTGGTCAATAACTGCAATGGCAAAACAAAGTCTTTGTAAATGCCCTGAATCATTTAAATCACCATTGAAAATAGCATTATAACCACACTTGCTACTTCTGGAAATATTAATGAGGAAAGAATTTAAAGTGCAGTAAACTGTTTGCTGGATTATAGTCAGGAACCTGGTTCTCTTGCCACAGGAATTGATCAAACTTTTGTCTATATTTTCTGCAGGATTTGCAACCCCTGCAAGAAGGGTCTGTGCACCACAATCATGCCCTGACTTTCTTGGACAATCTCAAAGAGGATCCAGCTCACCTAATTCAATCCATATATAAGCCAGGGCTGCAGCCTAAGATGGCTTTGTGAGCTTTGTCAGTCCATGGAAAGAAATAGGCATTTGAGGAAGGCAGTTCATCTTATTGTAGGCACTCTGTTTAAGGTAGGCTGACACATCCTGCGGAGATGTTTAACTGCTGCTGATTGTAGGATCTAGATGCTCCTACTCACTTTTAAGAGTAGAGATGAACTAACTGAGAACCTTCCCTGCATAACCTTGCAAAATGGAAGGAATCACAAACAGCACAGTGGCACAAATAGCAGCAGTGCCCAGCTGGACAAGTCATACTTCAGTACCTTCTGCCTCGCTCTGGTTTCTCCTGCCAGCCCTGGGGTAAGCCAAAAAACTGAATCACCAGTAGTGTGATTCCATGTTGCCTGCAGAGCCTTCTCCTCTCTGGTCTGACCTCTGAGCTTTGTGTCAAGGCACTTGTTTTGAGAGTCCCACACTGAAATACAGTACCTTGCACAAGGAGCACTGAGGACAGCTGATTTACTAGTTCCCTGGCCTAAGTCAAAATTTAAATTATTGTTTTGATGCTAAAAGATTTTTAGTATCATTTTCTTGGTGAAATGATTTTCTTAGAATTTGGATCTTACATCTTGCATGAACTTTCAATGTCAAAAATATGAGTGCTGAGAGTTCTCATCTTCAACTGTCTCTAGGTTTTTTTTACTTATTGGATCCTCATGTGAGTAAAGAGCTCAGGTTTCTCATGTTCAGACTTCCTTGGACAACATCTGTCATCATAATGTCTGAGATTACTACCTGGCCAAAAGCTTCTAGGGAAGCTTGAGGGAAAAGGAATACACACACCCATATGATTATATCACTGCTAAAGCTTCATTTGGTCTATTGTAGAACAGGAGGAAAGCTAATTTCACAAGGTCTAAGTGAAATTTTGTCTCAACAGAAAAAATCTGAAATGTTCCTCTGTAAACATGCAATTCTTTTTTTTAATGAGACCTTTGCTCAATGGTCTCAAAAATGTAAATCATCTGACATGATTTTGTGAATTAAAATATGTGTTTTTCAGAATGAAAATAAAGTATCTGAGTAGTTCAGCTCCAGCTCTAGTTTATATCCTAGTTTTCTGTCTGAATTCCCTTTTTAGTTTGAATGCACAAGCAAATCCACTCCAAGTTAAAAGGCTATATTCTACACAACTATCTCTACAATTATTCTATATTTGGTTGTAGTCAAATGCCAATGTGGCACAACAGCAACACAGAAACACCTAGGACTTGATATCCAGATTTACAGCAGAGCAGATTTATATTCATGACCAGAGACAGCAAGTCAGAAAAGAGATCTTGAACATGCCCCAAGGAGTCATGTCTCTTGACAGGGTATTGATTGCTAATATACTCTATCTGATCTCAGAACTGAATGTATAGATCTGCCTCACAATTCTCATTCTTTACCTGCTCGTAAATATGCCCAGAACCCATCTATGTTTTTTCATTATGCATTTATTCCATATGACTGGTCAAATTATTCAGTATAATTGTTGTTTATACATAAAGTTTAAAGTTAAATTGGAAAAATGTTTTATTCACCATAAAATTTTCCCCTCCCTGTACTTAATTGCTGGGTGATTTTCATTATTCTGATCTATAACCTTAATTACTTTGACAGCTCTTCTCTATCAATATGTTAGATTATTGTGCCATTACTTTATTTGTTTTAAATCTTTACTTTACTGGGCTCCAGAAACACCAACATTTCTGCATATTTGAATGTGCACTGTTGAGCAGAGCAAAATAGGAGGAAGACAACAATGCCAGATTTCTGCTCTATTTTAGAAAGACCTAGTGTCCTTTCATCCCCTCCTCCTGCTGACTGATAAGAAACAATGCTGACCCTCTTTAAAAAGACTTGAAAGTTGATTGCATTGCGTTAAATATACCTTTCCTACCCCAGCTGCAGTTGTACCTGCAGCTAAATACTTGAACAATCTGTCCTGCTTTGACTAAGGAAATGAAGACATGAAAAGACATGTTGACAAAATCAGCAGCTGCTCTAATTGGGGATGTTTCTTTGCAGTTACTGACTTCCTCGAAAGATGTGTAAATCACAGTGTTTTCACTAACACCGTTCAGGAATGTACCAGACACAATGCTAGCTATTATAATATTTTTCCAATTATTAAATCTAGAGTGTTTGGCATCTGGTGCAGAAGTCTGAAATGTGGGGGTGCGAGCTGCTAAGTGTTATTTTCACAGCCTTCCATGCAGTAGCAACTGTGCTCTCAGTGAACCATTTAGACAGCAGGTTTCCTCTCTGTTACCTGGAATGCTGGAATGTTTGTTGTATACAACTCACCTGGAAGTATTGCCCTCAGAATATGGTATTTGCAAGGAGGATGTCCTAAACAACAGCAAATAGAATTACTTGACAAATTGCTTCTGAGTTAATTTCTCTGACTTATCAAAAAAAAGCATCTTCTTTAGGAGAGATGCTGGAAATATCTCATCAAAGGAGATTTTGGAGTAACAATTCAAAATCATAATAGCTACATTTTGCTCTGGTGTTAGAAGAATATGAACATTTTTTCTCTAGATCTGCTGTCCTATGTAGCTCTGTTATCCATGCCAATGGGTCAACCCAAGTTTCTGTTGAAGTCATGCACCAAAAGTATCCTTGGAGTCACACAACACTGATCAGCTGGAGAGAAAAAAGTCTTCAACTGGTTCTGGGAAGAGAGAGGATTAGATCCCTAACATTCACCAAATATATAGAGATATACAGTGACCCTATTTCACCTGCATAGAAAGTAGACCATCTGTGAATAATGAATTCCACATTCAGCAATAGTTACTTGGAAGCACTCAGACTTTGGGACTTTATCAAAACAGATACTGCAAGTAAAAAATTTTACATTAGACTAAACAGGCCAGCTAAGGCTGAATTATTTTTTAAAGATGAATATTCCAAGAGTGTGGTATGTTAAGTTCCGTACGTAGAGACCACAGAGCCTTTACAATAAATTGCCACATAACCGGTTCAAACAGCTGCCAGGCTCACAGCCATCTCCAAAACCGTATGGTTATAACAAATGTGCTGTGGTGTCAGGACAAAATGAAATTTCTGAAGAATCAAGGTATTACATATACAGAGGCCTTTTGACTCTGAGAGAAAGCTCACAAAATAGCTGAAATGAGAAGAGATCTCTGGAGGCAATCTTGTCCAAACCACCTGCCCAGCAGAACCATCTACAGCGAGTTGCTCAGGATCGTCTCCAGGTGGCCTTCAAGTTTCTCCAAGGATGGGGACTCCAGGACCTCTCTGGGCAGTCTGGGCCAGTGCTCACTCCTCTCACACTGAAGAAGTGTTTCCTTGATGTTCAGAGGGAACCTTCTATGTTTCGGTGTGTGCCCATTGCCTCTGGTCTTAGCACTGAGCACCAATTAAAACAGCCTGGCTCTCTCTTCTTTGTTTCTTCCCTTCAGGTATTTATATACATTGATGAGATCCCCTGAGCCTTCTCTTCTCCAGAGCAGACAATCCCAGCTGTCTCAGTCTTTCTTACAGGAGAGATGCTCCAGTCCTTAAATCACATTAGCTTTCCTTTACTGGCCTCTCTTCAGTATGTCCACACCTCTGTTGTGCTGTGAAAGGCCTTTGTAACAGCAGGGCAACAGCCCTCTCTGAGAGGCAGGAACCTCAGCAGCTCCTTCAGCATCTTGCTGGCACTGCCTGTCTGACTGCAGTACTGGAACAAATCTTAGATTTAGTCCCTCACTAGAAGGAGAGGACTTCCTTCTTCAGCTCATTGCAGAATGGCTCCAGTCCAAAGCAAACATCCGTTGCACCTGAGTTCTGTTTCCAAGCTGTCCTCTGCTGCTGTAGGGATAAAACCTGGCCTTTTGTAGCCAAACATTTGAATTATGCTATATACTCCAAAAGTGAGACACAAATCAGAAATTCCTCTTCATTCATCCAGACTGGCAAGTTCTACAGCATGCAATGGGAAATACTTTCCACAGAATATTTCCGCATAATATTAAAAAAAAAAATGAGAGGGAATTTGGTTATAAGCTATAATGGGCTCCACTGCATTTCAGGAATAGCCTCCTGTGGGTTGTGCATGTTAAATGTAATCATAGTCTTGAAAAAGGAAAGTGCATTCAGCATTCAGCAGTCCAGAAACAGAGGACAGGCAAGGAAATGGACAGGGACAAACTGAACTCAAGTGTAAATTACTAGCTTGGGAATTTTAATAATGTAGATGATACTGTCTATTTTCCCAGATTTAATGCAAGTGTCAAGATTTAATTTTATTGATAAAGACCGTTGTCTTGAAAAAAAGCAAATATGCAGCATTCTGACCTGTTTTCTTCTTACGAAAGTATAAGATCTTTTCCATTTAAAGTTTAAGGGTTTGTTTATTAATAGAACAGTATCTTTGATAATTCACTTAAAGAGCAGAAGACAGGAAGGAAAAAAAGCCTTCTCAGTTTGTATCATGTGCTGATCTTTTGGATCTTAACTTAGACTTCCCAGAAGTTGCCTTATGTCCAGCAACATTAATTTGTGGTTGTTTGCAACACATACTTGCATTCATGCCTAGGAACAGCCTTGTGTGGTCCATCCTTGGTTAGCTGAACCCTGAGTTGGTGAGGCTGAGGAAAATCAGTGCCCCAGCTGAAGAGGCACCAGCACTTGGTACTTCCAGCTGTGAGGAGATGGGGAAGCACCCTCAGTGTTGCATCCATGTGATGCCTTAGGAAGGTTGACCTGGAACAGAGACGGGACAGAGGTAGAGAATAAAATAGATATTTATTGAAAGGCCTTTAAATATACACCTTGGGCAGTACTAGAACCTGGCCAGGGCTACACCCAAGGTGGGCTTAAAATGGTCACAAAATGAATGACCAGTCACGAGGTCCTTCACTTTTATAAGTTTTGGTCTATTTGCATATTGGGATTTAATTGTCCAATTACAGCTACAGGTTGCTACATCCTTCTTGTTTCTCTCTTCAGTCCACCGTTGTTTATGCTTTTGGGCCTGAAAACTTGTAGTTGTTGTCCTTGGTCTTCAGCAGGAAACGATTTGTTTTGTCTGCCTACTCTGTGAACAGAGCTTACTAACACTTAATATGAGGCTCAGAACTACACCCCCAGGCAGCAGAGAATCTGAAAATATGAACGCTAAAGAGTAAGGCATCACACGCAGCGCTGCGGCACGGGGGACACGGAGCTGCGGCTGCTGCTCTCGGCCCTCTGCTGCTGTTTCGGAGCTCTTCCCAGCCTGAGTGACCGTGCCTGGGGCTCGGCAGCTGCTCCAGCCCAGCCGTCCCCGTGCTTGCTCGCCCCGGCGGGGCTGGGCCGCGCTCCTGAAGCGCAACCAAAACGAGCCATTTCCACCTTTGGCCAGGAGAGGGCAGTATTAGGACAGCTAAAACACCCGGAGGCCGTGCTGCCTCCGCAGACCGGGAATCCCTGCGATCCCAGGGGAGAGGGAGAGCCTTGGAGCGCAGAATCCTACAGTGGTTATTGTTGGAAGGCACCGCTAAAGGCCGAATGGTCCAACCCCCTTGCAATGGACAAGGGCGTTCTCAACTCAGCCAGATTGCTCAGAGCCCTATCCAAGCTGACCTCGAGTGTTTCCAGGGATGCAGCACATACAGAATCTCCAGGACAACCTGCGCCAGTGTTTCACTACCCTCATTGTTAAGAATTTCTTCCTTCTATCTACTAAAAATCTACCCGCTTTCAGTTTAAAACGTTTACCCATTGTCCTGTTCCAAGAAGCCCTGCTAAAATGTCTGGTTCCATCTTTCTCATAAGTCCCTTCAGATGTGGAAGAATTGCAATGAGGGCTCCCTGGAGCCTTCTCTCCTCCAGGCTAAACAACCCCAACTATCTCAGCCTATCTTCATAGGGCAGGTGCTCCATAACCTTCTATACCAGTATAATACAGCTTTTATTCTCCTTTTTGCACCTCTACTGTATTACAGTGCTTTATACAGTTCAGGAGCAGGTCCTATTAGACCACTATTCATCGTAAGACCCCCCAGCCTCCCAACCCCAAGCCTGCTGAAGCTGCCACCTGAGGGCATGAAGCTCAGTGATTTATCTTCAGAGAGCACAGGATATTATAAAGCATATGTGCAAATTCACTTGAAGAAGGGCAAAAACTAGCAGAAAACTTTCTTTTGAAAGTTCAGAAGAGGGAGAGCAGTGGTGTCGGTACAGGAGTTCAGCTCTCACACTGCTGTAGTGGCAGTGCAGACCTGCACGTGTGTGAGAGGCAGTGACCACATGAACACAGCCAGTTTATCAATCCCTTCATCCCCCATCTCTGTTTTCTGCCTCTTTGGCTTTCTGCCTCCATTTCCAACATATCTGTCCTGATGGTCTTCCTGTCACAGGTTTGTGGACACTTTGGTTTTCTCTATATTCCTCTCTGCATCCAGTTTAAATTCTTTCATCGGTGTCACTTCCTGCTTCAGCACTTTCCCTGTGAACTTTACCTGTGGGCATGGGGGGAGTTTATTGCTGTGTGTTTCTTCCTGATCCTTCTTCTGCTTCCCTGCTTCAAAATTTTAGGGCAAGTATCTCTCTTACCAACTCTGAGGAGCAGGCTCTGAGCCATAAAACCACTGGGGGGGATCCTCTTAAAGGTTTTTCTCAAACACTTTGGATGTTATTAATGCACAATTTTGTGAGAACTTTGGCAGCTCAGAAAATCTCCATTCACTGAATTAGGGAAGTGAGTAATTTCTATTCATGTTTTCAGTGTTTTCCCACAGCAATGAGAGCTAAAGGGAGGTTTGCTTTGAATTGGTCAGGAAAGCAGACAAATGGCACAGATGAGCACACACCTCACAGCCAAATATTTCTTTGGAAGCACCTCCTATTCAAACAATTTTTACCAAATCTGGGGAAGTTTCCTGGCAGACTGTGCCAGGGTTTCGATCTAGCACTCAACTCACCGCAGATGATCTTTATCAAGATTACCCGAGGGCAGAGCAGACAGACAGCATCCTCTGAACAATTTACTGGTTTCCATCTGTCTAATATTTTTTTATATCAAAAAGTCAAATCTTGCACAATTTCCTACAGAAATGTTGCTTGCTGACTAACTATATGCAAAACAACATGCCTAGATTCTTCTAAATTTTTTATGTGACCTTTAGTTGTTCTGAATAACAAGAAACCAAGTAACCTACTCCTGCAGAAACACTGTACACCATTAACAGCTGTGGCTTGAGTGATTTGCACCTTGTGTGCTTCAAAGAGCTGACAAGAGTTTTATAAGCACTAAGTAATGAAGTACATGAGCTCTACTTGTTAATATAACCAAGGAAAAAGAAGGCTCAGCTTACATACCACAGAAATCCAGCTCCCCCTTAAAAATTATAAGGGATTTTACTTAGCCCAAACACATGTAGCTTAACCTAGATGCTTCAGTGAATAGCTCCTTGGTTTTTCAACTACCAGAAAACCAAGAACCTATTCACTTTCATCCCATCAGACTGATCAAAGAAGTCATTGTGGGATGGAAGCTTACACAGAGGAGAGCTGCCTATTGTGTCACCAGCTTCCCCAGCATCTCAGCAAACACACGGGGTCTAACTAGGATCAGTTTGGCTAATCCAAGTGCTCTCACAGGGTCACAGCACAGGCAAAAAGGCTGTTGTCCAGAATTTGGGAGAGCGTTGATATCAGCAAACGCTTCCTTGACCATGGTACTTATCAGGGAGCAATGCTACAGAGTTTACACTGCAAGTAAAGTCAGGTCACACTGTGACCAGTTGCCCCACTGTCCCTCCAGTATCCACGGAAAAGCTTTCATAGGTAAGGTGAAGTTGCTGTTTCAGTGCATTTGCACCTGCAAAAAGAATGACTCAGCCAGTGTGAGCTAGTTATGGACCACACTAACAGAATGGCATATCCTTGGCAAGGCCTGCACTACCAGAAAACTCAAAGTCATCTCAACAAAGCTTCATCTCATCACCTATGTGTAAGGAGGGCACGAACTCTCTCCATAGGAACTTGACACCATTCTCATGACAGCACATCTGGAGCAAACAGTCCTAGAAGGAGAGAACTCCTGGAAATGGTGCTGCCAGCAGCAGCAGTGCTGTGTCCTGGGCTGGAGATAGCTATGGAATGTTGAACAGCCTGCTGGTCATTCTGGCAGACCAGCCCACACATCTTATACATGCTTCATCATTTTCCATGTACCAAGAGCTGCAGTTTCCTGAATTTGTGCTGTTGTTACACAGATGTATAAGAAGGTTCAGTCTGTTGGTGAGAAGGAAAATATTATCCCTAGGAACAGATAGTAAGTTCTTCTATTATTTGTTTTATACTTGGATTTTTTTTAAGAGCAGGAGGTGTAATACCACTGCAGTGTATTTGTTTCTGCCAGTCCTCTCACTTCTACTGATGTCTGAACTTCCTGATCAATTGTCCTCAAAAACAGAGAGATATAAAGGCCTCAAGGATCTTACATTGATGCAGCTAGCCCAATAACTGCAGTGTGGCTGGAGAGAAAAGAGCCCAAACCATCCTCCCACCGAGGAAAGGCAGCACCCAGCAGCTCCTGCCCAGGCAAAGGCCCTACTCTCACTCAGCAATCAAGGACTTGGTACAGCAACAGCGTGAGATGGATGTGGAAGGTTGGAAGACCCACATCACTCTTCCACTGGAAAGCAAGCTAAGAGTTATTTATAAAATTCACCATCCTTAGATACACAGTACTTTTTGCCTTAGACAGATACAATTTATGCTTTTTTTATTGGTTTCTTGCATTTTGCTTTCCTTATCCTGACATCCAGCACCTGAAATCTACTTATCTGTGTTTTATCTCCTAGTGCAATAAACCTCTATTAAGTTTACTGAAATCATGAAAGTTAAGTTTGCCTAAAATATCTCAACTCCATCTTTTTTATTATTTTGAGGCTGGGTTTTGCCTTTATATGTATAATGAGCTAGCCAGCTATATTAACTTGGCCTTGTGTGATTCAGTGTGTATTTTCAGGGCTCTGGAAGACTAAGCTAACATTTTGTATATAGTGCCAATGACTCCTTACCACTGCTGATTGCTCTTCTTCTGGTTGGAGACACCTACATTTTCCTATCTATAAATTTAGAAGCAGAAAATCATTAGTTTTCCTCAAATAGTTCAATGATTTTGAGTCACCCAAACCAAACAACATAAAAAACACTATCCTGACCACAGCTCACTGGAGTGCATAGGGCCTTGTCTGCAGTTTATTGCCATGAAATGTGTGGCAATAGGGAGCTCATGTGACTCCCTCTTCTGTACATCATAACTGCTCCTTAAGACTGTGCAGTGAAAACTTGAGGGATCTAGTAAAGATCAGATGATAATTTCTTTGCACCTGAGGCAGGGAAGATACCGTAGGCATGTCCATATGGGGTGTAGATGAAAGCAAAGTGGTTAGCTGATAGCAGACAGACTATCCTACTATAAAACATACAGGACAAAAAAAAGCAAGAAAAATATCATTAAAATTAAAGTAGCCTTCTGCAAAGCTGACATAATATTGCAATTTGAGTAACTACGGGATGAAATCTTCAAATCCAATTGGATAAAATCAATGAAAGTTAAATCCTTGGATTTTTTTTTTTTTTTTTTTTTTTTTTTTTTTTTTTTTTTTTTTTTTTTTACATTTTTTGCATATGTATCCATCCAGGTGTACAGTTGCTGGTTTATCATAGCATAATAGCCATGTCAGCTAATAAATTATTTAACAGATTGGAAAACATATATTTATGAGAGGTACTGGTGTAGTGGTTTGTGGGAGCCAGGAAAGTGCTAATTCTGATCACACAGAGCCATTGACCAAAGTCTGCGGTCAGATAACTTGACTTTCTCTTCCCTCAGTCATCCCAGCTGAAAAGTGTGTTAAATGCACTGCCCCTGGAAAATGACAGTGTGCATTCATGCATTAATGTGTGTTTTACTGCATATAGGATGTTGTACTTCTCCTTCCCCTTCAGCTTGTAGTTTCTGGTTTCCTAAAGTGTTATGCAGAATCTTGTGCAAGTGATGTTTTACATTTCCTAAACCTTTTATATCCTTGAAGTTTAAGAAATTAGATAGCATTAGCTTTCCTCTCTTGAATTTCTAAAGACATTTCAGGCTTGTCTTTTATCTAAATCATTTTATGGCCCGTTAATTGAATAGATAATGTTTCTCAGCAAAGTCTGAAGGGTCATTTAGCATTTTCAGCATGACACAGTATATTTTCAGGCAGGGATGAATTTTTTTTTTACAGTTCCAACAACCAACAAGTGAGCCAGCCTTTGATATTCACTGTTCTTGATACATGTAAATCTTTGTGCTGAAATTTAAGCAGAAGAAATAGGATTTTGGTTGACATGGCACGTCAAGTAATGCCATCATTGAAAATTCTGAAAAGGCAAGGGAGACATTAACTACTGCTTTTAATAAGATAGGATAAAACAGGTGTCTTCAAAGAAAAATCTAGTTATACTACACATGTCAACTCCAAGTCAGTTTTTTTAGCCAGTTTAATCTCTGCTAAAGACCTTTGTTAATCATCCAGTTCAAAGTGCTGCCAGTAGTGGCACGAGGAGCCCTATTGCCCTATGGAACAGTCATAGAAAGTCAAACAAATAAGTCGAACTTCTTACAGATATTTACACTATTCTGAACATTGGGCAGTATCCAAAACAGTCAGCCCAAGCTATGCTGAGGCTACTGAGCCATTATGTTGTACTACACACCAAGGAAAGGGGAGTGTGCATCCTCCTTGGTGTTCTTCCGTCACTGCCAAGTGGGACTCAGTCCTGTAAGGCCTTGGAAACACGTTAGGCTGCATACACCTTTTCCAGACAGACATGGACAGGAAGATAAAATCCTGTTGATCAACTAGTTGGATATTTTATGTTTGGAGTCTGTAAGGCTCTTGGCTTTTGGGAAAATTAAAGGAAAACTAGTCTTAGTAGTTCCAAAAGGTCTGCAAGTCTATCATCGTAGTTTTGGTTAATCATAGAACCACAGGAAGGTTTGGAAAGGACTTTAAAGATCATCTAGTTCCAATCCCCCACCATGGGCAGGGACACCTTCCCTAGATAATGTTCCTTAAATAATTAACCTTTCTAAATTTAATGAGAATAGTTACATTGTATAGTGCTGCTTGCACCTGAGTTGTCATAATTTGTGGTGGGTCTTTAATTTTTAATTATTTAGTAGCTACTTTTGTGGAGGATATTTTTTGTTGAGGTTGAACTGGGGAGAGAGAAAGAGAGCTGGTCATTCATACAAATATATGTTCATATATATATTATATATATATATGAATATAAATACCTATAACTAATAGTTAATAGCTACTTTAAGTTTTTAGTGGCCACATTCAACAACTACAACCTAAGAACATGGCAGACTATAGCCCATTATATAATTTTAAGTCATGATAACTTCAGGGTGTGTTTTGAAAGACTGTGAGCTCTCTTGATGAATAGCAAGTAACTGCACCTCATTTCTAGAATTAGTCCCTATTATTGCAATTCAGGTGGAAGAGATCATAATTGTGTACTCTCCTTTTACTCCTCCTTATGGTACCATTGCTCCAGGGACTACTTATGAATTCACAGTAAGTGTTTATTAAGCAGATCACTTAGAGCTTGCAACTTCTGTTTCAGTTCCTGCCATATCACAAAGTAACAACAGGGCAAAACAGGGAAGAAGCATCATAACACGTAATGTTATTTTCTCTTTCATGACTGCAGGTACTAACATAGGGCTGAGATTCTCTGTGAAATGAGAACAACAGATCATGAAGATGTGCCAAGAGGTGTCAGGGGTGCCAAAAGAAAATTTTGTACACTTATGATCTTGTAGAGAGAATGAGGGCACTCAGAAGAACAAATCAGCTTTTAAAGTCATCTCTGATCTCCAAATTAATGCAGGCCCTGAAATAATTTTTAAAAGAGTGTCATCTGCACATCTCTCTTTGATGAGCCCCAGCACAAAAGGAGAACCTCAAAGGAGGTTTTGCCCTGCATGGTCAGAAATTCTTAGGGTAATAATAATACCCAGAAGGCTCCTGTGAATAAGGCCTTGTGTAGTACCTTTTACTCTGAAAATATTATTTGCCCCCCAAGGACCAGGAAAGACTCATATTTTTTCAATACTAGTGATCTGACTGCATGCTCAAGTTGGAAGCTGTGCAGTCCATTCTCAAACCATGAGCCCACCAAAGTGAGTGTCAATATCACCTCCAATCATAAAAGACAAGAAGTGGGAAGTTATGGAAGGACAATTTGGGTTCTTGTAGCCAACAACTGCCTGAGCATGACATGGGGCAGATTCTTTAGGAATGAGTGTTTCTGATTCCATATGAATCAATGACATCTGATTTAATGTAGAATTTTATGCCCAGGCAATAAAAGAACTTGGCATCTGACACAAAGTAAATTAGTGTCTATGCTAGTCCTTCTAGAAATGCGATTACAGCAATGTAATCATTGAAAGAACTGAAAGACTGAATATGTCTTAGCTTTGTAAAGCTATCAAATAGTGCATTTTTAATGTTTTTATCAGAAAACTTCCTGTAAAATATAGCTTAATAGAAGAAGCAATAGTAACAGAAGTATCACATAGACTACAGAAAGTGCTGCTGTGTGAGCAGGCATGCCTTTCTGAACAAGGGCTGTGACCTAATACCAACAGATAGTTACTTGCTGGGGGTAACATAAAAAGTCAAAGGAAGGACAAATGGCAGAAGGAGGGTAAAAAAGAGCATTCATGGACTCCTACATCCATTTTCAAAGCAGTAGAAAATATCATGCACCTTACTCATAGTGCATGATTCAGGCAGTAGAAGGAATCACAAAAGCAACCAAAGCATGGGTCACTAAGCATCCAGAGACATATGGATGTGCATGTTTTCAACTGTGTGTGTATTTTTACTTCATTCAGCTCCTTTTGCTCTTTGTTCTAAGCCTCTTTCTTTCACTCCCTCATCTTCTTTCCCTCTGCTTTGCTCCCCCCAAGCCACTGTACTAACAATGTTTGCTGTCATCCCGCAGCTAACTGTGATGTCTCATGATTTCCTTTTTCTCCCTGTGCACTTATCTCAGCCATTTGCATTGAAAGGTCTCTGGGACAGGGGAGACTCAAGCACTGTGTTTTCCCAATACTTTAGGCCAACTCTGGTTCCTGTACTGATTTATAGGGTGCTAATCTACTCACTATAAGAAGACACAGAGTATCTTAACTGATAGCACATTTAAAATAGATTATAGCCACTCACTGCTGAGTTTGAGACCAAAACAACACAGTATACCTACCTTTTTTTTTTCTTTTTCCAATGAGCACAGGGGACTGAAGTCCTTTAAGGAAAACATTTCTGCTGTGAAGTGAAACTCCTCTATTTTTGATCAGGAGGATTAGTAACGAGTCCATGTGCACTTTTTCAAAATTAAATAGGCAGATGATTTGTTGGTAGTGAGGTAAAGGCTTGCAACCCCACATTAAATATTTTGATGGGAAAAGGGCTATGAGACAAGTCAGAATCAAACTCCTCAGAACTTGGAGGGAGCTTGTGGCCTCCTGGTGAATACCCAGTGAGGTCCTGCTCTCAATGGAAGCAGAAAGAACCTACTGTAAGTAGGTAGAATTAAAATTGAGATGAGCAGTAGATAAATTAGATGAGAGAGACACAATTTGAATTAAATGATGAAAGGAGCAAACCCATTCCATTAAAAATGTGAAATTAAAAAATATGAGCTCAAGTACACTTCCTTTCTAAGGATAAATCTGTGCTTCAATCAGAATTGTAGCTTCATCAGCATGCATAGACCTTTACCTTAGAACTAGCCAGTACAGATGTCAATATCCATGGAGTCCAGCAGGAGCCACCAAATACCCAGGACAATCTTGAGTTTACCATCTGTTGATTACAGCAGTGGTCTAAGCTAACACAACACCGAGCTCTCATTCATTTGTTACAACAGTGGTATAAGCTAAGGCTATATTCAGGGATTTGACTAACCTTGGTGTTGTCCTGGAGATTTTTCAGGTTCTTCCATACTGGAACTTCTGCCCCTGAAGGCAGAGGATGACAGCTGAGAAGGGATGGATGGCGAGAGCAGTTGCACAATTTCTAGAAAACTGTGAATGCAGTTATACTGTCATTTTCTCTGGGGGCAAAAAGGTCTTGAGAAGTTTCTGGTTCTCATTTTTTCACCCCTCTTGACTTCATACAATTTGCTTCCAGTGCTGCAGTTTAGAGCCCACCATAGTGTGACCACAGCAGCTCTGTTGTGCAATGAGGAATTCCAAAATCACACAAGGCAAGAACCTCCCAAACTGGCTTTGACAGCAAGTAAAGTAGAGTATTTATATAAAAAATGCAGAGTATATATAATCTGTGTCTAATTTCTCCTACCAGAATTGTTGCATTCGTATGAGTGGATTTAAAATCAAGTTTTTCTCCTGTTGCGGGAGCCAGGGTAGGAAACCTTGATCCCTAAATTAGACCACTGCTGTAGATGAACTTGAAGCTTCTGTAGTCTTATTTGTGCTTATCTTGATCAAGGTTGCAAGCTCAGGCTTGCCTGTCTTTTTTTCTCAGATTTGAGGATGGTAATGCAGACATTTACCAGAGAACAGGCATCAGGAAAATTCAGTTAAGACATGGTGAAGTGCAGCGCTCTACTTCAGGAATTTGTATCTGATTCATCAGAAAAATTTTAAATAAACAAGATCTCTGTATACACTCGGCCCTCCTCTATATTTAAAATAGTCCTGTCATTTATAATTGTATTTCTGTATTATTGTTCAACTATTATTATTGTGTTTGAATATCATTATTGTTGTATCTTCCATCTCTTGGAAGCACTAGATTGCAAAAGCCTGTGTGACCAAAAATTTGTCTCACTGATATCTATATAAGAACACTGGATAAAGCTGGGCTGTACACGAGCTTTATGATGAAATCATTTCTGTTGTATCCTTATTTGAATTTCTGTATTTACTTAACAAAAGGTTTCGCTGGGGCTTTTCAGTCCTTATTTACATAGATCCATCAAAGATGGCATAGTTAGACACAGGATGTAGTTGAAAATAGACAATAGCACAGCAGGGTTAAGGTATTGGGCTGCAGCTAAAGTGCTTTGTTAGGAAGATCTGATAAGTGCTTAGACTTTTTGCTAAAATAAAGACCCTAACAACAGTGGGAATTCAACAGGGTAATCACACTTAATGCAGACTGTTTAGAGCAATTAGAGGTGACTGGCAGTGTCTTAAAGCCCTTAAACAGAAACAACATATAAAAAGAACTGACCTCAACTGGATTTCAGCTTCGTTGCCAGTTTCAGTCTAATGCATTATATCTATCGTTAATGCACATAAGGGTAAAGAATTTTTTATTGGTACTGTAAAGTATCAGTACTGAGACTTCTTCTGCCGATGGAAATATCAAAACGCTCCCCATGATATGCAGCCCTATCAGTAAACAGTGTAAATAAAGAGTTCGTACTTGCCAAGGGATAAATCTCTCTTCCCTGATGTCCATGAGTTGTTTATCAATGAATGGATCAGGAATGCCGCGGGGAAGGCAGACAGACAGTGACAGATGATCCAAAGGCAGAATGGACTGCAAAGTGTGTTTTTAATGCAAAACCGAGGTTTGCTAAGACTCATTTACAAACAACAGAGTATTTGTGCTTATAAATAACACACAGATATTTAATCTGCAGTGGGCACAATGCTCTGGTTTAAATCTCTGCAGACATACTGAAGTCACTGAAATGAGGCTGGCTTTTCATTTCCCAATGATTTAGCTTATAGCTCTTAAGTGGAACTAGCTAATGTAATGAATCACGAAAGCAGTTACACAAATATTAGGAGCCTTGGCAGGATTTCTGTGAGATAGATGTCTTAAAACTTAAGGCATCAATAGTGTCTTTAGGACAAAAATTTGCTAAGGCATGGCACCCATTGACATTGCCAAATGTTGAGTACTAAGCTGGCCTTGGTAGATGACATGTTTGAAATTAAAACGTCACGCTTATCCAGAGAGAGGGTATGGCCAGAAAGACAAAACATCTGCCTGGAACAGTTTAAATTATGTCAGCCCAGGTAAGAATTGCCATGTTTTCATCTGAAATACACAGCTAGAATAGTCGTGTGCTCCTATGTTGATGTAGTGCAGAAGCTGGGTATCTTAAAAGTTAAAACCTTCATTTAGGAGGCAGTAGCTTTTTAAAATATTCTGTCCTGATAACTTCTGAATGTCTAATGCCACCCAAGTTTTTCATATGTTTTTATATTATATAGTGGTTGTATACAAAAGATGTCTTATATTCATCCAACCTAATCTGTTCTGAAAATATCTGTATTACTGTGTTGCTACCATTGTTGCAATATATCTGTAATTAGGATGTTGGAGTGGCTGTGGAATGATGTGCTGAGGGAACAACCATTCTGTCATGACAGTCATCCCAGCCAGTACTTTTTGGTCTCTAAGGGGAAAGGGCAATGCTGAAATCCACAGCTGGGTACACTGCTTTAGCAGCAGAATTTATGCAATGTAATTTGTGTATTTTCAGAAGTGCAAAATAATGACCCAAGGGAGCAATAATCCTCTGCCAGTTTGAATAAACAGTGAGGTGAGTATAGACCAAGAGCCTTTCTCTAGAGAAAATCTACAGAAAATGAAGATTTGCTCACAGACTTTGCATTATGACAGACAGCACAGAAAGATGCTCGTTTCTCTTTCTTAATCAGAGCCCTAGATCTAATCAATAGTCATAGTAATCCCATCTATACAAAGCTGGGAATTGCCTTGGTTTAGCCACCCAACAGATAAGCCTTCCTTTAAGTCTGACCCACTCACCTGGATTCTCTCCACAGCCAGTGGAGACAGAACAGGCACCTTCACTGATATTCCTCCCACTCCAAGAAGGTGTGTGAACCAGCTGGGACAAGAGGATGTCCACAGTGACTACCTGCACGAAGGACATACACAATGAACTCATTGCAGATACTTAGCTTGCAGTGGTTAAAGTTTAGGTGAATGTTTGCACAAGGTGTCTAGCACGGTCAGATACAGTCAGATAGAGACAGATCCTTCATCCTGCACCTATAGATACTAAAAAGCCTTTCCTCTGCTTTCAGATCCATGAGGAACAGAATTTTCTCTTGCAGTTATACTTGAACCTACCTGCACCCATGTGTAATTCTTTAGCCATTTGCTTGTTTCACTTTGTTACTTACTGATTATAAGCCAGATGTCTAAAATCTCTGCTTGTGTACACATTTTATTCATAACAGAACAGGTAACAAACATTTCATATGGTTTCCACATTAGGATAAATAATGTTCCATTATTTTATTAGAGAAAAGAAGGGGGAAAAAAGTGAAATTAAAATAATCTCCCAAAGGCAAGCTCACAAAAATAGAGAAACAGTACAATTTTAGCTGCTTGGCTAGTAGCATAGTTTTGATTTTTTTTGCTTTACAAACAACTTTTTGTTTCCATTTTTAATATACTAACTGGAGGCACAAACTTATGGCTACTTAGATTGTTAGTTAATTAAAACAACGTTCAATTACCATCCTTTCCCTTGCCATGGGGAGCAAACAGCCAGAGGATAATGAGTTTTATTAACTCTCATAATGTCAGTGTTGACTGCATCCAACTATTGGATCCATTATTTGTCAGTCCCCAAAGAACCACCTAGAGAAGCAAATGGGTCAGGGATTAATTGATTGGTGCAAGGTTCTCTCCTTCCAGTACAGTTTTGCTACTGTGCCATTTATATGTGCAGGAGAAGAAAGTCAAGGTGTTTTGAGGCTGGGCTATTTCTGAGTAGAACCAATTACCCTCCTTTTGCCTGGCTTCTCCAGTTGATGTTCTGTGATCAGCAACATTACTGCAACCTTTCAACAGCTGTCAAATATCTTTACAAAAAACACTGGTCTCAACTGACAACCACTGAGGAATATTCTAACCAAACACTTGGATTTCTTGTTTTGCTTTGTTTCTTAAACCTTATGCTAATTTGTGGAGCTGGAGTCTTTACCTGGGAATGTACCCCCCTCCAGGAATTCTCACCAGGAAAGGCCTCTCCAAGGACAGAAATTTGGAGAGACATCTTCGGCCCAGACTAAGGAATAGATCAGTGATTAGGACACTTGACTGGGATGTTGAAGACCTATTCTTCCTCTGTCCCAGCTTTGCACTAGCCCTGGGCTACTGCAAGAGGAAGGGAATACTCAATCTCCTCCAAGTATTTTCCCCTTTGAATAAATAAACCGTTGATTGCTGGGTGATACAAACTGTTGTTTCATAATAGAAATAGATTTGGCAAACATCTGGTTGCTATTCATATAGCTTCTGAGCAGACTTTTTCACAAAATTCCCTCTTGTCTGCTCCATCAGGGATATTTTCTTGGCTCCATGTTTATGGGTGAATACTAATCCTACAAAAATTTCTGCTGTCTAAATTGTCTCTTTGTAGGGAATCCAAGAATCATCAGTACCAGCACAAAGAAAGCAGAGCACAACCAGGAATGAAGGGGCAGAACTGTAGCAAGTAACCCTTAAGTTCACTTCTTGTGCATTAATGATCATATCACTACTTGATAAGTGAACTCTCTTTACTGTATTTACTTCTTTCTTTTGAGGGGAAGGAAGTTGAATTTTG
Organism: Acrocephalus scirpaceus scirpaceus; assembly: GCA_910950805.1. Classification (NCBI taxonomy): domain Eukaryota; kingdom Metazoa; phylum Chordata; class Aves; order Passeriformes; family Sylviidae; genus Acrocephalus; species Acrocephalus scirpaceus. The sequence goes on from OU383773.1 coordinate 92,945,752, forward strand.
ATTTCTTTTATTCTTTTAAAGACTTGGTTTCACCTCACTGAGGAAAAGAATAGTGGGACGAAACATTGTTTAGCAATTTTCCATAGTAGATATTTTTTGGGATTTTATCCAGCCTTTATTACAGGTATCCCTGAGCTGGAAAGCCAAGTGACAAATCCCCATGAAGATCACATTGGTTTGGTGTCAGAGATATTTTCTAACCTGTAAAGAGCAAGTAACCCTTTAAAGTCTCAAACTACCACAAATTTAGAAGAAGCAGGTAAAAGCAATTGACTCCACTGTGCATTTCTGTCCAATGTGGGGGAATTTTCAGAAATATGCTTCATTCCCTATGCTGGGCCCAACCATTTTTGTTATTTACATCTTGACTTACCCTCTGATTCAAGTCTGGTGAGCCAGCCAGCTTTGCAGCCAAGGCTTGTAGGTTCAAGGAGGCTCTGTCTCATCCTTTAGAAATTATACAGAAATTCAGTATTTCCTACCCTTTAAACTGTCCATAAAGTGGATTTTGTATCATATTTAAAGGAAACTTGAGAAGTAAAGTATATCATGATATAAAAATAAGCAGTGAAATTTATGAATATAAGTATATGTATATACATATATATGTAAATTATGCACAAAATCCTTCAGAATATGTTAAAAATGGGAAACATTGGAAAATACAGCACTCTGTACTATGTTCCAACAAAATCAAAGTTTCAGTTCCTGCAACCTCTGGTTTTCACGAAAGATGTGTTTTAGTGGTACATATTCCCATGATACTAAGAAGTGAACAACACATTTATAAAGCTCCCAAGGAATCCTAAATGCAACCTTTTAGGAAGTCATTTCCAAATGTCATTCTTGCCATTTCCACAAAGAACTATAGCTGAACGTTGGTAATGTGAACAGAATGTGCTCTGCGCTAGCTTTGAAATCCAGCTAGTTTGGTTCCTATGTCTGATAAAGTAAATCCCCAAGAGCAATGACAAATTGGGACCCAGCAACAACTAGCACAAGCACCCATGGCTCCACATCACTGAAAGGGAAGTGATGTGACCATATAAGATATCCCTCTCTTCTCCACTCATTCCTGTCCTACTCAGGGTTACACTGCTCCCTTGGCTGATCCAATGTGGCTGCTCACGGACACATCGTCTGCATGACTCTGGAGAACTGACCTAATTTTTAAACATTAGACAAATTGAAAATTGCTTTAAAAACGAATGAAAAAGCACCCCTAAGTTAGCACTGTGACTTATATCAGCAGCAGAAATATTGTAGAATGAAAGACAAAGGGGTTTAATGCCATCAGTGTAATAAACCTTGTGCTTGCCTATCCTCAAGAGGCTCAGCAAAACTTCCACTTAATGCAAGCCAACCTCTTTTACAAATAGGAGATACTGCTGGATATTAACACTCAAAGCCATCTGCAACTTGGAAAGTTGCATATGTTTTAGACCAAGCAAATCCTCCAGAATGGCCTTGCTTTTTTTTTTTTTGCTTTTTTTTTTTAACGGATAGAGAAGCAGGTTAAAGGGTCTGAAGATAAATAATAAATAAGTGACAGCTTAAGATTACAATTAGGCCAACATTAATAAGTATCAATTCCAAAAGAGAAAGGATTTATCTTTAGAAGTGACCACCACATTATAAATGTCCTACTACATCTTAATGGATAAACTCACTTAATATTAGAGTTGAATGCAAAACAGGAAAAAAGTTACACACAGGAAAAGTCTAAACACTTTTTCTCCCTTTCTTTTTCCCTTGCACTGCCTTGGCAACAGCCTTACAGTCATTCCTACAGGGGAAAAGGATATCTGAGTATATGTCCATCCTCTGTTACACAATACTAACCTTCAAGAAGGGATCTTTCAGGCATAACTAGCTTTGCCCTGCATAGTATTGGCACACCATTCTTAACCCTAAGGGGACCCTCTTTCTGTGGCACTTTAAAATTTGCTAACTATAAGACCAATATTAAATACTAAATGTTCCAGACAGACTGGGAGGTCTTTTCAATGCAGTTGAAGCAACCTGTAGCAAATAACATTCCAAAGCAAAAATGGTGAGTTAAATTAAAGTTGTTTGTTTATTTGTTGGCTTCCTTCCCTTCCTCTCTTCTATTCTTGTTGTTTATTTGATCAAACTACACTGAATGGCAAAACATCCCTCTGATAAGTCTGGCTCCTGCTGAGCATATTAGCTTATCTGTCCCTTCATCCCATCTTTTACAAAATTGAGTGCTGTGACAAATCACAACATTTCTAACTGTTTTAAGTTTCTCAGCTCTAAGTGATTTACTGTTAGCCTTTGTAAAAAACACAGTTCTTAGAGATGAGATAATGACAACATGCATATTTTTTACATGATACAACAAACAATGACTGGTAGCAAACAGAACTTTAATACATGATAATAACTATGAAGGTGTACATCCCATAATTAGTCAGGACTGACTTTATGCCTTGTCCAGCCTACAGCAGTGGAAGCTTGACTTCTGACTTGGAGCACGTGATCCAAGTATAGGTTTTCATTATACTGACTCCAAAAAGTCAGTTCCATGGTCCTGCCACAGCCTGGGTTTACCATAAGTCAGTGGAGTGATCCTTCAAACCTACGCTGAGTCTAGGGCATATGAACCCCATTTTTTATCGTGACGCATTGGTGTTGTACCCTTAAGGTACCACGTTGCAACATTTACGTGGGCATCTAGGAGCACAAGTACCTCGTGTTACTGATGGACAATAGCACTGCTTAAGTAATACAGATCTTCTTTTACCTAGCAGATAGCCAGGAAGGGAGTTGCTCTCTAGTCACTAAAGTGTCTTTGCCTAAAGCATTTAGAATAAAGAGAACGAATAAGAGACTATATCATTGTTCCCGTAAGGAAAAGTAGCCCGAGGAGTAGTATGTAAGTGTGATCAGATGCTTTAACAAAATTATATTCTCCAGCTTTCAAGAATTTAAGAGATGAACATTTTTCTTGTTAAAGAAAATGACGTTTCTTCATGAAATTGCAAAGTCCATGTCAGCCCTGGAATGTAATACTAACAGTAATGCTAATACTTATACTAAAACTAAAAGTAGCTACTTTCCTGAAGGTCATTCAAGCAATTCACTGTTACTGCAGTCATTGTTTCTGTCGCTTGAAGCAATTGAAGAGACAGTGGAGGGGCTAATACACTTCGTTAAGTGAAAACCGTCTTGTCAAGGACCCATAATAAAGCTGTTATGCTACTGGCACCTCCAGAGAAATATCAGGTGGTATCAGCTCAGGTAACCGACCTATCTCAGACAAAAGATTAAATGGATTAGGTCCTCATTTCACAAACAAGAGGGTTATTTACCCAACTCGCGGTGACTCAGTGAAAGATTTCAGTTTCCACTCTGTTAGAAGCCCAGCGATTCTAAAAAACAAATTAATACTGAAGATAATAGACCTGTTTCTTTACCTATTTAAGTGTAAAAGTATTTCCAAAGCATTAAATTATTACTTCATTAGCAACTGCCCTATTAAAACTGGGTATGGTATTTCACAAATCACTTAGATGATAGTTCTTTCTATGAAGAAAACTGGGAGGAAGAAGCAAATACTATCATACCATACCAGGCATAAACAGGAAACCATGAACATTAATCTCATGCTATGTGCACTGGATATTTCCAAAGAAACAAAGAAAGAAGTAACGGGTTCCAGTTTTGAAAGGCTAACTCTCAAACTACTTTTGCAATGAATGATTAACATGGTCTAATATCCCTGCTCATTACAGGGGGGTTGTAACTAGATGACCTTTAAAGGTCCCTTCTAACTCAAACCATTCTATGATTCTATTGTTCTGTGATTCTATGATTCTATTAACAGTCTGCTTGATGTCAAATATCTGTTTCTCACTGCTCCAAGTTTCCCGTTCTCCTAGCTCACACCACTGAGCCCTGTCTACCTGAGACAGAAGACTGCAGCAATTATTGGTGTTACTGTGATAAACTCAGCATTAATGATGTATGATGGTGTCAGTGCTTGTGTTCATGTATCAGCTGCCTATAGACCCTGCACACTTCCAACAACAGCAATCATGTTCATGATTGATGCATTTGCTTTTTATGCCTCTAGATCAATTCAAACTGCAAACTTTTATTGGTCATCTTTACTATAAACCTGGCTAATGCAAATCTTGCTGGTGTTCTCAGAATTTAATGTTTCCTCATATGCCGGTTTTCTTCAAGTCCCTGAGCAATGGTTTTGCAGTGGGCCATGTATCCTCCACACCAGGCAGAACGAACACATGGGCATTACTCTATATATGCAGGTTGAAATTCAAAGCAGCTTCCAGTCTGCCTCCAGTCTTTGTACTACTGAAATTCTCATTAAATCAGCTGGAGATTTCCTCTAATGAGCACATGAAAGTGTGTGCAGGGGGAATTTGACCCTACTTGGGAGGTTGTTTGGGTGAAGATTATGTATATTAGGGTTACTCACCAATTGGTGAAATAACTGGATTGTTCAGGGACTGCTAATGTTTGTTGAGGTTCTCAGTTCTGTATTACTGCTGTTTAGAGTATAACTCATGGTGGCACCAAGTGCCAGCTGTTCAGTGACCCATGAAAGATGACCCAGTAGTAGATGTCAAGTCCTTGGGAAGCTGATATCCAAGCAGGAAAGGTGAATGGTTATGCGACCAAACCCATGCGAGTCCTGATGAATTAATCCTGAGTGCGAACTCCCAAAGTTAGGGCTTCCTAGGGCCAGGAGGGCGCTGGCACACTGCAAAGAAGTAACCCTACTTGCCAATTGCAACATTTGATTTCCCGGTGCTGATGGAAACCTGTGCTGTTAATTAACCTCTCATTTACAGCAGATAAACAGCTACTTTGTTGCTGTGGAGACATAGGCATGGGCGCACTACTCCTTGGTGACCTGAAATTTGACGAAGTGAAATTCGGTTAACTTTAAAGTGAAATTTGGTTAAGTTTAAAGTGAAATTTGGTTAAATTTAAAACCAGTCACATAAACCTTGGGATTACCTCCTCTTAGCAAGTGTGGTCTGAAGTATATTTTCTGTTTATTTTAAAATGAAATTGTTAAGGAGCAACTTTAAAAAGCAGTGAAAAGAAGAATCCTGCCCACCTTTATTGCTATGGTGGGGTTTTTTGGAGCACAAGTAAAAGTTGCTTCAAAAACGACTTGATAAACTCACACTAGAAATATTCCTTCAAGGACTGTATTAACAAAAAAGCTGAATGCAAACTCACCTCATGAAATGCAGATGGCAAGAAACTTGAAGAAATATCAGAAGTAATAGTTTTCTATGTCTGTTTTCATATTTTTCACTAATGATCATTCAGAGATATAAATTTTTTTTAATCTTAGATCTGAACCAGTGCTAATATTAATTTATTAGTTCCCGAGAAAGATGAAAATGATCTTATGGCCTTGTTCTGCTTATATGTGAAGGAAACCTCAATTATTTCTGGACATCACATTTGTTTGGACTTAAAACTATAAACTTAAAACTATAAAAATATATATAAGCTTTTCTTCCTTTTGTTTTTTGTACTTTTGAAGCTTATCAAGGATGCTACATGAAAAATATAGCATTTCACATGAAAGAGATATTAATATATTTCTTATATTTCCACCAAAATGTTAGCTAGTAGACTTTATATATTTCTTACAGCCTTTTTTCAAAATATTGACCAGCAGAGCTGATGTCATTTCCTACAGACTTTCTCCAAAGTGTTAGTCAGCAATGTATATAAAGATGTCTTCCTTCTTAGTCATATTTTTCAATATGTATCTCTTTAAAACTATTGTTACTCTGTGGTTCTTACTGCGATTTTCCAAGGCAAATAGGATTAGAAATGCATATAAGTGTACATGTGTAGAACAGAAGGAGATCTTTAAAGGGAGTAACCTCTTTACAGACAGACATTAAAGATAACTGGATTTTCCTTTTTGGTTTCAGTAACATTTTATTCGTAATATCAGTGATTTTGCATTAACAGGCTCATTTTGTTTTCAAGGCCTGTGAGCCTGACTGTCAGCTACTCATCAAAACAACTTAAATCCAAAACTTGCTACATGCATCACAGCTCTAGCATTTTTGCTTTTCAGTTCCATCTAAAAACATAGGAAAAATTACCTGAACGCTTTTCCTTGATACACCAAATACTCACTGCAGGCTGAATTTATAAATTGCTATCATTTAAAGATATGGATTTAATCCCCTACTACAGAAGCAGGTTCAGTCTGATTTTGTCTCTCTCCAAAGCTGAAAATAAAATACACTAGAAAACTAACATCTAAATCCCACATGTCAGGCCCTAATTATTAGACATATATATAGAGAGAGAGCTACACAAACAGAACTTAATTTCTTAAACCATTCTATTCCAAAATACATATTTAAAGGTCAGTGCTTCATTACTGTAGCATACTTAGTCTATACATAGTTTCTAGCTCACTAATCTTCATGATTTTTCTATGTTATACATGTTATACTACAGTGTTTTGGGGTGGGTTTTTTGTTTGGTGTTTTTTGTTGTTGTTGCTGCTGTTGTTTTAATTTTTTTTTCTAGGAACTTGTAAATCAAAGTCCCTTCAGGTAAGAATACAGGATGAGAGTGTCAACTCATGAAAATTCATCCATTCCTTTATTACACTCAATTCTTAAGTGTCAGGTTCTTTAAATACTTTACCTGAATTTTCCTCCAAAATGTTATTTTATTTCCTTTTATATTAAAAGCTTTAAAATGTGAGAATTTTAATTTTGAAAGGAGAAAGAAACTAACCATAAGTTACAGAAATATTTTTTTCTGAAATTTCCAGTAAAATAACACATAACTTATCACTGGATGTTAGTGACCTGCCACTTCATCTGACTGTGGCAAGTTGTCACAAAACATTAGATCCATCAGTGACTATAAATGTGCTGGGCCATTACTTGTTGGTTCTTGTATGGCCTTTTAAAAAGAAAACCCAAACCTTGTCTGAATTATTGTTCATGTGAGCTGAGCTGCAAAATACAACCAGAAAGGTTATAAAACCTGCTTCTCTATGAAACCACTAAGGGTTCCTGTGGTGCTTAGATTACTTTCAGCAAAGCAATTCAGTAAAGAAAGTTTGAGATTTAGCCTTTTATAGTAAGCACTCAATAGGCCACAAAACAATGCTTTTACAATAATCGATTTTGCCTTAACAGGCTTTTTTTTTTTTTTTTTTTTCAAAAATAGGTTTATAAGCCACTTGCTTCATTCCAGCAACCTTGGGATAACAGTCCCAGGCAGCAAGAGATTTTAAGGTAGGCCTTGATACTGTAAAAAGCCCCAGCTTCTACAAGCAAAGATTTCTTGGCAATTAGACTAGCTGGACTAAATTCCTCTCTGACATGATTTATAAATTCATCCAACTTAATTTGCTGATAGGAAGCTGAGCACTGTACCCGGGCCATTTGGTTTGATTTATATCAGAAAAGTGTGCAAAAGAAAATGGAGCTTCTCTATCTTGCTCTTGTCTTCTCCTAGATTCCTGTTACTATATAACAGGCATTCTTTTCCTTTAATTACCTTCTTCACGGCTTGAGAGCTTTGATGACTTGATTAAGCCTTGCAGTGCAGTTCCAGTCCCTACCCATCTGATTAATTAGCCCAAACCTTATTAACTTCCTAATTCCAATCAATAATGCACTGATGCTGAACTGTGGAAGGGCAAACTAAGGATAGCAATTTTGTCTAAAGACACAGAGCCATGTAGAGTCTGTTCTTTTACTTCTTCATAGTTGCAAAATTAACACTACCCATCAAGAATATATTTGCTCAGGGAGGAATTTTGTCATCACCCGTCTTACTTGAACCACATCAGCAATAAAACCTATACCGATGGAGGCCTATTGGTGGCACCTCTGTGCTGGGCTGCCTTCTTCCAAATATTTAGCTGTTTCTTGTGGAAAATGGTACCTACTGTGTTGGAGTTACAGCCTTCTGCATAAAATGCTAATGGCACTGGAAAGGCATGGCTGACCCATGCTCTCTCCTGTACAGCCTTCCCTGAACCTGTCCAGAAGTGAAGAAAGCCAGCAGTGCCATTCATTGAATGTTAAGTATGCCAGTGAGTATATTTCAGTACTGAAGGATTATCTCAGCAACTGCCAGCAAGGTCAAAACAGCACATAGGTAAGCCAGTGCAAGTGTAACTATGGGTGGCTGAAACAGAGCCGGGATGTGGAGGCACTTCGGTGGCTCTCAGCTCCTCTGAAATCTGTCACTACACTGGTGCTGGAGGTCTAAACACTTACAAAGGCTTGGCAAAAGGAAGTCAGGGTTGGTTTTTTTTTTTCTCCCCGGGATGATCTGAATCTGCAAGCAGAGAATTTTGCAAGGCTGGGGCAGCTGTGAACTGTCATGCTGCCACTTTCCCACTCAGTGATTGACCATTGCCACCATTTCACATATTTTTATTACAAGTATATGTTAGACCTAACTTGCACAGTCAGTAGCTGCTGCATCTTTATTATTATTTTTTTAGTAGTAGTAGTAATAGTAGTATTTTCCAACAGCATTGACAGTAAAAATGGGATCCAAAAGTCTGTTCAGCAGAGATTTCACATTAAAGTGGCTCTATCCATTATTTTGAAAAGTACTGCTCTTGTCTATGTTATTTGGCTTGGTCTAGCTTTCTTCAACTATTGGAGTGGGGTGGTAATCATAGAATCAGAGGATATCCTGAGTTGGAAGGGACCCATGGCGATCACTGAGTCCAATTCCTGTCTCTATACAGACAATCCAAACAAACACACATTGGTTTTGGGAGCAAAGAAGTACAAGAAAAAATAGAAAAAAAGTATGACAAGAAGACTTCTCTAATATTCTTTCACCAGTAGTAGATGGTCCTGGCAATAGCATAGATAGTAAAAAGTACATTTCACAGCACACTTCTCAGCAATGCACAACTGGTTTGCAATCAGGATAAGAATCAGTACCTAGGATTGATAGTGGATGCTAACTATCCACCATTTATTCTCCAAATAAAAACACACGATTTCCAGACCAAACACATCTGAATAACAAACCTTTAAAGCACTGTATTGTGCTGAGAATGTCTGCAATAGGGGAGCTGCACAGGTAGGATGTGTGGGAGGACCCAAGGGCTTCTCATTAAATGCCATTGTTATTCTTGTTTTCACTGGGTTTTCATTTTCTGATCACATAAGCAGCTCTTTTGTTCTCATTAATGTCTGCCTTTCTAAACAATCCATAGCAACAACTACCTCCATTATGCCTTCCACAGGCCACTGACAACAAACCACAATTCTCTGTACAATACATTTTCTTGGAGGTAGTGGGTATCAAGGACTCTTAATAGTGCTATGTCTAGGATCAATTGTTCAGCTCTATAGGCAGGAGAGTCTCCTGAGCCTCTCAGTGCCTGCTTTTGTGTACAGTATCACTGATGGGGACTGACATTTCTTTCTTAGGGATCCTTTACATTAGAGAGGCTGCTTCCAGGCAAATCCAGTTGTGGAGCGTTTGGAAAACAAAACATGGGTAGAAGTGGGCTTTTATCACATTTGGCCATGTGATTGATAAGGAATTAGACACTATTCCTGCTACTCAGTAGGAAACACTAGAAAAGCACCTTCATTCCCGAACTGTTACTATTTCTCTAAACTCTTAAATATAAATACATGGCGCCTCACTATAAGTAGAATTTAAGAAAAAAATCTAAAAATTCCTTCATGTCTGCATTTCCTAGGTTTACATGAGCCAGTGGTTTTGGAGTACAATGACTTCAAACCTTTAGTTTCCTAAAGGTATGAAATCACATCTTTCATGTGTCTGTGCTGTGTTAAGCCAGGGTAGTAATTATGCAAGGGTTATAGTGAAGCAAAGCTGTACATGAGTTTCCATCCCATGAAAACGATATGTACGCTGCAGGTAGCTCTGGTTTTGAACAACTCCTCTGATCATACCCATGTAAAATCCTTTCTGTATGTGTGCTAGTGAATTTTGAGTCCAGCATCGTACTGGGAGTGCCAAAAAAGTCCTGAAGGTTTCATCTTTACTGATGATGGCCTTCACTGAAGAAGAAGAATTAGTGTTTTTCCTTGCATTAACAGCCCTCTAAATCCATCCTACAAATCCCTGATTCCTGGCCTCTCCTGGGATATTAGGAGAAATCAAGCTGAGGTCAGCAATTGATATGTGAGATATGGGACTGCTCATTTGTTAGAATTTGGAGTCATATGCCCTAGAAGAAATTTATGAGGAGCTTAACATCCTAGCCCCGATGGCTAAACACCAGGAGTCAGGAAGATGCATTTGCATGAAAGAGGCTGAACAGCCTCACTAAGCCTCAGCTTCCCACCTGCAAGCCAGAAAGGAGCAGCGTGCTGATAAATCCTAACAAAGTTTAGGAACTCCAAGAAAGAGGTGAGCAACACAACTTGGCTTCACTAGCAGGTGGTTCTGCACAGCTAGAGAAGGTGTGAGGCACTTACACTGCGACAGAATTAAGGTGCAAGTAGAATTCTACGTTAGCCCAAACTAAGAACACTTCCTCCAAGCTGCTAAGTTTCACAGACATACGAGCCCAAGCAGGAAAATTTTAAGCCAGTTTTGTTACTGGCAACTGAGATTTTCAGGGGAATCTCATGCCTTAGCCACTGCCAGCAGAAGATCCCGAGGGTCTGCCAGGCTGGATGCACTACCCAGCCTGGCTGCTCTCCCAGGACTAGCACAGGACAGGGGCAGGCATACTTCCCTGGTCAAGGTAAGCATTTAAGCAGCTTCCAATAGTCCTTTCATTCATTAAACCACACGAAGCAGACTTGATTGGACTTCAAAATGAAATCAAACACGTGAAGAAAGGAAAGTGCACCTAAACTGATCATACAAAGTCAGCACGGGCACTTGGCACCAGGGGCTGCCTGCCTGGGACAAACACAGAGGCACGAGGCTGGCTGCAGCCATCAGTGCATCCATGCTGGAACAGGACACGTAGGCTTAATGAACATCCATCGTTCCCTGTCACCAAGGGGTGTTGAGAAGCTATGTGACTGCAGGGGTTTTGGCACTCACAGCTTATAGAGAAGTGCACAGGTCTCCAGACACTTCTGGCTTGTGTTTCTCAGGGCCAGTCAAGGAATTCAGGCAGCTAAGGCTCAACACCTATTGAGATTCCAATCCACCTTGCCTGATTATTCCCACCACCCCAACTCCCTTCTGTTCCCTGAAACTTGCTCCTCTCCTCTCCTCTCCTCTCCTCTCCTCTCCTCTCCTCTCCTCTCCTCTCCTCTCCTCTCCTCTCCTCTCCTCTCCTCTCCTCTCCTCTCCTCTCCTCTCCTCTCCTCTCCTCTCCTCTCCTCTCCTCTCCTCTCCTCTCCTCTCCTCTCCTCTCCATCTCCTTGACATTTACCTTGCTCTAGTAAGATCCCTAAAAAATCCAGCCTTGTTTTCACAAATATTCAGATAGCAACTGACACCTTCTCTTTGTCCTTGTTTTCCATTACCTGTTCTCCCGTTGTTCCAGTTGCCCCTCACCCCACTCATAAACATGCAAGCCAGATAACCATCACAGGACACAGACAGCAATCCTGATGGCAGACAGCATTGAAAGAACAATCAGCTCCTGCTGCCAAGCCCTTACATACATCACCCAACGCTGTGAGGCTGAGCTCAACTGGCTACAGCAAGAGAGGAAACATCGGTTTGGTGAGGCACCCAGAGACTGACTTTCCTTCTCCACAGTCACTCAGTGAGAAGCTGTTTTCTGCTTTTCTGAGCAGACACCAATATGCAGGGATGCTGGTTTTGTCCAGATAGTGTCACCAGTCTGGTGACTTCCACTTCTGACATGGGGATGTATTGTGTCCTATGGGATCCATGCCCTCAGGGATCCATGCCCCTGAGGACTGTAGGGTGAGGGTCTTTCTAAACATTGTCTGGACAAATGCTCTTGACACCAGGAATAGCATTATCTGATCTTGTATGCATTTCCCTGCAATGCAACCACACCTGCCAGGTCTGGTAGAAAACTTAGTTAGATCATGTGGAATATGTCCATCTAGTGTATTGGGAAAGGAACAGCCCAGGAGAAAGCTTCAAAAGTGACCCATTTTGTTCATGGTACAAACCACAGCCCAGAGCTGACTCTGCTGGCACCCCTAGACTGCACAACAATCTAAATAATACCGGTAGTAATTACTTAGGAGGTATTCAGCAAAATTACATTTGTTTTAACAATACTATTATCACGAACTATATATCCCATTCCAATCCATGTCACCCTGTTTCAATAGTAGCTGCTGAATATTCTTTCCTTGTGTTCCTTAGGACTGCAACAACAGGCTGGTTAAAATCTGCCGACCTATAATACTAAACCTCCTCCTCAAATTATGCATTTTCATTATCAGGTAGTTGGTTACCTGCCAAAGCATCCATAGCTTAAAGGGAGTAAATCTGCTCATCAGGTGTGGGACCTCCATGTTTAGGTAAAATGTTTTTGATTCTTCAGGTGTGCCTAGGAAGGAAAAAAACATGAACACAACAAAGTGAAGAAAACGAGGGAAATATCTGGTTTTATATAAAAGAAAGAAAAAAATAGTATTTTATTATTTTTCCTTATATTCTTTTTCTCAAGTATGTGGAAATGTTAGTCTAAAATACATACAAGGAATGAGATTTTTTAAAAAATTTCAGTAGGAAGGAAAGAAGGAAAGACCTGATGAGCATGGTATCACCCCAAAAACAAATCAAATATTTCAGGTTGGATCCGTCTCACTCAGCATATATTTTAACTAATAGATTGCAGTGTAGAAAGGACAGTGAAATTCATCCCAGGAGTCTGAGCTATAGCTTCCATTCTAGGACATTAATGGAAAATTTCTAACCAGCCTGAGTTTACTGAAACAAAAACATCTCAAGGTCACCCTTCTGAGGATGAGATATGTTCAATAAAATCACTGAAAAGGGCACATATGTTCTATGCAGATATACTTACAGATGTCACTCATATATGTTCTTACTTTTTGAAACCTGAGGTGTAATGGGAGTATATTTATGTTAAAAGGCATTTTAAAAAATCAAGAAATCAATTTCTGGTAAGAAGCCTTCTTATGAGGAAATGTTTTCTCCATCTCTTTAGATTCCTTTTGGGTTTTTTTTCTTTTTTTTTTTTTTTTCCCCAACTTACAGACATTGTGGCAAAGTACAGCAGGGGCATTGTAACAGTTTATTGATGAGGAGTGGCCAAGGACATCTGTGGTCTAGAAAACTAGAAAACCCACTGCCAATGCAAAACAAAACCCTCAACCTCAAAACCATGAAGTGAATTTTAAAAAGACCACAAAAAGCTCCAGCTCTCTCCTCCTGGGATCCCCCATGGGAATTCTTTGGAAAGCAGCTTTTTTTTTTTTTTTCTGTTGGGATTTCCTATGTCAGTGAAAAACCAGTTGATCCTCTGAAGCCTGGAGATATTCTGTTCCTTAGATTAAAGATGCCATGACCAGAGGAAGCAAAATTGCTTAAGTGCCGTACCTAGAGCACTGTACTTCTTCGAAAGAAGCAGAGTAAAATTTTTCAGATGTGGAAATGACAGTCTCTCTCAGTTCTGTGCTGATCCATGAAAATTCCAAGGCAAATTTCACAGACATTGGGAAGTCCTGACATGGAGAACTGGTTCTAAGGTTTAACTCTCAAAGTCGTATTTTTATCCAAAAGAAGTCTTCACTGTCTGACAAATGTTGGACATAAGGAGACGGTTTCCTTGACTTGCTGATTAAAAAAAAAAAAATCATGAACTGAAATGGTCAGTTAAACTGAAGAAAATTAATAAAAGTCAGAATGGCAGTCTGGACTCTGGCTACAACAGCTTAAAAGGCACTGGTATCAAAGTTTTATTAGACTTTAATTTATACTTCATTAGAAATATAAAATGACTGAAAATTAATGTGTTCACATTACCTTTAGTACTGTCAATTCACATATATCAAATTATTTATTATAAGCTATCAATGTACCTATTTAACAAAGTAAATCCTGTGTACTGCAAAACGTGAAGGAAAGTGCAATGGCTCATTTCACTTCAGGTTTCACTTCAGACTTCAGGCACATGATTTATTACCCTATTATTGCAAGTTTAGGCTTTAAAATCAAGTAACACAGAATCTTGTGTATTTTGTGCAGCTCTGGTGAACTGAAAACCTGAAAATATGTAACATTCTCATTATGGCTTATACATTTTGACTGCCTTAACTTCAACATGCCTTTTTAAATAAACATACACACACACATATGTTTACACAGAGCTAAATTCTGCCATGTGGTACATCCTACTTTCTGTGACTGAGGTGGAGAAAACACTTCTAACTCAAGAAAGTGGTTTTGCACTGGAAGTTGTTCAACTACCTCTCCATCATGGCCTTGAGAGTAAGGTCATAGGCAGAGCAACTGCTGAATATTATTGGGAAAATAAGAGGTGCAACAGACAACAAGAATTTCAATATAAATATCAGGGATTGATGTTGTTTTGATTTTTTTTTCTTTTTTAAGCACTTGGTAATAAAGGAGCAAATTCTAAGCATCATAACTGAAACAACAGACAGCAGGGTTTTAATCAAGCAATCCATACCAATCCAATCAAGCAATCTGATTTTCTTCTAAAAATTGTGTCTGTCTTGGTTCCTTTCCCATATATGTGCTAATTAAAATCTTGAAAGTTTAAGTAGCTACAAAGTTGTGTCAATTTGTTCTCTATTTAGAATAACAAAAGGGCTTAATCTCCAGAGAAAATCTGTGCAAAAGAAAATTCAGCAATGCAGAAGGAAATTCCAAGCACACCTAATATCCTATAAAAAAATAACTTCATTAAAGAGGAGCAGACATGCAGCTGAAAGCAATCTGACTGGGATATTCAGAACATCTACTTGAGCACCAGGTGCAGTGGGGTTAGATGCCCTACACTGATGAATTTCGTTTGAAGGAAACATATTAGCTAAGCAATTATTAGATAGGTTTCTGAACATGGTTACAGAGGAACATATGCAGTGTTCCAGCAAAGGGCATCATCAGGCGTGTAAGTGCCCTCTCTGCCCACGGAAAGTCAAAAGGAATGGAATAAATGGGATTAAGAAGATATTTGCAGCAGGACAAAGACAGGGACCTGTGAAACACTAACACACCAAAATGTTCAAGAGGAACGCTTTTATTGCTTTGGACTGAGTCAATAAAGAAATAGTAAACAAGGGCTACGAATGTGTTAATCTGCTGAGTAAGGCTGCCATTTAGAGTAGCTCACTTGCACTGTGACATTGTTCCTTTATTGCTCTTTCTCCACACACCCTTCACACACTGCGAGCAGCAACGTGTTGCAGAGCACAGAAAGCAGAGGCTGGTCCCAGCAGGCTGTGGAGATGACACGTGCTGCTGCAGCTGCCTTCGGGGCCATGCCCTGAGGCTGTTTCCCTTGGAGGATTTGTCCAGACGGGAGAAGGAAGCAAAGCTGGCTGTGGGAAGTACATGTTTGTTTCTCCCTTCGGTATAGTAATTCTTTTTGAGGTGTATTAACATGGATTAGGGCTCTACTCTTAGTGCAAAGAAAATAATTTAACTGATTTGTGGCTTCTCTTTTCCCCCATTTGGAAAATAAGAACTGTTTATCCTCATCTGTCTTTACACAAGCCTATGAAGATCTAAGGACAAAAAGTGTGAATTGGCATCACACTGGGACATTAAAATATAACTAATTTTCCCAAGTTTCTGTCAGGGACAAATCAGCCCTGCTCCCACTTTGAGTGTCTTGAGAAAGCCCTCCTTCAGCAGAGAAACCACTGTGTAACAGAAAGTAAGCAAAATAGCTCCAATACTTCCCTCTGCTGCAGGCTTCCACCTTGTCCTGGCTGCTGTAACAGAGTGCCTTGGGGAAAGTGGCCCTCAGAAATCAGCAAGGAAGGAGTTTGGAAGAGACCAACCTGGAGCAGAGCCTGCTCTACACAGCTGGTACAGCCTAGACCAGCTCAGCTGGGCCAGAAACTCCAGGACTGGGGCCATTGAATTGCAAAGCAGCCATTGTAGTGAAATCAATAGGGACGTTTTAAAATACCCCTACATGACAATTCCAGTGTCAGAACAGAGCAAGTCAAAGAAGGTTGTTCCTTAAAGCAGGTTAAACTCCTGAGGGTGGAGATAATCTCACAGCAGGAAGGGAGGAAAGTGCTGTGCCTGCCTGGGCCAAGATGTTTTCACACTCCCCATTGCCAGCTTTAGGCTACAGAGCCGGCCATTATCAGAATCATTGTCATTATTATCCTAAAATCTGCTGCCTGACATTCAGGCATCTATCAGGAAAAGACCTCAGGCCCTATTAGTGCAGGCAATAAGCCCCCAGGAGGAGGGGAAGAAACTCATTCCTAGAGAAATTAACGTTGCTGCTGGCTACATTCCTATCAGCTTTGTTAATTCTGAAGCGACATTCATTGGTAAATCTGATTTTACCATGCTCTCCCATCAATCAGCAGGACAAGTCTCCTAACAGAGGGTTTTTTTAATCATCACACACAATAATTTGCCTCATAGACATGTGATCTACTGGCCCTGGGGGAAGCTGAGCATCAAGCCTCTGTATCTACATGAAAACCATGTGCCCACCACCATCAATGTGTCCTGACTGTGTCTGTGATATCTGCCTTTCTGCTCTCAAGCTGCAGTTCAGGAAGTCAGCACTTTCCTATTAAATATATTAATCGATTGTGAAAGAATGACACTTCCTCCCCAAGTGATGCTTTCAAAATCATGTTCTTTGGAAACATCACTTGGGGAGGGAGTGGCATTCTTAAAATTTTTAAAGTGGCATTCTTTAAAAAGTGGCATGATATTAAATATTAGAAAAATCCTTTACCTGGAGATGCTTCCATTGCAAATGCACACTAGAGATTTGAAAACAGTGTCCAACAAAGCCTGATGGTTGCCTGATACAAAAAAAAGTTTTAGAAAAATTGTGAGCTTTCATCTCACACCTCAGCAAGTCAAGTCCCGCTGAGATTCTAATTTTTCAAGCTGATTCAGAAATGTTTTGTCCTGTTTTAGATGGCTGGTCACAAGAGACAATATCTGACAGATTCTCATTTGCAATTCTAAGTTAATTGAATATTTTACCACCAACTGCATAAAATACAAAATGAATTAACAAATAGACTGCACACATTTGTTCTGGGAAATTAAATATTTGATTGTGATAGAATCTTTAAAGACATGGGTATAAAAACCCAACAAACTTCTTGATATACTTCGATCTAAGTGAATGGAAACAGGTAAAAGCCTGCAATAGCCTTTTAGCTGTTTAGGGGAACGAAAAAAAAGAAAAGAACCTCTTAATTTCTTGTAGATTTATGTAAAATAATCCAAACTCATGACACTGTGTGAAGAGCACAGTCTTTAAGGTGATGAATAGTACTAAAAGACCTCCTTACCACCCTGAAGGTAGTTAACTGAGCTGACTGCCTCGAGCATTGACACCTTTAAATGTCATGTTTATCAAGGGAAAGGTGGGTTGAATTTGTAAAATATTTGTCTTCCTTCTGGGGCCATACATTAACCCACTAAACCGTGTAATCGCTTAATTTTCTTCTACTCCATACCCTGCAATGCTGACAAGCAGTGAAGAGAAAAGAGAGCCTGATGCTGAAGTAAGTTTGAACCGTCTGCTGGCAGGCGGGGAGGTGGGCAGGGGGCTGCTGCGTGCCTCCCTCCCATGGGAATAGCTTTAACAACGAGTTAAAAGCTCTTCCTCACAGCCCCTCGGGGACTGCTGTCTGTACAGCAACACATAATGCCGCTGAGCCGATGGATGAGGAAGGGATCGGCCCAAAAGCAAGGAGAGATGGGCAAGTGGTCCTGTGGGAGTGTGCATGTAGAAGGGTTAAACAGAGGCAGAGCTGTTGGCCTGCTCCCATCAATGCCCTGCTGAGCCCATCTCAGTGCCCGGGCTGTCCCCAGCCACCACATAACCCGCAGCCAAGGCTGAGCTGCAGCCAAGGCGCCTCCGGTTAAACTACGGCAGGTTAAACTTCTGGTGAGTTTCTGATGACTGTAAAAACTCCCCTTTGGCCTTGGGTGCTATAACTGTTTATGAGGTTGACCTTTAATTACTCTCTCATGTAGAGATCTTTGATAATATGTCTTTGAAAGCTTGACAAATACGGACCTACACAGCACAGATCAATACCAATTTAGTAGCATAGTAGAGCAGCTTCCACAAAAGCAGATGCTAAAAGGTATTACCAGCAAAGCTGCTTCAAAGGACTTAGCACTTCAGCTGGGCACCGTCAGCTCTTTCCTATTACAGAGGGGTTTAGGGAATGTTAAAAACAAATATGCAAGGGATGCCAAATACTAACATGACATAAAGACTGGAAAGGGTATGAAGCATTAGAACGGCAGCTGTCCGCAGCTGCCAGCAGCTGTAGGACAAGAGTGACTGCCATCTGCTGTTGCTGTGAAGTTTTCTGCTCATCAGCATTGCAGGGCTGGAAAAAAGTTGATCGTGTTGAGTACCAAGTTTGAATGACACAGAACTTCTTGAAAAGCAGCTCCTCAGCAAATTCACTATCTTTTGCAACATGAATGCCATCCAAAGTAGTAGTGAAAATGAGATCGGCTGGTTATTAATTCTATATTCAGTTTACTTGAATATTCAGTGTTAAAACTTTCCAAGTTTTCACAGACATTACACACATGCATGAGCATATCTATGTGTACACAAATGCACATATATATGTGTGTATATGTACACACACACAAATAAAATCAAAAAGTCAGTAATATTCTGTTAAGAATGCTGACTTGGAAAATGCCTACTCAGTGTAGAGGATGGGGTTATCAGTATAACCATACAGTTATATTAAACAGAACCTCATAATCCAAAATACTTAATTTTGATTTTAACCCACCTAGTATAACTTATTATCATACAAGTTTAATGCTTCGTGTCATAAGTACTATGGAAACAAGTCTGAGTTCTCCCACAACAATGATTAAAAGCGCAGAATATGCATCATCTTTGACCATCACAATACATTATAGAGAATTTGCTGTCGTTTTAACCTAATGAAAGCTTGCTGATGGGAGGATGATTCACAAAGACATAGATTGTAGAAAATGCAAAGATAAAATTTTAAAGGTTTTATAATAGTTTTTATTTCCTCATCACTGCTAGAAAAACAATTGATCCATCCACCAGACAGTTAAAGAAAAGCATCACAGACCAAAAAGCTGCACAGATTTTGGGGGAAGTTTTAAATGCTAAGAACAACTTTAATTTTTCCATCTCTTCTGAATTTCTGCAAAATTAAATTGTTTTCTCTTATTCAGAAGAACAACTGTTCTCCTTTAGCTCTCCTGTAGAACTTCTTTTTGTCATAACAACATCCTGGCCAAAACAGCTCCCAGGAGACAAAATCAATGAAAGCTATAAAGGAAGAATGCTTTTGTCATGCCAGGCCCTATTGCTCATGTCTTATACTTACAAAACCATCAGCAACTAAACTGGGATAGACAGATCATCTGAATAGATTAGCTCAGTTATTCCAACTAGATAAAAAAATCCAATATATAGAAACAAATTATGTTAAAACTGTGATAGCAGTGTTACATCAGCATAGAAACCGAAAAGGAATTTAAAAGCCGTAAATTCAGGGATCTTCCCCACGAGGAGATAAGATCAGACTGATTTTCTCTGAGGTTGTCTCCCTACCTGCAGATCTGACATTTGAACCCTCTGATGGAAAGCAACTCAAAAAACCAATCTACCTGAAGGGGTCCCTCCATCCCTCATTTCTCAAATCTCCAAAACATAAGGCTAAGGACACCCTTGGGAAGGGGCCTGGGGGGAGATGAGCAAAGAACCCAGATGCTTGTGCAAATAACCAAATGTCTCTCATCCAGGAATTTTTCCTTTTGATGGCACGTTTTTTCATACTGAATTTTGGTTTGTATGTGTTACACAGTGTGTTTGTGATCTCTCCATCTCTGAAACAAAGAGAAAGTCTTGAAGAAGAGGCATGGGTTAAATAGAAGCCTACTGTGACAAATACAGTAATATCCATATAAGATTTTGTACTACTCTTGACCAGAGGACCACCAAAGTTGAGAGAGAAAAACTCGTTTTGACTAGTAAACTTCTGAATCAGCCTTCTTACAATGTGTGGAGCAAAGACACAGTGTAGGGGCCTGTTTGGGCCCTGCAGCCTTCAGAGCCATGCTGTGAAACCTTCTTTTGCTGCCAGCATAAGGAAATATGCTTTCCAGAAGGCAGCTCCAGACACACCAGAAAAGTAAAATCCTGCCCTCCAGGGGCTGGACTGTCTCTCTTCCAGCACTGCACATGGCTCATGGAAGGGAAAGCCCTCAGACCCTCCAGCATCCTTCAGCGCTGCCATATCCAATGCTTCCTGCTCCTGTCTCACCCATCCCCAGTAGCAGCAGGAGCAGGATGCTGCCAGCCCATGTTCCCACTCTCTGTTTACCGATGGGGACATCAGTGGGAAACAGCCAAACATCAGGCTTTGGGGAGAGGCTCAAGAAAAGGGGCAGATTCCCCTTGGGTTGTTTCATGGGGGTTATCACGTCCCTGACAAAAAAAAAAAAAAAAAAAAAAAAAAAAAACCAAACAAAAAACCCCCTGAAAACCAAATCCACTTTTCATTAAAAGGATCTATTGGTGAAACTGATACTACAGAAATACACATTCTTGTGCGCTGCCATCCTGCTCCATAATGGCTCTTGCATTAGGGACTGGGGGCAGGGGGGCTGCTGTTGTCCATTTACTTTGCTGAAGATTGCTATTGAATGAAACCTTTAATGGGGTGTTTGTGCTCCCGCTCAGCTAAGAGCTCCAAGCTTGTGGCAGAGTAGTCTTTCCCTCCACCTTGACAGCTCTCAGAGAATCAATACAGGTAATCCCTCAGCTGGCCCTCAGCACCGCTGCTGTGGGCCTGCCCTGGCCACTGCACGGGGGTCACTTGGGGGAAGGCAAAACTTCTCCGGGCTGTGACTTTTCACAGCACCCCCAGCACCACTGCACTGACCCTCAGCAGCTCCAGAGGGAATGCCACTGCCCCCGCTTAGATTTACCTAGAGGATGGACTTACCCTTACTCTCCAGGAAGGTGGGTCTCACAGCTTGATTTCACTTCAGGGATTATCTGTGAATTGCGCTTTTTGGCCAGTATAATCCAAGTAATCATCCCTTTCTCCTTTCTTCATTCCCAGTGGATGTTTTCTCTGCTCCTGCATTTCTGTTCATGACTAAGGTGTCCGCTACTGCCTCTGCTCAAGTCCCTGCAGTCAAATGGGAGGACTGCATTTTGTCACTGCTACTTTGCAGGCTGACAACGCTGCAATTTGCAGGACTGTGTGGCATTCTCACACTAAGGCATTCAAAAGTGCTCTCTACACTGAATTGCTGGGCCAGCCAGAGGTTAGTCCTGTGACAAAGATTAGTCCCGTGAGTTTGAGTCTGATTTGCCACTGCTGCAGTGGAGATAAGCTGGGGTTTCAGGAGAGCCCCTACAGCAAGGCTGCTGCAGAGTGGCTGGCTGGGGATGGAGAAGGAATAGAGTCGCTCAAGTCCCAGTGCAGGAGAGGCAGAGGTGCTGTAACTCTCCTCTGGTGCTGCTGTGTGGCCATATTTGTCAACACCCAACCCCAGCAACCTTCGAGGGGACTGGCTTTTCAGAAAAGGCATTCTCTGGTGGAGATGAAGGCTCTTTAAAGTTTGAGTCAAACACCACAAAAACACACTGAAAGTCTGGACACGTTTCACCTAAGGCTGAAAAAGAGCAAAAGAGAGCAAAGACAGAGTCTTACACCCCTCATATGCCCAAGGCCCTGCACTGTGTTAAGGAAAGACGGGAGGATGTGCAAGGGCATGTGTATCAGGAGAGAAAGGGAAATGGTGATGGTGACTGTGTCTAGGGGTGAAACAAACACATGCACTTGCTGTGAAGGCCTGTAGGAGACTGGGGATCCAAGGAATGGCTTTCTTAAGATGGGGACAGCCAGTCAGGGCTCCTCTGGTAAATTATCGCTCTTGTTTAATGGACAGTTTGGCACTGGCCGATATTTGTTTGTGACATTATCTTCAATTCACTAAGCTCCTTGCTGCTTTTCACCTTCCTTCAGTGGTTAATCACTTCCCTGTTCTCCAGAGTGAGCATCACGACAGGGACTGGGACAGCAGGGGCTGGGGACCAGGTGTTTGAAAAACAGGGATATGCAGGAGATGCTAGAGGCAGCAGATGTCAGTGGCCAGGCCTTTTGTTCTCTCACACTTGCAAGCCTGAGCTCTGGGACCACCTATTTTTTTGTCCCCCCATTGTCATTTACCCAGGAGGAGCATTTCAGAAGTTAGCCTCACACAGTCTCTCCCTGCACCCCTCTGCTCCAACAAAACAGTTGATTGCCTTCATACTCCGGTTTCTATTTAGATCACTTTCTATTAACATTTAAAAAACTCTGACAGAGTTAATGCAGAACACTTAAAATCAGTTAGTGTCTTACAGGAGTGATTAGTCCCAGGGACTGTCTTGCTGCTCCCCCTGGCAGGACCATTTTAATCCTATTTAAGGGAAAGAAGAGCCAGGGCACACACACATCCTTTGCCTTAGTGAATGCAGTGACAGTGTGACCTCAGACAGAGACATCACCCCACAGCCAGTTCAAGCCAATTAGAGTGAGAAACATGGGTACCGAGTACACATAGTGTATTACTGGAGTTACTGTGATGAAAAATAACACTTCTGTCCTATATTTGAAGAAGCCAAGAAATGGAAGAGATGGATTTTGTACAGCATCTGAGGCCGTAGCCCAGCCCCCTAAGAACTGCAGGGATGTCCTTCCTGCTGCCTCAGCTCAGAAATAGCTGCAGGAGCATGGAACACCGCTGTGCCTGCTCAGGATAGACCTGGCAGCTGGGGCTGCCCAGCACAAGGACTGAGCCTTTACACATGGTCACAAATATTCTCCTTTCTGCTGAACTTGCAGTGCAGCCTCCTTCTTGCACATGTCCTTCTGTGCCACGCAGTCATTCTGGGAAGCTGCCAGATAAAAAAGTGCAGCATGTACACAAGCTCCCTTCATCTCCCCACTTTTTAGCTGTATGTATAAATATCCAAAACCCCACCACTGGCTGAGCTCGCTGGAGCTGCACATTCACTCAGCAGCTGACAGCAAAGCCATAAAAGGTGCAAGTAAATGTGCAAATCCTCGGGGAGGAAAACCTCAGCTCACTGGACACACAGGGTACAGGTGCACTGCAGGGGCATTCCCTAATATCTCCTAACACCTATCTGGCAAGAACTGCAGCAATCTGTTTGCTCTGACATTCAGTGCATTTTCGTTTCAGAAAACTAAAATCTGCCTTGGTCTGGAAAGGTGGCTCAGCTTGACCTCTCTTCCTGATCCATTTCTCCCACCCTGCTGTGAAGTGTGCATAGCCAAGTGCCATCCTCACTGTCTCCAGCCCCAGCACAGCTGGGACTAGCTATTCAAAAGGGAGAGGATGACTCTATAGGGTAGTTAAACGCTACAAGGTAGTTTACTCTTTTAAGTGCTCAATCTGGATCCATCATCTTGCAAAGTGGGAGTGAACTCAATCCAGAACTCAATGGCCTCGGCTTTCACGAACTGTTGGGGCACTTAAGACCAAATCCATCAAGACACTGGGTGCCTTTGACTTGTGCTGATCAGCAGGACAAGGACTAGAATTCCCAGTAAGCGACAGTTTGACTCTGTAACAGCTTACAAATAACACAGGAAACATCCTTCATCCATTTGCTAGTACTTCAAATACACAAGCCATAGCCCATTAGTGTGCACTGTAGCCTCCAAAAATTTATTTTAATGAATGATTTGCATGAATGTAAGTGTAATAATAATAGAAAAGATGGGTGCTAATGTCTTTTAAAACAACTCCGAGAGTGAGGGTCTTTAGGACAACCGGGTGTTAATGTCTTTGAGATGGGTCTAAATGCCTCTACAATTCAAGCTGCAAGTTTGTTACAGAGTCCATACAGTTTGACTACAGCTTAAACACTTAAACTTTATGGTAATAGAAAGATGGGTCCGGGCAACTGAACTTCGCGAAAAAATGACATGTTGAAGGTAGTTGGGGAAGGCTGCACTTCAGCCAGTGGGGAAAGAGGGCAACGTGCGGCCGGGGCTTGAGGATAAAAGAGTCTTCTGAAACCCCAGTGGACTCTCCCTCCCTTTATTCAAATACAGTTGCAGGACTCCTCTCCTTTATGGACACTGGCTTTTCATAGCGTGGTTTTCTGCAGAATAACTAGCATCAAAATTTACAAATATGGTTTTAATGTGCAAGACAGCCAGTACCTTCAGTCACAAGTACAAGTATAACTCTTCACATACTCCTTTACAGGCAACACATCAAATACTATAGAAAGGTGCAAACGATTTAGCACAAGACATTAGAGGTTTCTTCAAGAAAAAGAAAATGCACACAAAAGCACTACAGATGCACCATTTAAATATACAACCTTCATTCAGAGCAAAAAGGGAGGTTACCTGCATGGGAAGCTAGCCAGGCATTTCACAGTACTTCAAAGCCATTCCTAGTCATAACATTTTCTTCGTTAGTAGGCAGTTTATTTTACCAGTTTTTTAAGGGACCGAACTAACAGAGGCTTCACACACAGGATTCTTGTTTCTGTTGGCCAGGATTTTGTATGCTTGTATCTATCCTCCTAACAACAGGCATCTGGAAGAAAGGTTCAGTTCCCCTACCTGTTCTACAGCATGGTTTGTACATGTAAGTACTGTGATAATTTTCTGCTCAAGAGTGAATTTTACCTATTTTGGAGCCAGTGATTCAGCCCTCAATACGTAAAAAAATTTAGCCTGCTGTATTATAGTAATATTTGGTATTAAAATAAGCAAAAACCAATAATCAGAGCATAACTTTCGTTCTACCCTAAAACCTACATTTGTAAACATAAAATACAAATGGACTTGCTTATTTCAGATACTGCCTAGTGCTGGGTCTCATTATTTTGTTTACCAGTAAGTGATTTAATAAATATTTTTAAAATATTTTTACCATGAAAACAATGAGAACAGAGCAACTTCAAATGCAAAAAACTTACAAAAATTAGTGCAAATCAATGTATTTAAGGATACAGTATCTGCACAGTATAATTAAATGTACAAGTAACATTTTTTCTATTTCTACGTTGTATTTAAAGAGACTGTTAAAGTTGGCACAAAATAAAAACTTTACTTTCTTATGTTTTATGTGCAAAATTCTTGTTAATCCTAGCTCATTTGGGATAAAATTCTTAAAAGAGAATTTTATCATCCCAGTAATATCGAACTACCTGTGTTTATCAATGAGCTCCAGAAAGGACTTCCATTATTCCTCCTGGATGCAGCACACAGTCCCACTGACACAGTGAGCCCTCCTATATGCACAGCCTCCTGCCAGTCATGGTGGTCACTCAGTGATGATAAAAACTTCTATACCAATTACAGTACTCCCTATCTTCAGCAGTCCTTTAGCACAGGCTTTTTGTTAAGCCTCCTAGTTAAGATTTCACATTGATATGGAATGCCACTTTCTTAAAAATTCTTAGAAATTTGAAAGTACATAAAACTGCACAAATCACTCCTGCCTTGCTTGTATGGTCAGCGAGACACAGAGGATGACACATTCCAGTCCTTCCATGGAAGCAAAGCCTTTCTTGCAGACTGGGGAAGGAATTCCATGTGCAGAGTTTTAGGCACTGAGGAGTCCTGATGTCACTTATTTGATACTTTAAATCTTACCTTTTGAACAAAGGGAGTGCCACTATAACAGTCATCCAATATAAAGCCAGGAGGAAGCAGGGTTCACTGCAAGGATTCTCTTGGCCAGGACCAGACAGGTTCAGGGAAATCCAGAAAGAGGCCACTGCTGGGATTGCACTTGCTTCTGGCCTGCTCTGAGTCCACAATCCAACACCCCTGTGAGGTCACTTGACTGCTCATTATCCACCCAACGGCCCACTGATGCTTAAGAACATCCCCATATTTGGTCTTCCAAATTCTTGAGAAGACAAAACCAACCTCTACTATCTCTTCTAGCTGGGATATCAGGCCTGCATATATCTTACCACACCCCACTTCTCCCCCTCTGGGCTAGCAAGCATCCAGCACCCTCTGGAAGGATTGCTCTCACAGTCCTGGAGCTCTCAAGTCTCCCAGCAGCTAAATGATTTAAAAAACCTCTCTGCTGGTCCAGCAGTCAGTATCTCTGAGGAAGTTCACATTTAAACAGAATATCACTATAAGACAGGTTAAGGGTAAGTAGACCATATACCTATGGTCATGTGTCCAAATGACATGAACAGGTTAAATCAGCTTTGAGAAATGCACCTGATAAAAACATCCCTCACACAAGCTTTGATACAGACTGCACCAGGCAGTCCATAGTCATTAGGGATGTAGAAACACTCCCCACAGTGATATTTGTGCACAAAGGGGTTTGGGGAGGTAGAATTCCCTCCTGCCTTTAGAGATTAGGGTATGGGAGGAGAGGGAGAGTGGTATCAGGGTGTATCCTGTGCCCTGGGTCCAGAGACCAGACCTACCCCAAGCGCCACTGCAGGCGTCACCTGCTGCGCTGTGCACACAGCCGCGCACAAACAGACACACACAGACCCATATACACACGAGCTGGTCCAGGATGCCTCCACCAGGTTCCTGACTAGTGAGCAGCATGGATCTTCATGTGGAAGTTGTAATCCTCCTGCTCGGGGAAGTGCTGGCCGCACTGGGAGCACGTGCAGCCCTTGTCCTTGCTGTGCGTGCGCCGCACGTGGCTGTCGTGCGCCGCGTGCGAGGCGAAGGCTTTGCCGCAGTGCTTGCACTTGAAGGGCTTCTCCCCGGAGTGCTGGCGGATGTGAGTGCGCAGGATGCTGGACGCTGTGAACGCCTGGAAGGGCAGGGATCATTGTTAAAGGAGATGGAGTTGCAAGTAATTTGCTTTCACACGTGCAATCCCCACCTCCAGCTAACCCAGACCCCATCAGAAGCATGTTACCCTGAAAATTAAGGCCTGAAATAGCTCACATCCTCAGGTAAGTGGAAAAAAAAAATGAAAACTCCCTGCAACGAGGAATCAAAAGGCAACAGGTATTGCTATACAGTTGTGGCTGGGTCTATGGAGATAGATGAAGCTCAGAGAAAGATTTCTGACCAAAGACACCAGTAAATATCTTCTATATGTCAGAGGGAAAAAGTCAATACTGGCCTAATTAGCTTTGCAGTTCCTTTATGTTTGGGAAACATAATGCAGGCTTTCCTTCTAGTTTTTGTTTTTAAAATTAGACCCTTTGACTGTCTTGGGATTCAGCTGCTGAAATTCATCCATGCAGTCCCCCATACATCATTTACAGGTTCATTTTCCCTGCTCCACTATACTCTTCTCTTTCTGCAGGCAGAGTTTGCAGCTTGTTCTAACACATTTGAGTAGCAAAGTCATAAAGATTTCTCCTCCATTTGGGGATAAAGCTCTCATTAAAACTTGATCAGGAATGTGGTAAAGTTGCCCATGTTTTCCCCATTTTTTCTTATTTAAAGAGAGACAATTTCAGGCCCTTTGCTATTTGCAGACCACACAAAATAAATACTCTCTAGTAAGTTTTCACAGCAAACAGCAGTACATCTTAGATACTCTTTCACTAGGAACCTCAGAGCACAAAAAGATCACAGACTCCTATACATAAATCTTTGGAGGAGTGTACCAAGGGCAAAAATATGTTTTGGGGAGAGAATGGTGATGCTGGCCCAGCACTGCTCCTTTAATCTCACACTGTTCCTGAAATAAGTGACCACTGATTTCCAGCAAAGGAGCTGGAAAAGCAAAGCCACTGTTGGAGGTAGAAGAGGAAAAGAAGAATTGTAATTGCATAGGAGGAGCCAGTGAGGATTTATTAAAACAGACCCTGGTTTTCCAGCCTCAGAAATGGATGGCTATGTCCTAGGACAGCTGCATCCTGAGGACAAACAGTTTAATCTGATCCAATCCACAACAGTCCAACCATAACTGGCTGGGGACTGGTCAAGTGTCCCTAGAGATCTCTTTACAGAGCAACCTATAAAGCTCTGCCACTTCCTTTTGTGATCAGAAGATTAAGGATGATATTTCATCCTAATCTCTGCCTACAAGTATGTTCAGAATCACAGGGAGACAAAAAATATAGTAGCCAAGAGCAGTTTCTTTTAAGATTCTTTACAGCAGGACACTTCAGCTTTGTGTTAGTCCAACCAGTCATAAATAAAACTTCTCTGTCTACAAAATCAGGAGCAGGTTACTGCTGCTGATGGGGTTTTCTGCATTGCATGGACACTCCATGGCATCTGGAGCCCTACCAATATTCATCTTCCAGCAGTCTGTGCATCCACTTGCTGTCTGGTGCAAGAGCTGTCAGCACTTTCACAGGGACAGCTCACCTGAATCATTCCTACTGTGATGGGCAGTAACAGCAGAGCACATCTTTGATCAGGGTTGTATGGTTCTCTTTGTGCTCTTTTTTTAAGTGAAACCTCCATGCCTATCTGCCCAGCAATAGCCCTGATATTTCAAGGGAAGCATGCACAAATTCATATTGTGCAGGTTCAGTTTATAGACCAAATCTGTTTATTGCAGTCCAGAAGCAGTGTCAATAACAGCAAAAATTACCTCTCTGATGAAAAATTGGGATACTGGATCTAGCTGCATGCTTTGGATGGTATTTGAAATGCTCTCAAGCTTCCCTAGACCTTATTTCTGCACCAGATCACTGAGCTGGGATGAACCACAAATTCCATGTCAGATGGAGACCAGATCCTTTTTCTTCAGTCTTATCCAGCCCTGCCACCTTACCTTACAACTTCCCAGAATATACACCCACTTATCTGGTTACCAGTTAAATACAAAACTTTTTCTTGGAAGAAAGCAGAGAAGAAACAAAGCACAGCAGAGGGAGGGATGGGGCAGGGCTTTGCCTTACCTTGTTGCAGTAGACACATTTGTAGGGGCGCTCCCCAGAGTGAACCCTCATGTGTTTGTTCAGGCTGGAGGACTGAGAAAAGCTCTTCCCACATACAGAGCACTGGAGAAAAGAAAACGAATAAAGTTAAAAGGAAGCATGTAATTGCATAGTTAAAAGGAAAAATTAAATATGTGGATGATGTGCACATTTCTTACATATAATCGAGATATTCACATGTATATATGTATTAATGAGTAAACACAATAGTAAATTTAAGCTGCAATGAATTGAAATACCCAGAAGTTTGGTCTGGCTTCAAGAACAGATTTACCTGCATATGTACGTATATATATATTAAAACCACACAAAATTTCAAATCCTTTGTGTCAAAATTGTTTCAATAAAAATATTTTTCAGAACAGACAATATTGATTTTCGGTAATAAAAATATGAAATTTTCTATAAAAATCACTTAAATACATATATATATATAAAATCAAGTCCCAGTTTTAATTTTTTCCCTTAGAATATTAACTATCTAAAGAATAAAATAATCTTAAATTTACCAAGGCAAGGGAAAGGAAAAGGAATTAATTACATGGTATGTAATACCTCATGTTTAATGGAATATTTTTAATCTTTTACTAATTTCATGTGCATATTCTAACATTGTAATAATGCCATTTTCGTTATAAAATATTTTTCTGAAAAAAAATACATTGTAGGATGATCTATAGAATAGGTATTTGGAGAATTTTGAGGATTGATTTAACTGTCATTTCAAGCACTAGAACTTGCCCTTCCCAAGCTTTTAGAAAAGCCTGATTTTTCATTCACAGTGCTGCTAGAGAAAACTGGTGCTAGATGCAGGGTGTTCTGGTGGAGATGAGTAAAACATCTCAAAGATTTGCTTTCATCCATTGAAAATCTGCTTCACACTGAATGAAAAACTTTTAAGCCCTGTTTGGTCCAACAGACACAGATAAAGCTGTGGTCCGTTCTCAGACTGAAGGGTGGGGTGTGGGAAACAGACAGGAGACATCTCTCCCCGATCCTGGACTAACCAAGCACATTTAAATCCAAGTTAACCCCACACTGTGTAAGAAAAGGAGCAACACTCATACGCAAACATCAAGCCCAGGAGAAATTTTGTTTCTTTATAAACTCTCACTGACAGGTTTATTTTCCCAACCCTAAATCCATTAAGTTTCTTTAACCAGGCGTTGCTGCACTTCCTGAGCAGTTCCACCAGGAAACTGCCATGGAAATTGGAAGGAGAAGGAACGTTATCGGCATCTTACCGGGACCAAAAAAAAGAGACACTATTATTAAGTACCCTCAGAAGTGCCAGTGACTGAGGAGAGACCCGGGAGCAGGCTCACCTTATGAGGTCTGTGCTTTTCGTGAACGTGGAGAATATGGATCCTCAGCCTGTCTCTTTTTTCGAAGGATCGGTCACAAAGGTGACAAGGAAATTTGCGGTCCCCCTGGTCCACGCAGCGGGTGTACTTGAGGTGCTTGTCCCTGTAGTACTTGTAGGCAAAAACTTTGCCGCAGCGCTCACACTTGAAGCTCTCCCCGGCTTCTGTACAGCAGAAGGGAAAGTGCCACCTCTCCGTTACACCACGGCAAAAGGGATTCAGATCAAATCTGCATCCTTGTCAGAGCTGGGAGCCCTACGGGGAATTTTAGGTCTCTGAGAGGGCAACGACTGTACAAGAAGCTGGCAATATTAACAAAATACGTGCCGTGTCTCCTGAGCGTTCGCAGCGCTCCCCTTGCCTTTTTCTTAAAGGAGAGGAGCAAACCAGTGCCCATAGTCTGCTAAAATTATTCGGTTTAGCTACTAACTTCAGCAAAAACAGGATTTCATCCTTGTGTATCCATAGATAGCAAGAAAACATGAGAAAAAACAACGCAAGAGTCCCACATAAAAACTTCTCCCCGTACCGAACCGTTGTGAGATATTTCTTATCAAGAACTGTCCGCAAATTTTACCTGCCATCCCAAAAGGAAAAGTAATTTTACACGCCTTTTCTACAGTTTTCAAATAACAAAATAACACATTTATTTAGCGTTTTGGGGTTGGGTTGTGTTTTTTTAATTTTTTTTTTAGTATTCCAATTAATTTTTAACTCTGAATTTAGAAAAAACAGCAGAAGTTTTTCAGACGTTTATACATCCTTTTCCGTCTTTAATAAAAGTAGTTTTAGGCTAAGCCTTAAGATGAAATGAACAATTTAGCATCTCTCTGAATTAGACATTTCAAGACAACAGGTACGAAATTTTCCAAGCCAAATTCTCATGCCAATTTGCTTCTCTCCCTTTCTGCTGCACCCGGCTGACCCATCGTTTCCCTGTTCCAGCTCTTCCCGCATTGGCACAAATCTGTTTTTTCCATACGGAAGTTGTGCTTTTAAGAACATCATACTTTCTCTGTACATTACAAGTAGAACTACCCTCCCCTCACCCTGGCGTAAGTGCTTTCGACATTTCTTTTGCAAGCAATATTGGCATCACGGCGTCGGAACGACTTCAGCCTGCCTCATTTACTGAGAGCGTTTATTACACGAAAGTCAGGTGTGCAACCCTAAAATGAAACAGGACCAAAACTGGAATGACCCCCAGAAGCCCATCTCCTCCCGAAACGAGACCCCGAACAGCGGCGATGTGGGGCCGAGGCAAACTCAGCTCACGACCACCAGATGTTTTACAATCGTCAGACCAAACAACACCTTAAACTCCCCGAGGAACGGCGGACCGGGAGCGGGCTGCCGGCGGAAGAAAGGGGAGCCTCCTGCTCCGCGCTGCCGGCAGCCCTCGGTGCAGCCCCGGACTCCCTGGTGCCGAGAGGAAGCTGCTGCTTCGGGGTGCTGGATGCTGCAGGAAGGGGCAGCCGGGGATCGCCTCCCGAGGGACCGGGGCTGCGGGGCCACCGTCCCCGCGGCAGGACCGCTCACCCACCACCGCCTCATGGCAGGGTCTGGGAAGTCCTTGTAACAAAACAGCTGGACAAAGGCAATGCCTGTGTTTCTTTACCTCCCTTCGTGTGCGTCTAATTCAGGCCAGGCACACGTCCGCGGGAATAAGGGGCAGTGTCGCCCAAGGGATTGCCGGCAGGCTCACCTTCGGGGTGCTGCGGGGGTTTCTTCCCCTCTTCCGTGCCCTTCAAGCTGATGGGGATGCCCAGAAACTGCACGTAGCAATCGCCGTACCACACCAGCAGCTCCTGCTTCGGGAAGATTTCCTTGCAGCTCTCGTAGAAGATTTGTCCCTGGTACTGGATAGCCGTCAAATTCTGCTCCTCGGGAAACCTGGCACAGTTCACCAGGGACATCCAGTTGCCAGCGGCTCCCTTCCCGTCTATAAAGTGGCTCAGGCTACCGTATTTAAAGATCTGGAGAGCAGAGAAAAAAGGATCAGTTTTGAGGGACCCTTCCGCAGACGTCCCGCTCTCCCCAGTCGCACCACCCACACTGGGCCGAGCCCCTCTTGCAGGCTACGGTAAGAGGGGACGCCGAAAGCCTCCCCCCGGCCCCGCGCTGGGGGTGCGGGGTGAGCCCGACGGCGCCTCCGCTACCTCCCACATCAGCGAGTTGTCGTCGTAAGTCTTGATCTCGCTCGTGTTGACCACTTTGCCTTGGAAAGGGCCGAAGCGGACTCCTTTCGGGATGGGGTCCGTACAGAAGACTCCGAGCTGGGACACGTCCCCGAAGGCCACCCGCAGCACCGCAAGCCCTGGGGGTGACAGGGGGCTGAGCGCCGTGCGGGGCGGGCGGGCGGGGGCAGCGCGGGCGGTGCGGACCCTACCTTCGGGGAGCTGCAGCGAGTCCCGGTCGAGCAGCGGGGCGGCGGAGTCGGCAGCGCCTGCAGAAGAGGAACCCCTTCTTCAGCACGGCACCGGCCCTGCAGGAGCGGGTCCTACCTCCCTGAGAAAGGCCGCAGCCCAAATCACCGCCCGGCTTTTTCCAGGTGTGGGCTCGTAACGCGAGAAATCCTCCGGGAAAGCAAGTCGGGCGTGCCCCCGGCGATGCCCCTCGAGCCCGGCTGCCTGCACCCATTTCGGGACTGCTCCCGAACCCTCCCGTACACCTGGCTGCAAGGAGCGAGCTGCCGCCCTGTGTCACCCAGTGCCCCTCTGGCCGCCGTCAAACATCCCCTTACCGGAGCTGGCGGGGGACAGCCGGAGCCCCGAGATGGCGTGGAGATTCCCGCTGGGCTGGCTGCTCCGGAGCGCCCCGTACAGCACGGCGTTGAGCTCCTCCTCGGTGAAGTGGTACCTGTGGCTCTGCCCCGCCGCCCCGTCCGTGCCCGGGTTGCGGGCAGCCCTGCGCGGGGGGCTCGGGTACGGCGGCGACAGCGACCCCGGCGCCCCCGCCCCGACGGCCGAGCCCTCCCTGGGAGGGAAGGGGGCCGGCAGCCTGGTGTAGACGGGCAAAGGAAGGCTGGGGAAAGGGTCGGTGGGCAGTGGGGGCGGCTGGCCCAGGAAAGCGGGGACTCTGCTGAA
The DNA here is from genome assembly GCA_910950805.1 of Acrocephalus scirpaceus scirpaceus. Taxonomy (NCBI): domain Eukaryota; kingdom Metazoa; phylum Chordata; class Aves; order Passeriformes; family Sylviidae; genus Acrocephalus; species Acrocephalus scirpaceus. Next base: position 92,979,264 of record OU383773.1, read on the forward strand.
GGTGAAGGGAGGCAGAGGCGGCGAAGAGGAAACCAGCCCGCCCAAGGGTTTCAGGGGCTGGAAGAAGTCGGGGGTCGTCTCGAAGTAATGGGCGGGAGGGAGGAAAGAAGGGTAGTAGGAGGCGAGGCCGGCGGAGCTCATCCCGATCGAGTCTCCGCCGTCTCCGGGGATCGACGGGCCGGCCAAGGACAGAGCCATGTCGGGAAGAGCCGGGCCGGGAAAGTAGAAGAGGGATCTGTCGGGAAGCAGTGGGGCAGACACCTGGGCGCTCCCTCTGTGGGGCGGGGGCGGGACGGAGGCGCAGGAGCCGCCGCCCACGGCTATATCGGCCCGAGGAGCGGGGCGGGGAGGGTGGGCACGGGCGGCGGCGGCTGCCCCGGGGGTCCTGCCCCGACCGGCACGGCTGCCCCGGGGCGGAGCCACGGCTGTCCACGGAGCGGCCGGGCCGCCCTTCCCCACCTCGGGGGAGGGGAGGGGAGGTGGTCCAGCCCCCCAGACCCACCTTCCCTACGGCCAGCTCTGCCCTCCGCCGCTCCAAGCCCCGGCCCGGGGCCCGGCCGCAGTCCGGTGGGCTCTGCCTCTCCCCAGAGCAGGAGGCCGGGGTGCGGGAGCGCTGCTCCCCACGGACCACCACCTGCTGCAGGAGCTGAGGGTTCTGCGGGGCGGGACACACGGCTCCCGCACAGTGTCTTCGGGGGCTGCAGGGGGGTGGTTTGAATGTGGAAAGGCAGAAAACACCGCTGAAACTTGGGTGACCTGGACACACAGGAGCAGCGCACAGTCACTGCAGGCTTCACGGGCACTGCTGACGTGTTTTTATTCTAGCCTGGGGCTGCCTGACAGGTGCTTAGCAGAACACTGGGCTCCTGCTGGGGTTTTCATGGCTCCATGACCAGGCCTATGCTAACCTGCCCAGGATGGGACCAGAGGAAGACACCTGGCCCTTGCCTCCTGCAAAGGTGCTGTGTGATCCTCCTGTCTATGATTTCACCCCGGGTTTTTACAGAGTTTCTCCTGCCCTCCTCCCAGGTGGATGCACGGCAAAATTCCAATGAAAAGGGGGCTTGGAAGGGGCTGGAGGTTCCTAGGGACCCAGTTGTTCATTTTGCAGAGTGTCACCCCTGCTGGTGCAAGGAGATGGAGAAATCTTCAGCCCAGGACAAAACCCCATGCAGCGTGTGTTACTGCAGAGCTCCCTCTTGAGTAGCTCGTTCCAGCCTGGGTGACACTGCACATGCAGGCGTGGAGGGAAGGGTCAGGATGGGCTCTGCACTGTGGAGAGCTTGGGGACTTGCACCCATGGGTCTCTCTCAGAGAAAAGCAGCACAGGGCTTCCTGGGGCACAGCATAGCATGAGCAAACTGCACACAGACACAGCTGGAGTGGGGAACACAGCCAGGCTTAGCTCCCGGAATTTTAAATGCCATTTCAGTGGTTATATTTGGTGTTTTATAAAAATCAAATAGCACAGCTTCATGTGATCCTGTGTAAAATATTGTCTTCATCCCAAAGAAGGGATGTGTTAGGAAGCACTTGAAGCAGCCCCAGACAGTGAAACCTTGGCTCCAGACACAGACACTGCCTGCACTTGACCAGAGGTGAAGCCATCCTTTCAGTCCTGATTTCTTATCTGGCCTGAATGAAGTGCTCTGAAATAGAGAGTTTGAGAAAGAATCACTGGCTGCCTGGGGCAATGAGGGTGTTCCGCCCTCATTCCTTCAGGCACTGCAAGTCCTACTTGCCACAAGCTTTCATTTGCAATCTCCCTTTATTTTTTTCTCTCAGGACATAAATATTAGGACAGCAAACACATGCACACAACCCCACTGGAGAGAGACACAGAGCAGATCCAGACTCCCTCAGCTAGTCCAACACATCTCTGTCCCCAAAGTTGAGCAGAAACATTTCCGTAGTGTGCATTAAATGTATTTGGCTACTTCTCCTACCTACAACCTCATTCTGCATCCCAACCTCTGCAAGACAGAAGTACTGAATACACCAGGGAAGGTAATATGCCCAGGCCTTATGGAGACCTGTGCATATTAGTAGGAAATGCAGCCTTTTAAAACTTGTTTTAGATAGTCCCTTAGCTTAAATGGCCTGATATTTTCCGGTTGTCTTTTCAGGTTTGTTTTTTTTTTTTCTAATTTTCTCTGCTTTGTGCCAAACCTCTGTTATTTGTAAAATAGAATTGATGCCATAGTGCTTTAGAAAACAGGTTCAGCCAGGCATTTCAACACAACTTTATTGATGCATCAGTGGCATAAAAGTAGTACCAGCATTACTCTGATTTATGGTAACAAGTATTTGAGCTCTGATTGCACAGAAAAGTTTGAGTTACATTTAGAATTTAAGTGTTGCCAGATAATCTGGAATCTTTTGACTATGCTGTGTCCAGATACCACAGCAAAGGAAGAGGGAGAGGGACTAGAGGAGGCATGCTCACATTAGAGGTTCAGGAGAAATGAAGTCAAATAAGTACAACATGAAATTTTAAAATTCTTCTCGTTAATTAAATTGTAGACATGACCAGAAACAAAAAGTTTCCTTTTTCTAGAAGCCTGATGACACAGAGTCCAGGAGAGGAAATGAAGTACCGTTGCCACTATATTGCAGATTAATTTTTAGATGCTTTAACATCCTCTAAGAGGTTAAAGGCATTTAGTGCATTAAAAAAGTCGTGACCTCGGGGAGAGACGTGGGGGAAGCAGAAGGGCAGCCTTGCAGGTGCACCCCAACAGTCCAGTCAGCACCGTGGATGGCCCCAGCCTAGAGGGCCTCCCTTCCCTGATTTTATGTCTTATTACAAAGTAATCAGAGAAGTCTACTAGCCTCCCTTCCCTTCTGCAGGATTTTAGAGTGCATTCCTTCTTTGCAGTGATGTTGGGATGCATTTTAAAAGCAAACACCAAGGGACATCTCTGCAGGCTGCTTGCATAGCATTCAGTCGCCTCTCATTTTGGACATGAATGAGTTCTTAATCAATCTTACACACACTCTACATCTCCTGTACCCCAGGTTTAAAGCAGCCTGCCTCCTACACATTCTCAAACACACAAGTTACACCTATGAGCATCCTCGTGGTCTGCCAAAGACCACAGCATCACAGCACTCCCTGATGCTCATCTTCCCACATGTGGGCTCCCTGTGGCCCAGCACCTACACTGATACCCAGCTGCAGCAGGGACGTGGAAATCCCAGCGATGGCACCAGATGCTGTCATGGAAATAACCTGAATTGCAATTTAGATGAGGTCTGAGCAGAAACAGTTTATTGCTATGGCTACAGAAGAGGATAGGCAGCAGAAGAGCAGCTGAATCTGCTGGTGGGCTATTAAAAAAAGGGGAAAACAAGGTGATTCAACTTCCCTTTCCCTGTACTAGTTGTATCTTTAGATTGAAGAGCATTTTAATTGTGTTAAATTTTGTGAAGTACATTAGCTCTGTGACTTCACAAAAGTAATTAATTGCTCTCAACTCATTCCAAGTGCACTGAGAATAGACAATTAACTGAAAAATACATGCACAAGAAAGATGGGGAAGCCAGTCTAAAACTTGGATCAAATCAATCCTGCCATAGAGATGCAATCCTCTTCCCTTTCTTGGGGTGGGCCACTGAGTGAACACACAAGCAAGGGTAGGAATATCTGTTCATGTGTTTCAAAGGCATTTTGCCAACAGTTTGCAGGGGATAAATTACTCCAGTCAGGGTCACTGTTGGACCTTCCGGCATCCTGAGTAGTTGTAGAATGAAGTGACAAGGTGAAGTATAGCCTGAAACTTGGACGGGAGAGATATTTTTCAAGCAATAGGAGAGTTTCCCATGTTTCCCTCTGTCTTCTCAGGAATATCTCCTGGGGAGAAATTCCTGGGCACATCACAGAAGTTGGAGCAGCTTCACCTCCCCAGCAGTTGGATGGGACTGGAGGAGTGTCTCAGTTTCCTCAGTCTTTGCTACCTTCTTCATTCTTTACTAAAGTCTCAGCGAGTGGCAGTTGAGTAGTTTAGAGCATATCCAGTACGAACTGAAACATGCCAAGCAAAGTTCCTGCTGCTATGTGAATGAGCTTTACCTCTGGCTGCCTGGTGGAAGGAGGGCCTGAATGCTCTCTCAGTTCCTTTCTCTGCACAGAGCCCCCCTTTCATCATGGGGTGTTTCTGCTTTTGGTGCCTAACTTCAGGGGAGGTGGGGGAAACAGCAATCAGATGGCATTCAAACTATCACTTGGCCTGTCCCCTGTGCCCAAACTGCTCTTGTTCTTAAAGCTAGAACCTTTTAATGATCCACAGAAGGATTCCAGCTTCTCAGGGGTGGAGATGTAACAAAGCATTTACCCAATTGGAACAGGGAGTTATCTGAGCATCCTTGGACACAGTGACCTCTTGTTCTCCTGACAGTCACACTGGCTGACTCTGGGTTTTCCTGCCCACCCTCACTCATGCACGGTAGCATTTGTCTAATGACAGCAGCCATGGTCTGTAGGTTCACTCAGCAGCAAAGCTAAGCACAAATGCCAGAGACACACAGACACAGGATGCACACGCAGAAGCCATTGACAGGTTCAGTCACACAGACTGCCATGAACAAGGTGCTACCCTCAACCCTACCCACTCGTGGTACCCAGGTAAAACATAAACACAGCTAAGTTTCCACCTCTTCTTTAACTGGTAGAGCTCTATGTTCACTGATAAAAGCACATCATGCCTCCCTCTCTAGGTTCACAAACATTGGTTCATGGGTGGCCTCACTCTGGGCACAGCCCTTCTGCCTGCCCGGTACCCCTGCCCACAGTCCCAGCTCTAACATGGAGCTTTTCAGGTCCTTTACTTGCTGGCTGGTGCAGCTGGATGCACCAAACATGAGTGCTCATACAATCGCCCCTTGGGCACTCCGTGTTCTGGTTGTACTCCAGTGTACAATTGTCAGATTTCATCCTTTCAGGCAGAATGTTCTGTTTCAGCAACCGTCAAATGTTTCTCTAGCTGTTCTTTAAGATCCTCTACTTGATCTTAATCTTTTTTTTCTCCTCCTGAGGGTCTCTCAAACTTCTGATTAGGGATTCTGTTTTTCTTTTGCTGGTCTCCTCATGCCCATTGAAAAATACAACCCACTGAAACTGGGGAGTTACAGCCTCTGGACTCCAAGATGCTCCTTAAAGTTAAACCCTGTAATGCAATCAAGTGCATTTTTTCATCCCCAAGGTTAAGTATACAGAACGAGAGACTGAAGAAACAAGATATACAAGGGCTCCCTCCTGGTCACAACATCGGGCTTAACCCCACCCTGCTGGCTGAGGCTGGAGTCATTACAGAAGTGACAAAGGAGGCTCAGACTGCAACCTAAGTCAGAGAAGGGTTAATGGGGTCCATCAGATAACCTGAGTCTTTAACTCCTGGTGTGGTTTCTTCTTCAGCTGAGAGATGTCCCAAGAACCTGTCCTGAAGTGGCAAGGAGCTCAGTGCCCAGCTCTGAAGGACCACTGTTTATATGCATGAGGTTCATACAGATTCACTCACACTGTAATTCCAACTTGGACCTTTCCTGACCTGCATCTCCTAAGGATTTCAAAAATTTATGTTCAATCTTCCTTCCTTTAGCTGACTTAAGAGTAGGACCTCTTACTGTGACTCTGGACTGACCTGTGTGAAAATCTGGAATTCAGCTGAAGTGCCAGCAGGGATTTTGAAAAGGTGATACTACACAAATCATCCAAGTCACATATACCCACTACGTGCACAAGGCCAACAGAATCACTCAAGGCTGCTCTGAGTTCTGCTTTCTTCAGGCCAAGAACTAATCCATCAGGAAGGTTTCACTGTGATCACTGTTGCAGGAGACAGGGTGTGAGTTCAGTCAAGTGGCCCACTCGGGCTGTACTTGGTGTCTCTATCTCCACATTTCACAGTCCAAGAACCAAGGCACAGGGCTGATACCACTGGCTGCTCTTTGCCCTTGCCATAGCCTGAGCCCAAGCAGGCATGACATGTAGCCCTCCTTTTATACTGGAACAACACATAGAGAACTAGAAGTGGTGAGCAACAAGTTGGGGAACAACTCATAACTGTCAGGCACCCCTGTTCTATCCCTGCAAGACTCAATGTACAGTTTACCATGAGAAGGACCTTCAAAAGGCAGTCACTTCTTCTTTGGTCATGACATTGGGTTAGAAGAACTTGTCCGTATGTCACACGCACTGGTCTTTGTCAACAAAGCCTGATCTAGATAGTAAAAGGCAGCATTTCTTTTCCATAAAGCCAGTTACATCATAGGTCATCATTAGCTCACCATTTTTTGATGCCAGGAGTCTTAGCTAAAACTGCTGTATCTTCTTTTCAATATTAATTAACTATAAGAATGTCTAAAGGCAAGGTTCCCATTGGAAACATTTTGCCTCTTACTGCATGGATTTCTCTACTTGCTTCTGACTCCACATTGGGAAGAAACTTCCTTCCTTGCTTTCTGTAATATGGCATTAGTTTCCTCATATCACCGCCATTTTGCTAAAAATAAGAGAACTGCAGGATAAGCCTTGTTTTGGTAAGAATGGCAAAAGGTTACCAGTGTTTGAAGGTCTTTAAAATAACTTTGATTTCTAAGATTTTTTTAATATAGTTTTGCTGCCTCATCCATTTCCCAGAGACAACATAAGATCATTCTTGTACATTGTACATTCTTGAATGTTACCAGCATTCTTGTAGCTCCCTTTTTTTTTTTTTAAATTGACCAGTTGAACCATTTCAGCTGTCTTAAATCCATCATTTGGCATAGCAAGGAGAACAAGCCTGCAACTCTTCTCATCTCTACATTTGAGGACTGCCTCTGCTGACACTGCCATGAAAGATGCTCATTTCATCCTGACTGATTAAAAAAAGTACTCATAATGAACTGTTCTCATATTAGGCCGTGAGATAGACATTTTCAGCCCTGAAAAGATGAAAGGACTTGCAACAACTAGTTGGAATATAAATTCATGACCAAAGCCTGCGGCCTTTTTAAAACCTAGCAATCCAGTTAAAAATCTACCCTCCAGTGCTTTAGAGCTACGTCTTATACCCTTCTATGAACAAATGAAGACACAACAGAAACATGTTGAAATCTCTAAAGCCATGTAAAACCCGAAGGCATTAAAATTTATTAAATGATGCAATAACAACAGAATTCTTTATTTACAATAGCATTATTTAACATCAAATAAGCAAATAGCATCAGCAAAGCAATATTAACTTGCATAAATGTATTTAAAATTTCTCTGAATATATCTACCTTTGCATAAACTGCTAACACTAGAAATACAAACATCAATGCAGGTGAACAAAGTGATGTTCAGAGTCAACTCCGTTTTGAAAATAAATCACAACCTGAAACACTGTAAGCTTTCTCCTGAAGAACCATAGTTTATATATTGCTTAATTTTACCCTTGTATAATCTTTTCATATACACACATCTCAGATGCAACTTCATGATGAACTGTACAAATAAAACCCACAAATGACAAAAAGGGAAAAAATTAAATGACAGTAAATGTTTGAAGAAATGTGTCCATCATCTCTATTGAACAACATAAAGATTAAGTGATGATGCACTTATTCCAAAATTGTACACAATTCACTATACAAATATAATACATCAGACAGCTATGTAGGAATATACAAGACTTAAAAACAGATCTAAGGCATTATGCTAGATTTTAGCATTTTGAGGTTCTTGCACATAGCTTTTACCTGTAGTAAGAAACTTAAAAGATTTTGTTTTAGTCTACAAAGAAACACCAGGGAGAAAATTCTAATTAAAATCAAAGCCACTACAGTAAATTTTCTTTTGTGCAGAGAATGCTTTTGCTCTTAGGCAGCATACTACCATACAAATACTAGAAAACTTTTAAATTCACACCAACAATTAATGGCTTAAGTTGCATTTCAAAACTGATTGTGTATCTTTGGGTTCTGCAAGTGGAGCTGTGCCACCCATTTCGTCTGTTAAGCCCATATGAATTCCGCTTTTAAACAAAGATTAAAAAATGTATTGTATAAACTGCAAAAACATTGCTTTTAATTAACACAGGCCCAAAGGGATACCGGTGTGGGACAATATTTTAAGGATTGAGTACAAATTAACTCCTTGTAGCAAAACAGCTCACTTCACTTTTTAAACTCACCACATTACATGAACACTTAAACAGGTCGTACGACCATGTATATATGCTTATTTTTCACATTATGCGCCTTTCACATTTAATAATGTAAATAGAACACTGATTAATTGTTCTCTTAAACAAAATCCAAGTACTTTCTCTGACAAATTTACTGTATACAGGATGAAAAATACTGATAATGAAGGGAACTGATTTGGCTTTTTTGTTTCTATAGTGATCAATATGATCAGAAGATTCCTTCACTCACTTTTCTCTTTCATTACTTAGAAGATGACAAAAGTCACAATGAACCCAAGTGGAGTCAAAGTGATAGGTACAATCTCCTTTCTTTCAACATGGCAATGGATGATGAAGTATCATAATCACTACAGATAACGGTTTGCAGGTCTGTTGTGAAATGGGACAAATTTAAACTATTTTTTTTCCACTGTGAAAAAGAATAATCTATCTGCAGAGGTTACGGTTAAGAAGCAAAACAATGGAATAGCAAGAAAATTATTTTAAAACTCATTTACACTTTGTGGTGCATGAAATCAACTCCTTCAAATTTATACATTTCTCATGTAAGTAATTTTTTGTCAGATATATAATGCAAGTTCAACACCAATATTGTAGTAATGAGGCTGTGGAGGTTAGGGCTGATGGTTATTTTTGTTTCCCACCAGCAGGTCAAAGAATGGCTCAGCTGACTAAACATTCTGTTTGAGTTTGGCAACAGAACGATGACAGCTGAAAAAGTGTTGCTTCTCCAGACTGGTGGCACAGTCTTCTTTAGGGACAAACACAGAAATAGCCTTCGTCATATTTTCCTCAGCCTTAACATAGAATAGCTGCTATTCTATTTGAACTCCCACCTGAATACCAAAACAAATTAAATGACAACAAGACAAACCCTTCAATCCCAAAAGGCAGGGCTGATGAGATATTATAAAACGCATTGCATTTTACATTACATCAAAAAATTTGCGTTCAGGTTAGAAAGTTTGTGGATTAGCGTCCTGGTTCCGGCCAGGATAGGGTTAACCTTTGCAGTAGCCAGGAGAGGGCATGGCTGGGGTCCAGAGGTTATTCTGTAACACCTCACATCATTGCCGGGGGCGGGGGAAGGGCGTCTCTTCCCAAGAGAGGGGCTCTCTTCTGGATCAGCGCAGTGGCGGAGGGAGCATCGGGCATGTCCTGGGTTTCCGTGAGAATCGTGTGAGAATCGTTTGTCTCTTTCTCGTACCCTCTGTCACTAGTATTGTAGTTGTTACTGTTTTCTTATCTCATTGCTGTTTCCAGTAAATTGTTCTTGTCTCAACCCATGATCTTAACCTTTTTTTGCCTCCAATTCCCCTCTCCAACCCCCCACAGGGAAAGATGGACGGGGAGTGAGCGGGCTCGAGCTTTGGAGAGTCTCAGCGGGAGCACTGAATTAGGGAGTACCATTCCTAAACAATTAGGAGTCAGCAGAAAGAAAACAGCTCAAACTCATCAATTTCTTAATATTCCAAGTCCTCAGAAACTGATGTCAGTATAGTAAAAGATTATTCAAACCACAGTGGGCAAGGAAAAAATCAACATGCCTTAACAGTGGCCTGCTTAGTAATAGTTTTTCTAAGATTTGTTACGAAAGGATATAAACATACAAAAAATCAAGAACTGGTTCCTACAGTGGCTGCATATAATATAGGTTAATTAAATGGTATTATGAGCAGAATCACAAGGCTTAGAAAATGAGAAGTTTTAAGCCTACAAATTAGGTCTAATCAAGGCATTGTGATCCTTTACAAAACACTTTTCCAGGAGACACACACGGCTAAGAAGATATCTAATTTAATACTGAAGTACCTCATTTGGAATCAACTTCACAACATGTATATCTCACAAAAATTATACAAGTAAAACACTTAAGTTTTCAACTTAAATTATTGCTTGTTTACATATAAATTGGATTTTATGTACCTTACAAAATGTCCTCTTAGTCCACACTGCTTTAAAACAATCAGAAACATGATAGTGGTGAAGTCTGTAGTGATATCTGCTATAGGTATTACAGGAATTGTTATTTTCCCAGCTAAGGGGATGGGAACCAGAAATTATCATGCTTTAAAGCAGGTATCTTTGATATTATGCACCAATTCTGCCACTACCATAATCATTACATGCATTACCATTGAACTTTGCTGTTCAGCATCCAGTAACTGGCTGTGCAGATTGCTGGAAACACACCTAAAGAAATAACGGAGTAACATGTTTTTTAATTCTATTAGAAAGAGTAAGATGACAGAGGTAAGGAGAGCCAGGTTAAAAAAAAAAACAGATTTGCTGATTGTTAGGAATTTAATTAAATGAGAATGTAACCAACTTGTATGTTTGGATTCATGACTTGCATCATAAACACTACCACAAAACCCAACCAAATCACCCCTTATAAACAGCCCTCTCACAGGGTAATTTTCATCTGTTTTACAACTTTAACCCCATTCAAAATTGGTCTGTGTAGTTTTCTGCATCAGTTGATCTTCTCTGACTTGTTGTCAATGGAACATGCTTGTTGGAGGTCTCTAAATGTACCAGACGTTGCTTCTACGCCCTCCTCCATGCCTCCTCTCCGCCCCAAAATGCAGGCCTTAGTCTAAAACACCAGTTTTCAGACAGAACTGAATCCTTTGCACCAGACTGTGTAAGCCAGGGAAAACAAAGCAAAAAAAACCCCAAGGTCTAGAACTAAACAGAAACAGAACAAGAGCATGGTTGTTTTCCTTAAATACATACATTTAAATACATTCAATCTGACATGGTTTATGAAAATTGCCTGTCAACATTTACTTTGCAGGAGAGATCTAAGTTGCACTAAGGTGAATGCAGTGAACAGACTGAGCAATGTCTGTACGCTAGCTTCAGACTGTCAAAGAAGAGGCTGCTCTTCGGCAGGGACCCCTGGCTCCCCTCGGGAAGGCAGGGCTGAGTCCTGTCGGCAGCAGGCAGCCGCCGCGGCTGGCGGCTCCGCCGGGACACGACAAACAGACGCAGCTCTTCAAACTGGTAAGGGTTTGGGGCCGTAAGCCCAGTCAGCTGAAGAAAGGAGCAACCAAACCACCCTCAGGGTCAGCAATATTTCTGCAAAAGAAGAGAAATGGGGGAAAAACAAATGAATTCTTCCTGCTGGGATAGTGAAGATGGATTGGTCAATGAGATCTGGGGTGCTGGAGTGCAACATCCACTGTCAACCGTGCATTACTGTAATGCTTTCCACCTGAAATTTAATTGGAATTTATAAAGCTAAACTATTCTTTGTGTATGCTGATACAATTGACCAGTGATTTAGTTCCTTTGATATCAGTGGGGGTTTAATTTCACTGCATTCTTAGGTTCTTAATTCATTTCAATTATCCTGGATGTTATAATAACTCAGGATCATCCACCTCTTGTGAACGCCAGCCGAAGGCATGGCAATAGGGTTTAGAAGAAGTCTCATTCTGAGAGTATGTGCAAAAATCTCTCTTAGGGCTGCACCACTGTCAAAGGAAACAACTGCCCTGACTCACTTTCCCTCCAAGACTCATAATGAAAAAGGGAATAAAGAAGTAAAGCCAGCTTCAGCTAAGGATCCCTAGAAATATTTTTTACCTCATACTTAATACCCTTGCAATGTCTTTACACAAATACACAAACTGGTTTAAGCTGAGTTGATTATCTTCTTTCTTATTCATAAGAACATCAGGATGTGGTTTTCACAGTTGTTTTAAGACTAGTCCTTCCAGTGGCTTTTCTGTCTTCCTCTCCCTGTAAATGCCTGCTCCCATGGAGTGCTGTGGTCAGTCAGGTCAGAGAGTCAATCCAGCCAAACCCATTTTCCTCCTCCCCTGGGGCTGCTTTTCACTCACATCCTGTGGCTCTGGCCATGGGGCAGCTCTCTGCTCCTGTCAAGCATGAGAAAGGCCCTGTTTGCTCAGTGCTGGTGGGTAGGCAGCTTTCTCACCAGTCCATGTGCATGCTGCTAGGCTGCCTTTTGGAAGCTGCCTACACCGTGCTTTGGACCTTACCACATCTTCCTCTGCATTCACACAAGGCCTAGAAATGTTGCTTTACTGACAAATAAAATCAGTGTCAAGAATTATCCTGCAACGCAGGAAAGCAAGGTCCTATGTTTGTACATCTATGCCCAGTTTAGGTGGAGCTCTTCGGGTGTGACCAGCCATGGGCAACACTGAGTCCTGATCGTGGCTCCTCCTTCCTTCCTCACAGCACAGAGACACCACACTTGCATCCCTCATGCCCTGACTCATATGGACAAACTAAACTTTGACCCCTCTTTCTAACATGCTGAGAGGCACTTCAGGGACCTGTCAGTGGTTTTCAAAGTGGAAACAAAAGTGAAAATCCAAAGATGTCCTTATTTTCAGGGTGGACATTTAGGAAACAGTATCTCCAGAGAGATACTAAATAAACACTCCCATTATATGAGCAACTTGAAAAAAATTATGTGCTGCAAAAGTTGCACATTAATTACACAGCTTGAACTTTCTTTAAAAAAAGTTCTGTAGGAGTAATTTATGGCTCAGTTGCATGAAAAAAGCAGCTGTTTAACCTCTACTACAGTTCAAAGTTCAGTGAAAGGTATTTATAGTGCATATAAACTTCATATTCATTGACAGTCAGAGGTACATTAGTAGAATGATCATAAAATCATGAAGTGCAGTCTGATGTACCTTTCCAAAATAATTTAAGAAGTTTGAAGAAGTTGCTTTTCTTCAGGTGAAACAAAGCTTCTCTTATGCATTGTTACTGTCCCTCTCATTATCATGGCACTGACTCCATTATTATTTTACACCCCAGAGATTCCCTGCTAAAAGTCATGCCACTCACTTCTTTCCACCTGCACCCTGACTTCTCTCTACCATCTCCTGTACCCTTTTTGTCACATTCACTCTCTTTTCCTTCTCTCTTCAACAATTATTTAAATTCTACCTCCTCCTTTAGTCTGCTTCTGCCTCAACATCCTTATTCCCTTTCTTTCCTCAACAGGACCTGGTATTTTCTTCTCTGACAGCCAGGCTTCTCTTAGCACATGACATTTACCTAGTTAGGGAATGCACTAAGTAGGAGACGTTCTAGCAGCCTCCCAGTACCTAAAAAGGCCCACAAGAGAGCTGGAGAGGGACTTCTTACAATGGCATATAGTGACAGGACAGTGAGCAATGGCTTTAAACTGAAAGAGAGTAGGTTAAGATTAGATATAAGAAGAAATTCATTACTGTGAATGTGGCGAGGCACTGGAACAAGTTGCCCAGACAAGTCGTGGATGACCCATCCCTGGAAGTATTCAGTGTTGGATGGTGCTTTGAGCAAGCTGGTCTAATGGCAGGGGTTTGAACTAGATATCTTTAAGGTCCCTTCCAACTCAAACCAATTTATGATTCTGTAATAATGCCTTGATATATAACAACTTCTGCTAGAGCAGAATACACTGCATGTTTTTATTAATCAAAGTGACTGTGAAATGGTTGCAGAAGAGACTCTTTACGTACAGATACCACACTCTTTGAGACAGACATTTGTATGCTTATATGAGCAATGAAGGTGTGAGAAGAATTGGAGTCCAGGAGGTTTTAAATACATATGAATACAAAAAAGACAGGGATACAATAAAAAATAGATATGGTTACTTCTGCCTCAGTACTTTCACATTCTCCATTTTCATTTATGTTATTAACTTTTCAGACAGATGTTTCTAATTTTCCCTATTACTCAAATTCCTCTTCTTTATCAGCAGGGAACGTCACCGCGCCCTGGCCCAGGAGGCCACCGCTAGATGGCGCCTCCCCCGCGCCGCTCGGCCGCCCTCAGTCTGTCCGTGTCCGTCTGTCCCTCCCTCCCTCCTTCCTTCTCTGTGTCTGTAGAGCAATACTCCCCCACACTAATTACTATTATCCAGGGCACTTGTAACTCTGTAAGCAAAAAGATAGCGTATCCGCTCCAGCCACAGCCATAGCTCTGCTGAGCCTGTACCCCATTTCTTACCCGTGCTGCATCTCCGTCCTGCTTTATCATATCCATTCCAGGCAGCTGGTTTGGAAAGAGATTGCCTCCCCTCATAGCAGGATCATTAACCTATTGGTAACAAGATATTAAGGAGAATGAATCAAAAATATATTGGGAGGAGGGCTGGGAATTAAAAAGAAGCATTACAGACCATTACACTACTTGCATGTACCAATGCCCACTCCTGAGACAACGCTGAAGTCAGGGAAGTGGCTGTATAGCCAGGCACTCCTCTTGCACAGCATGTGTTTGACTTACATTATTCTGCTTCACAGTCAACAATGAAGATTTCATTTCTGATACTATGACCCTTATGCATATTTTACAAAGCAGGTTCCATAAATTAGGTCAGTGTTATCTGAAGAGGACATCAAAGTTCTGAAAGCAAAAACATGTAACTGCCTTCCTAACCTCAGTAACACATGGCTTTGCTGCTTGCAAACCACCACTCACTTTTTTCAAAGCCTGATAACATTTAGGCCAAATTTTACCAACTACTGACTTAGTTTTAACAAGACTTTTCTGTTTGTAAGCAATAGGAGAGAGATAACATTAAATGGGAAAACGTGCAGTGGCATGCCTTCCTAAAGGATGGTCTCCGTAATTTTCTGAACAGAGTCATAGGAAAGTATTGAAGCTGTGCATTTCTGCACAACCAAAAGGTCTGTCATGCTTAGTTATATGGAAAGAGTAGTTTGCCAAATTTACAGCATTGCTTTCTCAGTCAAAGGATTACTCTCACCATGTAGGAACTGGCATAAAACACAAAACAGAGCCCTTCAGCAAGGTTCTGAAATACTAGAAGAAACAGCTTTCCTTAGTAGTTTTACAGGTAAAGAAGGAAATGCCTCTCTAGGAAGACTCTTTTGAGTCAATTCTCTCTGTTCCATCAGAGTCGATCCCATTCTCTTGACATCCTCCCTCCAGACACACATACTGGTAAGATCCTGTCTCAGCCTTCTCTTGTTGAGGAAGACTGCCTTGAATTTACCACACAAAGCCTTCTCATTTCAGGTCAGGATACTGTTATTTCTCTGATTTTGTCCTCCTGACTATTATTCACTGATTTTGAAAAATTGATACATATGCAACCACCTAAAGATTGGTTTCAAATCCTGCCAGAGACAAGACTACAATTCAATGGGAAAGATTAAAAACTTAAAATATTTCTGCCATAGGAATTTTAACTCTAAAGAAATTGAGTAAATGCTGCAAGCCTCCTAGTGATGCCTTCTGCTTCTTGAAGTGGAGAGATTTTTACACCCGAATATGAAAATTTAAATCAGAAGGGAAGAGAACCACATTATTTTATTCAGAAAGAAATAGACAGTTTTGCAGCTCTATCTGCATGCATTTGATGAATCCATGTTTAAAAAGTGCTTTCTGCTACTAATCAACATTCATTAGAATGTGCAAGCACAAATATCTTTTCTGATCGTTCAGTAGACAAAAGAAAGTAAAAATGAAAGCAGAAATAAAAAAAATTGTATCCTGAATCAACAGCAGTTTTGGAACCAAAAGATGACTGCATGATTTGCCTCATGGCACTTAGGAGAGGTATGGAAAAGGAAAGTGGCTCCTGGCCACTACAAAAGGAACAAAGGCATCAATGAAGTTTCTATTAAAGAATCTCTCTGCCAGTGATGATGCAAGAATCCTCACTGACATGGTATCAGATATAAAAACCTCCAACTCCAACTCAAAAAAAACAATACAAAAGCCCCTAATATTTTTTATATTAATGCATTTGATTCAGAAGACCTTAAAACAAAACACCCCATATTAACTTTTCTGACTGCAAAAAATTCCATTAGAAAAGTATGGAGAAGGAAAAAGAAATGGAAAGGTTGTTACAATTTTCTGAAGAAAGGTAAAGAAAGTGGTGTTATCATATATGAAGTCTGACTAAAAAAGAACAAATATGTTTTAGAATTCCTTTGCAAATTAAGCATAATTAATAGTCTCCTGTAAACCAAAGTTATATACAAGGCATCTAACAAGTAAAATTTCCTATTACAGAGCTCCTTTAATCTGGAATGCTGAACAAAATCAAAATACCATTTCAAGATAATTCTTAAATGCCGTGATCATTTTGGCCTGGGGAGTACTGCCCTGTGCAGATTAATAGACTGAGTGGACTTCTAAAGAGGAGCTTACTTCATAGAGTCAAAAACCTCTTTTCTTGCATAGGTTTCAAACTGCTTCTTTGATAGCTCAGTTAATAGCATGGGATCATGATGCAAAATAAATAACAGGCAAAACCATGGCAATAGTCCAGTGTGCAAACCAGAAGACGAGGACAAAGGCACAGTAAGATCTCTGAATGGTGCAACACCAGGAAGGTTTACTTTCTTGATGCCTGGGGAAGCTGTTTTGGACAGGAGGAACCTGCAGACATGGCAGCTAGCATTTCAGCATTCCTGGAAGAAACACTAGTAAGAGCAGCCTAAAGAGATTTAATGTAACTATAAGAGAAAAGATGATAATGAGACCAGATGTCATTCCTCAAATATATCAAAGAGCCTCTAAGTATATAATAATTACCAAGCCCATTTTGGCTACAATCTTTTTGCTTGGTGATACTGGGAGCCCAGGTGGTAAACAAGAGAAGTTGGGGATAACACAAGTATGATCAGATAAACATCAAACTTAGTATTTCTAAGCTCTGGGTGTATCTGTATGATACAGCATAGTGCCACAATGAGAGAGGAGAGAGAGCCAACAAAATCTGTTTGGTACCAAGGGTCATATACATGCTTCTCACCAGGTAAGTCAATCCAGGCACAGCTGTTTATTATTAGATAATAAGATCTTACTTCCAAAGCCATCCAACAGTAATAATGTTGAGTTTTTTTCAAAAGCTAGAACACACTTGAATCACTGTTACTCTCGCTGTGGTTAGAAAGAGACAAGCATGTGAAGTTCAAATTATGTATTATGGAACAAAAAGTGACACTGAGTAAGTAAACAGAAGTGTAGGGGACAGTATAAGAAAACCCCAAAGAATGAATGAAATGGCAACAGTCAGCAGAATTACAGAAAACAGTAATTTTGAAAACCACCACTTACAAGAAAAGGTTTAGCAGAGTCTAGGTCAATTGCTAAATAAATACGTCAAACAGTAAAACACTATGCCCTGGAAACAGGGAAAAAAGGTGTCAATTTTAGTATTCAAGTATACATTTTTAGTTATTTATGTTTCTCAAGAAAGAAAAAGCAAAGCAGTACAGCACATTCCTGAGGACTAAAAAGTACAGTCTCATGGCCCAGAAGTGGCCCCTCAGCTGTCAGCTGGCCACCTTTGACCCAGACCAAGCATAAAACATTTGCTTGCAGATGACACAGTGCTGGGGTGGTAAATCAGGAGGAAGACAGGTTACTGTTACAGAATGAGCCACAGCACTTTGCTTTAACAGACGCAATCTAAGACATGCAATTTGATGGAGACAGGAGGGAGGCAACACTTTTGGGAACAAGGAGTGCAGGTTTCATCTATGTAGAATGTATTGAGGAGAATTTGGGGAGACCATCATAAGGGTTTCAGTGTGACATTGTCACTAAAAGAACCAAGGCAACCCATAGACAGGAAGAGAAATTACATGTAGAATTTGACTATACAGCTTTGGTGCAGTTACTGTTAAATCACTGCCTCTGGTTACCCTGTTCATATTTCTAGGAGGAGGTTACAACAATGGAGTTTAGGTAGATCCAAAAGGGGTTCTGATGGGCTGAAACCCAAATGTTGAGATGGATAAAGAACCTCAGCCTATTCAGCTTGCTGGAAGTTAGATAAATGCTATCTTGAAACAAGATCTTGTAGTCTAACAGGAAGGAAAAGCAGTGTGACAGCTGTGCCAGGGGGAACAGTAGCCTGCATGGAAATCTTTGAAATAAAACCAGACCCCTTTTTGCAATGCAGTTTGTCAATTCAGGTTCCTAGGAGAAAATGTGTAGCATGGGTATACTGAGAAATCAGATTGGGTCATCACCCTTAAATCCCCTCTCTTTTCTTTTTCGATTTTACTATTGTTTTACTACACTAAATGTGTGCAACTCTATTAACCTGGGAACTAATAATAAACAAAGTCTGCTATAATTGGGCTTAGCAACTGGGAATATCAGACAAGGTGACAGATTTGGGAGTATCGAAATTACCTTGGGTCACCAATATGTAGCAGCTGTAAAAGACAAATGTGATCTGCAGCTATATCTGTCAGAGTATTCCAAGAGAAATGGGGAAGAACTAGTGTCATGCACATGGCTCTAGTGCTTAG
This sequence comes from Acrocephalus scirpaceus scirpaceus, assembly GCA_910950805.1. Lineage (NCBI taxonomy): Eukaryota > Metazoa > Chordata > Aves > Passeriformes > Sylviidae > Acrocephalus > Acrocephalus scirpaceus. The sequence goes on from OU383773.1 coordinate 92,997,718, forward strand.
GAAATACTGATTCAAACAAGAACAGCTGCAGGAAAGGGAATTTAAAGTCTAAGAGATTGAAAAACTGTGGCTTGTTTGGCTTACAAGAAAAATCCCACAAAACCCAAAACTAAACAATCCAACAATCTCAAACTAACAACAACAAAAAATCATGCTGATAGACTCTTTCTAAAACACAAGAAAAGAAAAGAGCTATTTAAAGGACAACACTGGAAAAGTAGATACTCTGTTATCAAATTTAGGCTGGAAAAAAAGTCATACATAAACAAGTCATCAACATAATCAGCTTTAAACTGGAATATTATGTTATCAGAAAGGAAGTTATAGCAAGAGATGTCCATAGCAGGAGATGTTACCTGAAGATACAAGAGGTACTGTCCTGCCACTATTTCTAAGAAAAGTCTGTAATTTCAAGCCTGTGTTTTGAACAAGCTGAAGGTCAGCTTTGAAACAAATACATGAGCCTGTTAATTAAGAGGATTTGTTTGTCAAACACTTATTAATGTACTGAGAGAGTTTAATTGCAGGTTGACAAACAAAAATGTTATTTTTTCTTATTTCAGATATCCTAAGGAGCAGTATCAAATAAGAATGAATGTGTAAACATTGTCTCAGCAGAAAAGAACTGGTTACTTACCTATTGGTTCAGCAACCTATTTGATATGCACCACAATACAAAAATGTGCATTTAGTGCTTGTAAAGTTCCCATATGGATAGGTTCTGAAAGCTGATTGAATATTTATTGTCTGGGACTACAAACACTGTGGCAGTTGAAGCATCTTCCAATCCCTGCCCATGCTGGCCACTTCCACTCCTCTCTGTAGGAAGCAGCTGCCTGCCATCCAGTTCTAGCCTCCACTGCTGGGAAGATCAGCAACTGCAACTGTGCTACAGACACTTACCTACTGAGAGCAGGAGCCACCACCAGCACGTGATTCCCATGGAAGTCCAGGAGCTAGCTACAGTGCTCTCTACCTCACTGGTCACTTTGGCTATTCAACTTCAGAGCTAAAACCAAAGCCCTTTTAACATAATCATTTCTCAAGACAAATAGTAAGAGAAACATAACGCAGTGGACCTGAAAAACTAGTGAAAGTAAAAGCAAATCCACTAGCTGTCATCTCACATCCTTAGATTCTCACCTGCTCAGGACCCATGGAGGACAACCCTGATGTAGGCACAGAGGTCGCTGAGGTCATGCTGATCTGCCCTGTCATCTGGTTCATGTTGTTCATACCACTTGTGTTGGTTGCCATGGATACACTGATGTTCATGTTATTGTTGTACATGCTGGTGCTTGCTTGCTGCCCAAAATGTGGTGGGGACTGTTGTGAAAACATGCTACAGCAAGGAATGGAAAAAGCAATGTGTCAGACTTAAAATGCTGAAGCCACTAAGAAACTTTTTAAAATATATCTTAAGCTGGAATTTGTATATACTGTAATTTATTCAAACTTCAAAGGAAAACCTAGTTTTCAGCTGCATTAATGTCTAAAGAGTCGATTTTCAAAATTTAGGGTCCCATGTCTGTGTACAAAAATGCATGCCTTTGCGTGTGAACTATGGCAGAGTACAAATCTGTTATGCACATGGAAGAACAGCCAATTAGCTGTTTAAAGGAGCTTTGTATGTATTTTAAAGTAGTGTTTGGAGGGAGAGAAGAATACCTTTAACCTCCAGCATTAGCACAGCACAGAACTGTTGAGCTGACATTGTAGATGGGGTAATAAACTTTATTTTTTCGCAAAATAGGCTATTTGCATATATGAATACCAGATTTGTACATTTGTACATTATGGCAAGTGGGCTCACAAACACAGACATGCAATTGTGCAGAAATTTATTTACTACGTCTTAGCATCAGGTTTTGAAACTGTGGCACTGTAAGAAACAACAAAAAGGCTAAGACAATTATCCTCTACGTTTCTTTAAGGGCATTTCTGAACGACTTAAGGAGGAGTAACTGTGGAAAACCTCATCCCAGATTTTATTCAGTCCAAGTGCTTTCTGGACAGTATCTTCCTTCCCACTATGTTGAAAGCCATATGAGACACTTCTTCACATTTCCTAAAATGCCCTTCACTGTTTACACATCAGTCTTTTTTAGTCTTTGAGCATAATTCAACAGCCGGTGAAGGAATTATTACTGACAATGTGTCTATTTAGAGGATGTGCATTAGACTGAAATACTGGAAGGGCTGCTGTGTCTCAGTATCAGTGGCTGACTTTCCCTCCCTGTGAAGCACTGCTCCCACAGCTGAGGAAATCTTTCAGGGTTAACACTCAACTTTGCACTTGGGTACTCTGTTGGGCTATTGCTGTGCACTCTGAGACCTGGTGGAGTGCAACGGCATTCTGGGCACAGGACCAAGCCCAGAAAATCCCACCATTCTCTTCCTTCCAATCCCATGTCTTTTCAGGCCACCTCACCCCATTTTTAAGTTGTTATCTGGATGGCTGAAACAGTACACTACAGATCATTGTGAATACTCAGTGGCTTGTGTAAGCACATTTGACACATCTCTGCTGTAGAGCTGCAGTTTAGCAAAGCCAACCATTGGACTTATGGAGCTGCCCCTGCTGCCATTTTTGGCAGGAGCCACGACAGTGGCAGCTATGCCTACTGCAGATGCTTCATGAAGACCGTGAGGATGAGGCATGGACAAGGATGAGGATAAGAGACAAATCAGCTGCTTTAGGGGGAAATTTACTTGGATTAGCCTCATCAATAAAATACTGGCGTTTTGGGCTTATTAAATCTTTATCAACTAGCAGGAAAAAGATTTGTTGCCATGCTAGGACAGTAAGCCTGAGAACTTCAGGATGACAACAACACTGTGCTAGAGCCAGCTGTGTGCACCCCAGTGCCAACTCATACAGGCTGTACCTGGTAACTCCTCCCATCTTCCAAGGAAAAGCTCAGACCACTGCCATCTGGAAGCTCATTGCTGCCTACTGATAGTGTTCAACATCCAACCCATCTGATTTAGACAGAATGATTATTAGAGGTAAACCCACTGGGGCAGGGGCCTTAGCTGAAAAGGTATTTTCAGTGAAAAGTGCATGCATGAGGTACTGCTATAATGCTGTCAGGGAATGACAGCTATATGCTGACCCCCAGCATGTGGAAGCACTAATGGGCTGAACCTGGTTACACTCCAGCATTTAAAGTGGGAGGTGATAATCCAGTCACTGCAATTCCAGAGCAGTAGGGAATGCATAGGCTCTGGCTTAGCTGATCCAGCCACGTGGAAAGCAGTGTGGGATGAAAATCATACGCAGAAGAAATGCATCCACACAAACGTTGGGGGCTGGAGTTCACTGTGCAGCACAGGTGCTTCTTAAGGGCACACAGTGTTTGATCAGGTATAACAGGCAATGCATTGCATGGATGCAGGTCTTTTAGCTATGCACTCACTTTGCCTTGTATGAAGACAGAATTAAAACCAATTCGTCAAGCCAAATTGAAAAGAAATCGCTTTTAGGATATATAGTTAACAACAGACAAACACGCAAACAGTCACATAAAACAAGCCCATAAATGAATGTAGACCATGTAGATCGTAAATGACCCCATTACTCTGTGTGTTCATTTTTGTTTTCTTCTGGATTTACCTGTTACCACCCATATTCCCTTGTGCCCACCCATTCATCTCCGTAGAGGACTGATAGGCAGGATTAGCCTGAGTCTGCTGAATCATGGGGCTTTGAGTGTGAGCCAGCCTTGGTGACATCAGTGGACTCTGAGGAGTGGTGGCCCCTGTGAAGCCTGGATCGGGCTGCTGACTAATACCTGAGGAAGAAAATGAGAAATTTACCCACTGTACATTCAGAGTTAAACCAAGAGCTCATACCTGCTGATGTGTCTTTACACAGTCCTACTTTTATCATCTGGTAAGAGCAGATACCAAATTTAGAGTTGGACGGACATAATTTGTTATATCAGTGAACTTTCACGTAACATATTATTTAATATAATTATAATGTAACTTATACAGTAGGTATAAATAAATAAACGGTATAACAATAACTGTATGGAGGTAACTGGCCAGAACAAAATGGTTTGTGGCTTTGTAAAACAAAGAAAGGAAACTGTATTAATTATCATTTTACACATGGGGTTAGGGGTAGGAAATGGAATGCCTTCTCTAAAACTGATTTATATTACTTAAATTGAAGAGGTTTTTGTTTAGTTCACTCAAAATTCAAAAGTCCACCAAGCAAATACATACATGCATATGTGTTTGTGTGTGCATGCACATATTTATCTGCATATATCTATATATAAACAAACATACACACTGCACTTCTGCTGCTGCTCAAAAAAAGAGCAGTCCTGGAGAATAGCTGGTACTAGAGCTAGGAAAGTAGAACCTTCAAGGTGTCCAAACTGCCATGTTTCCCACTGTTCCCAGGGAGCCAGGCAAGAGCGTGTGGACCAGGGGCTCAGACCCAGCACTGGGGGGAGCACGGGGATTGTAAGGACTGACAAAATGCACTGAGGGGGAGTGGAACCAGTACCGTAGTTTGGAGGAAACGGGAACTGCTGCGCATTTGCCTGCGGGATGCGCGGGTTGCTCATGGTTGCTGGGATGCCACCGGTGGCCACCATGCTGGGGGTCATGCTCAAGCCTTGCCCTCGCATCATCAGCGTCCGCTGCTGCACCTGCTGCTGCTGCTGCTGCATCTGCCGCTGCCGCAGGTGCTGGCTCAGGATCTCCCGCTGCCTCTGCGCCAGCATCTGCGCGTTGATGGGGCCCTGGGGGAAAACCACCATCAACAACCCTTCCAAGGCAACCCAACCAGCAGAGGCATCTCCACTAGAGCAATCTCAAAGATTCCAGCTTTTTCCCCGCCTGTCACACAACTAACAAAAATATAAAGCAGGAGAGAATAATCTTGCTAATACTTCTGCTGGGAAAGACTTCCAACAGTGCAAGAGTCAGTAACTAAAATAATACCAGTGTTTAAGGCTGCAGTGATTTGTATTTGCAGTGATTTGTATTTGCAAATGGAGCAGCTCATTAAAACCACCCATCTTTAGGAAATGAGAAGCATGGTTAAAAATGCTGTTATATCAAATCTTTATTAAACAATCATCCAGCCCATGTAAAAATGGGAATGACTCTCAGAAATAAAACAGCAAAATACTTCTATCACACAGACTGCAACATTTGTATTGAAACAGTACTTGCCACATAACATTACTGTTGTATTATATTGGGGCAAGAAAGCAAAAAAGGAAGTGACTTCCTTTTTTAAAAGGTATTATTTTTCTCACCTGTGTTGGCACTCCAGTTCTCAAAGACAGATTCATATTGGAGACGCTGCTGATCTGATTTATCAGTGGCTGCCGATTCTAAAGAGAAAAAAAAGCAAACCACCCCAACACCAAAACCCAAAAGTTTTTAGAAGGAAAGGGAAAAAAAGAAGTGTTACATATAGAGTCATACAGATCTACTTCACTGATGAGTTGGTCTGTAGACCTAGTTCTACATATCCAAGCAGTGACTAATTTTCCTCCTCAAACCCTACTACCATTCACAGAATGCTATTTCTTAAAGAGATAATACAGCATAAAAGTAACAACACAGGCACTACGTTGTTTATACCAAACATGCTCCTTTCATAGTTCCTGTTCTTTTTCACTTTGGGACTGGACTGTTGAAGTTTACTCCAAATTAGACTTTATCCTGATGATTGAAGGCAGAAATTGAAGGCTCTTTCCTCATTAACTACAAAAAGCATTGATATCTCACTGGTATTACTACAAATCTATGTATTTAAAAATTAAACAAGAACTTAATTCTCAGAAGCAGACCAAGGCCAAGGGAAAAAAAGGGGTGTAGGATGTAGGTAACAAGCAGCAATAAAAGCAGATAGATTGGCAGAAGAGTCAGGATACAACAAATAGATAGACGTAGATAACAAAAAGCACTAACGTAACCTTGCTCAAAGACTTAGTGAGATCTAGGCTTAAGTACTGGCCATGTTCTTGCATTGTATTATACGAAGAATGATGTGAAGATGCCAAAAAAGAAGAAGAAAAAAGAGAACATGCAAGGCACTATCTTGCCAAAACTCATTGTGGCGGCTCCTGTCAAATTTTAGCTTAAAAGTGGAATGGAGCGAGACCTGGTGGTGCCGCCCAGGAGAACCGGGCACGGAAGGGGCTGTACCTGCTGTGCCTGGAGCCGGTGCTGCAGCTGGAGCCGCAGCTGGTTGGGCTGGTTCTGCACGATGCCGGTGGGCCGCAGGCCGGGCCGGGGCTGCATGCGCAGGGCGGTGTACCCCGGGCGCTGCCCCATGGCGTGGAAGCTCGGGTCCTGCATGGGCGCGTAGCTGCCCTGCGCCATCTGCGCCTGCGCCGCGTACTGCTGCGAGAACACCGGAGCCTTCTGCTCCATCAGCATGCTGGACTCCTGGCTCGAGAAGGTCTCAGGGTCGACAGCTTGGCTCTGCAGAAACACACGAACAATAGGAACAGTTGGTGGGACACGGCTTTCCAGGGGATTATACGGGACTAATACACACAGCCTGAAAAACAACCTTCTAGGATGTGAATGTTTTGAAACAGAAAATTACATTAGCTTTCTTTACCTCAATATAAAACTTAAAAATAAGCAGAACTGTATATTTGAATATCAAAATCTATTCACAGAGACAAATTATTCCTCTCTCTTTTCCTTTGTTTTGTTGGGTTTTTTTAAACAAAACCCCACAATCTTTCTTGTGTTCTTTACACAGACCTTGTATTACTCTTCTAACGAATAAAAACCTGAAATGACAAATGCTAGATCAGAATCTATAAAAGAAGTGATGACAGTGTATTTTTGCCATTGAATCTGAGATAAATTCAAAGGTATTACAAATGAATAAGGTAAATTTTTATCAGTATCTTTAAACAAAATAATGACTTCAAATAAAGATGCCTGAAACTATTACAGAAGCTAATGTGAACAGAGTGCCTAATTCTTTCAGGGCACTTCTGCACTAACTGATTATCCATTAGCATAAATAAACTAACACAATTCTAAATTCTATTCTAGATACTCCCCTAATATTTGCTCTAGCCAGAATAATTTTATAGCTTATTCCACATTGACCTTGAAAATGAAGTTAATCTAAATTTCAGTGCCCTCATGAAAGAAAGTCTTTAAGCTGCTGTAAAATGTTTGAAGGCTATTTTAAAAAACACGTTTTAAAATGAGGCAGTTCTCTTATCTGCAAGATCCTTAAACTGTTTCCACCGAATTATTAATTAAATAGAAACATATTTACTGCCTAGTTTGAAATAAACCATTATTCATAATTTTTGGTGGTGGCATTCCAAAACCTACATAATATTGCATGAAAGTTTCATACCGCAAAATTGAAGTTCACCAATAAATTGTATCTCCAGCTCTACACCTCACTGACTTCTGTGTTGTACCAAATAGGCTTGGAGATAGCTTTCTCATGTTCAAAGCAGAATTTCATTGGTCTTATTTCATATCTAAAATGCAGAGCTAGTTCAGAAGTTATGCTCAGGGTGCTGATGAGTGCTGGGGAATGAAATGGGTATTGCAGGCTCCTCTGAGAATATTAAGTCATTAAACAGACATATACTGATTTTGGAAATAAAATTCTGATGCCAGAAATGTCAGGAACTAACTTTTACTCAAAATGCTTTTATTTTTACCACATTTGTTTTCACCATGTAAGACTGAAACAGGCAGCAGCCACATGGAAGTCAACAAAAGTAACTGTGGGGAAGAAGGGATGAAAAAGCACAGAAAAAAGTGTAGCAAGCATGCTCATAATTTAGAAAAAAACCATACAGTTCAAGTACGTGGAATGAAATCAACAGCCTCAGATAAAGCTCATCCCTTAACACACATTAATGTACTAAAGAAAAGACCATGGGTGAATTTACACATCTCAGGTTTGCTAATCCAAAAGCTTGTTGCCCCCATCACACTAAACTCTTGATCCTGCTCCTCTGCTCCTAGGTCTTCATGCTCGTATTTTTCCTCTTTCCTATACTCTGTTTCTGGCCATGATCTTACCTTTGTCCCCCTACAGTTGATCCTCTGACCACTATATTTTTGTTTTGGTCAGCTTAGCTGCATAAAGCAGGTCAGAAGAAGGAGATCTAGGTGAGGGTGGCAGGGGAGAGGAAGGAAGACTAAACCAGGGGCTGAGGGAAGGTTTTCAGGTGTTGCTGAGCCATTAAATGGACTTCCACCATCCTGGCTTGCAAGAAGTGCTTTATAATGCCCTTTTTCAACTCCACTTTGACAACATATCTTAAAAAAGCAATATCCAATGCATGCAAAATATCATGTTCAGTATACCTGGCTCACTAGTTCTGGTATTCCTAGAGCCCTGTCGATTTCCTCTAAACCATCAAAATTCCTTAATGCCATGTAAAGCTGATCCAGGAGAGCACCCTCATCACTTGGTGACTCTGATGAAGGATGATTACACAAGAGATCATCTGGTGAGCTGCCAAACGGTTGCCTGTGAAAACATGAACACAGGGTTGGTAAACAGCTGCTGGAAAACACGAACTAATATCAGAGGATTAGTACTCAAATGGAACTAACAAATGGAGACAGAAATGATTTTAATCGCTGCCAGTTTTGTTTAGGAAGTTATTCTGGGTGGAAATTATGCTACCCAAAGAAGTAACTAAAAAGTGTAATTAATGCCTGCTAAGACCTATGAGCATGGTATATCTGACAAGCAAGAAAGCCCACCAAAGGTAGTCGAGCACTGACTGCATATTACAGGGTCAACAGAGGAACAGAGAAGTCAGTATAGAATACAGCCACTGAAGACAGAAGGCTAAATAACTGTTTTTTTTAAAACTAGTTGTAACTTTGAATATCTCATGTCAGGTCGATTATACTATCACAAGTAGTACTCATTTCCATAGACTCTCCCCTTAGTTGGTTTTCTATCAGGCTAAACAAGCCAAAGAGGTCACAGACAGGTCTGTGGATTGTCTGGGCTCGCACAAACTGAACATCTGGAAGACCTGGGCAGAAGCATGAGGGAGCAGGGAGAAAAGGACATTCCCCTTTTCGTTTGCAGCAAAACACAGCATCAGGTCACCCCAAATGCACACTTGGGTACCAGTTTATACACTTGGTTATGTGCCTTGGAAGGACATCAGCAAGAATTTGGATACTGTCAGGCAGCATGTGATGGCTCTATAAATCCTGCTTACCTCACCCACTTTGAATTTGCATGCGAAGCACACTTGCAGTTACAAAGGCAGAATAAAGGTTTTATTATAAACCCAAAGGACAAAACTTCACAAGAAACAAACTAAATCTGAAATAACACCTTATCTGCAGCCAAATGACACGTTTTTGTTCTGCAGTTCACACACCTGCCCTGCTTCATGCACGCTACCACAAAACTGCAGTAGAAAATGTAAAGAGCGGAGCATTCTGCAGGCAAGGGCAGCTACAATATGCACATCATGGAAGAATCCCATCCCAGATAATTATTCAGAGACAACAAAAGCTGTCACCCATGGAGGGAGGAAAAGCACTGTATGTGAACCCTTTTTACATGTCTGTTTAGAAAAAACAAAGAAACATGTTTGTGTATTTAATTTCCATAATGAGATATATGGTTGCCATGGAAGTCTAATCTCTATGTCAAAGCTAAGCAGAAGAGCTGCATCGTCAGGCTACACACTGAATGAACTCAAAGGGTGGCAAGCAGGAAAACTAATAAAAATATATTCTTTTTAACTGGATCCCAGACAGTAAAAAAAAAAAAGGATATATGACACGCCTTTAAGACATTGCAAAGTATTAATCAAACTCTATATATAGAGAAATATCTTTAAGTCTCATAGATGAAATTATAAATCAGCAAAAGGGAAGAGCAAAAAAAAAATCCTTTGATTACAAGCTCTAAAGATAACTTATAAGAAGGGATCTATTATATGGAGAAACAATTGACGAGACTAGCAAAAAACCCTTCCTGGAAATTGCAAATGAGCATGAACACATATGACAAAAAAACCCTTAAACATTTGTCAAATTCTGTATAGTAAAAAAATGACAATTACTTAAAATTTCTCAATTGCTTTTATATACCCCAATGACAATTTCAGTTTTTAAGAATTATTTTTACTCATTTAATACACAGCAACAATGAGATTATAAAGATACCAGTCTTGGGGATTAATAAAGCAAGAAATGGCAGAATCAACCAATTAATCATCTCTGGTTGGGGTGTAAATTATCAAAATATTGTTACTTTCAGATGCAATGCAATGGGAATTTTTTCCACCATCTTCAGCTATAAGGAAATGATGAGAAATGCAAAGGTAAAAAAAAATGCAAAGGTTAAAAAAAAATGGAAGAAGTAACTGTCTGGCTTGCTGATCAGACATGAGTCTGTATTTTCTTTTAAGGTGTAATTTTTAAAGTGAATAATTCAGTTATACCAACAGTGCATTTTGCATATGGACATGCTAACTGAGGGAAACACCAGGAAACATCTGGAAAAGCATGGAATATAACAAAGAAATTGCCACATATATTTATGGATAATATTTTCGGAATGTCCTAATGAAAACTAAGAGAATGTAGTCAGAAGATTAACATTTTTTTCAAACATACTTTTTTCCCAAATGTATCAACTTCATTTTCTTTTCAGTGATCCCCCAATTTACTACTTACACAACTGAAAATATTTCAACATTTTGCACTTGCTTGTCCATTTTGCATTCCTTAGACATTCCATATATACACAGTCTCTCTAAAGCAAGCTGCAAATCATTTGGAAAAGACATGGCTGTTTCTTAAAAAGTGTAAGCTGCTTATGACAGTTGTGCCACCATTTAAAAGTGTTGATAATGAATGAAGTTATTAATACATTACATATGAGTTAATGAGTTGTGACCAAACTGCAGTTCTGATTACCTTAGGAGGAGCTAACTTCAGGGAAGAGGCAAGCCTTTCTTTCACTTCATCTTTCCTTCCTCCTCTTTTACAGAATTTAGGTCAATTAAAAAAACCCAAACAAAACATAATTAACCATGTCCTACATCACTTAAAATGCTACCCTACTGCAGGAACGGGCAGATATTATGACTACATAGTCATGGCTGGTACTACTGGCACTCTTCCACATTTAGTGTTAAGTGTAATTGTTAACAATAAGAACAGCAAAATCAGACAGAATCATGTCCATGTTAACTTTCCAGAGGTGAAAAATGGTGCAACTATACCTCCAGTGCTGGCAGCATCCACTGTGATACAGAACTTTCAATTCATTCAACACATTACATGGCAAAGAGAGCATTTATAAATATTATTGGAACACATACAGATTTCATGAGCAGAAAATAATACAAAAATTAAATTGATGCACATTTGGCAAATATTTTATGTAGAACTTTGTTTCCATGAGGTGTATAAATTATAGGCCTGCAAAATCTCCCTGTGTTCTGATGTGACAGTAAGACTCACCTGTTTTGATTACCAAAAGTTGCCTGTTCTATAGGCAAGATGCTGTCTGGCCATGGTGCAGTCTGATTTGGAGGTGCCTGCTGTTGGCTATATTGAGGTCCTCCTATGTTCATTTCCAATTCAGATGGCCCTAATCAAGAAAAAAAATAACTATACAACTTTTCTGAAGAGAAACTACCTTCATGCTAATTCTTTCAATTGAGTTACCTATGTTATGGTAAAAGCAAACAAAAGCATTAAGACATCAGCAACATTACCCTTAAAAGCATCATTATTCTTTTGTTAAAATTTGCTTTTAAATTTTGAGAAAACATGAGTATTCTGAAAGTGGTTCAAATTGATAAAATAGCAGACATAACATCGTAGATGCAAAAATTAATAAGACAAGCATAAGAAAAAGGCTGTACATAGAGTCAGTATTATAATGCACTTGCTTTAAAAGTGACCAGGAACAATTATAACTCCACAGCATTTCCTCTAAAAAAATCCCACAGTCTTTAGCAAACCAAGGCAACTAACTTCATATCCTCTTTCTCTGGCCACACAACCATGGAGCTATAGAGTAGCAGGGACTGTCCAACAGGACCTGTTAAAATTTACCATTTTAGGCACCTTCTTTCCCACGTCCACAGGAAAATTTCATTGTGAAACAGGGTTCTTATCAAATCCATAAATGAAGTGAGGATTTTTTACTTTTTTTCTCCTGCTTCATCTTTAACAATCCAGCGTGTGCCAAAAGGAACAGCTCCACGTGTGACTTACCCATATTCATGACCTGAGATGGAAGCATCTGCCTTGGGCCGGGCTGGTTGCTGGGTCTCAGGGGGATGCTGGCCGTGGGATTGCGGATCATGCCTGCTTGCACCGGCCGGTTCATGGCGCCAGCCGTGGGCGCGCAGGTCACCCTCACCGCGGGAGCCTGGCTGCCCCAGTCTCCAGATGCCATGGCAGGCCGAGGGGCACTGCCACCAATCATTCCTGCACAAAAGCCAAACACACTCAGGTACCAGCACATGGTCAGAACAGCCTTAACACTACTGCTGCCTGAGGAGCTGCATTCTCAGCAATACCAATGCAGTAGCTTCATTCAAAGCACACCGCCACAGCTGCCCATCCAGATGTGCAAGGCTGCAGAACGATGCCTTATGCTGCTTAGTCAAGGGACTGGAGACTGTGATACATCTTACAGGAGGAAGACCCTTTTATCATTTCTGAAATGCTGCTCAGAGTAAGTGTTCCCACATGTACTCTGCAACAGGTGCTGAGGGTGTGTGGATAGCCTTAACTTCCTTCCTCAGGAAATGAATCACGTTTGCTGATGTGTGTCAGTGCTTTACTTTCCAAGTGCTAAGTGAGAATGGGGACTTGAGTAACAATGTGTTATCACTAAACACACTTACAAATTAGAAGGATTTGAGTATCAATTTGTGTTCTGCGAACATCTTTTGGCAACTTCTTTCATTTAGAACCTAGAGCCTTCAGAGCTTCAAGGCTCACCCAGATAATCTCAGACCAATATAAGGTGCAGGGAAATTACTCACAGGAACTTTCCGATAGGTGCTGAAGTTCATTACCGTTATTATAGGGGAAGTCCTCCCACATCTACTGTAAACAACTGGTATGTTTTATTTACACTTGGAATATATAGAATACTACACTTTGACAGTAGCCAAAAAACCCCAAGCCTCAAAGATGGCATTCACAGTATTTATACATTTCAATTTTCTATCAGTCAAGAGAGTAGGTAAAACACTGATTTCAGGTTGGACTACTCCTTCAGATTGATCTTTTCAGTTTCATTATGCAACCTCCCAAAATGAATACCAAAAGCCACACAAACAATGATTACTTATCAGTTCAATTATTTGGTGACATATAACCAGAGAAAAACCCTCTGAAGAGGGTCTCTGTTTCAGCTGCTGTACAAAATTTGCTTTAGTGTTACATCTTTAGGTTAGGTCCATTTGTGTACATATTCTACCAGCTGAAAGATGTGCTGTGCTAGAGCAAGGCAGGGACACAATAATATTCTCTAACTTGTATACGTAAGATGAATAAAACCCTCTAATGTATATACAGAACATGAAAGTAAGAGGACACTTGAAAGAATACAAGTTGATCTCTAAACTGCTTAAACAAAATATTTCAGTGTCTGGCTGCATGTCTCTTTTAATACTGATGCCAACTAAAAATACAAATTTGACACCAAATAGCCAGCTGAGAGGATTTACAACAGCCATTTGTTTACTCAGAGCTCTTACAGTGGTTGTTGCACACTTGCACAATCTTAGACTATGCACTAGTTGAAATAAATCCATCAGCCAGACCTTTTCTGTCAAACAGGCTGTATGTTTGTTCATTATTAGGTGAACATGTTGTTAATTGCAACATCTGATGGTTCCCAAAAAGGAGCTAAAGCTACTAAATAAAGAATAATTAAGGGCAAAGTCAACATCACAAGGGCAACAGTATTGCCCATGATTTCATTTTGAAAGACCCATCTCTAAAGGTATGTAAAAGGCAGTGCATAAAAGGCAGGACAAAAAATATGCAGATACAGAAATTCAAAATAAATATGCCAATACATAACATCCCACAAAGCATTATTTCTTCTAGACTTTATGGAAAGCAATAATCCGCAGTGGTATTAACCCCAATGTTAAGCTGCATATGCTATAGCCTATTACTTAAATATATTTTTTAAAAAAAGGAAAGTCATCTTACCTGTGCTACTGTTGCCTAAAGTTCCTTGACTTCCTATCATCCCTTCATTCCTGCCCATCAGTCCCGGCTGAGGTATCACTGAGTAGGGGCTACTCGTTCTTATGGGTGGGAAAGTTCCTGCACCTGTTGGGTTCTGCAGTGTTATGTCAAGTGGTAAATTCTGGTTTGGTAATAACCTGCCCAGTTGCCCTGCTCGTGGGTTATTAAAAGCTAGACAGGAGGAGGAAAGAAAAAAAGCAAAGTTACAAGAATGGAAACTTCACTAGGTTTTAAAAAAAAAAAAAAAAAAAAAAAAAAAAAAAAAAAAAAGGAAAAGAAGAAATGAACCCAGACACAATTAAAGCTCTTGGGTTCAGCTGTTTAATATTACATAATTTACTCACTCCATATCTGTCTGAGAAACATCCCTTCTAGACATTTAAATGTAAATTTCAAAATGGAACATTCTGACACTAAACACAAACCAGATATGACGTATATTTTAAAAAACTTTAAATGATGCAATTTAACTGACAGAAGAGCCACTACAGCAAAAGACGCCACTACATGTTGTGCATACTACTGCCAATTAATCTTATGGCAAGTAGGATTGTAATTGCATGCAGATGTCATCCTGAGGCAGATTGTTAGGAATTATCTCAGTTTGGAAAGTTTTCCAGCATAAGCTGTGCCTCTGAAGAAATTTTCAAGATTAAGGACAGACTGACTCTCTATTGGATCCCACAGCCCCATTTCAAAATGTCCCTCTTAATTTTTTGGTTTTTTACATTTTTTTGTCATTAATAAGAATAAATACTTCCATGATTCAGTATCAACAAAAAAACCAGTCCAGAAACAGAGCTGTGCCACCATAATATTCTGGTAAAATAGAATCATCCTTGATGGTTACTGCCACCTTTATATAACTACTTTCTTCTGGGTCGTGCTTTTAAAAATCAGCCTCTGCAAATATAACGGCAGACTGCCTCAGCAAAGTGAGTTTCAGACTGTGACTGGCAAGCATCTGGCTCAGCTGGTCTTTGGGCAATGTTCCAATGCATGAAAGCATCCTCTGTGTGCTCAACTAGTTCTCAAACATGAATGAAACACTGACGTTACAGCTTTGATTCCATTTCCAATCACGCCCATAAAATACATGCAAGTAAATTAAACATTTTTGTGAAAGTATTATTTGCAATACTTTCTGATAGCTTCCCCTAGCAGAGGTTCTACTATAACAGCATCCTTACAGCAACTTCTGCATTTTTGTACTATCACATTACTGAGAAGTTAAATGAATACTTTCTTATTTTAGATCCAAGTAGTGCTACTTGCAACCTGAAAACTTAGAGGAGGTTTAGTAAGTTTGTTAAAATGCACAGAAATATCTCATAACAGAGGTCTCTGACTTTTATTTTTGTTTTATAAAACCAGACTACAGGAACTTACTGTATTTATTTTTTTTAATATGAGTTCTCTGCCAGGTGAATGTGCTTATATGTGTGTACAGAAAATACATCGCACACGCCTAATTCCTAACCATGAAATTTAAGTTTTGTCTTGTCTGCCTGTTCAACTAAGCAAACAAAACTTACTTATGAAGCAAAAATTACTTTCTCAAGATTGGGGGCATCACAAAGTCTAAGGACTGAAGCAAAATTAAACTTCAGTGACAGTTTCATAACAATTTGCTCCAGAAGTTTGATACAGCACACAGATAAATGAGTTATTGTATGTGCAGCTCTGCCAGCACCCACTAATATTACAAAAAGGAATTCTGGAAATGCAGCACAAAATAATAACACAGTTGATGAGTTGTGATGGTGCTTAGATCACATCACCTCCTGCTTATTCTACTCTTTGTCAGGATGGGACTGAAGGAGGCTCCCCATCCCCCACATAACAGACTCTAGCAATTTGGCAGATCCAGCAGCCTTTCAATTTTTCAACAGACAAAAATCTTTATCTGTTGAAAATAGATGCAATTCATTAAAACCTGTAAAATTAAAGTTGGTTATTTCTTCAGAAAAAAACCCAAAACAGTAAAAAAGCCCAAATCTCTTTTGGAATTGTACATAATTTGACATTCATTCTATATTGCTTTCCTGTGAGCATATGAGAGGCCCCTCACTATTTCTGTGGACTTGTTTTCTGTATGCTCTTCCACTGAACACAAGGCACAAGTTCCTAGGGGAATCAGGCACAGACACAAGACTAAGCTGGGGGAAAATATTTTACGTTTTTAATTTAGATGGGAAACAGGATGCTGCTTTTACAGAATTGCTGCTAACCACCAAGCTGCTCTCATTTACAGTCATACTGTTACTGTACTGCCAGTAGCTTTGAAAGCAGATTTAAAGCTAGGCTACCCCTAGAAAGCCAAAAAGCTGGAACAAACAGAGCTTGCTTCACGAAGAACATGCTAAAGATTTCACATGCACAGAGATTTCCTTCTGACTTTTGAGGTGCTGCTGTTAGTACTTCTACACTCACAAAAGCAAGTACCTTACACCCAAGCATCCTTCTCTGAGCAACATGGATTAACAAGTGATAATTTAAGAATCTGAAGTGGCCTTAATATGAACTTAAACGTTAATATTTATTGATAGAATATTAGTATTTATCTAAACATTTTTAAGTAACTTGAGTGAATTTGAAAGTGGCTCAGTGTTAGTTTAATATTATCAGAATGGCTAAAAATATTATCTAAACCCTATACTTTGCAAGAAAAAAACCTAGGGCACATCTAAGGAAGTTAACAGATGTGGCCATCCTAGCCAACAGGAGCAAAAAATGAAGCAGTGTTTTTTATGCTATTTTATTCAATATTAGTACTTGGTAAGACTCCTGTCTTGCTTGCTTTCATTATACTATGATGGCAAACCAACATTTCAATGCTGATTTGTAAGCTGATTAATAAGGTTAAAGAAAGCTGTCAGCTGGAAGTGACTCAACTAAAAGCCACAATCTCAAATTAAAGTTGGGCATTCTTAATCTTCTGTCCGTCTATTAATCTTGTGGTTTTAGAAGAAGACTCTCCTTCATGCTTAGAAAAGCTTCTCGTGCACCTTTCACTTCACGAGCTGCCAGAAAGGAATGACCTGCATTGCAAAAAAAATGCCAAATGCCAAAACCCTCACAACAGCAGTGTCACCCGTCACCACAGGAGGGGATGTTTGATTTGAGGGTGCCTCTGAACACGTCTCCGAGGACAGACTTGCAGGGTGTGCGGGTCAGACACAACTCGTGTGCCTTTGGAGCTGGGACGACCGCAGATGGCGCTCCGTCCCCACACACCAGCCGCCCAGCACCGGGAGCTGCCCAGCTCCGCCCGCCTGACCCGGGGCACCGCGGCCCCGCACTGGGGCGTTCCCGAGCTCGCCAGGTGCACTCACTGCTCTGTGAAATCCTCATTGCTGGTTTCTGGGTGGCCACTGCCGCGCCGGGGCTGCTGTCACTGGTGAGCTGCATGAGGTCATTGATGATGGCTTGCTTGTCGACCGAGCCCGCTGGCACGCCTGGGCGGCTATCTGGGAAAAGCTGTGGTAACTGGCTGTTCTGCAGGTCATCCAGAATCTCTTCCAAGTTATCCAACTCGCTGCCTGGCTGCAAGAAAGAACACACAAACCCACGGTACAGGTCGCTGCTGGCCCGCTGTTGGCGTCCCGCTTGCGCCAAGCCAGGCAGCCCCGCGGTGTCACAGCCGCACCGGCCTCGGACGTGTCTGGCACCACGCCTGATGCGGAGGAAGCTCACAAACCTGTTGGAGGGGGACAGTGTCGGCTTCCCAGGGCTAGTCTGCCTTGCTTTTGGGGAGCCCAGTGCCGCACTGGCACCCCTTCAAAAGCCCTGCATTGGGATGTATGATTCCATGCCTTGGGCAACAGAGAGACTCTTCCCCGTGCACTCTGTGATCAGTGCTGACAGGGATAACAGGAGATCCAGGAGTGCTGAAGATGGGGGCTTATGTAGGTATAATCAATATTTCTTTCAGCACAGTTGTATTTCTAGTCTCTTTATGGCTTGACTAAAAGCATACAACTGAAAAGTTCCTTTATGGCTATAACAATTCCCCATACGCCTTTTCTTTGTTATATTCAAAACCTGAACACTGAATAACTCTTACATAAGTTAACTGACAAGATATATACATAGGATTGGGAATTTATTTTGCGCCCAACTTCCCAAATCATTGAAAAGAACTTCTCTGGAGTATGAAAAGAGAAACCTACATATGAATTTACATTTAAATTCAGTAGAAAGTTATCATGAAATAAGGATGGGAGAAAAATTAAGTTCACCTTACACTAACATAATTACTGACCTGCTTGTTTTTCTTAAATATACTGATTTTCACTGGTATTCTCTTTTGTCAGCTTTTCTAAAACCTCTCAGAATTAAAATAATTTTCTGACTGAAATGTGGAAATCATTGCAACTATATTCTCCAATCCTAAACTCTTGATTAGGGTAAAACTTGGGTAATAATTAAGAGCAGGATGTCCAGTTTCAGTTTACTACCATCTTGAACAGTAAATATATCATAACAGTATCTATAACAAATATCTACTCAAAATCAGTGTCTTCATTAGGAAATGTGCAATGACAGAGGAGAGGCAGAGTGAGCAGCCACCCGTGAAGGGTGGGGAACTAAGAAATAACACCACAAATGTGCAGAACCGAAATACAATTCTTCCTGGGGTTTGTTGTTTTGTTTTTTGGTTTGGTTTTTTTTTTGTCCTTCCCCACATCATGGACTTCTTACTGAGAGCAAGCTTATGCCACAGATCACAGGATACTGTAGAAATACCTGAGATGGCTTTAAAATACCTACTGAGGCTCTCACAGGCTAGCTAGGAAGCGCTGCACATTAGTCTGTGCAGAACTCCTACCGTCACATCTAACCTGCTCCTGTGAAGTCCAGCTATTTTATTCAAAGGTAGCTAGAATGCCCCAAGGCTACACTGCTACATGCTTTTTTTGGGATGACTGACTGCAAACAATCACGGTATTATTTTTTATTCCTTCCACATCATCTCCTAGTCGTATAAACTGTAGTATATGGTGTAAAAGAGGAGAGAATTCACTCCATTAAAAGGCAGCATGTGGGTGATCTAGAGGCTGGTGTTATTGGCAAAATGGTAGGAAACCAGAGAATCAGAGGACTGGAAGAAATTTAAAGCCTCCAGGCAAAATCAGTGTATGCCATTCCCTATGGAAGTTCATACAGTTGCTTGTTAAAGACATCCAGAGACAGAAAATCCACAGCTTCCCTGGAGAATTGGTTTCAGCACTCTGCCATCCTTGCTACTCGTGCCTTGTTTTCTTTTCTCAGTCTCAATGCAAAATCTCTCACACTAAGATTTAGACTCTTCCTTCCAATCATATTTTAAAACTGGAGAACCTACTGTGTTCCCCTTTCTTTTTCTATATTTGAAACCGTGTGCCCTTCTGTGTTTTAAGCTGAAATTAATAAACAATCTCATTATTTTCTTCAGCAAATAACCTGTTTTCTAGGCCTCTCATTACTCTTGTTGCTCCTGTGGATTGCTTTCAGTTGATCCACGCTTTTGCTGAAGCCATGTCCAAGACAGGAACTTAAAATGAAGTGTGAGAGCTGCTGGGTAAAGCAGAAAATTTACTGTACACACAGTATGCTTTTACGACATAATCCAGAAAAGCGTGTGATTCTTTTAATTACATGACATTACTGACTCTCACTCATCGTGTTGTCACTATGATCCCTAGAACAGCTCTGAAAAACTCCTATTTAGTCAGTTCTCCCCTCATCTAAAAAAAAACCCAAAAACCTGAGACATTATTCTTGAGTAATGATAATAAATAGCATTTATTCACCCTGAATATTCTAACATTTTGTCTCTGTATCTCTTTGTTGCAGCTGAACTTGCATTGTGTCCTCCAATGTGTTTGCAGACATTCAAGTGCCACACTCAGCTTTACCAAGCTCTATTGTCACGTCTGGTCATTCAGGTTAACTAAAACCCTGAGCAGCTCTAGATGCTGCACCAGTCCTGCAGCATCTCCATTTTGACAGTGAATCCTTCAGTAACTACTGTGTGTGGAGGGATCTCCAAACAGCTTCCTCACCACTCACAGCAGTTTCATCTTGACCACACACCTCTACCCTGCCTTAAGGAAAAGGGCCGAAGAGCCATACTCAAATCTAAACACCCTGACACACTGTTTCTCTTATGCCAGCAATCCTGCTACCCTCCTGCTGAAGGAGAACAGGTTGGCTGGTCCAAGATTACCTGTTCTTGACAAATCCCTCTGATGACTCACTGCTTTCCAGGCAATTACAAGCAGCTGGGTGGACCCAGCATATCACAGTAGAAAAGGCTGAGCCAGAAGGAATCAAATGTGATTATATGAAACCTAAATCACTGCAAGGACAGGTGATAAGCAGATTCAAAAAGGCGCTCCAAGACAGAGCCATGAGTGATGTTTATAGGAGCTGCAGTTTGAGCGATGGGAGATCTGGAACAAGAAGACCACAAGAGCCAGGAGAAGAGACTGATACAGAGCATCATAAATTATAGACGGATGATTCAGTACTCTTTGGGGGAATTAAGACATATGGCCTTCATTACAGGTATCTGAGACAACAGTGAAGGGAAGTTTTATATGTTGCAGGGGGCGGTTTTGCTTGGTTTTATGCAGGATTTTGTGTCTTCTTTTATCATTCTGGCTACTGCAATTCTTTGTTCAAACACTAGATATATTAAAAAACCCCCCCTCAAAACCAAACCTAAAAAAAACCCAATGAAGAACATATTGATCCAAATATGTCAGAAAACTGCACTCCCTAAGATGCTTTTAATTCCTCTCAGAAGTGGCAAAGAAAGGGCAAATACAACAGATGTATTACAACAACACAAACACATAACCTTTTCTCTTTTTTTTGCTTAATAATCAATATTAAATATTTCATTTTTATATTTTCATAAGGATTCTCAACTACTACAAAAGCTCCAGAAGATTTGGAATTAACACCAACCTATGATGGTCGCCTAAGTCTTTCCAGACTTACCCTCAAATGGCACCATATGTGCAGAAACATTAAAACATTTACTTCGTTAGTTTCATGGGATTTTTCTTTTACTTATAGTCTATATTTATTTTGTTAATAGTCTAAATTGAATTTTATGTAAATAGAAGGCACACCCTGAGCTCCCTGTGAAACAATAATTTGTCAAGAATTAAAAAAACCCCATCTGATAAAGTGCTAAGCATCGCAAGAAACTTCTTGTGTGGGTATTTTCACTACGTCTAAGTAATGCAATTATGACAATCTCTGTAGAACTTGAACACTAAGTGTCAGAAAGTGTAAGGCAAACAATTCTTGGGAATATTTTTGCATTTGAAAAAGTACTTATTTTATACTGTCATATGGAGAAATACAGATTAAAGTTAAGAGCTTACAGAACTTTTTGAGCTGTACTGAAAGGCAGCTGCACCTCATCATGAAGTTTGGTTTACAAAAGATGCTGTTTCAAAGCCTAGCTTCCATGGATTGTAAAGGACTGGATAAGATACTCAAGTCTCCAGAAATCTCCTTCCTGCCATGGCAATGCCGATGGCTTGCACTGTGACCCTGTATTCTAAGGACTTACAACAGGATGTCTTTTGATGGGGACACAGCTTGAAACTACACCTGACTTGCATAAATTTGCAGTTAGCTCATCTTGTAACTCAGAAGTATGGGCAAAACATTTGATCATAAGAGGCAAATGAAACTAAATCCCTGCTCCAAACTGGCAATAAATTAAAGGATTATGAAAAGAAGGGGAAAGGAAATTAGAAGAGGAACCAATACAGTATTTTTCTCCCTGGTAACTGCAATAAACATAAAATTGGCTAGAAATCCTATTAAATTATCAAGCTATTCTATGACTAACATTTGAAAACAGAGTTCTAATTGAAAGACATTCAGAAAATGGAATCCTCATTCTAAGGTTTTGATAGAATTTCAAGAAGAAACAAATGTTCCTTGTGAACTTAATGGATTCTGGACTATTAAACCAGAAATAGGTTTTTTAAAGATGAGTGGCATGTGTAGAGAAAATATGCTAGTATTTGGAAGATACTGGTTTCCACACAAAGCATGAGCACAGCAGAGTTGATAAAGTATGTGAGGAACACCAGAGCAGTTTCTGAGTTTTAGGACAAAAATGTACATACTTGTAATGATTTCTGGAACAGCATTTGTGCAGACTGTTGCACTGCAAAGTCCCTGTCAAACAGGCTGTCTTTATGGTCTACTGAACAAAAAAGAGGACAGTACACTTGTGGAGATTAGGATCTTATTCCACACTCCCCCAAGTGATTTCTCAGAGAACAAGCTACATTAGCAAGGCAGTATCTAACATTGTTCAGGATGTTTCCCTAATGTTTCCCTGTACTTCCACCGTCCTTCCCCTCCAAGCTGTCAGTCAGTCCTTGCCACATCTGACTGTCTCCTGATCACTACAGGGGCTGCTCCTGGCAGTGGACGGTCAGGGAGAACGGGAGACTTACTGCTGAGGTATACTCACTTCCCTTTCTAACAGTGCTAACCATATGAGAACTTGTGGTGCTTGACAGCAACAGTCCTACTACGGTTGGTGCAGTAGGAAAACCCCACTGAGTGTCCCCAGCAGGTCTCTCTTTCATCCTCTCCCCTACCGCTGCCGTAACTGGAACAGCTATCAGCCTAATAAAGCCTGATAACCATCATCCCACCAAGGAAGGGAAAAAGGTACGGCCGTGCTGGAAATATTCTTTGCCATTTGAGAAAGACTTCCTGTCAGTTGCTCTCTGCAGAAGAGTATGTTTAAACACACTACCTAGAAGACTGCTATTTTTAGTACAGTAGTGTACTTCAAAGCATTTCCTGCTCAGAAAGTCACACCAAAAGTAAAAGGAGAAAACGCAATGGCTCTGTTGCCTCCCAACACACTGATCTCCCTTGTAGAGGCCATCTCACTGCTGCTCTGCTGCAGTTTCCAGAGAAACTGCACACTCCAGTGACTAATTACTTAAAAATACAACATTCCTCAGGGAGGAGAAGTTTTAAATAACCTGCAAAATAGGTAACACAAGCACATGGCTAATTTTTACATATGGGAGGAAGAAGGAGGGGGAAGGATGCAGGAGGATGGAAGAATTTAGCTCAAGAATCTGTGTTCTAGTCTTGTACTAAATAGTTCCAGCTTTGATCTAAATTTAGGCAATGAGCACTTCCTGTGGGAAACCATCTTCCAAAGCTGAAGAGTTTTGATACTAAATATTGTTAGTGATTTTATAATTGGGGTAAAGTGGTTATTTGTTTGAAGGCCTGGACTTCAGACAGTTAAACACTTACATTATTCTATATTCCCCACCATTTCCTCTCCTACTGCATGCTGGACTTCTGTTTATTCAGCTCCAGGTTTCACTCCATGCTGGACTTCTGTTTATTCAACTCCAGGTTTCATTTTAAGTGGGTTTTAAAGTTCTGTTTACAACCAACAGGAGCAACAAAAGCCCTTCTGTCATTATCCAGTAGTCTTCCATCACAAGTGACAAGACTGGCTGCTCCATACCTTGGTGCTGAGGAAGCCCTTACCACTTTATCACAACTCCTGCACTGCTTTGTGGTTTTCTGAACAAACTCAACTCCTGGACCTTTCTGTACCTCCGGTTCTCTCTCTCCTGGGAGCCAAACTGTCTTCAAATTTTAAGAAAAGGCAATACATCCACAGCCCACACTTCAACCTCCTCAAATCCCTCCCCAACCTCAGAAACATAAAACCTAAAAATAAAAAATGAATAGGCTATTCACTTTACGAAGTTCGTCGTTCAGGAGACCTGATTTTCAACTGCTTGAGGCTGGATATGCTTGTAGACACTAAATCTCTTTCCTGAAAGTTGATTTTATAGTTAGTCTCATGTTTACATTTAGGGTGAGACACAACTTGCCTATGCAAAAGTAAAGCAGCTAGTTTAAACTGTTCACCTGTGCTGCCACTTGTCAATGGGAATATCAGTAAAGAACAGCTTACCTTGTCTGTTTTAGACACACATTAGGATAAGATTAAAAAAAAAAAAATCCTGGAGTACTTTTTTGTGTTTCCATCAGCAATAAAAGGAGTTTGTAGGACTACCTTGGACTAGACAACAAAGTTCTAGAGAGGACAAAACCAACTCTCTGAGAATTGGTTTGTAAGCTAAACTGTTTCTTGTCTACTCAACAGAGATCATGAAAAGGGGAAAATTTAATTCTTTTAGTAATTTAATTATTGGGGAATAAACCATCTGAATGCCATCATTTTGATCTATGGATGAAGGGCATAAATATTTTGGTGATTACCAAATTTTACAGTCTTGTTGAGTACCTAATACTGGAGGACTGAAGAGCTCTGCTTTCAGTCTAGTACTGACTTCAATGTGTAGGATCTGAACTAGGAATTGAAATCTATCACACATTTTAAACATACACCATTCTTTTGCCAGTTTAGCTATGAATTTCTTGATATTTGTGTTTTTCTAGCCTGATGAACCATAAGTTCTCACAGAGAATCTAAACCCTACCTCTACAGACACTACAAAATACAGGCTTCTATTGAAAATTAAACTAACATCCAGGCTTGAGGATAAATCAGTGCAAATTTCAGTGAGGAGAAATTAGTACAGTTTGGCTTGGTTTTCTCCTAAAGTGTGGGCAGGATTGAAAAACCACAATTGCTCCTACATAGTGGCAATAGTTGTCAAATTTTGTTGAAACAAAAGCAGCAAAGTAACCTTAGGAGTTGCCTGGATAACTGAGATTTTTAACAACGCAGCATCTACACTGGAGTGGCATGTTTGGCCTCCATGTTCTGTGCTTATAACCACTGTTAAAAGAACTGTCTACTAGTTATAGACTGCCAAAAGGCAAATAAAAAAAATAATAATCCAATGTTGTGACTTAGGGCTAAGAAAATGTCATCTATTCCCCCTCAGCCTCACAATACAATATTGAAAATATAAAAAAGGATATCTTCATACACACACAGTAAAAAGATACAATAGGTTAAAAAAATAAACAAGCTCAAACCTAGTCTGCACATTAGAAAATATATAAAATTTTTAAATTTAAGGATATGGCTGTGAAAGAGACACATGAATGTTTGCATTGTGTATGATCTGATCATAGTTTACAAACTAAGGCTTCACACACAGGGCTGCCTAGAGATTAATGACCAGCTGGGAAATTTGATAGTGTAGGACAAATCTAAGGATCATTAACTCCAGCTAGTTATAATCTTCTCAGAAAATGCTTTATACTAAAATTGACATTGTAATTACCCATTTTATAAATAATATAAACAGTAATACTGAAGTAGCAGATTGTTTTTGCTGTGTCCCTCTTTCTTGCAAAGCTCTGAAAACTGGAGCACCCTGGGTGATGTGGACCCAGTGCTTTTGGAAAGTGAATTCTGCATGAAAGCCAGTGACATAGCACTTCTTAGCATAGGTCTCAACAATAAACAATTTACTATTGTGTTGGGCAGCACAGCAACAAGTAATCTTGCACAGAAAGCAAAGAAATTCTGAATGCAAAATCCAATGCAGATAACTTTGCACAAGGAGACATGATCTCTGCACTGAACGATTAATCATCTGCAGAAACTTGAGGCTGAATATAAAGAATTTTTAAGACCCATCAAATTCTCCAAATTGGCACAGAAGTCTATTTGCTTTGATTTTAATTTGCAGGGCAAGCATAACACGAAGACCAGAAATGCAAAGTTGTTATCAGTCGTTTCAAACAACTTTTGTTCTTGAGCATGAACCTGTTTTCCATGGGAGGAGTGTGGCTGCTATGCTGGGCTAGGTCAAGGACCCATTTAGCAAGCACAACAGCAGTTCAACATCAGCCTGTGGGAAAAGCTGTCAATTAGTTAGCACTAACCTAGAGTCACGAGTATTTTCTCTTTGCCTGACTACCATCTGGGAAAGGCACCCTGCATTATCCATCTCCTCCCAGGCAGAGTCTGTGCTTTTACACAGTGTGATCATCACAACCTAGTGAGACCTACTGGGAAACTGAGTGAAGACTGGATTTCAAAAGACAGGTAGCAGCCTCCTGAAGTGCCAAGATGCTGCTCTTAGTGGAAGTCAGATGGCAGGAATGCAGGCCTGGAACAAGTCATTCACACATAACGCGAAAATTAGCTTACCTGTTCATTAGGCTCAAAGCTTATCTCTTCTTTTTCCGTCCTCATAGCTATTAATTTTGTGCTACCAGAAGGCTCTGTCTTACTGTCCAACCGCTCCAGTTTTGGGGGTATGTCTGGTAAACCAATATCTTTAGTATCATCCTTATCTAGCAAGTAGCGAAGTAGTGCATTATTATTCTTCTTAGGACTCGCTGGCTCCTGTTTAACAGTCACCTCTGAACCAGGAGCTGTGCTACTGGACTCCTGGTTCAGTTCTTTGCCTGTGGCCTCTGCTGTGAGCTTGGCCAAATCTACAGGAGAACTACTGTCCTGCAATAGTCTGTGCAAAATTTTATGCTTCTCCTTGAGTGAGGTTCCGTGTGTTGAACCAGACCCAGGCAACCCTCCCGTGGAGTCCTTGCTAATGTCTCCCATGGTACTGGACAAAGGTGAAGGCTCCATCTGATCTGATTTGGTGGTCAGCAATTGTAAGAGCTTTGTCTGGCTTTTTCCATCGTGCAGTTTATTCTGTCCATCAGGTCTCTCGCCACTGACAACTGGTGGCATGTTGCTATCGCTGTTGTCTTTCTGCTCTCCTGAATGGCAGCTGCTCTCTGCTTGTCCAGTTGTACCTTCTGATTGCTCCCCATATATTCCAAAGCAGTCTTTAGAGTCCAGGCTTCCCATCTTGCTTAGCTGGGGAGGATTCATATTCACAGGGGAATTTTGTAAATTTCCCATTTTTAGGTCAGGTGAAGCCAACGACGATCCTAGAGAAACGCCGTGGCCCTCGCTGAGGGCCTGAAGTGCGTTCAGGGAACTGTTGGTGTAGTTATGGCTATTTCCTGTGCTGCTGCAGACTCCCACAGGTGAATGTAAGCTTCCTGCAGGGGAGAACTGACTGGGTGGGATGCGAGGACTTCCTGCCACTCCAGGGCTCACACGATGCCTTGGGGAAAGCATAGAGTTTGGCTGCCCTGGGTTCATGCCGGGGCTGCTTTGTGAGGGGCTATTCATTTTTAGTGCATAGTTACTACCCTGAGGAGTGGATGCTTGTATGCTTGACACATGGTTCATTCCGCCTGAACCACCAAACCTGCCTGCTGGCATGCCCACTTGCTCCTTTGGGCCATTTATGGCAAAATTTATATTGCTACTGATGGTCATATCCTGACCTGGGTTCCCACTGCACATGGCCTGATGGGCAGGGCTGCTGGAACTAATTGGGTTCAATATCTTCCCCATTCCTTGTCCAGTCAAATCCTGATTCATTCCACAGACATTCTGCTCTCTATGTGGCAAAAGAGAGAAAAACAGCCTGTTAGCTACATGACAGTGGCCAACTTGCAATTACATTACAGAAAAAGAAGCAAAATCCCAAACCTCACTTTAAAATAACACAGAACCCCTACAATCAAAAATAAATCAACAATTTGACAAAAGTGATATGCAACCTCAACATGGCTGAACATTAACAGTATGGTTTTTCAGTACCTCATTAGAAAACAATGAAAGAGAGGAAAAACAAAATTAAACCTCACTTAAATGACAGTCATTAGGAATGCTGATCAGTTACAATTTCAGGCTCCCTTTAATGTATCTCTCCTCTACAATTTGGCAAGAGCTAACTTCTGGAACTGAAAGAAATCTCATCTGAAACATATGACCCAACATGTTTTACAAGACAGCTGCGGACAGCTGTTTGCTGGAGTTTTGAATTTCTCTGAGTTAGCCCCACCACAAGGCTGGAGTGGGCTATTTGCCCACCAAGCTCATAGCAAAAAGAAAGTTGAAAAAGTCACGTTTTTATACTGCCAGAGTATTTCAATACTGCTCCAAAACAGCATGTGAGCCAAGGGACCTACTGGATACTGGTTCAGAATGAGAACAGCCTGTTCGCAATCCAGTCCTGCACAGGCCTTTAGGAAAAGGGAGAAGAAAAACAACCACACACACAGAAGCTGAAACTCGTATTTTAGAGATGTAGGCCATAAGATAGAAGAAACAGAAGAGAGACACACACATACACACACACACACAGAGCTCTTGTGAGAGCACCTGAAGGTCACTTTTCCTCAGTAGATTTTAATTAGTTTATGGGAGGATGTAATACACTTCTTACTCTGTGCTAAAACTTAAGTTAGGAAAATCAGACATATTTCCAAATGCTAAAAGCTACAAAAGAGACAGTCAAATAGGTTAGGAAGGAAAAAAAAAAGAGATTCTGACAAAAAAAACCCCAACCAACTCTGGACTTACAAAACCAAATACAAATGGAACATTCCTAATATGCATTCTCCATGAGACAAACCCCATTCCTATTTGCACAGTGTAAGTAAGTGCAAAGTGCAAAGTATAAGTTCACTTTTGCTAAAGCATGACAAGTGAAATAATTGAAGAATACAGAGTAGTGGATCTTCTTATTCTGTATTTGTTACCGTAGGTGTAAGGCAAAGGTGAAAAACATTAACTATAGAAAAGGGGTATTTTTAAAACCTTATTACAAATACAGTAGTACCAGCACTCTGCTAAAAACAGTGCAAGAAAATATATGAGTACCATTTTAAAATTATTAGTGCTTGTTTTTTAAAATTTAAAATTTGGCACTTAATAAAATATTAGGTCTATTCAGCAATCCAAAGAAAACAAATTGCAGACAGCTTCTGGTCAGATCAATCTACAGTTTCTATAAAATGGTTTCAGTTATAATTATGTTTAGCACTGTTTTCTTCCTCTCAAGAAAAATGATACTGAGGATTCAAGGAAAATAGCATTGTAATTATAGTCAGCCAATAAAACCTGAAACAAAATCTGATATAAATACACCAGGATATGCAATGACTGAATAAAAATTTTATGTTGAAGTTCTGATGTCAGTGATTACTCTACCCTGATTTTAGCATATTATTGGCTGTACTTTTTGAAAAAAAAACCCAAACCAACAGTAGTGACACCTCTTAGGACTGGACATATGTAAGCCACTAAGCCAAGCACTAGAAAAGACAAGGCACGAAGGGAATCAAAGAATTAAATAACACTTCGCCTAAAGTGCAGTCGTAATAATTATAACATGTTTATTTAAGAAGAACAGAATGTGAACTGCAAGAATTCTAAGTTTTCTAGCTTTAATTACAGTTGGAAAGTTTCTTGTACTTACTATGCAAAATACAGGAAATTAAAATACTGAAATTAAGAACATGACATTGAAAATCCAGCATGCCATTTTTAAAATCTGAAATAATCTTACAGTCTTTTCCTGCTGCAAGCACTGATTTCAAAATCTTACTTTGTTTCCATGATATCAGTTCTGGGTCAACTGAAATCTACCAGCCTTAAGCAATCTGTTTGCTTTGGCAACCTTGCACATCTCTTAGCAGAGTGTGGATGTAAGGAAGTGGCCAGGATTACCTGTGAAGCATATGCAAGGAGATTACAAGCTGAGGTTCACTGGTCGTCTGGGAACGGATGAGCTTGCTCTTCGTTTGGGCAGAAACGATGGTGCCATCCGACAGGGAAAAGCGATAGACAGGACTGAAGGCCAGTCCCTGCCTCAGAACTGCAGGCAAGCACAACAACACAGTTAAACTAATGAGTAGCTGCAGTACAGGTAGCTCAGCTACTCAAGATCTGATGTTCAGCATCAATACTGCAGATGTGGTGCCAATTAAGCAGAACAAACAAAAAGAACATTTTGAAAATAAACAGATGCGATGCATTCAAAATAAAGGATCCTGCATGCTGTAGGGTGATCAAATGAAAATCTGTAAGGAGTGACAGCAATAACAGGAAGACACTATGAATAGTGTCTTCAGGAGCAGACAGGAAGTTCTTGATGTCCATTTCACTTTTCATCAAATATGTGTCTAATTCCTTTTGTTCACTTCTTCATTGTATCATCTACATCACAATGATTTAATATAAATGTCCTTATTTTTTAGATCATCTGTTTCCATTAGCCTGTATACTCTCCTTATTGCCTGCCTAAATTGTCTTGCAACAGTTACTCTCACTACTTCTTTTATTTAAAAAATGCATAAACTCTTACATAAGAACAATTAGAAATGAGAACTGGAAAGAGAAATTATTACTTCTAAAAGAGCAAATACAAAATATATTTGGCTCAAAAAAAATTACAAATACCATTACTTAAACGAAAACTGGGGCTCTGCTACCCTTTTTCAGTGTTGACTGTATTTTAGGCTTGGGGTTTACTTCACTGTACATATTCTGCAGCCCTTTAAGTTTTTCATGTAAATCTGAACTTCAACAAATTCAGTTCTCTAACTTCCACAGATCCCTGTGACACTTCTTTAACGAAAAATTAAAACATGTTATAGAAAAGCAAATCTCACAGACATTTATTCTACTGTTCATTATCTGCCGTCAATGAAACAAGTGTGGTCACTTACAATTTCTAGTCCAAAAGCAATCACATTAGGATTGCAGATATGAGAGAAGTAAAATACTTCAAAATTTTTCATATAATCATTTAGGGGAAAAATAGGAACAAAACACTACAAAGCACGACATTTATTTTCCTATTTTTTCATATATATATATTTTCTGTGGGGTTCTTTCTCTCTCTCTCTTTTTTTTTTCTTCTTTTTTCTTTTAAATTAATAGTATCATGTCATCTTCATTTCATTGCTTGTCTTTTAATATTTCCTGTTGTAATGAAATGTCATGGTTTTCCAAGTGTGGCCTTTATTTATCTGGTCTACAGAGCTACCACATTTTCAGCCTTGCAAGACTGGTTACGACTGCTTTCCTTCCCTGTCCCCCACTGTTATATATTGTTCTGCAAGGTTTCAAAGTATTATCTAGGCAGTGAGAAAACAGGAAGCACAATTTAAACAACCAGAAGGGGTTTTTCAGAGTAAAAATGTAACGAAAAACAAAAACCTACAACAGTGAAACAATACAAAACAAAATTTCACTGTTAGGTATGTCATTGTTTCAGTTTAACCTCTGGGCACCAGAAGGTCCAAAGCTCTTAACTTTAGCATATACCACATCAGGAAATTCCAGTACTCAATGCCAACAGGATACAAGTGAAATCTCTACTTAAATCATTTTCCAAACTAATTCTTTAAGCAAACAAGAATGTTTCCATATTCCTCTTGAGGAAATGCTATTTTTCTGACTCTGGCCAATAAAAACTTACCATATATTCTGCATTTTATACTGAGAGATAGTTTTAAAGCATGTTTTTTAATGTTTATCAAGCTAATGCTGCATTTTTTCACACTGCAATGGTAGATTACATGTAGGATGATTACTTTCTTTGCTTCCATTCTCAAACCAGAATTACTTGAAAACTGCAAGCACAAAAATGCTACAGGCCAAGGTATGACTTCTTTCTCTTCTCCATACTGCAGGACAGGGGAGTAAAATATTTCAGCCATTATTCCTCTTCAGCGCTGCATCATTTGTAGGAAAGTAATTCCAGAGGTTTCTCCTCCTCTTATCACTCTCTTTTCACTTCGACAAGAGGAGAAGAGTCCTCTCATTTAGACTAATTCTACAATTTACATGACAATCGTAAGCCACAACTGCAACATAATAAATACAGTGTAAACTCCAAAACACATATATTTTAGCCACTTCATAGAAAGCTTAATAGAGTCCTAACCTTAGGACTCAGTTTAGTAGCTGCTAATTTGGTTAGGAATAACTTGAAGAAGACTGAAACAACAAGTGCTGGGATGCCATAACACATACCCCTAAAATCATCTCTGGCACAGATGGATCCTTACCTGCAACTGCTCTCTAAACCCCTGGTGTAACTTTAATTGCATACTGCCTTCTTCAGCTCTGTCTGAAATCACAGCACAAGGCTGTGAACTTTTAGCGTTTCTGCTGTATATATCCCAAAATCTGTTATCTAAAATAACACAGCATTTCTTGACCATACATTTCTAAAACACCACCTGAAAATTTCAGGAAAGCAGAACATATTAAAGATTATTTAACTAATGCCTCATGACTAAAGCTCTTTTTTTGTTTGTGTATTTGGTGGAACAATTTGATATTCCAGTTACAATTTAGTACCCAAGATGACATGTCATGTTGCTTAATGACCATGGTAACTATTTGTTACAAGCCAGCTGTAAACCCTGTTCTTTAAACATGAATCTAAAGAATGATGCTTCTGTACTGGAAATGTTCCAGCTATTCCCAATTGTTTTGAAATTACTTTTCCATGGACTAGATAGAGTTATTTGCTTTTATTAATTTGGGTCTGTGTTACTAGAATTAGAAGTGTAAGGGTTTTATGAAAAGTCCCCACCCAGTCACTACCACAGAAACCTCATGGGGACCATTCCAAAGTGCAGTACTTTCCTACTTCTTACCTGCCATAATCTTGACTGAGTAGATGTGCTTGTGGTATATCCTAACATTTATCAGCTAGATATAGTGCAACAATGTAGGTTTTCACACAGTGTGAGAGGTGCAGCTTTGGGAATTTACACTCACTGTTTCTCACAGGAAACGTGACAGTAGAAGTCCATTTTTGTAATGAAAGGGAATACAGACAATGAAATGCAACGTGTGAGTTCAGGTTTTGAACAATAACGGTCAGTGAGCATTTTGGTGGACAACATGCAAGGGTCTTTCTTTCCAAAATAGTTTTGACATTTTGAAAATTTAACACACACTCCAGGATAGCACGGGAGTAACAAGAAGGCTAAAACAACCAGTGAGAAAGCTGAACAACCTCCCTAGAGAGCCATCAGTGTGTTAAGTAAAACAGCTTGAGAAAGGGACTGTCAGTAGCTGGTGATTGTTCCATGAAAGCACAACAAAGAGCACAACAGAGAGATACAAATGGCAAACAGGTTAAATATATAAAGTGCTAGAAGTATAAAACCTAACCTTCTTGGTGATGCCTCTTGGCAAAAGATATTTCTCCCTCGTGCTGCGAATGGAACCTCTGAATGCATCTTCTCACCAAATCCTCCCAGCCAGGTTTCATAGCTGCTCGCATGGTACTTGTGTCCAGTGAAGTTATTTTGCCTGATATTAGATACATTAGAAAATATTTGTTATAGCAGTTTCCCCAGTGAGGAAAAGGAAATAAAATTAGAAACTTCTATTTCACAATACCTTGAAGATCCTGGCGTGTAGTAAAGCTCTCTGACGAAGGAAGAAGTGGTCTTTCCTTCATTGGAGCTCTTCTTGCAACACAAATCAAGCAAGACTGCAAATCTTAAAGAAAAATGTTACTTCATTTAATTTTTATGGAAAGGAAAGACTTTTGCTTCCACAAAGACTTCAAGAATACTTTAAAAAGTTCTTTAAATCTATCTGAACCAAAAAACAGATTTTTGTACCAATAAATGCATAGGCAAAACCCAGTGGGTTTGTATCTTCATTACTTCTTAAAACATTAAATAAAACAGGAAAGGTGGGTTTGCTTTCTTTCAGAACAAAAATTAACAAGGACTCCACCACAATCCATAAGTATTGGCACATGTTTATGAATATTGCTGTAGTAGCTCAACCACTCAGGAGGTAAGTAATAAAAAAGAATATACTGCATGCACAAAGAGCACATTTCTTCAACACTCACAATTTTGTACTTTCTAAGCCAAATTTTTTAAACTTGCCCCAAATGCTTGCTGCTCCTGAGAATTCACCTTCACAATAACCATTTTTACTTACCTGAATACTTACAAAACAATCTGAGGAAATTTACCTGCTGAAGTAGTAAATGGTAAAGGAAATGGTGAACCACGACTGTCTTCAAATTCTAAGAATTCAAAAAATTGCCCTTTGAAACTTTCTTCTTTGTCAGCTACATTTTTCTTACAATTGCAGCAATGTAAAACTAGGGTATCTCCCTTTGAGGTTAACAGAATTACTCTCAGTTCTCTCAGCTGGTTTAACAAATAGGTGCATGCAAACATATACTTTCATACCCAAGACAAAAGTATATTTCTACAGTTAAAAAAACCCACAACAAACAAACAAACCCTAAGAATTTTCCCGATTTTCAAGACATAGAGGTCACTTTATCAACTGCTCTGAAAGTGCATTAACACAAAATGGAAATGGAATTACCTTCACCATCCTCCTTGAAAGAATTTGGTTGAGAAACAGCAAAGCACTGCATAGTTTCATATTTCTGATGTGCTTCCTGGTTATCATGGCCTTCTTCAGAATCAGCAAGAGGTTTTACCAGCATCCGACAATTAAAGGTATGGCTATTACGCCTAGGAGTGTCACCAGACCAAGATCCCCCATTCACTGAGCAAAAGCAAAATTGGACAGTGAGACAAATCTGTACCAGGCATTTCTGTTGCTTATCCACAGGAAACTAATCAAGATGCTTTACAAACTGGCTGGGAAACAAGCTCATTTAACAACAACATAAATTTAATCTTAATATTAAAGCCCAAACCAGCACATAACTAGGTAATTTATAAAATTAACAGATTTTAAGAGTACTGCTAATTTGTTCAGCTATTATGTTTTTTTCAAGCAACTTAAAATGACATAGTAGAAAAGCAGAATAAAAGTCTAAATATTGGTGCATGTAAAACTTATGCAGCACAGCAAAAGTCCACTGGGTGTATTATGGTGATTTATGAGACTGAAAAAACCAAGGCAGTATGTAGGATCTTTCCAGTAAACTTAAAAGGTATTACTAAAAGACATGGCTGCATTGTACAAAAATCTCTGCCCAGATTAGAAAGGGAAAGAAATGAAACTAATATGCACTTATAAAAACAGGAAGCAATACAATAGGGAATATAATGAAACACACAGTCACAGCTACAATGGGAAAGACTGAAGGGTTGAAATGACCTGGGTGGAGCTATAGATAAAACAAAAGCCTAACACAGTGCTTAAGACAAGTAAAAAAAAAAACGAAATCCTGAGATGCACAAATATCAGTACTGGACATAAGTCAGAGTGAATTAATGTTACACCACATCAGGAAATGGCAGGGTCATATTTAAAATACTCTTTGCTTGCCTTCTTCAGTCATAAAATGCAATAAATGCAGTAATATATTGACTTTATGCATTTACATTTTTGCTTCTTCAGAGTATATAAGTACAGTAATAAAATGCTAAAGTGAATTGAGTAATACTTTTTTAACTGCTGTGAGTAAATGAGAAACCCAGTATTAACTTTCTCTTTCTTTTCATCTCCTCCAAAACTCAATGACATTAAACCTAATATTAATATGAATCCAAAAATGGCTGCAACTAACAAAAACAGTTTTTGAAAGTTAAGAGTAAATATTGCTGAGAATAAAAATATTGAAATAAAAATTCTAGCATAAGGAGTTTCTGATTTTTCTTTTATATCCCTCCTTTCCTGGGCCATTCTTGGAACAAGCAGCCTAGACAGAGAACTAACAGAGAGTTCACATCACTAATGTTGTCTTTTAGTGATTCACTGGGGAGATCCATTAAAAAATATCAGCTAACATGAATTACTAAGAGCAATTTTAACAAAGAAGAGTTTGAAAAAAGTAGAGAATGCTTTTGAGAATAATATTAATCATTCATAGTCTATATATACATTAAAGATAAATAATGTATATGATGAAACTGTAAGTAGTGTCAGGACATTAACCTAAGTTATTGAAATGCTGACATACAAAACCAAAGTTAAATAAGTAATGGTATGATATGAGGAAAAGTTATATACCTAATGATTTTGGCAGCAGGATTTTGACAAATTCATTGTGGTCCCCTACATGCAGGATGCTGTATATGCTTGTGTTCATCAGCTCTTCTTGGTTGTACCTCAGGTACTGTGTCACATTCTCAGAAACAAACACAACATTACCTTCTGGGTTCACTACAAAGAAGAACCCATCTAGGGCCTAAAGGGGGAAAAACAGAAAACCAGGGAGAGAAAGAAAAAAGAAAGAGAAAGAGAAAGAGACAATAGCAAACAATCAGATTAACAAAATACACAGAAAATAAATACTCCGTTCAGGAGACATAATTGAATCTTTCTTTATCCATCCCAGTTCTTATAATATTGTCTGTAAGTGCAAAGGACACATTTCAGATTGAGCATCTAATCTCACTTAAATGACACTAGTGTAAAAGCACAGAAAGGTACACACCTTGCAAAATTATGAAACCCACACATAGAAACAACCCAAATCCCTCACCCCAAATAAACAAAATGGGAGAGCTTGCCATCTATCTATCTGCCTGTGTATGAATTAAGAAACTTGGACCAGAAGATGGTTCTGCTAAACCCACAGCCTGTTCTCTACGCAGTACAGGAAGATTGATCCCAGGGAAACACCACAGGACATCCTGGCACAAGGCAAGGAAAACACCGGCAGAAAGAAAGACTCTCCCCATGCCCAGCAGTGCATCTGCATAGAGACGAGGCCCCATGGAGCTGGGAATGTGAGGCATTAAAAGCAGAGAAGGGCAAAGGGAGCTGAGAGCAGGCAGTGAGCAGTGAAGATGGGGGAGCTTTAGCCTCTGCTCCAAGGACTGCTTTCATTTTAAAAAAAAAATCTGACACCAGTTTAATTCAGTCCACACATCGTCCAGGGAACAGGAATCAGATTTTCACCTCTTCAACTCAGCTTCACGGTTTTCCAAAGGACTTAAAATTTCTGTGAGGAAGTGTCTACATTAGTATTTTCTGCTGATTGGTTTCCTTTCTTATCTCTTGTGACAGTGATGACCTAGCTGCAGCATTCTCTCCAGGATATCTGCCCTACGTTATCTGAAACCTAAGCCAAATACTACATCACTTCTACCCAATGAGAATGAAGTAAAAATTTGAGTATTGGTAAGAAATGCCCATGCAAATTTTATTTTTCTTAGGATGCAAGCATGATTGCAGATGGTAGAAATATATCATCCCTCTAATTTTATGTTATATGAGCAGATAAAGGGGGGATATAGTTAAACTTAAAAGCTTTTGGTCTAAGCATTCAATTAACAATCTACACAGCTTCTGCAGCTTTGCCTGATTTATTCACCTCTCTAAGGATTGGCAGGAAATCACTAGAAGAGTTGTTAGTTATTGTATCTCCAGGGACTGAAATAAATTAGAAAAACAGGCCACCCACAATTCATTGTGGGTCAAACCCAAGTGGATCCATACTTAATCTGAACACGGCTCACTGCAAAACAGTCTGAACAAGGAGGGGCTGCCACAGCAAACACAAGGCATTTTTGATTTGACCCAACTTGCATACTGTACAATTCGTGTGTTGGTCATAGCAGGCAGTTCTCAAGTCCACTGGTAACAGAGATGTTTAAAATATTGCACACTACTAAGCAGTTGGCAAACCCAGGCAATATAAGAAAAGGCCAAGGATGGATTTTACTTCTGCCTTCAGCCACCTAGCAGGAGGCTACAGAGAAGGCAGAACCAGGCTCTAGGTTAATGGTTCACAAGGGAAGGATGAGATGCAACAGTCACAGGTTGCAAGTCAGGAAACTTCATGGAGATACAAGAAAAAAAATTTCACCCTGAAGGTAGTCAGATATGGGAAGAGGCTGCAAAAATCCCTTCCACAGAGATATTCAAACCTTGGCTGGACTTGGATCTGGGCCACCTGCTCTCCTCAGACCAGCTTGCAGGGAGGTAGGAATACACAAACTCCAGAGGTTCTTCCCAAACTAAGTTAGGTAAGTTAGATAATGATTCTGCTGCAGGGGAGGGTCAGTGAAAGCACAAGGCAAGAAGAGCAGCTGAGCCAATGGCTGACAAACACTTTCTTTGCTCTATTTTAAAATTACAACATATTAAAACCTACAAATAAATGTAGACGCATATAACTTTCACTGACTCCCTGTAAATTAAGATAAATTAGGCATTTTTTCCTCCTGTTGTCACAAATTCTAATCTCTGACATCACTTTTTATCATTGCCTTCTTTTTGTATCTGATAATTCTTGGTTCCTCCTGTTGATTTACTTTCTTTGTGAGCTCTGTCCTTTATGTGTACTTTCTTAACCATCATTATATTTTCCTGCTGAAGAGTATTTATTTTGACTAAAAAAGATTTACAAATTAATTAATAAATGGAGGCTCTAGTATAT
Organism: Acrocephalus scirpaceus scirpaceus; assembly: GCA_910950805.1. NCBI lineage: Eukaryota > Metazoa > Chordata > Aves > Passeriformes > Sylviidae > Acrocephalus > Acrocephalus scirpaceus. The sequence continues at coordinate 93,036,126 of OU383773.1, forward strand.
TTTTCAGCATAATAATTTCAAGTATAATAATCAGCATCTCTGCTATAGATTAGTGTCTTAGGCTGCATTCCACCACCACTTAAAGCCAGTGTAAGTATGGCCTGTTTGATTTAGTACTTCCTACATCACAACAGCAACCTGTACTGTGTGAGGCTATGAAGAGCTGGACCAGAGAGCTGAGTCGGCTGAAAACTAATTAAAGAAAAAGAATATGCTAGCCACATCAGTCCCCAGCTAGCCAACCACAGAAGCCATGGTATTTAGAGCTGGCAGAAGAGTGTGAGTTTGGCTGAACTATCCTGCTTGGCAGCTATCCACACATTAATTCACAGAGGTTGCAAAACCAAAGCTATCACAGATGTTTATTGGAGTCCTAAGGAGAAAATTTTCAAAAGTGGAGATGGCAAGCAAGAGATTATGAGAGTTACTGGCATCCCACAATAATCTTCAGTTTTCCCAACTGTTTCCTAGAGTGGCAACTTCTTTGGAAAAAGAAGTGCTCTCTGTGCTGTTCCCTCACAGCTGTTTCTTGAATTGATCACAGACGTGGCCATCTGGGCTTAGAGTAACAAAGGGCCTTGTAGTTCAGTCTCTCATTTCTTTCTATTCTCTTAAGAAAATAATCTTGCAGGTAAGCAGCAGCAGGCTTTTGAGGAAGTTAGTGCACCAAGACACTTGAGTATTTTAGAAGCCTCCACTTTTGCAATAATTTCTTACTTCTGTTCCCAGATGTGAGCCACCAGAATCAAAAACTTATCTTCAGAGCTATTGGGGAAATGGGTGAACAAATAATGGACAATATGATGGAAAAGAAATCAAGAAAACAGGTATTTTAGATTATATATTGGAAAAGACATTTGTGTTCTTTGAGAGGTTGTCATCTCTCTCTTGACTATTTTTCCACACTTTCTTCCTACCTACTTTATGCTTTAAGCAGGAAATATGTTAACATATTCCTCAGAGGCAGCTGCCTGATGAATTTTACTTACTTCTTCAGCTGGAAACACTCATTATTTTGAGGATTCTTCAGTTTTATTCTTTAATAAAAACATACAATTACATTTCTAAACCAAATCAACTAATAAACTGTTCATCAGCATTGCCATTTTTATTATTATTTGGCAATGAGAAAGGGTAAGGGTTTTTTAAGAGGTTGTATAAAAGGGTTCTGTAAAGATGAAATAACTGAATTGCATTTCCTTAAGGTAATAAAGACACAAAGAAAGTATCTGTAGTCTTTCCACAGCAAATATAAAACAACTTTCAGTCCTTTTTAAGTTTCTTGGTGCAAAAGGACCATGGTTCATTAATTAAGTTCCACAATGTTTCATTGCTAATATGCAAAGGAAAACTAAACTAAATTAAAAGGAACAACAGAATAAATGGGTGATTTTACATGTCATGTTTGCTGCAATAGCCAATCACACAAGATAAGCCAGGAAAAATATAATCTTATTATTTTCCCTGTGATTAAAACAGGTCCTTACAATTAAATTAATAGAAAATTAAAGATAAATTTTAACATAGCAGTGTGAGAGATGAATGCATAACCTTGTTTGATAACAAAAACAACTATATTCAATTCAATGAGTATGTATAATAAATATTAAACTAACTAAATTGATTTGTTACCCCCCCTTTTCAAAGAACAATACCTCCAATCTGCCTAATCTTATGTTTTGCAGTGTGAATTTGGAGCCTTTATTTTGTATGCAGTATAGAAAACTGTCTTCATTTGACCAATTATTAAAAATAAAACAAATACTTAAAACTGTTATACATGCATTCAGAATAATCATGTTTCTGCCAAAGCTGGTTCTTTTAGCTTGACTCAGAATTTGTGTTTTTTATTACCTAAAGTAACATTTATTCTTCCTTACAGATAAAGTCCACAGCCAGAATGGGATGGGAATAAACAGTTTCCAAGGGAGCTTAAGCAGATAAAGCAGTAGTGCTGAAGGACAGTAGCACATGACATAAGGATCCCTGATAACATACCTACCCAACATTACTGCTAACACACATTTGGAAGCTAGGCTTGAGTCATACAGCCTTTTGGGGTATCAAAATAACAACTAAAGTCAGACAGAAATCTTAACTGAACAAACTGAAATACATATCTTGAAAATCTCTCCTAGATTACTTTCATATTCTAGAGGGAAGAGTCCTGCTTCAAGCGCTGAAATGATGGAGTATTAAAGCAGTATAGCAATGACATACAGTTTTAGAGGAATATTATTCACTTGTATACTATAGTACATATAAGTCAATGTTTAAATGCAACAGGTCTTCCACAGCTGTTGTGGTTCAGAACAAATAAAACATGCACAAGCAGACACCCAAGACTTGCTATCAGCTGAAGCCCTTGCTCAAGCTGTCTGTGTTACAAAGGAACAGAACTCTCTCCACTTCTCCCTGCTTCAAGTTAAGTAGAGTTTCATCACTGAATGCAAGAGAAATAAATATGCTGCCTGCTCTTTAATGACCTAATCCCAAGTAGCCAGGATGGCTTGTCTCTCTTGACCATTCCTTTACAGCGATCTCTGACTACACCTTCTCATTTCATTCATCCTAGGAGGAGCAGAACTGCCCTAAATACAAGGATTTTGCGCTCTTTACCTCTAGCATCATTGGTCCAAGTGCATCCTTGTCGATGACACTCTGACCTGTAGATGATACGTCTGCTTTCTGCACTTCATCTTCATTAGCTGCTGCTGCTTTTTCTGCAAGAGAGAAAACGATGTGTTAAGCGACAGAGGACTGATCTCACTGATACACCAAGAGCCCACAGAGTATTGAGAAGAGCTGTAAAATGCTTACAGTGCAACAGTTCTGAAAATGAGATTAGATAGTCTCCCATAATGATTCAACGGAAGCATAACTAGCCTATTTGCTTCTCAGTTTTCAGGTCTTATGACACAACTGAAATAATTTCTCATGTTTCTCTGCTATACATTTTATCAAACTACAGAGCCTAACACTGGGCAAAGACAAGGGCTCTTTATGAAGGTGGAGTGAGCAAAAACCAGGATCAAGGTGTAGTAGAAGACTGATCTAAAAGAGCATGCAAAGCTTACAACTGCAGAGCTTTTCCATGACCGCTATATTTAGAAGGAAAAACATTAAGTCCACAATCTACGGTTTCAGTACTGAGAAACAGCAGCCTCAGTTCTGTTACCATGTCTCCACCCACATTCTTACTATCACGTAATTTTCATACCACCTTATTTACCAATATGTTATTAGAACTACATAAAATTTCAAGTGCTGCATTTGAAAATCACAGGCAAGAAAACAATGATTTCAGGTTCCTGGAAGATAATGTCATACATTAGAATGTGTTGTATATGGCATCATAGGTTATACCCAACTCCAAATGTAAGGGATATTCAGAGAACTTTCAAACCTAGTGGGGTTATAATTCCAATTTATCAAGTAAATCAACTGTATTAATTTTTCTACTTCAAGAATGGTATTTTTGTTTAAGGATGAATTAATAAAAGTAATAAAACTACTATGTAAAATAGTACATGATGCACATTCTACATTGTAAATTAATGAAACAATTTATTTTTTGTTGTTAGTTCTATACTCCAAACATTATTTTACTATTTTTCAAGCAGCAGTTATGTAAAAGCTAGGGCCATCCTGCAATATCTATAATAATAAAATAATATCTACAATGTTAAAAATAATTAGAAATGTCTTATTTTTTAGTATGATGCAATAGATTATTTTACTAAACCTGAAAGCGCATTGAAATTATAACAAGAATTTATGCCTTCAACAATAAACTAGAAGAACAGTCATTGTAGGAATTACTGAAAGTACCATGTGTGGATGGAAGAAAGAGCCTTTGGAAAATCACCGTTAGTGAAAATTAAAGCATCAGTCATGCAAACTGGAATGTATCCAAGTGTACAGTATTTTCCACTATGTGTAGATCTGCAATAATGCAGGTAAAGTTCTTCTGAACTTTCCTTGGCATAGGTTTTAAGGTCAGTGTGAATATGTGCTGCTCAGACATAGAGCAAAGGAACTGCTTTTGTGAAGCCCTGGGTGTTCTCCTGTCAGCGATCACCCACTGGCAATAAGGTTTTGGTCACTTGGGCTTTCTCATCCTAGATTTCTATGGTTTCTTGCTTTCATGAAGACTGACAAAAATTTAGCTGCCTTCTTAGGTGTTATGCACTATATAACACCATTGTGAATAATGATTTAGCAAATTCCTCTGAAGATGGAGTTGCAGCTAACGGACTAATTTTAAATCACTCTGATTAGCATAATCTGGTAGAAATAAATTCACTAGAAATAACTATTAACATTTCCTCTGCCACTTGAACTCACAAAGACATAAAATTAGTATTTTTGGTTTAGACTAGGGGTGAGATTCTATTTTTTACCTCACCTTTCTTGTTTTGGCAAAAAGCAGAAATTAGGTGTAACAGAAAAACAATTGAACAATCCTTCCCGTGCTACAACACAGCAGAGTTGGCACCATATGATGATACGAAACTGAAAACATGTTCTAAAAATTCTAAAAGATCTCTATAAATAGGGTTGAGCTTTTAATAAAGCCAGTGATGATATCTGTTTCCCATCTGTTCCTGCTAGCATAAAGTGATCTCTATTTTCACACTGCAAAATATTAGAATGGACAGGGATACCAGCTTCTTGCTCTCATTTGACCACTGCCTTAGCCACTGATATCATCTTGATTATGGGAGAACATGGGATTATTCTCTATGAGCCAGAAATGGAGTGGCTGCAGATATGATCCAACAATGGTGTGCAAGCACATTAATTACAGTTTCCTCATGTCACCTGTTTACAGACTACTTTTACTGGTTATTTTTCACATAATATGAAATATTTGCTGCCCTTTTTTTCATTCTTACAACCATAGAGTTTATACAAACTACCCACAACACTGATAAAAGCAATTGTTTTTTCATGCACACTGATGAGGTTTTATACAAAGGAAAAAGAGGACATTTTAAATTATTATAATAGTAATCAATACAGAAGCTGCAATACCAGATCAGACCAAGGATCTCTCAAACCTCACATCCAGTTCCTGAGAGCTGCTGCTTTCCTCTCCACTTCCCTGTTTTCTCCATTTTGATTGTTTAATCCCTGACTGCTTCTGCTTCATCACCAGCTGTCCTTCACAACCATTTGACTTCATCTTCTTTTCCTTTTACACTCTTTTCCTCAGAGGGCCCAACATCTTTGTGGAATCAATAAAGTCAGTGCTTTCTCAAGGAAAAAGTGTAATGAATGGAGAAAATATGAAAATGCTATTTATATTCAAACGCTACCTACCAGCTTTTCCCAGAGATGGTGACAACGTACACTACACTACTCATGAACTTTGGCTAGGCACACTTGAAAAGCAGTATAAATCACAAGAGCTCCAAAATTATGGACTTCCTAATTGGATCTGTAATGTAATTGAGTAAGAATCCAAGTAGCTGGAGAGCTTAGAAGAGCCTACACGTCCAGGCCACAAGCCACACTTAAATTTAAGTGGCATTGTATAGGAAACCTAGGCTCAGACAGCTTCTGAGTAGGAGCAGCTGTAATTTACATCACTGTTATAAACAAGCAGCTTCTAATAACGTTCAACTATGCAATAAATCATCCATTTTTTACCGAATTACAAAGCCCCTCGTGTAGACTTTATCAGCACATACAAGACGAGTAAGTGCAAATCCTGTCAGCAGTGCCGCCCTGACAGTCATGGGGAGTGTCTCGAAATGCAAATCTTTCCCCCAGCAACACAGCACGTGGGGCTAATTGACAACAAAAATTTGTTGCAGGAAGGCTGGAAAAAAACAATGATTCATACACAAATTTCTGATGGTGACAAAACAATGCATTATCACAAGTCAGTATTCTTCTTTTTTCTTAACAGTTCCAGCTTCCAGTGTTAAGTAATGGTGCAAAAATGTAAAGTTTACTTTCCCTTTTTTACTTCTATCTTTTTTAAGTTCATGGGAGCCCAACAAAGAAATCGAAAGCACAGAGAGTTTATAATTTCTACACTAGATTAGTGATCTTTGAATGTCAAGGCTTAGGAAAATAGCTGTAAAGGCCCAACCTTGCAAAGCCTCTCAGAACCCTGTTTTTCCAGCCCCATGAGAATTGTTGGTGTTACTCTCTGACTAACCATAGCCACTAGATTTTGTCACTGCAGCCACACGAAAAGTGGTACCTGGTTCCCTGACCTGTCACCTTCCAGTGATGCCCCTGTTAAATGTCAGCCAAGTGTTACCAGGTATCCTACAGGCACAGTGGCCAATGGGCAGCAGAGAAACAGTGTGTACAGAGAAATACAGCCTTTTGCTGCCAGAGGAAGTGAGCAGGATGGAAAGGGGCTTCCCATGGCTTCATCTCCATACAGGGAATTCTGCACTGGAGAGGGAGCACTGAATTAGAAACCGGTCCCATCCTTATGAATATGGCTACCAGGCATCAAGTATATTTTATCTGAATTACAGTAGTATAAACTTCACGCACATGAAATAATTATTAGCTCTGCTCAATTAAGAGTTTAGCCTAGAGAGAGAAAAAAATTTAAATAAAATACAAGTACCCCTGAGAGACATACTACAAAGAATATATACATCCAATTATGTAGTATTTTAGTGATGTGTGTAATTTAAACTGTGGGTATGTTTACAATTGCATAACCAGTATTAAAGTAAAATACATATTAATATTTCCAATTGGGCATCTTCCTAGTGATCATAAACTGTATTTACTTTTCCATTTAATATAAGAATAAAGAAGGAAAAAAAAACCCTCAAAAATATTTTCTGACAAATTTATGAGTGGGAAGACTCAAGCTTTATTCAAAGCTCATTCCAGATTCTGAAAGCAAACCTTTGTGATGTTTAGTTTAACAGCAATTCGTAAGTCAGAGAAATAGAAGCCAAAAGCAATAGTTGGAAGTCTTAGCAAGCCTTCTCGGTTTTCCATCCTCCCAACTCAAGCTATGTCAGTTCTCTCTGCATTTCTGACAGCAGACTCTGAAGTGTTACTGATGGGCATCACCTTCTCTTGGTTGTATTTCAAACCCTACTTTCCTACAGGTGGGCAGGCAGGACCAGCTGAACCACTCAAAAAGCTCTCTTTGTCTGTATTCAAGCTCTGCTCCAACTTCCTTAAGAAAACCTGCTACAAAAATATTTTCCCCTTCGTGCTCTCTGCAAAACCAAAATGCATTTTTGAATTAAAAGAGCAAAACTTAGCTTCTGCAGGGATTTAAAAAAGATGAAGCATAATTTGAAAGAAAAAATTTGAATCAACACAGATTTAGCTTATTTTTCATTGGACCAACATTTAACGGTCTTCACAGAACAAAAAGAAGATGCTGGTGAAATGCTGGACAAGGAAGAACTCATGCTCTAAAAATCACCAAAGAAAAAGCTCAAGCACAAAAAAAATCAACTCTGTAACAGGTAAATTCAAGTTTATTATTCAATATTGTTTAAAACAGGTTTCCCAGATGTCCTATATGTAATTCCTGCTCTTTGGAATTTTCTGAAATTCCTATTGAAATGCCACACTTACCTCAAATCACATATGCTATTTTGTACAATAGGTAAAAAAAGTATAAACAAAGAGATTTGTAAATAGTGACACTAGAAATCTCAACTCTGCACTCTTCAAAAAAATCATACAAATCAAGATCCCTATAACAGTAACAGGAGTATCATTTGAAAGTGAATGTAAAAGCTATAAAAATTTAAACATACAATTTAATTTTATACTGGAGCTATTTTGAAAACAACTTATCTTCTCCATTTTTTGTGCATATTAGCCAACTACTTTTGTCTTGCCTAATTCATATATCTAAGTTTGCCTTGCATGATCCTTCCGAATTGCTGTGCAAAAATAACATCCAAATAACCAAGAAAACTGCAGAAGTATCTAACTGTCCAAAAATAAGGGTATATACAGTACTATAAACCAATGCTAATATATAACAGAAAGTATACTTAGCAACAGCTATATTTTAGCTGACCTTACAGTTTTGAGTATTAGATTAAATAACACTTCAAATATTAGATGTAGTAACATCTGTGTATTACTATTGTTAAGTAATTGTATTGACTGCGGTAATGGACAGAAGGTTTTTACCATGAATAGGGCTGTACAGAAAGTGCCTTCAAATGAACCAACTTGAATAAATCACAGAAGAGAAAAAACCCAAAAAATTGTGTTTGGTAACATGAGTAGTTTTGGATCACTACACATGATGAAGTAAAGCAGTGAAGAACGTGCAAGTTATTTTGATGCTTGGTTAACCACAGGGAAAGCAGCTCTGCCTTGTAGCTGTGTAATTCAAAGCACTGCGATCCATGGCTCACTTGAAACTTGATATCCCCATGCACGTTCTTACCCAGTTCCCATTGCCTCAATACAAGTTGTTTTTATTCCCTGAAAGCAAGCAATTTTTCAAAACACCAGTGCCTAAGAAACAGCAACTATTTCAGCAATCAATTTTAAGACCAGCTTATCCCATCCTTGTGAATAAAGTTAGCTACTATTTTAGGGAAGTGATTATATAGTGAGGTTGCTCTTTCATCACACAGCACACATCTGTCCAGAGCAAAGAAGCTCTTAGACTCTTGAATACATATTTTCCCCCAGAAACTATAGATCAAGTCTTACAGGAAAAACTATGCAACATCTCAGGAAGGTTTTAGGAGGTAAAACAAGGGAGAATTATGCATCTGCACTGAACTAAAATTAGAAAAGCTGCCATATGGCTCTGTGAAGCCAGCAGCACGTTCTTATTCATTAGGAAGCATTCTGCTAACATAAAAACACAAGGCCTTCCTGTGCTCTCCAAATGTGTTTATCTTTTCAACATTAATGCATGATATATCATCAGGCTGCTGAAATCTCCTGCAGTGCATATTAAAAAAGCACAGCTGCACTTTTTCTCAGCACGTTTATTCACTGCGAGCACAGCTTTGCCCACCTCCCTGACACAGCCCTCTTGTCAGCCTGGCTCCCCTTTGGTTGGAAAGGGCTGCACACCCACTGCATGCTCGCCTGCCCAACTCATCTCCCCATGTTCTGCTCTGCTCATCACACCTACATGGTTTAGCTTCATATTTACTACTGCTGGTGGAAGCACACTTAAATGGTAAATGACCCTAGGGCTTAAGCTAAAAGCCCTTGGAAAGCTGTGAGCAAAACTACTCATTCAGGAGTAGCAGCACTTACAACGCTGCGATTTCTTTCTTCCAGTGCACGCTGCTCTAACTGGTGCAGCTGCTCTCCTATCTCACGTATACCTGCCCCACCTTCCCATGGTAAAAAAAGCATCACTAAGGCACTAACTCTATGGAAAACTTCACATTCTCACAAAACCATCAAATATAGGTAGACATTCATGGAGCTTTACAAGCTTTGAGTGAAGTCCCACTCTTAGAAAATTCAGTAACAGTAGCCAGCATATAAAATTTTCATGGACACTGAAAGGAAAACAAGCAGTGAAAACCCATGATGGATTTAGGAATAGCAACAAATGGAAGTAATAACACCTAAAATTAATACTAGTTTTGTCTCTTAATAATTTTGACATTTCGCCATCATTCTTTTCTTGTACAAGTCAGCATTTTTGTCACTCAGTACACCTTCTGCAAGAAGTACTGCCTGAGAAATGATTGCCCCCAGCTCAGTTAAACTGGAACAAGGACAAAAATAATGAAATTCAACTTACCAAGGATAATATTTAACTGCTGGAGAGAAAGAAGCCTATTATCTCTGTATGTATTTTTTGCTAAATACTTTAATAAGCATTTTACTACCTTTTCCTTGGTTTCTTCCTCCCTCTCATTTTGCTGTCTTTGCTGTCACCAACATCTATGACCTCTTTTCCTTCTTATTATTACAAAACTCAGTGATCTGCTTCTTGGAAGTGAGGAAGAAGACAGAGGCAGCAGTGGAAGCGCCCATTCCTTTCTGCCCCAGCTTCAGGATCCAATTGTCTCCAAGCCCCATGAGCTGGGGTACTGCAGTGCTGCATTCCTGGCACACAGCACCACTCAGAGCATCAAGGCATAATCTCATCCATAAATACACTTTAATAAATTCTATGAAGATTGCTATCTCTTGGATAGAACAGTGACAGCTAAAAGTGATGTTATTCACAGAACCAGCGTTATTTACAGAACTTCGTACCTAGTATCTGCAGATTTATCTACTTAATGTAGTGGGCAAGAGATTATTCTTACCTTTTATTACCTCAGAAGGTCCCCAGTCTCTGGTAAGTTAAGGACTGGGGACTGAAGTAAAACCCAGAATTACAACCCTCCTGCTGCTGCTCAAGTGAAGACTAAAGTGTCCTATCCAGGACCCCACATCCTCAATGGCTTGATCCATCCCCAGCACACAATAAAAATATGAAACAATGCAGCAATTAAAATAATTTCTTTGGTGATATTATTTCTATTATTTTTATGTATCAGTAAAGACACAGAAGCAAGGACAATTGCTATGTCTAAGACATAAGCTAAGACTGAAAGGAACCCTGAATCCAGAAACTATTTCTCACCCCACGCCTCATTTAAACTTGAGGCGATCTGTCAAACTATCACAGTGTAAGTGGAAAGTTGTTTTTCATCTCTGGAACATGGAATTAAGCTTCCATCATGAGCTTCACCTGTTGAATCCCAGGACATGCTGAAACATTAACCTTTTCCACTAAGTTTTCAAAAACGTGGAAAGGAATATAACTGGGTATGGTTTTACTCCTGCAAAATTTTTAGACAGGTCTTACTACTAAAATATTTGAGTATGTTCAGTATGCTTTTATAGGAAATGAAAGGTCGTGCTTAACTTGCAATCAGAAAAATTAAATGTACATGTATATATTCCTGTGTTTTAAAGATATTATCTTTTCCCCAAAAAGACCACCAACACTATCTTTCCAGTGTATATTGACTTATTAGAGAAATATCTAAATAAATTAATCACCAAATGTGCCATGCCCAGGAAACTTCCTTATCAAAAAGCCAAAATCCAGGATGGTGCTGAGAATTTATAATTTTCACTGGTTTTAAAATGCATTTTTAAATACGGGAGTTTGGGGCTCTGTTTTAGCATTTACATTTCCTAAGAATGTCTAGTAACCAGTATAATCACAAACATCTGATTGATTACAGTCTAATTTATAGTATTTAATAAATGCCTAAAATACAGTATTCAAACAATAAAGGAGTACACGTGTTAGATTAAGTACAGTGGCTGTCAGTGCCTTACCCCAAAATACCCTCAATTTAATCAGTCACTTATTATTCTGTGCTAGAATCAGATAAGCGGATTCAAATATATGTATCTGTAGCTGTATACACAAACTCATCCAGGAAACAGTTTTGCATCTGTTGCTATTTACATGATTTCAAAACACTCACGTAAACTACTCAACTGTGCGCGACAGCAAATGCCACACAGCCATCAGCATTGACTTAAAATCTGTTACATTAATATGGCTGCATTTCAAATGAAAGAGCCAAGCTAGCTGACCTCTGCACTGAAATATTAGATACAAATATTTGGCATCACTTCGTTTAACAAAGTAATTATTTTCTTTGGTATGTACTGAATTAGGACAGAAAATTTTACTGTGTTTTTTGGCATTTGCAATTTTGTAAGTGCTAGATATTTACTTAATGAGTAACCTCATCTTATTTTGATAATTCATCTCTCAAAACAGTATTAATATGAATGTGTAAATGATGGCAGTCCAATGTTCTTTAACATTTTGGCTGAGCTAATATTTTCAAAGACAAGAAACATGGCAGAATCTGATAATTTCGTTCAAAACAGGGCTCCACCATGGTCTCAGAAATAATATATTGCTTTTACAAACGTTAACAGCCCTCCCATTGGTTCTCTTGACATGTAAAAACACAGTCCGGATTTTGAAAATAAGGATATAAGGGTTAACACTCTTTAGACTAGAATCTGCAGATGCAATTGCCAAGCTAATTAAACTTATAGGTTTCCAAAACTTAGGCCAAAATAACATACTAGAAAGGAGTATTAATCTAGCCAGACTCTGTTTCTTGAAGCCTAACTTTTCTGTACTCAACCAGCTGTTAAAAGGAAACAGATGACTCCCTTTCTTCAAATGCCACATCGCCATGATTACAAAATATGTCTCTTATTTTAGGATGCTGATAATAAATCTTTGTGACACACCAGATCATCCACAACAACAGGCAAAGATCTTTTTGCCTTTATAAATTGTCATTGACAACTGCATAAGTTTTCAAGAGACCTAATGCAGCCCACAGAAAAGAAATACAATGGATCATGGGCTCCCTATGAGCCCATGAAAAGAAGTTTCCATAATAAAGCGTAGGCCAAAATGGAGGACAGATAATTGAAGACAGCTAAGGAAGAACAGAAACAGGTTTAATTTAATGTGTCCATGTTAGCATGGATTACAGGGCTCCTACTGTTTCTAATAGTCCAGATTATGGTAGATAAATCTTTTGCAAAAAAGCTCTAAATCATTAAGGACAAGTAAAGTTTTCTTCTATAACAGCCCAGTGTTCAGAAATAGAAGCTTGGGCCCCTCTTCTTACTTGTCTAACCCACCATCACAGGCCTCAGCCAAATTTTCAAGGCAATTTAGAAACAGAAAACTTTCCTATTACTGCAGGGAAAGCAGATGGAAAAATAAAACCTTCTTAGAAGAAACTGTTTATTTCTGCATGTTAGTTACTTAAAGGGATTTTTTTAAATTCAAGTCCTTTACAAAACTGTGCTTATGATAAATTTCATGTATTTCAACAGTGGCTACATTACTTCAGGTATATTATGAATACAACGTGGCTGTGGGAAGAAGGGTAACTATGACTATTAACCTGCATTGTTTAAAATATTCTCTAAAATTAAGAAATCTTTTTTCATTACCTTAGAAAATCTTGGCTTATCTTGTTGCTATGATTTACATCTAGACAAAGTCATTTTAACCTCAATTGCATTAATTTGTTCTGTCACATATTAATTAGCAGACATTTTAAAATGTCTGCTAATAGCACTGATAGGTACAAATGGGCTCCCTTTAACAGATTGAACCATACTTAAAACTTTTAATTAATTTTAGGTGCTACCGTTTCTGTTCCTCTAATTCAGATTCATGAAGCAGGGATCAGCACCCAGTCTGAGATATGTTAGTATAATCCATAAACAGATAAATGATTAAACATGATTGGTATTGTTTTCTCTCTTTTCTCAGTGAGCTTTATCAGTTCTCTACTGAGAAGAAACTTGGAGCTGTTTTAACAGTTCCCCAACAGTTCCCCATGGGCAACTAGGAGCTCAGTGGAAAGGACGCTCCATGTTGTGCCAGCAGGTGCTGCCCAGCCAGCTCTGTAGTCCTGCTGCTCTTCCCAGCCCCAGACTCCTCACATGGCACAGGCTGGGAGTGAGGGGCCCTTGCTGGGCAATCATCACCCTGAATATGCTGAACACACGTAGCTTTAACCAGGAAATGTTGAGGATTAAGGTCTGCCTCCAGCCATGTCCCTCCTTGGCACGAAAGCCAGTAATGCAGGTCTGCAGCCAAGCCTGTGCATTACATCAGAAGTGATAATCCAGAACATTTTCCTCCAGTCTCCAATTTACTTATTTGCTTGCAAAAAGGAACATGGGCGCCTGCTCCTCATTTTACATTTTACCCTTTAGAACACCAACAGGTGAGACCTTTTACATAACAGCTGTCATTTCCACAGTATTATGTGTTCACTTAAGAATACTGGGGCCAAAGTCCTTATTAAATAAGCCAGCCAACTAACCCAACAAAAATCCCCACAAAAAACAATAGAAGAGACCATACCACTTCCTCTGGAAAGCATTTAAGCTGTTGAGATAAACGATACATGCTCCTTGTCTGAACTTCAAAGAGAGAACAAATGGCAATGCCCATGACCATCACATAGCTCAGGGAAGAGTATTCTTGCACCATAATTCACAATGACCCTGAGAAAGCCAATATCCTCCCTCAGTTATATTTAATAAAGGTTTTACAGACTGGCTTCTCTGCCTCTATCAGTGATATAAAAAAGTAAGGGGGAAAAAGCTCACTGGGCATATTTGCATTTTAGATTGCCAACTGCAAACACATGATTATATTTTGAACATTAACTACAATGGCCTGACAATTGGTACTACAACATTCACTTAAAATCAGCACCTCTTGCACATAGACAGATGGTGGCTCAACTGTCAAGCTCAACAGTAATCACAATAATCCTTGATTTTCATCAGTGTAACATCAACGATTCATTAGTAACTTTTGTCACATTCTCTAAACTATTTGATGATTTCTTACCACAGCAAGTAAGAGTAAAAACATTATCAGAGGGATGATAGTGAATGGAATAAAACTGTCACAGGTTGGGTGTTGCTGGTCATAAAATTATGGCTAAAGCCACACCAAAGCAAGAGACAGCACGACTTGGGAAGGAAGCTCTTCAAAAATTCAGGGGAAATTCGAGAACACAAAGAAAATCCATTGGATACAAAACTCCACTTTTGACAACTGGTGACAAGGCGTGCTGCATTCAGAGCAGCCAATGGGGATATGAATAAACAACTAAAGATAGGAAAAAACCCCAAACATTCAAATATTTCTTTCAACCCAAGATGGTGAAAGGTTTTATACAAAAGAAGCAAGACAGGAAGAATTTTATGTTATTGGCACAAAATACCTTGATATTTTTCCACCAAACATCAAAACAAACAAACCAAGAAAAATCTAAATGAGGGTCCCTCTGAGTTTTCCAATCTATATTTAGAGATTACAACCTTGATATTTCTTCCTCTTATTTTTTTTTAGATTTTTTTTTAATTTCCAAGTAGATTAAATTCTATATTTAAACACACTTCCTCTTCAGTATTGAATATAGGCCCACACCTAATTTGTCTCTGGAAGACATCTCCCTCAGAAGAGTCATGGGAATTGCAGGTTGTTCCAACTCTTTCTAGGAAATTGTGCCTCATGAGAAAAAGTACCAGTATAGGGCTAGTGCTCCTCATGATCACGTATCTTAAAATGACAAGGGGCCATTCTAACATATACCAAAATATTTCACCAGCTCCTGCATCATGACAAGAACTTCCACTGAATATTCTGAAGGGCATTCAGACGTCTTTGTGAGGGCTAACAGAACCTACCAATTTCTTCTTTAAGTTGCTCCCAATTTCAATTAACTTCCCATTAACAATCTGCCCCTTCTGTATGAGTTGGTCACAAATTCCACCTGTTCCTGGCAGGCTGTATCTGCCTTTGTGTGCTGGAGTCCTCTGTGGCAGGCACACTGGGGAGCTCCATTTTGGTTCATGCCAGTGAGCAAAGCAAGGTGCAGGGACATGCATTTCTGCTCTGAGATGACTTGGGCCTCAGTGAAGGGAGGTACGACACGGCTGCTTCTTCCAAAGGAGCATGTGGACATTTATTCAGAAAACATATCTGAAGCATCTCCAGTTATGGAGTATCTACTTAATGGATTTATGGTTTATGGAGTTATCCACTTAGAACTTAAATTTATGTACTTTTCTGTCTCCCCTTTCTGACATTTGCTCTGATCTTGTGCAAGTTAAAGGAAGGGGAGTATATGTGTGTTTAAGCATGCAGTGAATGCATTAAGAGTACCCCTTGTCTTGTAAAATAGAGATGTGCCAACACCCCACAATAATGAAAGGAAACAGAAAGCACGTATGTATTGACTCTCCAGTCATTTGTCTGAGGGCATTCACTATGAACTCAACAGTGCTCATGACAGAACAAGCAATTGATCACTTGCTATGTCACCCTTCAATCTGTGATTTTCCCCCCAGTTGCCCAGTGGGTTTTCATAAAAGAAACTGAAAGCTGAAGTACTAATAGTTGACTTATTGTTTTTCATATCCTTGGCAATTCCACATTCAAGGACCTCTATTTCCAACTAACTGTCCATACACAGAATCTTTTACAGCAATAACAAAATGCACGACTTAGAACAGATGCAATTATCTTGGTTCTAGTTTGAACACAGAGAAGCCTTTGATCAACGCTTCTTCAGTGTGCTGTGAATCCACAGGTTTTCAGGATTCAAACGTGGTATGAAAGGCATTGCACCCTATTGTGAGTAAATATTATATTATTGCTTCTCAAGCTGCAGTCTTTAAAAAGAAAAGATAAAAGCTGTGTAACAAAAGCTAGATTTCTTAAAATAGATGATCTTTCTTTGACTGAAGTATCATCACTATTCACAGTGAATTAATTTGCTATTCCATAAATTAAGCTGCAGACAGAGAGCCAAGGTAACATGAAGTCTCCTTCATTTACTTGCTTTATGTGCTGCTGAGATTAAGACGTTGCATTCACTAACCTAAAGCACACAGCAAGATTTAGTGTTCTACAGTCAGCACCTCTCACACTGCAAACCATCCAGCAACAAGGAACTAAAACCACTATCTTTAAGACCCAAATCAGAAGGCTACAATTGTTCTTTAACATTTAAGCTCAGCATTTCTTTTTTAGCATCTAAACTCAGCCTTTGCTTCTGACCACACCTCTCAATACAGAGCAGCTGGTGAGAAACACTAGACTCAAAAGCTTAGTCCATATTGTGGAGGGATGGATATCAGTCTCTATTTCTGTATTTTATTTTCCCCTCAAATAAAAATGCTAAATGAATTTATGATATTACAGTTCATAAGAGATTACATGATAAATTGCAAACCACCCCTCCAAACAAACCTGTAGAGTTTTGATGTTTCAAGTACTCAGTGACAATTTAAATGCAGTCTGAGAACAATACACTTACCAAGGAGGCAGCCTCCAAAACCCAAAATTTCAAGAAGAGATGTCTCCATCTCTCTTATGGAAGACATTTTTACTACAAACCCAGTAGTACATAGACCACAGTATGATCATTACATATTAAAGTAACTAAACCAAAATTTTAATGAAGATACTCCTGTAAAGCACAAAGAGGGAACACTTGACACATATCCCCCAAAGAAGGTTAAATATAGGAGAAGCAGCTCAGTCCTTTATAGTATTCCCCAGCATTGGTGTTATAGATCACAACCTCTTACACGGCAATCATCTTTGCAGCTATATAATACAAAGTAAACAGACATACTTTGCTAGTTTGAATTTTTTTTTCTCTTGGACATTTAGAGTTATGAAAGAAAACAAAGACCAGAGAAAAGCAAATATGAGTAGCTTGCTAAACAAACAAGAAAGTTTTCCTGTAGCACTCACCAGTAATGACTACTTGTACCTGAAAAAGACCAGTACCTCAATGGCTAAGAATAACATTTAGTTTAACTTTGACCCATAACTGGAAGTCAAAGCTTAGATTTTCAGTCTAAAACTGCAAGCAAATTATCTCTGGCATGGAAATCATCCACCACTGACTAAGCTGAAGCCCATGGTCAAGAGGAATGTCTTCTTAGGTGACAGCCATCACATGACACCATGCAACACCCAACAACACCAGGACAGCTGTGGGCTGTCCCTGTCCCATAGCTCCATCATTGCTGGTGCACTTGGACTATGTGGGAGTGGGCCCCAGCATGGACCCATGGTGAGACAGATCCTCTACAACAGGCCATCTCAAAAACACTGCTCAGGCTCATCACACAACTGCAGAAACGCAACTGTCACAGTAAGGGAGGAAAGGGAAACTCCTAATCGGGAGGAGGGCAGGGATGGTGAAACCAGGGCTTTCAACAGCTGACTTATTTTCCACAGTTTGCAGCCTGCACACTTGACTAATCATTTCTATCTGTTTTATTGAAGAAATAATGGAATCACAGATTGGCTTGGGTTGGAAGAGGGCTTTAAAGATGTTTCACTGGACTAAATTGCTCAAAGCCCCATCCCATCTGGCTGAACACTTCCAAGGGATGGTGTATCCGCAACTTCCCTGGGCAACCTGCTCCAGTGCCTCATCATCCTCACAATAAAGAACTTCTTCCTCATGTCCAACCTAATTCTATCCTCTTTCCGCTTAAAACCATAGGCCTCAGTAAGAAATCTCTCTCTGTCTTTCTTGTAAGCCCCCTTTACATACTGAAAGGCTGCAATAAAGCCTCCCCAGAGCCTTCACTCCATGCTGAACAAACCCCCTCTCTTAATTGTTTGATCCCAGTGTGGACACAGTTATATGTCATAAAGTGTCTTCAGCTACTTATTCAGTAAGTAATATTAATTACATTATTACACTGCCTCCACAGGAGAATATTAATATAGTTAAAATGCCTTGACTTACGTGAAGATAAGGTCTAAGCTAAGTATTCTGCATGATACACTACTCTGGTAAAAAAAGCAAACATTAGGAAGCTTCCCGCTTGATGGGTCTGCTGGCCAATGACTACTTTTCATCAGACACAGAAAAGAAACTGACAGTCTGAATTACCTAAAACCACTTTAAATTCTTCAGTGATTCAGTAGTTTTTCGGAGTCATGCAAGTAGTAAAGTCAACATATACTGCGTATTTAGCCAGAAAGCTTTACAATGTACAGAGAAAGATCAAAGACACTTTCAATACATCACTCTCGGCTGTAGGTAGGGGAGACAGCAAAGCAAATTCAGTAATAGTTGTTGTTTTGGGTTTGTTTTTTTTTTTTTTTGTAAATGCTCTGCATAAATTCCTTGACTTCAAGCACAAATTCTTGCGACATTTTAATCAGTCTTAAAATCCTATCAGACTGAAAATACAGTATATACAAATAGAGATAGCCATGCAGAATTCCTTCAGAAAGAAGAAGCTTCAAAAATTGGCATAAAATTTGAATAACTCTTCTCAAACATGATTAATAAAAAAATATAATTACAGTAAAATTGATCCAGTAAAATATTTGCAAAACAAAAACCAACAAACAAAACACAAGTCTGCATATACTCTCTTGCCTTAATATCCTAATTTTGCAAGATATTTATGCACATAACTTTGTGCCTTTAAGTAGTTCCACTGACTTAACAGGGATTACTCATCTGCTTAAAGTTAGGCAGTTGCTTAAATACCTTGTGAAATATGAATCTAAGTTCAGATCTGATAAATTCAAAGTAGCAGCAGCCAAAGCAACACCTCATTACAGCATTAAGACCACGCTGCTTTCTTTTAGCAAGTGATTTTACTTGCATACTGGTGCTGGAGGCAACAATACACTATCTGCTGGAGTGCCCCTGTGATTACACAGTACTGCTACAGGGAAGCAAAAACTGGTTTTGCTATCAAATGTGAAACCAGAAAAAGAATATAAATATGATTAACAACAAGCCTTCTTTTAAAGTTCATACAGGTTTCCATGCATGTCTCTCTTCATCAAGCACTTCCCCCTCTCCCAATACAATTTCGCTTTCACATGATGATTCATTCTGTCCAAGGTCTGTCTTTTAAGGCTATTCTGAAAACAAGATCTGTTTCACAACTCAGAAGTGTACATTAACAGCTAGACTGGTAATTGCCACCCAATATCCCTTCCCTGAACCACTGAAAAGCTGATCTACAGAACACAACACCTCTTCAGAAACTGGTGACACATGAAAACTGGACTCTGCAGGAAAATGGAAGTGACATAAAATCATATTTGAGGATACTTTACCACAGTAGATTATATCCCACTGTATGTGAATCTAAATAAGACAAGTGGATGCCATCTTAAAAAAAATGCTACAGAAGACAGAAAGGCTTGGAGAACAGAAGGAGAGAAATAAGAGATGGAGACCTGGAGTTTAACAAAAGGAACTCAGGGGACTTGGGGAAAAAAAAAAAAACCAACCCCATGTCTTGTACTTATGTCAGGACTCATTCCTCAGCACTCCAACCAAAGAGGTCAGAGGAGACTTAGCTGGAGAAACTGCTGAAGAAGCTTAAGGTGATCTTCAGTATCCTCCGTACCTACTGCATATTCTGACAGGAGGCTAAAAGCATAACTAGATAAAGAAGAAAAGGAAGTTTAAAAGTCTGAAGCAGGAGTTGTTCAAATGTGACAAACAGTCTCTGCTTTTGATGCCTTAGCTTTTATATTTTCAGATTCTGTGCGTGCTGCCTAGGGATGAAGCCTCGTATTAGGAACTGTACTGAGCTCCTTCTGTGGAGCAGGTAGACAAAACAAATCCATTCCCGCTGAAGACCAAGGACAACTTTCAGGCCAAGAACACAAACAACGATGGACTGAGGGGTGGAACAAGAAGGATGGGACCTCATGGCCTGGGACTGTAATTGGACAATTGGACCCCAATATGCAAACAGACCTAAACTTATAAAATGGCAAAATCTCGTGACTGCACAGCCATCTTTGCTACCATTTGCAGACCACCCTGTGTGCAGCCTTGTGTAGGCTTCTGTAATGCCCAGGGTGGATTCTGGGGACCTTTTAATAAATTCAAATTTTACTCTTTAGTTTTGCCTAGCCTCTGTTTCAGGTCAGCCTTCCCAAGGCAACACTTTAAAAAATGAATTAGTTACCTGCTGAGACTGGGGCAAGTGTGACAGATAAAAGGAGCTGCAAACTAAGGGCAAGAGTTTGATTTTTATAACCAGATTTATACCCAAAAGAAGAAAAAAAAACCCCAAAAAACCAAAACAAAAACCCACACAAAACTCTGAAATAAAACCCAGAAAAACAGAGACAAAGCAATCAAAAAAATAATGAGAAAAAAACCTACTACCATTATAGGGGAGTCAGGCTGGTGACAAGAGTGAAGGAAAAGGACTACTGTTGGAATAAAATCAAATGAGATTGATGGGAAACAGTTCAACTGATTGTCAACAAAGGAAGAAGAAAATTCAGATTATTTTTATTTGCTGTCAGAATTTTGTTGTCTTCAGATACGAGAAAATATTTTCAGCAGTACTTATACAACAGACATTAGTGTCTTAAGTACTGAAGTTGCTTCTTAAAATAAGATAGGATACTAAAATCAATCAGACACTATTTTACTAAGCATATTTCTTAAGTACAATCAAATGACTTTATAGTTCCTCGGCTGTCTGGCATATAAAGGAACGTTTATTCCCAATGGTCTTTACACTTGCCTAACACAAGCTTTTTAAATTAAGCATGTGCCAATCAGAAGTTACTTGCTTGTACACATTACAAACACATCTGCAACATATATGACCATTACTCTTTCCAAGAAATTTAACATGAACTGTAAACAACAGGAGAGCTTACACTTCAGTGACCATATAACAAAACTGTTCCAAATTACTTTTATGTTTAAATAAAAAACTGAATGATTGTTTTCCTAAGTGCTTGAAACACAAGTCTCAAATCCCCAATGGAGGTATCCACTTAAGATTTACATGAATACAACTTCTGTTTCATCTTCATGCTATAATCACGATTTTTCATCTCCTCTGGACATTTACAAAATCTCTATCCAATCATTGTAAGATAATATGATAAAAGTCCTCAGTAGAAAATTAAGCTTTTGTAAAATAACTTGTCATCACTTTCTCAAGTACTAAAACCATTCCAAAACCAAGATTAAAACTTCATGCAATGGTTACATCTTCCAAATATCTTAAATTCTTTTAATGAATTCAGCTTTACACATGCATTTATAACTTGCCTTCAAATTGTAATAAACAGAATCTCTAACATACCACAACTTAGGAATCTTTGAAGTATATACTGTGAGAAATGATATAAAGATAACAGATAAAGTATTCTAAGTATGTATTTGCATATAAAATAGATCAGGATAACATTATACTAAATTACATCGTATTATTAAAGCAACAGATCTATTACTTTTTCCAGCTACCAGTCCAGCTAGCTTGACATGAGAAACAAATATCAATCTGCATTTCATCCTTCCTTGTTCTTATTCCTAGAACCTAGAATAAAGTTTCCTTGAAATATCTCAGTAGCAGCTATAAAACTTGTTGCTTTCAGTGGCTTTACAAGGTATTTATAACTGACTGTGCTTTTGTAAGTAATTAGACCTTCATGTGCAATTCGAATTTTTAGTAATTATTTCAAAGAAACAACCTCTTTACTAAAATTTCTAAATAATAAAACTGTAAATTAAGTTCTCACTGATTTCGTCTAATCTGCTTTGGAAGAAATGCAGAGCAGACCCACAGTGTGACCACTAAGCCACTTGGATTTATCCATGTCAGAGTGGAATCACTGAAGAGTTTCAGGACATTCCTTTAGTTCTATCCTGCAAGTACTCTGCATAACACTAAAAATCAACAAAACAACTGTAATAAAATATTATTTTTAACCTGAGTCTTATGGAACTTCATGCAAGTATAGCATTATTTTAATGACTTTTGTTTTAGAAATAGATAACTCAAGTTTTTGACTGTTGTCAAGGTGTTCTAACAGGTCTTGACAGTGGAAAACCAATCAGAAAGATTTGGAACAATCTAAAAGTTAATACATTTAAATGATGAGCATATATAAGTGCAGGATTTCCAATGTGAGGTGATAAACTACCTATAAAACATGAGAGAGCAATAGTAATAGCTTCACTAGGTCTTCAACCTGTTTACATTGTTTATGTCAGTTTTTTTGTGGCATTGAAGAGAAGTAAAGGTATACTGTACTGTTTGTGCAATTTGAACATTTAATATATGTGAGACATTTTTGTTAATGAAATGTCTGTTCCAAAATAATATTGCATTTCAGAGTATGCTGTCATTTGAACTTTTCTTAGAAGGAAAAGCCTTTTAAATTTGCTATTACAACAAACAGAAGTAGCTTATATGTAGGAATAAGTATCAAACCTTTATCAGCTCAAAGGAATAATATCAAATATTCTGATCTTTATGTCTAGACCCTGAGATGTTATTAATGACCACCTTGAAGGTCCCAGTGTTTTGCAGTGCCCCTTGAAGAGGCTTAAACTCAGTCTGTACCAGCTGTGAGTTTTATGCGAATATGCAGTTACCAGAACATCTAATTGTCCTCAGCTGAAGAACCTTGTGTAACAAATCAACATCAAAAAGAGCAATTTAGTGTCTTTATTGCTCAAGGGTTGCAAACTACTTCTACTTGTTGAAATAAACAGTGCTTACAGAAGTTTAGTCTGTCTTTAGAACAGTATATTCAGTTGTTTTTGCAATAAGACTTTACGACCTTAGAACTCTAACTGCACATTCAGCTTTGGCACAATTCTGGCCCATAATGACTTCAACAGTTTACATACAACGTGGTCTGGTGAGTGTGAATATTGTATAACAATATGAAAAGTATTGTTGTGATATTGGTCCTAAACAATAAAACCCTGGATTTGACAAAGTTACTATGAGTTGGAGCCAGATTTTCAGAGTACATTTTCTAGAACTGCTGACAGAATTACCAAAGTGGACTAGCAGATTTTCCTTTGTGCACCCACTTCCCAGGGAAACACAATTTTTGTGTCCTTTTCCTTTTCTCAGGTAAAGACAGAGTATGTGTTGCTTGGTGACAGAAAAAAAAAATCAATTTGAGAAAAGGATGAAGAAAATAAGGGAAAAAGGAGATCTCAAAAGCCAGCAAGGTGCAAAACAATGATGGACACTGTGTCAGGTTAACAAGTATACTTCTAATATGGGGCATAGCAACATCACTAGAATATCCACTTTAAAAATCATAGCAACTTAACAGCAAAAAGAAGAGAACAAGCTAAGAAACAGGCACACTCCCTAAGATTAATCAGTTAGAGCCACTTTGGAGGCAGCTGACAGTCTGACTCTTTCCATTTGGCTCTGAACAGACTGATGTCTAAACCTACAGATCTACTTATATATTTAGATAAAAAGGTATCTAAATTATGAAACATGCAGTCTCCACTTTTATAATTTTACACACACAGTATGGAAAAGGAAGAATTATTTTCCCACAGAAAAGTGAAAAAAATGAAAGATGTTTAAAGTGTTTGAAAATCAAAGGAATCACTCTAAACACAGTTTACAAAGAGATATAAATCTTCTACTTTAAAAGAGAAATGATATGCACCTACTTTAACAATTTGAATCTGCCCCAAACACCTGCAGTGCGCCTGCCTAGACAGACCTGTGCCACAAAACCCACTTCCAAAAAATTTAAAGTTTCTAAAAGATTTGTGTTTTCTCTTTGAATAGGAAATATGTCAAAAGAAAAGAAATACAAAACTAATCTTCTAGACAAAGAACAGGAAGAAAACTGTCACGTTCTGTGGTTTACATTTATAACAGGACCCTATCTAGAGATTAGAATAGTTTCAAATCTATTGTAGTTGAGGATATGATGTCATAATTTAAAGGACGCAGATAATTTAGTCCACAATATCTATTCATACCAAGAAAAGAAAGCAAAACGAATATGCAGAACACTTACATACCCCACTCTCCTGGATTACTTCTCTTTTGCGTGGATTCATCATCCATGTAAGAGTAAGTGGTTTTTTTCCCAAAGCCATCTGCTAGTTTAACTTTTGTGAAAGCGCAAGTAATTTCAATTCCATTAGATACACGCATCAGACTGATCGATTTTCTCTCTCTCTAAACAATTTTCAGTGAAGCTTATTTTAAAAATACTGAATATGATACTTAACACACTCTATTCACATGACTTTACAGCATTAGTCACTACTGATTAATGAAAAACATGGGAATTTGCTAAAGAAATCTGAAGAGACTATCAGGTTAGCCAAAAATAACAATCAACACAAAATATTCAAAGTCAATTAATTAGGTGTCTTACCTTGTTCTTTTATCTGACGAATTTGCTTCACAGTTTCTTTCAAGATTGCACATTTGTCAGGTTTAAAGTTAAAGTTGTCAATATCATTAAAATTTGCAAAAATCAGCTCTGCAAGTTCTTCAATGTATTTATTCTCTTGCTCACGATTGCGCTTCTCAGTGCTTCTTTTAGGGCTGAAAGAGGAAGTTTATAAAAATGCTGTCTTTAATGTCAGTTTATTTGGCCAGCTCAAAGATGATTTCAAAAGGTTTGACAGTAGTTTTACAAAGACAGAGAAAGAACTGCCCTCTCTCACTACCAAAATATAACTTACAAGTTTCTCAAGCAGAAAGGTTTCCTCTGGAACAAGGAAAGGAGCATTAGAAAAGATGTTACTTATTTTTTTTCCATCACTCATGTTTTTTGTTTTGAAAGAGGATTGGGATTAGAAATTGAAAACATAAGATTATTTGGGGAGAGTGGGGCGGTATTTGAATATTTACAAGTGTCCCTCCCACACAGCGTTGAGAATCCAATATTATATAGTGATTGTGCATGAGAAAATAAAACAGCTTAAATAGTTAAACTGAGCAATCCATACTCCCTGCCTCCTTATGAATTTATGGCAGTCTTAAGAAAAGATGATGAATGAGTGGTTATGCTTTAAAATGCATTTGTGTTGGTAACAGGACTGCAGTAAAGCTGGAAAATATTTTTCAAGACCTAGATTATAATGTATAACAGAGGTGGTTAAAAAAAAAATCTCAGATTGGCAAAATGAGTGACTGAAGACTTCTTGCAGTGAAAGCCAAAAACCATTTTTACATCTCTCCTAAACTGTCACCAAAATTCTGCATTTTGGCACGACACTGGATTCAAAAATAAACAAACAAATAATAATAAAAGAGAATAGTTCTCATCCCCATCCCAAACCCTCAACAACACAGAATTACTGCAATAAATAGTTTGGCACTGACTTATCTTTGCAAGAATGTTGTTTGTCATCTTCTAATTGAAAAACCGAAGCACATGTAACATTTTTTTAATTTATTCTCTCATTATTTCCAGAAGTAAATGGTCTAACCTGGGTCCAACCTGATCGGGATCCTTGCGCTTTCTTGACTCCGCTCTGGATGGGTCAGAGGTATTTTCTCCCATCCCACTCATCTTGAACACATATCAGCAACTAAAAGGAAGAAAGTGTAAAAGAAGGGTTATGGTGGAAAAGTCCTGAGTTCTCAGTTCCTATTTCCAAGTTTCTCATTCCATGATCAACTAAGATTATACTCTGCAAATCTGTCATTCGAAATAGAGCTTGTTTGAAAGGCACCAATAAAAACTCTGTTTATGACCCCACAAAATGCTACACAAAATTCCTTGAGAAGAAAATTTGTGGTGGGCAAGTAAAGCATTATCATCTTTTTGATTCTTACCAGTTATGTAAGAACTGTAATAAGTATATTTTGTGTCTGTGTTGTTGAATTTTCATGGCAAATTTCCAAGGTTGAATGATGAAAGACAAAGGAAAAGCCATAGTGCCACACAACAAGAAAAACACAACAGAAATACATGAAATAAAACGTGTCCCAGCTACGTGAAAAGGTAGCACATACAGCTTTAGTCAAAAATCAGAAGATAATGCCTGCAAAAGTACATGTACAAAACTGCAGGAACAGAACATCTGTCAGCACTTTGATTGCTGAGGTACTGATAAATATTTTGTACATATAATCTACCTCATAAGGAGAATAAGTTGTCAAGCTAATGTAGTAAACCAACACACACTCATAATTTGTGCATTAAACACCCTGTGGAAATCCTGCCCTGCTCCCAACTGCTGGTTTCCCTATGCCCTGTAGAAGCACATGAAACTCGCCTGCCTCAGATTATGTATTTCTCAACAAGTACAAATATTCTGGAGGCAGAAATCACCAAAGGACATAAAGACATAATGTAAATTATCAAAAATTCATGCAAGATGGAGCAGTCCCAGCTCAGCATCTGCCAAGTTGCTGCCAGTTTTGTGAAGATGATGGCAGAGAGGTGTTCCTAGACATTTCAGAGAGCTCCTGTGTTGTTTGGGATTAGCAGAAAAATAAGCATGAGGGCCATGAAGGAGGTGAGCGTATCCAGGAGGTGATTCATACCATACTAAAATAAGAGTTGGAGCCTGTAATTGTATGACCACTTCACTTTGGCAATAAGTGGAAATCAGGTATCAAAACAAGGGAGTTCACCACCTCCTTCAAGCCCTTCATCTCTGTCCCACCACCTCCTTTCCCTCTGCTGGCCTGGTCAGCCATGCTCTGAACCTAATGAGGAGCTGCTGGTGGTTAAAGACACAGTCCCCTTCCCTTTTCCTTTTTGACATTTCGTAAAATCTAGCTGCCAGCCTATGTGTTGGTAATCAGATGTTCACATTGGAAATCTCAGTTTTCACAATGAGCCAACGGAGTGAAGATATTGCAGATATTTGCAGAAACAGCCCAAACACTAAGGTCTGAGCAGTAACTGCTGAGAAAGGCTGGCTCACTGAAACCTGAGCAAGCCAAGGATGAACTGGAGCCATCTCAGATTCAGAACTAACCACCACCTAACAATTCCCTAATTAAAAGTAAAAATAAAAAATAATTTCTTTTTACTGAAAGCACTTTCTTCACAGAATATTCTGAGTTGGAAGGGACCCACACGGATCACTGAGTCCAACTCAAATGAATTGCCCATACTGGTATCAAACCCACAACACGAGTTGGTGTTACTAACTCCATGCTCTGACCAACTGAGCTGATCTCAGGATTTTTTTAACCAGTTTGAACAGAGAGTGGAGTAATTTCCCTTCTTCTAGACGTTGTTCAAGTTCCATGAGAAAGACTGCATCATATATAGCTTCCATTTGGTCTTTGACATGAATGGTATCAGATTGTATTTGAAAGATATCTGGATTATCTTTTTCTCTACTGAGTCTACACATGCACATGCATATCTACATGCCACCATACGTGCCACCATTATTTTGAGAAGATCCCACTGTAAGCAGGGCAGACACAACTCTCCAAGGGAAGATGTACCATCACAACCTCCACCATCCTGTCCTTGCTGCAGAACCCCCAGTGACCTCATCAGTGCAAAGGCAGAGCCACAGCAACGCCAACCGCACTGCAGAGCATGAGACATCCATTGCAGCCTCCAGCACGGTCTGACACTGGCTGCTCCATAACAAATCTCTCTCTTCACTGATTTCTAGCCCCAGCAGACATACATACCCAAATTTATCCAAGTATGGAGTAGCAATATACACTCATAGATTAGGAGCTAAGCACTTCATTGAAACAATGCAATTTCACAAGTATCACAAATAAGAGCTCCAAAGAAGGTGCAAGATACTATTAAGGAAACTGACAATATTTAAACAGAAGCTTTATCAGTGGAGCCTGGAACTGTCCTTGCAGCTTTTTTTCAATGACTAAATTTTCCACTGACCAAGGTGAGAAAAAATCGTCAGCATGATGAAAGCTGTACATTCCCAAGATCTGATCTCTGATTCAGACTCTGACAGTGACCTAAAGTTCAGAAGAACAATTAGGCTTGAGAATACCTTCATTTCTTATGCTTCTCAAGTAATCCCTGAGATATGTAAACCAGCTATTTTTCTTGAGAAAAGCAAGTATAACAATGCATGAATACCTGTCAAACCTTCAACTGTCATCTTCTTGCTCCCCTTCCCTCCCAAGTGGTAAGAAGGTAAGCATTTAGGGTGGACACCACCCTCCAAAACCAAGAAAGCATACAGAAACTGTTCCTGCCAACTTTCCTACCTAATTTTCCTACCTCTGTCAGACCTACTTTAAAGGGAAGTTTTATTTTTGCGGGAACCAAAGTTTCACCAGTAGCTCCACTAATGCATAAATAAATTCTTCTCGCATTCACACTGATGCTGTTCTGTAGAAATTCTTCTAGGTCCACCCTATCAGCCTTTGGAGAATATACTAAAACTCATCTCCCACCATAAACTCTAAACTTTATCCTTCTGTATTAAGGGGAACAAAAGTGGTATCATAATTACAAAACTAGCACCTCCTTCTCTCCTTGTTAAACATAGCACATAGTTCTAAACAAATAATATATGTAGTTATTTTGTTTGCACTTAAAGGCTATTACATCTTTTTCTCAGCAGCATTATCAGTTTATTCTTAGAATGAGTTACCCATTTCTTTCTCACTCATCATAATTTATTTCTGGAAATCTACCACCTACTACCATGTTTGCTTTCTGTTCTCCTTTATGTCTTAATTAAAAATCACGTTCTATACCTCAAAGATTTTTATAGGCCATTTTCTTGTCTTGTAGGTGACTGTGCCCCAGAGCAGAATGTAAAATCCAGAGATAGGTGTCTTGGAAAGTGGAGAGATAGACAGATGATAGTCAAGCAATCTAAAAAAATCTTAAAGGCTAAAATGAAAGTCACTCATCCATATCTAGCACACAGTACTAAAATCAAAAGGATGTGCCCCCAAACTCTTGTCTCCCTAGCTATTTAGGGTCTGGCTGGGATAGTTTAAAGGTCAGGTATTCTTTTAGAATTCAGAAACTAAAATCTATTCCCTAGTTAGGAGAAATAAAGAAGAATCAACTTCTAGAAAGTGTGGATAGACTCTTCTGTAACACTATCTTACCAAAACAGCCACAAACTGGGACATGGAGATGGTTTCCTCTTCAGAGAGAGCTCCCATGCCTGTATTTCCCACCATGCAGGACAGCCTCCTGGGTGCTAGTCTACCTACCTGCCAAAGCTGGATGTTTATGAAGCAAAGAGGACAAGGCTGATTAACTCTTGCAGGGTGGTCTTTAGGGGTGTGGTACATGTGTCTGAAGACACATGGGTTGAGGTTTAACTCCCTTAGGCTGAGGAGGGTAGCAAAGCTCCATCTCCCATTTCTCAGAAATGATTCTAACGAGTCAGAGGCAAGCACTCTCCCAGCTTCCTCATGTCTTCTAAAAAGAAAGCAGCTGTTTCACATATTTTTCCATGAGCTAATTCACAATCAAGACCAATGCAAACCACTAGATGAAGAACTTGAGAAGGTTTAGGTACCTCTACAAATTTAATGTGGCACAAGCAAGAAACTAAAACTATGTTTTTCTGAAGAAAGTACTTCTGGGCACATACAGTACCAAGGAGGAGGGCCCTGGGAATTTTCCAAGCAAGAAACAGAAAATGTCATGAATTTTTATTGAATTGATAGATGAATTTTAGACGCAGAAATAAACATCTGTGGGTCAAAGCAGCTAAATTGCATCTTATGCTTTTTGGTTTCTGCTTTAACTTCCTCCATACTTAGTAATCTGTATCAAAATGTCTTGGTTATTTATTATTACCAACAGTTTTATACTACACAAACATTCCTAACATTATATCATTCAATATTTTAACAAGAGAACTTAGGAACTTTTAAAGCACTTTTAGATATTCCTAGGTTCCTGAACTACTCATAGAACTTCTTAGCTCAGAAAACAGAAGTCCCACATTTGAAGTCTGAATTTTTCCAGGAAACATAACAATTCAAAACTAAAGATACTATGAGTAGAATGACAAGGCAGAGACTTGAAGTTCTACTCCAGTAAACTTCCCCTTAAGGGAACTACCTTAGATTAGAAAGTAGCATTTATCCTGCTCCACTGATCTTTTTGTACATCTCTACAGGAATTTTCAGAAAGAAGAAAGATAAAGAAATTAAACCATTTGATCCATTCAATGCTTTATAAGAAGTGGAAATAATAATAAGTAATATCAGCTCTATAATATAAAAATACAAAAATCAAGAAAATGTTGGTAAGGGTTATTTAGCAAGGTATAGAAAATCAATTAACCAAATTGGGAATTTGTAAAAACAAAACCAGCAGTAATCACTGCTTTGAGGAGAGATAAAAACATGCTTGATAATGAAGCATCATGTCAGATACTGAACTAAGTAAGTTTTATTTTAAAAGAAGTTGTCTTACACAGTTGAATTTGAATGCATGTATTGCAGAATGAATTCTAATGCAAGACCAGACACTCCCTTTTTCATTGTGTAAGTTGTTTGAGAGCTGCATTGCACTCCAAAATACAAACATAATATCTCACTGTGGAATTGGTATTTTGCCTACAGTGGTGGTACCAGATTCTTCTACTCCATATTATGGTTTTTTCCACGTATCCTATCCCAACAAAGCACCAAAACTACAACAATAACTAAGAGCTGAACTTCTACTGCTAAGATCCTACTCAAGCTTTAATTCCACTGGGCATAAATGAGCAATAGAGCAATGGAAATATAAATACACTCACTGTAGCATTTTCCTACAAGGAAGGAGATAATTAGAGAATCAGATATATTATTACTAAAAATATCCAAAGAACTAATTTTACTCTCCTACTGATGACCCGTACTAACAGGACATCTCAGAAAACTTAATACTTTTTTCCTATTTATACTTAAGACCAGAAGTGCATTTTCCCTCTCTTTCCATTTCTTTACCACAGGCCAAAGCATCCAAAATACTTGTAAAAAAAACCTGGCTGATTATGCCAATAGTTAAATGTAAATCACAAACACTCAAAAGTTAAATTAAAAACCTTTAGCATAGTACATGTTAGTAACTACATTCATTGACACCTAACTAGTTTCTACCACATGCTGGAGACTGAAACAACAGAACCTGAAATATGCTTAAATTATTTTTTCCTTTTTTTTTTTTTTTTGGTTTTGTTTTTGTTGTTATCAGTAATAAAACAATAGTCTCTGCTCTTTTCGTGACGGCACATCCTCCTTTACATCCTCCACCAGCAACTGCTAAAGTTGGAGTACACAGAGAGACTTAACCTAATTATAAAGCAATAGTAAACATCCATCTTTCAAATGGGGAAGAAAAGCAGAGGCACCGTGAAGTGGGAGACAGGAAAATATCTAGCACAAATCACTCGTGTGAATTTTTACATCTCTTCAACTCCTCAAATGTCACAAAGGAACGTGGCATGCAGAGTAAGCCTTCCAACACTGATCCTCAGCCCCAGTGAATTCAGTTAATCATCCACAGTCAATGTAGAAGAAGATAATGTGCATTTTATCTCTTATCAGAGCAGGCCATCTTCCAAACAAGGCCTGTTAAACTGTCAGATTTATTATAAGCCTAACAAATGCAGTTAAAGAATAAATGAGGATTACACCTTCAAAGCTGCTATTTCAACCTGAAAAGTAGCAAACAAAAGGTATAGTGGACAATCAGGTAACAGTACTATACTACCATCCCTCCAGCCCAACACATGAAACCAGTGTACATACAACTGATACATATCAAAGAGGTTTACTGAAGTCAGTGTTTTATTGAGTAACAAACAGAAAAATACTGTTTACTGACCAAAAATATACAAGTCAGTGAAAAGTTTGGCAAAGAAGTTTCTCTAACAGCTAATTTGAAAAAAACCAGCTTATAATTCTGTGGCTGTTTACTCAATCATACAGCCATTACAGTTCATCCTTTTTTCCTGTGAAGTTGCCATGACTAGAAAGCTTTCTATCTCAGTTTCAAAATTAGAAATGTACTCTGTGTAACGTTAATTCTGGTAGAAGCCAGAGGAAAGTTGGAAGTCACATGCAAAGTCTGATTCTTCACATTTTTTCCTGCTTATGAACCCTTTTTTTCACTGGCTTCATTTCAGAACTGGAAAATATTTAATATTGATACATACTGCAATCTTCAACCTTTTTGGCGAAGGCAATGCTCGCTAGCGACTTTCCCAGGCCTCCAAAGGAAATCGCTGTCAGAGGCAGGATAAGATACTAGATCAGAAGGGGGTGGGGGGAACCACTGGAGCCTAAGGCCAACTTTTCCTTGGTCAGCCACAGCAGTTCAGGAGGAACTTTAACTCCCAGCACATTCCACAGTAGCACCTGTCAGAGTCCCAGGCAGCCTGCCCGCCCCACACTGGAGAAGCTCAGCCTTTTCACACGCAAACACGCTTGGCACAGGTATTTCAACAAATCCAGACAAGCATGAATAAGGGTTTGAAAATGAATAAAAACCCAAGAGGTGAAAATCGAGGGAAATAAAAGGAATAAGAAAAAAGAAAGACTGCATTTTCTGGTAAAATAAGATTTAAGGAAGAGATCTATAAATAAGAAGTGTGACAAAGAAAAGAAAGTTAAGAGATATGGTAAACCACCCTCCCAAATTCCTCGTATAAGTAAGCCACGTGCTCTACAACCAACTTATGTATTCCTGTCTTTCACCACTAAACACCTGGAACCCCAAACAAAACAAAGCCAATCTGTCAAAATAAACAAGATGTCCAATACCTTGGTTGGTGGTGGTAACCTCACACTAGAAACATTAACTAATTTATTTAAGGGTATGCTTCTTTCTCAAAACAGCACTACCACTTTTACTATAGATGAAACTATCTAAAACCTTTGCCACCCTAGAACAGTCACAAACTATAACGCAAAAAGGGAAAATAAAGTTTCTAAAAGAAAGGTGATAGCAGCAAGCTGAAAGAATCTAGTCACCTTTAAAGGATTTGTACTAAAATCTCACATGGTAGCCTCTACTATCTTTTCTATTCTTTCTATTTTAAAGACAGTCTATTACAGGTAACATTAAAACAAAATTTATGGCAGTATTTACCAAACTCCACTTTATTCTTCAACTCCACAAACTTTAACTAAGAAAAGAAACATAGTTTACTTGGAAACACCATTGAGGCCACATATAAAAGAACTGAAAACTGGCTCCAACACCTACTACTCACATTTTTAAGCTGAAGGCTCCTTCCTCAATCTTTTCCCTCACTCCTGTGTAATGGCTTTAGAGTGGTGTATTAGACAGTAAGAAGACGACATATTCCATTTGCAGCCTGAAAGCCAATAATGCTCATGAATTTTTTACCTGACAGACACTTCAAGATGCCACTGGGAAGATCATCTAATAAACACATTAGGCTGCAAATGGGCAGCAGCAGCTCTTTAACACATGCTGTAACAATCAAATAAATGGCTAACATTAATGTTCAGTGTTACAGACTGGGATTTAATATGACTTTCTGTAAAATCCACCTACATCTAGAAGGAGAAAGAGGTTTTTCTCAGCTACTCAAACCCACAGGTTTAAGAAACCCCCAGTTCTGCTTGAGACTTTGCCAAAACCCCTCCAGACTGACCCCAGAACTGTAGGCTGGCTCCTACCTTCTGAATTCCCATAGGCTAAGGCTCTTAACAGAGCCACTCACTCAGCTGCTTATGGATTAGGCTACGTCAGCACCTCTAATATGCCCAGGAATAGCAAAACCAGGCTCTAATAAAAAAAAAATTGAAAAAATACCAGAAGAAGGAAGTATTTTTATTTTTTTTTAATATACAACAGGTTTGCTTAATTTTTACTTTTAAAGAGGAAAAAATCTGTTTTCATCAAAACATCACCAAAGAGGAGACAGGTGTTACTACTGAAAAAAACCCTTCAAGATTCTGTATCGTAATGTCAGGTTTGGGATTCTATTTCTCTAGCTACCAAGAATTGTTTGTGATTCTTAATACTCAAGAACAAAAAAATGCAGGTTAGTATCACTAAAACTTCCCTTTAAACACCAAATTAAATAACAAAATGCAATGTCAGAATATATACATACATACCTATCTATCTATCTCTCTCTCTGTCACTCTTACATCCTTTTGTTTGTATTACATAGGTAGCTAAGTTAAAAAGACAAACCAAAACAAAAGTTATTCTAAATTCATTTAGCAGTCTATGGTGCATTTAGTAAGTATTAAACTATGGCTGCAAAAAATACTAAGCCTGCAAGCGTTTTCACTGGAAAAGGAGTCCAAATTCCCACATAAGTTGTTTATTTATTCGAGATTTTTCTCTTGTGGTTCACAATTATTAACAACTTATGAGACTGATTTTGAAGCCTACTATTTCCATATCTACTGTGATTTAAAATAAAACTTTGTGAACAGCATAGCTGATAAATGAAGCAAATCTAGCAACAGAAACAGATAATATTATGGGAAACTTTGTATTTAAACAGCTTTAATTTCCAGTTGATGATACTTCTGGTACAGTGAGTTAAGCATATTTTGACTCCTACTGAATCTTCTCCACCAATCTCAGTTTCAAAACTGAAATTTGTTATTTGTCCACCTAAATTCCCACACCAACTTTCCTCTCCAGAAACCACCACAGAGCAAGGAGAAAAATCAGGCTCAAGAGAGAGAAAAAATTGAGCCACTCTCACAAGCGTAAGGCACCGTGGAAAAACTCAAATCCAAGAACATTTTCTAATCTCATAACTGACACAAATGTATACAACACCAGAAAACTTATACAGTTTGGTGTGATTTTCAAGACACCCATCTTAGCAGTGAGAAAAATATGACCAATCACATAAACAGGGGCATTTACACATCTCTGTAATGTGGGTTTGCCTACACTAGGATTTCATTCCAGTTAACTGCCTGTCAAACACCGGTCTGTTTACATTAGATAAAGCATATTCCATTGATAAAAAGCTCAGGAAACATGGTCCTGTATAGGTAAAAAGTAAAAAAGCAAGGGCAAGCCAGACAGAAACACAGCATGTTTCCACACAATGTGCATACAGTAAGTAACACGCAGAGTTATAGAACCTACACACAGAGATATTAAACTTATCTTGAATTTGAGTTCCTTCATTCATCAGTCTGAGTTTCAATGACTTCACACAGCTGCAGAGGTGTTGGTCCTCCTGGTCACTAGGACCAGCTTATCATGTCTCCACACTCAGGTGCAATGTGATGTGCAACCCAGGCTGCAGCAAAAGATGCTTATGTTGCATGCCACCTTTCATATCTATAACTTGGGCATCAAAATAATGTTCCCTCAGCCCCAGAGTAGATAGCATGTAAATATGCTATCTACTAGTATGAAAGCACATAATCTTACTGGAACTTTTTCTGCACTCCAACTCTATATGTCTTCTCTGGCGTCTCATCAAAAATTGAACTCATGTTTTCAATTTCCACATATCTACAGCACCAAGAGGGTTTGTTTCTCATTTCTACCTAACCACTCACTACTAGGAAGCATGTTGAAACTTCAGGCCATTCTTCTGAATGCCAAGCACTGAATTAAAATTCTGAGTTACAGAAAGTGTACCTAAACATTATCTATAACATTTCTACACTTTTTGTTATTGTTATTATGGTGAAAGAATAACCTACTGCACATATATGTACAAGATACATACTCCACACTTCCTCCTATAATACTGAGATGCTTTCATAAGCATACATTTGATTTAACAGTGTATAATAATAAATTTTCAAATTAAGAATCAAGAATTCAACCTGCTTTGTTCCTGAAGGTTGCAAGTTAACAGTCTGAAGTCAAACATGCTTATAAGCAAAAGGTAGTACTTAGCTCCACAAATGGTCACAGTCAGGATAAGTTTAACAGCTGTCTATGAGGTGAATTGGACTTTACTCTGATGTCCTCTGTGCCCCTCAGAATTTCAGAATGCTGCACCACTTCTTTAAATTGTACACCTAAATTATCCTGTTCAGTACAGCGCCCAGTACAGTTTACCTATCCTCTCTGCCTCTGAAATGCATTTAGAATGTCTGTCCTGGAAAACTCTGTGTCCTCCTCAGCTTAGTCCCAGAGGGTGCCTGCCTAGTGGCAAGGATGTGGTTCCGGATGTTACGGGAGAGACCAGATGGAGAGTTTGGCCTCTATTCCCATCCCGTATTTGTATGAACAGGTAGATTCCCTCAGCAGGTGCTTCCTGCTGATACTGGTACACATGCCAGTGTCATCCATTTCTGCTGGAGTAGCAGTGTAAGAGTTGGGAAGTAGAAAAAGCTTTTTTCTTAATAAAGGTGGAAGAGCAACCAATTTAATACATTCTTTTTGAGAGAATACAGATATATGCATGAAACATTATATTTGTATTGCCTCCCAACATGCAGAACTACAGTTTTGTACTTAAAATAAATATAAGCTAGATGGACATAAAACTTCTGGCAAAGCTATTGTGAGTGCTAATGATACACATTGTAACTAAGCACAAAAATTAAAGCCACCAAATTAAAGACACGAGTGTCTTGCCAACACTTCCAAAGTGTGATTAACTTCATGTTCTTCATACAACCATGAGTTCAAAAACTAGTCTGTGAGCATGAATAACAGTTACTAACAACTTCAAATTTCATGTCTGTCTTAATTTTATTTGCTTTAGTAAAAAAATGCAACCATCAATAACAGAAGATGAAAGTTTGTCATTTTAAAGCATTTAAAAGCATTAAACTCATAAAAATGGTGTTGCTTTACTTAGTCAACTACCAAGAAATAAAATCTGATGAACACCAGCTTTGTAGCCATGTGTGTCTTTTTCAATATACACACACACATATATATATTAATACAGGCTGTGACCAAATAAAATATTCATAGAAATGTCTATATGAGTCAGCCAAAAGAAACATTTAGTTTATGACTAGTCTGTCATGGAAGCTAAGAGCAGGTATCTTGAAGGAAGGTCCCAGGCCCACTGTAGATGATCCTTTCCCCCATATCTGCTCTGTCTCTGACAATCAATGGTACAAGCTTAGCTGCAGTGTTGCTGTGCCTCCTCCTCCCTCTGAACCTATCTTCAGTGGTGCCTAATTCCAGCTTAAATCCATATATACCTTTGGCCACCACAATGCTTACAGACAACACCCTATAAGCTTTACAACAGCTCTCTATAAACTCTCCAAAGCAGAAGTGACACTGTAAAAAATTGAACAGTTCTATGGGTATGCTATGACTCAAATGAAATAAATCAGAATTTTATCACTGACTTCACTGAAGCTTCGATTTTCCCCCTAGCCTGCTAGAAGAAGATGTCAAACTGTTATTTCTCTCTTTTGTAGGTCATAAATCAATCCATGGGCCTGAAAAAGCTATGCTTGTATCCTGCAGCCCAAAGAAAACAAGGTTACTCTAAATTAAAGTTGAATGCTAATTATGAGGCATTTTATTCTCTTTGTAAAAATAAACTGGAATTAATTTTTGTTAATAATGAAACAGTTTCTGGTAAAGAAGAATCACAAGTGCTAAGAAAGAATCAATGTCTACTTCAAGTATTTTTAATTTTGGATTATAATGGAATATAAGTAAAGATATTAAAGAGAGGAACACCCACTACATTCATAGAAGGAGCTGACCAGAAGTCTGCAATACACTGCCTCAAAGCAAAAAATAACACACATTTATAACTACTTGGACTGAACACCTGGAAAAACTTCAGGAAAAGGACCAAAAATAATTTTATTCCATGCAGCTCTAACAGAAGTTTCTTCATGAGAACCTTGTGTTGCTCAATCATAACAGCCTATGCTATCAGGAACGGAAAATCACAGCAGTACAGCATCCTGATGAAGTTTGTTTAGGGACAGCGTGCATAGGAGAAAATTAAATGGAAGCAGTGAAGAGTATATTCAGGTACAACACACTGCAAATTAAATGCACTTATCATAAACTTTTGGTTTTAATCTTCATTCACAATTTTTATCCAATTCCTGCACTGTTCCTTGTGCTCTGTATGCTCAGCACCCAGCCAACCCTCCCCAAGGCCTCACTGTACACCTTCAGCTATCAGGGCAACCAGGCAGGGACCAGCCTCACTCCTGGGTACTGAGACCAGCCCACTTCTGAGAGACCCAGACTTTCACATCTTATGCCTCACCTCCAGAGAGCAAAGCTTTGCCTGCTAATAACAATTTTTAGTCCAGTTCAGGCATCCTTCTAGGCCTGCCACGGATGAACATAAGCAGTAAGAGAAGGAGGAATGCAGGCAGTAAAATGACTCCATCGGGATTTCCTCACAAGTACAGCGATTATCAACTTACAAACACCCTTCTCATTTACTCAGCTCCAACAGCTTGGCTTGTGGATCCAGTCCTCAGTCCTTAACTCAGCTTTCTTATTACAATTATGGGGCTATTATACAGTAATGTGCTAACAAACTTATTCTACTTAATAAAGTAGATTCTGAGAATCAAGGTTGTTTTCACACCTTCCATCATTCTTTTCTATGACTAACCTAAATAAACAAATAAATTAAATGCCATTATAAAATCTAACCAGACAGTTGACTTTCCAATGACACTTACTATTAAAAATCGTTCTAAGAACCCTGGAGTGAAAAAAAAAAAAATATTTCGAAGTATACCTCTAGTTCACAATTCCAAGAAGGGTATTTTTCTTACAATATTGGTATATTTTGCAAAGCAGTTTTCTCTCCTTGCTTGCACAAGAAATTTCCCTTACAGAGATGACAACAAAACAGGAGGGTGGCGGGGAAGAAAGAGAGCAACACCTTCTGAACATTAGCAGTGTAACCCTGTTGACTACAGAAGTATACACAATTTTGAAAAGTAGGCAAACAAAATTACTCTGGTCAAAGATCGTTTTGAATATGTTAGATACAATAATTCTGCAAGAAATTGCTTACAAAAGAAAACATCCCAACTTGAGTTTTGTGAGAACACAGAGACACCTGAAGAACACAGTCTACACAAAAGGTTGATTTTGTTCCAATTCCCCCTCCCTTAATACATCCTAAAAGGCACCAGGGAAATCAAAATGACTGTACAAGCAGCAAAATTTTGTTTTTCTACAAAACATAGGTGCCAACATATCAGAAAGCACTACTCAGCCCCCACTATCTTGTTAGATCTTCTGTAATGAAATAAAGGAAGAAAACACAAGAAGCAGAGAGGAAGTGTCATTGTTCTTGTGGCTTCGGCATTTGGTGCCGTGAACGTGACAGGCTCTCAAGCCTCTACTCCACGGCACCGCCTGCCCCAGGCCTCTGTACCAAAATGTTACCATGCTGCAATTAAAATAATCAAACTGAGACAAAAGAGAACAAGCAAATAAATAGCACAAACTTGTTTACGTTTCTGGCTCTGCCCTCACAGTATGAAATAAAGTCTCTTCAAACACAAACTACATTAATTTAAAAAACAATAATATTTTGCTTTCTCCCTCCTATCTCAAAGTAGCATGAGTTTTTCAAAGTCCTAAATAAAATAAACTAAGGCATTTCCTGTATGTATTTAGTTAATTATTAAACCGATTCTAAGCATGATAGTCACCACTACTATTTCAATATGAATCCAGGGAAACACACTTCTAGCAAACTGCCAGTGCACTGCAGTAATGACTGATCATATGCATCCTCTCAACCCTGCCCTTAACTTTGGAGGCAAATTTCTAAAGAAATGAAAACCAGCACTCCTATACAATTCTAAACACTTAATTTTAGCTTCTTTATTTGTGGTCCAGGATTAGTATTACTGCTGTGATTTAAAGAGAAACACTGGGCTTAATGCTGTGTATGAGAGGAAAATAAAGTCAACAAGCCTGCAATAACTTCCAAGCAGGGGAGAGAGCATACTGTCTTCACTTTACTACAAGTAACTACCAATAACCTTTCTGAGGCGGATATTATTAGTTAATTAATCTGCAATATTAAATGCTGTCCTCCCAAGGTTAAAAGAAAGGTAAATACTGCCAAGATATTTAATGACATCATCATGCATAACCATGAGATAAATACGAGGTCTGAAGATTAACTGAATGTCATTCTGTTTACATGGATCATGAACTTTTAAAGAAAAATATTAAGATTAGAGAATAGAGAAAGTTATATAACAACTACCAATGTTTCAGTATGTTTTGTCTACTCAAGCTCTTGGTCAGAAAGAGAAAGCTTTATTGCAAAAATGTCTCACTCTGACATACTTTGTACTTTTTCATGTGCATATAAATTACTGAATATTGAATAGTAATTACTGCAATGAAAAAGACACTCTCAGGCTCCACCTCCTCTTGACAGTGGGAAAATATAGATGGGTTTGTGTATTATTCTGGATGCCAGAAAACTTGCTTACAAAAATATTTCCTGTGCACTAAGATATATTTAGCCTCATAAACCCATAAAACTGTCACAGGCAACCACAAGTACACCTGTAGCCATTAAAACAGGGGGGTGGGGGGGGGGGGGGGAGGAAACGACAACAGAAACTGCAGACTTGAATTTACATTCTTTCTTTGCAATTGTTATTTAGAAACATTATCTTTAAACTCTCTCACTCAAACAGAAATTAGCTGTTCCTCCCCCAAACCAACACCCCCTAGCCCCCCTGCACCCTCAACATCCAGACACCTCTAACACACACAGGAGCACACATACGTGCAAAGAGAAAGCACTAACAATGAAGTCACAGCACTTCAGAAACACACCTTGTCGTCTTCCAGCCCTTGCAGATGAAGGTAGATCTTATTAGTTTTTCTGCGTCTTCAGATCAAGATGTAGATAAATCCCCCACCCATCACACTGTTTTTTTAATTAAAAACAGGAGGAGAAGAAGAAAAAAATATAAAAAAAAAAAACCCAAGGAAAAAAAAAAAAGACGATTACCAGTAAATTTACAGCCTTAAAAATATCAGCTCTCCATTATCCCAAACCAGTGTTATGTCTTGATGTAAACCAAAGCACATGCTGAGTGAGGACGTGCGCACACAGCAGCTTATCATCTCTGTCATCTGCTTCTAATGACAGCTGACAAACTGGCCACGCTAATCCTTCCCTAACTGCTGATCAGAGAGATCCCCCTTTGACAATCCAGCATGGTGGAGTACTCGAAAATTCCTCCTGCTTCTGTTCTGTTGCTGCTCTAAAAAGCAGTTTCCTTTTCATTGAGATAATAGCCTTTTCTGCAGTCACGTGGCACCCGGGCTACATTAGCAGAGCTTGATGATAACAGAGTAACTCCCCTCCCCTCCCTTCTGCTGATTTTAAGTGTACCAATCCTGGAGAAACCCAAACCCGGCACCCCTGAAAGCATTTTGCGTCTTCCTCTCTTGAAAAGCAAACTGTGCTGTCGATGTGGAAGAGGAATATAAGGGCTCTCTCTACTTCTTGCACCAAAACTAATTAGCGAGTACATTTTTCAGCAGTGCCTTTGTTGGGGCATACACATTGGTCATAAACATGTCATTTGAGACTAAACTGAATATTAAGCATGCTTAATACTGAGTATCTGGCATGCTAGAATTATTCTTTCCCCCCTAGAGTACTTTATTTTTTTGCCTGTAATTTTAGTTCTGCTGCAATAAATACTCTTCTCTCGGCAACAATCTATGGTTCAACTCCCCCCAGCACGCAACTCTCCTGCAAATGCAAAAAAGCACAAATAACAAATGATCCACACTGGAAACTCCAGTGTCAGTGCTTCTATATATTAAGTGACATCATTTATCTTGCTTTAACTCAGTACCACAACAAATATCTTAAGCGTTTTTGAAACACACTGTCAGGTGAGGAAACCTACCTAAGCTTTAGCTTCCGAGTTCCCTCTTGAATGCCAAACCCTGGGCGGGTTTGCACCTCACTATTCAGAAGTTTTCCTGCTTGTAAAAGGCAAAGTTCACAGACAAGCATAATGCTGTGTCCTGTCTTCACTGAAGTAGTTCACGGACTACAGAACAAGCCTTTCCTCTTTGCATTAGCACCATTTCCCTATTACCTTGGCACACAGCATAAACATAACCAATTTATTTCCCCCAGCACGGGGCAGTGCAGCTGGGCACAAACTAGTGTAGCATTACTCAGACATTTCGTTGTTGAGATTTGCAAACTATTTAGGAAAGCTGTGGATGAAGAACTGTAAAATAATTGTCAAGCCCACAGAATAACTTTTACAGCTTTGTACCTGTTCTTTTCCTATACGATCAAGAAACAGAATTACTTCCTTTTGCTTTAAGGCAGATATTAGAAAAAAGGTTCTTTCCCCCTAGGGTGGTTGGCCACAGGCTCCTCAAGAAGTGGTACAGCCCTGACAGAGTTCAAGGAGTGTTTGGACAGTGCGCTTGGGCACATGGTGTGACTTAGAGATGGTGCTGTGCAGGGCCAGGAGTCGGACTTGATGATCCTTCTGGGTCTTTCCAACTCATCATATTCTGTAATTCCTTCTATTTACATCTTATCCCATTATACCACTTCATTCTCCTTAAAGACAACATTAATCATTAACTTATGGTTTCTGCAGTAAACTGGAAAACAATATTAGAGACTGTGGTTGTACTCATAGGTAAATAAAATGGAAATTGTGAATTGTGAAGAATGAGTGGCTGTCCTGTACATACAATTTTTGCCAATGCTGCCACACCACCTTTTCTGTTTACCCCTCCCCCTAAGGACAGCTCTACTCAGGAAAGCTGCCCTGCCCAAGGCCCTGGGGAAAGCTGCTCCAATGCTACAATCAATGTTATGAGCTGAGGCCCAACCTTTCTGCAGCAGAACAGCTGAAAATGAAATGGGAATGAGGCCCCTTCTGGAGCAGCGTGAATCCTATTTCTACTCTACTCTTCTCTTTTCCATGCTGTAGAGGGAATCTGTGAGAAAGATCCTCAGTCCAGGAAGAAATAATCTGATTCCATAAGGAAACTATATTCAGCAGAAAACCATATTCACACTAAATTGAGGGGGTTTATTTTTACCAGGACTTTCTCAGTATGTTCCTCCTTCTCAAAGCACTACACTGCATAGGATAAGCAAAATTAACATTATTTGGAGTTATATACAACTTTTACCCCAATATAACAGGAACTGCTTTGCAATCTTAACTTTATCTCATTTACACTTTCCATATGAATTCCTTATCTAAAGAAGATGCATCAAGTATACTAAAATTAAAGTGGAAAATGATACTAATGGGACAAAACCTGGAGATTAGGGAGAGCATCTCTGATATTCAAGAAAACATCTTAACAATTACCAGAAGGAAAATGAGCTTTCACAAGAATGCACACACACAAAACACTTCACTTGTGAAGTACAAATCTAAGGAAAACATAAAAAATGGGAGCATCCCAGTCAGATACTATAGCTAGAACTATCTCCCTAATATTTACAGGAATCATAAAATGAGTAATTTGAAGTCAAAACAATATGGTGAGCACAACCAGAATAATCACAGTGTTAAGGAAAGAATTATGTGTAAATAAAAAGTAGGTAACAGAAAAGAGTCATTGTAGCAATAAAATAGGAGTTGAAGGCTGAAAAAGCAGTGAAAGTACACAGATGTTGTTAAAAAGATTGCTTAGTGAAGAACAGTATACAGATAAAGCTAATGGAGAAGTGGGAACATTCCACAGCAGTGTACAGACTAATTCTAGAAAAAAAGGGAAAGGAGAAATGAGTGAAAAAATACTCCTGACAGAAAACACTACTCTGAATGGGAGCAAGGGAACATGCAACAGCAAAGAAGGAAATGCTCTTTGGCTTTATCAGGCAGTGAATACACGCTTCCAATGAAATGACGATTGTTGCTGCGTTTTAAATACTTTCACAGGATCATATACCTAATTTAGGGATGAGCAAGTGACATTCAAAACTAGTTCTAGCATTAGAGACTTTTTCATGTTAGGATAAGACACAGACCTTACACAGCAGAAGAGGTCACCTAAGTTTTCTCTAAGAAATATATTTCATTAATACTTTTTCTTTGCCCAGCCACAGGTGACTTTGCAGTAGACGTGGGGAAGATGCAACTTCACTAAAACATTTACAATTTATGTTCAAATAATTGAAACTGATAAACAGAACACTGCCTTCGCTGCAAGCATTTCAGAGTTTTTTAGTTTGTTTTCTTTTTCTTCCCTTATTTTTTCTTGAGAACGAGTAAATTGGGCAGACAGGAGATACCACAACAATCTGGTGTTCCTCGCCCTTCTAACATACCCATACCTGAGAGAAAGACTGGTAAAACCATCTCAAAACACCTTTTCAGTCTTTTTAATTCC
Organism: Acrocephalus scirpaceus scirpaceus; assembly: GCA_910950805.1. Taxonomy (NCBI): domain Eukaryota; kingdom Metazoa; phylum Chordata; class Aves; order Passeriformes; family Sylviidae; genus Acrocephalus; species Acrocephalus scirpaceus. The sequence goes on from OU383773.1 coordinate 93,080,689, forward strand.
AAAGCATAAGTTTTTAGTCCTTTCTCTCACTCTCTATACCATACCCAGGAGGATCCAATTCCACCCTCACAATACCTTCAATTCTATCAGTCTGGAGTAGCTAAAGGGGTATCCAAATTTACAGCTATAGTAACAGCCCTCATTTGCAAAATAGCAAGACATTTCAAACTGTGTTTATAAGATTGCAAAGCTGATTGACTAGGTTTTCTTTAAGGCACGAGGCCACTGACTTTCAGGAAAGCTGACTGGGCAGCACTGAGTCTCACTCACTCCTTGTGAGAAAGACTAGAAGGGCACTGCACCAGCATAGAGAGTAACCATAAACTATTAGGAATGACTGCTGTGATGCACAATAAGGATATTACTGCTCAGATAAAGAACAAACACAGTATACTGATTTACATGTGTTACATTTCAATGAATGTAGATGCAAACATACAGTTTTCAAATATGAGGATTTTTTTTCAAACTCCTCTAAATGAACATCAACAAAAACATTGGTTTTTAAAGTCAAAACTGAAAACCTGTCGACTTAAATGTCAATGATATTGACATTTTATCAGTTTAGGAACTCCTAATTGGAAACTCCTATTTGAAAACTAGGATTCTTCCTTTTACCAGCTGATGAAAAATAAATAGAATACTGTATATAAATCTAGTTTTTCTGACCTTTGCATCTCCTCTTGAAGGGCACAGAAATCGTATCACTGGAATTTGTAGCATCTGGCATTGTTCACAGTCAATCTCTCTATTAGCAGCACATGCACCTACAGTACTAAGAACCTTTTGATTTCTGTCCATAGGAGGGCAATGAAATGACACTCCCTCCTCTCTCAACCTCTTAGATATTACTGTTGACTTCTCAGTTCTGAGATATTACTGTTGACTTCTCTCTTCATTTCATAAAATGTCCATGCTTCTTGAAGACAGCTCATCAAGGCTCTCATAAATTTCATAAAAACACAGCCATCCACTCAGAACATTCCCCATGCAAGTATCTGCAACATCTAACTGGAGAATTCAATACTGAGGTGTGTGCCATATATAGCAATTAAGTTCTGTATGGGCATATCCACTGACAATTGTGTTCTTTTTTTTTTTTTTTAAGATAAGTTTGATTACTACAGTTAATTGAAATTTTTGAGTAATAGTTGATGAGGATTTTCTTTTTTCTTTTTTTTTTTTAAATCTCTACTGCTTCACTCTTTTGCCTTTAATTAAGAAGAGATACAAGAGAAGGAAAAGGGGTTCTTTCAGTGCAATCTGGAAATGGTCAGTTCCTGGCTCAGTTCTTTCTCCTCCTGCAGACTAAAAAAGGTTGTTCTCCCCTGCTCAGAGCCTCTGAAGCAGAGTGCTTGCCAGTGCTCTCTATGGGTTATACACAGAGAGGTGCTCCCTGGTGGAAATGGGCCTCAACCCACAGAGAGAAAAGTTCAAGACCATGAGAGTTGCTTCCATCCATGCTGAGGGTACACGAGAGGAACTCAGCAAAGGAAGTTTAGCAAGCAGAGAAAAGCAGAACCAGAATGGAAATACTAGAGCATAGAAAAAAAATGTTGTATTAACACAATGTTACATAAATGTATTAACATCTAGTTCTACCATGGGTTTTTACCAGAATCTAGCTAAGTTATGAAGAGTCTGGGATTTTTTAAAAAGAAATTACTTTACACTCTACAGAATGTGCCTTCCAGTGAATATATTTTTAAAATCAGCTCAAATTCTTTATTTCACCTCATCTCAAAACAGAAGTATTTCTAAGCACTTTTAACAGTTAAAGGTTCCCAAAATCTTCAGACTGACAGCTGGCAAGATTCAATGGCTGGGATTTGAATTAGATGAAAGTTTAAACTAGATAAAAGTCAGACAAGAAAATGTTTATTATTAATAGCAAAACAAAACCATACTAATTAACCCAAGGATAAGGTAGGTTTTCTTTCATGTAGTCTTATCTATAAATAAAATATTTCTAAATGACATCATATGACTCAATCAAGGTAGAGGATTAAAGATGAAATAATTTGGTGAAATGTCAAGGTTTCTGATAACCAAGCAGGGCAGAACAGTGTAACACTCCAGCTGGCCATAACAGCAACAGTGTGTGAACTCAGCAGGATTTGATACATTGCCTGTGTTTCCCTCGAAACCAAAAATTAGGGTTGTGTTTAATGCAAGTGAGACCTCTACCTTTTGGTTCAGGATACGGCAAATTATTCTGCCATACCTGGTGATGAATACTCAGGTCTCTGCATCTAGATCTCTTTTTTAGGAGAAGACTAACATTTTTCAGGAAGTCATAAAAATCTGATGTCTAATCAACATTCAGAAGTCTTCTAACTGCTAGTGGCTTGCAGACATTGCCTTGCATTTGAAAAGCCAGTCCCCATAAGGAAGCAGGAAAGGCACAGAGACTGTATCTTGCAGATCCTGAAATTCTGGGCTTTCACAACCTTCCAAGAGACCCCAATGAAGAAAGGAGATGCTACTGATTACAACTAGTGTCACTTGAGAGAAACTGGAACACATGGACAGCTGTTTTTTGAGAATAATTTGAGAAAATTTGAGAATAAAAAATAAGTTAATTTAACATTGCATCATCCACTTTCATCAACTCTAACAAGCACCTGAAGCAACACTAAGTGATGCTGAGTGGTGAATGGCGACAATGAACAGCAAACACTGATGACTGACCCCTTGCCTTAACCACTCAGAATGTGGTACACAGTAAAGCAGTGTCATGCTCTAAATTTTGGTATTATTAAACATCCAAAATATCAGTGGATGAGATGTGGTACAGAAGAGAAACTGAAGAAAGTTTAGTTTTCTATTAATAGATTTCAAACAGTTCCATCAGTATTAGACAGAATCATGAAACTTAGCTGAGCCCAAGCACAATACTCTTGACAACTACAAGACCTGGCACTATTTGATGAGAAAGCCAAAAGCCAGAGACTGCAGCCTATCAAATAAAACAAAAAGTGAAAGGAAAAGCAGGAGCAATTGAAATTAATTTGACTTACAATAAAATAATTAAATACTCTCCTATGAAATAAATATCAACTTCAGGACAATTGGTCTATGCTCATTTTTATAATGAGGTAGATGTGACAAAATTGGCATTTAACTTTAGTATTGTGTAAATCCAGAAGCTAAAAATCCCACTTGTGAGAATAAAAGAGGAAAAAAACCCACAACCTTTGTGACAATTCAACAGCAATGACTGAATTTAGAGTATTAAGGAATATTTAACATAATGACAGTTATGTGTTCAACAGAAACCAGACTTGCTCACTTTTCACACAGAAATGCAGGTTTGCTATAAGCAGCAGTAATAAGAAATGACACCTTTAAAGCATGTAAGAATTCTAATTTCATTTAAGTGAAGAAGCAATAAAATTTATGTATGCAGGTAAATATTTACAGTAGAAGCAAGACAATTCTTACAGAGACCTAATTCTGAGCAGAAATGCTACACAATCTCAATTAATCCTCAGTGTGGTTAGCACCGAATATTTAAGTCTATGATAAGAGGAAACATGTCAGAACTTAGGTCTACTGCTAACTCTTAAAAGTTCAACACACTGAATTCCAAAACAGGAATCTGTTTATAACTTTGTACTAGATTTTCCCTAAAATCAACTGCAAAGTCACTTCATTTGTAAGACTGAAGGGAAAAGATCAGGAGGAGCAGAATACCACTTGATCATTTCAATCTGAAATATTTAGAACATATAGCAAATCCTGTCCCATCCTGAGGACTCCTGCACATATTTATGTCATATTGTACATCAGTGTGAAAAAGCCAAACACAATCTTTGAAAATAGATGGCACATTACAAGTGCTATTAACTGCAAATAGCAGGCTTGACAGATCTTCCCTCAATGTAGAATTAGTGACCCATGTTTATCCACAGTAAATTTTCCACAAAAGCAATCTCAAAAGTATTACTTTAATGAAAATATCAACAATATGGGCAGTTCATTTCATTTTCTTAAAGACTGCATTTGAGCATGGTGTACTGAAGAACAAGATACAAGGTCAGTTAAATGAGGAGAAAAGTCAAGTTTGGAATACATGGCTATTTCATTGCTTTCCTTTTGGCAAAGAGATTCCCATCCTTATCTTTCAAACACATGGCTGTCATGACTCATCTTGAAAAAGCAGTACTTGACAGTTCACAGGACTATTTCTTAAAATCATTAGCAAATAACCTTTAATATGAGACTTATGAGTAATTTAGATTTTTACATATTGCCAGTTCCAGGTTCTTAAGAACCTATATTTTCTAAGCTCCAAGTTAATAATGAAATAATATATAATATTGTTTAAGCCATTTGTCTTGAGTGAAGCAAATATCCTTTTGAGAAGAAATCAGCCAAGTTTAAATTAACTGTCCTTTCTGCTGTGCGATTCCTTCCCCAAAACTAAAGAGAAAATAGGCAGGGTATGTAACTTAGCAAGACAAAAAGAGCTCAAAGAAAACATTTTGCTGGCATTTTTAACAGCAGTATGGCAAAGACACAGATGATTTGAAATAATCTGGACAGAAAATCCTATTTTGCCTTCAAAGGTCAGAAATGCAACCACAATCCAACAGACAGTCAAAGCAACTGTGAGAGAACTGATGTGGTCTGTTTCCAAACTACACCTCCACCTGAGAAGCAGGATGCCCCAACAGGGCCACCTTAAATTCCAAGTACGTAGCCACTACTGTTGTCCATAGGCAATCCAGCCTTACTTGCTAAACAATATTTCAAGACCATCTTGTGACTTTGTTTTGTGATGTGCATTTGTATCAACCAATTTTCAGATGACACTGCAGTGCTAATTTTGGATGATAAAGCCATGAAGGGTCCTGGACATGGGAAGGCTGAATTTCTCTTTCTTGCATATGGGATCAGCAGGTCAAGGGAGGCGATTCTCCCCTTCTACTCTGCTCTCCTAACATCCCACCTGGAGCCCTGCATCCAGCTCTGTGGCCTCCAAAAGAAAGGACATGGATCTGATGGAGTGAGTCCAGAGGATGGCCACAAAGATAATCAGAGGGCTGGAGCACCTCCCCTATAAAGACAAAGAGAGTTGGGATTGTTCAGCCTGGAGAAGTCTCCAGGAAGGCTTACAGAACTTTCCAGTACCTAAAGAGGACTTACTGGAAACCTGAGGAGGGACTCTTCTCAAGGGCATGTAGAGACAGGACAAAAGGAAATGGCTTTAATGAAAGAGGGTAAGTTCGGATAAGATATTGGGAAGAAATTCTTTACTATGAGAGTGGCAAGATGCTCAGAGAGGTTGTGTATGCCCCATCCCTGGAAGTGCTGGATGGGGCTTTGAGCAACCTGGTCTAGTGGAAGGTATTCATGTCCATGCAGGGGAGTTGGAGCAGGCTGATATGTAAAGTCACTTTCAACCAAAACTATTCCGTGATTCCATGATGTTATGGGAGTTGTGGGGTTTGGATACTGTTGTTTTGGAATAGCTACACAGACACTCAGATAACCACTCATATTTTTGAAAATGCTTCTAACTTAACTCAGCAGGGCCAAGGTTCAGGGACAATCACTTTACTCCCAGAAGAGAGCCTGACAGGAGTGGATACAATGAAATTTAAGTGAACTGAGGCCATGAATTAACACTAAAGGGAGCTTTGTTCTCAAACTGATATGATTCTCTTGATAAGCATGTTTAACACTGCATTTGCTTGCTGATTACTGTTCAAAAAAAGTTAAGGTATTAGGGGGCTGCTGAATGATTGTTTTTTCCTTGAAAAGCTTTTGGAAAAAAATTCCCACGTTTTCCACTTCTTAAATTTTACATAGGAGGGGGTGCAACATACAATGATGACCATCCAGAAATGTAAGCCGTTCCAGATCAAGAGGAAAAGATATCTACAGTGAAATAAATTTTACAAACAATGTCAAGAAACCAATAAAGAAAGGCAAACCCATGTCCCTATCAGCCAAGAGAGATGCAATTTCTTAAATTACCTGCTGCCTGGAGACTTTGGATTTAATGCAATTCTGAATACACTGGCTGTCAATACTGCACAAATGCATATACAGTGGGCACTGAGTGGCACATGTGAGAACACTTTTTGAGAGGAGCAACAGCAGAGAGCCCCCAGTGGAAGCAATCAATGATGTATTGGAAATTAATTAATAGGGTCAATTAAAATACTTTAACTTTAGAAAACCAGGTAATAGAAGACTACAGCTCCTGTCTGCAGTGCTGTACTTCTCTACAAAAGTGTGGTTTAAAAAAAAACAATCCTGTGGTCTCAGTATTATTTTATGACATAATACAAGGGAAAAAAACAGCAAAGGAAATATTGAGCTGAGTATCCCCTACATAACATTGACATTAACATTTGTATTTGCAATTGAGATTACTGAGACAGATAAGGAGAAAGAAGTGACAAAGTACCCATTTAGGGTTCAGGTTCTTAGGAAGCTTCCATGACACAATATCCCTGCAACTTCTAATGCATCATACTCACTTAAAATCTGTGCTGTATGTAAATTAGATGAATTACGTTCATAAATATATAGCCTGCAGTACCTCAGCAATCTTAAAAATCAGAGTAGTGGGTAGATAAGAAAAATCAGACTAGCCAAGGCATCAGATTCTACAGCTGTGAGGAGGGCTAGATTAAAGTATCCAATAAATACAAAAACCATGCAATACAATGCCTAAAGTGTAATGAAAGAGAACCAATATGGAAGATAACATAAAGGGAAATACTTCCAAGCAGATGGCTCCTTTTATCCAGACACTTTACGATGGTCTAAAAGTAGTCTTCTAAATGAAATGTATTGATATGTAAAAGCAATTTTTTTTAACAGTTTTCTGAAGAAGCTCCTACTTTTTTAAAAGAAAGCACTGCTTTCTTTTGCCATCGCAATCTGATTTCTAGTAACATTTTTCCAATCTTTTCAACTAGACATGACTTCAGCTGTAAAACTGCCCTTAATCCAAAAGTAGAGAACCAAACGTATCCAGGAGTCTGTTATCTCAAAGAGGAGTTTTAAAACCTGTGCAAGAACCCTCTTGCCTCCATTGTCAGTACTAGAAATTCTGTGCCTATCTCAAATAATTAAAAGCTCTTTTGTATTTATCTGGATACAAATTTGACCTAATATTTGGACTTGAATTAAAAGCCAAGCACTTGAGATTTATACTAATGTCACAGATCTCATTTCTAGGTAATTTAAGTGTGCTCCACTGAAGACCATTCCTTACACTCTTTCAGAGGCCAAAACTGTTAGAGAGAAACCAATTTATTAAAGTAGTACATGTCAGCAAGAACATGCACCAGTTCTACAAAACCTGTGCTACCTGCCTACTGATTTCCAAGTTGAGAATGTTCACATTGAAGTGCAAAGGCTTGTTCTTGCAACAAGCCTATTCTTGCATTCTGCATGCTTTATATTGCTACCTATATATATTAAAGATAAGCTGTGCATACACACACATATAACATATGCCTGAATTAATAAATAATGTAAACATAAGCAGAGAACACAACCCTTTTGAGGACAAGTAGGACCTACAACAAATCCTAAGAAATATACTAAAAGAAAAATCAGTTTCTTTTAAAGCACACTGTTGGCATGTCAATTAGAAAACAAACAGCTACAAGCACTAGCAGTAATCTCTTACCCTGTAGTAACTCTACCACGATTCTGAGCCCATGAAACTCTGCTTACTCCAAAACCCAATATTTGCCTCACTTATAACTACTCTTTTTTGTCTTCTCATATTCATTCTTTATTTTTAAAATGTTTATTATTTTGAAAATTTTATTTTCACTTCTCAGACTAAGTTTGGTATTAACAGTTGGAACCAATTCCTTGGACAAACCAAAGTTTCAATATTATCACACTCTCATACACATAAAATTATACTAGATTTCATACACTGAACACTTTTTTAGGTAGAGCTGTGAAGGTATGACTTTTATTCTCAGGGGAAAAAGGAACAGACAAGATATCTATAACCTTACAGTCTGCATGCTGTGCATGTCATGTAGCAATAAATAATTCATATTTTGACCTTATGGGATACCTTTTACTCATGGATTTCAAAGGCGGATATATGTTTTATTATCGGAAGTTTATAGATCTCAGGATAAAGACAGACACAAAATTCCCTATTCAAGGTCATTTAGTAAGCCAGGTGTATTTAAGTGGGTAGTATCAGGCATTCTGCCTTTTTGGTTCAGGTTGCAACTTACAGGGACTCTGAGAACAGTCACATACTGCCTTAAACTTCAATTAAACCTGTCAGAAAGTATGGTGGATGTTATCTCTGTAAAAATACAGAAAATCTAAACATATTGCTGGGTGAGAAAGGAGAAAAAAATTACTAATTCTAGGTATGTGGTAGCAGGATAGCACAGGAATTCTCCAGAATAATCTTATGCAAGCATTCTGGAAAGGGCACTGGATTCACAGGCAGAGCTGTCAGAATCTGCTAAAGAAGCATGAAAACAAAGCTGTCTCCCTCCACAATGAGATTTTCTTGGAGACCATATCAGTTATCAGAATGAAGCTGAAGAAAGCACATGCAGTTCTAGTATACTACAATAAAAATTGTATAGAAAGGTGAACAGTATAAAATAATACATTTTAGAAAGACTGATTGTATTTCAAACAACGTTCCCAAAAGATTCCCAGGACTTAAGGTATGTAAACCAGAACTAACCACATTAACTATTCTAGTAAATACTCTTTTTTTATTTTCGTTTGCCAAAAAAAAAAAGGTGTTTCCCCAGATGTTAATAATTAACTCCTTAAAAATATTTTAAATAAAAAATAGATATGCAAAAAGCTTTGTATAGAAGACAACTCCAAACTGATATATAAATATGAGAACATTTGTGAGAATGTAGCACCAGGAAGACAGTTTGTTAGTTAACACCACAGCAATAATGCTTTGGATTAAATACTTAAGTCTCACAATTCTCTGAACTGCCTTACCTAACATTAAGTACAGGGCTCCATTCATGGCCTTAACTGTAAAGATTATATGCAAGTGCTTTCTTGAAGTAAGCTCAGAATGTTTTTTACTTTTCAGGATGGAGTCCTTATGTTGTCTCAGACTGCTGAGAACTTAGAAACATATAACATGCATGAATTATCTGTTCAGCTGCCCTCTGAAGTGCAGCAGTAGTAGGACCCAAGGTCCTTACGTGTTAGCCAAGAAAGATAACAGAGAAATAGGCCTTGGGTTGTTTCTTTGTATTACTTGTGTTTGTTTCTTTTTCCCCAAAGAAAGAAGGTACTATAATCTTCCACAGAGGGAGCTTACTCTGTTCTAATAACATGGTATCTAAACAAACCAAAGATTTATATTTTACAGGGGGGAAAAAATATCACCACTGTTATCACTATTGGCTTATAACAATTGGTAGCAAAACAGTATTTCATAAAAGGTCAGCACTTCAAAGCTAGATTTAACTAACACCACCACTGAAATGTTTCCTTCACATAAAGTAAGGTTTTAAAAAGAAAAAAGAAATCACACACTCCTTCTTCTGTATGTACCAAAATGAGGCAAACCCAAAACCTAGTTACTGGCAAATCAAGCTACAATCATGGGGAGAAAAAAACCTATCCTGACATGTCTATGCGATCAGAATGAAATGGAGTTTAAAGACATACAGCATGCGCTAAGAAAAGACAGATTTGCCAGAATTTTCTTGGGATTAATTAAAGGGGAACATTTTAAATCCTGCTCTTCTTCCCAAGCCTCTCCAAGCTGAATTTACTCCATTTAGGTAACAAATGCAAAGTAAGCAGGAAGGCATGTGCTATTTTCAAATCAGAAAAGCAATCTGGTTTAGAGAAGAGAATTTTTTAAGCTTTCAAAATACAAAACCATTCAGAAGACCAAACAAAATACATTCCTCAATTCCTTTGTGCAAGTGAGTCTTTCAGAGAGACAACAAAATGTGCCCCTCATGAAAGTCTTGATGTTCATGCCCAACTGCAAAAATATTTGATGTAATGGAGAGATAAGCGGTGCTTCTTGTTGGAGCTGGGTCTCTGATTCCCCTACCCTACAGCTGGTGTGTAAACAGGAGTATCTGCATTGAGGACTGGGATAAACACAAGCCTCCATGCAAAAGGTGAGGGACAATTACCACACACTGCACGTGTTTCATCACAGTTTGCCCCATACCTTCTCCGTATTTAAGCTCCTTACCCTTTTTTCACCGCTACTTTCACCACCTGTGCTTAAGCAGAAATTATTATAAGCTTATTAGCTGTAAGTGGTCACGTCTACAAACATGGGGAAGGGTTGGTGCTCGGTGCCAATCAGCTTTCACTAATCTGCACCCTACCAGTGATCCTACTGCTCCTCAGGATTGACTGTCAGGAGGTCAAAACTGTTCCCTGAGCCAACAGGGGCGCAAATGTCATGTTCCGGTCTCCCCCTCTTCTGTTTAAGGCATGTATCAACCTAACTCCCATGTCTTATGGAAAATGAATGTGTCCAGATACTTCTTTGATTTTGAAGGTATTTGTTATGTCACAGACATCATGCAAAGCCAGAGATCTTCACAGCTTAGGTGAGGAGAAGAAAAAATCTCAGAAGATCTGCAGAGTTCCTCATGCATTTACAAATGAGGAGTATCAAATTTAACACTTTCTTGTTACAAATATTTCACCTTGATTTTGATACTTTTTGTGGGGGAAAAAAAAAGTAGATCTAAATCTGAATCTTGTCTACGTTTCCACTAGCAACTGAAATGTATCAAAAAATCCGTTCTTTTAGCTGGGTCTGTATGGGCAAATTACTGCTTTTATCCTCCAATTACACAGCCAGCAACTTAGCTTGGTGAACAGCACAAAAATAGCTGTCTTATACTATGTACTATAACAATATTCTATGTATTACTTTATTTATAATGATTATACAATGGTTTATTGACAACTTAAAAACTTCTCAATATCCAAAATACTCTTGAAATAGTTCACTTGCAGAAACCAAAATATTATTGGTACAGCGGTAATGATGCCCTCCTGCCACACTAATTTCAAGCCCAAGTTGAATCAAGTAAGTACCAAAACAGGTGAGCAATACCTCCATATAGGACAACAAGGAAAGATTCCACCAGGTTTGGAAAGTTGTCTTCTGGAGGCAGAAAAAGCCCACCACTATACTTGAATCTGTATGCGAGGTGCGGTCAAGAAACGACAGCTTTTGTCACTTACTCTTTCAGAGCACACACAAAGGAAAACTAAATTAGGTATTTAGATAACACTAAAAGGAAACTGAGCTTACCCTTATAGCACACAGGCGTTTCACCTACTTACCAAAGGGTAGATAAGAACTTTTTGAGCCACTCATAATGGAAACCTTCGTACTCAGCTTTGAGCAATACTACAAGAGTCATTTTAACTATTTTATTTCCAGCAATGATTAGGAAATACGAACATCTCTCCTCTACTGTGGCAAGAAATAATGATCAGAATTAAAAGAAGAATATGCAGGCATTATAAAGCACAAGTCACTGTTACAGGTTTAATATATCCCTCAGTTTGGTTGATGTGTTAATAAGTTTTACATTTTAAAGCAGCATACAGTGTATTCATCAGGTAACTATAATTGTTCAGGATATTTCAGGTACTGGAATACAAGACTGGTTATTTACATAATAGCTGTGAAAAGTGCACATCCTTCAATTAGATTTCTATTTTAATCAGTGAAACTGTGGGAATAATCCTGTAATATTTCAATAATAACATTTCAGTAATAATGCTTCAATACCTTTTTATACTTCAAAAAGAACAAGAAAATAATTAGACAAAACTCAGGATGCTTTGGTTGTGAAAATCACTTTCTTTCCCAAGTATGAAACCCTCCCTCTTTAATTCATTTCCCCTGCTATTTCATGTATTAAGAATAATCTTTTTTTGTAGAGTTGTTTTTGGTTTTTGCATTTTGCAAGTACAACAAATTCAGAATACCTCTATGAAGTTGGTACTTACAAGGCAGAAAGCTGACAATAACTGCCCCTAATTTCAGGTGGAATAGCTGTCATGCAAAGAAGCCTTAATTCATTAAAGTCATGAACAGAACAGACAACCACCTCACACTGAAAAAAAAAAATGCTACTACCTTTAGATTAAGGTTACTCAATTAGGTCTGTGGGGTAACCCTGCCAACCCACTCTCTCTGGTAGAGGCCACTCTAAGGGCCCCAGCCCAGCCTCCACAGGGCAGCACTTGTGGTGGTGAGCCCACTCTGAAGAGCTGGGACATAACAGGTCCAGGCAAATTTTGAGTGCAAGTCAAACCTGGCGATCTGAAAGCTGTTCATCTGAAAAAGAGGGATTTTTAACTGACCTAAAGTTTGTTTTGGTAGTGGGTTTTTTTGTGTGTGAGGGGGATTATAAAACTGTAGAAGGAATTAATCTACAACAGTGTGAGCTGTTTGACATTTGAGGAGAGTGGTTTTCATTTCACTGTATTTTAATAACCAGAAAAGTTTCGAAATCTTGTGTGACCAGATCAAACTCATGTAGTAGCAGTCACTGAGCCGTTTAAGTGCCTTAAAGCTTGCAGCAGCAGCTCTTTGCTGCAGGTACAGACATGGCTAAAATGAACACAATTCATATCCAAAAAGAAATGGAATTACACCCAGCAGTCTATGTACAGTGCAAGCTTCAGCATGATTTAAAAAAAAAAAAAAAACAAAAAACCACCAAAAAAGCAAATCCAACCAACCATGCTTTATCAGTATTTAAAAATTCTCCCTTCCTCCAAAGAGCATTTTCCAGTATCTTATTTAGCTTACTACCATATGCTTGCAATTTCTACTCTCCGTAGAAGTCATTCTGAAAAACCAAAGGAAAATTTTTGTGAACCACAAATATAATAAAATAACCCCCTCTATGAAATGGTCTAAAAAGCTTGGATTGCTTCTGCTCCACCTCCCCACATCTGGCACTGGCATCAGATTACAGGCCAGAAGGCAATGCAAAGAGACGGAAAGGGAGATAGTGGCTGGATCACAACGAGAAGGAAGCGTGCCTTCTATAACTCACTCTTTTCCCAAATGCCGATACATCAAAGCACGATAGAAAAAGCAATTGTGGGAGAAGTCTGCACACATACATACACAAGATACACAAACATCCGACAGGCAGTGAATTACACAAAATATGCTCAGATGACTTCAGAATTACCAGCCTGTGCCAAAAGTGCAACTGGGCTTCTGATTTTGTAACTGACAAAAGGATTACAGGAAATGGGCAATCACTAGTTTCTAATTCACAACACTTTCACTTCTTCTAATTTGCCACATATTTCATAGGCACAACAAAACCAAAAGATGCTGAATTATCTAAACACCACAGTCTCGTCAAATAAGCAGTTTATTGATTGGTCTTTTTGAAGTTTAAATTTTGCAGACTTTAAACTGGTTTAAAACTCAACCAGGAAGATGCATGAATCTACACAAGAATCCAAGGAGCTGATTTGGAGTGTTGTTTCCCAGAGCTCTCTGTGGAACCACATTCTCCTCATCCCTTCAAGCCTGCATCAGCAGCACAACAGCATAAAAACTTTCACTGAGTCTTTCAAGCTTAGTGAATAAATCTACTGCAGTCTGAATTATTGAAATTATTTAGACTGTTCAAATGATTTTTTTTGTTCCAAATGGACTCGGCACACTGGTCAGGAACTTGTCAAGTCAAACACGAGCAACAAAAGTGGAATTCTCCTCACTAAGCTAATTGATGGCCCTACAAAAACAAAACGCAACTGCATATTCAAAACTTTCAAAGACGCACTGTATTAGAGTTGCAGAGCGCCTTCCCCTCAGTGCCTGCTGAAATATGATCGTAATTGCTGTGAAAGGGCGAGAGACCGACTATACATTAAATCCTGCCATCTGTAGGTGCTTTGCACAGTTCCATTTGCTGCTGCCGGGTCAAAAGTTTACCCTATTTTCGCTTGTTCATAACCAATCACACAAGCCTCTGCTATGCGTAATCTTTGACCTACTCTCAAAGCAATTTTTGTATTATGTAGTCATATGATTACACTGAAAAAACCCACACATTTTATTAAGAATACACTTCTTGTTGGTTAGCTTTATAATTATTATTATTTCCATATTCAGTAATTGTACTGTACTGGCCTTGTTCTTCCCAGTTAACTCCCTTGGAGCACAATCATAGAGCCATGAATTCTCCAGCATTTCTGGCTAGTTGCAATCCAGAACCACATGCAAAACAGAGCTGGAAGGCATTCATAGTATCTGTCATTTTAGAAATAAGGGGGAAGAACAGCTCGATTTGTACTAATAGGGAGAGAAGATGTTTTGTAAATATTTAAATTAATGCTCATAGTAAAAATGAAACATGTTTCTGAAAATTAGGATTGCCATAAGAGTAACCCTATATATTTAACTTAAAAACTAAATATGCAAAAACATACTTCATGGAAACATTCATGCTACTGATACTATTATTATTAAATATCAAGGGAACAAGCAGTTTCATGAACAACAGAATTAATTAAGCCTCATCTCCCACAGATTTATACCTCCTGGTTGGTTGACTTTGGTGTCTAGAAAGGTGAAAGCTTTGAAAGAAGTTTTTCCCACAGCTGGGCCATTTGTTTAAAGCCTCTCTTTTCCCATCACTAGGATTCCCAGATAACTAATAAGATTATTTCATGCTGAACCTTTCCCTCTGTCAGGGCTCCCTTAGGTGGTTCCACCTATACTCAGCTACTTATTTTCACAAAACCTGCAGGATCTGAATTGCGAGATCTCCACTGTGCCAAAAAAATGCGATTAAAATCAGAATAGGTTCAAAAGATAATGAGGGGAGTAGAAGGGATGTGTGTGCATCTACACAAGTGCATGGTGTGACCTCATGAGCCTTGCTTCTGTAGGAAAAGAGGTTAAAAATAAAGGAGAATATTTGACCTTCTTACTATTTCACAGAAAGCTAACTTAGAAGGACCCAACTAAACCACTAGCTATACTAACAGATAACCTAAAAGTAATACCACAATATCTAATTCCATCTTGTACATTTTGCTAGACAGTTTTTAAAGAAAAACAGACACACAGGCCCCATTTAACTTGTAATAGGAGAGAAAACCAGATGCTTTTCCACAGATATGTATTTTACTGTAATCTATGAATTGCGATAGATTTGTGATGTTTAAATTATTTTTAATCTAGCATTTATACAAGTGTGTTCAGTCTTCAAGAATATAAACACAAGTCAGCACTTGCATGAATAGTTACATTGCTCCATTTCACATTTGACTCTTAGTTGCTAAACCCTTTGTAAATGTAACAAGAGAATATAAACCAGCCCTTGCCATTGTGATCAGTAAAGTAATATAAACCAGAGAATAATCAATCAAATAACAGCATTAAGCCACTTCCAAGTAGGTAATATGTTCCCGTACAAAATTCTAATAGTTATGAAGTCAAATCATTTACTAAGAGACAGAATAAAATTTACCTCAAATAAATAAATCAAGATGTAGATTTGAAGGCAACACCAGTCTATTATCTCGTCTTTTTGGTACAGCAAAGACTACAGGACTTCGCAGCTCTTACAGCAAAGATCAGGACTTTAGTTGTGCAAAGCACATCTCTTTAGAATATTATACATGAAGTCATATATTAATTCCATAAACTGATCCGTCTAAGTCAATGAGATGTCTGGAAAACAGAAAAAGCCACTGATAATGCTTCATTTTTTGTAGAGAGATAAATAAAAGCCTAAGTAAAATAGAAGTCAATATTTTAAAGCAAAGAAAGAGGTTTATCTAACTGGCAAACACGGTGACATATGCCAGACACTAGCTAGTAGATATTAGGCAAAATTCCATACAACAAGATGTTTCTTATATAAGTTATATACATAAATACAAAAGAAATTAATAAACTGTGTGCACATATACACACAGCGTTCAGACATCTGTTAGCAGGACTGATATCACCTATGACCCAGGCCAGGAACAAGTGAATAGCCTTTCACCCAGGGGAAAGCAAGATGGATGCTGTTACAGGAAACCTGCTCCACTCAGCTTATCAGCAGCAAAATGAACAGTGGGAAAAGCCCAGTATAAAAGAAGAAGAAAAGGCAGCAGAACTGACTCTTAAGAACACAAAGGGGAAGGCTGAAGGTACCCAGAGGTATCTAAAACATGTCTAAACACAGGGAAATTTTTCATCTTGGCAGAACAGTCTGATCTAGAGCAGAGCTCAAACAACTGGAGCAACCACTTATCAGGAGATAAAAAGACTGAAGCAAAGTTGAGAATTCAGGAAACCTGACTCAAACCCCAAGGTGGTCCAGTAGCATGGAAATGCTGTAACATCACCCTGTTTTATGTAAGTTTGTGCATCTCTTCTAATTTTCTTAAAATGTAAAAAGTGATTTTAGGAATCTTGCAACTGAGCATGAATTTATATTACTCTTTATATTACTGGGACAATTTGGAGAGTTTAACACCAATCTTGGTAATGTGGTTAGTTCACTCATACAGGCCCCATTCCTGATAAGGAGAAAAAATCTGTCCCAGGTAAAGAGATCTTACATGCCAGAGCCAGAAACTTTACAGGAAGCTGATGAGGCTCAGGGGAATTTAAAAGTATCAGGATTTTATGTAGGTCCACAGAGCAATGACATGAGGGATCAGTGATGCAGATTTTTTTCTTTCAGTTTTATTTAAGAACAACAATTCTGCTATACAATTAGAGACCAGGCCAATTGCAGTAACTCCTTACAACCATGCATATATTTCCATTTGACTGTATTGGAATTAAGCGATCCAGATTATTTCTATAAATACACATACAGTTTCTTCTACCATCAGATGATTGAATTATAGTAAATTGAGATCTAAAGATATCACCCAATTTGTACATGATTTTTCTATTGTTTTATTTTCACCTGAACCATTTTCATTAGTACAAGAGCCTAAGGATTTCCTAGGCATGAAAATTCTTAAAACAATGAATCTGAAAAAAGAAAAGTTAAAAAAATCATAAATCATATAAAAAATCTAAATCTTAATTTAGTACTTAACCTTATGATGATAAAAACATACAACCATGTGTGAAGACAATTGTTAGAAGCACTTGCTTTGGATGATCTGCACAGATTAAAAAGGTATTCAGTGCTCTCATGTAATGGATATGCGTATTACCTCAGGATAATAAAAATTTTATAGACTACCACTGTGCGACAATGAAGAGTACACATACAATTTTATACAATTTATTAATATTATTATTGTTTTATATATATACAGAGCTTTCCATCTTCTCATATTATTTTCGGGTTTAATAGTGAGAGTGTCAATCTTGCAGTTCTCCTAAAAGGCAATATAAAACTATAATATCAAAATCCACTCAAAAATTAGTATTTGACTTCTCAAATGGCAATTAGAAGTCTGAATTTGAATTACTTCATATGCAAATAAGGTGCTTTTTATACAGCACAGGAGCTTGTAGTTGATAAGGGCATTTTAATGAAGTGTTTTAAAGGATGTGGTTTTGTATTAAAAGAGGTCATCTATTACAAGGAGTTGGCAATTCTGTTTCAGTGGCTGGCTGCAAACCTCCCACCAGCTAATTCTCACAGACTTCACTTCCTAGTCCTTGGTGTAGTCACCAACTTGCCCAGCCTGCACATGCTGCAAGTAGCCATCCTAGAAATATTATCAAGATCTTATCATGGAAATAAAGCCAGACCACAGGAGAAGGGAGGCTCCTCCACTCCCTCAGAGCCAGCCCTCTAAACTGGCTTGTGGCAAGCCTCCAATTCAGTCCAGTTTCTGGGCAGCATTTGCTGCAGTGAAGCTGCTCTCCATCTCCTTTGGTAAAAAGCAGAGCAGATGGAAATTTCCTGTAGGCTGGTCTTGGCCCAGAGACCACTGTTTGGACGATACTCCTCCACGAATAAGAGCAATCCATTCATTGCAACAAGCTGACTGGCCCTACTGTCCTCTTTTACAACACAGCTCGGTCCAATCCCTTCAGTCAGTGATAAAACACAGCGCAATGCGAGCACATTTCATCGCCTGTGCCTGGGTAGGAACTAAGCCATGAAGGAAAATATGGCCATGTCACGCTAAGCAAAGAAACACATGAGTAACTCTGGCAAGCACCTAAGATAAGGCTTTTCTGAATGACTAAAGGTAATGTTATATTGATGTTATGATAAATTATTACCTACGGACACAGAGTAAGCAGACACAGCAGCAGAGGCTGTGCAACCATACTCTTCAGAGTGGCAGCTGTATGTTCTTCTCTTAACAACATTGGAAGATAAGAATAGAAAGAAAACCTTTACACAATAAAAAATGTTATAAACCTTTGTGTCCTGAAAGTTTCCAAATTTTATTTAGAATGAAAGAAACACTTCAACATGTGTAGCCACCATGGATTTTTCACAAGATTCAAAGGAGCTCTCACTTTCTTTAGTCTTCCCTTGTCTGTCCATCATAGCTAAAACACTATGGAGCCCAAAGCAGAACTGTCCTGATTTCTGTTCCCTCTGCAATCACTGACATGTGTATCTTGTTTGTTATGCACAGGCTGCTAAAACTGCTTTTCCAAACTCCATTTAAACATGAGTCAGGGTGCTGGTCATTGATGTAGCTTTTCTGGTTGTTCCAGTGACAACAAAATGGGTTTGCCAGCTTTTCCTGAAGAAATTAAAACACTGGAATGGGATGAAATAGTCCTTTTAAGGCATAAAAACAAAAGGTGGCCAACTATGAATTCACGGTATTTCACTATTTATCTTATAGGTGAAGAGGAAAGCTAGGAAAGGGAAGGGAAATGTTCTGTATTATGTTTAGGATGGAGGCATCTTTGTTGAGCTCTGCCTAAAGATTTCTCACAGAGCTTTGCAAAATGTAGTGCTACCTACCACATGAAGAAAAGGCGCACTCTCAATCACCGTATGCAACCAGTGTTGCAGCTTCATTTTCTGCAGTGCTTCCCTGCAGAAAATCTCCTTGGTGAGCAAACTTTCCCTGGAAAGGCTCCTCAATGGTACTTTCCAGCAAGCAGAGTACATGGGGAATTTTCAGTAGGTATTTGCTGCTCAAGTGCATTATATCAGCAGAGACAGAGAGTGTGACAGGCTTTGTCTGGATGAAAAGTTAGGGCTCTCTTCGAAGGCTCTCCAAGCAGCCTAAAGCATATTTAAACCAACCCGAGAGTGTACGGGAACAGAAGAAGAACTCTTTCTTATCCTTTTGTACTCATGCTTTTCCGTCACACTAAGTGCATGAGTAGAGTCAAAGGCAGGATGGCTGAATTAACTCAGAAAAAAGCTGTCCAAAAAAGCTGAGCAATCAGTCCTCAAAAAATTAATGATAAAAGACTTTGAATAAAGCCAATTTGTAATGGAATGTAAGAAGGGAAGTCCCTAAAGAGAAAAACTGTCTACCAGCTCTGCAGCAGGTTTTGCTGCCCCATGCAGTTTACCATGGCAAGATGCCAACTTGGCAAGACTCGCTCCTCTCCAAGGAGCCTGGCAGAGATCCAGCCACACTCACAGGTCTCATTGCTGCTGCCAAGCTTGAGGGGCAACTGAAGACCCTCTTCTGTGAATCTGCAGATTTGGTTATGACTGAGGATATTTGTGTTTCAAAATGTTCTTAACCAAGTCAAGTTCCCTCTGTGTTTATACAGTGACTGAACAGGCGAAACAGAATACTTAACCCAGCTACAGAAATGAGCCACAGATTGTTAATTATATGGCTATTTGCACTTTGACTGGAAGAGGAAGTAAGCTGGTTATAACTACTTTGGGCTTTACTCCTGCAACTGCATTGAAACCACATTTATGACAGCTGAAACTATGCAATTTTATATAAATGTAGGCGCTTCCTGTTTTTGAAACAAGTCGTGGTCTGCTTGCCCTTACCTCACAGTAATGTCACAGGAACCAGAATGTATTAAATGTGCTCACTTTTACTGACTTTATGATCTTATTTTGCTCATTATTTTTAAATGTGTAGATAAAATGCATATTTTGGACTACTGCTGCCAAGCTTATCTATTCCTAGGACCTAACTGTGCTCCTTAGGCATTAGGAAACACATGTTTTTCACATGTGAGACTGAAATGCCCAGCTATGAGGAGCATGCTCAGTCCCTGGTGACGTGGTCATGGTCACTCTAAGATGAGGAGGCAGGCGTGTCACACTCCCTCAGCAGGCAGTTTGCACTCTGAACTACACATGCAGGCAGACCTAATTTTTTCTATTCAATATGCAGTATTATAAGTATTTGTGATAGCAGCAATAACAAAAAACTTTATTATTTTGCACATTGTAGTGTTCGTTCGTCATTGTGGCAAATATATGTTTAATTTTACAGACAGCAAGTGTGGGGAGTAACCACAGCCTTACTGGCATAAATTGATGAAAATCACAATTTGAAGGTAGAAGATAATTTTGAAAACATTATTTAACAACCCCTATAGGAAGGAGCATGTTTCCTGCCCTTTTCTCTCATTTTGCTTATATATGTTAACTGGAACTCACAACCCAAACTTCTGCAATGAGTACAACTACATAAATCAGCACTCTTGCTTTTCCAGTACAGTAATTCTCCTACGAGATTAAAGAAGGAAGACTGATCCTACTGTTCAAGCGGAAAGCAAAAGGATAGCCACTAATTCCTGATGATAAAATGTGGTAATTCTTACCAAAAAATCCACACACACCCCATTTAATTTACAGTGTATTCCTCCAGATTTAGTTCGGGACATACTGCTTGAGAGTCAGGTAACCCCATAAATCCAAGACATTTACAGTCAAGAGAGCCAAAATCCTTAACAGAGAGAAGGGGCAGCATTTCTACCACCTTTGTTTTGCTCCCCAAGACCACAACCTCATATTTCAGACCATTAGACCCCACCCTTTAGCATTAAGAACTCACCAGCTTCACAGTGCTAACACTGAACAATTACAGACCTCTTAGTCTCATGCTGTAAAAGACTAAATAATAATTATTTTAAAGTCCTTGTGCAAAAACCTTTAACTAGAAGAAACACTAAAGCTAAATTTCAAATTCAACTACACCTGTTTGATTGATTTCTCTCAAGTTTAAAACTAAACAGCATACAGACAAAGCAGGTATTTCTTAAAAACACTTCCCTTGGCTGCCTTCTCAACCAAGGCATGGCTTTGAAAGCAATTTACAACTACAGGAGGCTGGTCCTGCCATCCCTCTCTTTCAGGCCATCTTCAGCAGAGACATTTGTCCAACTCTGCAGTTAGGAAGTTCAAAGAGGTCAAGAACCAGCTAAGTGACTCAACTAAAAATGCATCGAGTCGTCCTCTGGTTTGGCTCCCTGAGCCAGCTCAGCCCAGAGCTGTGGCTGCAGCGGCACTGGCACAAGGGAGAGGGGTAACAAACACCTCAGCACAGAGGGTGCAAGCCACACTTTTGGAAGCTGTCAGACCAATGCTGGCTGCCATGATGTCACATTTGTGACATGTCCACAAAAAGTGGCCGCATGTTCAGCCCCTAACCTCCAAACAAGAGAGGACACATAAAAATCCAATTCATGATGTCCGTTTAGAGCTGCCCAGATTAAAGAGACTCGCTGAGCTACAAAGTCTCCACTCATCTTCTGACTTTTTTGTTTGACTGAAGCCTACTGTTTCTACACAGAAACACTCAAGTCCAGATCTTTGCAAACTTATTTTCCAAAGTAATGTGAGCATTTCTAATATGGAGAAGAAAAAAAGGACTTAATGAAGGCAACCCAGATTAGCTAAATGACACATCATAGTGGAACAATTCTGCTGTTAAAGACCATGCAGATGTTATGATGGAGGCAAAGAAAGCCTTTCTTTAGCTACAGCACAGCTGCTGCACACAACTTCAAAAAGGCTTGGCACAGAATTTAAGCCACAAAACTTTCCTCTCACTTCATTTCATGAACGTCATCTGCAGCTTCAGTGAACTGCACCAAGGACAAAACCAACACAGGGGGAGTTTGCAACACCTGATCGGCGGTGGGGCAGCTTTTTGCAGTGGCAGTACTCACATGCACATTCAAAAAATTTGACTATACATCTGCATTCCTTCTCAGCCCCAGAATCCCTCAAAAGCAATGATATCCCAAACTGCTGTCCCTCCTATTTATACCTCCATTATCTTCTAAGTTAAAGAAGACAAACAAACTACTACATAATTAATAAATAATTAAGTTTAAAAACCAGCTGTAATAAACAGATGATTTCTTTTGCTTTTTAAATAACATTAGAAAGTATTATCAACTTCCATTCACATCCCTCATACACTAAGCTACTCTAAATAGACACCCTGACCACAAAGTTGAAAATGTCATAGCTTACAATCACCCTGAATGCACATGGTTAATGCCAGTCTTGTATTTTCCATGTAATATACGGTAGCACAAAGAAAATACATATTCACTGTCTAAATTCAAAGTCCAGCTTTCCTCTTCAAATACGTCAAAGTATTACAGCCAGTTATGGGTAGTACATAGAAAGAACTTGCATTGATTTTATAATATTTAACAGTGATGCACACAGAACTTAACTTGATCTGCATTACATTTGTGATTTCCTTTCAGTGATGGTAGTGTTAAGAGATGTACCTGAGAACTTAAGGATGTATGTATGTATGTATATGAGATTAAATTAAAACATTTCTGACACATGGGAACAAAATCTTGGAAAAACTATTTTTAATTTCTCCCTTTTTTCTTCTCTTAATATGACATATGACATCAGCTTGTTGACTCTATGACATTCTTAGGCATCTACCATGTGAAGCCATAAATTGCTTTGTCACTTACACTATTTTTCCCACATCTGCAAATCTACGAAGAATTAGTCCAAATGATAAAACAGCAACAGGAGCAACTAAAACTCTATTAATATTTAAACTTCCTAAGTAAAACAGATTAGGAAAAACTGCAGAAATAAAGAAATAGAAATAGAAATGCACCGGAAGAGGACTTTTTTAAAAACCTGCTCAACTACTTTACTACCAAGAACTTGGAAACCCACAACTTTAAAGAATATTAGTACTATTGATTAAAAACAGTGAAGAAAACTCATTAAACCAAAGGCAAAGCTTGAAATACTAGAAACATTAACCACAGTATTACTGTATTCATAAAAACAAAACATTTCGGCATGACCTACTTCAATAATAGTAAAAAAAGTAAAGACTATGGGCTCTAACCCCCTGACTCTACTGATCTTATAAAACACCACCTACTTTTCAGAATTAGCAACAGACTCATGAAATTGAGCCAATTTGTTCAACAGATGTTTCAGTCGACTCAAGAGAAATTTTACTTTTCTATTGTAGAAATAGAGTGAGCTGAGTATAATTCCACTCTTATGAGCAGCATTCGAAGTATATTAGCTCATAATTAGCTGCCATTTCCATTCCTTCTTTCTTTGACATAACAGAAAACATTTTCTACTCTGGATTAGACGTGACACTGAAATAAAGTAGGCACATTGATAAAAACAAGTCACCCTCCTTCTCTCGCCACCGCCCCCCGTTTTATGGGACACGCAGGAATGGCAGAGTTTTTATTTTCCTTGGCGTTCCTGTCTCACATTAGCTGATAAGTTCCCCGGTGTGGCTGTGCCAGTGCACTGCCCTGCAGGCCCACAACACCCCTGCTGTTCCAGTGCCGAGCTCTCCTCCAGCGGGCTCCGTGATCCTTTCGTAATGTGTGCTATTGCATCAGTCTAATTGCAACATAATTCTCAATACTCTAGATAAAGCAAATAATTTCATTTTTAACTTCTGCTTGTAAAATACAGATTGTTTCCCCACCACCCCCACCGCTTTTTTTTTGTTTATTTTTCAAAGATTTAAAGAAAGACTTGCACACTGCACAGCAGTAGTCAAACAAAAATACCTCGTGTTTTCTTAGAAAGCAGCACCTAGAAATGTTGCTCAACACCTAAAGCATTAGTGCAGCCTTTCACACAGCCATATGTAGTGGATCCCCTGTAAGCTGGCTGGAAGGGGAATGTACATTCTTGCTCTATGTATTTATAATAATATTCAGCCATTATAAAACCTTCATAGTTTTTTACTCTCTCTCTTCCCTGCAATATAGAGTATGTTTCAAGGCACTGAAGACACACTCTTGGTTAATTCACAAAACCTGACTTAATGTTGGATATTTTCCATTCAGGTTAGCTAAGTTGAAACAATATTTAGCTTAACCATGCCTTGGCCAAAAAATTATCTGTTATCTACTGGTTACAACAGCATTGTAGCTAGCTATGGACATCACACTGGAAAAATACAAACCCCATGCCTGAGGAAGTGCAGATGAAATTCTGACTCCAAGCCATTCTGATAGTGGGCATTACAAACACTGTCTGCTTAGTATCTGATACAATAACCAGGCACAAGA
Source organism: Acrocephalus scirpaceus scirpaceus (assembly GCA_910950805.1). Classification (NCBI taxonomy): domain Eukaryota; kingdom Metazoa; phylum Chordata; class Aves; order Passeriformes; family Sylviidae; genus Acrocephalus; species Acrocephalus scirpaceus. The sequence goes on from OU383773.1 coordinate 93,105,119, forward strand.
GTCATGTGCCTGCAATGAATGATGAATTTATGTGTCATTTTAATTTTATGTACATATATTATCTGAGCTGACATCATCAAAAAATGCTGTGCTTCTTGCACCCCAAATCATTTTGCATGATACATATGTCTACACTAAAACTAATCTGGATGCAAGCACTCATAGGAGGAAATATCAGAAGCTAAGTCTCAGAAAACCTAAACTTTGCCTTTATTTGCTTTTGTGGCATGGTATACATTGCAGTTATGTCATACCATTTCCACAGCACCACTGCACCGTTCAAAAAAATGACAAAATTACCACTAATCAAAACAATAATCTGTCTAACTCTTGGCATTTGGAGCATGGTCCTGTACCTGATTTACTGCACACTACTCAAACTATTTTTTGGAAGACAGAACAAGTGATTTCTTTGTGAATTCAATGGTGCAGCTGAGTGCTCCATCAACATAATGGTTAGTCCTACCCTTACTCTGTTACTCCTAACTTAGAATAACTGTGTTATTCCTAGCTTCCTAACTAAAGCAGTCACAGCTTTAAGGTCAAAATGATTCTCCAGTTCTGAAGACAACTTTGCCTCCAGTTTGGCATAACTCAGACTAATTTTCTCACAGCACTTAGCATTACGTTGTGCTTTATACAGCACCCTCAAACCTCAGCCCCCACTGCTTCACCCCCAGTTACCAGTGGTCAGTACTTTTCCAAGTAAGATCCCAAGATCTCAAGTCATCCACAAGAAAGCAAGACACAGTTAGTGAAGACATGAAAAAAGCTAGGATTAAGCAACTTACCTAGCATCACCTAGGAAGTCTGCAGCACAGCCAGGAAGGGAGTCCCGCTTGCCAGGGCAGCATGCAGCTGCACAGAGCTCCTGCCTTCTGCAATCCCCTGCCTTGTCCACCACACACGTCCCGACTTCTGCTGGAAGTGAGGCAGGGGTAGTCCAGAGAACAGCCTTCTCCAATGCATCAACCAGATTCATTCCCAGAACAAGTCCATCCTGTGCACAGAATGGAGCAGGGGTCCTATGGGAAAAAAACCCCAGCATGTCAGCATGTCATTTAATACCATTAAATTAAGGAGCTTCCTCACAAGGGGCCAAACAAAAGAGATGTGCAAAGATAAACTCAGTTTTGACAATCCTTGACTTGGACACTGCTGCACTGGAAAAATGTTTGCATTCACCACTTCTAGAAGTAAGAAACTGAGACATCAGATGTTGTCACACTGACACCAACAAAAAACAGCAGTTGGGTTGAAATCTTTCGATGTACTGTGCAGTCTTTCTGGGAAAGTAATATCAAATTGTTTACAAATGTGAAATTATTCTCTGCATAGAAATTAGCCGTAGGTGATGACTGAAACATTCTCAAGGAGCTTCTACTGAAATCAGAGTGTTTATTTAATATTCAAGATCTCTGAACCTTCCAGAACAAACTTCTCAGCCTGTTTTCCTCAAACCATATCCTCTGGCCCATGTTGATTCAAGCCTGGTCCTTCTTCATTCCTACCTTCAGCACCCCTGCCAAGTCTCTCCATACTCTGTTCCCCAAGGATTTTAATCTCTCCTGGCTCAGTCACTTCCAGGCTTGGCTAGCAGTGCCACACTCTCCCCTTGACTCCCCCTTCCTCCTTCATTCCCCAATATTAACTCTTATTCTCCCACCAGGTTTGCAGCCCTGTTCACAGTCTAGGGCATTTTGGGGCCTGGACCACACTAAGGTCCCACACACGTCATAATCCCAAGGATTTGCTTCTGGCTTTCAGGCACTGGGGTACAAACCCAGCCTCCTCTTCCAGGCCACACATGCCCAAGACACCACGTGAAATCTGTAATTTCTTTAAAAAGTTAAAGATATAGCTTGTTTCAATCTTGGAATTCAATTCTATAGCTTGTTTCAATCTGGGAATTTTGCAGTGCTAACAAAGGCAAAGCTGTGAGTTGTGATCTGCTCTTCTTCCCCAGTGCCCTTCACCAGCGCTTCTCACACTCTAACTCCTAGTCTCTGTTTCAAAGGGAGGGACACGGAGCATTTAAAAAAAAAAAAAAAGAACAGTTTTTTCAGTTTCATTTGTTTGTGGGTTTTTAAAAAATCTACAATGATAAACAACTTTTTCCACACATGCCCACAGATAGCTAAATTACTTTGGCAGAAAAAAAACCATTAAACTGGCAGCAACTGCCTAGCCCCAAAGGCTAACATTTTGTAAAGTTGTAAAAAACTCCAAGGAGCATCCTATACTGGGAAGTACCAGGCAGCCTTCCTTACTGCAACCTCTGGCACGCTCCTTCCAGCCCTTAACAGCTTAACTCATTCAGCTCACTCTAACAAGAGCTGTGCAAATCTTATCACCTACGAGGTTAAACTAAGGATAGCAGCTGTGGGTGGACAATGCTGGAGTGAACCCCACGCCATGCAAGCTGCCTTTGCCTTCACCACCAGTTTTGTTGCATGCCTACAAGCAATGTACAAACAGCCATCATCAGACAGCACACAGTGCAGCCAGCATTTCTTCATTTCTTCAGTACCAATGACTACCTGAAAAGCTACAGCTGTGCAAAAAATACTTCTAGGCCAGGAAGGCCTCAAGTAAAATGGGTTAGCTTCATTCCTGATGAAGGTCACACACAACTAATAAGAGATAATTTAAGCAACACCATTTTACTTTACATTTGCAGTAAATTAGGAGCAGCCCTGTATAAGTTACTAAAGGGAAGGATAACTTCACACAATACTATTGCTTATGATCATCTGCCCCTGCCTGGAGAGGAAATAACTTTCTTAAACAAAATATTGGGAAGCTTGTTCTTTTCTTTTCTTTTCTCTATTTAGTTATTTATCTCAGCATGAAAAACAAATGCAGCATGCTGTCAAGTAATGTACAAAGGGAAGAATATATATATATATAAATATATAAAAGAAAAAGGAAAACCTCTCAAAACAGATAACGTTCTTTTAGAGCAAAGTCCAATATATAGATTTTTATACTGAGCTCTTAAGAGCAAACAGGGCAACAATTTCCTGATGGCTCTTGTAAATATTCTGTACAAATAAGATCCATAACAGGAGACCAGGAAAAAATAAAAACATTCACATCTGTCAAACAGACAGATGCTAATTACGTGGATTAAATGTAATATGACATTTATTTTTCAATAAGAAATAATTATTTTTAAGGAATGACTAGCCATTCCTGTGAGATCATATTCAGTCTAGAGACATTTGATGTACCTAATTCTTAACAACTATGGCAAAGAAAGTATGGGACTCACATGCATACTCCTAGAACAATTATGTTAATTCTTACAAAAATAAACGGAGAAGTTTCAGCTTCAATGTGTAAATCAAAATGAGCATTAAAAGCTCACTTCCATTTTCCAAAATTACTAATAAATAATTTTATCATATTTTGAATTCAATTTAGCAATGAAATTGGCTATCAAGCATCCATATTAGCTATATGTATTTTTTTTAAGCCAGAAAAATTATCTGATCACTAGTTACAGTTCAGATGAAAAATATAATTAGACTGAATGAAACTTCAGTACTTCAATGTACAATCATGGAAACAATACAAAACTTCTTGCTTAAAAAACGAGAGCAGAATTTCATGCACTATTTCATTTGGCAGAGTATAACCTATTTGCTGTCAGCAAAGGACTTTTTTCAGTGAAGAAAAAGGAAAAGTATCTGAATTCATACAGCATTGCCCAAGTGATTAGAAGTATCAGCCACTGCTAGCTGTCTCTCAACTGTAATGGATTTTGTTCCTACAGACCACTATACTGTGTTCCTAAAAACGCATCTGAAATCCAGCAGACCTCCAAAAAGCTATGTGTTTGTTTAACATAAGCTAACCTAATTATTTTGTCATCAAAATCAGTATTTATGGGCTAAAACACTACTTCAAGTAGGAAAGCTTTAATGTAAAACAAATCATAAAACACTGATAATGGACATGCTTGAAAAGGCTCTAGGATTGCATGTATTTATATAAGATTTGTGAATATATAAACACTTGGTTACATATGTCAAGAAAAAGGTGAGGCTCAGTGCAGTGAACTAAACATCTAAAGACTAAGCTTCTTCAGAACAGTATATTCCTACAAGGACTTAAGACAGCTGGCTGAAGTGTATCAAGTATCTTCCCTGACAGCAAAGACTCATCCAAGTCCATAAATTCATTCTTTCTATTTATTCTATTTTTTAAAGTAGTTTCCAGCATTTTTGAAATTATTCCCTGAAAACCTTCAACAGCTTTTTATTGCTAATGCAATTATCACAAAGACACACTACAATACAAACAGGGTACTTGCTATGATCAACAACACTGGCATCATTTGGTGAGGGATTCTTCTCTACATGAATAAAACAAATTCTGTTATAAATTCTGTTAGGGAAGATGTTATTTAAATCATAAGGGAAATAATTTCCTACAATAACTAGAAATTTCAATCATCAAAAATCCCCAAGTTATGATTCGTTTTTAATCTTAAGAAATTTCTCAAAGAATTCTATAATCCTACAGAACTATAAAATCCTATATACTAGCACCAACACAAAAACTACTTCATGCATTGATCAACATGTATAGTGTAGTTTACTCTTTCATTTCAATCTGTTCAAATAACATGACACAATGAGTTCAGTATAAAACATTATGGTTCTTATGCAAATTAACAGACTCCCAACATTAAGGTTACTGCTCTACAATACATTGCACACAGCTGCTCACAGCTTGCCTTCACACTGAAAAGTAGATTAAAATGGAATAATAAACTTCTACCTGTATTCAATTGATTTTACTGACTCGGGGCATATAATTTAAAAAAAAAATGAGTTACCAATACTGACAACAGCACCTACAGCTTACAACTGCTGTGTCACTTCATCCCTTAGTTTTGTTTCTCACTGTCATATGAAACAAAGCCCTTGCCTTGGTGCTGTGGTTAGAGAGAAAAGGGGTGGAGCTCCTAGCATTGTTTAATTCTATACCACCCACATCCTGGCAGGGACATGGTTCCAGCAGGAGGACGCTGAGGCTGGAAGCAGGACCCAGGGAGGGTGTGTGCAGCTTTCAGGGCCAGCTCGGCAGACCTTGTCCCTCTCTGCCACTAGCAGTCCCCTCCCCGTTCCTCCGAACCACAGCATTTCTGGTTTGGTGCTGAAAGACAGCACCAGCGAGCCCAAGATGCCGCTCCAGGAAAAAAGAAAATGGAGCCCACTGGAGCCTCATGGACCCCAAGCCACAGCCATGGCAACCACAGCAGCCACTGGAGCTGTAGCTGGAGCCCAAGATCTGGCCAGAACCACCGAGCGTTCCAGTCCCACTCCTGCAGTCAGGCCAAGAGGAAGGGTCTCCTAAACTGTTTCAAGGCCCAGTCACATCCCACCACGTCTTGCCTGCTTTTCCACTGCTGTGGGGGGAAGTTAAGCTGCAGCATCCCTGACACCCTGCCTTTGTTTTTCCATACACCACATGGCTCAGCATGGGGCCAGTTGCCATTCTGCCTTTGGCTAGGAAACCACACTGGGTACCATCTTCAGGAAGTGTTTTGGTTTGTCCAGTGACAAATACTCTTTTGTGAATAAAACACTCACTTCATTACATTCTTTTATTAACACTGCTGTGGTTACTGCAGTTTTTCAGTAAATTGAAATTCCATCTTATAACCTCTCCTAATGTTTCCTCCACTACCAGAAGGGAGCAGGGGAAAGGGGGCAGCTTGAGTGGCTTTAATTTTCCCACTGGGTTTTAAACTAGCACACTTGTAAACCAAGTCAAGCACAATGAGCACCCACAACACCAACCCTCTACTGTTAGCCTAGCATCACTGCCAGTTCAAGGGAATTCAGTTTCAGCCAAATATTCTTCAGATCCATTCTCCAGCAAGTATTGAGGGAAACACTAGATGCAAAGAGTCAATGTGTCATAGCTTTGTGGACATCAAGCTCATGTCCCCCACAGACTTTTTTGGGGGATCCACAGCAATTTCCTACACCTCAAGCACTGTTCTGACTGGCTAAAGCTTGGTTATGTCATGAGCACTTCTTTGAGACCAACATTTAGGCTAACTCACTTCATGTACTTGACGAGAGAATTTGTTTGCCTTAGTCTATGAACAGCAATGCCAAAATACCTACATAGCAAATAGTAAAGAGGTATATAGCAGTGTGTAGTCCACATGCTGTCTACTAAAATAAATCTACTTATAATCTGTTGTTTTCAAAACAATATACCTGAGTCTCAGATTGTGAATATCGGAAGTCATATACTTACGTGTGATTTCACTTATTTTTAAAGTAAATCAGAGGTATAAAAGCAAAACTAAGGACCAGCACAGATACAAGGATATTTTGCACGGAAAGCTAAAAAAAGTCCTTAGAATAAATGCATATACACCTGTAGTATTCTCTGGAGACTGAGGTGGCTTTTAGGATATATCTCAAAGTGAACATGACCCCTGGCACAAATTTGGCTTTGGTACTGTATGAAAGCAAACCTTTTACAGTTATCTTCCTCTTATTACTGTAGCTTGGAGCAGAAATACGCTGTGACCATTTATTTTTGTGAGTAAAACCCCATTTTTGCTACAGGGCTTTATGACTATTAGAAAACTACACTTTAGTTTTTACCAAGGTAATTTTCAGAAATTCAAAACTACATGATATAATTCATACATTTTCCAGAGACATAAGAATATTCTCCACAGAGCAGAGAATAAAAAACAGGAGAACTGAGAAATATTATTGCTCCTAAACATATAAAAATGCATGTTATGCATAGATTCCTTACCAAAATAATGAACATTAAAGTCTGTTAAATTCTATTATACTCTTTGTGCCTAATTTGCGAAATTCTTTGAATAAAATGTCCTTTTTTACAATAGCTTGCTATACCAACAGTGTGCTTAGCTCCAGAAACTGCAAGTTTTGAGCCTCAAATCCATGATGACAAGGAGCAGAGAATGTTTTCTAACAGATACTGCGCGAGGAAATGTGAGTTTGGTGCCTCAGTGTTTGACAGCTCTGATTTAATACACTGATTTCTCCTTTACTGCCTCAGCTACATTTGTAAAACTTAATAATCTCCTTTTTGATATCTCTTACTTGAACCCACAAATTACTCCTCTCATGGAAAACACGCCAAACACCATCACATTATTCCAGAAAGAAATGCTCAAAGTGTGCTGTCACACCAGAGTACTGAGCCAACCTAGCAGTTAACTATTAAAAGGTTCCTTGCTCCTGTCCCTTTCCTTGCACTCATCCTATGCTGCTCAGTTTATCCTGCCATGTCAAACTGTCTCAATCTCTTGTTGATGCTTCTCCCCTTTGCATAAATAGATTAACTCTGGCTAGCCCAAAGACTAGGAATCAGGCACGTTCACTGCCAGGTAAGTACATTTGATTAAGCTGGACCAGCCCTCTGAAATCTGATGACTATTGCCATCTCCAGTCTCTTTCCAGCTGAGGTTCAAGAATCTCTGAATACTCCAAACAGCCATTTCCAAGCTGTAATGCATGGCTGATAGCCTCAATAACTGCTCTACAGCTAATCTGGCAAAACTGTATCAAATACCAGCATTATAAATGCCTAAATTTCACCAAGTTAGAGCAGTAGCCACTGAAAGGTGAAAACACCCTCAAAAACTTAGGGAAGCACTCAGCAATAAAGCCTGCCTGTCCCAGGTCCTTGTACAAGAACTGAAGAAAGTCCCAAGGCATTAATCTGCCCCACTCATAACACCCATAGTTTCAGCGGCACTTCTCTCACCTTCAGCCAGTGTGGTGGATACCAGGGACACCTCACACTTAACACATTCAAACTCCACAGTGCAGCAGTTACAGAAGTTTTTGTAAGTTTTTCAGCAAAGAGGGGGAAAAAATCAACACCAACTTCAGAATTTTGGTTCAAATTGTGCTGCTGGATTTTTTTTTTTAATTTCTTGCCAAGCATGGGGTTTTTTTCCCCCTTAAGCCAAATCACCATGAACTCACTATGAAAACCATGGAAAGGAACAGCTTCTGTATCACAATCTCTCCAAATGAGAAATGGTTTTAATACTTACCTCCAGTGACAGTTAAAACACAGAAACAGAGAATTATTATGTATTAATCCTATTAATTCATCTCAAAAGAATGTACAGCATTTAAATACAAGTTTCAAATGAGAGAAATTGACTCAACTTACCAAGAATAATACTATGCATATGCATTTATAGAGATATATACACATTATATATAAAAATACAAAATACACATATAACATTTATTTTATATATATATAATTTATAATTTCTAAAAAAACTGCCCCAAAAATGCTGCTCAATTCTTCTAAAAAATCAAATCACTTCCAGTGTTATGACTAAATTTGGTGACTCATTTTCTTCTTTGGTTCCAGGATTTTTCTCCAGATATCCCCAGAAATAAGGAAACTGCTTTTGTTTCTGCTGAACACAAACGGAGTTAAGTCGCATCTCTCAAAAGAGAGAGAATATTTTAAGTGTTTCAAGCGTTCATTAAGTGCGAGTGGGATCAAGTGGAAAAGCTGCTATGCCTACAGCTCAGTGCAAATTCAGTCCCCGGCTTTCACCAAGTAATGTTGTCATGCAAGGTAGGGTGCAAAGAAATTCTGACTATACATAAATTAAAGGAGGTAAAGAAAGCTTCACACTTTGCTACAATGACCTGTCATGCTCGCTGCACCTATTCAGAGCACCCTGAACACCCCCATGCCACGTTTCTGCCCTCCTCTATTTCACAGACTGTTGACCTACCTCATCCACTCCTCGAGTCACATGAGCACTACTCCTCCCTTCAGCCCCTTTTTGGGAAGCTAAGGGCCATTCATATGACTGCTACCGGACTGGTTTCTAACCAGGCAGGCCAGTTTTACTGCTATCTTAATGACTGCAAACGAGACAGCTGCATTTTCCAGTTTTCTGAGTGAGTAGCCACTCCAGCAGGGGACATGAGGAAACACTGGTGCACACGCCTGTCCGTGGCCCTGCAAACTGCAAGCTCTTGCATCACACTGGGGGCTGATACCACTGCACATGCACAGGGCAGCTGAGCATGCAAACCAACCACCTCTACATGTAAATTATCTTTTCTCTTTAAAAAGTGGCCAGCTGGCATGCCTAACTCTATTTCTCCTCTTGCATGACAGCAGGACAGATTCCCATTTCTATCAACAGACTGCAAAAGGTTTTGTAAACCATCCTCTGGTAACACCAGGGCTTCCTGTCTCACATTTCTTCTACTTCCTCTTTCACCCCACTTCCCATACACCCCAAAGATACATTCCCATCTATCTTCCTCCTGGTCATGAGATAGGTCTATCAGAGTGCCAGCTTTCTGAGCTGCACTGGGAGGATGGGCAGAGAGGGAGTTGGGGATACTATGCTGGAAGGTGTTAACGACCACCATCAAATGGCTCTTTCATCTCCAGGCAATTACAGAGCTGGGCCTGCTAACCAGATGCAAGGGGCTCCCTCTTTCCCTTGTGTCTTCCTTCTGCATCCCAGACAGACAGAAGTGCCATCAACTTGGGTCCAAGGCCCTATAAACCAATTAGAGATTTATTTTGAACTTAAAAAGAAGAAAAGAACTGTTTTGCCTTTATAGATGTCAGAAGGAGTTTGCAAACCAACAGTGCAACTCTGAAGGAGACTCTTGTAACAACTCCTGTCTGCTTAAGAGGTGGCTGAAGATACGCAATTTGATGGCTGAAGTTTAACAACATTTGAAATTCTCAGAAGTTCTGATCAAAATCATATGTATAAATTTTTAAAAGCTTCAAATACTAGATGAAAAGCATGTAAGACTGGTTAGGTGCTTTCTACTAATTAGTACTGCTTTTATTATACAGGGCAAGAAAATGACAATTTTTTTCCTAAACTGGCAGTGAACAGCCAATTCAATAAGCTGCGTTTTTGTTTTCTGTGACAGGGCAGTGGAAAAATCTCTTTCATTTATTAGGTCTGCAGAGACCAAAACTGGCTGGGTGTCAAACCTGCTTTGTAAAAGCCCAGATCCATTCAGCCATGTGTAGATTCCATAATTCTTTATGACCTGTTCTCAGTATCAGCTTCACAAAAGATGAAACTTTGGTGTCTTCCAGCGAGTGTTAGTGCAACCCTTTATAAAAGGAAGCAAAAACCTGAACTGACAGTTCAACACAGAAAGGAAAAAAAACAAACTTAATGGCAGTGCCAAAATAAATTAGTTTTAGATTTTTTTTTCCCAGATAAGCTTTGCATAAAGATATAAAATGAGGTCTCCTACAATGGTGGATAAGCAAGCTGTATAAATACGTAAATTTTAACAACTCATTGCTTCACGCCCCACTGCATGCACCTATGCTTAAGTGACAGTTTCATCACCCCACTAGTGATTGCAGAGTATCCAGAATTTGTGATGGGGACAGACAGGGCAAGGCCTTAAGCTGAAAGGTCTGATGGCAAACTGAGATAGTAAAACAAACTTCTTTTTTAGGAGGATGGGGCTTTCAAGATAGAAGAAAACTAGGAGGGTGGAATGACTGACTTGCTTTTAACTACAAGAATGGCTAGATGGCTTTGATAAACTGCATAAAATGTGCTGCCCTTTTAAAAACTACTTCTCACATTGAATCAGGTGCATACTATATTATATCCAGGGAAAAAATATTAAACTTCAATTTTCAGTAAACACACCCAGCATCACATTCTTACATTTTTATAGCAGAAGTTTATGAATAACAACACTCATAACACTTTTTAATTTCCGACTGTGAAACTGAAATAACTAACTAATCATTTTATTCAAGAGAAATATTCTTGGCTATGCTAAAATTCCTCTGTATCTGTCTATGCTGACAGCACTTGTTTGAATTGTCCATTGTTTTGGCAATGCATTTTTACCTATTGCATTCTTTAAGGTAAAAAGAACTGCAAACTCACAAATGTTTCCCACATTATTAAGTACTGTAAATAATCATTTTACCATTAAACCAAGGAATTCTTATGAAACATGCAATGTGCTTCACATATGCTCAAAGTCTAGTGTCCTCATTCCATACTCAGTTTGTAATCTTGCATCTGACACATATGTAAACATTAGTAGTCTTAACAACACCTTTCCATGCAAACTACATGTATTTATCAAGACAGATAAACATGCACACATGCACATGATTTTCTTCAAAGCTTAATAAAATCTGCAGGGTCTTTAGGTCTCCAGAAAGTATGTGTGATTTTTATCACCACCACATAAACAGCCTTCTTTAATACTCCTCTCTTCAGTATGCAGTCTGCAGATCACACGAGCACAGGGACTCTGAACTTAAGTTTCATTTTCACAAGAGCACAGGGAATGTTACACAGCACCATTTCCCATACATAGAAGGGAATCTGTTCTCCTCACGCACAGGTCTGCCACAATTCAAACTTCAGCCATAATCTGCTGATGGTTTTAGGGTAAGGAGTAAAAATTTTAGAAGTAAACAAATGCAGCATTTATGAATACAACACAGAAACAACTTATAACTGTTTTAGGAATACGGTGCTCAAATATGGCTCATTTAACATTCTAGAAATCTGCTGCAAAACATTAAAACTCTAACCTAATCTTTGTTCCTTGCTTGAAGCAGAACAGCTTTGTGTTGCCTCTAAAAATAGGGAGGGAGCAGTGGGGGATGGGAAGGGGACTGAATAAGAGGATAAGTGGGAACGAGAACTGATACACCATACTGGCAGTAATTTTTAAAAGACTAGTGACTGGTATTCTTAAAACTATGGCTCTCCCAACAAAGTCAAGCACTTTCTCAATTACCAAATAAAAAAGGTCATCCTGTACTTTTTATTTTGTACATGCACATGCAAAGGAAAAAAGGAAAAGTTTTGTTTCATCTATTACCAAAACCATCATTCTGCAGTCAACACTTTTAATGAAATACAGGCCAAAGGATTAGTCAGAACAGATTCATGGAAAAAAAAGGAAATCTGTATGAAAGTACAAGCGGGCCACATAACTAGACCCAAAAGAGAATCCTGCTCAAGTACCTCTAAATTTTGTCCTACAAGGGTCCCTGCAAGGGTTTCCACTCACCCCAGCTCCACAGCAATTAGCAGCAACTGTAGTAGTCACTGCCCTGAAGATGAGAAACAATACTAATATCATCATTCAAGCCCCGAATTAAGTATTTTAAGTCTCAAATGTGTCAGCAATATAGTCCATGTGTGTTAGAAGTCTTAATAAAATTCTTTTTTTCAGAAAAGGAGCAGTCAGGGATCTGGCAGGGAAGGCTACGGGTGATTGTACAGGGAAGGCAGTCACTGCTGAGCTATTGACCAGCTGGAAAGACAAGCTATTTCAAAGCTACAATGTCACAAAAAAGATAAGAAAGTCAAGTAATTGTGTCTGTCACAGGTAAACTTGTGATGAGCCAGAGGATGGGCATGAACATGAAGCATCACCAACACAGCACTGAAGGCCTGGCCCTGGACAGGCAGAAGCAGCACAACCCAACACTTTCCATGGCTTTATGTGAGTAAACATGACTCCAGGAGTTTTTTTCAGAGGGTTATTTTTAAATACCTGACCATATGAGCTTCCTTGGAATAGGAAAAAAGGGGAGGAAAACTAAACAGTCATTACACATATATTTAAATATAACATTAAAAAAAACCACAAAATATTTAAACTTACTAGAAATGTGTGCTTTCGTTTTAATTTTAAAGTTGGCAGCGGACCTGGACCAAAAGAAGGTTATATTCTAACTGAGATGAAGCAGCGTGGATTTTCTAAAACCAGTCTTTAAAATATATAAGAGGGGAAAAAAATTCCCAAACTTGCTCAGAATCTCTCACTTTAAAAAGTGGCAGTTTGGGTTTGAGCTCTTACTCAGAGATGTGCTAAAATCACTCAGAGCTAGAAGAGCTGAAGTAGGAAAGGCAATAGAAGTATGTGCACAACAGGAGAATGTGCCTGTACAGAGCTCAGTTAGTAACACCCATATCAACACATTAGGTCAGGAGGTTTGACACAGAGTCTTCCCAAGAACCATCTGCACTAATGCCAAAAAGACACTTGAAAGTCCTTACTTACTTCTCTTTAAAAATATGGACATAAACACATCTGGATCTATGTAAATCATCCCCAAAGATGCAGTGGGATGCTCTTGGTCAAGAGAAAAGGCTGAGACTGAGAAAGAAAACAATTACATCTACTGGCATATTTTGGAAATACTGATAACTGTTTGACTGCTGCAAGTCTAAAACCAGTATTTTTCCAGCAGTACTTGTTAATATATTTAGTATCAAATTCTGTTAACAATACCTAAAATTACAAAGCAAACAACTGATTGAAAACATGCTTTCAGTACACAGAGAGAAATATCTGTTTATCAATCAACCTCAAATCAACTGTCCCCTTCTGTTTACTTGGGATACTTTTACCTGGCACTAGAAATAAGGCATGCGAAAATTTGCATCGTTCAGCCACAGTTATGGTTAATTATCCATTGCTGAAGTCCTCAGCAAAATTATTTGTCAAACAAAATGTTATGACAATGAAATAGTCAAATTTGACAATGGAATAGTAAAATTTAAATATTAAAATTACGTTATCTTATCTCCATATATGACAGCAATTAATAGCCATTGAAAGAATGGGACCTTATCCTGGCGTTACCCTTCAAGGTTACTCAATTGCTTACTCCCTCATACTCCCTTAGTTTTCTAAGTTTGGACTTTTATATGATTAGAAGAAACTGATTTTTTTTTTAATTTAAGGAAAGTACACTCACCCCACATCTCCGAGTGGAAAACACAGACAGCTAAGCCTTTTCTCAAGTAAAAAACTGCCAAAAAAAAAAACCCAAACCAAACCCTCAAGCCAACTCCCTCTTCCCCTGAACCCACCAACAGAAGAAAAACACCAGAAACATCCAACCCCAAGTGATACTGGTTAATACTTATGGGTTTACTCCTTTTAATATTTGGATATTCAATACATCTTCATTTATTATGTGTGCATCTACATTTCTGGGACAACAAAGCTTCTCTTCACATGGCAAAGCACTAAAAAAATTCTGCACTATCTGCTGCAGACTAATTTCCTTTCTGCTACATACACCCCATATACTTGAGATGATCTGATAACTTACTTCTGGTTTTGCGCAATTACTGCAGCTAATAAGTTTGTGGTTGTTTATTAGAGAGAGAAGGAAGAGCCACATCGGCTTTAAACCAAAAACTGTGATGCTGTATGAATCTTTCCCACAGTAGCCATTTTAAATGTCCATTTAATTACAAAACAAGAATTTCTTTTATGAGCTTCTAGAGTTTCTCTCAAAGTACCCAACTTGAAAAAAATTATTAAAAAAAAAAAGGAGAACAAACCCCCAGAAAGGGCATGAGCACTCACACCACATGTACCACTAATCATCCACAGAGATAGAATAAACCTTTCTATTACATAAACACTTGAGTACCAGTGAGCTGTGCACTTACTTGTATTTGCAACATCCCTACACATCCTAGAACCCCTCATTCTAACCAGTGTTTAGGTTAATGGTTGGAGTCAATCCTCTGAGGTCTTTCTCAATCTAAACGACTCCTATGATCTAAGGCAATGCATTTTGGGTTCCCTCACCTCAAAGAGTTGGTGAAAGGCTGAAGGCAATGAACTGAAAGGGGAATGAAATGAGACATGTAATATTTACAAGGGAAGATTTGGAGTTCCAACCATAAATTAACTTTCTTCAGATTTTATTCCTTGGTATTTATTACTAGTTACAAGATAATAGTTAATTTGGCATGAGTGCAGCTGAGTATCTGCAGGAGACTAAAGCCATTAAAACCATCTGCAGACACCAAGTGGAAGTAAGTGATCCTTGGGCTACTTCTTTCTGCTATTACCTTTAACTTGAAGAGGCACCGCTGCCTTTCCATCCATATAAACCTTTTCAATGTTCAACAGACATAAGTTATAAAACTGAAAGAGGAAAAAGCACAAAAAATCACTTTACCCCATTAAAACCAGGTTTCACGTGAATCTTGCTCACTTTGTTTCCACATTAATGTACCCCAAAAATCCCCAAACAAACAGGAATAGAAAATCAAGCTCTTGAGTTAGGATCTAACTGAGCTTGCCTGAGGAAACCAGTTTCCTCACATGGCTGAATTATAATACATCTAACCACATAAATTCCAACTGTGCTGCCCTCTGCACTCCACCACAGTATTCACTGTATTCAATGTTTTGTCTTACTTCCATTGCCCATTGCATGACTGCACGCACCACTTGGTGCAGTATTCAGAAATGTTCAGTGTCGAGTATTATTTTCATAAAGGAACTTTCTATGAAGTTCACTAGTAAGCTGACCTGCTTCACAGTATCATTTGTGTTTAGGATCAACATTATGCCTTCAACATGAGCAACAGGCAGTATCAAAACGGTGGTGATTATTATGGAAACTCAGGCCTTTATTTTCCACAGTACTTAGGAAATACATTCATTTAAATATTCAAACCACGTAATCTCCTGACTCAAAGTACAGCTTCTCCTTGAGAAGACTGAGCACTCAGCATTTTTGCAAATCAGACCAAAGCTGAGCACATGCAATCAAGATGAATACTCGGTGCCGACCTCCAAAAAAAGCTGAACGACATGCGAGCATCACATGAGAAGCTGGTGGCAGAGTCCAGTGCAGAATTCTGTTCTTTACAGCTGCCTCGGTCAGAAGACTATTTTTTGACTGCAACCCTTGCCCAATTCAGCTTTAGGCAGACACCACGAAAACTTGGTGGAGATGGAAGCAACTGAAAATCAGATTTCATATTCATATTGAGATCTGTCAGCATATATTATACTAACAGTTTGGCTTTAAATATTACCTTCTCCAACTTTTTACCCCTTTTATGTGGGCTGTCGGCTTTAAAGGCCACAATTTTTTATGCATTAAATTTTATTTTATATATATGCATGTTTCTACATATTTATGTCTCTTATATAAAAGCAGGTTTCTATATTTATTATATCTATAAAAGACTACAGCCAAAATGTTATTGAAATATTAATCATTCAGACTTTGATATGGGGGAATAGGGGAGCCAATTCTAAAATTTAAGCAAATTAAGTGTGAAAGAATGAAGTACTCATTTTGGAGGAAAAAAGTCATTTGATGAAAAATTTCTCAACTAAATGTGAAATATATTAAAAATATACTGCTAATGCAACTCTGCTTTTTTGGCATCTTATTTGTTGCTGAACTGTTCATTCATGAACTCCTAGCATAAGCTTGAATACAAATGCAATGTTTAAATTACACAGCCTCAAATCAAGACTTCTGTGAACTTAAAAAAATAAACTATTTCAAAGAGCCAGACGTTTATCATGCTGGGGAACTCAAGGTTTCACATGATAACATTTTACACCTTTCCTTTTGAGTTCCCTTCGAAGGATACTCACACTATTTATGTGTGTAGATACAAAACACCTGATCCCATTACAAAGAACGGGTTAGCAAACCAGAAGATCTGTGGTGATCTACTGCTCTCTCTATATGCATTTCATTGAGCAGAATGACTGGAAAAAATAAGGGCAAAAAGTGATAGCAATTTTTTTTTTTTTTTAAAACTAGAGTTACGGAGCTTGTTTGAGGAGAATAAAGTCCTGATTCCTACTCCTTGGTCCCAGGTCTGTTTCTATTTTGGTTTTCTGGGTTTTTTTTTTCCAGTGGCTCTGTATCAAAATAACAAACAAAGAATATTTTTTAGAATTCATAAGGGAGCATTGTACTGCCCTTGCACAGCTACTGCTGGGGAGGATAGACTGGACAGGAACCTTCATTTCATCACCTGAAGTACACTTGAGCTCTCCTTCTGGAACATATTGTATCTTAGCATATAACATGAAAACTACTAATCATTCCTCCCCCCAAAAAATCAGATATGATCTGGTCAAATAAACTATACTGGATAGTTTTAATTATATTGCTGTGTTTTAATTCCTGTTAATCAAGACCTTGGTCAGCCTTTACAAGATTTTATCTAAGACTGGAGTTAGTCTGTTAGGACTAGAATAAGCAACATCCTGCCCAAAACAATATCAAACTTCTTCTTAGTATATCTAAATTTTCCACGTGACAAGTCTAGGTGTGAGTGTGGGGCTGCTCAACAAAAAAGAAAAATCTACATTATCAGTACAGATAACTCTGCAGGTAAGCCCATGAAGTTACCGACAGAAGTTGACAAACTAACTCAGTATGTTCAACTACTTTGCTGTTTCATATCCTGCTGAGCCAGAACAGGAAAGGCAAGTGTTTCATCATCAGCTCAAGAGCTCAAAACATGGTGAGTAATAATTAAAAAAAAAAAAAAAAAAACAGGAGAAATACACTTTTCATTTTCTGTGTCATTAATTGCAAAGCTACAGTTTTCTCCTTGGGCTGTTTTGCTTTCTCTTTTGTTACTTTCTACTATCGCAAGCTTCTGATTTAGATCTGGCTTCTCCCCCCAACCTGCCTTGCTTTGACTTGTTTCATGTCACTCCCAAGTGCCTTAATTATCTTCATAATATTCATAGTTTTCAATCAGTTTTAATCTGTAGTGTTGGTTTCTCATCGAGACTTTTTAAAAGCAATTATTTTTCAAATCACATGGCTTATCATTTGTGTATTTCACACTTTTTGTAATGTAAAATACACAAATACACACCAATTTATGTGCACCTAGCTTTAGAGAGGTACTTTTTGTCCACGCCTAACTAGTCCAGCCTTGATCATACCTTGAAACTTGCAGCTTTTTTTCTTTTTTTTTTTTTTTTTTTTTTTTTTTGTTGTGTCTTCAATCATCCTTTTTATTTTAAACAATGGGATTCAATGCCTTTCTTTTCAAATTATGGTGCACAAAATCGTCCATAAGGACACTGCCATCTCCATATTTAGAATGCCCAAATAATGGTACTACCAGAGAGAAACTTAATATGTATTCCTCAGTTTGTAATCTCCCATGGTATCCTCCTTTTCTCCCCTTCTTCATTTCTTGGGTCAACCACTTTCACCTAGAGTGTGACTTTAGCAGATCTTCATCTTACCCTCTGTTACAAACATTTAAAATTATCTCCCACAGGGTTGTCTGAAAAATCACAGCTAATTAATGACACAATTTCTAACAAAGTCAGATGCCCTCAATAGGTTTAGGTCTGTTTTAGTTCTCCTATTATAAATCTGCTTGTGAAGTGGGAAATATATATTGTTTACTTTCGTAACAAAGTGAGCACTTTTCTAAAAAACCTAATCAGTGTATACATATCTTTTTTTTTTTTTTTTTTTTTTGCTATATATTTACAACCTTGATCAGATACCAATATGCTGGAAACAGCAGTCTAAAAAGTCCACAATGATTTCCCAAGAGACTCCTTAACTTCATTCTTAGTTTATTTTCATCTAGCTGCCTTTTGGGGAAGTTAAGGTCACTTCTTTCACCATCATCTTCATTTCATTGGAATGGAAAGTGAACCGAACAAAACCAGGAAGATTCTAACCACAAAGAAAAAGAAATCTGCTTCAAATGAGAAGCAGAAAGTGGCAGAAACTGTGGACTACAAGTGTTTTGCAGCAGAAGTTAATCACAGCTGTACTCAAATTAGCACAGCTACAAAATTACCATCTGCATACCAGCACGCATGACACGACAACTTCATCACTTTGTTCAAATTAAAGTCCAACATCACTGAAGTCCTCCTATATTATTTTGCTTTCAAAGACACGTTAAATCCCTAAATTATATCAACACTCATTGCAGAACATGATCACAATTCCATTTAAAAAGTGGCTGGCTTAGTTTGCTGATGACATCACTTAGGAAGGAAGGTGCTTTTTATTAGAATGGCTGGCACCCTGCATCACTGCTTTCTGACTCCAGTTTATCTTACCCACCTAAGTATTTTCCATCATTATTTCTTATGCACACAAAGATCTGCTATTCATTAAAGCGGCATTATTAAATTAGTATCATAATCTGCTCTGACCCACATAACTTCAAAAAAAAAATCAGAAGATCAACTATTTTTATTATTAATGAAGTGAATAAAGCAGTAAGGCAAGACAATGCAATAATCTCAATCCACATGTATATAAACAACAGGAGCCATACAGATCCCTTTCATTAGTTAAGCAGAGATAAGAAATAACAAAAAATGAAGCTATGATCTCAAGGTAGAAAAAGACCAATTTCAAGATAGTGTTTTATTACAGTAGTTCTAAGATGTTTTATACATTTTAAATTTTATTAGAACTTTAATAAAATCATAAAATTACAGAATCATAGAATCATTGCAGCTGGAAAGGACCTTGAATATCATCCAACACTCCCACTGTTAACTTCACACTGCTGTATTCACCACTAAATTATACCCCCAAGCACCACAGCCACATGTTTTTTGAACACTTCCAGGGATGATGATTCCACCACTTACTTCCCTGGGCAGCTTGTTTGAATGCCTGACCACCCTTCCAGTGAAGCTATTTTTCCTAATATTCAATCTAAACCTCCCCTGACACAACCTGAGGCCATTTCATCTTGTCCTGTCTCTTGTTACCTGGGGAAAAAAACGTAGCCCCATCTCACTACACTCCCAGGTAGTTGCAGAATGTGTAGGAGGCTCCCTTGAGTCTCCTTTTCTCCAGTCTGAACAACTCCAGCTCCCTCAGCTGTGCTCCAGACCCCTCCCCAGCTCTGTTGCCCTTCTCTGGACAAGCTCCAGCACCTCAATGCCATTCTTGCAGTGAGGGCCCAAAACCGAACACAGCACTCCAGGTGTGGCCACACCAGCACCCAGTACAGGGAGACAATCACTGTCCTGGTCCTTCAGGCTACACTATTGCTGATACAGGCCAGGATGCCATGGGACTTCTTGGCCACCTGGGCACACAGTGGCTCATATTCAGCTGCTATCAACCAGCACTCCCAAGTTCTTTTCCATCAGGCAGCTTTCCAGCTGCTCTGCCCTAAGCCTGTGGTGCAGCATGGGGTTGTTATGACTCCCAAAAAACTGTAACTAAAAGCAATAAATATTGGTTTATAACTTTTGCATTTCTGACTGACATAAGAAACGCTTCAAATTAAAACCTTTCTAAAGTACTGACAATGTCAGAAACAGATACCAGACAGTTCTAAGATTTGCCAAAAAGGCTTAATCCCATCACACAATAAACGAGCTTCTGATTTAATAGGAAAAATAACACATTTGCAGGCAAAGAAAATTCTGCTTCTTCACAATTATCTAAACAAACAGATAACATTACAAATAGGAAGCAGAAGCCTTATGGGAAAAAGCAAACAATCTCCTCATTAAAAAATGCCCTTTGCTAAGCACTTTTACAAACATTAGAAAAGTCACAAGTCTGCTGATGCCATTATGCAACCCTTATGCACATATACAAGTTGATTTTCATATACAGCAAAGTGTGATAAGATATAATCAATTACCTAATTGGTATAAAGACTCAAAGAAAACTCTTCCATGTGCTTCCAGAAAGAGAAAATAATGACATCAAGTGTCTTTGCAAAACAGAGATATGAAAGATTTAGTTTCATAAATCATCTGCAACTGTAATGCCAGACCAATGTTTCCCAGAGAGCCAATCTTTTCTCTACAACTGCATCTAAAAATTTTTTCCATCACTGCATACAGAAAGAAAACCTCTCTGACCTGACACCTTGACACAAGCTACTTGAAAAGTTTTATTAGCAAAAAATTTAAACTACTTATATGAAGGACTACACCCAAATAACAGATGTTTCAACCACCCTACAGAATGGGTTTTAAGAAATCCACAAAATAACATAAATTTGCAAACTTGTTCTGAATTAACTTTTCTTCTTAATGCACTTTTGAAATCTAAACTAAAATTCTTAATTAATTTAACATGCACACAATGAATTGCTGACTCCCATGGCCACCTTGTTTAACATAGATTACTTAAGCTAAAGCTTTTGGTAAAAGAGTACATGCTTCCTTAAGAGTCATTGAACAAGCGCTATGACTAACAAAGCCTACTTTCCTACGGATTTGTGCCATGTGGTTGGTTGACCTTGTAAAGCTCTTCCCATGCCTGAGACATGGATGAAATCACCCTAACCTATGCCAGCTGCTTTGGATCTCACACCTTTTCTTCCTCAGTTCAGCCACTAATAATGTCTCTCTCCTCTTGACTTAACTTTCTGTTGCTATAAATGTCTTTTTAAGATATTTATTCCTCCTCCCTTTGAGATATTTGTCAATATTTACGGAAAAGGGCTAATAATTGAAAACTGTCAAGCAATGAAACCCTGACACAGTCAGACACTGTAATCATAATTTTGCTTTTACTGCAAAAACAAGTTTAAACATTGAACTTCTAAAGTTTCAATGATCACCTTTCAAAGAGAAGGGTATCTCAGTAGGTTTGGCATCAAGTAGAATTTCTTCATGGAAAGGGTTGTTAAACTTTGGTGATGGGGTCACCATCCCTGGAGGTGCTCAAGAAAAAACTTCGCATGGCACTCAGTGACAAGGTGGTGGTCAGTCAAGGATTGGACTCTATGATCTCACAGGTCTTTTACAACTTCTGATATATAGGGAAAGAATAGCACCTTTTCTCACATTTGTGTTATACTACATACAGAAGAGACGCTGCAGAAGCTACAGAAAGCCTGAATTTCTGGAAGCACACAGTTAATGCACTACTTTGCCTGGAAATTAAGTGATATTGAATCTCTTACTGGTTTTGACCTAACTAGCCCCTTGCTAAAACTTTAAAACAAAGCAATTGTTTGTTCTTCAAAAAGTGCTAAACCTCACAAGTTAATGCTTAAGCTTCCCCCTAGGCTTTAACTCCATCAACCAGCAGTGTTAATTAGACTGAGCTAGGCAAATCCATCAGGAACACACCTTTAAAGCCTGGACTAGACAAGACTGAACACTAATATAAATTGAGTGGATAAATTTATTAGCATAATCACCTAGCAAATATCCCACTAGGCTTGCAAGCATTAATGCCTATAAGGTGCAATAATATAAACAGACTAAAGGTTTATTGTAACAAAAATAGTGGTGACACATTGTGCTAAGTGAATATACACCAGTTAAACGCAATATAAGCTTTGCCTTTAATTAGACACAGGCTACCATCTTCCAGCATCACTTAAATGATAAAGGTCTAGCATTAATATCTCTATGATATGATGGTAGTATCTCTATGATGAAACCTTCAGCAAGTTGTTATCTGTAACTGGCTTTGATTCTGAACTGATGATGACTATTCCGCAGTGAGCTAAGGTCCCTGTAGCCAGCCCAAATGCAGTGCTGGTAAATGGTATTGCACCCACAGCACCCTGCAGGCACTGTAAGAGGGCCTAACTTCTTAACAAGGGATCATCTATGCTGTGCAGCTACCACAGAAAATGGCAAAAGGCAATTCGTGTATAAGGGTAAGACTATGTACAAAAACTGAGGTTTAAGTGACTAACAACAACTTGCACCAACGCGAGTTCCCCTTCTCCACACTAAGCGAGACTTTCTCAGAAGAAAGGGCAGCTCATTATTCCTTGGACATTTCAGCGACACGTGGGTGAATGGTTACGGACTGGGGCACAGTGGATGTCATGCAAGCAGGAACCTGTATTCTCCTCTTACTCCAGTTTCAGGTGCAAAACTCCCAGAACCACAGTATATAACAGCACCCACAGTGCACAGAGTACTTTGGAGATGACTACAGGGAGGATTTATTCATTTAGTATTTCTACTTCTAAAAAAAGCTATAGAGAATAATTCCAGATTATTTTCTGCGCAAGTTCTCCAGCTTTTTGCAGTTGTGCAGTTTTATTTGAGGTTATCACACAACTGGGAAATCTTGCTGCCTGAAACTTCGAACAGATTAAAATGCTGTGGTTTTTCTAGAACTATCTTACTGGAAACAATCCTTACATTCAAACCCCTGTGAAGATGTTAAGCATGTGCCAAGCTGCCTATTTTAGGCAGTTCTTCCCTCCATCTCCTTTATAAGGGCAGTTTTCCAAGCGTGAAACAATCCAAAGCACTGGTTATATATTTCAAACGTCATGCTAAAATCCTAATTAAATTACCAAACAATTACTCAATTATTTCCCCTTAACTTTTGCAAAATAACGTAGATTTCAGTCTCTCTCAACCCACACTACTGCCTTTCAGAGTTTAAACCCAGAACTAAATGCAATGACCACACTACACAAAGTTTAACAAACGCATACTCTAATAGTTTCCTATTTTTTCTCATCATCCAACAAGTAGTCCAAATAGATTACAGATTATATAGGAGGAGAATTTTCAATGGACTATAGAAAACAATGTCCTAATAGTTCTTAACTACATCTTTACATTAACTACATAACTATGGCACAAAAAATAAACAGCAAAGACATAGCAGTACTGTAACAAAACAAAACAAAACGTATTTCTACAGACTGGCCTTCCCTTATGCAAGTTAAGGCCAGATACCAATTGTATGCATGTGGCTTCCCGTGAATGATGCAACCAACAGCAGAATTCCAGTCTTATCAGACACCTGAATGCTTCCCCAAAGACAATGTACTCAGTTTTTCTTACTACTGAATCTTTCTTGCCTTGTCAAGTCATGAAACCTTGGCTCCAACCTGATGAATGCCCAGATTTGATAAAATTTGAAAGCAGACAGATTTCCTAATATAGGCTATATCATCATGATTCTTATTCATGAAGAAAAACAATAAAACAAAATTTAAAAGTAATGCAAAAAAGTGGAAAACAAAACCTTTAAAAGGCACTATACTCACCATTCCTTCACTGATTTAATATCATTCTAGAAAACTTACAGAGCTGTTATATATGTAGCTCCCATTCATCTAACAGAAGGCACTTATTTCTAAGCTTTACCCTGACACCTAGCAGAGTTCTGGGGTTGGGACAAAGGGAGCGCTGGTATTATTAAATTAAATGAGTATTAAATTACAACTTAGACTACAGCTGAAACAGTCCATCCTCACAGCCTCCTGCTCTTCAACATACAGTAACTGTGGTTGTAGCTAAAAAATGCTGTAAGCCAACTGAAAATAAGAGAAGCATTCTGCTGTATTTTTAATTTTGCTGTATCTTTATGGCCAATCTTTGCTTGCAGTCTTTGCAAGTCAACTGTTTCAAGCAGATGGGAAATCAAAACAGTACTCAAAATAGAGGCAAAAAATTGTTTTTAAGGCAGTGAAATGAAGAAAGCATTACTCTACTGAATCTCAGTTATGTTACAGAGCACTCTCTAAAGATCCTATGAAATATAACTAAAAGACTTAAAACCTGAATAAACAAATACAGGCTAGAAGTATAGGTATCCTGCCATTTTACAGGATAATTATTGGAATATTAATTTTCCAACCTACTTCCAAAAATCCAACTCATATTCTAACTCACCCTCTTTAAGTTCTTATCTGTGATGAATTCACTCTTTCAACATTTGTAGCCTTCTTGGCAAATAATAACAGTACTTAACTGTGCTTAACTCTTTAATATACTATTATGTGCAAAATGTTCTATATTTCATAGAAGAAAAAAAATTTGAGTGAGGATACTGGGAGTTTCACTCTGTCTGCCAAGAATGTAACTGGGAAAAGTGTAAAACCTAGGGGTTTTTTCATTGTTCTGCAGAACTGGGGCAGAAGGTGGGAAAGGCAGTGCATATAGGCAATACTAAAGAAATTCCAGATCTTTTTCATATTAATAGTTTATTTGAAAGGTATATAATTCCTCAAACTCCACTATATAATTCCTCAAACCTCACTGTTGTCTAGTAAACCTGCGGAAAACAAAGTTTTGCCACCTATCCCAAAAGTGGACAATAAATACACACTTCGGGTCTCTTCTCACTTCTTTGCAGGACAATTCCCTATTTTCATCCAGGAAAGCCAGAAAGAATAAGCACATTACAAAGGAATGTCACTGCTTACACATTCTCTTTATATTTCAGTCTTCATGGAAACTAAAATCACCATGCTTCCTCAATAAGTTCATCATGCTAAAAGCTAAAACCAGATGACTTTCTCGTGAAGAAATGAGGAACATTCAAGAAATGTACCTCAGAACAGTCTGTACACACACCTAATGACAACAGTCTCTTCCAAGAAATCTTGAAAACCTATACAGTTTGATCTTTCTGTTTACATTTTTGCACCAAAGGGCATGGCTAAGAACACGAATTGTACAACAATTACTTAAGAGTGAACATAGGGAGTCAGGAATTAAACTGCAACATCTCTCATGCAAACAATTATCATGTTCTAGATCAGACTAAACTTGTTTCCACAGAAATTAACTATCCCCCTTATGATCATATTTGAGGAGCTGATCCTTAATGTAGCTAGATATAACATGTCAGTACATAATTAAGATTTCAAGGGTTGAAATACTTAGCAAAAGACTAGGGGTTCAGAAGGAAACTAAATGAGGCTCTCAACCCAAGCAGCAATTTCAAGAGATACTAGGGGCTGTATTTCCACCAAAAATGTTTCCTTCAGACATGAAACAAGTAACCTTAGGCCCTTTCATTAACATCCAGCATACTACAGATGTATTTGATTTAGGAAGTTGTGTCAACATGACTTCAGTAAAGTTATCTTGCTTTTCAATAAACACAGTCAAAATGAAATTTCTCACAAGGATTCTAATATTTCAGTTACATTAATTGCAAATTCATAAATCTTTTTCTAGTGTCCAATGCCAATTCTGCCCCACCCACACTCCATGGAGAACTTAGATAAATAAGCCAAACAGGCAAGAAAGTCTCACACATTTGAGCTTGGTGTACATTAAATGCACTTTATGCAAACATTCTGTTATGTAAACATTTATTAATAATTTCCTTATATTTAAATTAAAAATTCAAATGGAAATACAAGGCTGCATGACACAAGGGTTGTTTTAATTAGTGTAAAGAAATTAAGTTTTGTTAAATGTCAGCCCATTTAAACAACCAGAGCCTATTCTGGGGTTTTGAGGGGGAAAAAAAAAGCCATAGAACAGTATTGGTGAGAGAAGCAAAATGCCCATACAAAGCACACTAAGAAATATGGAGATGTCTCACTGCGAAAAGAGTTTTAGTTTTAGCAGTATCTTGGCACTGGAGGAAGTGAATTAGCATTACAGCAAGCAAGTGAATTAATCTGAAAAGCAAAACCTACAGACACGTAGTCTGTACTAGCAATGATACATACCAAGTTGTTCCAGCAAGACCTTGCCACTTAGAACAGAATATTTTCGTACTCCAGCCACACAGACCCCAGAGACTCAACCCACATTTCCTGATTTCTACAACAAAGAGTGTCATTAGCTACCAGCATCATCAGGAATGCAGTACTACAGTAACCATATTTAAAGAAACCTTTCATCTAGTTTGGGAAAAACAAAAGTATGGTGAGACTGGTATGACAAGTTAATCAACTTCTGAGCTATTAACCTTAGCTTCAAACAAGACAGCTCAACTAGCAAGCACACAGTCCTACACATACAGAACCTGAGCTCAACTCAAGTTAATACAAGCATTAAATGTTCAGTTTAGTCTGCTTATTCCAATTCATGACTTCAGTTTAGTCTGCTTATTCTAATTCTCTACTTCCTTTTGTTTTCATTTGATTCATCTATCCAAGTAATGCATAATTTCATAAGATTTAGCTGCTAATTAAAAGTCTCAAAGGAGGTTCTCTTTGCTACACAACTCCAGCACTGGATTCTATTAAGAGCAGAGATTCAAGAGTTATTTTACTAATATGCTGCTGCTCAAAAAAATCTGTACTATTAGGTTGGAATTATGACTTTTCTGGGTCTTATCTTTTTCTGCAAGTTGTGTTTAACTGTTGATTTTAATAAAGCACTAAAATATTCTTCTATACTCAGACACAGTTGAATCTTATAATTCCTAGTAATCTTACAACTTTTAATTCCTTACATTCTTGTATGTAGTTTTGCTATGCCACAGCCAGTCTAGCTGCAATGGGAGCCAAGGGCTCTCTATTCTGACCCTGTGACTATGCCTCATATTATTACATCTTTTGCCATCTCAGTGTGTTTTACTAAAACAATACTATTGCATATATTTTTACTTTAGCTTATCCTTATAATAGCCTATCTCATAAAGTACATAATGAGAACAATGTGCACAGATGAGGAAGATATCAATACAAACAAAAAGAAGTCCCTTAGGCTTCTCATGTAAAACACAGAAAAACTGCACCATATTTTTGAAAGAAAATGTGGAGGGGGGTGGAGGGGCTGTGAGAACCAAAACATAGCTTCTGAAGAATACATCATTCCTGCTTCACCTGACCAGAGAACATCAGAGGGAGTATTCACAAAATGTCTTCCAGCAGCCCCACAAATGATCTTGCCTGGACCAAACCTCTGTTTCCAACTCCGTTCAGACAACTAACACCTCTCCTTATGTAGCCAGACTGGCTGTAGTACTGCCATTGATTTCTTGACTACATGTGTGCACTGAGCTTCTAGAGATCACAGGTTAAGTAGTAGAGATAATCCTGTTGCAGTTATCTGTAATTTGTTCACATAAATGTTGATTATATTGGCCAGGCTGGTGGAATAAAACCACTTGCTGTTCTACAGTGTGACTGAGGAACCCTGTGTGCAGTTCAGCTAAAAAGTGCAACAGAGGTGGTATTCCTGGCACAGAAC
This sequence comes from Acrocephalus scirpaceus scirpaceus, assembly GCA_910950805.1. Lineage (NCBI taxonomy): Eukaryota > Metazoa > Chordata > Aves > Passeriformes > Sylviidae > Acrocephalus > Acrocephalus scirpaceus. The sequence continues at coordinate 93,132,838 of OU383773.1, forward strand.
TCTATTTTCCTTAACCTGCAATTCCTTCTGTATTTTGTTTAGCAGTGGTGTTACATGAACAGTGGTATCAGTAAAAACTGCAACCTTCGGGTACCTTATGTTCTGAAAAGCTTTTTTAGTTCCTAAGTTAATTACAATTATTTGTGTATCTGCTTATTTAATGTCAGAGAAATATAAAGGAAACAATATCTGAAAGACAACTGAAGTATAATTTTTGAAATCCCGATTAACTTTAATTTTTTTAATATATTTCTAAATGAAAATTGTAGAACACCTCAGATTTCACTAGCACTCTTCTTCTCATCGTTTGCTTTTCATTAACTGTTTGATTCTTAGATCTCTAAACTGTCGCTCCAGAAGTCAAGCTACAATTAGTTGCTGAAGGTGCTTGCTAGATGAGATTAAGAGAGTTCCAGTTGCATCCTGATGAAATCTACACAAACCAAACAAATTTACTTTGTAAAGGAAATTATCCAAAATATTTGCCTTTTACAATTTGAACAAAACTTTTGGTTTTCAGCATGGATACCTAGGGAAGCAAGACATTTCAAATTGCCACACGCATGCCAGTTTCAGTTTTTGGACTAACTGGCCAGTGCCCTCTTGAAAAAGAGAGAACATTCCAGATAGCTGAGAAGTTTAATGAAAAGCAGGAACAGGTAACTCAGACATCCTTAAACTCCCTCTTTTTCCTTCTTAAGCAAGTTTTTTGGTAATTCTTAAAGACTCTATTCAGAATTAAAGCCTCTGTCTTACAAGGTTTACTAGAGAAGATGGAAACACTCTGCAAGGGTTTCCTATTATTCTCAAGATTGCTGTTTGCATGGTAGTGATTTCTTTGGATTTGGTGTAAACTATAATCTTCTAGTACAGATCATAATAATTCTTTGTCCAACAGTTAAGTACATAATACAAACATACCATCTAACAATCAAAAAATTTATTATTCCTAAAAACTTCAGAAACCATGATAGGCAAAAACCTGTAATTTCAATATTTGCTTTTAAAAGAATGAAGTTTCTAGTAATTTCAGTACATTTGTTTGTCGAAGTTGAATTTGGCCCAGCGTGAGCCAGGCCACTGAGATAAAAATGCCAGGCATACCCAAAAACATCAAATCACAGTGTCTTTTCAACACAGTCTCAATGTCAAACAGCAACAATGAAAAAAAGAAATAAAACAAAGACCTATTGAGGTCAATGGGACATTTCAAATAACACTGCTATGTACTTTCTAATGAGACTTGTTAGCAATGCTTACAGTTCAACTGCCTAACTACTTTCATCATAAAGGATCTTGAAAGCTTTTCAAGCAGAAGTGCCTACACCTCAGTGGTTTACAGTATACCTTTGATATTCAGTAGAGGAAATCCCCATGGACTACATAACTGTTTTCATTTTGTCCCATGAAATTCTGTTCACTTTTGGATAATGTATATGCTGTTAAAGTCCAAATTTTTCTCCTCTCTTGCATTCCTGCAAATTTTTGGCAGCATACCATAGTCATAACCAGCAGTTACAAAGCTAGGCTCATTTCACAACCAAAGCAGCAATGGAAATGTCAGAATAATTTTAAATGGTCAGCAGAAAACTCTTTCCTCCTGCATCCTCTCAATTTACCTTCCAAAAGACACCATGAGGGTCAGAAGATCCCTTCCCTCCAACCATGACACAGTGGTTCTAATAAAACCAGAATTAGCACATAGATAAAGCAGCTGATAACTCCACAAGGAAGTAACAATGAGAAGAATTTCTTTCAGTGTTGGACAAGGGAAAATACTGCATGATCAATCACAACCAGGATTTTTCTTGCCCATCCAAACACTTAAAACCCAAAGTGAACCACCCAGCATATCGAAGACTGATGGCAGACAATTTTGTAGGTCAGCTGAAGACAATTTTGTAGTTCAGTTGAAAACTTTAAGGCATCAATGCTCCAATTCAAAATTAAAATCTTACTGCTTCCTACTTATTAAATCCTAGAACATTCCTGCACGTATTATTACAGAATGTAAATTAGGTTACACACTCAAGACTTTGAAACATGGGAAATGGTACCTTGACAGTCATCAGGGCTACTTTGGATATTCTACTGTGTCATGCAAATGCATTATGATTAAGTTTTTTACCTACATAATATCACTCCTTCATTAACTTTATCTTCTTTACTGTTAAGAAAAACAGCATGCTGAGAAAGGCAAATGAGTACAGCAACCAAATACAGGTAGAGCAGGACCCTCCCTCCCACCGAATAGCAACTTCCAGATGATGAAGTTACTCTCATTCACATATTCTAAATCCATTGCCACAGGAAAATCTCTTCTGGCAAAATGTTTTTCTTCCTCAAGAAGAAAATACTGCCAAGTACTTTTTTTCAGTATTAAAGCTTTGGCCTTGAACTCTGAATTTCCTTTTCTTCTCCCCCTCCCTTCCTGCTTCAAAACAGAGAAGCCCAGAACAAAGATTTATGCTGCAAGAGTTCACAAATTTTGGTACCACCAGAGAAGGATGCACACTACATACCTCTGCCTCAAATGGAAGCACATACATAGCTTCACCACAGTTTAAGGACCACTGCTAATTTTATTTAGTGCCCCTAGTTCTGGGATTAGGGGTATAAAAACCAAATCAGTTGACAGCTGTCATGCTTTTAATTTCCCCATGTCTATCAACTTCAGGTCATAGGACAGACACAGAGCTGTTCACACTGAGTGAAGTAAGAGGGGTATACTGTGGGAATCAGCCACATCCACAGCTGCAGGTTTCAACTGATCCTACTTCAGGAAGGTTCAGGGCTGCAGTTGTTACACAATCAGAGAGATAATCTCAAAGAGAAACCAATACTGTCTGAAATTTTCTTCTCATTGCTTCCCTGCTGTCCCACCCTCCTCCCTAAACTGGGGAAACTACACTGGACACACACTGACACTGGAAACACAGAATGGCTGAGATTAGAGGGGATCTCTGGAGATGGTCTAGTGCAACCCAGTGCTCAAAGCAGGGTTAGCTACAGCAGGCTGCACATGACACAGTTAAAATGGGCCTTGAGTATCTCCAAGGATGGATATTCCACAACTTGTAAATGCAACTACCAAAGTCTAAGCAAGTTTTTCATTTATGATCAGCCCATCAAACACTATTTGGACTATGAAATATATAGTTTGAACTATGAAAGATTCATCCAACTTTAGGATTGTATATGCCTCAAAGACACCTGAAAAAAAACATGCTTTGCTGAGCAGTCACCAGACTCTCCAAGAAAAACTTCCCAACTCTATATTCATATAATCTACAGGCTAGAACTCAGTGGTTCTGTATGGTTAGAATAAAGTGTTCAAAGAAACGTTTACAGTTTTTAAAGAAAGACCTCCCAGAGTAAATTATCTTTAACAAGGAAATTTCTTGAAGAGATACCAAAGTAAAAGAAGAAATCCACTAAGGGGAAAAAGTAGCACTCTTTTAATACTACAGAGATTAGACAGACATGGAGGGTAAAACTACACTGGAGGAAGATTTCAGACCTGTATCAGACACCAAGCAGTCTTAGAAGAGGAAAACAACATCTTTACCAAGAAGTACCAGCGTATCAACATCAACATCACAGAAACAGTCATACTTTGATTCACTCAAAGATGAAGGATGAAGTCCTGACTCCAAGATATGTAATCCTCCAGGTATGTAATGCTTAACAACCTCACAGAACTGATGTAATTTTGACACAGGAGGTGTGCCTGCTAAGAGACACCCTCATGAATTCTCTTATCCCCTTGTTTAGCCAGCTCTGTGCAGCAAGTAATGCTGAGCCACACCTGGGAATCTTTGATCTTTCCTGCTTCAGAGAGAGGAGTAACCACTAGCCCAGACAGATGGATGAAGTCAGTCAGAGTAGTTTTTCATGGCATGAAGTTTCCTTCAATCAACAGATCACCTGTCTCCTAGAGCTGGCTCTTGGAGCCACAACACGTGACAGAGTCAACTTTAAAGCAGGACTCTGGTACTGAGACAGCATCTCATAGTCACACCAGAACTTCATGAACTTTTCCACTAAGAATCATTTCAGACAGGTATTGCAGACTTCTCAGAAAGCCTCACAGAATTCTCACAAGTCTCCATTGAGAGTTTAGAAATGAGGAGGGGTGGAATGCTAGAAAACAGGCCCTCTGCATAACTTGCATCCAAGAGGCATTTCAAAGACCAAATACTTTGGTTTTAACTACCCTGCTTCTTTAGGGCTGCCCCTAGGCCACCAACAAGACAGGACCTGCCTGCTTTCCTGATAGTGAAATAAAAAACGCAGGTGCAGTCACAGAGAGGACCCTCCAGCACACACTCAACATATCAAGCACTTCAGCAGCCTAGCACTCACTTGGCACAGGAAAGACACAGAAGTGAAGCAGATCACAAGATGGGTGCCTAGAAAAAGGGAGTCTGTGGGACTAAATTTACATATGGACATTCTCGGGCTAAGCACTACTGACTGCTATCTTAGACCTTGGTACCACGAAACAAAAATCAAAGCAAACAATTCATTACTTATATCATGTTAAAATACAAAGAACTTAACTAGAACTTCCCATTAAAAACGATTCCTAACTACCTTCAGGTAAAGAGGAGAGTACAGCTATATGTGACAAGGGCACAGCTGATGCTGCTGTACCTTTGCTGGAGGGCAAAGCACATGTGCCAGCCCTGGGCAGCTGTGCACATCTGGTATCCTGCATGAACAGTTACCCTGGGCAATCTGGGCATATACCCAGCATACCAGGTTTCAACTCAAATATGAACACCATGAAATAATTACATAACAAAAAAATTGCCTTTTAAAATCAAAGCCAAAAGCCACTAGATTCAAAATGTCTGCTAGTGTCACAGAAATAGCACTACAGTTAGACTGAAAAAATGCTGCTATTTTCCAGTATTTCTAATCACACAGAATCACTAGATTGGAAGAGACCTTAAAGATCAAAGAGTCCAACCCAGCCCTAACACCTCAACTAAAACATGGCACCAAGTGCGACATCCAAACTTTCTTTAAACACATCCAGGGATGGTGAATCCCCCACCTTTCCAGGCAGATCATTCCAGTACTTTATCACTCTTTCTGTAAAAAACTTTCTCCTAATATCCAACCTATATTTCTCTTGGCACAGCTTCAGACTGTGACCTCTTGTTCTGTCAGTTGCTGCCAAGAGAAAGAGACCAACCCCCACCTGACTACAGCCACCTTTCTGGAAGTTGTAGAGAGTGATAAAGTCACCTCTGAGTCTCCTTTTCTCCAGGCTAAACAACCCCAGCTCCCTCAGCCATTCCTCACAGGGTTTGTGTTCCACGCCCCTCACCAGCCTCGTTGCCTTCTCTGGATGCGCTCAAGTGTCTCAATGTCCTTCCTAAACTGAGGGGCCCAGATCTGGGCACAGCACTCAAGGTGCAGCCTCACCAGTGCCGAGTACAGGGGAAGAATGACCTCCCTGCTCCTGCTGGCCACACCATTCCTGATCCAGGCCAGGATGCCCTTGGCCTTCTTGGCCACCAGGGCACACTGCTGGCTCATGTTCAGCTGCTGCCACCAGTACCCCCAGGTCCCTTTCCACCTGGGCACTGTCCAAGCACATTGTCTCCAGCCTGTAACATTGCAGGGGGTTATTGTGGCCAAAATGCAAGACTTGGCACTTGGACTTATTAAACTTCACCTTACTGGACTCTGCCCATCCATCCAACTGTTCCAGGTCTCTCTGCAGAGCCCTCCTGCCTTCCAACAGATTGACACACGCTCCCAGCTTAGTGTTGTCTGCAAATTTACTAATGAAAGTCTCAATCCTCTCATCCATGTCATCAATAAAAATATTGACCAGAACTGTTCCCAGCACAGACCCCTGAGGATACCACTGGTGACTGGCTGCCAGCTGGATGCAGCACTGTTCACCACCACTCTCTGAATTACATCTAAGAAACTATGAACCAAACCTGAAAACTTTTAGTACACAAGCAACTCAAGACTTCATTCTACAACTTTTCAGCCTGAACGCAAGAGTAAATTTAACCATATTAACCTTTTCCTGTTACTGTATGCAGTTCTGCAACTGTACTTTGATAGTCTTCAAGCGGATATGTCCACAGTAATCAGTTACAAAAGCTGGACTTGCTCACATGTCATAAGTGCTGAATCGAGGAAAAAAAAAATTAGGACACTTAACTTCCAGCTCAGGAGATAACCCTATTTAATAAGGTACATGTTACTCTCTTATATGTTATGTAAATGTTTTCTTTAAAAAAAAAAAAAGAATGTATTTAATTGCTGCTTTGAAAAATCAGGGCTCATGAAAAGTCCGTATGTGGAAATGTATTTATTCTCATTTTTAAGTGATTCCACATGTACAGTTGCTCAAGTGTAAAAACTTAGACATCTTCCAATACAGCAGACCAAACACTAAAAAGTTGGAAAAATGTTGTAATAGTAGGAGATTTATCTAAGAAGAAAATCATGACAGTCAGTGTTATGATTTTTACAGGAATAACACGACTAAAATGCATGTTCATGCAGTGGCCAAAAGAATTATACAATAAGCTTAGAAGTAAATATTAAAAAGCAGCAGGTTTCCAAACAGTGATCCAAAAAGCTATGGTTGGCACATGGTTCTATTAAGGGCATTTTCCCTGTAAGTCTGCATTAGAAATGCATGGCAGTCTTGAATATACTTACTGAAGAAGGAGAGCTGTTCCACTGCTAAAAAGTTCTGGAATATCCTGGCTCAATTTGAGTTAAAAAAAAAAAAACAACTCAATTATGTTTAAGAAGTCAAATAGTTAACCTTTTCTTTCATACATATTCACTAACTATTAGGGGTTCTAAAGAAACAGTACCTAAGTAAAAACTAGTTATTATTTAATAATGTTTTTAAATATATCTAAGCTATTTTGGAAAATTGGTGTCTTTGGAGCTGTGTTCCTTTTTTATAGTCTGAAAGGTAGAGGCTGCTCATCCTTACCAATTATATAACCCCTTTTAAATCTGAAAAGCAAATATAAACTCTCACAAGTTTTTCAAGACCTGAAGGCCCTCTCATTAATTAGCTTTCTAAGCCAATTAAAAGAGGTTTTTTGAACATCACTCAGACAATGTTTTGTTTAAATAACTGCTTAGGAAACACCATTCTATTCAATATTTAAATTCATAGTTTAAATGACTCACTGAAATTCTACAGCAGAATTCACTATCCTTGGCAAACAAATCAGAAGCATTACTTTATTCCTTAAATAGCCCTAAAACTCCACACCAACGAGTAACAGATTTGTCAGAATTGGACTATCTTTCATTTACCTTTATATGACACACAAGCACAGGAAGCAAGCAGGAAGTTATTCCTTAGCTTGAGCCCAAGCACAGGAGCAATTTCTGCCCCCCTAAATCAGTATGGTAACACATATCTTTGTGCTAAGTTGGCACACCAGCCTTTCAGGTAGACACAATGTTCATTTCCAAGTGGCATGGATCTATATATACTCCGGAGTATGTAGTGGACCTTAATTTTATGCATGGCTGACAAATAAACCCATGATAAAGGCTCTGTTCATCTTCAGAAACACTACAACAAAAATACCCAAAATATGACACTTTCCACTGGTGTTCAACATTCAAAACCTATCAGTGGTTAAAGACAACCTGATTGCAAAGATACTCACAGAGCCACAAGGGGAGAAAAAGAAGGTGTGCCAAAAGTCTCACCCACCTCCAGATGGATTTAAGGCATTTCAAATTGCTAAGAGTTACACTATCATTATTGCTGTTAAACTTCCTATGGCCTCATAACTACTACATCCTTGCAATACTATATTTAGTATTGCTTTTAGTCTTCCTGATACCTACTGCGTTCACCTTTTAGTTTGTCCACCTGATAAAAAGCCAATGCACTTTACCGAGACACACACCTCAGACTGGCAGTTAGTATGGATATATTTCAGACTGTATTTTTTACTGATTAGTCAGATTTACATAGTACTATCAAAATCTGATTTTTCTTCTTAACTCAGCTATGTATTAAGCTTTCATTTTTTGCTGTTTATAATGTATAAAATCATCCTACCAATCATCCATTACGATGAACTCTTACACTAAAGAAGAGGCACCTTTGCATATGTTCCCAATCCATCCAGAAGCAAAACCACAAAGTAAGAATAAAACTTTTTTTCCATAAGTTTCAGAAAGTGTTTATTTAAGGTTAAATTATTATTTTCTTCCTGTAATAGCAACTTTTCCAAAGTTAGTTAAAATGTTTGCTGTTACAACCTCTACAGGTTGCTAAACACTTTCTGGGTACAAAGTCACAAGTTCTGTGGAATGCTGCTCTGTGTACTCTGCCTCTGCCAGCTCAACTTCCCTAGGTAACACACACACCATACAAATATCAGGCATAAGTGAGGAGTTAAAGGTCTGTGCTTTTAAATTTTGTTATCTAGAGAACACACAGCAGGTTCCACTTGACCACTCAAAGCATCATCTTCTGGGTTTCCTACTATCACAGCAAGAGCCACGTCAGTGCATCCCTTCAGTGCAGTCAAAAAGGTTTAAAAGATAATCCAGTAATTCAAATAATCACAGGGTTTGTACAGAATATAATAAAAAAACAGAACAAGGTTTCCCTACTTTATGATACAGTGAAAAGGCATGTCAGCACTCTCTCAGTTTTAGAATTCATTATTTTTTGTAAAAAAAAGATACAGATTTTTTTCCCTAAGTGTTATTCTAAGTAGTATTATTCTAAATAAATACTGTCCTTCCATTAAGTTATGGTATTAGTAAAGAAGCATATATGGTAGCATGGTAATTTTTATCCTTTGTCACACAAATGCAACACATTTCAGTTCTTGAAACAAGTGTCCTTGTGAACTTGGATTTCAAATGAACACCTTGAAACATTCAGGTGCCTCTTACATGTTAAACAACTAATATGACATATGTTAAAACTGAAGACTGAGATTACTTCCTGAACATTCCTGCAAAACTTAAATTGTGCTTCATAATATTTGGAAAAGCCCCAAAGGGGAAAACATGAAGCCTCCTGTCAAATGAGCCCTTTTCCAGGGCAACATATCCCATGTCTGACAAATCCTGAAATGTGCAAAGGGGCAACCAGCAAAGATTGCTAAACACACTAAAGATCAATACTTTGCACAAGCAGCACAACCTGGAGAACTAAGCATGGGGCTGGCTGCTGCAACCCTTCAGTTTATGCTGCTGCAGAAACAAACATGTATCTTCCTGGTTTCTTACATGAACAAATTGATGCACAGTTATAATTACAGAAGTTTTGTAAAATTCCCTGAAGAGTTCTCTGTGTCCCAGTAAAGCACGAAAGTGTGTCAAGGAACAAACTATTAACAAACTATTACTGCTTCCGTTTTTAGGAACCTTGGCAGAAAAAAAAAAAAAAGAAAAAAAAAAAAAGGCACATAAATGACTAAGCCAAAATAACTAAAATGCTCACGTAAAGCCAGACAGCATGATAGAGGTATTAGAAACCTCAACAACCTCAGCAACTGCTGCAACTGTCAAAATTAGCATTCTTATTAAAAAGATGGCACGATTTTGGTTTGCTTCTGTAAAACATATAAGAGTCCTCTAAACAACTAACTCCACAAAGCAAACTTTAAATACAGACTATTATCAGATTTTTTTTTTTTCTTCTGGCTTATCTTAAGGCAGCTAATGAGAAGTTTTATGAAGCACCATGTACAAATATGAGAGAATAGCTACATAAATTTTAAGATCATTTCTCCTTGCAGTCCCTCAGAACACACAAAAAAAATCACAAATTACTATAATTGGGCCTAGAAAGGCCTTGCATATATATTAGAGGTGCCATCAGAATTCATTCCTTCAACTATGCTTCAAAAAAGGCTCAAGCATATCCTTATGATAGCAGATGTGTTCAAACAGCAGGAACAACCACCACCATGTCACCAATTTATATCCAAAGAAAACTCTTCCTATCACATAAACTTAAAATCCACAGCTCCACAGCCAAGTTGAATAGTACCCTGGCCTCTCTAATCTAGATGTCCCATTAAGGTTTTCTACAAGCACATACCAAAAAAATCAGTAATTAAATAAACAAGAGGGGAAGGGAGGAAAGGAATTTTAAGCAAGAGCAAGACATGAATCCAGTTTTTATGTGAAAACAAGGTAATATAGTTCTGAAGTGCTTCTGACAGCAAGCAGAAAATGTTAGCCACCCCAAGAGCTGGAATATATACCTGGTTTGCCTGCGGTCTTTCCCTCTCAATATTGTTGATTTCTGGCCAAAAGCTAGTTTAAAATAAGCTAGTTATATGTACAAAAAGTACAAAACCATGTAACAACTACACAAGTTAAGCTCAAAACAGGTAAATCTGTATTGGTCTAGAGAATTAAATCTTCTTTTCAACCCTGCAAAGAAATCAAATGTTCTAATCAACAAGCAAAGGTAGGTAACTCTTAAACCTGTGTGTACCCAAACACACAAACGGAAAGAAAGGAGATGCAGTAAAACCTGTTCCAACACGCTGTACATTAGAAATCTGACTCTCATATTTCTTACGAGCCAAAGTAAATGAAAAATGCAATGAAAAGCAAGCTAAGAACAAGGTAGAACAAAAAAGTACAAAGCTTCCACACATTACAGTATTGAGGAAATCCACTGAATCACACTTTCATAGTTTAAAAACATCAAAAAGAAATAAACCCAGATGATTTATTCTTAATTCTGTATTTGAACACACACGTCCTTCAAAAGCGTCCTTGGATCTTAAATTAAACATACTTTCCCAACAGATCATGAAATTTGCCCTATCAGACAAAAATGTTTGGCTAAAGATAGGTAACTAAAGCAAGCACTCATAATTCAGCACAAAAAAATGTTTAAAAATGGACTTAAGAGTACCAGTAGTTTACCATGAGGGTTTGAACTTTCTGTATGGCAGTCTTCTGAAATTATTGAAGAGCTGCAGAACAATAGCTCAAAGAAGAACTCCAGCAAAAAGTAATTTCAAATACAACCAAATGCACAGAGAAACTCCTTGTCCTTTTGTGTGTGAGCCATTCAAAGATGGCTTTCCTATCATAACTCTGTTGGGCTATTTGTGGGATGACAGGTAATTATTTACGCACAACTTTTCAGAGCAAAGATGGACACAACATGCAGTTAAGACAAGCAAATGAAAGGCAGCTGACACCTGTGCTGACACTCTCCAAAGCACTCCTGATGTGGAAAGCCTCTTTCACAAGAATTCCCACTAATTTACAGCAGGAAAGGAATCATCCCTAAGTAACTAGGCCGAGATTTTACTCTGCTATTGGTTATATTACATTCCTGGTGACAAAAGTTGTTGACATTAAGGCTGAATACAGAATTAGCGCTAGAAGAAAAACCACCTTGCATATCACTTTCAACTTTTTTTCACTACTGACAGTGCTTGAATAGCCTAAGAATTTTGTTTAAAAGTTTAAGACAGTTTTTACCAAATGCAATCGAGGAAATAAGTCTTATACTCTGTCTCACAAAGACTGTTTTATTTGCTTGTCAATGACATAGCCAGTGGTACTTCGTCATTGCTTTTGAAACTGTCCGCCATTTCTTCTTTAACTTTACAGTTCCTAGGAAATGCATAAACTCCGTGCCCAAATGTTTCAGGACTCATTCTCCCCGAAGGCCATTCCTTAACAGGACGAGCTCGCACATGTGGCCAACTGCTATATTAAGGAGTAGGATTAGTATCTGAAAACCGATCAACATCTACATCACCGCTGGACAGAATAATTGAAATTACTGCAGCATCATTCATCGACAAGCCCGCAATCAGCTCCGAGCATCGCTAGCATGGTGCGCGAGAACAAGGACGGGGCTTTAAAAACTCAGTTGTTTTCCTAACAGGGTTGTCACTGTTGTAAGACGTGACTTGGAAAGCTTATGAGGTGCAACTGAGTACTTACTCAGCTGGAAGTAATAGAGTGATACTTTCACAAGAGCCTTTAAAAACCAAGTGTGCAAGTGATGTAACACCAGTAGATAGAAAAAGGACAGGAAAACAGCATGTAGAGGAGAGGAATAAAAGGCATTTATGTGAAAAGTAGAATTGTTACTCTAAAGGTTTTTTCTCTTAAATCTTTTGCCTTGTAATAACAGTGCATATTTCAGTAACATCCATTTGTGTATTACACTTGGGAGAGCACTAAATACTCATTTAATTTGCAGAACAGCACTAGATGCAATAGCCCAATCTCTCTGCTTCTGCCAGAGTTTATGACAATTTATTCATTTACTTGGTTATTGGAAACACAAGAGGCTGGACTTTCAACTACTTCTATTGACCGAATCCTGAGATACATGGAAAGGATAGAAACACTTATTTCACATAATTATGTTGAAACAATGCCATACTAAAACAAACACAGAAATTCATGAGTATTGAAATCACTGCTTCAGCTCTCAGTTTAGGAGATCAGGAAACAGAAACCTTAGAATACATTTGCACATGAAAAGTAAGTGTCAGTCTTAATTTAGAATTTTCTGGTTATTACTGATATAAGCAGTACAACAGAAATTTATGTACTTTGAGATTGTAATATCTTAGAATAAAACATGTCCTTAAAGTATGGTTATAAAAATATCCATCATAGTAACTGTAGCCAAATATACAAATTAATAGATCTACAACAGAACTAACATGACATAACCTCTTTTCTGAAAACATTTGTCACTTGGGTAGAATAAACAAGTATCTTAAGTTTTTAAAGCCTTTCTGCAGTTCAAAATTCTCATTTATCCCCATGACTGTGTTATATTAAAATGCACAAAAATTTCTGCATTTAGGAAAGGGAGTTCAGAGAAGATTTCTATAAGACTAGAAGTCTGAATGGTGTTCTGAATGTACGCAGATAACATTACCAGTTTTTCTGGCACAAATTAGATCCTATTCAGTTTTACAGTTTCTGTTACCAAAGTGAAACAAAGGATGACAGCACTCCATTTCGGTTTCTTAAATGCAGAAAAATGAAAAGTATCGTAAGTACAATTCAAAGTGGTGCTCATTTAGAAAGCTGAGGAGAAGCTAATTTTTCAAAAGGAGAAGTGTTAACATTTCAAACCATTATTTGAAAGCTCTTAAGGGAGTTGAGAGAAGCAAGGACAGGATTACAGCAACATTAGGTGCAAACATAGAGTCTTGTAAAGTACAGTGGAGCAAAACAAGTGTGTGTATGTGGGTTGGACATTATGGAAAAGGAAATACATTTATTGTTTTAAAAATACCCATTAAATTTTATTCCATCATTTTCAGCAGACTTTAGTGGATAACCTTACCATCTTCTTGCTGTAACCACAAGCCTTTTTCCCACCATTTTGTTTTCTCCAGAATCAAATCTCATTTGAAAGAGGATCATAAATGTATTAGGGCAAAAGCAACGGCATCCAGTTTCTGTTCCTTTTTGCTTATCTTGCCACCACATGGGAATGAGGAAAAGGGGTCACTGCTGCAGCTACAGACAGCTCAACTTCTGGTTAGCAGCATTCATTTTCTAACAGGCAGAGGTCATCAAAGAACTAACTTACCAAAACCATTTCCTTTTTAAGTATATTTTCAGGAGAGTCCTGTTAGAATAAGATTCATGATGAACTTTGGAGTGAAACTGAGGATCACCTCGAGACAACACACTGAACAGTCCTGGTGCTTTCTACAGGTAATTAAAACTATAATCTGGTTTGGGCAAGTTGACAATTTTACAATTTGAGTTCCTGTCACCACAGGAAAATGCCACAGTAGTGATTATTCCTTATTTCACAATCTCCCTTTCACCAACACAGTCTGTAAAAAAATGTCCAACACCATAATCTCATCCTCATCTGTAACAAGCATTTATCAGATATCTCGCTATCATTGAGAAAAGGAAAATAAAAATCTGACTTAATTCTGCCCTACATAACTTCTGACACTTGTTAAAGCATTAAATAATGTTTCTTACCCTCCACTACCATTTCCTAAGATATTCTTGTGAAAAGAGGCTGAGAGCTGGTGAGTGTATAGCATGAGCTATGGGATCACCAAAGGACTCCACTGCATTTAGTTCCTTCTTAGAAGGCACTTCCCAGACACATTAGGAAACAAGGCATCAGAAGGTACTTCACCTGTTTGTCAAGGATTCATAAACTGCAATAAAATAACATATTAACAGAATCTAGCCAAGTCAGTGAAAAAATTTAAATTACACACTTGATTATGGATAACAGGAGTGTGCTTCTTAAAGCAGTATCACATGAGTTTCTCAAGGGCCACCAAAAAACGATAAAAAGAAAAATGGAGTGTGTTAAGTCCTTCAGGTGGTCAAAAGCTTCTCTACCAGAATAAGGTACTTTCTATTCTTTTTTCTGAAGTCTGAAGAATGGTTGAACCTTTTTAGGTCATGTTTTCGGTAAGCTTTTACTTTCTGCACAGCAATTTAAATTACAAGTGGATTTTGTGGTAAAATTTTAATCTACTAAAATATAAATGTGTACAAAAGAAAAACAATTAAGCTTCATCTGCAAAATATATTAAAGCTGCCAATATAAAGTGCACACATGAAAAATTAAGCCTGTAAAAATATATAATGAAAGACATCTGGCACAAATGTCAGCCTTCACATGCTTGTTTTGTCAGCTGTCAAATCATGGTAATATACGATGGTAAAAGGCACACTGACAGCAACATTGCTGGTATTTTAAAGAACAATCATAAAATGCCTGCATCTGCATTGCTACCAAAGTAATTGAACAGGGCTGGTGGTCCACAGAAAAATATTTTCGCTTAATGCTTCTGAATCTCAAATGAAACTCTGTCCCAAATAATTTCTTTTCCACACAAGGCTTTTTGAAAGAGTTACCTGGAGTTATTACTCATGCAAGCCTCTACAGCTATTGTAGGTAAATACTGTTCCTAAGCAGCAAATGACATGGGGTCAAGGAATGCTTGCTATTCATTATATACTTACCTTTGTCAATAAGAAAAGTATTTTAAAAACATAGGCAAGAGGGAAAAAAACCTCCTCCCAATAATTCCCTGCTTGATTCCATCTCAAAGAGTTAATTATTTTGGGATATCTTGCTGATTTAAAAAGCCAATTTTTTCCTCTTTATCAAACACGAGTCCCAGTTACACTTTGCACTTGAGCACATGAAGCACTAAAACCTCAGGCTGTGGTCCCATTACCATCTTCTTACAGTCCGTACAGACTAACAAGAAGTTGGAAGGAAAATGAAAATATTATATCGATATAGATCTTGAACTTAATTTGTCTCTTTATAAAATAATGATTGAGAGCAATCATTTGTACCATGGGACAAAAAAGAAAGTTGTCCAAGATTATACTATGTATCTGAAGATTTTATATATCATTATAGTCATCATCTCCTGGAAACCAAAGGAGCAGCAGTAATAAGAGTTAGTCATAAAGACTCCAACCTAGCTTCCTGTTAAATATATAATCATGTTGCAACAAAAACACATTACTTTTAAATAACCATTCCTTAAAAAGTATGCCTGAATTTTTTTCTGCTGTAGTCAGGAAGCTAAATCAGGTTTGCATTTATTCACATACCAGGCACACTGTGACATTTTATTTAAATGCTGAGGAAGGTGAATAAAGGAAGTTTTCACTAGAAACTAAGTTTATTTAGTTCACTTGTTGGGATACTTTTAATTTGCAAAGTTAATTTGTGCCTTGATGTTATGAAGTAGAAAAGTTTTAGTCTCTCTGAAACTGACTTTCAAGACAGAAGGGAAGACAGGTGAAACTTAAGGGATAAGACTAAGACTCTTGGCTTTCAAAGACACTGCAGCAAGCACTGGACTCGGTGAGTCCCAGTGGAAGCTGCAAAGTGAAAAGTTCTCATAGCGGTGTAAGCCTACAATCACTTGTGGCAAAAGATATATACATACATAGACCTCACTCTTTTCAGTAAGTTTTTGTTATCACCAAGACTATTAAAATGAAGCTTTCCACATGAGCAGTAGCTCAGTGAAATATTACAGCCACTTCAAATGCTTTCTGTATAATATCAAATACCACCAAGATATTTAACCGGATTGATTATCTGAGGCTGAAACAAACAACTTGCAGCACTGACAGTCAGAATCGTTATATTAGATGTGGGGAAGAACAAATGAAGGCCTGATCCACTGCCAGAGAACACTGTACATTTTCTTTCTGCCTCTACTTTGAAATCAAGAGACAAAGAAAAAAGAAAAAAGAAGTTAAGATATGACATTATGGTTATTTCATACATGAGAAACAAGACCACAACTACCAGTAGTAATTTTAATTTTGTACAATGAAAATATCTATAATTTGCATATTTAACCTGAATTTCTCAGTCACACTTTTCTATAAAGTTGTAAATTTTAGATACCCATATACATTTCAGAAGATTATTATTATATTAATATTGTACATGTTTTTATCAACAGATTTTGAAGCACATAAGACAGCATCTTCCCATAACTTATCTTCTGATTTTTTAAAAAAAAGTCTTAAACATCATAATCCCTCTGCTGCATGAAAAGGTGTTTCAAGCCCCAGCTGACAAGCAGAGAGTAAGGAGCATGGAAATTTAGCTTGACAAACATGCACTTGACCAACTGTGTGTCTTCAGCCATCCACAATTTTGCTCTCCCATCATGATTTTCTGATGCCACACGAGGGCTGTCAACAGGTAAGGTCCTTCTTTCACTAACAGGATGACAGCCATATACCTGATTACATCATTTCTTATACTCTGTAGAAGCACAGTTCCTTTGGGGCAGTGGAAGAAAAGGGCAAACACACACACATTATCCCACAAACGCACATAAACATGTTTTATCTCAGTCATGATCACATGGGTTTCACTTCCTTCAGAAACCAGACTAAAAAGGACAAAGGTAGGGAAGATACATAAATACACAACTATCAGACTCATTTATTCTCACACCTTTTTCTCTCTCTCCTGCTCACTTCCTCAGTAATTTTTGGTAAGCCTTCCCTGTTACATTGTACCGATCATCAAAGAGAAGCTTGGGAAACATTCTGGCATCCATGTAATTCTTGTAAAAACACTAGGAAGTATAATCCTCTCAAAACAAGGATCCTAGGGAAATAGGGAAGCAGTATTTTGGCTTTTTACCAACCATTTCACAGCAAAGGTAATTAGTAAGTTACATACCATTGGAAGCAAAACCAGCACAAATCCAGCTTCCCTCACTGCTTGCTCTCTCTTCTAATGATGCCAAGATCGTGACATGCTTACTTAACAAGGTTATTGTTTCCAGTTTCAAACCCTTATACTTAATTAAGTTTCAGCTCTAGATGATCTGTCTTAAACAGCCAAACAAACCAAAAATACTCCAACTCCATTACCTCACCTTCCCCCCACCCTGCCCCATCCCTTGCCCCTTGCTATAGCAACAATGCATCAGAAACACTTCAGAAGGATTTCGTTTGTGTTGAATGGCTAGGATTTGGTAAGTGTATGCGATAAGCTACTTTTGAAATAAATTACACAGCATAACATATGTTTCAGTAACAGTAAGCACCCAGATTCTGGTCAGTCTTTTCATATCAAGAGAACACTATGTATCAGGAGCAAAAGTCTGGACAGAAGTCATCTGAAAAAACAACGAGATGAGTAATAAGTCGCGTTTTATGCATATTAGGTACAGTCTTCCAGCACCTGACAAACTGGAAGAGCTGCCCCTCTGTCTCTTGCACAAAAAGCCTTCTGGGATCAAAAAGTTTCAGACATTGCAAATGCTTTAAAAGTTTTATATAATACATAATCACACATGCCTATGCATACATACACCCCCATCCTAAAGGAATTCCTTGATTTCCATTCAAATGCTGAAAAGATTCAGAAGAGCTGAAAAGATTGAGACAGTGATCAGCATCTCAATACTCCTTTCAAGAACCAACAGGAAATGATAACTAATGAAAAATTCCAGATATTATTAATACAGGAAAATATGTCCAGCTTTGACAACCAATGCAGTCATGGAATAAACACTTCCATCTTCAGTAGCTGCTAAAACAAACACTCTTTTACAGGCTTTGACAGAGAACAGAATTCATTTCCCCTTTACAGCTGCAGTGTTTCAAAGTCAGTTAAACATCAACGTGACAGCCTTACTTGCAAGAGCTCAGACATTTACTATATTATCTTAGCTGGACATGAGCAGAAAGTAGAGACTGCGAAGGCAGAGAAGGCAGGGGGAAGAGAGGGAAATCAAGATTGTTTTTCTTAAACACTTTATGAAGTGTTCATCTTAGTTATTGCCAGAGAATTATTTTTCTTGTTCATTTATTCTGTATTTAAAGACCTGGCTAATACAAACACAGCACAGATCTGGAAGGCAAAAAGTTCACTAGGATGGAGCTTGTTTGCACAGATACTACTGAGCTACCAATAGAGCTGTGCTGCTCTGTGATAGTCGTGTTCTACAAATGAAACACAGCTGACTGAGCTATTATCAATGCTTACATATTAAACTATCTTATTTGTTGCTAGTCATCACCCTACTGATTTTCTCATTAATACCTAGAAGACACACAGTTTAGTCTCTTACCCTAATTTCTGGCATTGACTTTCCTGTACAACCCCTACCTCACAAGACCATTGTGAATCTTAACATATATTAATTTCACACAGAGGAACAAGCATGCTAAATACTTAATAGTAAGCAGTTAGGAATATTGGCCAGATGTCAAACCAACCCTAACAATGGCACAGGCCACTAAATTGAGGATCATGAACAAAGATTAGACACTGAATAACTGTAGTAACCATTTGCAAATTGAGGTTCTGTAGAAACCTGGCTGCTCACATGATTATGGTCCTGTCTACTTCCAGGTGTTCAATTACATTAAACGAAATTAAAAATACATCAATACATGTTCTTACTACTGGTTTCACATGAAAGCAGTTGTTGCCATTGGGGGAAATGCTGTGATCACAAAGAGAAAAAATGCCTTATGAATTACCTACACAAATGGTTTGCTGAGTGACTAGTTCTTTCATGACAAATGATACCTACAATACTGAAAAAGTTTTCCATTTGGATTGTGAACATATTTATCACTTCTCTGTGCATGCTATAAGCCAGCTTGAAAAAAGAAAAGAAAAATCGGCATTCCTTCTTTTATTCTTAGTGGTGTTTTGTACATAAATACTGAAGAAAAGGCATGTCTGAAATACAGCTTTAACTACAGATGTACTGTTAAAAAATAAAATGGAGAGAAAACAGTAGCTAGCAAAATCAAAACATTGCCACATGAAACAGTCTGTGTAAATTATGTTATTACGTGGTATTCTTTTTTTCTTCTTTGAGCCAAGTTGGAATTTTAGAGAAAGCCTGAGGATTTGTGGCCATATCATTTGGCAAAACATGTAACCTTATATTTGGGAAATCTCCAAATCTCAGCTAATCAGACTTTGAGCCACCTTTCACCTTCTGAAGAGTCACTTCACAGTTAAGGGGAAGAGAAATCAAGATGGACTTCATCTGTCAATAATAAAATCACTCTTCTTCACTCTTTATAGAAGCCTCAATGTGATGATTTCTGTTTCACAGTAATACTTTTGAAGTTTCTGTCTGGCCATTGACTGACTTCCCATACCCTCCTAAGACACTTCAGTTAATATTTTCCCCCTAGGAAAAACAAGAGAAGCAAATAAAACACTCCCTAACAAGCTCTTTAGCCTGTGCTTCTCTAAGCCACCCTCTTCCCTAAAAGCTCTAATGAGTGACCTTCAGGGAATGCTGCCCAAGCCAGACTCAGGAGATGAGCTGGCCTGTAATTCTGCCTACCACAGAGAGATGGTATGTTTTGATTTAACCATTTACTTGTTAAATCTTAGTGCTCAGAGGGTTGCAGAGGTTTTTCGGTGCTGAGCTGCTGCATTCTCCTTACTCCAGCACCACTATTTTTAGTAACCAGCAAATGGGTGGCTGTAGAACCTCTCCTATCACCAGAAAGCTATCCAGCTTGAAGTGGACAAGCAGCCCAGCTCATGCATGCTAGCAATTCTTCAGATAGAGGCTTGCAAGCCCAGCCCTGCCTGCTTCTGCTGCAACTAGCACTTCATTACGTTCATTTTAATGCAGTAGACAGGTCTTTTTTTTTTCCTTTTGTAAACAAACCTGTGATTGAAATACTGTAAAATAAACATGCGTCCTTTCTCTCTTTATAAAGCTTATTGCATTATGTTAGTTACATACGTGTCAGCTCTTGGAGAGCACAAAAAAACTTTCATACCCTAAAAAAATTCCTTTCCCCTACATGTGTACAAAACTGATGACTATGCGGTTTTACTTAGTATTTCCTTCCAAAATTGCAAATTCTTGGCCTTGGCCAAACTTTAATTTCCATATCAATTACCAACTTCAGAAACATGATATGAGACGTTGAAATACAACTTAAAATTGATTTCAAATTGATCATATCAAACTACACCATAACAAATATAGCTGCATTAATTTAAAAAAGGAACAAAAAATTCTCAGAAGCAACAGTAAGTAAATTCTGTTAAATATGCAATTCAAACTATGTATAGACCCAGTTACTCAAATCAGAAATCTTAAGTGAAATACAGGCACGTGGTGTGTGGCAGATTGGCAATGGAAAGTTCTGTAGGACAGGCTACACTCAGAACAGTGCTGGAGCTGAGCCCACAGCTCATGTCAAAACTGATGTCAAAAGTCTTGTGAATTTTCTCAGTATAAGCAATGCACGCTGCACAGCTTGTCTCCATTCAATACTCCTCATCATTAAAAATGATGCATTATGCTAAGCTTTTCATTGTCTTAATATATATGTCTTAATATTCTATGACATCACAAACTATAGATGTTTTTTAAAAATTCAGTTTAACTTGTAAGACAGAGAAATAAGCAATCTGCTGAGATCTGACTAGTTTTGTTATGACTTTTAAAGGTGAAGTGTGGCTGAAAAAAATGTAACAGCAACATGCAACAAATTTTCAATATAAAATAGTGAAAAGTAAAATGTTAGAGCGAATTAGTTTTTTAGCTAAAATTCCCCTGCTTTTACGCCACCAAATTCAAGTTACTAAATAACTGCCAAATATTCCCTTCGTGTATGACACAGCATAAAATAGTTGAGTACTTGTATTTCAGTAATTTGCAAATTAATTTTAAATGTTTTGGCAGGATAAACTTTACATGCATAAACTTGCAAAATATACAAGCTGCTTCTTTACCTACTTAAAAAAGCAGAACTCCCTTTAGTTCCAGTCATGTGAATTTAATTTCATAATCAATTTTATTTTGAAAAAAATACTGATTCTTCCTGTTGGGGTACAAAACATTCGCACAAATAGAAGAAACACAAAATAAAAACTTCTCCATGTGAAAATAACACTGATGACAAAACAAATAGTAAAACCCTAACCCCAAATCCCCCCCAGTTAAAGAAGACATTTCCCCCTCATCTCTCAATTATATTAATCTCCAATTAGAAAGCTAATGGTCAGTTAAAAAAAAAAAAAAAACAAACAAAAAAACCCAAGCAACAAACCATAAACAAACAAAACCCCCAAACCTAAAAAACAACACCAACAAAAACCCACAAAAAAACCCCACCACCCTACAATTTCAACCTTAATTTAGTTCTTAAAAATAAGGCCCATTCACACAAGGCCTTAGCCATCAAGTCACAATCCTAATTTAAAACAACGAATTTTCACTTTTGGTTCTGTTATAAGGTGAGAGCTAGCACCCCTAGTAATTTAAAGACATCCCATTTTCCTTGAGGTTAACTGGACAGCAAATCAAATAATCCCACAGAGGATTCAGAGCAGGCTTGACCCATTACTGAAGTGTTAAATTAGAATTTCAAAGAGTAACTCCATAGTCACCCTTCACAGGGATAATTTTTAATTCTTCTCCTATGAAATGTGAAGTTAAGTCAATACTTGGTGTTTTATCTCATAACAAAAGCAGACAAAAATACTGCTAATTCAAAACAATCTAGGTTGATTCTTGTTTAATAAAATAGCAAAAGGCCACTGCTTCAATGTTTTAATAGGCAAGTTCTCTCTAGCATTTTTTTACAATTTTAGTATTAATTCACATCGATAGAGAAGCAGGCATTTTATTTACATTTTAGGAAATCAAATACATAAATATATTCATTTTCTCAACACAATCCACAAATACCAAGGAAACTGAATTTTGCATGTAGAGAAAATAATGACAATTGACTCCATTTTACAGCTAAAAAATGAGGAACTTAAGCTCATGTGATTTGTTTGGTACACTTCTAACAAACCTGGCACTGAAGAATAAGCTCCTGCCTCTCTAGCACAAGGTCTACCTCCATCCCTGTTGTGACCTATGCAAGTTCATTCCCATGGGTATAATTGAGAAATTTCCATTACATGCAGAGGCAAATATTCCAAGTTCCCAAATTCTAAAAAAAACATTCCTGCCACCTTATGTAAAGTATTGGTTGAATAAAAAACAAACAAACAAAAAATTATCTAAGGCAACAATACGTTCAATTTTTGTAGCTGACCTAAGCCAGCTTAAATAAATTATTTTAGCTGCCTGTTCAACACAACAGCAGAAGCTTAGCACAGCAAGAGCCACAGAACCTGTCACAGGCATGGCATAAGAGTGGTTGATATCACCTGGTATCTAAACAAATCAACAAGATAGAACTAACAACTGATACCGCAACCAGTACAAATTACAACATACAAAAACACATACACAAAAACCTCACTCATTTTTAATTATTAAAATATGCAATAAAAAAAAATCTTGTGTTGTTGCAGATATGCACCCTCACAGAAAACCACGTTACATTAATTTACTCTCCTCCTCAGACATAGTCTTTGTAAGAAAATACCAGTTCCCTTTTAGTGACTTCCTTCCCTGATAGTGGTAAGCAAAATCAGTTAAAAACCAATAAAAACACAATGTTGTCCTTACGTTCAGCTAATGCAAATGAGATATTAGCAGAAGCAGGTTTGACCTAATATTGGATTTTACATTTTCATCTTTCCTGTACTGCCAGTTAGCTCAAACTTTCTGCAAGAAACCTTATTTCCCTTCTCAGAATCTTGTCTCTTAAAAAAAGTCCCTACTCCCCCAAGGAAATTCTAAGGGCAGGTTCACAGTCATCCTTTCTCAGCTTCCGCAATACAACTTGAGTAAAAATTATTTACACAAGTGTAACAGAACTGAGTACAGCTCATTTATGAAGAAGTTACCACTATGCTTACACAGCAATATTTCCACAAAATCTGAACAGTAAGAGCAGTCTCCAAATCATATCAACAGCAAGAGAAGTTACAGCATATGGCCCTTCCCACCATAACACAAAGTACTCCCTAGTGGGTTTAAATTTTTAGGAGTTCAATTCTACTGTTGCCACTTTATATACAGTTCACATTTTTACTTCTCAATTGCTCTGAGATATCTAAATAGGTCTCATTTTGATCTTTGCAGGTTTTCAAAAATTCATCAGTTTTACATGAGGAAATACTTTACACTGACCTTAGCAACATATTTGGAAAGAAAAGATGGCACATGCAGTGGCAACCATGTGAAACTTCAATTGCATTACATCTTTGTAGTCAAATGCATCCATTTAATTATGGACAATGATACATCAGATACAAGGAGCAGAGCTATGCCTATAATGAATTTTTGATTTCAGTAGTCACTGAACAGGACAAATACGTATTCTAAAACTGTTACAAGTTGTGCAAATAGTCAATTCACCAAGAAAAAATGCCCTTGTTTCAGATAGCTTACTTCATGTCGAAGTAGGGTAAGCTATTCAAAGCATTAAGAACATCCACAAGGGGATGTAATTGCTAAATATATCTGTGAATGTATACCTTAGCTTCCTTTACAGTACCTTGTCAGAGAAGAAAACCTTATGGGTAGCAGATAAATAAATTACATCTATAAAAGTAGGCAAGAGAAGAAATTACTGTCCTTTACTGTAGGACACACAAAACAGATAGGATGTTCACCTCCAATGAAGGAAAATCAGTTCTCTGACAAAGTATT
This sequence comes from Acrocephalus scirpaceus scirpaceus, assembly GCA_910950805.1. Taxonomy (NCBI): domain Eukaryota; kingdom Metazoa; phylum Chordata; class Aves; order Passeriformes; family Sylviidae; genus Acrocephalus; species Acrocephalus scirpaceus. Next base: position 93,156,921 of record OU383773.1, read on the forward strand.
TACACACCAGTAAAAAAGCAGAGCTATTTCAGAAGCAGCAAGCTCTGCTCAGAAACACTGAGCGACCCAGAGACAGCAGCCATCTCCTAAGAGGCAGGAGACTCAAAAGCAAACCTCTGCTCTGAATCAGGAGCAGTGCAATTCCCTCCTCCATCTTGCTGTGCACCCACATCCCCGTGTTCAGAAGGCGGAGGCATGCTGCTATCCGCCCTCCAGCCTCTCCCTGCTTCAGCAAGGATGGCTGTATCCCCAAAGTCCAGGCTGCTGGTGCATCTGCAGGCACAGCTCTTGCAGTCATCCCGGGTGAAGTGGGTGACACTCTCGGCCACAGCTGTGGAACACTGGCAATCTGCCCGTCCCCAGCTTGGCACGATAGGGAGAGGCAGGGCCACCCTGGCCCAGGAGAAGCCAGGGAGTGAGACCTGAGGCCAGGAAGCAGGGAGCCATCAGCTGTCCCTCTGCTCAGGGCACAGGCTGTGCCACTGAGATGGTGGCCCTGCAAGAGCCCTCTCCTTGCACCCTGCAGCAACTTCTGCTCAGAGCCGTACCCACAGCCACACAGGTGGCTTCCCTGTGGCTTACCAACTGTTAAGTTTTGCTGTGACTCTAGCCTTGAAATCCAAAACTTTTCATTTCAGAATTTCCTAAGCAAGCCATTATAGCATTTCTGATTAGCAGGGACTTTTCTCCCCTTCCTCAATGAAGATACTTAAGAAATTCCAACCAACTCATTAAGCTAGCCAAAAATAAATTTTCAGTAAGCAATTCCCCCTCAAAATACACACACACAAGTAAGTCTAACACCCTAGAAAGTCTCACAACCATGGATCAAGTTGTCCTGACACAAAACATGAGACTATCCCAAAGCTTAACAAGACTGTATCAGAAGACCACAAAACAGTTTTCCTGGAAGCTGGGGGCGGAAGGAAATAGCTCAGAAACCAAGCGATGAAGCAAATAAGAGGACGAGTAAGTAAGAAGCAACTTTGATAACTACTGTTACTGGAATCAGGTTCAGCAGCAGCAGGCTATTAGGGTTTTTTTCTCTTTAAGTGCCCACAGTACCTAAAACAGGACCAGAGCACCATGTGCATGGTTCCATGCCTGTATTCAAAAATAAATACATACTATTGTGAAATGTATGCGCTTTATACAAAGCATATTTGGGGCTAACCAACTAAGGCTGAAAATTAATAGAACAAATCTTTAACCATTCAGGCTGTGGCACATAGCCAGCAGTCCATAGTAGTGGTGGTAACATGATTGGGGGTGTGACAGTGGTGAAATAGCAGGTGATAGATAAGATGGCCTGATTTGGGGTAGTTTGGGTTTGGGGTTTCTTTTGCTTACGTAGATTTGTATTGAGTATATTTTAAGTGTGGCAACAATAGTGTTGTACACTTTGACTTGCTGGTATTGGTTCCTCAAATATTTCAATGTTGATGTAGTGGGTTGACTGTGGTCTAATGTAAGACACCCACCAAAGACCTCTCACTCTTTTCTGCAGATGGACAGGGGAAAGAAAGTACAACGAGTTCATGAGCTAAGGACTGGGAAAGATCACTCACCAAACACCACCATGGGTAAAACATGACAGAATCAGAGATATTAACTGAATTTCTTGCTAACAAAATCAGAGAAGGATAATGAGAATAAAATAAAATAAAACCTTAAAAACACCTCCCTCTCACCGCTCCTTCCTTCCTTCTCAGCTCTGCCTTCTCCCCCATCAGTGCAGGAAGAGAGGGAATGGGGGTTATGGGTTTGTCTCTGCCACTACTTAGGGAGAGGAATCCTTCCCCTGCTCCAACATGGGGTTTCTCCCATGGGAGGCAGTTCTCCATGAACTTCTCTAAAGTAGGTCTATCTCAGGAGCACAGTTCTCTACAAACTGCTGCAATCTGAGTCCACCCCATGGGCAACAGTCTTCCCCAAACTGCTGCAGTGTGGGTCACCCTTTCACGGGGTAGAGTCCTTCAAGGCAGGCTGCTCCCCTGTGGGTCCTCCACAGGGTCACAAGTCCTACCAAAAACCTGCTCTAGCACGGGCTCCTCTCTCCATAGGTTTGCAGGTCCCTGCCAGGACGCTGCTCCAGCATAGGCCTCCCACAGGGTCACAGCTTCCTCTCTGCTCTGGTGCCTGGAGCACCTCCTCTCCCTCCTTCTGCACTGATCTTGGCATCTGCATGCTTGTTCCTCTCACATATTCCTGCCCCTCTCTTCTCTGCCCGCAATTACAAGTGTGCAAGAACATTTTTTTTTCTTCTTCTGAAATGTTATCTCAGAGGTGTTGCCACTGTTCCTACCACTGGCCCCGCCTTGACCAGCAGCACGTCCATCCTTGGCACTGCCAGGGATTGGCTCTGCTGGACAAGGAGGAAACATCTGGCAGCTTCTCAAAGAATCTACCCATTACCAAAGCTTGGCCATGCAAAACCAATACAGCTCATCAAGAGCCTAGAACTTGGATATTGACAAAAGAGTAAGCTCATGAGGAGGGAAAGACAGTCAAGGATAAGGAATTTTAAACATCACTAGTCTTGCATCAAGCTCCACGTACCATCAGCTGCAGATAACCCTTATTCCACCACAGGATACATTCTGGAAGCTACATACTGTAACTCGAGACAGAAAAAGTTTTACATTAGTCTGTTCAGCAGGACTAAGCAATAAAAACACAGTTAACCAGGATCTGTGAAGAGAAGCCAAGCAAAAAACCACAACTGAAAACTGAAAGGCCATAAAAATTAACCCAAGTGAAATTTCATTTGTTGGTCACCTACTTTTAGAGAAATGTTGATGGTTTTATCCCATTTTAAAATACTATTAAACTGTGTCACCATACAGTAGTTTCAAACTCACAACCTGACGAAAGAAACGTAGGGGATATCTCACTTTCTTAAAGCAGTAAAATAGGTACCTAGAGATTGAAGGAGGAAGGCATCCAAGGCAAAAAGGGATCTTCAATTCAATGTGCTACTTTTACAGATAATGTTTTAAAGTTTAAGTGAGAACATTCAAATATAAGCTAAGAAAAACATGCTGAAAAAAACATGAACAGAAACATTTTAATTCCTCCTGACACTACTACAGCTTCCCTCAAGGAAAAACCAAATTGCAATACCTACTATAAAACTAATTCTTTTCTCAGTTCTAATTTTAAATATTCCTAGTTTGCCTATTGTTGTCATTTTGAAAGATACAGAGTTTGGTGTATAGAGAACACTGTAGTTTATTGATTTGGGATTACTGAAGGAAGAAAAGTAGTGATAATGAAAAAAAGGCAAGAATCTGGACCATAAAAACAGATTTTGGAATAGGAAAACATTTATCATGGCCACAGCTGCAAACAGAGTTTTAGCAACACATTTACACACTGGCAGATATTGTGTACAGAAGGGTGTCAGTACCCTTTTTTGGTTGTGGTGAGATGACTAGAGGTTTCTGTAACATATTTGAATAGTTAGAGCCCTGCACAATGATACTGTAAGACTCACCAATATTTCTAAATCATTTGCATAATACTGAACTTCTGTGACTTATCGAGGACCTTTCATCTGAATTTTTCAACATCCAAAGTTTGTTTTAAAAAGAAAATCTGTAATTTCTTGAAAGTCCAGTTAATATAAAATCAAATTAATAAGAGAGAAACACATTGTACAACACTTTATATTATAATCATCTACAAAATTCCTTACCATTACAGCAAATAAGTCTTCTGTGCCTAACATCCCCACAATGTGATATTAGAAAAAGTCACCCACTTTAATGTACGCAAATATCCACGAACCTCAAAGTATTGTACTATAATGCTGTCAAATAAACAGATTACTGGAATTCAATTTCCAGAAAGCCAAGGCAAAATCTACTGGCCTTCATCTGAAATACCAGTGTCATTTTCAAGCCCTGTATTTAATTAATACTATTTACTGTCAAGAGCCAAGCTGTGTAAATATTTCACTCTTCCCAATTCAGGGACTAAAGGCAGGCCCAGAGGAAAATCTGCCCAAGTAAATGCATCTCATCTTCTTTGATGATGCAAGTGCTCAGTTGTCCTGTTCTTGACCCCTCTAGAATTCCTAGGCACCAATACTGGTGATACAATGTCATCAATCTATATATAAAATATACATTGATTTTCCACAGATGATAATGACAGCTATTTCTTCTGCTAATGCTAATACAGTATAACTTTGTCCATATAAAAAGGATCCTATCAAGGTAAGAAATGAAAAATCTTAGCAAAGTCCATTACAAAGTCAAAACCAATATTTAAGAAGTGAATAAAATCAAGTTAGCAATCCCATTTCCTAAATATTTTTTATTTATCTCACTGAAACTGCAGTGTTCAAAATAATCTTCCAGGATATAACTACATACAAAAGGCAAGCTTCAATCAATTGAATGAGCATTTTCAACAGTCCTGGATATATATTAAGTTTGGTTCCATCAATGCAGTAAAAAGTTCACTGACAGAGCACTCCATTTAAATCCATTTACAGTAGGTAATGAGTTTTACATATATAAGAATAGTTTAATCCAGCCTTACAATGAATTTGAACATTGTGGCCTCAAAACTATGAAAGTATTTTAAAAGTACTTTCATTACTAACAAATCTAGTTCTGCTAGTTGCAAGCATAAGATTTCTCTCTACAGTACTCTAGATTTTCATAAAATTTAAAGGAAAGAAATGCAATATACTACGTTTGTGTAAATTTCAACTTTTCCACAAAATAATGTTTTTCATAAACTCCCAATTCCAATTTTAGGAGAAAAAAGCTTTTAGGATGCAACTGTATAAATCTCAATAGACGCTCATTTCCTAATACTTCAGTTCTCATCGTACCACCCACACAGAACTTCACTCTCAGATTAGGAGTATCATTTTAACACTGATTACATTAAATTCACCATAATCAAGCATCCACTTTTACAAGCATCTTCACAGGCAATTCATGTTAACTAATGTCACCACTGAACAGCAGTGACTGAACACAGAATAATCTTATCACATTTCATGCAAAACACAACTCCCCAGTTTTGAGGTCTAGCAATGAAAACGCATTCCTTTTATTTATCACAAACCAATTCAATGTAGATTAAGTATCCCTCACAGAGAAGACCAGATTCATTGAAGATTACACATACCTACATTTTATTTCAGTTTCTGTGGGAATTAGGGTGCTCTGAACTGACTTGAGTTGTAGATAAGCACCATTCCAGCCCTGCTCTGCAAGCTCACAGCAGTGGGCTCTGCCTTATTCAGGTTTGATACTTGGAATCTACTGTAAGTTCCTCATTTGCATCCTTAAATTAATACCCATGGCTCTTAAAACTTGTTTTGATATAAGGCAGTTTTATTTTCAGTATTGCACTTTATTTTCTGACAGCATTCCCTTTACACAAACATGTATTAGGAGAACACAGTCAAAAATGAGACATTTGTCAGAATTTTCTGTATCTACTACAGCTGTAAACAACAAGGACTATAACTCAGAATGAATAGACACACAAATATTTCCTATCACACTTGACACTAACTACAACACAAACGACAATGAAATCACTACAAAGTTAGATGGAAACAGACTCTCCAGATCAAGAGTGACAGAAAACTGAGATTTCTCAAATGTGTTTTTTTGGCTGAGAAATATTCCTTCCAAGCAAACCACTTCATGAAAAAAGGAGAGAGAGAGAGAGAGAAAAATAAATGTTTTCTGATTGGTAACTTTCAGACTGGACATTAAAACAGGTTTTTTTATCTGTTTGGGTTTTTTGCAAGTCTAAACTTATCACCATTCTAACTGCATCCCCTTTTTTTTGTTAGCACACAGCAGTTGCTTCCCACTACCTCAACTAACATGAAAAATAGACCAAATAAGCTTTAACTGGTAGTTTCATTTTCCAAAAAACTTGATACAGAGGTAGACAAGCTGAATGTGCACAATTTCAGTCAGAGTGGTGGTACAGTCTCACAACATACAGTCAAAACATCTGTAACTCCACAAGCAACATTAGTCAAAAGCCAAGGCCAGGATTTCTTAAATGACACTCCAACTCATGTATGGTTCCAACACTAGTATAACTCCAGATGGGTATACTGGTTAAAATAAACAGCTACAGCTCTTTGATCTTGCAACAGAGAAGGTTAATGTGCAAGTACGTCAAATAATAGGACTGAAGACCTGGATACTCAAAAATCAATAGAAAAATTTCCAAGGATTCATTGGAACCAAAATTTTAAACTATCCCTTGGCTTATGGAACCTACTTTTGCTGAACTTATAGTAGGAACACAGAGCTAACCACACACTTTAAAGCAAAAGGATATTTTAAGTAAAAACTACCTCTCTGCTTCATCCTTGCCCTATAAATCCTTTCATGACACCCATTTTTTTACAGTGTTTTTTTCCTCAATGTCATCACTACAGACTTCATATACAAATATTCATGTCATATTTGCTCTTATTAAAGGCTTTGAACTTCCTAAACACAGCAACTGTGTTTTGGTCAGCATCTGTAAAGATACCAGATTATTTTCTATCACTGTACAAACCAAATCTACAGTTTTGGTGCAGAATGTAGCAACACTAAGGAAAAGACAGGGTTGTTTTTTTTTTTTCCCCCACATAAATTAATTAGGAAAAAACCACAAGCAATTATATGGAAATGGTTTTTGATTTTAATATTTCCCTAATGCATTCGGTTTTTTAATCGAAAATTGAAATTGAGACAACTGAAAACAAACATACGATCAACTTGACAACAAAATTTCATGTTCTCTATAGAGAATCCTGGAAGTGACATTTTTCTCTTTATTACACACACCTAACTCATTCTGACTGCTATTCACTAGGAAAACAATATTTTAGAGTCCTTGCATTTTTTAAACAATTTGCTTAAATGATTACAAAAGCAGATCAGTATTGAGAAGACCTGCACATTATGATCATGCAGTTCAGGTAAGTAGTGTAAATAAATAATAATTAATATGGTGTAAGTAATAAGTGTAAATAAGTAATAACATCTCTGTGGCTAAGCATTTTCAAGTTAATATAAAACAAAAACAAATTATTAACCAGAATTATAAACTTCATTGAATAGAATGAATTCCAGAGTGTTTTATCTGAACTGAAAAGGAAAAAGACAGAAAAAAAGCACTGGAAAACTGCTTAATCTGTTTTCTCATTCACTGATGCTAGAAAATTAGGAAAGTTTAAAGAAAAGCATTCTTAGTTTGCAAAAACTGCTGAACATAATTAAGAAAAGAGGAAATGATACCTGGTGTGGGCATAGATAATTCTACCCATATTTGGTTGGCATTTTATAAACAGTCATCCCCCAAACAACTAAAAACTCCTTCAGCGGGCTCATTTCCCACCTCTATATTTAGCGTACAAGCCTCAAAAATACATATTTCTGACCTTAATAAGTCACTCTATGTGCTAAAAGACAACATTTATTCATGAGTACACTGAAAAGGTTCTCACATAAAATCTCAAATGCGTATTTGTTGTAAAAGATTTATACCGAGTGAATATACTGGTATATCAAACATACCTAAAATAAAACCACAGCATTTATATTCTACTTTCTTTCAGTGCACTACCAAACTATTATTAGTCTGCATTTAAACAATCCGCAGGGGTCTCTTTTTCTAATTCTCAGTGGTATTATCCCTTCTTGAGAGCAGAGTTAAACAGGCACAGCACTGCCTGATGGAGTCATCAGACAGTAATTCTTGAGCAACAAGCAGTTTAAGTCATCAGTGTCATTATATCAGTTTCAACCCTCAATTTAAGTAATTTATTAGTGCACAGAGTTGGATGGAAAAGCTTGTATTATTTCATAGTCAACCTTTGCCTTAAGACAGACCATAATCAGCACATCTGAAAAATGTCAATTCCTTAGTTACAGTATAAAATATCAAACAAACCTAATGAGAAAGGCTGAAGGGATCAAGTGATATTCTTTCTCAGCAGAAAGTCCCATTCCTGGTCCTGGCACCAAAGAAAGGACCCTCTGCTTCCATAACCAGTCTCACCATTATTTTCAAAATTTCTAAAATGTTAGTATTCCCACTCAGTGTACAGTTATCACACTACTTATAAGCAAGGTTTGTTCTGCTATACACACAATCAATTTAAGATATCTTGCACCAAACTCCCCAGTGAAGAAGATGAAACTGCAACACAATCCAATTAAATGCAATAGGATATAGACAACTTACCAAGACTCAGCGATGCAGAGGATTTCTAGGGGCTGTGTATGCAGGGGGCCTCACTACTCAGATACATCTCAAGCATGCTAGGAACAAATTTGAGGGAAAAAAATTAGTTTTTTTCTTCTTTGGAGATGGGCATAGAAGAACAAAAATATGATGTTTAGCACATTGCCATTTTAAGCATAACACAAGGGAAACATGAACTTTGCAGGGCATTATCTGCATTTCCAGACACAACTACAACCCCCTTCCAGCTGCACAATCACTCCAGTCACACAACTTCCTTTCTACCTGCTGCCTACTGCAAATTCACAGTGATAGCAGCTAAGTGTTTACATTAACTTACACAGTACACAGCCTCTATTTTCACCAAAGAATCTGTGAGAACTCTGAAAGTGCTTGGTTCCTTTTTTGGTTGACTGCTTGATTTGATAGCACATTAGTTTCAAATCTCAAAAAGGAGAAACTGGTGTTCTTTCAACCATTATTATAAGTTGCATGTACAGAAGCATGTTTCTTTTCTCAGCCTCTACTTACAATACTCCTGACCCAAGTGACAAGCATCGTCAACAGAAAGCCTTTCACTCGTACGGAGTCCCATAAAGCGGTGAAAGAGTCCCATAGAACAGAGGCCATGCATTGCACAGCAAAATAATTTCTTCAGGGGAGGAGGAGTGTGACACTGCCCACACAAATATTATATTATTTTATAATAATAGTTATTATTATACCTGAATTTCTGTTTGTAGGTCAAATAGCACTTTATGTCAAATGTATCCAAGCAAACTACCAAAGAAGAGTTTTCTACTTTCCTACTCTGACAAATGAAAACGCAGAACATAAAGGAAATGAGAACACAAATAAAACTAAAGACACACTAAAAGAGTCATCAGCAAGAAAAAAACAAAAACCCACCACACACTAATTATGCTTCAAGAGTAACAAAATTTAGAATCAACCTCTGTCATTTCTGCCATCTTACAGAAACCTTCTTCAAACAAACTCTGCATAAGTTCTTTCAGTCACAGACAGGATACTACTACAGTAACAGACCTAATTTAGGGGCACCACTAACAAAGAAGTATTCTTGTATAAAATACACACACAGAAGATAAGACTACATTATTTCCTCAGGAATGTCCAAAAAGCACACAAGCTCTGTGGATCACAAACTCAAGGTTCTGAGTGCGTCCTTGTTGACAGGAAAAACCATCTTGTCTTGGAATAAAATTTTAAGTAAGCTACTAGATCTTTTGGCAGTTCAGAGAGTCACCCAAGAGAAGTCACAGTCCCAGCAGCAGATGGGGGCTGCAGCCCCAGCCCACAGTGGAAAGACCTCTTTGCCTGAGGAGCAGTAAACGGGACACTGCCTGTGCAAACAGGAGCATTTCCCACTCATCTCCTGTCTTTTACCTGCTGTGCATCAGTGAATGAGTACTCCACTACCATTTTGTTTCTTGACAACTAATATGGCTGCTTGCTTTTATATTCCTGCTGTTTTTCCCTATTTTTGCATTTTTTTCCAAAATTTCCCTATTTTTCCCACCTCCTGGTCTCTATGGCTTCCAATACAGCTGCTAAAGGAGTCCATACACAAGCCACGTGGCTCCTGACCATTACAGTAGTGTCCACAAGGCCCCACTGCAAAGAACAAGCTTTGCTGATTTTGGTTTCTTCTATTCATAAAATGTTTAACAATAATATTGTCTGAAAACAAAGACAATGCGTTATAGCTTCACAGTAGAAGCACTACCTTTGAAACACAAAAACATGACTAACAAGATCTTTCTTCCAAAAAAAACCTCTTGAATTATAGAGCAACTAGTGACAGGCTCACGTACCTGAATAGATGTATTATCTAGTATATTTCTGACACAGTTCTCTAACTGAACTAAACCGTCAGTGAAGAAGTGATGAACATGAATATGGAGAAAGAAATTATTTGTTAGTCCTTTGCCTTCCCTTATCAAGCCCATTCTGGAGGCAGAAGAAAAAGCAAGCCAACTACCACTTATGCCTATGCAAATACACACCCAATCCCACAAGAATCAGGAGCTTCTTGGGACAACCCTCAGAACTCAAGGGAAACTACTCTTGCATGAAGGCAGGTCTCACAAGTGGCATAACTCTGTTAACAGGGGTGCACAAAGGCCCACATGAAGAGCAGGTCACTGTCTTCATAAACTGAACAATTCACAAATTATCAACATTACCTACGATACAAAAATGGAATATACCACAGCCACACCTGCCATTTTCCAACGCCACCATCCAATCCCCCATTCCACAAAGAGTAAAAGAAAACTGTTTTAAAGGTCAAAAAACCTCAACTAAAAACAATTGATATGAAACAGAATAACACACTGTCTGTCTTCTGACTTCAGAACACTTTACATCTTTATTTTCCATTTGTGCAGTCACTTCTCTCCTTTCTGGTCTCTGTTCCAGGTACCTAAGATGTGTTTACCTCCTTGGTTCATAAAAACTTCGTTGTGAACAAAACACACTACACATCAATGCTACACTACACATCAAACTACAGTTAAGCTGAAAGGGAGTGAGAACTGCCACTTTCAGACATACTTGGAAGAGATCATCCACAGCATGCACGCTTAGTGAGTGTGAACTTGGTGAGCTTAGTGAGGCTTTTCTCATCTACATCCAGTCTTCAGTTTCCATCATTCCGAAACTAAGAAGAAAAGGAGCCACAAATGATCTCACCATCGTGCAGTTATCACTAGCTTCACACAGAACTGTAGCAAGAAAATATTTTGAGGCCTCATGAAAAATTCAGTATCTTTGTTTCAAAGTAACACTTAAAAAAATCCAGCAAAACAAGCAAAAGTATGTTCGCACTGCAAATGCCAACAAAAACTGGCAAGCAATTAAAATAAAAAACTTTTAAACTATGCTATTAGAGCTACATTTTATAGCCTGTAAAGTATCAACAAGATAATCTTTTTTTGCACCCAAGATAATGGCAACAACTCTTCTGGACTCATTTAAAGAAAATCGTACATTTCTAGCTGTAAATTTTAACTTTGGAAAACATACAAAGATTTAGACTGGAAGAAGAGCTTTTCTCCTTGAGAATATAATTGAAAACTGGAATTTATTTATTTATTTCTACACACTCAATATTCCTCCATGAAGAATCTATTTCAGAAAATGGATAGAACAGGATGAGGACATTGTCTATGTATCTGGAGATAAAGGTATAAATCTAAATGAGAATAGCAAGTGAGATTAGTTGATAATAATCACATGTATTTCTCAGAATATTTAAGTAGTTGGTCAGCAAGTCCTGACAATAATTTTGAAAGAGTAAAGAGAAAGGGCTGAAGAGCTACTTTGTGAACTCAAAGCCTGGTATAAGCAGAACAAAGAAAAATAACCTCCACTGTAGCCCAGATGATACTTGAACTCTCAGATTCACAAATACTAAAGCTTATGACCTTGGGTTTTCTTAGGGTTTGGGTTGCTTTGGGGTTTCTGTTTTTTTGGGTTTCTTAAAATTAATTTCTAATTCCATCACACAAGCATATGATGAATTTGTAAGTTAATAAAATTATGTGTACTAAAAGTGTCAGTATATACTTTCAAATTTATTTATAGTCAGACTTTCCTCTATTCTCAAGAAGTTTTCTTTTTAAATGCATTTTAGTATCTCCTACATAATCCATGAGGTACAAATAGGTGACAAACTGCACTGTTTTTAATTGGAGTGATTTTCTTCAAAATCCATGGACCAGGCTCATTAGAGATCAATACTGACAGCAATGAAAAACTAAATCTGTTCACACACAGATGAATTACAGCATAGGCAGAGTAAGAGTAAAATTCCATAATAATTCTGACTTAACAAGCAAAATGTTCTTTCACTTTCCATGCCCATTCTTCAATCCCAGGCTTCTCCACTGAGGCAGCCAATAAAGCAGCCAATTGTGATATGCCCACTATAAATCCTACCCAAGAGCAACAATATGTCTTACATAGCTCACTAAAAAAGCATCAAAATAGCAACTCTCAGTCAACACTACAGCAGATATATGTTCTCGCTATGTCCCCTCATAGAAGCTCATGTGATCCATACTACCAAAGATTTATGGGTGAATCAACACATTCGGTAGATATTTTAATTAATTTTTCGCCCATACCCTCTGCCTTTCATTAATCCAATAAAGGTTTCCATGTAATGGGGACTATTCTAGCAAAATATAAGTTTTCCTTTCCAAACAGAAAATAACTTCTTAAAGTTCAAAAACAAAGAGAAAAATGCAAATAGGATTTACGGAGGACTTTGCATCTTAGCTGCAAAAAGCAAATGCACATTCCAAAGAAGCTTCTGAATATCTAAGTAACAAGAGCACTCTCACAGAAAGAGTGAGATTTACTATCAGTTGTAACTGCTAAAATGAGAGCAAAGGAAAAATAATATCTGTCAGTAACTGTATTAATGGGATATTGTTATGGAAGCCATTTAAGGAAATGCAAGACTTGGAACAGCATAAGGATGAAGCTGCAGAAGAAAAAAAATGTGCATATTGTTAATATGTTGCGGTATAGCTTCAGACATTTAAATTAATGAACTAATTTCAAACTTCAAGATGTCAAGCACTCCAATGACGATACATTTTCCATAGGAATTGTTTCCATTATATATCCATAAAACTCTTAAATAAAATTTCCATTAGTCTTTAATTTGAATAACGTTCAATTTCCACAGAAAAAGATTGAAAAATCATAAACAGTTACAAAACGCAGTGCAGCAAATCTACCACATTCAAGATCTGTTTTTCAAACTATTCATCAACTCAAAATAATTGTATAAAATCAGCAAAAGTATTCCAGATGCTCAGGAGAGGAAAGGCTGTTCTAGGCAATAGGTAAATGTAGGACTGAATGAAAGAAAATTAATTTCTTCCACTCATTTTTCCATAATATAAATGCTATTTCTGAATACTCACAACACTGACAAAATTGCTTTGTCTTAAAACTGTCTAAAAAATTCCCTGGGTTTTTTGTCTTTTTTCTTTTTTTCCCCCCCCTAATTCTGTATCCTAAATTGATTGAACTATATAACCTGTCCTTTTTCATCTCAGATTTCTACTTGGTATGTTTTGAAAAGGCTAAGCTACTGAATCATTAAAATAGGAAGTGTTTGCATAATGTAAATACTGGTGACACACTACTAACTGTAGAACTGGTAAGATGCCTTCATAATATGTAACTACAGATGTAATATTAAAAATTATTCTTACTACTCAAAAGTTACCATTTCAGCAATACATATGACTGTTTAAAATGCTTTTCCAACACAGAGCAGGAGTCCTGGCAATGGTATTTTATTCCCTGAAATCATAAAATATTATCAAAATATTATCTATAATAAATACATGAAATATATGTTATCTAAGCTCCATTATCCTGACGGGTAAAAGCCAAAGAATACTTCTGTAAGGTTTAAATTCCCAAGAGAAGAAGAGCTCAGATCCTGTCTGCAAGCACACAATGGAATCACAGCTGACGATGCACATCTTTTTCTGGATGTCTCCATATGCTCAGGAGGGTTTTTTCCCCTCCTCTCCCTCCCTTTTCTCCCTCTCCGCCTCCCTTGCTCCCAGCATTACATTGAAAAATTTGTCATTATCTGCTGCCAGAAGTATAAGAATGTTTTAACAACTAACAAAAATAAAGTAGTACAGTGAACTTCACCTCATTTAAAAATAAAAATAGGGGATTCTGCCAGAGTAGCTGTCTGTAACTAAGTTAACTAACAGCAGAAAATGGGTAGATGAATGGATACTGTTATATTCCTTCTACAAAGTAATTATCAATGTTACTCTCTTCTTAGTTTAAAATGCTGTGTCACACAGCAGAGTATATACAGTAACAACACATTTAACCTCTGACCTCTATAGCCAAACATGGACATAAATGAATATTGAGCATTTTAATGCCTATCAGAACACTGAAGAAATGTGTGGAATTTGTTAAATATACCCACTTGCATGCAAACTGCATTGTTTAGAGAGGCCAGCCACAGCAAATGTACAAAGAACTGAACACGGCAAGAACAGTTTTAGTTCAGTGTTTCCTTTCTCCAATGCACAATCTATTAGTGATCGGCAGACAAAGAGAGTTACGTTTATATTTAAATTTGGCAGCAGTTTTTGGTTCATCTATTTCTTTCAAATGAACTGACAGCATCCTCAGAAGGTTTAGACTTCTTAAGCCTCTGCAATTCTGGTCTCAGGTACTAGAGAAACTCCAGCTGAGCACAGAAGCCCAGATTTTGCCAATGAGATGGTGACATCAACAACAAAGGCAAGGAGCAGAAGACAGTGGGCATTGTAGCAGCAGCTGGCTCGCTCACTGACTTTGTTCTTCCTGCTGCAAAATCTGGGCTCCCTGCAGATGGGCTAGCTCTTACTGGTTTTATGGAGGACGGAGGGAAAAGTTGGGAATGCCAACACTACGGAGGGTTTACATGCCTCTTTCAACGGTGCCTTTCAGCCTTCTAATGAGCAACCTACACCCTAAATGAATATAAAAACATAAACATTATTCTTAAGTAATTAATTTTTACTTCAGAGTCTCAGTTAATGCAGTATACTACACTGTATGTGAATAACTCCCTTATTTTTTTCTCATGCTTCCACCAGAAATAACCTTTATTTTCTCTCTCAAATAACACAATTCCAGTTTAAAAACTTAAACTGATTCCAAAAGTACCACTCTTGATGGCAATGAAGTATTCCTTCCTCAAATGTCTTGAGTTTCAAATTTAGCACTGACACCACCAGGATACACAATGAGGAATTTACACACTTAGTAAAGAAGTGCCTTCAGACATGGCAGAGATACTGAAGAACCACATCAGACATGGATTCTCTCCCTAGTAAAGACCACAAGACTGAGAAAATACAAAGTTGAGAAATCTTCAGGTTTTATGTGAAATAAAAGAGTACACTGACTAAAAATATGAGGTGATTGCAGCACGTTTTACATGCATTTATTGCATAACACCCATCCAGATAAAAACATATTAAAAATAATGTGATTCTTCAAAATATTGCATGATGTTAAAAAAAGATGAACTTTTCTTCTTAAAGTTGTACTCAATATTTTTGAAGGCTGAGTCCATGACAAAGTATTTTCTTCAAGACTGTAGATAACCAAGATTTCCTATGAACATTAAGCTTCTCACAATTACTGATCAACCATTTGGGGGCAATTTACATACGATACAACAGAGCCAACTTCTATGTCCAGACCATAAAGAGCTGTTACCACAAATGCAAAAGTAAGGGATACAAATGCATGAATGTCCATATGTGCTTGCATACACGTCTGTACGTGGAAATATGTGCAAAGCCAGTATATCCTATTTGTGACACCACTGCTGACGTAAACAAGTGTTCTGGAAAAAGGTAGGAGGCACCAAGTACCCAACTACACTAGGTGTGATAAAACAACCAGTTTCCATCCACCCTAAGCTGTGCTTAAGAAAACAAGATCTCTGCTTTGGGGTGTAATATTTTCGGTATGACATTAAAAATGGTATACAACATGGTCATTTTTCAGAGAATATCCAACACGGTGGACCAGCAGCTTCCTCCCTTTGGGCACTGCCAGAGGATTCCCCCACGAGAGGAGCCCACCAGGTGGCCCAACACTGTCACTGGGTTATAAGGTGCCAGGAAATTAACTGACTAGAGTTGTTTTTATAGTTCAGTACATAAAAACCCCAAAGGGATAAAATCCAAATGACTGCCTTCAGCCACAATGGCAGAACAACAACGAAAAAAAATGCTTCAAGTACAAAGACTGGCAGCCTTAAATGCTTACTTATTTACAGTGGCAATAGAGCTCCGCTGTAACTGCCATAGCCAGGCACTATATGCTTAGCTAAAATTATACTTAAACATTATAGGTTGAGTTCTAAAGCCTATTCACCTGCTTCTTACTACTCTGAGGGGGGGAAAAAAAAAAAAAAAAGAAAGAAAGAAAGAAAGAAATATAAAAACAATTGATTATTATCGAACAAGCAGGCTGTTCTCCTTTCACAAGGAGACTCTCCTGGCTAAATTACAAGTACATTTATACAGTGTCCCACATACACACACACTTCAGACCGAAGTATACAGGCCAACTCAAACTAAGTCTGTGTCATGATATACAGATATCACGACTTCCCGGTGACTACCAGCAACCTCCTTGCCTTTTTTTTTTTAAATTTTATTTCCCTCCCCTCCCACCTTTCTCTGCCAGGCTCTCGAGCAGGTTTCCCACGAACTACACGGCCTGAATGCCCCTCTCCGGCAAGAGCGGCGCGCGGTCCCCGAGCCGGGGGAACGCTCAGGCCCAAGCGGCGGCAAAGGAGCGAGGGGCAGCGACGCGGCCGAGGGACACGGCTCCGGTTACGCCTCGCCCCGCAGCCTCCGAGCCGCGCGGTGCCCGCGGCGGCGCACACAGCGCCCTCCGCGGAGGCGGGGAGGGGCCGCGCACCCGCCCTCCGCGGAGGCGGCGGGCACCTCCGCACCCCTCCCCCGCGCCTCACGCGTGGGGCTCCGCTCGCCGCGGAGCGCCCCGCCCGCAGCCGCCGCCCCCTGCGGGGAAGCGGGAGGGAGCGGAGCGGCACCCGCCCAGGGACCCCGGCCCCGCGCCCGGCCGGCCGCCCTCCTCTTCCCCCTCCTCCTGCCGCCGCTCCCCGCCCCGCGCACACACGCAGACACACGGCACTGCGGCGGCCGGGCCCCCACCCCTCCCCGGGCCGCGGGGAGGCGGCGGCCGGGCGCCCCGGGCTGCGCTCGCACGCAGCTGCGACGCCTCGCCACCCGCCCCCGCGGCTCGGCCCGGCCCGGCGCTGCGCGGCGCGCACGGGCAGGCACAACCCCCGCGCAGAAAGTTAAGAGAAGTTGCCCGCTTCGCCCCCTCCTTCTCCTCGCATCCCCTGAGAGCGCGGAGCGGCGGCGAGGCGCCCTGCGCAGGGGGAAGGGGAGAGGGCGGCGGGCGGCTCGGTCCCGGCCCGGCGCGGAAAGCGGGGCGGGCGGCCCGGCCCCGCGGACGGAGCGCGGAGCGGCCCGCGCCGCTGCGCACCGAGTCCTTGTCAGCTGGGGGAAGAGGAGGCGGCGTGCGCCGCTCTGCTCCCCAAATCACCCCTTTTGTCATCGGGGAGAGACCCTCCCTCAAGTTTCGCTATCGCTCCGCGGTCAGGGTGAGGGGGAACGTCCTGAACAGTCCCTTCGAAATCGCACCCCGCTGCCCCATCCTCCCCCGGCCCGGCCCGGGCAGTCCCTGACCCCCAGATCAGCCCCTCGCCTTCCCGGTTCCTCGCACTTTCCCCCGCAGCCAGGGGCGCGGAGAGGCGGCACCCGACCTCCGCCTGGCCTGGGAGCAGGAAGCCGGCCCCCTCGGCCCGGCAGGGTGGGGTGCCCTGTGCCCCCCTCCCTCGCCCGAGCAGGGGGACGTCCCGGAGAAGTCACCCCGCGCGCCCACCCCCCACCGCCGGGCGCGGGGGTGCGAGCACGATGCCCCGGCAAGGGGCGGCCCCCGCGGTCCCTCGGCTCCCCACGGAGGGGCCGCAGCCCCCGCCCCGCTCCCCCCGCCGCCGGCGCGGGGGAAGCCGCCTCGCCGCGGCCGCGGTGCCGCCCGCCAACGCCGCCCCTCCGCGCACCGGCGCGGCCCCGGGCGTCCCCCGGCGCTGCGCGGGGCGGCCGGGCGGGCGCGGGGGGCTCGGGCACACCCCCCGCTGCGGCGGGGCCGCGCGGGAGCCGTTACCGGGGTCAGTGCCGTCTCCCGCCGCTGCCGCCGGCGCTGACCTTCGCTTTGTAAGATGAAGCTGAAGCTGGGGCTGCGGCCGCCATGTTCCTTTTTAATAACTGCCTGCTTGTTTATTTCAATGGAGACCCTCCCACCGCTCGCCCTCCTCCTCCTCCTCCTCCCCTTCTACCCAGAGGAGGGCTGGACGGGGAGGAGGCAGGGGGAGGCACAAGTCACTCCCCCCTGCCCCCCGGCACGGCGGCAGCGGCCGGGCCCCGGGCGGGGGGAGGCCGGGCCGGGCGGGCGGCAGCGCGGCGCGGTCCGGGGGCCGCCACCGCCCCTCGCCGCTGCCGCTCGGCGGAGCGCGGGGCTGCTCGGCTCCGCTCCGCGCCCCGCCCGCAGGGACAATGGCAGCCGCCCCGCTCGCAGCCCTGCGCAGCGCTCCCCGGAGCCTCCTCCTCGGCACTCGAGCCGGGGAGAAAGGGGAAGGGAAAAACAAAGTCCTTCGCCCTCGGAGGGAGAGACTTTGGCTGTGGCCCTTTGCTGTCCGTCCTTGGAGGAACCCCGCTCCCAGGCGGGGCCGGAGCAGTCAGCCCTCTTACGGCTTTCAGTGGCCCATATTCACGAAAACAGGGAAGCGAGGCGGGGGGATACAGTCTTATTTCCTTTCTTTGCCTCCGGAAAAAAAAAAAAAAGACACACATGCTGAAAATCGTGTCAGCTGTATCTCACTCATGGGAGCAAGAGGATTGAGATGCAGGCTTTCCCTAGATTGGAGGAGTGAATACATGAGTTAAAATTTGTTAAGGGCGGGAGGGCGATTGTTAAACATTGCCCTTTAGTTCAAGAAGCAATACGTGATGCAGAAATCCTATCTTACAAGAAAAGCTTTATGTTTTCACGCGTATCGATAATGGCGAGTTGTACTTTACACTGCAACAGTCGTTATTTTTGACATTTTCTAGCCTGGATGTGCAGCCCCAAGTTGTTCTGTAGCTATCTGCAGATTATATATTGTTCCTGGTGGTATAGCTAACTCTGCTTGCAATTAGGCTAGTCCAATATTTTTTTGATCATAATCCTTGTTTTTCAGATGGTTACATTTTGCCCTACTGTGCTGCATACAATTTCCCATACTTGTCTGACTTAATTTTTTTTTTTTACGCTGCTTTCTTGCATTGGGCAAAAATAGTTCAATTGTTTCTCCAAACAAATTAAAGGAAAACTCTTTCCCATTCTCCTCCCCCCTGTTAAAGAAAGAAGCCTGTGCCATCAACTAGCTGAAAACTTGCAATATTTTCTTCTGCTAGTGAGAGAACTCAGAAGTAGGAGAGATGGCCATGAGAAATCTATTTGAATTTAGTCCCATTAGAGATGGAGATGGAGGGATTGTTGTTCTTACGTGGTCAATTGGAGCTTTGATGCGATAGTAACCAAGGATCCAATCTATATTAATGCCACTGTTTTAGCTGGAGTACTTTTGACATCATCTTCAGAAGACAAAGCTCCAGTACTGGGCTGCAGCAGCTGGAGAGGACAACCTTTATGAAGGTCCCTCCCCATCAGTATTTGGCAGAGAAACTACTTAGTCTTCAGGAAGCTTTTCCACCCTGCCCATACACAGGCAGGCAAAGAAGAGATTGAGGGTTAATTCTGTCTGTCGAGCAGACAGAGCAGAATATTACCTTGAAATAACATAGCAAGTAAGAATAGCTTGCATTCAAGGGGGAAAAAAAAGGAAAACAAAAATAAACCAAAACCCACCCAACAACAACAAAACAACAAAAAAAAAAAAAAAAAAAAAAAAAAAAATAGGGTAAAGAGTCCTGGAGAGACAGCTTTTCCTCTGACCTCATTTGTCATATCTGTGCAAATCTCTGTAGCAAATAAGCTAACCGTTAGATAGGCAATAATCTCGTTTACCTCACAGTTGTGATTCATTCTCCGATGCAAAGGGAAACAGTGGTTAACTGGGGGGAAAAAAGAAAAAAGTATGTCTTTAATTTTGTGACTATAAACAGTCCAATTTAGAATTTCACAGATAATTTTAATTCCAGCATTTCTTATTTAGGAAAGCTTGATTTTTTTTTTCCTGACATCTAACTTTCTTTAACATAACCAAAAATCTTTATTAAACTAATACCTAAATCCACCTAGAAAAGCAAGGAAGAGCTTTTAACTTGTTGTGGTGGGAGCATAAAAGACAGGTCATATAACATGGAGTTTATAGTCTCAACATTGACAAAAAGCCCTGATTCCTATGTGGCTGATTTTCCCAGTCAAACTGTGTGGGAGAGGAGATTTAACTACATGCAGATGCTCAGATCCACTGAAATTTGTTACAAGTTTCTAACTCATAAGCAAATACATTTTGTCATCTAAGGCCAAACCCCAAAGCCCTGGTTACAAGTATCATTGTATGCAAAGACCAATAATTATGTTATTCCTAACTGCTATTCTTTAAAGGGATGGGACCATCTTCCAGATGGGAAATAGATTTGATAAACACACTTCAGTGCAGATTTTATTCAGCATGACAGCTCTTCTCTGAAACTTCTCCAGTGTCACCATTGCTGCATTGTGCTGACTAGAGCACTGCTTAGTTTTTCAGCAAAAGCTTCATCCATTCTAAACAAGAGTAATACAAGCTTCCTGTCACCCTCATGTATTCAGTTTTCTCCCCTTCATTCTTCTGCTTGCTATTTTGTTCACAACATCACTTTATGCATTCATTTGATTATTCACTGTGATTTGCAAACCTTTCCTGGTGTGAAAGTTAGCATTGAGAGAAATTTTTAATTATTTTGAGTTTTCAGTGAGATTTGGTTGAATCTCCTCTCATAACCTTTTTTTTTTTTTCCACTAAATTAACAGAAAAAAATCCAAATCTGAATGCAGCCATGTTTTCCTGGTCAGTACAGTTATATATTGTCAGCGTTCTTTTTTCTTACCTTTTCTACTTACGATATTTCTTTAAAAATTGGTACACAGAGTAAAACTAGCACTTGCAGCTGTGTTTGTAACTGGTTTTCAAATAAGTAAAGTTATTTTTCCATAAGGTGAAAGGTTATGAACAAATTGTTGGTAACTTATGAACTTGGTAGGCCATTTAGGTATGGCTGCTGTCTCATAAAGCTCTACCTGCAGCTTATATGCATAAGGAAGAATGGTTTATGTGCACCTGCTGACATCAGGGCTATATATAACACAGCTGTTGGTGCACAAAGCTTTTTTTCATGAGCAGCTGCATTTACTCTGTAGAATCACTTTGCCCACCTTTATGGGGAATTGAATCCCCACTTATTCATCAACTTTCCCAAGTGGATTTAAATATGGTCTTTATGAACCAATAAGATTTTTGTTGACACAGTATATACCTAACTGAAACCCACACACAAAAACAAAAGGAAACAAAACCCCAAAAAACCACCACCCAAAAAAAGAAAAACCAGCCCCAAATGAAATTTTAAGCCGTGTAAAAATATTCCATGATCTTAACCTTCTTCAGGATTCAGGATACCTGTTAAGGTCTTCTGGTTGAAGCCTCATCTCCAAATAGGGCCAATTTTGAAGTTGTGCCAGGTTTTCCAGGATCATTACCAGATGACTTTTACTGTCTCTACAGCCTCTTTGAACTACCCATTCCACAACTTGGACACATTTGTGAGGTTTTGGTATTTTTTTCCCCATGATGTCTAATTGGTCTGTTCCAGCTTATGCCTGTTGCTTCCCACAGTGAAACGGTTACTGTGGACTTCCTAGAAGGTTACATTTTCTCTGTATGCCCATCAAGAAGCTGAAGAGAACATTAAAATTTACACTGGCTTTCTCTTCAGACTAATGCCCTAACCTTCTCGGTCTCTTCTTGTAAATCACGTCCTCCAGCACCCTCACCAGTGTGGTGGCCCTCCTCTGGATTTTCTTTTTTATGTCTATGTCTTTCACACACTGGGTAGCTTAAAACTGCGCTCAGTTTTCCAGATGTGGTCTCACTCCATGGGTAGGAATAACCACTTTTCTCAACCTGCTGGCTATTCTTTTGCTATTACAACCCAGGATGCTGTTGACCTTCTTTGTTGCAAGGTCACTGCTGACTTTCTTGTTGCTCACCAGGACTCCCAGATTTCTTTTTGAAAACCCTTTCCTATTGTTTTAGCCTCCAGCTCATAAAGCAATGGCTATTCTGTACCATGCAGATGCAGAATGCTGTGCCACCAGTCATTGGACTTAGTGAGGTTCCTGCCAGCCCATTTCTCCAGTCTGCTAAGGTTGTCCAGAGCACTGACCACTGTCTCCCACTTTGCTGTGAACTGCTTTTCATCTCATCACTGAATCACCAGAGTGTGTTACACAGCACCAGTCACAGTCACCACCCTTGAAATACAGTGGCCACCAGCAGGATCTGCTCCCGCTGATTGCAGCCCTTGAGACCAATGTTCCACCTTATCTTCTACTTACCCTAATTCATACCTCTCCAATGTGGTTAAGGGAGGTCTGTCGCTGATTGTGTCTAAAGCTTTGTTAAAGTCAAGACAAATGACATCAGCTGCTCTCCACTTCTCCACAGATTCACATACCTCACTATAAAAACCAGTCACATTGGTCAGGCAGAGTTTGCCTTTTGTAAACCCTTGCAAAGAGAGAAATGGATATACTAACTTGCTGCCTGCCCCAGGCACCCTATTGCCTTTCACACACCTGGAGAAGGTGTCCAGGAGGATTTACTACTTAATCCTCCCACAGACTGAGGTCAGGTGGCTGGCCTGTAGTTCCTTGGATCTCCTAGAAGATGGACTTGACATTTCCCTTTCTCCACCTTCCCCTGTCACCACTACCTTTACTCACCACACCAACACACCAACCCCCTGGCATGACACACAGATCCTATAGTTCCTACAACTATGGTGACTCTCTGACCTCCATTCACATCTCCAAACTATTGCTGATTATCCTGCTTCCATTAGCCCTTTCCCACAATCTGCCCTCACTTACATGGCTTCCTTTAAAGCATCTGGGATCTGGCTCAGGTTCTTCAAGGACACTTTGGCTTTATCATGATTTGATATAGTGCTACAACAGTCTCATTAAGAGCTTGCAGCGAAGAGCATATCCTAGGCATAAAGTGCTTATATGGTTAGAAATTCTTTTTTCCTAGAAAAACTTTAGAGATAAATATTTTTTTTGCACCTCAGATAACAAGCTTCTAACTAAAAAAGTGGTTAATTAAACATCTTGTTGTATGATTATGCCTTACTAATTCAATAACCTGTTTCACAGTAATTTTTTTAAAAAATAAAATAATCTTGAACAGCTTAATACATTTTTAATACAAAAAAATCAGTCAAGATAAATTTTAACAAATAAAATATTTTTAAGGAAGTTATAAATGTATAGGCTAAGAATAAGAATTTTGATCAATATTTGTTCAAATATTTTTATACTAGAATAAAAGACTCGTTTTACTCATGCTACTTTGGTAAACAATTCATGCTAAGACAAAATAATGTTCAGCTGAATGAAATACACCTGTAGAACTAAAGCACAACTGCTATAATTGTATCAGAATGTATTTATTTGTCTCATACTGTAATGTCATACCAAAACCCTTGCCTTTTTACCTTTCTGGATGCACGTCCATAAACCTAGGCTGCTGTTCTCTTACTTTCCTTCAGCTATGTATAATAATTGTGACCACATGAAGTGCTGGATCAGGCACGCAAAACCTGCCTCTAAAGCTCTTCTTGAAAACTGTCAGGGGACTGCTGAGCAGGTGACACCAAACTCCAACCCTCAGAAGAGGGGCAGTGCCTGCTGGGTGCTCCTGGACCCAGTGCCTGGTGATCTCCAGACATCCTTTCCAGCCTCAAGGAATACTGTGGCTCTGTGATATTTTTATGGAAAAAAAAAATCTTTATGCTATTCTGCCTTATTTTGCACTGCTTTCTAACTTCTACAATTGTTCTTTTCTTTAACCACCTTTTTTTTCTCTTTTGCCCTTATGTTCTCTTTTCTCTTTGTTTTTGCTAGCCTTTTATTCTCAGTCTCTCCCATATTCTCATCCTGCAGCATCTGTTCAACAATGGTTATGATGCTGTGACATATTCTGTGTATCCATGCAGTCTATTAAAAAAGACATTGCCATCCTTCCTACTGAGGATTTAAAAAACCCAGCTCACCCCTGTACTGTGCCTTTAACCAAAATGGTAAACAGCCCTCAAGCATCCCCATTAAGGGGCAGAACTGAGATACTTATAAGAATAGAGGTAGAAGTGTTTCATTATGGTTTTGCTGGCTAAAGAGCGGTGTTGTCTTCCCCTTGTAATTACACTGTTGAATATTTTAACTTCTGTTTGGAATTGTGCAGTACTGTCTTCTTCCCTTGATTTCCTGCATTGGAATACACAAATTTTTGTGCCTTCACAAGATTTCCATATTGGAGAGCACTGCTGAGGAAGGGCATAAAGGCCATCCCACCATTACCAAGTGGAGATGCACAAATTAACAAAACCCCTTTGTGCTGCTCTCTTTGGGATGTGCTCTGAAAATTGATTCTGAGGCAGATTTATTAATTCATAATTAACAATTACCTCTCATTGTTGACCATATGCATTAGAAAACTTTCTCCTAAATCATAAGCGTGCAACCCTAAGTGACTCTACGTCTTCTGTACTGAAAGTACTTTCTAAACTTACTATTAAGATGATTACACTTTGAGTATGATCAACCTCTGCTCACCACTGGTCAGTTACTATGTAAATCTAGAATTATGTACACATATAAATTTACCAGCTCATGTAATTAGAGTCCAGAAGATAGAAAAAAAATCAGAGTGGTAGTGAAGTATGTTTTTAACTGGCAAAAACTAAGCATGTCTGTACAAGCAACACATTTCACGCAGCAGACTTAAAATTTGCCTCCCTCTTTTGCAGTCCCTAATGCTATTGTGAAAGAAATGAAATTAAGATGGAAGGATGACAGTGATTTAGTCACAGAACCAGTCAAATGACTTTCCAAACTGGAGGCCACAGATAGCTTTTTGATTTACAGATAGCACAGAAGCTTGATCTTAGGAACTTTTAACTGAAGTAAATAAAGTCCAGAAAGTATGAAGTAAATTTAAAGAGTCTGGCTTCACTTCAAGAGAGAGTTAAGAGTTTCAAGTTATACTTTTGTAAATTCAGACAATCAGCCTCTTGCTCTATTTTTTTAATCATTAGGTTTTTTTAAAATAATTTTTATTTTTAAAAAATTACATTTTCATTAGAGCTCATGTTTTTTGTTTGACTTCCAACCCTAAACCCTAGAATAACAAACTTTTTGTATGGAATTATTTTAATCTAACAAAATTAGAAAAATAATATTATCCCTGAGCTTTTTGGACTACGTGGTAGGGCAGAGGTTTTCCATTCCCTGAGATTTCTTCCATTTCACCCTAATGGTGTGGCCTCTGAAAACTCCTTGATATCATTTTCATCTGATTCACCAGAGGCATCAGGAAAGGGGAAGAGTCATTCCTGAAGACTGAACCAGAGAGTGCAAAACGACAAGAACAGTTGAAGATATCCCTAATCAGTTTAGGACATCTGTCCTCTTTCCCTGAACAGCTCCTTGGATTTGCAGGCTCCGGTGGTCTCCTTGAACTGCCTTCCCTGCGTTAGGAGTAGATACTATTACCATGTGAACCTCCATATGCAGACGGAGATGACACGTGGTTCACAATACTGCAAGAAATTTTGTGGGTTCCTTTCTCCTTTCTTGCACCCGGAGGAAGAGGTTACACAGCTGAACTTTGAATAATCACTGATCATCAAAATTGTCACCTCACCAAAATGAGTCTCTGCTCCAGCCTCTTTGCACACTCAAGGAGACAGCTCTACCTCAGTAAAAGAGTTCACATTTCTGAAGTTGTAATCGTATCATAGTACATTCTCACCTTAGTTTTTTGTAGACAGAGGATTTGCTTTTAATAAACACGCCTATTATCCATTAAATACGGCTCATCATAGGAAATAGTAAAAACCAAGGCTGAAGAAGAGAGAGGCTACAATTGCATTTATCTTGATATTTTCTCTTGTGCTGTTGCACTGCAGCCATTCCACTTTTAAGTTCTCAAATATACTTGTAATAATTATAGCAATGTTTAAAAGTATTAGACAGTAAAGCTGTTTCATGAAAAAAATTGAAGAGAAAAGGAAATAAGAGAAATGGATACACTAACTGAGGGCTGTATTTGCAGTAAGACGAAACATGCTTGACTAGGTGCTTGAAAGATGATGCAAATGTACCGAATGGTTTGGAAAAGCACAATTTGTAATCATATGTGTACTTACACACAACTTAAACCAACTCAGCTTTACCATTGTCTGGTGAGTCCAACCTGACAGCGAAGGTAATGGGCTCTGTCAATAGCTCTGCTTGCACTCTTTAAATCAACAAGTGTTTTGCAAGAACCACTGTAGCCCTAAGGTTTCGAAGAGAGGCAATGTAAAGCTATTCCTCCTCCCCCACCCTTGCAGTCCTTTCTGCTCTGTCGCTCTCTGAAGGCAATTTACAGCCTAAGCTTTCCCCTACTTGTTTTGATGCTTACACTTAAGAAAGATCCTGCGTTAGACAATTCAAGTATATTTGATGAGATTCCTATAACTACTGTGCTTGTTGTGATGCAGGCTTCCAGAACAAATTGTCCTTTGTGCTCTCCTCTACTAAGTCTCAGCCATATGTTTACCAAATGGAAAAAATGTCCTATGACAGACAGACCGAGCTGAGACAAAGGTGTCTATCAAAGAGAACCAAAGTATGAAGAGGAATTTAATTTCTTTACAGAAAACTAACACATTCCATCTTAGTTTAAATACAGCTGGGTTGGTTAAATATATAACCTGAATCCAGAAAAAAAAATGTAACAAGATCATGAGGCTGAAAGAGGTCAGGAGGCCATCTGTGTCCACCCCCTCCTTTAAGACTGGATGATCAGCACCTGTCTCACTCCTAATGGATCGGTCTAACCTGTTCTTAATGGCCTGTAATGAAGACATCTCAGCCTCCCAGGCAACTGCATTGCTTTAAACTTCTCACCATAAGTTTTTCTAGTGCTTAAACAGGGTTTCTTTTGCTGCAGTTTAGCCCTTTATCTTCTCCTCAAATCTACCACAGAGATGGAGATTTTTTTTTCCTCTCTTTTTGCTATTCTCACCCTTAAGCAGAGCTGCAGCAGAATTCTCTCCAGTCTGTTGCTATCCTGAGCAAACCCGGTGCCTTCCCGCCCTCCTTCCAGGGCACGTTTTGCCGGTCCCCGCTCACTCAAGCCGCTGTGGGTTTCTGCTGTTAGTGCAGAGAAAGGAACTAGTTTCTGATACCGAGCATACTGCTCAGTTTGAGGCCTTACTGATGCTGGAAGCATTACTTGGCCATTGCCATAATTTGCCATGCAAGCTGTACGTCACTTTCTGCATCCCAATAATTATTTCATTTCTCCTCCACCCTTCCAACAATATGGCATTGCTCACTGTTGTTCAGAGACCAGATATACTATCCTAACTTTAGGATTCCCCAAATTTTAAAATGCAATTTAGTACATTATTATATCATTGCACTGATATAAAGACATACACCACTTCAGATTAAGACCTTTCCCACCCGTTACTTTAAAAAAAATTGAAGAAAAAAATCTAACAGCTATTTAGAGGACAAATATTTGTACATTTTGGCAAAATCAAGACTCTAAATCAAAGCATAATAAACAAACAGCACCGGTAGTTTATAAGCAGATCTGCCTGAATTTTTCAAACACAATGGACATGCATTTTTTTTCTGCGTTGTCTGTATTTCTACAAATGAGGATCAGGAATATCAGAGAACCATCAAAAAACTACAGAAAAGGCTCAATAACACCTCGTTATAGTCTTAAGAGAAACATTCTGATATGTAGGGAAAAAAAACCTCCCAGGTTGGAGGATACTACTTATGTCTGTGAAACTGAAGTGGTCACATTTGCTTAGGTATTCTGTTCATAGCTATGTACCTTTCTAAACAGGTCACAAAACTATAGGTTTAAACACAGGGCACTACACTTCTGCTGTAGCAGTGATTACCTCTTGAACGCGATCCCATTTTGCTAAGGACTGTACAAGTTTATTGCAAAAAGATTTTCCCTGGCCAAACATTGCAAGCTAAATACCAGATAAAGAATGGGTGGACAGGAAAAAAAAAAAACGAAACAAAAAACCCACACCCAAAACAAAACAAAAAAACCCACCACACCAACAAACCAACCTACCCCAACCTAAGCTACAAGCCCCATCCTCACCCTCCGCCTAGGGACTGGAGTTAAACACTGGCCAAGTACAGGGTTTGGTATGATAGAGAGGTGTCCTACTCCAGCAGCTGCTGAACTGTTGTTGAGTCACTTGGTAGAAACTAGAGCAGGGTAAACAATGCAACAATTCAAAAAATTCAGGAGACACCCTTAGGTAAGTGATTTGGCAAATATATTTAGCTTTGCTGGGGATACTCACTGAGACTACTTACGTGCCAAAGCACCTTGCTAATCAGGAGGCTATTTAAGCTATTTGGAGTCAGAAACTGAAATGTGTTTGTTTGAAGCTAGTGGGCCTGGTTTTAGCTGGTTCTTGCAAGACAAAATCATGCGTAATACAATATGCCTTCCAAACATGCATTTAGTTGAATTTGTTTGCTACCGATGTATTTTTTTAAGGTTGTTTTTCATACTCATTATTGTAGATCCATGTATTTATCCTTTTTCTGTTAAAATGATGTATATTTTTAAAAAATCAATCCAATACTTCCATAATCATTAAATACTTAAAATTTTGAGGCAAAGCATGCTTGCAAGCAAAAAAAGGTTTTTTTGAAATTACTTAAATCTCATCCCCTACTGCTTTGATAAAACCTTTCATTTTCTGTGACAGTCAGAGAGGAGGAACCCTGAATTGTGTTCTACACCTGAGAGGTGTAGAACAAGCTCTCTTTAAGGAAAACAATGTATAACTTGTGTATAATTTTGAATGTGTTAATTAACTTTTTGTACACATGGTTTGGTTTTCCATACTGGTTTTCTTACATGCAATTTTTAGTTTATAATCTACCCATAAAAACTGAGTTAAATATTACGCATTCCTATTAAATTGGTTATATGCCTTTTCTATGGAGGAATTGCTTGTGATATTATTCAGGAATTATATTTCATTGATTACTTTAAAGTGTGTTCACTTCCACAGTGTCTTACTTAACGTTCCCTTCACTGACGCATTGTTTGTGAATACTTGCAAATTTTAAAGGAGTAAGAAAATGCATTGGCTAGAGAAGTAAGGTATTATATTTCAGTTTAAACATCAGAAGGCCTCTGCAGCTATGTAGTAATAAATTGCAATTTTCTCATTGTGTGAGCTTATTTTCCTTATATTTTCTCACTATTCTGTCAAAAACTAGAAGAAATAAATTGTAATCATGGAGATCAGGGAGCACATGAGCGGGGAGCAGTAGGCTTGCCTATGTCTAAGAAGTCTTCCTAATTCACATAACTCAAACAAGAAAATCAAGTGAGCTGGCAAACCCCAAACAATGGAATGAAGAAGTAATGGAAGAGTAATTTCTAATTAATGGTGTTTATTTTGTAGAAGCGGAGTATTTAAACATCTGGAAATTCATCTGAACACCACCATTCAAATATGTTGCTTTTAAAACATATATGTATCACTTCTAATACAATGCATTATATCTAGAAAGGTGCCTATATACACATTATAGACATAAAATGACATCTATAAAATCACCAGCTGTAATTACTCATAGCCATTGTAAGTAAACATGCTGAAATCAGGGCAAAAGACAATATAATAGAAGCTGAAAGAAGAAAAGATTAAAATGTGAATTTCTGAATAGATAAAAAGATAGATAAATATAGATAATATAATAGATAAAAACAAGACCACTTTCAAGAGATAATTTCTTCTCTTTGCATGCACCATGCCAGTTTGGTGACTGGAGTCAGAAATTCTGAAAATGAAATGCAAATTAAGGTGAAACTGAAAATCAGGTTGTTTCTTACACAAGGAAATGTGCATACATTTTAGATATCCCATAAGCCATAACCAAATCATGACTGAATTGCTACTTCAGAGCAAGTGGAAAGGTTTATTGAAAAAAAAAAAAAAGTTCCTGAAGAGTTAAAATATGGAAATATCTCTTTGTACATGCAGCAGTCTCAAACTTCATATGTTTCTTTAAGACCTATCTACCTACCTGAAATCCAGATAGAAACACATGAGAAAATCCTGTACAGATTGCAATAAAGATAGAATCTACACTGAAATATGGCTTGCTTTTATTGGGAAAAAAAAAAAAAAGCTGCAAAAAGGCATAATGTGAAGGTTAAACACTGCACTGTGTTTTGTAAATGCAAGTATTATTCTAAATACAAGCAGAAAGGAACCTCGCCCTAACTCAAATCACAGTGTCTGCAACTACCACTTACTGGAAAAAAATAAAAAGAGGACAAGAACACTTTGTAGTTCTTGTGTAACTGGTTCACACACAGGTAGGTAGAAATCTGCATCAAACCCCTGCGTCAGCTCTTTTTCCTATGAGTGCTGTGCGTTACCCTTTCCTTGCCCCATGAAATGGGGTGGAACTACAGGGCTGACGTCACTTACACAGAGCAAACCTAGTCGTACAGCACTAAAAGCAGACCACAGACTGCTTTTCTTTGGCTATACCCTATGCTTTTTCCAGCCAGCAGCAGTCATCTCGCTGCATTGCAAGCTCTTCCTATTGATACAGCTCCTTACTGCCTGTTCTAAGGAGGAAATGCTGCAACGAGCAAGGCAATGGAAGCCAAACAGCTTGTAGTGTATCAGCTCCAAACTGAAGGCTTGTAATTCCCTAAACAGACTAGGTTCTTATTAAAAAGCACAGAACAGCTGTACTATTTCACAGTCAATTGCTGTGTTTTATACACCAATAATCAAGTCCTACTGTCACATCCAAATTCCCGTGGGTTTGAGGGTTCCAGATGCAATAGGTGCTGAGGTAAGTCAGCAAGACTTGAAAGTCAGGCAAGACTTTAGGCAGTGAAGGTACTTGTAAATACGTCAGGTCCTTGTAAAACTTCTGAACAAAAACTGCTATGGAAGCCAAACTTTCAAAGCTGACAAAAACTAGCAATCCCAGCATGGAAAAATTTAATTGTGGAAAAAGCAATACAACCTTCAATTTTTAGGAAATAAAAAAAACCCACTTTGGACTTCTCAGCCAAAATAATAAGATGTTATGTAACACTTGGGTCAAGGTGTCCATTTTAGT
Organism: Acrocephalus scirpaceus scirpaceus; assembly: GCA_910950805.1. NCBI lineage: Eukaryota > Metazoa > Chordata > Aves > Passeriformes > Sylviidae > Acrocephalus > Acrocephalus scirpaceus. The sequence goes on from OU383773.1 coordinate 93,188,229, forward strand.
TCAAGCCAGGACTGAGGCACGAATATGCACCTCTTGGATTATAACCGGGAAAGCTTCTGGTGGGGTAGTCTTGCCCCAGCTGCACTCCTTTAAATCAGTCCTTACCTTTATCGTATCTTCTCGTGGTGTTTACTTCCTCCTTTAGTGAGACCATTAAAAAATCCTCAGGCTCCCTTTTCAACAGAGAAGCTGCTTTCTTTTCCATCTTGACCAAGATGGGGGGCCAGGAGAGGGGAAGGACATGACTGCAGGGGTGGGTGGAGCTTGGGAGACCTGCCTGGGTAGGTGCTGGCAAGTGTAATGCGGGTCCCCAGCTCTGCAAAGCCAATGCTCAACCTCAGCAGCTCCCCACAGGCACCAAGAAGAAAAAAATTGCACTGCTGTAAATTCAAAACGATAGTTATGTGAGGAAGGAACACAAAAATAATAAACATTCTGATATTAATTTGTTTCTTGCTTTTTAAATAGAAAGCAAATATTGCTGTTTGTTTGTTGGTTGGTTTTTTTTTGTGAAAGTTCTTTTCTTGAAACCTGGACACCAGCTCACCAGTTTGATGGGGAGGAAAGTTGGGAAAAAAACAAGCCCCTACCCAATGGTAACAAAGGACAACTCCCCCTTGCCTGCTGTAGGCAATGCATTTCATCAGAAGCCACAGGACACTGGGTACCGGACAGCAGCAAGCCAGAGACGAGCAGCCTCAGAACTCAGTACCAGCAGGCACCCATCTTGATTTCTCATACATGAACAGGCCTGAAATGAGAATAAGAAAAACATGTCTGATGCTAATGGGCCTGATGCACAGAGATGGAGCTCACAGCAGCAAAGCTTACTTTACAATTTCCTTGTATCTCCATAGAACACCTTCTGTAAGCAATTAATTCCCTTAATTAGATGTTCAACACCTTTAAAACTTAGGCCCTCATTTTTGTAAAAAATTAAGAAAGTTTACTAATTCTGTTTGTGGAAGTGAATTTCCCACAAAGTAATAACTGTTTTCTTTGGACTTTTAATTCCTTAGTTATTTGATTGCATGAATTAAGATGTAGAAGCTTCATCAAGAATATAGCTAGCTGAAGTTTCTTCAAGGTCTTTTTTTTTAAGGAATACCAGAATTTGTTTATGTAGCTTTGTTTGGGAACCTAACATTTACTGAGATAAATGGTAAGGTAATTATATTCAATGTTACTGAAAGAAAATGACAGAGAACATTATGTAATCGTTCTATTTCTGCAAATCCATGTTTTTTAGTTACTAGTCTGCAATCTGTATTTTACTCAGTAATATCCCAATTTCCTCCCTAAGACAAGCTGCAAATTGAGTTTATAGTTTATTTTAATATTTCCTGCCATCAAATTATATGGATAAGAAATCCTGTATATTCGTGCCATAATCCCATTTCTGTAGAAGAAAAGAATGTATGACCTGTAGTATAATATTGTCATGCAAATGGATTTGAGTCTTCCTATCTTAGCTTGCCCAGACTTTGAAATCTTTTAAAGTAAACAACATATTTTTTTAGGTTAGCTGGAGAATGAACTTAGAAACTTCACATGGAAAACTGAAATATCATCTTTCAAAGTGAACAAAATAATGGAGAGTAAAAAAAAATATCCTTGTTTAACATGGTTTTGCTTAGAGTTCCATTAAGAAATGAAGAACAGTTCTCCAAGCCCTTCACTGAAATACTACAATATAACTCGAGACACAAAACAGATCTTTGAGTTTTACTGAGCACAAGTTTTGTGACATGAATGTTTAATTTCATTAGAAGATGAGGATGAAAGTCAAAGAAAGAATTATAGCTGCATTAAATTTCAAAAGGAAAAAAACCCCAGTCACTCTGCAGAAAAGAGAATTTAGGACAGGAGGGCAAAGTATCTTTATGAGACTGGTGGAAGTGCTTTGATATCCTAAGAAAAAAAAGTTGAAAATTGGTATGAATAAGTAAAAGTAAGGGGAAACATAGTGGGACCATCATAACTCCAGGTCCAAGCAAACTAAAAAAACAAAGTGAAAAATTGTAAATTATATCGTAATAAATAGGCAAGACAAAATCAATTGAGAGAGGGATTTAAAACTGGTATTTATGTAGTTTTAACACAGTCAATTATTATAAGTCCAGCATAGCACAGAAATTATACATTCATCGAAATTTCTTCGATTAGATACATTTTACAGCAAATATATAGCAAGAAAAGACGCTTGTTACCTCAAGCAGATATGCAAAGTACACAGTATAATCTGGGGGAATGAATACAATGATGATGAGGATTTAACAGTTGGTAATTTCAGGGTAGTTGAAACTTTAATGTGGTTTGTTCTCCTGTCCTCAATGCTTTCTGAAAATCAGGTCTCCTCTGATGTTTTCTCAGAAACTGGGGCAAACAGAATAACTAGCAATTTGTTAAAACTGTGGCCTGAGAATACCTTCAGGAAATAGACAACTGCACAAAGTTTGATGAATATTTTGACTGACTTCTGTGAAAATTTTGGGTAGAGGCAGAACTCAGTGGAATGTCCAACAATGAATATTAGCACTTAAGTCACATCCCCTCAAAAGAAAAATTAAAATGCAGCATCTTATCTGATAAAAGTATGAAGAAAAAAATTCCAGCTTATTTATAAGATGGAGAAACAACCTACTTGTGCATCAGAATAATCACTAACAGGCAAACCCATACCAGATGTATTGAATGTTTTGGGAAAGTACCGAACTAAAAGCTGGGAATACCCAACATCTTTCAGTGTGACAGCCTGACCACAGTGCTGAGATGCTGATGAATTCCTCTCTGTCCATATTACCATGATAAGTTGATGCAATTAATACTAATAACACGAGATGCAGTGGTGCTTTAATTTCTGTAGAGCATTATAAAACTCTAAAGTGCTACATGCTGTATTTTTGTTACTACAGTTACAATGCTCTTTATTTTTCAGCCAGTAAGCTGCAGATGTTAAAAAGATGTTAAAATCTTTTAAACATACCTGTGTACAAGATATCCACAACAATCAAGACTGTTGTCCAGAAAAAGTAAGGTACAACTGTTCAAAGGTATTTGAATATGTTCTGGAGAAAGTTAAGACCAGAAAGAATGTATATAAGGCCCTATATTTGAGTCTACTCAAAATCTTAATTTTCCCTTATCCTTGCATCAAGTGTCTTTTACAGCCCATGGTCTGGACTTGTAGTCACATGGGTGCCTACTCTCTAAACTAAAAGTCAGAAATTACTAGAGAGGATTCTGGAGAATATTTATCTCTACATACATTTTCCAGACTCATAATGAGTAACCTCATAAAGGAAGTGTTCGAATGCTTTGATTTTTATTGCAAGGCAACAGATCAGAAGAGAAAATGATTGTTCCAAGTAAGATTCGGCAAGGATCCGAATACACCTGAAAGAAATAGAATTGCTTTAAAAAATTGATGATACAATTTTATTTAAAATGCTTTGAAAATGGAAGTAACGCCTGTAATCTTCAACCTGGTTGTCCTCATGAAATAATAGCAGGGCCTGTTTCACAGGTTTGTGTGACGGTTGGTGATGTGTCTTGTTAATCTTACATAAAGAGTGACTTCAAGCTGACTTATATGGCTTGAAAGCCATTTAAAGACATCTTTAAAAACCAGAAAGGTAAACAATGAGAATGTGAGTTTATTTAGCTTTCTATGAGCTTGAGGAGGTTTATAAATTGGTTTCATCTCATTTAGCAGCTTCATTAATACAATGGCAGAGCATGCTGTAAACAACATGCTAATCACATCACATCACATAATGCTAAAATGAGAGGGTTTGATGGCATTAATGAGAATGGAGATAGTATAAGAAAAACCAAAACAAAACAAAAACCAGAGACAATGAAAACAGCGTAAGAAAATACAATAACCAGCTTTGAAAATTACTATAGGGAGGGTACAGGCAAAGCCAGTGAAGGGAAGGCGGAGCGGCGGAAGCAGGCGTGCCCAGGCAGCCCTGCAGGTGACACTAGAAAGCGATTTGGAGGCGGTTTCACAATGTGATGCAGTAGCACAAAAAGGATGTAAAATTCAGGCTGCTACTGTGGCATTTCTCTTCTAATAGAGCAGAGAAAGACACTCCTTCTAGCTAAATCTGGCTCAGTGTTCACTCCCAGAAGACATGCAGCACGCTGGCATAGATTGAAATGAACTGAAATGAAGGGTAGAAAGAGAGAAAAGGTCTTAAAGGTTGCAAGGAGAACATTAAACTCTTAAGAGGTTTTAAAACTTCCCCTTCAGATATAGTACAAGAGGCAAAGTTTGGAAACATTAGATAAAACATGATGGAGGGAAATGAAGAAGGGTGTTGGCAATGGGTATATTTTTTGATTGAGTCAAATCATTCCAGCCAGAAACCATTCAAAGTCTCCTGCAGATGAATGGTGGCAAATTAGAAATGAGTTGTCATTCTCTCTGCTAGTCCCACGGAGAAAGGCTTCATTTTGCAAAGGCCTTGTGCCAAATGACATCTCCATCAGTCACAACAAAAGAGTCAAGATCTGAAAGGAGAAGACAAGCAGCTTCTTTTCAGATGAATATGCTCTCAATAATTCTTAAATTATTTCATGAACAATATTCATCATGAGGACCAGTGGTTCATTATCTGCATTTTTCACAAGAATTCTGACCAAAATTTTAATAATGTGTCATTCTGAAAGCTGACACTCAAATCATATTAAATCATTTGAAATGTAAAGCCACAAACTTTGCTGTTTATCAAAGAGCACCACTGCCATTAGGTTTTGGTACTCCCTCATCCTGCCAAAGCTTCCTTTAAATTGTGTTGCCCCTGACTCTATTTCAAGACTTTTCAGCTTTTCTCTCTCAACCAGTGCTTCAGGTAATGGCTGCCACTGGCAAATGTCTTGAGGATGGGCAATTCCTGGCCTAGTTTCTAATAAATATAACTTCTACTACAGACCCAGTAGGGTTTGTGTGCACTTCTTCTTCAGTGCTGCTGTTATTCTCTGAAACTTTGGAGTAGTCATGTCCTGATAAAAGCCACTCTTCCTTATGCAGAGGGAGAAGCATAAAACTTTATTAGTAATATTTTTTTTCCTTTCTTGAGGGCTAAAACCGAAACAACATGCTTCTCATCCTTAATTTTATGCACTCAGACTTGAAAGCGGTGACTCACCAGAATTAAAAGGCAATGCAACTCTGTCTTTTGAGCCAAGATAGAAAGACTCATCTGCTGCATAAATCTTGGGATTGTACTAGAAAACAACATAGAAGTGGAACTGCTCAGTGCAGCCAGCATACGAAGCAGTATCAGTGAATGCTCACCATCACATATCTAGGATCTCTCACTCCTCAAAACTCTTCCTCTGGCTGTTACCCATGACGTTTGAAATAAGCACATGAACTTGGCTTATCCCAGATTTGCAACCAGACTCCCTCCTCCATGGCACCTGCAGCTGCTGCTCAGCCCTGAACAGCATCCCCACGACTCCATCCTGCCAGCCTGTGGTCCACAGGATTTCTTCTGTACTCTGGTTTTGGGCTGTATCTAATGAGTTCTGCCCAAACACAGTAGCAGAAAAAACAGAGCACTGGCACTCACTGTTGGTAACAGCGTGGTCCTCTGAGACTGAAAAAGTGCAAAGGCAAGGAGCCATCTCACCTCCTGTCATCTTCCCAATACCTGAGCAGGCACCACGCATTCACATACCTGCCTGCATGCACACACAGGGTGACAGCCTTTCAAAGCCAGAAAAAAAGGTGACAAATGAGTTCAGATCTCTTTGCTCTCAAAAAGAGGGCCATTTCATGCACTGCTATATGCATTGGCAGAATCAATGGTAAGCATCATTCTGTTTATAAATCAAACCAAGATTGTTTTCCTAATTACATTTACATCACTTTGGGTTTTAAATTTTCATCATAAACAGGGTGTGTATTCTGGAATGACATCAAGGACTTTCTAATGACACAGAAAATAGGCAGATAACTTTGCAGCAATATTGACTTGTGATGCTTGGGTGCAATAAAAAAAGCTTTTTTTGTCAGGGCTCTGCATATAGGGGATTCCAAAGCAAGACATGAAGCAACACGAAATTGTTTATGAAGTATAATTTTGTATTAATAATTGGGGAGGTAGAGCAAAAAGTAAACAAAAACAAATTTTAGTTAGTGATCTTTACTTTTGTTCTAAGCTTTTCTGACGCTAGCTCAGCCTCCCCCACTCTGCCTCTCCTTGCACTGAATTCTGCCTGATCACATGGCCACAAGTCAAAACGAGATCAAATGACGCAGAAAACTAAAATTGAACTTTAACCCCCGCTTCTTCTCACCAGTTATTTCCCCCATGCACTGGCAAGAAAAAAAATTCAAATATGAAGCAGAAGTCATTCCCCCACAAAGAGTGAAGTCAAACAAAACCCAATCCAAACCAAAAAAAAAAAAAAAAAAAACAACCACCCAGACAAATAGCTAAAATGTTTAATTTGACACAAAGACTTTCCTTTTTGCAGAGTTCTGCCAGGCAGATTATCTGCAACGAGAAGTAGAGCATTTAGAATGAAGAGCAGAAATAGAAATGTAGGCGTGGAGACTGCTAGCTCAGAAGAGTCTTTTGTCTGGCGATACTGTGACTAAAGATAATCTTTGTTTATCTTGTATGTTTAACTTGTGTCTTGTATACCCAAAGTGTTGGAAAAAAAATGTGGAATTACAAGTGAGTAACTGAACAAACCCATAACACAGGGTATAATTTCTAAGCATGGTGAAGGCAGGAAAAACAAACTCAGCAGTTATTATACTGTATTTATTCTCTTTTTTCTTTATAAGCACTCCCAGACTTGTGGCACAATAATGTTACAATTAAAGCATACTTTGACTAACAATTTCACAGCAGAATGGAACAAATTATGTGACATTACTAACACAGCAAGGCAGAGCTGCAATGCACCCTGGCTACACAAGTACAGCTTACAGCTAAAACTTTACAGAGATGAAGGAGTGAGCTCAAGGCTGCTGAAAACTGAATAGGATTTAAGTATTTAGTGTCACCCAATCAGTGAAATATGATTAATGAGTCTGGAGGAGTACACTGCTTTTTAGTCTCCAAAGCAAGGCGGACATGGGGGGAAATGTATTGGAGCTCTTCAGCGATAAAAGCCACAGCAAAATTCTGCACAGTTAAACTACACGTTCAATTGCAGCTGCTTATTTCTCCTCTGTGTGATTAGAGCCTCCCATTTCCCTCATTACAGGCTTGATATTATTGAAGCAAAGCCAACAGCAAGTTAGCAAGCCAGCAGGGGATCAAATTGATTATACAGTTAGCTGTGGAAAAACTGAAATTCTTTATTAAGGGGAAATGAAATACAGTTAATTTATGCTTCAGCTGAACCCCTCCCACACTACACTTAGTCTGCTGGTACTCAGAATTTTCTCTGAAGCTACAAGACAGCTGAGAAATTACAAAAGCTTTATTGATATAAAAATAAGTCAGGCCTTCAGTATTCTTTAAAGGATTTTTCTATTACTAATTATCATAACTCAGTATATAGGACAACACAGCATTAAAGCCGAAAAGAAAGGAAGGTAGAAAGCATTTGAGTTTAGGTATACTGGAAGATTTGCTATCTGTCTTTAGCTGGTGTTACAGAGGCAGTCCAAAAGTAAATGTAAACATTACCTTATCAGTAAAGCAGCAACTCAATTTTTGTGGTTTTTCAGTTGTAAATCTCTTTCCCAAAATGGGGAAAATAATCATTTGGGACCAGAAGTAATTTTTTGAGAATAAGAAGAGGCCTGTTAGTTTATTTCTGACAAGGACAGACTGTGAGATAAAGCTTGTTTCTAAAATGAGACCTTGCAGAAGACAGCACCACACTTGCCCCATCCCAAGCAGTTTTAGCCAAGCAGTTCAGATCTTCCCTACAGAGCTGAAAAGTGCTGAGAGCTCACGAGCAGAAAGTTCCCACTGCCCCACAGCCCTTTACTCTCCAGCCCCAAACATTTGTCCTTGGCAAAGCCCTGATAAATAGAACTGTGGATGGAAGTCTACTGGGGAACGTCCCCTCTCTAAACAGCTGTCACCTCCCATTGCTCTCAGCAATGTGGTCCCAGACCACTGGCCATCCTTCCCAAAGACGATCACTGCTTCTTTTAATCTGTTTTGCATTGTCCCTTTCCATCTCCTGGCAGGAAAAGGGATACATCCTCTTCAGAAGGCACCTTGGCTTCTGTCCCATGAGGCATGAAGGATGTTGTAACTTGTGGAAGTTTAGCAACTGAGCCTACACACGGGTCCCATGGAGGGAAATGCTTAATGAGACTGCTCTGCAGGAAGTGAAAATACCATACAACACATTTTTAATAAATTTGTCAGGATTCACAGCCTTAATCATTGCCGTTGACAAGATTTGCTTAATCAAATTGCAAGGAGGAGCAGCCCTTTAATTGTTAGTCTCCTTAGATAAGCCTTCCTGTGCTTCACTAGACTTTCTTCTGCCTTCTTTGTGTTTCTGATGCTCTCTTCGTGTTGCAACATCCTTGTAATATGTTTTTTCTCCCAGTCACTGAGGAATGCTTTGAGATTTCTCCCTGGTTTTCAGACAAAACTTCTACTAATTTTCTTTACCTGTCAGTGTCTTTTTGGATAAAAAGGTCATGATGGTTTTGGCTGGGGTAGAATCAATTTTCTTCATAGCTGGTATAGGGCTGTGTTTTGGATTTGTGCTACAAACTGTTGATAACACAGAGATGTTTTAGCTGTTGCTTATCAGGGCTTGCACAGAGTCAAGGCCTTTTCTGCTCCTCACTCCATCCCACCAGTGAGCAGCTGGGGGTGCCAAGGAGTTGGGAGGGGACACAGCTGGGACAGCTGACCCCAACTGACCAAAGCGATGTTTCATACCATGTGGCATCATGCTCAGTATACAAAGTGGGGGGAAGAAGGAGTAAGGTGGGGACATTCAGAGTAATGGTGTTTTTCTTCCCAACTCACCATTATGTGTGATGGAGCCCAGCTTTCCTGGGGGTGGCTGAACACCTGCCATCCTGTGGGAAATGGTGAATTAATTTCTTGGTGGTTTTGCTTGTGTGTGTTGCTTTTGCTTTACCCATTGAATTTCTTTATCTCAACCCTTGAGTTTTCTCCTTTCTGATTCTTTTGCTGATCTCACTGAGGGGAGTGAGTGAATGGCTGTGTGGGGCTCAGTTACCAGCTGGGGTTAAACCATGACAAATATTTAAGAGTCTTATTAGAATAAAAGCAATCAAGCTTGATTTGCGCTACCCACTTTAGCAATATTAATAGTAAAAGAGAAATAAAAATAAACATTATGCTTCTATTTCCTCTTACTCTTCTCATGCAAGAAAGGTCTTCTTTTTCACTTTCTGCTATAATATACACTGGCTGATCTGAGGAAGTGCTAATAAATGCAAGTGAAAGTTTGCACACAACTTAAAATGCAGAAGAGCTTATTTCACTGAAGGCTGCATGTTTACCAGGAAATGAGATGGACTCAAATTGTCCTTGTGACTGCTTGAGACATATACTCATTAAAGATACCATTGAAGTAATATGGAGGAGGAAATAAATTGCTCGAAAGGACAGTGCCAAGACTGGCAAATCTAAAATTTACTACACAGTCACACAGAAGCTATTTTGGGAGCCACAATCACCTCTTGGAAAAATAAACACATTTCCACAGAACAGCAATTCCGTATGTTGCACTTGGCCATCTTGACTGAAGCCAGTAGGGTAATGACTTTTACAAGTGGCAAAAACCAGTCTCTTGGCAAAAACAATCCCTAACCTCATGAAATACAGACTATTTTGCGAAAAGGAAAACAAAGTTGAAATATATTTTATATAAATATAGATACGTAAAATTGTTGTTTACGAGAAAACTTCTACTAGAAAACAGTAAGTCTGTGGTACACAAACTCCGATATAAAACAATCACTGACATAAAAATGCTGCTCTTATGCTGACAGGTGATTTTCAAAAAGAAACAAAAACCCCCTGGTTCACAAACAATCAAGTGAGACAGATTTCCAAGAAACTCTCTGTGGCATTCAGAACAAGATTTTTCCTGATCCATAGCAGCTATCTATTTAATACAGTATTTTTTTATATGATGCAAAAAGCACCATAGGGAAACCAATCACCTAAACACCCTGGATATATCATAGCTCTAACTGGGATGTAATCAGAAAGCATCCAGGAAGTTGTCTGTGCATGTGTACATATATCTATACATACATCTATACATACATACAAACTCTGCACACAGAATCCTTTCACAGGCTTTTTCTCCTATATTTTGATGTTTCATTTTGCTTTTCCTTTGCTATGTGACAGGTTTTTGCATTTATATATACAAAAATATATAAAATTTGAAATTATAAATAAAAATATATATAACACAAAAGATTTCCATTTTGCAAAGGGAGCATGGTAAAAGACTGTAAAGACCTCGGGCTCTTCTCAGTAACCCAAGGTAAGGGCCATGAAAGATTCCTGTTGTGAAAATCAGTCCTCACATGGCTGTGGGAGCTCTTTAGCTAAGTGATGTCATCTTAATGCAAGGGCTTGAATTACAGAGCATGAATACTGATTTGGAGAGCCACCATTATTTGCAATAGAGTTGCAAGACATAGCAAATACTATGTGACTTCATAGTATATGACCAAAAAAACCTCACCATGGCACAGAAAAAGCCCAGGGGACAGAGCTTTTTTGTTAGGGTAAGTTGTTTTTCTGGGGATAGAGCTGCTTACATGTAAGAGAATCATATCACTAAATGGATCTATCCATGTGCAACAAATCTGACACCTTCATTTTCAGCACGATAAAGACAACCTGATCCACGTGTAGTGCATGTGCCATTTAACCATCCCTGGATTGTGGACAAGAATTTGCAAGTCCAATGCCTCTAAATTCCTTTAGGTGACCCTGTTATTGGTCTCAAGTACAATCCATATACTTTGAGGGTGGAAATATTTTCTTTTGTACAGTAGGCAACAAAGAAATTGACTGACAGCATATATGAAGTGACAGCACATCCAGAGCCCGTCCTAGCCAAATGCTCTGTGTGTTACACAGTATTGTTTCCTAATACTTTCACAGTTGCTTGTAATGCTTTTTGGCTAATAAGTTCCAAATGCTTTTCAAAGATTCAGACATTTCAAAAAATCATTAATGTTTTTGAGTGTATTTTTCTGCGATGCCAAGCTGAAACCCTGAAAGGAACATTTAAGAAGATGGCCTGGTGGTGGGTGCAACAAACAAGCATCTCAAAAGCAGCTGGCATCAAGAAGAGTGACAAAAATTAAGGCATTCAAAAGTCCTCTGTGAGTTTCAGAAATCTGTGGTCTGTGAGTCCTGTTTCCTGCATCTTTAAGACATAACATGTTATTGTTCTGCATCAGAGAGCATCCATCCGCAGCTGGGAGCAATACGCACCACTGACACCAACCACTGCTTTGCCAGGTGTAAAAACCTGGAGTTAAATAATTTTATCCCTAGGTCATTCTTTGAGTCAGTTACAGTGCAGAGGAGAGCTGCCTTTCCATCACCTTGCTGACAATTAGATACACAACAGATGCAAAGCACTCATCTTTCTTGCTACCAAAAGTGAAAGCCCACCCCTTAACTTGGAATTTCCTTGCTGTAATAAGAGTGAATGTTTTATTTTTGTTTTCAGTTTACTGGTTTGAAAGGTCATGTAAGTCTACTTTTATGAATATTTTTAACATAATCTGGAACATAAGCACAATATCGACACAAATTAAGAGGATTCTGAAAAGAGAGAGGTGGAGAATAATGCTTTACCATTGTAACACTATTGTATTAACATCACCTCTTGAGTGAGGTTGATGCACTGCACAGGAATCTGGGCTGTTTTGCTATAAGTGGAAAGTTACTTAAGTAGGGTGTCTCTGCAGTGATGAAGGATGCAGCAAAGAGGTGGAGATTTAAAAAGCCAGATTCGGTTCTCAGAAAGAATACAGCAACATAAGAACAGGTATAGGAATTTGAAGACTTTCTTTTAGCTGCTACATTTTTGTAGCTTTTCTACCCTGTAGAGAATAAACTCTTCTGGATTTAAAGCACTAAAGGCCTGGGAAACTTTAGACAACTAGAAAACAAAACAAAAAAAAACCAAATCTCAAACGGAAACCCAAATCATCTGAGGCACTAGAGCAATGCTGATTTACTTGGAATACTAGGTAGTACAACCCATCAAATCTAAGATCTTTTATGGGGACCCAAACCAGGACCCAGTAGGGAAACAAAGGAAAGTAAAAGAAAAACCAAGGGAAAGAGGTAAGTTTGGTGCAGTGATAAAACATAGGCCTTTGTTAAATTCTCAGATGTATTCTGGGCCAGCTGTATTTTGAGGTACTTTAGGTTCCTTGAGGCTGGAAGAGGTGTAATCTCCAAGCCAATGGGGCCATTATGAAGTTTAGTGCTGGCTGTTCCATTGGTGTAAATGTACAAAGTGGGAACATGGAAGATTGGAACAAGAAGAAAACAAGTAAAACTGTCTACCATTCATACAATTTCTATAAGCTTTTGCTTGTCTAGGACTAGGGAGCAAGAGAGTGCAACTCTGTTCACCCTGTTTTTGAACAGCAACTGGAGATGAGCTAGGATAGTCACAGCATTAAAGCATCCAGCTGACACTTGAACAACATGTCTAAAATGAGCATATCCAGAAGCACCTAGTGGCTGAGGAAAAAAATTCCCCGCTTTTGCATTACAAGTCCTATTTTTAGATCACTGGTATTTTAAAATAAGGTTTTCAAGAAGAGTGTTTTTTAAAAAAACAGACAGAATTTACAGAACAAGATCAAAATGTGAAGTGCTGGATGACTGTGGGTGAAGGAAAAGACTTTGGCACAGGCTTCTCAGCAAGACAGCCTAGCCCAGACTCCTGGCCAGGCTCCAGCTTTGGAAGCTGTCCTCAGACTCCTCCGAGATGACTATCGGCTCCTCTTCCTGCTCAAAGCTGTTGAGCAATAAAGCTCTGAGTTGTCAAACTGATACTGCTCTTTCAAGCAGAAGTGCTGTGATTCAGTCATCAGTGAAATAACCCTCCCGATACCAAAACTCCCTGAGCTCTCTGGAATTAATGCCATAATTATAAATGCAACAATTTGGTTTTGTTAAGCTTTTTGGTGAATACTGGTTTGTTATTGTCTTTACTTTTGTGACCTTTCATTAGTAACAACTGACCACATAATACCAGAAATCTTTCACTACAAAGAGGAATAAGGCTGTGCACTTCACAGCTACATTTTAGGGGCATGAGAAATATTTTGAAAAATGGCTTTATTCCTTCCATTGTGTCATCTCAGTAAAGCAAGAGAAGAGAGGATGCCTGAGCACAACAGAAGCACTTTAAGTCATGCGACTGCAAAGCCAAACTTGAATGATCCCTCTTTGCTCCATGGAAGCACTGCTTTCATCATGCTAACATCACTTCAGCATCTCCAAAAGTGAACCAGGATGTCCTTTGAGTACTGAAACTAACTCTATCTTGCCTATAGGCCACTTTTTTTTTGTCTTGGGATGTGATTTTTTGGGAGTTTTTGTTTTGTTTTGTTATTTTAAATCTCAGTTGGTTTGGTTCTGTTGGTGTGTTTTTGTTTGGTTGATATTTTGTTTGTGTGGCTTTTTGTTTGTTTGTTTTTTGGGGTTTTTTTGTGTTTATTTTCCAGGAAGATCAAAACTTTGCATCTAAAATGTTTTGTTTTCCACATCAAATTCAAACTTCTGTTCACCAGCACTTGTATCTCAGCACTGATTTCTGGCTGTCTTACTGATTATTCTACTAGAAAGTATTTCCCCTACATAACATTTCTTGATTTGCTAAAACATTTCTAAGCATTACTCCTTTCCATGTTCTCCAAGCGATGCTGTCAGGAACATTCTAGCAGTGTGTTTGTGAATCAAAACTGGTATTTTACAGAGAAAAAAAACAGGAAAGGTCTAGCTTGCCTCTAACTTTCTTAAAACTAGCATATTCATACGGCCAAGATGTCTGTAACAGGAGATGTGCCCCTATTCTCTTTTTCTCCTCACCACTGCCTTTGCTACAAGAATGAAAGCCAACTATCACACCTGCAGCAATCTCAAAGTGCCTGAGGACAGTTCCTCTGGTCCAGTGGTGCTGGAGGGAATCTGGGTTTTCAGAAAGATCTTTGAGGCACACAAGCTACCATGATAATTTAGTTTCCTGCAAATAAATTGTAGAAAGGAGAATGGCAACTGAACTAAGCGTGCCTCAAAGTTGTGCCAAGGGATGTTTGGAATTAGTATCAGGAAAAGTTTCTTCATCTTGAGGGTTGTCTAGCAGTGGAACAGGCTGCCCAGAGAAGTAGTGGAGGCACCACCTCTGGGGGTGTAGATGAGGCACTTAGAGACGTGGTTCAGTGGTGGGCTTGGCAGTGTTGGGTTAATGGTTAGACTCAATCTTAAAACTCTTTCCCAACTAAATGTTTCTAGGTATCTGTTACTGAATTAAACATCTATCTCTTAAGTATCCAAGTATCCTTGAGAAATGACACAGAGAAAAACAATTATTCATCCAAACAGCTAGAAACAGATAAAAACTAGCTTTTATACAAAGGATTTTCTGGCTAAGGCCAAGTTTTTCTATGTAAAGAAAAGCAGATCAAAACTGCCCAGTCTTTCTGATCTAAAGCACATTTCTGGTTGTATTACAAAAATTTCTTCTTTGGGATACACCCATTGGGAAGTTCCAGCATTTTTGGTCATGTTGGCTGTCAAAAATGCATGGAGCTTTGTTGGTGGGAAGGACAATTTTCTGTTTCCAGGCTCAGACTTATTATAGCTTAGATCAAACCCTGTAATAAAACACTTTAACAACAGCCAATTCTATCATATGCAAGTACTTAAACTTCTACTGAATCCCCCAGCCTAATCAACCATCTACAGCCTTACTTACCCCGAGAACATTGCCAGAAGAACATTTGTTCCTCATCATTTCATATTCTAGGCATGGACACAATGTAAAGTTCAGCTGTGTTCATCTCATAGAAGGAAAAGAAGTGCCTTAACGTAACAAGCTCAGAAAAAACAAATTTGGATGTGTTGATATTGTCTGAAAACTGGGTTTTAAACTAATAGACCCTCACTGTTTTTTTTTTACAACCCTTGTGAAAGCTTGGAAAGAGTGTGGAGTACTACTAGATGCTCTTTAAGAACCCAGAGTATAACCCCCCCATACCAAGCTGCTTGTGGCCCTTCCCTTTGCCCCCCTCCAATAAAAACCATAAATTCCTCCAGAGGGAAAGGGCACTGCTGGGTGTCCAGAGGTTGCACCAGGCTAGGAAGGGCTGCTGCAGCTATGCTACTGCAAAATGCACGTCATTTCTCATTTTTGCCAGAGAAGAGAACCCATGAACAGTGACAAGGCTGCCATTAGGAGTGTGATGTCTCTGCATTACAGACCAGCTCTCTAGTCTTCCATGAAAAGGAAGATATGAAAAAAAACCCCACCAAGCGAGATCTGTTGCGTGGAAAAAAACCCCACAGAATGGCATATAAGGAAAAATAAAATAGAGGGATGGCAGTGTCCTTAATTTATAATACCACCTTTAAACTTTATTTTAGCCTTATACTTTTTGGTAAAATCAAAAAAGCTTCCACGTGGAGCTGGGATGAGTGCATATTGACAGTAAGGGCTTTCTCTTAAGCTATGTCACTAACTAGTCACAGATCATTGAGATTTTCTTTTTTAACTAAGTGGCTAGATAAGGAGGCAGCAGATAGTCTTCTAACCCTGATCTGTATCCACAGTGTGGATACACACAGAAGCCTGCAAATACTTACAAATCTGAGAATTCTTAGCAGTGCCTTGAGGCTGCTTCCCAGTCTCACACCCTTAGTCCTTAGGACACTTCTCCTCCAGAGAGCCACTTCCTTGCCTGCAGGAGACCAGGACATCAGCTCTCCCTACCAGGTTCTCACTACGCACCTCAAGCTGGACAGCAGAAGAGTTCTTATCCTTAGCACTTCCCCCACCAGCTGTCAATCCTCCTTGCTCCTCACCCCTCCTTTCCACACTGTTCTCACTTTTTGACTTTCAAGCTTTTTGTCTCCAATAGTCCCCCAGAACAACCAGCCACTTCCAATCTGCTGCTCCCATTTTGCCTTGTTTTATGACTGCTCTTGCATGACCAGATGTAACATTCATTAGCCTGTAGCTGGTGGAGGTAACCAGACCTCCTTCTTTGCCCTTTTGGCTTCCCCTCTGAGGTGCTCGTATCCCAGCTCAGGAATCACCTAATAAAGTGGCCAGTGTCCAGCACAAACTCTTTGGTAGATTAACTGGAATATTTTGGTGGGGGCAGGGAAGGGGGAACCCCCCCAAAATAAATGAAGGAAAATGGCACCAGCAGCCTGCAGGAGCAAAAGACATCATTTGCTTTCGAACTCATTTGCTGTTGGGTAAATTATGAAATAAAATTAAATAAAATTATATTTCCAATTGCTGCCTCCAAGGGAGCAGAAGGGACTCAGAGAGGAAAGCATAGCTCTGGAGAATCAGGAGATATAGCTGCAGTTTTCAGTTCTGCTTGAGAAATCCTCTGTCAGAAGCACTGTCTCAGGCAGGCTGTAGGCTTGGCGTTATGTACCCAGGGTTTGGTGGATTCACTCAGCTCAAAACCACTCTGCCATTTTCAGGTGAAAGTTGACGTAGTTGGAGGTTTATCATCAACTACGTTCTGCTTTATCCTTTCTACTTATATTCTATTTATTATACACATCACCAAGAGACATAGAAAAAAAAAAAAAAAAACAGAAAGAAGGGTGCTAAGAACGGAAAATACAGACTTTTAATCTTGTAAATAGGTGCTAACCCTTGCTAGGGACTGCAGCGTTCCCAGCGCAGCTAAGCATCGCTCCCTCGTGTGGTTAAAACTCACTACTGCTAATTTAGCGTCACTGCAGATCTTTGCATGAAAATTCAGGGAAGAAAGGGTTATTTGCCGAGATTTGCATCTCAATGCACAGTCACATACGCGTTCACGCATGCAAAAGTATGAGTACAATAATACACCTTTCACAGAGTTCACTCTGAACAGACAATTTCACCTTGTATCTGTGTTAAAAGGCTAAAAAAAATCATCTCCTTCAAAAGGCTGATAAAAATAGCAAAGAAAACTGGGATCTGATATGGAGAAATCTACAGCTCCTTACAAAAGAGGCTGTAAGGAATAGTTTTTCATATGCAAACACTGAATCGTTGCCCTCTAGATAACCAATAGTTAAACCCACAGAGTAGCTTTAAAATTGAAGATGTGAAACTACTGGATCCTTCACAGGATTAACACACACCCTTGAATATCTTCTCAGAGTGTGCAGAATCCTATATAAGACTTTCTGTGAGCATTCAGACGGTCCACAGACCTCATCAATTTACCTGTTAATTCACACCTGAATGGCATTCATGAGTCCAACACACAGTGTAATGACAGAGACCCTTATTGCATGTAAGTAGACAAGAGATGTGTTATTAAAGCTGTTCAACAGACCTGTACCAAGGCACCCTAATGCCTCAGAGCCCCCTCCCTTGCCCTGGTTTCCGGCTTCATAGTGCAACAGAGGATGCCTCTCATTTTGTCTCCATGCAGTGGACCCTTCTTACTCAGCTTAGCACGATAAGATTGCACAAACAGAGAAAAAAAAAAAAAAAAAGGCAAAAAAATCCACTCCTACTTCCAGTCAAGCTGCAATTTGATCAACAGAACAATGATTTTTTTTCTGTACTTTCATTGCTAACAAATCAGAATTTGTTTAAAAAGCCAAGTATATGAGAAGGTTTATATGAGATATCATTTTGCAACAAATTCCTCCCCAAAAACTCTGGGGAGTGAAAACGGGAATAAGAGATTGAAATTGTGTTCTCTTAACTCAATAACAAGATATTTGAATAGGAAAGCATTATTCTATTGTATAGTATGAGCAAATATGCTTATTCACAGAAGTAACAGCCAGCTCAGGTATTTCCAGCTGATATCAGGAAACATTCAAATTTATCTAAAATACATAGCTACTGTTAACTGTTGCAAAGAATGGCTGGAGATCAAGAATTAAAATACCTTGAACACAGGACATACAATGTCATTTAATCCCAGGGAAAAAAAGGAAATGTGCTCTCTGGAACTTTTCCACCCCACCTTCTCGTTCAAAATCTTTGCTGCATTCAAGGTGCAAATGTCCTTGAAAGAGAAGAATAAAGAGAGCATAAAGGTGATATTTTAGGAACAAACTGCATCTACATATGTCTGTGCTTTCCAGGAACTTGCAGCTGCTATTTTTCCCTCCGTAGTGACTGTGGCTTGTCTCTGTCTTACAAGAAAACTAGACCCATCCCTACAGGAGTTTCCCTTCAAGCAGCCTCCCCACCCTCCCCCATCCTTAAGGAACCATAATTCAAGCTTAAATACTTTGGAAAGAAATTCATTTTCCTGCAGCATAGGAAGACTGATGCACAAACATTAGAGCAATCTAATTTTAGATCATTCAGACAATACGCTGGATCCTTACGCGCATTTATTTAAGGCTATTTATAGTCCTCCAGACACTGCTGGAAGTATAGTCATCCATTGTGGAGCTATTCTGCTGTGCTCCAGTTTGGGAGGGAGGAAGGGAGGGAGGGATGGAGGAGGCAATCAAGAGTCTGATTGTTCTGGGGAACACAGGTACAGAGGTGTTGGATGAAATGTTCATTTGCAGGCTGAACTGAGATCAAAAATTCTGGCCGCTTAGCAACACTGCTGCTGCCAAAAACTCTAGGGGCACTGGAGAACTTGGAAGTCCCAAACTGCACCAAATTACAGGCCCAGAGACAAGTGCTGCTCATAGCTGCAGGCACGGAAAAGGGACCGCATGCCAGAGTGGGGGGAAAAAAACCACGAAAAAGTTTTTAGTCCTCTGGGGACATTTTTGGAGTAGAATAAATGGCTATACTGTACCTCAGAGCCTGAGTGTCGGAGTCAGCATCTCCCTCCAAGGCATGTGACTTCCAGAACAAAGTTCTTCTTTTTGCTGTAGGCACTTGCAAGTTCATCTGAACACTGGCACCCCACAGTCTCTATGTCTTGGTTATTAGAGTGCCTTTCAAATCCCAACCTTCTTCAGTTCTTTTTAGTTCATCTTTAAAAAAAAACCACAACCAAAAAAACCAACACTTCTTCTAGGTTCAGATGAATTTTAACAAGACATTAAGGCAACATTTGTAATGCACACATCCAGTGGTTGAACTGTAATTCATACCTCATGGTGCCACAAAAGCCTTCGGACCGTCAGCTCTGGTTCTCCTGCTGTAAGATTAGAACATACTTCTTCTCCAGTGTGCCCTGCCTGATACACAGATCATCTTTTATCACACCTAGATGCAAGTCCTGGGGCCTTTAGCCATTCTAGAGCAGAGGTGCTATTTTAACTCTCTGTCATTCAGATATCCAGGTCAAAGGACTCCCACTTGAAAATATGGACAATCCAAAGCACTACAGCATAATGTCTTGTTTTCATCACAGTATGTCTTGAGTAGGAAAATCTGCTTTTGAAATTATTGGTGATTTTTGACCAATGCATCTGGCCATACAGAATGCAAGGCCTTACTGTTTTCCTATAGAGCAGCCACTGCAAGGCACAGCAGATAAAGCACATTTGTAGGTCACAGATCCTAAAGTCAGTGTCCTAGTATCCGTGTGAGCTAAATATGATCCACTCTTTAAAGAGAAACAGGTAGTAAGTTTAAAATCACCGTTCCAAGGCTCATAAAAAGACTGAGATCTTGGCTCTCAGATCTGAATCTGCTTCAGGAAGTATTAGCCAGCTGATATTGGTGTGATCAAACCATACTGCTTGGTACTCCAAAAGATAGTTCCTCACTCGAAGAAAACAACTTTGCATTTTATGAAATTGCCATGGACAAAGATGAGTGACTAGTAAAATTGGAAAAGGACAAAACAAACCAGCATAATAAGGTAGCTCTGTCTAGAAGATTTTTTTTTTCTAAAAATTGTGTATTGTAGATTAGTTATGACCCTTTAAGGACCAGCTGATCTCCAAAGAAATCCAAGCTACTCCCAGCAGTGAGGGTGGGCCAGCAGTGCTCTTGCCAAAAGGGGTTAATTGATAATGCCTTCTTTCAAGACCTCAAGTTCCAAGACCTTTGGAACCCAGTGCTTGTTACTGAAATATTGCAGAACTAAGGTAATAAAGTCAGCTTTACTTGCATATAAATGGTACTCTCAAAGAGTATTTTCCCAAATCATATGAAAAAATATTTTGATAGAATCAACTAGAGCAATACCAGAGAACAACCTGCTCAGGCACTACACTACAAACAAAACCAACAGACCACTAGAGTGAGCATGGCTGAGGAGGACCAGGCTGCATTCAAAATAGTCTTTCCCTTTGTGTTGGCAACTCACTGCTTATTTTCCTTGTGAGGAACTACTCTATCCCTAATCAATTAATATGCCAGCATTCTAGGAATATAGATGCTATATATACTGACATGTAAACACCTGTAGCTAAGATTGGATGCCATCCAGAGGCACCTGGACAAGTTCGAGAAGCAGGCCCATGGGAGTTTCATGAAGTTCAACATGACCAAATGCAAAGTGCTGCACGTGGGTCAGGGCAACAGTTCGTCTCAATACAGATCAAGAGCAGTCCTGCTGAGAAGGACTCATAGGCGCTGGTTGATGAGAGGCTGGACATGACCCAGCAATGTGTGCTCACAGCCCAGAAAGCCAAAAATGTCCTGGGCTGCATCCAGAGCCCCGTGGGGGCAGCAGGGCCAGGGAGGGTATTCTGCTCCTCTGCTCTGCTCTGCTGAGACCCCACCTGCAGTGCTGCATCCAGCTCTGGGGTCCTCAGCACAGATAAGATATCAACCTGTTGCAGTGAGTCCAGAGGAGGCCACCAAGACGATTAGAGGGTATCTCTAAAGAGAAAAGGCTGAGAGAACTGGGATTGTTCAGCCTGGAAAACAGAGAGCTTAGGGGTGACCTAAATAGGGCCTTCCGTACCTGAAGGGAGTCTACAAGAAAGATGGAGAGGGACTTTTATCAAGAGCATGTAGTGACAGGACAAGTAGAGATGGATTCAAACTGAAAGACAGTAAGTTTAGATTGGATATTAGAAAGAAATTCTTTTCTGTGAGGGTGGTGAGGCACAAGAATTGGTTGCCCAGAGAAGTTGTGGATGCCCCATCTCTGGAAGTGTTCAGGAGTAGGATAGATGGGGCTCTGAGCAACCTGGTCTAGTAGAAGGTGTCCCTGCCCATGGCATGGGGGTTGGATCTTTAAGGTCCCTTCCAGCCCAAACCATTCTATGATGTGAAATATGTATCAGAAAAGAGTGGTTCAAAATAGAAAAAATTCAAATCTAGAAGTGAATGAACTGCTAAGATATACTTCCCAATAAACTTAACATATAAGGTCAAAAATTAAGCATTTAAGTGAACTAGAAAAGGTACATAAAAGCGCAGATAATCACACATATAGAACACTTTCTGCAGAAGAAAATACTAAATAGAGAGGGAACCCTCAGGCTTCAAAAAGAGAGGTCTATAAAATAAAGCCTAATATGAAAGCGATGAAGAGGGAATGATTATTCACTACTTGAGACTCACACAAGGAAATCATCAGGTTTAAAGCACAAGCCACAGGAAATATTTTTTCCAAACAAGGCATAGTTAAATTGTGTAACTTACTGAGTATTGTGGATGCCAAGTATTTAAATGGGTTCAAGAGGGATTACACAAATGCATGTAGAATACTTCTATTGGTGGCTATAAAAAAATTAAAAGAAAAAAACCCTACAGTTTTGATGTACCAGATGCTTCAGAAGCCTGTAAAGTGATAACTGCCAGAAACCGGGGGGATGAAACATGAGGACACTTCTCACAGTTTTACATCCTTCCCTAAAGGGCCATGAGTGCCAGACACTGGAGCACATAGTCTTCTGGGCTTGTCCAGGATAGCAGCTCTTTGCAGAGAAGCCTTACAGCTGTTGGAGACAAGAAGTCTGCCAGGCTTCCCTGTAAGAGGAACCTCCAGGGTTAATCATAGTTTCTCTGGCCCTCACTGCAGCTCATTCTCATGACTTCACTGACTTGTGGGGCAGAGAAGGGGAAGAGGGGAGAGTGAGAGAGCAGAAGAGGAGTGCCAAGAGAGCTATGGCACCATTTGTATTGCCTCTAGAAACTACATTTCCCCTACCTTCTAAAAAATTTTCCTCCAGAAAGCTTCTGAGAGTTTTCTTGACAACACAGATAGTTTACAATGCCTGAACTTTTTTTTTTTTTTTAATGGCATGCAATGAACGAAATTTAAATACCAGTGCCAAGAATTAGAATGATTTACATCATTCTCTCCAGGGTGGGGCATACTCTATTCTCTACTCAGAGGCTCCTAATGTTTCCCATGCTGCTAAGCTGTGTTTATCACTATAAATTAAAAGGTTTCCATTTCAAATCTCTGAAGCTCTTGAAGCAGAGCAGGCTTGGTAGTGGGAAACAGGGGGGTATGAATTCAAGTCCCGAGGGAATCAACTTCTTACAGTGCAATCTCAGGTCCTGGCTCCTGCTGCATTCCTGTAGGTCTCAGTGCAGTCATTCATCTCCAAAGCGATAGCCAGAGCAAGAGGAGAATGCTTGATATTGTACCTTCTCAGTGTAAGCATTGGAAGTCTTTGGACCTGATTTCAGCTGCATTTCCATAGATGTGGAGCCACACAAACTGACATTTCACACGCCGTCTGTCTCAGAGGGCAATGTGGCAAGCCACTGATTAGGCCAGTCAGACACTCAACCCATCGCCATCAGTTTAATGAATTACAGAATAAAGCACATTCACAGTTCATAGCATGATTCAGATAGTTTGCCATTTCTTAACAGGGCTACCCAAATCCAGATGTTCAGGAAAATTTTGCCCAGACTCCACCAAAGTCCCAGGAAATTCCTGAAGGAGAGCCATATTTCTTATTATTTTTCCAGAGATAGATTTCCCTGTACTACTTTCCAGCAGCAAAAGCAATCCTATCAGGACCCAAAACAGCTAGAGCCAATGCAGGATGGTTTTTTTTCTGGGCAGACTGGAGTAAAATTACCCCAAAGACAACTACAAAAATTAGTGGACTACATTGTTTTCCAATGTCATGCAAAAACACCTTTTTTCTATATAAAATAGGGAACGTGTTAAAGAAAAAAACCACTTCCTTATTATTGTAAAAAAAAAAAAAAATTCTGTAGGCTGCAACTTTTAACTTGTATTTTCTGAGAAGTTGTTTTAACTAGTACAGGCTAAGTATTCATACAGCTCCTGCAGCACCTAAAGGGAGATGTCCAAAAGCAAAGCTCCCACTGAACAAGCATCTCCCATTGGCAGATAAAAGATGAAATTTCAGTGCAGGAAACAATTTCATAAGCCTTTCTAACAAATAACTTCATTTTGAAAGCACTAACAACTGGGGATAATAGAGGGAGCAGGTTTTCTGTACTTTCTCCCACCACAAAGATTCAGCCAAGAAAGCAGCATCTGCCACAGCACTGTGTATTTGCCTACAAAACTGATCTCAGACAGCAGATGTAATCTGAGGCTTACTTTGCACGCTCAGTGCTGCTTTTCATCTAAGGTGTTGCACTTCTGGGCTAAGAGAAAAGCTTTAATACTGGATGCCTACATCCTGTTCTCTCAACCAGAAGTGAGGAAGTAGATTCTTGCCAAATTAGGACACCTTCCAAGCCCTGCACAATATAACACAGGTTTTATTATGTCAAAACTACAAGGAGATTGGCCTAGTTTAATTCAACACTCTGTTTTCTGAGGTACAGGAGAAATGTTTCTTAAAAGACAACAAATAATTTTCACTGAAAATGCAGCAAAAAAAGTGGGCTTTTGGCTACCAGTCACCCAGAGCCAAACGCAGCTGTCACAGACTTTGGTGGCCTCTAGTGGCTGTTTTGTCCACATCCCAAACTCTTCACATGATTTAACTCCTAAGAGTCCACCTGCTCCACTTCCCGTGGAGTGATCCGTACTTGCTGGATCACTCCAAACCTGGCATCGGAGTGAGACGAGGATACTGAGAGGTGCAGTAGGGGAAAGATAAAGTAGGAGTTGTTACAATCACCTCAAATGCCATGTACCCATCCAGATGTACCTGTCCTCACCACCTACAGTAGATTTCCTGTCACCTGACAGGTACCAACAGTGGCAAGCAGCTCTGGTTCTTGAAATTATGTGTTTTCCATTGATTTTCTAACACAATTTCTTTGTACGCCACAGTTCAAGCTATGATGTCTAATAGTGAAGTCAAGAACAAGATGTGTCTTCATGAAAGACTAATCTTTACTTAACATTGTCTTCCAATTAATTTGAGGATTGAAAAGTTACAAGTGCAGGTTTTTAAAAATGAAATATTTAAGTCATTCAACAATTCTTCAAAAGCAACAGTCTGATGCATCTTGAAGTGAACACAGAGCTCACTGGATCTGTAAACATCCCCTCTACAATGTATCAAATCAAACCTAATGGAAAGTAACATTCAAGGTAAAAGTTTTCTAAAAGCAGTCTAACTTTCCCTAAGTTGGGCACAGTTCTCAGATCTGACCACATTGCCAAATCACCAACAGAACAGTGTGGAGGCTCCAGTTCAGATCGGATGAAATTTTGCCCTTCTGTATCAGGGAAGCAAAGGCTTTAAAACTTGTTCAACTGAAGGGAGAGGAGACACTGGAAAAGCAAGTTCCCAGGCTGCACCAGACACTGCCCAGCACAGCTCTTGGTGTTCTCCAAGTTCATGGTTACTCTCTCTAACTGGAAAGTGCTACTCAAAGGACACAAAATGCTGCACAAACATTACAGCAAACAAGGCCCCACATCCCAAGAGCGAGGGCCAATGCAGTTTCTCAAGCTGACAGAAGGTTTGAAAACCAGCCCTGAACTCCTGATAATTTTGTGTAAGTTCCAGCTCCAGCCCGAGTTACAAGCCATTCCTCTTCAGCCTAAGCAAATTTCCTGTCTTTCTGGTGTTCATTGGTTCCAGTGAATATTCCCAGACAAAACACTCTATTTGCCTTTGAGCAGTATCTCCCTGATGCTGCTGGACTGTAAGCAAGGCTAGAAGCAATTTACATGCTTCCATTTTTGTAACAGACTATTCAAGCACAGTTTTAATTCGATACTCTTTATTATGATATCCAGGAAAACAATAACAAGGTGATTGCTTATTACAGCTTCCACGGACTGGGGCTCCAGACCTCATTGTCCTGGGTACACACACGCGCACGCACACACACGCACGAAAGACAACCCTTGCCACAAGAACTTACAATCTACACAAACAAAACAAAGATAATGATTAATTGAGAAACAAAGAGGAGGAATCACCTGCATGAGAACATGAGTTAAGTTTTGGCTTGGTTTCTAGTCTGGAGTTCAAGAGTTGAAATTCCTACCCTGTTACAGTATTCTTACTACCATGGGCTGAATATTTATCTGTTGATTACAATGCAAGATACAGTCTTCAACTTCAAAACAAATATAAGGAGACACAAAGCTCTAGACCATAATTTTTCAAGTGGTATACAGCAAAACTACAGCCTAGAGATTCAGAGATCTTAGGTGCCCAGTTTCCTAAATGAGAAAGGCAGTGAGAGAGAACTGCAATATGCAAAGCAAAACCATCCAGGAATATCAACTTCTGTTAAACCAGACTGACTAACATTTTTTTTTTTTCGATTCAGTATATCAAATTGCCTAACACTCTTGTGCATGGCATGAAGAAGTAACAACTGTGTTGTGCTGAATGACAATGCCTGACCTTTAACGTTAACCACAATAAATACAGACAAAGAATGAATACTGAAACACTATTGAATTATAAAGCTACACTTCAGCTGCTCTGATTCTGCAAAAAGTTTCAAACACAAAAAGAAGAAAAAGGAGTTGTCATTTCTGGCACTCGCATCACAGGCTTGCCATCCTTGCGCTGGATAAAACTAAAGTATCTGCAGAAACCTAAAATAAAAGTGACAGGACACATAGAAAGAGATCAAGAGCAAGTGTGTTGGATTCAAAACTAGGCCGTAAGCTTTTTTTTTTTAAAAAAAACAAACCAGAAATAAGAGTTGTTGCCTTTTGAATTGGCAACATCAAAAGATCTTCTTTAAAGGCAGAAAGCAGTCAGCCCCCTGCTGCTGCAGCCCAGCGCTCCTCACCCATTGCTCACCAAAGGGAATGGACAGTGGCAGATGCCAACAGCAGTCCCATTTCACCCACAACAGCACTTGCTATGTGGATGTGAGCTATATCCAAGTTGTATTGCAATTTATTCACCCAAAGAGTTTTGGTTCCCATTAAGGAGATTCTGATGACACTCAACATATTGATGTGCTTATTTCTTTTGCACTTCTGATCCAGAAACACTCCAGCACGGATCCTATTTTAGTTCTGAAGAGCACACAAAATTCCTTGTTGCATACAGATTTAGGGTTATCAGATTCAAAACTGAGTAGTTCAGGGGCAGTGTGAAGAGGGGATACTCACCAGACATCCATCATAACAACTTACAGTACATAAAACAACCCCACCAATAAACTGACAAGCATGGGCTAATCCAGTGCTCTAAAGATAATCCACAGCTCACGATGTAAGAAATTCAAATATGATGAACAGATGATAACTGACGTCAGTTCTTTGAAGTCTTTTCCTTTTTAAAGGATTTTCTATATATTCCCCAAGCCTTCTTTTTGTAGGACATTCTTATACCCTGCACCAGAAATAACCTAAATATTTGCATAACAAGATTCAGGCATTAAACCACAGCTCCCACTCCAGATGCCATCTCTATATGCAGGCTCCCGCCAGCCTGTAAACTTTATAAACATCACCACTGTCTCTACTTTGTGCTCAAGTCCCTTCAATACTGACATTTTCCAGAGAGAACAATTAGAACAGCAAAGATCACCACTGCATAGGGAGCCTATTGAAACTGCCAGTTTCCAACATTTACAACACAGGCCCAAAGGGCTGAGTCACAAATGGAACCAAACCCAAGTATGACCTAGGAATCAGCTGGTGAACTTCCTGAAAACAGGAAAACAAAATAAGAGAAACCAAACAATCCTCCCCTCTACTTACCAAGACATGTATACAGTGCAATTCTTGCAAAACTGGATGACCTCCTCCAGTACATAAAGGGCTCATGTGGAGAAAAAAAAAATCTCACACCAAAAAAGCAAAAAAATCCCATAGTTTCCTAGTGGTTAAGGAAGGTATTGTTGTTTGTTTGGTCCAGGACAATCTACATTTTCAAAATCCCTATTTCTACACTGCCAATATCCTCTCGCACTGCTTGGAAACCCTGATGACAGATAAGAGGTACCTCAGTACATTAGTAAACCACAATGAGTATTTCCCCTTCCCCCACAAGATCTGAAAAAAATCCATTAATACTCAATGGATTTGGCATGGAGGAGCTACCAAAGAGACCAGGTCCCTTCTGATACTGATGACTGGAAGCCTTCAAAGATTTCCCATGCCGTAATCCAGTGTAATTTTTAAGCAACATGCTGTTGAAAGCAGCAGCTGCCTTTACCCTGCAACTTTTCTTCTTGCTTATACATAATTACTTGTAAAACTCTGGGGTTACTATCAGGCAACTAACCCAATGGCAAAAACCCAAATATGCCTGTTTTCAGGTGCACCAGTTGCCTGGTCTAGCTCACCATGCAACCAGAAAGGCTTGTGCTAGCTAAGCAAGGGACAGAACCACAGTTCTGGCAGCAATCTGCATTACTTTCAGGCTAGCATGGCTATGGAAATCCTCCCTTCCCTTTCATATCAAGTTTTGCCCCCAACAAAATCAACTCATGTGCAGTCAGTCAGAAATCTTCAAAGAATGAAGGACTGCAGATGTGTATTGATCCTTTTTACAGAAGTTCAATCACCTATACCAGAGGACCACACTGCTTAGTGTATAGTCTGTACTGTATAGTCTGGGTACTATAACTCCATAAGCACAACTAAAATTTTCAAAGAAAAAGAGTATTTAGAAAAAATACCAAATGCTTACAAATAACTGCTGATTTTCTAAATGCATTATCCCAACATACGTAATTTACCTTCAGCATAACCTAAAGTTAGAAGAAATAGCCTATGGATTTTCTCTGCTCAGCAAATTCCTTCACCATTCCTAAGTCTGGGCATGGGATCACCAGAAAAACAGTATTTCCAAAAAGTATTTTCACATTCATGAATGATTCACACAGGAGAAATCTGTCTTTGCAACCAGTCAAGGAGAAAGTGTCCAGATGAAAACCAAAACTCTGAAAATTAAATTTCAGCTGCTCTGCATTCCTTGTTTGTACTTTGAAATGAAATATAAACACTTTAAAAATAAAATACTGGTTTTGAGAGAATATTCTGGCACATAAAGCAAACACACATTTGGGGGACAAAAAAGGCTTGAAATTATCTTGTTAAATCTTGAAAAGTTTTGACAAGATGAGGCAAAGAGAAGGTTTAAGAAAAAACCAAACCAAACAAACCCTATCCACTGTCTGTGCAATTATTCAGTTCAAATCCATCTAAATGGACAAAGCTTTCTCTTTGTGGAACCTGGTAATTGATGAGGATAAATTAACTACTACCTATTTTATTTGGCATAGGATATAATAATGAACTCCTCAGTCATTTCCATTTCTAATTTTCTTGATAATTAAGAAAACATGATTAGACAACTAATCATTTTCCGTCTTACTGAATCCCATGTTACATGCAAAGAGCCAAAAATGCAATAACATTTGCAAATCAATTTTAAGCAATTCAAAAGAAGTTACCCAGCCAAACAATACTCTTAGGCTAAAACAAATGGTATGAAACTAGAAGTCTCAATATCTTCTAAGTTTGAGTGTTTCCATCCCAAGGCAGATAATTAAAAATTACTGGTCTTGCCTCATCGAACATGATAAATATGTATTTTTAGTTATGAGAGAAGAGACAGAAAATACTGGCTTCCAATAATCTAACCAAATTCTAGAACAAAATTGTTGTTACTTTCTATTACTTGTCAGACATCAACAACTCCTATAAGGCAATGATGAATATTAAGCCATTGTGGAAAAAAAAGTGCTTTTGTAAATGTCCAAAGGACAAAAGTGTCCATCCATAAGGCCAAAAGTAGAGAAAAAGCAATGTCAGTATTAACAGTCAGGAATATATTCTTCTGAAGTTTTTGGAAATTAACCTGAAGTTTACATTTCAAGACTACTGTGCCAAAGAATGAGGTTTACAAGAAATAGTTTGCCTTAGGGAAACAACTATTACAACCCTCAGACTCCTATAAGTCTTGAAGATCTCAAGAAGTACCTTAAATGCTCGCTTCATAATTTGTTCCTCCACCCTTTATGATTCTTTCAGCCCCAGTACAACCAGAAATCACAAGCAAACTGATTTAGAGTCCAAGCACCAGACTAGACACTTAAAATTTACCCCCTTTGGCTTAAGGTACAAGTTGAGAGCAAGGCACACAGAATCTGTGAAGGTTTTTCTAGAAACATTAGACACAAAACATGATTTTGAACAACAAGTATATAATGTACACAATTCTCTCAAAATTTCCGAGTTCCAGTTTTCCAGTTTCGTGGTCAGATTGGACAGATTCACAGTTCTACGCCTTCCAATCAAGACATGGGATACCTACTTTTACTAAAGCACACTGGGCATATTAGAGGGCACACTGCCCCAGAGTTCTCAAGCTAAGCAAATACAAGTCTGCCAAGTCCACTTCAGGAGCTGTGAACAAAATACTTGGGAATTGTGACCGTAATCAGCTGAAACATGTAATAAATTATACTGTAATAACTCTAAATAGCACTAAACAACTGAAGAATGGATAGTTACTTGTAGTGAGGATTTTGTACTAGAAACCTTTATTCTGAATAGTAAGCAATTGAACTCTAGAAAGTACAGAATGCAGATTTATCACTTTGTTGGGTATAAACTAAATTATAATAACAGTTTTTAATTAAAATTATTTTATTTATCAGCTTGATTGCTCATAATTATTCCTTAATCAATAAGCAGTTCAATACTTGGGTTAACTTGATAGACTAATTCAGCAACTTCTTCTTAAGACTGCAATAACTGTCTCACTCATTCGCAAGTGAAACAGGTTGAATTATACCCATTACAAAAGTGTACAGAGGAAACATTATCTGCATATTAAACTGGAAAACTAACTGGACAAAGTTTCACATTGAATACAATTATGAAAGATAATGGAAAAATTCTTAAATTTAGATTTTTCCAGTTGTAGCAGAGGTCACAATAAATCAGTTTTAAGAAGCTGTAGCTTTTAAATATTTTTTCATAAAAATATATA
Organism: Acrocephalus scirpaceus scirpaceus; assembly: GCA_910950805.1. NCBI lineage: Eukaryota > Metazoa > Chordata > Aves > Passeriformes > Sylviidae > Acrocephalus > Acrocephalus scirpaceus. The sequence continues at coordinate 93,218,648 of OU383773.1, forward strand.
TAGAAGAAATCAAACTATTTCCTAACAGAGGTGAAACAAAGCGAAGCAGTTAGAATAAAGGAATGTTTCTCATCACTTGATCCATTTATCTAATTCCCTCTTCATGGAACATTAATTGCCTCCCAAAACAAACACAACACATTGTAATAACCTCCACCCATAAAATCAGACAGACAAGTTTTTGGAGAAGGTCCAACGTGCACTAATTCTCCAAGATACTTACACTTCAAAAGCACAGACAGGAGTGGACAGTGCTACTCAAATCAACCCTTTCTATGACCATACACGCTCCCTCCTAATTTTCTGGTGCTAAAAGCTATATCTCAAAAAGGTGTTGTGTTCCTTGTAAGAGATTTCTAACCAGCAAACAATAAGACTCTGCAACATTTCCAATTAGTTCAGTTCTGTTTTAATGATATGGGGCAATTCTTGGAGCAGACATTGTGCAGCTAATAACTACCAAATAAAGATGTCTATTGGTGTGGTCTTGGAACCCCAAACTGAAACGTAAATTTGAGTCAAGGTAATTAACTGAAAACCCAGAGTATCTGAAAATGCATACTATGTTTTTACTTCAATTTTGCAATACTTCTTGAGGAACTTGGAAAAAGTGAAGTTGGTAGAACAGTATCACCAAGATTACAAAAACTGGAAGGAAATAATACACTGCAACAGTGATCCTCATTAAGTGAGTTATTTCATCACAGTAAATATTTAAAAAAGCGTCAATGTTTTTTAAAAAGTGTTGAATCCTCCCCCCAAGTATTTGAAGAGAGATAAACGTTTTTCCTTAGTCAAAATGGTTTTTTAAAAAAAGTTTCTCGAAACAACAGCAATAATCAAAAAACATGAATTGTATTTTCTTTAATCCATAATATCTCTAGTGCTGAAGGGCCATCCATGTAAAAAGCAGATTCTTTGGGGACATTAGTCAATTAACTTAATAAAACCCAGTTTTACGAGGATTTATCCTTCCTGCTGCGAGGCGAGTCTGCTCCGTTTGAGGTCACTGTTCCATTTATTCCATTTTCTAGAAAAAAGAAGAAAACACTTTTCAAACACAGTGAGATGCTTTATATTTTATTATATTTTTGTGGGTCCTACACAAAAAGCCTTTAACTTCTTTTCTGATGTACCTTCTTTGTTAAACCTCTTAATTATCATTCAGAGTGCAACAGTATAATGAAGTTTTTACAATGTGCAATATTTAAAGTTTACTGCAATAAATTCCAGTTTCCTGATGTGGCCAGACACTGAAATGTGGGCATTATTTACATCAAGACTGAGAATCAAGACCGATTTCAGAAGATATTCTGTGAAAAAGTAATGTACAACTTGAAGTGGAGATGAGACAGTTCTGTGAAATTTTGGAGACACAATACATATACAATTCTTTGCTACAGGTCTTAATTATTTATCCCACCTACCTCATAATCCTTGATAAAATTATACTCCTTTGCTTACCTTTAGAAGCATTTGATACAGGAAATCCTTTATACACAGATATACTCCCAATTTTTAAAGCATATACTTTAACATACAGAATTCATTTATGTTATGATGATGATATTTACATACATAAGACAGAAGTAAAACACTAGTTCAGATTTGCAAAGAGTATGTGTAGGTGCAAAGAGTTCAAGGTCAAGCACCTGTCCAGCTGCAAGTCTCTACTTCTATCCCACTTCAGGGGTAGAAGATCTCAAGAGGTTTAATCTGTTCAAGTACCACAGTGATGATTTGCTAGCAAAAGTTTCCCCTAAACCAATGATGCACAATCTGTGGATTTATAGTGCATACAACTAGTAATGGGGAGCAACGTGATACCATTGGGAATTAAAAGTACCTCCTTTATTCAGTTTCACCACAACCAAGGAAACAGATGTTGCCTGACAGTAACTATATTTGTAAAACAGATCTAAAGAGCACAGTCCATAACCAGCTGCAATGTTTGCAGCCTAACATCTCTGCTCTGACTCATATCATTCTGACTTCAAGCAACAGCTGCTGGCTTTTTGGGTGCTTAAAAAAAATTATTATGTATATATTTATATATTTTTACAAGGACTGGTTAAACTTATTTTTTCCATCCACAGATGTGCTGAAGGTCACTAGAGTGTGGCCAGTCTACAAAAACAACTGTTGGCTTCCCTCTTTCTGTCATGACACCCAAATGCTCCCATTTATGCAAAGAAGCAACAACAACAAAAAAAACCAATGAGAACCACACATGAGCATGAGACCAGACACAGGCCCAAAAAGCCAAAGTCTGTTTGATCACATATCTGGCTGTAAATGACACCATGATTTTAAGCCCACGTAAGGTGGCCTTTGGATACTTCTGAAAACGTTTGAATTCTTTTTAAATAAAGAAACTTACAAACAATTAATTAGACTTAAGCCAGCTAACTGAAATCATATTTTCTTACACAGTTTAGGTAAAACAAAGAACATGAATCAGCATGTGGCTGGATACCCCACCTACATCACCAGCAGGATTTTTCTACTGTCATTTCTTGCTTTTGGCATAGACTCAAAGTAACACATTTTATTGTGCCCAGGCCCCCCCCAAAACATTCAACCACAAAAAAACCCTCAAAAAACCCCAACCAAACAAAAAAAGGGAGTATTTTAAACAGTTCAATTGCATATATTACTTTTTCAAAAACTCTGCTTTGCTGCACCCTATGCAAGTGTTCTGAACAGCCAATATAACAGAAGTATTCAAAACAGAAGAATTTTAATGAACTGAGTTCTTTTATTTCCATTTAAAATAAAGAAAAAAATACTTCAGTGTTCAAGGCAGGCATAGTTCAATTATTTTGTGAATTAAACCACAGCTCCAATTAACTGACTTCTCCATTATTTGTTTACCACTTGCAAGTCTCCATTGAAGTTGGGCGAAACCCAGCAGATTCACTAAACTACATGAATGAAATAGACTAAGAGATTTTAAAAGCTTTTACATTTTGACTCCCCAATTAAATCACCATCAAGGCACATATTTTTAAATTATTTGACATAAAAGACTTAAATTAAAAAAAAACCCATAGTGAGAAAGCCATGAACATGAAGCTCTGATTAAACAGGACACTTATATAGGAAACAACCTTCACTCAATTATAAAAAAAAATTCCAACTGAATTTTCAGATTAAAAAAATCCCAACACTACACAAAAGCCAAGTTGTGATAATTACAAATCATTCTAAAGGGAGTCCAGCAGTACTCCAAAAACACATAATTTTAATAAAAATAGAAACTTGGGAGAAATAAAAAAAATATTGATCTCACACCATAAATCTCAGTTCTCAGTGCAAATGGTCTTGACACACACTACTTTCAAAATATCAAAAAGTGGAACAGGTTGGTAATGACTGGGAGCAAAGGGTCATGCTGAAGAAAGTTTTTGAAACAACTTCTGCCATTTCAAAAGGGTGCAGAAGTTATTCAAGCTAGCAATGAAATACACAGACACTGATCTGTTGTTGCAACAGATATACTGAAGTACAGAGATTTTAAATTTTTTTAAAAAAGAGAACATAGTTTTTTCTTGAAGGAAAGATCATTCTGTTCATCTTTCATAACCTTTCCATAAAAAGGGTGTGACATAATTAAAAAGTCAAATCTGGACTCTTCATTTCCAAATGCTTGAACACAGGTTTAGAGTAGTAAGGTATTATTACCTTTCCTTAAAGAACCATCAGTTTCTGTTTTATCTAAAAACAGTCCAACATAAAACTTTTTACTGGGTGGATCATCAAACCATCTCTTTGCTCTAAACCCTCAGAATTTCATGGCAATGAAAAACAAGTTGAAATTATTTTACAAATAAATGTCTAAGAGAACAGATCTAAAATTGCATCTGTTCCCTTTATATAAGATAACAAACATAAGCATGAAACATTTTGTTCAAGTAATGAAATTAGGGAGAATAAAAATATCATGCTGCATTAACTAAAAAACCGCCAGTAATTCCCTAATTTGGGCAGTTAGAAAACCCAACAACATATAGTGTTTTTTCTTAAAAATCTATTCCTCCCATAGTAATATTAACCATACTGCTTCTGTAGCTGAGTCATCTCACTCACAAGTTAAACACAAAATGCTTCTTTTAGCGACCTAAAGTTGGTTTAGAAAAGTCAAGGCAACACAAAAACTGAAACTACAAACCTCTTTCTTTTCTGGAGGTCTTTCCTTTAGCTGATACAAACTTCTTTTTCACTGACTGAGGCTGAGAAGAAGAATGCTCTCTCCACCTCCGAAGCTGGAAATTAATGAACTTCCACATCATGAATGCTTGAGTCATGCAGATGGAGGCCAGCACACTGATTCTAGAAACAAATAATAGGTAAAGTTTTATCGGTAAGTTTGTCTCGTTATTCAAACAGAAAAGGAAGGTAGAATGCCTCAGGTTTTTTGGCAACTTCCACCCCCTCCCCCAGTAACATCCATTCTCTAAGCCAAGAGTTTGCTTGCATAGGGCAACACTGGGCTTAAGCACAGATGATCAAAACTAGATACAGAGTGATAGTGAAATCTTTATGCATCAAAACTGGCAAGTACTAGGTTTCTTTCCTGCTGTCTTTCTGAGAATTACTCTCAGGGTACCAGGTAGCAACAGCTGAAAATGGTTCAAGAGTGTCTTGCAGCTCAGGGAATGTTGACATTGTCAAGGTTTCAATAACTTCTTTTTCTGCACTCATAAGAAGGCCAGGCAGTTGGATCAAGCAGCAGCAACAGAAGCCATAATAAAGGCAGAGAAAGAGGCAGTAATCTTTAACCAAGACCAAAGCTGCTCTGGACGCAATGCTCTTGACCTCTAAGATAAACTCACAGCAATCATATCTAGAACTCAATTTACTAACTTTAAAACATTTGAAAGTAGTGTCTGTAACTGGATATTCATTTTAATTCTGTTGTGTTTTTGTTGTTGTTGGTGGGGTTTTTTTGCTTTGGGTTTTTTAACGAAGAAAAAAAGAGTAACCAGCTACAGATTTCTCAGGTGTAGACTAAATTCAGTCAATTCATTTCACTGTGCCTTAAAAGTTTCTTACATAAGCTATTCCTATTGATCCCATTGGTTGCATGAAAACACTCAATCATTCAGAATTACTGGCATTAGTACCATACCACTTACATTGTGTATTTAACACGGGTTCACAGCACATGCTTAAGAACTGTTCCAGATTTACTATACCTAACAGCCAGGATATTAAAGTTCCCAGTACTGAAATTCAGCTGCTGATCTTCTGCTCTTGCCAGTCCAAAGCCAAAAGTGAGGACTGAGAGAATCAAGGTGAGAAGCCTTCCCAAAACAAAAAGAACTGCCCACAGTGAAAATCTAGAAATAAAAACACCACAAACACTAAATAAACTTTCCATTCAAAACACATGCCCTAACAATGCAAATGCTTACCCCCTCACCATGCATATTTGTTTGAACTATAAGAACTTATCTAAATATATGATTTTGCACCTATCTTAAATGCATCTTGTATTATGTTATGAAAACTGATTTCAACTCAATGAAAAGTGCTTTCCAGTACTATTAGAACATTTTTAGTTCCTATGCAGCTGGCTGCATTAGCAACCTATCCTGTTCCTTTCTCTCCAGAACTCTAAAAAAGCCCCACATTAGTATACATTGAGAGATTTTATTTCATTTAATACCACTACTAGTATTTACTTAAAAAGGCTAAAACAAGGTAAAAAGTATGCTGGTGGTTCAGAAATATTAGTACATTAGTACTAACACTAGTCTGGAGAACTAAGGACTACTCAGAACTGGTCACTTAAGGAACACTGAACTTCCTTGTAATTTTGGTTTCTGGTTAGTTAAATGCAAAAGGCTCTAAGACAGAAATGACATGAATTTTAAAGATAAAGACTATTTACCCTTTCTGGTATTTTTCATCACTGAAGTAGAAAAGACGAGATATGTGGAAAAGAAATTCAACGAAGTAATGCAATACCAGAAGAACAAGTCCAAGATGGGTCAGACTATCAAAACAAATAAAACAAACATTCAGACATTTTGTTAAATATTTAAGGCAGAGAAGGGAGGCAGCAAAAGTTTACAACTGACTTACTTCAGGAGATAGGCTCCAGCAATATGAAAGAGGTAAAGTCCAATGTAGACAATCTGGCGAAAGATATCTTCCTATTTGGAAGAAAAAAACGACCATATATTATACACAATGTTATACAGTATTGTAATATGTTATCTGTTATTACAAACTATTCCCTAGTCTAGGAAATTCTACTTGGTGTATCAGCTACCTTAACATGGTCTGGTCTGGCACTGAATTACTCAGACTGAATCACCTAATTCCACACACAACTTACTGCTCACTTACCAGTAATATTCAGTATCTTACATATGCTACTGTGAGAAAAGGCACCAAACATGGAAAGATGCTTTTTAAAAGGATCCACTTTTATTTGTTATGACCACTGTGAATTTATACAAGCTATTACAATACTTATTTTGTATGTATTACTGTATCATCAGATCCTACAGTTCCACATGTTTGCTGCCCATCAAACTGTCAGATGGCTACAGAATAAAATAACAGTCTACAAATCAAAATGAAAGGTTTTCCAAGTGTTGACATCAATTAAAAAAATTCAAGGCCATCCAAAATTCTGGCACACTGTTTCTGGCAAATAGAGAGAATACTGTTATTAACCACTCATGCTAAAGCACATGGTCCCACTTTAAGTCAGGCTTTAGCCAACCCTATTAAACTGAACACCTCATGGAGATGAAATAATAAAGAGGAAGACACACAGCACATGGAAAGCAGATTGTGCCATCTGTAAACAGAAGAACCACTGAAGTATGCCAGATCACAATAAAAATGTCCTTTGGAATGGTAGCAGAGTACATTCAGTTGTGCTTAAGAAACTTCTTTTTGGAAAGATTCTCTAAATTTCAAGCAAGGATCTTTAGCTTTATCTTGTATACATGTAATTTAAAAAGGTATAAAATTTTAATCTTACAAGCGCTATACTATGTTATTCAATACTCAGTATCAAATCCAACAAACCCACAGAATCAAACAATTGTGATAATAGCAAACATCACACTCTGAAAGAAAAGACAAGTTAGTTATTTCAGATGAAGACACAGAAAGTAGGAATGGTCAGTTTCTCCAAGCACAGCCAGGACCAGCCTGTAACATTTTAACTTTGGAACTGAGATAACATTTAAACAGCCCATGCTGCCTGCTTAGACAAACTGACAGAGACTGCAGGCCTTGTGGAATAATGCACGAGGTATACATGACTGACTAAACAGAAACCAGAGTTAAGAAATTCTTTTCTTTTTTATGTCAGCAGGACAGATAACTAGACCTGAGTAAAAGCAGCCAGTTTGTCTAAGAGAAGGAATAAGGCAAGGAAGCCAAGATGGCAGAGGTTAAGCTGTGGTTAAAGAAATATCGACTATGAACTCGCTAAAACGAATGAACTATCACTCTTTAAACTTAATGCAAAAGTCAGAGGGCACAATTTCAAGCAGTGACCAAGTAAAACACAGCTACCAACAACCAGCACTTAGGCCACTTGTGACAGCTTTCTTGAAGTTATTTTAAGAAAAATCTCCACACTTGGCTGTGAAGTGAATTTTGAAAGGTATCACTAGCACAATAAGGGAACATCAGCTGCAAAACAGAAATTATACTGAGCAGCATAAACAGTGCATGTCTTACTATTTTGCTAAGCCTCATCTAGGCTCCTGTACAGAGATCTGTGCTTACTTAACACCTATGTTTCATTTTGCTGCATAAAGCAGAACTGGCAACAGAGATGCAGCCTAGTCACAGAGCAACAACAGTCACAGAATGGTTTGGGCTCAAAGATACCTTTGTAGATCACCTAGCCTAACCTCTATACCGTGGACAGGGACATCTATCCATCTATCTATTGCTTGACCACGTTGCTCAAAGCCCCATCCAGACCCTGAACACTTCAAATGAAAGCAAATTCACAACTTCTCTGGGCATTGTGTTCCAGTGTCTCACCATCCTCATCATAAAGAATTTCTTCACATCTACTCTAAACCTACCCTCTTTCAAAATCATTGCTCCTTGTCACTACAGACCCCAATAAAAAGTCTCTCTCCATCTTTTTTATAAGCCCTTGTCAAACAGTGAGAGGCCACAATAAGTTCTCCCTGGAGCCTTCTCTTCTCCAGGTTGAACAACCCCAACTCTCTCAGGCTGCCTTCATAGAAGGGGTGCTCCAGCCCTCTGTTCATCTTCATGGCCCTTCTCAGGACCTGCTCAAACAGATCCATACCTTGCTTGTGCTGGGGACTGCAGAGCTGAATGCAGCACTCCAGGGGCAGTCCCGCCAGCGCAGAGTAGAGGGGCAGAATCCCTTCCCTCTACCAGCGGGTTATGCGGCCCAGGTGACATCTGTTTTTTTGGGGTGCAAAGGTATATTGCCAGCTCATGTCCCATTTTCACCCATCCATTTAAATGCTATTTAAATCAAATCCCAGACTTTCATACTCCTTTGATGTATAGAATTATTCACAGTTTATATTCTACACCTATATCATGATTCATGAAGCAACTGTGATTTCAATGGGCCTATTCAGACTACCAATTCCAAGAAACAAGAAAAAAAAGAGTTGAAAAGAAAATCTCACCGTTACTTGCTCTAAGGGAAAATTCTTTCAGTGGATGAAAACACTAGTAATTTTTATTTACGTAACAGATATTTAGCAGTTTTACTGCAATTAGCATTTAACTGAAAAGAAAAAAAGCCACCTTGCTCTGGAGTTCCTCCCATTTACGTTTTGAACTTACTTTTTTAGTTTTCTGAAAGTACAGTTCTGGAAAAGCATGAAACCAGTATGCCAACTGTAAGATGTAGAAAAACTTCATTTGAAACCTGTACAATACAGCAAGAATTGAAGAATATTGTTTATTACGAATGAACTTAAAACATTTCAGAAGCTTCTAGTGAACTCATTTTACCACTGCCTCCTAAAGAAAGAAAAAATGCAGATCCTTCATGCCAGCCAAGTCTAAATTAATATTTTTAACAACAAAACCATTAAGATAATGCTTGCAAAAACGTAATTCTTTAAGTAATAGCCTACATAAAAAGAACTTTGTATGATACAAGTTGTCAAAGAATCGAGCTCACATAAATACTACCAAAAATACATTAGTGACTAATATAATTTTACAAACTACTTATTCTACACATTGTACATTACACACCCTAGGCTTAAAACACTCCCTCCTCTCCCCCAGCAATCCTCTAAGGAAGAGGCCTTACGGAATCAGAGTGTGCGGATAGTCCCTCCACAGAGAGGTTGGATCTGATATATAGTTCTCCTAAAAAAAGAAAAGAACAAACAAAAATCCCCAATAAATGCTCTAAGATCTTACTTTCTAGTCAGAAATAATGACTGGACATACATATATGCATTTATGTACATGCAGATGTGTACACACAAAAATATTCATATCTATGTGCTCAAGCAAAAGCTGCAGATCTATAAATTTTCTTTTTCAAAAATCCCTGAGAAATCACAAATATAAAACAAATCCCCAAAACAAGACAGCTGCATTGATTTAGGAAAATAAAAAGCAACCAAACAAATCAAGTGATTATTCAAGATAGAATGTCCTTATGAGATGGAAATCATTCCAGGATTACTACAGCCACAAGTCTTCTCTTGTAAACTGCTGACAAACTTTGAACTTAACTAAGAGAAGGAAAGGTTTTCCAGGAGTTATTATGTTAAAATAAAAAAGAAAAAAATAAAAAAGGCACAGTCTTCCTATGAGCTAAGCTCATACACGTCCATCCACTAGCAAAGAGTATGTGACCTAAAAGCACACACTGACCTAAGGTTACAGCAATCTGTCATATACCCATTCCCTAGGCTCCAGAATGCTATGTATGGTGTTTTCTAAACATTTATTTTATATTAATAAACCAACACAAAAACACATAGAGAATTAAACACCATAATAAAGTTAAATGGTTTTATCTTACTCAGTTTGACAGTAAATCAATTCAAGGCTGAGCAACAGTAACACTACTGACTTTTATACTCAGTTATGACTACAACTCACACAGAACCCTTAAATTTGTCGCCACTTTAAAATTAAAACCAGCTAAAACCAGAAAAATAAGCCAAAACATAAGTAAATTTTTTGAAATTTCATCAACATAAGTAAATTTTTTTGAAATCTCTTAATACAAACAGAAGAGAAAGCATACTTACAGAGACAAGAATACTCGTTCCCCAAACACAGGAGAAAAGGTAGAATGCACTAAGTTGCCCAGACTCATTGAACTTGCTATGCTTTGTCTTTGAAAAGTGCATTTTCCTGTTAATTTTCTGAAATGAAAATCCACTGTTATTTATATGCTGCAGTACTTCAGATTTATTTGGTAACTTCATTAGAGTATCTAAAAGTTTCAATGCACGTTTTTACAATTAAAAACTTTAATGCAGAAGTTTACTTTTAAGTTAATAGTCTTAAAGTCTAATTAAAATCTGACAATTATCTTGATGAAAGGAATGAATATTTTGTACTTACATCCAGTACATACTCCTGAATTATAGCATGTATGATTATTGCTACAAGCATGTAAAAGAAAATTGTAGCCAAGTCTTTGATGCCATAGTAATAGAGAGAGATTGTTTCTGCAGATTGTTCTTCTAAAAGACAAACAGAATTAACTGTTAGGCACCAATACAGTTTAATGGCTCATAAGTTTATTTCTCAGAGTGAAACCTTCCAGACAGAAGTAGCTTGTAGTCAGCTGAACAAATAAAAGTCAAATTAAACTGCCACCATGAACTAGGTCACTATACTGTTTATAGTTATCTTCTCCATCACATCACAAATGCAATTTTACTCTGGAAAGATGCTATAAAACTAAAAACTTAAGTGCACTTAGGAAGCTTACCCAAATACACTGCAAGTAGACAATAAAAATATGTTAAACTATCACCCCACTTTGACTATTAAAGATTATCACCTGCAAATCCAGAGTAAGAATTCATGCAAACTTATCTACCAGCCAGATGGTGTTTCAGCACTAATGATGAATGCAGCAGAACAGAAACATTGTGTCTAACCTTATAGTAAAACAGTGTTTTAATAAAAATAAAGTGAAATCCGTGAAAGCTGCTCATTATCTATTGAAATTAACAAGTTTCCTTCTTGTCAAGTCTAGTAAGCGTGGCATACTAATAATGTCTGATACACTGTCTCCTAACTAACTTCCTACAAGATACATACCTGTGGCAGGAATGGTAACATTATATTGAAGTGTAACAAAAATGACGGCTGCTTTTGCTGTAATCTGAAAGAGAAAAACCCAAAAGTGCTTTAAATTCTCATGGAAATAAACTACATCAAACTGAAAACATTTGCCCATAGTTTTGGCACCCTTGCCTGGCACGTTTGTCTCCTCCCAAAAAACTGACCAACTCCCATTATCTCACCACTGCACCTGACTTTCCAAGGGCAGCACACATGGCGTGGTCTCTATAGGTTTATTTACAGAATACTCAACCTGCCAAATGAAAGATCCTTGAAAATGTTACTTACGTACTTACAGCCTTTCCTACAACAGTAAAATGAAAACACATGCTACAATTCTGTCTTCAGTCCATTACATTAACACAATGTACAATTCACGGAGTCCCTAGACCACGATGCATGGGTCTCAGCAGTGGCTGAGAATAAACTTTACTTAAAAGTACTTTATTTGACAAAATTTGCAAGTCAGTTATCATATTCATAAATCTGTGGGTGATCTGAAAAATGTGGACAGGGAATGAAAAAAGGCATAAACAACAGAAAACAATTTCAGGCCAGTGGGATACCAACTCAGTACAATTAGCATTCTTTTGACCCTGGGGATCCTTTGGCAAGAAGCATAAAACAAATGAAATTAAATTTAGCAGTAGTGGTACTACCCATTTATGATGAGCTGTAAGAAAAACCAGAATGAATAAAAACAATTTGAAGAGAAGATGTTGTCCTAATGGCTTTCTTGGGGTGGGGGGGAGGTGGGGATATTCTAAAACTCCCAATATATAAGATGGAGTACAAGTTCTTATTTGTCAATAAGCAGAAACTCATTTTTTACTATAACACATCTTTGTTGAATCCCAACATGAATCAATACGCCCTAAATGAGAGGGAAAAATAACTGTGCTTCACTATATCATGATCAGATGGTTTCTCATTGCTGTAAAAACCCAGCATCTATGCGGTAATTAACAAGGGCTGACAAAAAAACCAAGCTCCTTTAGGAATCCTGGAAAGATATGTTGAGTGTCTGAAGATAATGACTAGGTTGCTACTAGTATTAATTATTCGAAGTGAGATTTTTAAAACCAATGCTTTGTCAACAAGCCCTAGATTTTCTATGAAACCCTGAATACGTGGCAGGCTGTTCAGACCATGAAACTTCAGGGAATCCAACTAGTTTGTTCAAATTAGTGAAGTTGCCTCGGGCTCACTATTCATCAAGGGAGCCCTCAGAGAACAATTTGAAACAGTACTCAATTCTGAACTGCCCCTTGAAGGCTCTGTCAGCTACGCTCAATACTGGAATTGTACAAGTCAGGCAGTGTAAACACCTTATCATACCAACATTGACCACAGCAAGTGATTTCCAGTACCTACATCAAAGCATTTAAAAAATTGCAACATACCACATCTGTACCAACAATGACACATGGCCTTTTCACACTGGGTTAGAAAACACAGTGGGTAAAAAAACCCTGGAAACAAAAGAATTCAGCACATTCAATCCCCCAAAAACCTCTAACCGTACCAGTAACACCGTTAATACAGTAAGCCTCATGTAGGCACAAAAAGTGCCTAACATTTTAGGTTTACCTCTTTAACTTAATTCCCCAGAAAATCACCACATAACAGCTGCCTTGGTGATTTTCAATAGCAAACACAACAGCTTAGCTGATCTGCCCTGTTTTCACTATCTATCTATTTATCTATCTATCTATCTATCTCCCTACCTAACTCCACTCTCTTTTGTGCTGAGCTGTACCAACAGCTGGACGAAACCATCCCGGAAACCATCCCTATAACAAAAAGGTCCACAACCCTAAACAAACGTCTAACATAAATGTCTGAACAAATGCCTAAAATACCGGAAACATTTGCTCAACAGTGTCTTAATTTGATGATGAGTGATCTTGGATCACTGATAACGTTTTGGCACTCGCACAGGTAAGTTACCTTTCCAGGGCCAAAAAGGAACGTTTAAAGGCATCTGCATTCAACATGGGGGCCCACAGAGCGGAGGGCCTGCAGCAGGGCCGGCCCTCAGGCCGGAGGGAGAGCTCCCCTCTGCCGCTGCCCGACCTCGGCGCATCTCGGAGGCGGGAGGAGGCGGCGGGGGTGCCCAGCCCAGCCGCTCGGCGCCTGGAGCCGCCGGGAGCCCCGGGATGCTCGGCGGGCGGTGCGGGGGCGCGGGCAGGGGGACCCGAGCGGCGGCCGTAAGGACACGTCACCGCTGCTTTCCATTCCCTTCCCGCCGCGCCGCCCGCCGGGAGCCGTAGTGCCGGCGGGGCCCGGCGGGGCCGCGCACACAAAGAGCGGGGGATCGGCTGTGGCGGCCGGGCCTCGCCCCCCGCCCCCTCCCCGCCGTGCCGCGCACTCCTCCCTCCCTCCCCGGCTGCCACGTAACCCCGCCGCCCGCAGGAACTGCCGCCGCCGCGGGGGCAGCGCGCCGCCCCGCTCCCGGCCCCGCACGGCCTCCCGCCCCCGGCGGCGGGGGAGCGGGACCCCGGTCCTGGCGGGAGCCGCGGCTGCGCCTGTCCAAGCGGAGCCGGGGAGAAGGGCGTTCCCCACGGGAAAGCGGGGATGCGCCGCGGGGAGGGCGCCCGCGGAGGTTCTCGGGTGGTGCGGCGGGGCGGGGGTCGGCTCCCGTCCCCGCGTACAGCGGGTCGGGCGTGGGCCGGCGGGCAGGTGCGCCGGGAGGCGGCGGCGCTGACTGAGGGCAGCCGCAGGGTTCCGCCGCAGCCCGCACAGCCTCCCCTGCTGCCGCGGTGCTCCCGCGCCCTCCCTCCCCTCCAGCACCGAGAGCCTCCGGTAGAGCGGGAGCAAGCGAGAAGAGGAGCCCCGGCGGGGGCGTCGCTGCCGCCTCACCTCGAACATGAGCCCCAGCAGGAAGATCATGGCCATGCAGGACACGATGTCCGCATGGTTCTGCACGATGAACTCGTGGCTCAGCACCGGCGGGTTCTTGTTGCTCTTCTTGCGGATCGCCATGGCGGGCCGGGAGCTGGGCGCCGCCGCCGCCGCCTCCCCGCTGCCAGCACAGCTCCTCTGGCCGCGGCCAGGAAGAGGCGGAGGGGAGGAGGCGGCCGCGCAGCCGGGGAATGGCAGCGCCGCCGCTCCGCTTCCCCGCCCCGCCGCCCGCAGCGCCCCTGCCGGCCGGCGGCGCCTCCGCCCGAGCTCCGCCCGCCGGGGCCCGGGCAGCGCCCGCCAATTCAAACCCGCCAACCCGGGGCGCGGCGCGGCCGGGGCTTGTCAGCAGGGCCGAGCCGAGCCGGGCCGTGTCGTGGCACCCGGGCAGCGGTGCCGCGTCCCTGGCAGTGCCGCCCGGATACTCGCTGACAGTAGCCCGAAGCCCGCGCTGGGCACCGGCCCAGCTTCACTCTCCTGCCGAGGCAGCGGCGGCAGGAAATGACCGTGGGTCTCCTCCGGGATCGAAACCTAACAGAGCGAGTTGTCCTCTATTCGGGTCGTGCCGCGGGGCCGGCCCGGCCTCCGCTCCCCACCGGCATCCTCCGCTATCCGGATTCACCACTGATGTCTCTCCTTCCCCGGCGGTTCTGGCTGTTTGGTTGCCGCCACACGCCCGCCAGCTAGGCTCCCCGAAAGCATGAGGAGGCCGCGCTGGCTCCTTCTGGGTGCGACCGAGCGGCAGCCGCACGATACGGGGGTCCCCGTGCCGGCAGCGACCTCCCGCCGCCACTCTGCTCACACAGTACTGTGTAGCCAGAAAGAACAGGGGCAATAACAAGATCCAATTCCAAGAAAGTAGACGGGAAGAAAAGTAACCGGGAAGAGCTAAGAGACAGAGAAGATGCGGATTAAAAAAACCAACCCAGTAACAGAAGGCTCTTGTCAGATGAACGAAGAGATCCGAGAAATTAACGCTGATGCGGAGCTGATCCAGGCTGAATTCAGCGGTCCTTCAACCCTCGCAAAATTCATGCTATCTTTATTTATTAAAGCTTCTGTTAGGCAGATACTCCCAGTGGATATTTGGGGAAAAAAGAAAAAAAAAAAAGAAACAGACTAATTTATAGCTGAAATTTAGTGTTGTCAGAATGGCTTTTGCTGCTGGCAGCCTATGAATGGATACAGGGCAAGAAATTAAGGTGTAGCTACTTGGTATTGCTTTGCTTTGCCAAAACTGAGAGTGTGCACCAAATTCATTGTGTGAGCTGTTTTAAATAGGTTGATTTCTTCCAACTGTATGGAGCAGTGACTCATGGAGCAGATTGATCAGTGTAAGACCAGATTTTTCGACTATGAAACACCTTCATCAACTGTGTAGATGCTCGAAGGTTTTCTATGAATTTATAACGAGACAGGTATATTTGGTGTCTGGAGATGATCTAGGACACCTAAAAATACAGAAAATGCTGCAGAAAAAATTCCCTTCACAGCTGGGTATTTTTTTAAAGTTTAAACAGAAGGAGCATTCATATTTTAGTCCCAAGATGTTTTGTATTCTAGAAATGCCTTAAGCCCCTGACTGTACCAGTATTGTGTAAATATAAAGGGAGCAGGACATTATTTCAACAATAACAATGTGAAAGTACATCCCTGATTGCATACAGTACAGTCATGGATGGAACATACCATACCTGTGAAATACACCACATTGGAATAAAAATTGGACTCATTTTTACAATATAAGTGCATCTACTTCCCACCTCAGACTTAAATCAGGTCATCTCATTTCCACAGAACATAACAAACAGGACTTAACTGGGACAAGACATGCTTTCCTCAAGCTTTAATCACCAAGTGCCTCAACTGCCTGGCTAGATATCCTGTCATACAGGCCGTTGGTTTCAGCTTCACTGTGCGTTTATCCTGATGATACACTGTAAACTGCAACATTGAAATGGAAAACAAGGCAGCCTGTTGGAAAACAAGGCTCACCTGGTTTCCACACCTTCCTTTTATCAGGAGGTTCTTCCGCCACGTGGAATTTCATATGGCACTTCAGGCAAAGTGGGATGGTCAGCTCTCAGTCTGCTGCTTACCATGGGTGGCTGGTCTGTTTGCCAGGTTTCTTTCCAGACATCCATATTTTCCAACACTAGGCTTCAAAATGATTACATTATTTAGGAAGGAAGTTTCCTACTGATCTGAGTCAAAGCGAGTTTCTAGCATCTTATCACAGAAGCCACCATTATGTGCACGCGTATGTCCCAAAACCTTGCCAACCAAACCAAATGCAGGGTTTCAGGTGGCAAGATTGTGGAGACTTTGGCAGGAAGCATATTATGACACCTGCAGTAACAAGACACAGCTTTCTATTTGGGAAGCTTTCCTGAATTTACGTGTCATGAAACATGCCTAGAGACAGAACCAAGAATAACATTTTAAAAGGAATATAAATAAGCAAATCAGCAAGGAACAGAATGGAAAACTTCAAAAAGATGATACCTACCATCAAATGTCAAGGTCTTAAATATAATAAATGATACTGCCTCTCAGGACAGGATCTTGAAATTAGCTGGCAGGAAGGCTGGAAACATGGTTTGTGCTTCCTTCTGACCCCAGCTGTTTAGAAAGTTATCCCAGCAACTGGTATTAGCCCTTCTAACCTGTTAACACAGAAATAGCCCCATCCCCTCTTTTTATTTGTAACTTTTATTGCATTCTGCACAGATGAACACGTTCACATGAGGGATGTGAATGGGCTAATCTCCCTTTTTATATATACATGGCATATCTTACATTGTCACCTTTTAAAAATAAACATTCCATTTGACACAATCAACAAGGAGCCTTGAGACTTTTTCAAGATGCCATAGCCAAGTATTCTTTGTTATATGTACATCTTAGTAACAGTGCAATTTCTGCTCTTAGTATTCTAAAGACACCATATACAATCATTAAGGACTTGTCTGGTTAAACAGCTTTTTTTCCTTTTTTGTTTTTTCTTGAAGAAGTCAGGCATTTGCTGCAGCACAGCATGGAACATGGAGTTTTCTCTTTGTATCCTCTTGCTTTCTTCACTGCCTGCAAGTTCCAACATTCCTTTAAGCGCATTCTAAAGCCATTTCCATGTATTTCAAAATTTATAGTAAAACAGAAGGAAAGCGTTGTGACATCAGGGGTTTTTTTAGCTCAGAAAGATAATGAGACATCACCTCTTCATACCAGTTTCCTACTGTCTTAGGATCTCAGACCTCATGACAGAAAATGACAGTTTAATATTTCTGTTTTCTTGGAGCAAAATGACACCATTCAGAGCATGTGAATTATCTTTTTCAATAAAGCAGTGATAATTACGTTTTTATGCGTAACAGTGGAAAAGGTAACTATAAATTCATGGAATTGTGACAGGAAAACTAATTATTAATGGAAAGAAGTCCATTTGAAAACTGAGTAATTATTCCAAAAGGAATTGAAGAAAAAAAAAAAGTTTGTGGGAGGAAGGGATAAAACACATCTGGAAAAATGTAAGCAAATAGAAAATACCACAGGAAGGAAACCTAGGGGACCTGAGAAAGACCTCAATATGGCACTGCAGAAAAAGTTAGAAGTGAATGTGTGTCATGATGTGGCCCAATTTCAGATCAATGAAGTCTGCAAGAAGCATCATTTTAGCAGAAAGTAATTATTTCCCCTCTTCAGGGGTCTGCCTACTGCTTCAGAATATGATTTCAGTTTTGGGTTGCTATTCCTGTAAGTATTCTTGTGTTGGATTTGTCTCTGCTGATCAGAACAAATGTGATCAGCTTCCTAAAATAATATCAAATACTAAGACATGCCTTAAGTACCCAAACATATATGCATGTTTCACAAATGAGGGTACAGGATTGAATAGTGAAAGGTTTTCAAGGACATATATTTGTCCTTGATATTTTCAAATATCTCAGGTCTGGTTTTGTTTTTTAAGGCTGAGTAATATTATAAGAAATGTATATATCATCAAATGTCACACACTTTGAATACACAAAGTAATACAAATATTTATGTACTATTCTGCAAGTATAAGGTTCACAAAGAACTGAACTTGCAGTTTAAATTAATCTCCAAACATATTTTAATACATTGTACAGTATCTTACAACCAAATACAACTTTTTAGTTAAAATTTCTGCTGTAAGTAGATTAGCAGCAAAACTTGAAGATTGTTAGCCATGGTGTCACAGACAAGGTTAACTTCATATAGCGTGTAATGCATATCTCAATTTATACTGCTTTTTAATCACATTCTTGCAGAATCTTATAAAGAATTTAAGAGTCTGCTCCAACTCTGTGCATTTTTGACATTCATTAGTTAAAATTAATGAATCCTTTGAATGAATTCCATAGAAATGGTGTTTCCACCAAAAAAACCAAAAGCCTGAAATTACTTTCAGTGTTTGTTAAAACCTATTGCATTGAGCAACCAGTGAAGATGAGTACAGTCAGCTGAATTAGAAAAGGAACATCAACCCCAGTATTTCCACCTGTTAGCAAAAATAACTTGGTTTTTTTAGAATGTACAGATAACTTACTAGAAAATCACATTTTGAGAAGCACAAGCAGGTGAAAGTCTGTTTAGAATAACATATTTTCTGGGTTTTTTTTACTAGAGATTTCTTTTATATATGCAATTTATTAAGTTTATAATGTTGCTTTAAGTTATTATAATATTAAGTTTATAAGACCTTGCTATTTGTCTTTCGCCACCAATGACAAAACTCAGAATTTTATAACAAAAGTAAGATTCAATCCATCACATTCATTCCATTTTATTAACTCAGTACCTACCCACCAGGGTATTTTTAAAATTCCAATGAAGTAGAATGTGAAAAACATTAGTTAACTTACTGCAACATTACTTTAAAATTGTTACCACTTTAAAAAAAAAAAAGCAAAAAAGTTTTTATTTTACATATAGTCCCAGCTCATTGTTATTATTTTTCATACAGCAACCGTGCAGATTATATACAATCCTCAGCAATCTTGCCTAACTTATAAATTGTTTTTCCATCTGAAGCTGGGAGTTTCATCACGTACTGTTAAGAGAAAGAAACCAAATTAGTCACAAACCAATGCTTAGATTTTATTTATAAGCACTAGATTATCCCAAACTTAACCTGTACATGCATATGTATGTCTACACGACATTTTTTATTAAAACTAATGAAATACTTTCCTTCATGCCAGTGTTCAGTTTTAATTGAAGGTGATAAACATTAACTGTTTCACAATGTCACTCAGCAGTATGAACAGTGATTAATAAAAAGACTTTAATAATCTAGTTATTTAAAGTTTTGTATATTAAACTTTCTAGATATTAAGAAATCTGAGGTAGCAGAGCACTTGTTGCATTTTCTGAAATTTATAACCTTTAGACAGAAAAGAGTCTGTGCTGCCAAATTAAGAATAGCTGAATTATTTTTATCTCTTCATCAGCTATGTGAAACAATGACCAAATTATTTATATCCAACCATGGGATAAAGCTTACATGTGCACATTGTGTCACATTCCTGCTTACGAGACATTATTTTTGTTTTAAGTAAGAAGAGCAACATTTTTGTTTTAAGTAAGAGGCAGCGGTACTCCCAATTATAAAAGTTATGTACCAAGAAAATCCACAATCCCTGGTATTAAGTGGTTAACTAACGACTGCAGCAGGCAGCATATAGCCATCATTTGCAGTGAGCAACTCACTTGTAAGGTTGTAATATGCCTGTCACATTCATTATTGATACTGACAAGATGTTCCTTTGGAAAAATGTTTTGAGAAAATTAAGCAAGACAGTGTTATGTCTACAGCTCAAGTCTTCCATAATGAGAAGAAAACTTGAGATGCTGCAAGGTCTGGGAGTATGTGGAAAGGACATCAAAGGACATTAAAATCAAATGAGCAAGTACCATGAGTACACAAACATTTGTATGCTACATGCTTAGAATCAACAGAATCAGTCTTACTCAACAGATGCCCTTAATTTGAACTGAAAAATGGGCAAAGGTCACGTGATGTTAAGCATTTACCACAGATCTGGGCCTAAGCTGGTATTTAAAAATTCAGCAACCCCAAGTGTTCCAATGAGATTGCTTCTCACCTTCGCTGTGAGCACAAATTCATGTTCAAAAAACAAAACAAACTTCAAAGGGCACATCTCATGCTTCCAGGAAAGCAAGATACACATCTGAATCAAGGGCCTCCAACCAGAGCAGAAGAGTCTCAACAATTATTCTGACTAGCATCTCATCTAGTTATTTAACCTTTCTAATAATTTCAAGGAGTTGATACTTTGTGAGAAGATACATGACTGTATCTGCTCTCTCATCAAAACTAAAATGAGATTTCTGAGAGAAACTGAGTTATTTGTGTTCAGTAAACACAAAAAGGGTGGTTTTGAGAAAACAAACCCTTTAGTCAGTAGCTCACTCAACCAAATTATTTCCTGGGCATTCAAGATGCAGACTCTCTTGCAGGGAAGACTACCTTTAAAGAGAAAGTTAATTTATCCACTACTGATCTCAACAGAAAACGCTGTTGCTTGAACTACTTTGAGAGTAAGAAGAAGGGATAAACAGTCAACAGCACCTCATGCCCTTGATGAATCTGGTGGCACAAAACTGGAGAAATGTATAGGTCAATGATGATTGTTAATAGCCAAGAATTGAGACAGTATTTAAAAGCTGGTGCAGTAAGTACCATGCTGGTAAAGTTTCTATGGCATTCTACACAAAATGAGCCCAAAGAGAACATTTTCTGAACTTCAGTAATGACTGCATTCATGTGACTCTGGTCTATTTTCTTTGAATAAAAAGCAGGTTGTTATTATTATTACAAAAATTCAGTTTCAATTGTTCGGATAGTACTTAGCAGCCATTCTATCAGTAAGATAAACAGAAAGTCTAAGTTGAAAAAAATACACTAATTTCATGTTGTTATTCATGTTGGTAAATCCTGAAGATCTGCAACAGCTGTAAATTAATGTAATTATTTACTTATAAATAGACAGTCCTGAGTGCAGTTATGTATTGTACAGGAAGAAATATTTTCCTAAGCTTTGGCTGAGTAACATTTCCATATGCACATGCCATTACAGAAATAGAATACTTCACCTTGTTCACTAAGAGTAAAGGCACGATGTAGAAACAGTAAACTAAATACAGCAGCTCTCCTTAGGTACTGTACATCATTTACACTGCATGATTTTAACCATCTATATAACACATACACACAAAAATATGAAAAATATTTATCATGGGTAGAAACTTAAATGTAAACCCATAAAATGCTACGTACATGCATATTTAGGTATGAATTCCAGAAGGTATAAATGCTAGCATTAGGAATGTATTCAATGCTATGTTATAAATGAAGATTTAAAGGTGTATGCATTGCAGTAATCTGAGCCCTAAGCACTCAAATACTTAGTAAAATATTTTCTAAAACTTTGTAACTATTGTACAACCATTCTATATATTATTCTACTTCAATTTGTCTGATGGACAGCTACTGCAAAAAACTGCATTTTTTCCCCCTAGAAAACAACACACTAATATAACATGAGAAATAGTGCATAAAACATCAAAATGAAAATGACCCTCCTTCCACCCTCCAACCACAACTTACACACTTTTCCTTCTTTTTCCAGCTTCTTCAAGTGGACTAGGAGGTTATGTTCTGCTGCTGGAAGTAAATTTTCAGGGATTTCCTAGTGGGAACAAAAACCATGCACTTTGTATTTGTTTAAATATCCATCAATTATTTTTTCAATATATGGAACCCTTGGTTTATTACCACAGATTTTCCTCTTGTGAATCGGTATGGGAACATTCAGTTAGTTATGTAACAACAGGAAACTAAGATGAGTAAATCGATTTTACATCAGTTAAATGAGTATCTAACAATATATTTTTGTTTACTTTGCTCTGGTTTTTTGCATTATCCATTTGTACGATAAAAACTTTGTTCTAAAAACTAAGAAGACTCCTCTTCTGAGCTTGCTCTGCCCTGGGTTGTCAGTGTAGCTGAGCATTTTTAAAGACAAATTTATGATGCATTTCTCCACAGATATCTATCACTTCTATCCCATGACAATATTTGCATAGGTTTAAACATCCTGTAGCAATTAGTATCTGTAAATGAGTAAACAATTAAAAAATGTAACAGCTTCAGGAGGACAAAATATCCCTTACAATTCTTCAACGCTCATTACGTACAAAGCAGTAACACCTGTTGCCCAGAAAAGCTGTGGATACCCCACCCCTAGAAAGATTCAAAGATGGGGCTTTGAGCAACCTGGCCTTGTGGAAGGTGTCTCTGCCCATGGCAGGGGGGATGGAAAATGCTGACCTTTGAAGTCCCTTCCAACCCAAACCATTCTATGATTATATGACGATTGCTCAAAATCCCCCTCTCCAGCTCTATCCTTTTAGAAAATTAAAAAATCCTTCAGATAATATGTGTGGCAGGAAATTCACTAGAAAACTAGCTAAATAAATTGTGAACCTTGAGAATACTTTGAAAGCATATACTTTTTTTGTAATATAAAGCTGTAATAGTACTGAAAAAATTCTTATATAGATGGGACAAGTGTGATTTACAGAAACATGAGAATGGCTCTATTACTAGTTGATACTAGTTGATTTATATATGGATATAGTCGGTCTATACTAGTTGAAAACCTAGTTGATCAGGCAGGAGAACTGCAGACGCTGAATGGGCCATAGGTAATGGTACATCAGCACTGCAAAATACTCACTGTGATGTTGTCATTCTTTTGGAAACTGGGTATCAGCAGAACCATGAAAAACATGCTGTGAAGCTGTTACAGACCTGTTCACAAGCCACAGCCATTGGCAACTTTGACATGTTACTGTATCTCTCATCTCTGCTTGTTAGGAGAGCAACCCCAAACCACAGGGAAAAATTGCAGCCCTTACATGAAGGATGATGAAGTACCAACGAAGTACTGTTACACCAGTCTAATGACACATACAAACTGTCCAACACCTGAGCTGCAATATCCTTCTCTGTGGAACTGCACCTTACCTGTAACCTCCCGCAGACTGATAAATCAAGAACTCTTAAGTTTTCAACCATTCTTCAGGAAACTCCAAATACACTTTGGGAAATCCACAACTAACAACACTGTCATACTTTTCACTTTGAACAAAGCACTACAATTTTATTTTTGTTTAGTCTTATGAAACTGTGCCTAAGACCTGGATAGATAAGTAAGTTTGTAAGAATCATGTGGGCCTCACTCCAGTCAAGTGCTTAAACAAGACAATTTAAAGGCAGTCATAAATGAACTCTGAACAGGCAGAAATATTTTTTATCCCTTTTAAAAAGCCACCATGATTTTCACTCAAAGACCAGCACAGTTACATACAAGTTTTATGAACCTAACCTAAACTTTCTTTAGTTTGATCTAAAAACTTTTAATCAACAATTACCTTGTATACTATCTTTACAAGCTCCGAGGACGTATATGATTTCCCAGTATTCTCCTGGAAAACATTTAAAATTTGCTTTTCCCGTGCAAGTCGGTGAGAAATGTAGTTTTGGATTCTAGTATTTGCATCACGTACTACTGGGCCATGACCTAAAAATCAAAACACATGTACCAGAGCACTATTACTTACATCTGTAATTAAGTACGCTATTGAATAATTGAAACATTCTTATGTAAACTCTAGTAGATTTAAAAGTCATGAGAAAAAGCTTTGAATGTCTGTATTACAGTCTGCATCTGCAAAGCATTAAGATGGAAAGGAAGAATTAAGATATTCAAAGTCTGAACAGGGAAAAGGGAATACTTCAGGTGGTATAAGAAAAGCAAGGCAAGACTACTTAAGGCCATCAGAAAAAAGGAAAGGAGTTCACTGCTGAACAGATTTAAAAGATGAGAGTCAGATTATTGTATTATTTGTTTGCCTGTCTTCCTCTCCCCAAAGGATACTGATACTAATGATTTAAACTGATACTGGCCTTTGAACAATAATGGCTGATGCAAAGGACTCAGGTACTACTGTCCTGTTGGGGCAAACACCAAGGTGACATCTTTAATTGTGACAGGTAATTTTCCTGAACAAATCTTCAGAAATGATTAACACTCCGTATTTTATGCCTTTAAAAACACTGTTGTGAGTATGATAAAAAGAATTCATAGAAGACAAGTAAGTGAGGCAATCAGAATGTGTCAGGGCAGGAAAAATGGAAGGAACAGGGAAAGTTATAGGTGGATCATTTTATGTCTGGCTGGTTAATAAGCAAAACACATTTTTTCCTGGACTGACTGTGGCAGATCAGAAATGTTCAACTTACTGACAGGCCTTTGAATCACATTATGAAAAGGCTTAATTGGTAAAGCACTAACCTTTATGAAAAATCAAATACTGTTTCATGGTACATTAAAATGACAGAGAAAATATTGTTCAGCCATGAGAGCTACATGCATAAAAATTAAACTTACTGTGTTACCTATAGAGGAATTGACTTGCACAAATATTCATCACATGCTTTTTATAGCAAGGTTTCCTATTTCTTTGCCTGTATAATTCACCTGAAGAAGCAGCAGCAACTTCCAGCTCTGCCCTCTGAGTGTAAACTCTAAGTAATTTATAAAATTAGTAGAAACAAAACTACTGTAAAAAAACATAGCTTTCTTTTAGAAGTTATTTGATATCATCAAAATCAGTTTCTTTTGAGGTTCTCTGACGATTTAAAAAAATCACCATATTCTTTACTTGCACTTTTGGGTTTACTGATTATATGGGGTTTTAGTTTTCAATCTTTTAAAATTAAAGCTTATTTTGCCTGAAGACAGGCAGCTTATAGAAAGAGAGCAACTGATTTTTCATGTTTTGAACTGAAGTGTCAAAGGAATCTATCCTTCTGTAAGTTAAAATATTTATACATATCTCAACTTACACACTTCAGCACATTTGACATTACTAAGTATACATTGAAACTTAACTTGTTTAAATAAGTACTATAAATATATGTGATGTGTAAATGTAAAACTATACTGGCATATGCATTTATATTTAATGATTTCAAACATATTTAGTATGAAGCTGTTTTCCTTACAAAATAAATTACAAGTATAACAGTATCTCTACTGTTACCATTTATACACCCAAAACTTAAAATCTAGAGAATTTGTATATTACTATACATAGTATATACAAAGATGCTATACGTAGTAAGATATCTTACTATACATAGTAAGATATACAAAGCAGAGACTGTTATGTTAACAATCAATTCTCTTGCATTCTCTAATGACAGAAGTCTAACCAAAGTAATCAAAATTAAGGGTTGCACATGGAATCACAAGGCATTCTTAAAACCTGCCCCTACTCTTCCAAGTGATTTAAGTGACTTAGACTACAAGACCAATGTCAGAACCTGAAATGGAACCCACATTTTGCAAAGTTAAAGGGACTTCATATCCATTACATTATCTGATCCGTAGCTGTTGTATATGTATATAGGCACATTAAAATGATCTCAGAAAGCTTGGAACTAAATCCAGATGTGGAACTTTTCCATCCATCATTTTTCAGGGACAGCAACACAGTTATTTATTTATTAATGAATAAATGGATTAATATCTGAATAAACGTAAAATGTTTCTGAGCATATGAAAAGCATTCTCAGAATATGACTGTCTTTCCATGAATTCAGCTTTAATACCAGACAGATTCATATTACTTTCTCATAACACATTGTGAAATGTGAGATTCTCTCACTTTAAATTACAGCACAAGTGACAGAAGTGAAGAAAACAATTGCGTCATGAAATCTTCAACAGATTCCTAATTCCAGTACCATTTTTTTCTGTATTACCAAGGAATGTTGTTTATTACTACAGAATGGGGAGCCCTCTGCTGACTAAAATGCCCTTTTCTTGGCCCAAGGATTCTCATCAAATACTATCTGGAATTAGATATCATGAGTGTTGTGCCCACATCATTCCCACATTAAATTAAAAAACAAACATGGAAGGGGAAGGATTGACAAAATTCACCTACCCTCAGGTAGCCAGCAGTCAGTTTGTTATAAAATTTCACACAATTCTGAGGCTACCACAGGAGTGCTAGAGCATGAAAGGGGAACAGTTCAAAAATTACGAAGACCTAATATTGCAGCACAGAGTGCTTGGCATGGGTAAAGCAAACTACTGCTGCAATTGTTACCCAACAGTAACAATTAATGTAATTGATACCCAACAGTATCAACAATTGTTCTGATTGGGCAATAGCACCTTCTGCACAACTGCACATACATTTTGTGGTGCATGGATGAAAAAAGAAAGTTAGTTCCAAACCATCTCAATACTCAGCTATCATCACCGAAAATGCACAATGTCAGACTGGCTTTCGAATTTCAAGTCCAATATGAACACAGTTAAAACAGTAGCAAACACTTAGAAACAAAGAGCACAGATGTTCAGCCTTGGTGAATGTGTAATCTAGATATATAACCATTAAAGAACAGAGTGAAATACGACAAATAAAATTGATAAACCAAACAGAATTTGGCATGTATGGGGTTTTGGAAGGCAGAAATTCAGTTAGAGGAACAGACTTGAGTTTTGCAGATATTAAGAAAGAAAGCAAAACACTTGATTGAGATTCTGGAGCCTGAAAAATTGTCTAACAGTAGCTAAGTCAATAAATATGACCAAGTCACTATTCTGTCTGCATCAACCTCCACATCTGTGGAATATGTAAGAATGTTTTCCTTAAACAGCATTTTTATGCCTAGATCTTAAAAGACATGTACTTCAAAAGAGGGCTATTTTAGGAGTGAACACAAGAGAGTAGGCTAAACATAGATGGCTAATGGAACAAGGCACAACTGAGAACATAGATACAGTAGCTTGGAATGACAAGTTGAAGATGAAACAGAAAAAGTCAGAAAAAATCCTGATATGTAGCTCTGAAAAAGCAGATGAGGAGCTTAAACCTTAGTTATATAATGAATTCTTAAAACGTAGTCTTGTCAAACAGATGTGGTATATATGAAAAATAAATGCATTCCCAGGGTTTGGAGGAGAGAGAGGAAAAGACTTAAAGGAAAGCCATAGACTGAATAAACAGGCAACTTATTTTTAGAATATTTTTGGCCTCTTGGCTCTTGTTCAAATATAACCTAAGTCATTAACTAAGACAACCACTTTACAGTTCTGCAGTTTTCCAAGATGAATTTGTGATTAATCTGTACTGTAAAGGACACACAACTCTCTCAAAAAACAATACTAGGTTACTCACATTGACAGTGTATGTGGGGATGAAAAGGAAAAAAAAGAACAACTATCATTTTTTCTTCCAGGATAACACTCAAGCACAGGGGTAGAGTAATATAAGAAAATTAAACCTGCTGTACTATTCCAAAAGTGAAAGATTTTGGCCCCTGGAGTATTTGTGCACAGAAAGACAAGACCCACCATCAAATGGAGAAATTTCAGAAAGGAAAAGATACCACTGAAAATTTTCAAGTTTTGCAAACCACTATGATAAAGTCTGCTTAGCTTGTTGCTAAGGAATGATGTTTGATTGTAATAATAGTTCTCAAATTCTTAGAGGAGATATTTAAAACTTACACAGTAAAAGAGAGCAGTTAAAACCAAACCCACTTACCTGGATAAATCAAATTTGGTTTCATTTCTAACAACTTTTTCAAAGTTTTCATGTAATCAAACAGATCTTCTATTACTGTCGTTCCTTCCCCTAAAATACAGTCACCAGAAAATACAGCATTTTCTTCTTCTAGATGTAAAACCATATGATCATCAGTGTGTCCTGGTGTATATAAAACTCTGTTTAAAGAACAAAAAAGCATATGTTTTTCATACAGCATACATACTTCATTTTTGAAGCCAGAACAAATGATGGTAAAATAATACACTTGCAAAGCAGCCCATAACAAGAAGCAGAAAAAACTGACCAGAAAGGGCTGAAAAGTTGATGGAAACAGGTATCACTTTGCCTAATTGCAATCATACCATGCAGAGACACCTATCATCTCTAATATGCTTTCACCTACATAATACACCATAATACACGTACATTATAGAAGCTGACTAGCTATGTAGAATTTCTGTTACAGAGAGCTTTATTCTGAAGCTTTAAGAAAAAAAATTGACATGTTATTTCCAGATTGAAACATGTGAAATTCTTGACATACACACACTGTACTTTGGAAGGAGGGTAAGGATGGTATCTACTCTTTTAGAAATTAACTACAAACTTCTGAACCTGACCCAGATAAAGTTCAGTCTCCAAAAATTTATTTTTCCCTGAAATCCCCACAGCACACTGGAGCACAGCTGTCAAATACAAAGAACCATGGTCTTTCAGCTGTTCTATGTGCAGGTCATTAAACACGTGCACGGAAAGGATTGAGGACCCACAGCTTGGAAGAGCACTGTATTAGCATGCAGCGAAGAGACACTGGGTATGTATATAGTATATGGTAACCTGAGCTGCCAAGGATCTGCACTGGGCTGTCCTTTCACAATGATTTCTGAAAAGCACAAGGGCTTTATGCTGAGATTGATGCAGACTGAAAATAACACAACTCCAACCAGCATCACTGCTGATATCCATTAGAATCTTCTTGTTAATGGCAGATGCACCAAAGAAGTGATCAGGAACTGACAGAGTTGGTGCCAAGTGTGGTGTACAGGGCAAGGCTAAACAGCTCCCAGCCACGTTGATGCAGGGCTGGGAGACCACAAGTGCAGCATCATCTGATGCAATGACTTCCAGCTCCTACTGAACACTGAGCTCAGCAGAAAGCAGGTGAGCCATCGCCCTGTGGAGGCAACATCAAAATCAAGTCGATGGGCTGTAGCTCACTTTTGGGAAATGGTATCCTTCAGTTCTTGATGAAATTTTACCAGGAAGCCAAACCACTAACACGAAAAAATAGAAAGAGAAGGCCAGACAGTGTGTGGAGAGGTGCTGCCAGTGTGTCTTGCCCCCTTGCTGTGGCACACCTCGAAAACTTGAAGATTGCTAACTAAAATTTAACATGCAGATACTGCTGTTTTGCAACCAGTGGTGGGTCTAAGAGTATCCTTAAAGTGGTTACTGAACTAACCCTGGTGAGAATACCTGTTTTTAATCAACCATAAAGTTTGGCTGCATTACCCCAGTATATGTTTGTTACAAATTCTGTTCAGGATCAACAAGGACACTAGACTATGTCTGGGAACTCCCATGCTTTCTGGTATAAACTAGCCCACTATTTGGACTCAGAAGCGTTGGCTCAGAGGCCCTTCACTTCTAGGACACACTTCAACAAGCTCCCAATCGCCACAACAAACTTCTCACAGGTGTTGGCTACAAGCCCTGTATTTTTACAACACCCTTCAACAAGCTCCCAGCTCCCACAACAGCACAGCTGGCCTGTCTGAGCCCTCCAGGCTCCGAGGTGGGGTGGGGCAAGGATGAAGGCGTGAATCTGAAGGTAGAAGTTGGCTCAGGACCGTGCTGTCCCACCTCCAGGGGACTCTCCCTGCCAATCACAACCTCTCTGTTGCAAGCAAGAACATCTGAGACAAAACATGCCTATGCCTGGTGCTCCACAACACCAAACTTCAAAATGTGCTAATCCTTGACTGACTTGGATTGAAATTAAAAAAATTATTTTCCATCTCCAAATTTTTGTCCAAACATGGGCCACTTAGGGTAGTGAAAGGTCTTCAATATGCAATATAATACTCTTTTTACACTAATAAAATAAAATACTTTTGGACAAAATACGCCCTTTTTCTTTTTAAATGTTTTTTTCCTACCAATCAACCAAGTGACATATTCCACAAGTAGGATATAGTTCCCATCTAAACTGAGGAAAACAAGCAAACTTTGTCCTTATAAGAATAATGCCTTGTTAATCGAAAGGAGTCTGAAAACAGAATGGGCAGACCTTTTTATCGTGTGTGTGCTTCCATGTGGCACAGTAGTTTTCTGCTTCACACTCATTCAGACTAACATTATAGGCTGTATGCATCACAGAAAAGAAGTCCTCCAAAACTGGCACCCTACAAGAACCTCATAGGTTCAAGGCCTAAAATTTAACATTTTAAGTATTAAATGTTTTAGAGTCTCCCAGGGAAATATTTTTGAAGTAAAAAGAAAGGCACGCTAAATAATTCAGCCAAACTACCACAGACTTCTACAGTTTTAATAATAACTAATTATTTAAGAGTGATGAGAAAGCACATAAAATCCTATTTGATTTTTCTGGAGAAAGTGTTTTTCTAGGGAAATATTGTTAATTTCTCTAGTTCAAAGACTAAATCCAAAGGCTAATTTCTGATAATTCTCATTCATAAAAACAATGTCTTTGTATTAAGATATCCTGCTGGATCATGATAGGAAGTCTACAGGCATAAGTGCTGAAAAGATTAGATGTCTGGATTGGTAATCACTAGAAATTAGGATACATGTACATGTCAGAAGAATAAAGAACTTGCAGACATTCATGGTTACCTGAGCGTGGCTCCCTCTGTCTGTATCATATCTCCATCTTTGAGATAAAAATATTTATGTCCTCCTTCTATTGTTTCTTCACAGTGAGGGACACGAGGGAGCTTAGATATGCGATATTCCGAGTCTAATATTAAAGGAAAGCAAAAAAAATGATGTTTTGAATTTGTCACTAAGGTAATTTCACAGACAGGTTACTTTTTGAATAAGTACTATTAATTATCACACAGTATGAATACAAAATAGAAACAACAAATTCTGTAAAGTAACTTTATATTTGTAGAGCAACCTTATTCCAGAGCCAAAACCACTGATTCTGAAT
Source organism: Acrocephalus scirpaceus scirpaceus (assembly GCA_910950805.1). Classification (NCBI taxonomy): domain Eukaryota; kingdom Metazoa; phylum Chordata; class Aves; order Passeriformes; family Sylviidae; genus Acrocephalus; species Acrocephalus scirpaceus. Next base: position 93,249,708 of record OU383773.1, read on the forward strand.
ACAGCACTCTGTACCAGCAACAAATTTGAAGTTGGAAAAAAATCACAAATGAAATTAATAAAGATCAGTAATTATTATATTTTACAGAAGTTCCTTCTTGATTCATGAGCCAATTCCCCCAAGTTTTTACAATGTCACAGATTTCTGTGCTTGTATTTTGCTTTATGACTCAACAGAAGCATCACTCAACATTTGCCTAAAATTGGATGAAGACTTTTTCACCTGCAACTTCTCTCAGCTTTTATCATTCTGAACAGGGCAAAAATGCAAGCACCTTGCCTGCAACAGCTACGGATAGCGACCCAGAAAGGCATTTCTATATCCCTTGCTAGCCTTTACAACCACATTGATAGGCTGGCAAGCCCAAAATCTTCACCAAGACCCAATATACCCACGTTCCCAAGACACCAATTGTTTTCAGTAGTGCCCAGGCTTTGTTGCAGATAAGCACCTGGCAGCATTACAAAATTAAGCCTGTGACAAAGTTCAACAATGTTATGAATTACCACATTATCCATACTGCTTATTCTCTTCTCAGATACCAACACAGAAATGTCTCTTACTGTTTATCAACATGGAATATACATTTTTACATCAGACTTTACTTGCAGACTGCTCTACTACTTTCCCCTCCTGCTCTGAGGCCTATGAATTTGTCAGCAACTACTAATGGGTTCCTGTAAGGAATCCCAAAGTTATGCACATTTCTTTTTCAAAATTCAAGCTATTTGTTTTTACAAAAGTGAAAATAACCATAGATTTATCATTGCTGTCTAAGTAAAACAGAAGCAGCATCAAGTTTTTCTTACATCTCTTAATACCATGCTGATAGTAATCTAGGTTTTCATTATTCATACATAATAAAAAACATTACTATGAAAGTATGCACAGGTATTGAAGAAAACCTGTAGTACTACCCCTATTACATTCAGATTATTCATTGCTCTCAATCTACACACTGCAGCAGAATCATGAAATTGCATGTAGTTTATATAGCAATTCCAGAAGAATAATCCAGTTGATTTGCAAAGAAGCATGCAGTTAATGTTTTTCTTGCCATGTATCTAACACTTTCAGCAATATCTGAAATCTCTAGCCTACCACTTGGGATGTTTTTGCAGATATCAGGTATTCCTCCAGTATGATCACGATGCCAGTGTGTCACTAAAATTTCTTGAATGGCGATGTTGAACTCTGACAGTGCCTGCTTTAAACAGCTGATATATTCAGGAATAGCTGGCTCTCCGGTGTCAATAAGGACTCTTCTACACACGGACCACAAAAAAAGGAGGGAAAGGCACATACCAGAGAATAAAGTGTGTTCATATGACAGGCAAGTAATATTAAGAACATAAACCAACACGTTGAAATTTAGCAATAATGGATATCTCCATATTCAGACGCCACCTTTTGCCTCCTGATATTCCACCCCCGTGGCATAACAATTTAAAAAGGGGGATAATTAATAAATGTAGGCCACACATTTACAACTCCGTGGCAAGCGGCAGAAGCCTTCGTTTAGTACGGCGGGGGAGCTGCGCGGCCCGACGCACACGCCCGCTTCCCTCACTGAATTCCCGGCCTCAGCCCAAGGGTCACCTGGACGAGACTCCACATCCCACCCGCCCAAGCCGCCTCCGGGCACCAGCTGCTAAAATTTAACGCTGTACGATTTCTTTTCTCTTTGTAAGGCTGACTAAGGGATTTGGGAACAGGCCGGTAGCGGCCTCTCGAGCTGGAGGCAGCGCACGGTCCCAGGCGAGGCCGGGGCAGCGGAGCCTCATCGGCCGCGTCCTGCCCCGTTCTCCGAGCGGGGTCGGTACCTGTGCCCGGTTCCCACCAGGTAGGTGTTGGTGCCCTGCAGGGTCATGGGCCCCGGGTTGCAGCCCAGCACCCGCACCACCCGCGACGAGAGCCGCTCGATGCGCGGCAGCAGCGACACCATCTCTGCAGCGAATTCCCGAACCCCCGGCTCCGCTTCCCTCACGACGCCACGGGACGAGCAGGCGGAAGCTTCGACTGCCCGCGCTCCGCCTCCCGCTGCCCGCGCTCCGCCTCCCGCTGCCCACGCTCCGCCTCCCGCTGCCCGGCCGCGGCGCCTTCCGCCTCTGGGGCGGCTGCTGGCGTGCCACGGCGGGGCGGGCCGGCCGCGGGTGTGCGGTAGAACCGGCTCCTAACGACAGACGCCCGGGTGAGCCAGTCCCATAACCTGCTCCTTCGTGGGGGAGGCCAGTTCTCGGTGGAATTCAGTTCTCCGTGCCGGGTCGATGCCTTGCTGCTGCCCTGTGAGAGGCGTGTCCGCGCTCTGCCGGCTTTTTCCAGAGAAATATGTTGTTAGAGACAGATGAACCTTCTCTGTATCCCAGGAACACGCCCACTTACAGCGTGTGTAGGAGCTGCGTATCCTCCCGCACGGCACATTGGAGCTGTCTAGGATTCAGCATTTTTAATAAAATTAGAGAGCTACTGGAGGGTGTCCAGCAAAAGGCCACTAAGGTGATGAACGGACTGGAGCATCTCTTTTGTGAGGAAAAGCTGAGAGATGGCACTGTCCAGCCTGGAGAAGAACAGGCTCAGGAAAATCTCATCAACGTGTGTAAAAACATGAAGAGAGGGTGTGTGGTGGACGGAGCAAGACTCTGTCACAGGGCAATTGCCTCAGGTCCTGTCACGGTGCCCAGTGTCAGGACTGGAGGCAATGAGCACAAACTGGAACACTCTGAACATCAGGAAACACTTTTGCACTCTGTGGATGACCAAGAGTTGGCACAGGGGGCCCAGCGAGGTTGTGGAGTTTGCGTCCTTGGTGATACTCAAAACTCATCTGGAGGTCATCCTGGGCAACTGGCTCTAGGTGGTCCTGCTTGAGCTGGGGGCTTCAAACGTGAACTTCAGTGGTCCCTCCCCTGGAGGGAACCATCCTGCGGTGTTGTGAAATTGTGTCACTATCATCCAAGTAGAAATAATGTGTTTGCAAGCAGCATTCATTGTAGATCCTGCAAGGTGCTGAAATTTACCTGTTTGGCTTTGCAGCGTCTCCTCTGAAACCCCTGAATGCCTTTCAAGTGGCATTCTTAAAGAAAATAAGGCAGACTTGTTCTCTCCTTAAACTTCATGGAAATGAAGAATAAACATAATTTAACCCGAAATAAAAGCAGGTAGTATTACTGCAGGTAACTTTACTAATATTAGAATTTCAAATATTATCGGATTGTTTTACATAAAATCTCATATGGTACCTGCTAAAAGGGGATCATAGCAATACAAAGCCACAGTCAGAAACTGTACCACTGAGGCTGATAATCCCTATATTTAGGCCTTCAAGCCAATTTCCTTAATTTATCTGATAAATCTTTACTTATTTGAGATACAAAACCATTACTTTTTTATTATTATTATTTTCATGCTCATTAAAGCATGAACTATGTTCATGGGATTTTTCAGGTCAAAGGAAAGACACTTTTATGTGTGCAGGTGTGCTGCTGAAATAATCAAGAAAACCCATACAAAATATTCTAGTCTCTCCCCATACCATTTGCATGTATACTCTTTTGTAAGAAACTGTCACTAGACCTGAATTTACTGATTTACTGAATAATCCTGAGGTACCCTCTTATGCTTATTTTGTAGCATATTTGTATAGCTATTGGTACATTGAAGCCATTTTAAGTCTTCAGGTAAAGTTTAGTTTAGTAATTAGAAGAAGCTACTACCTAAGCCAAGGCAAGTTGCGTATTTAAGAGGTTTTCTATTTTTAAGAAAATTCTGAATGTTTAGAGAGGGTATCCAAAATTATATATCTGAATTTTAGATGTCATTGATAACTCGGTAAGGTGCCATTATTTTTAACATCACAAGACTCTTTTTTTTTTTTTTCCCTCCAAATTAAGAATTGTTTGAGGAGCTGTAGACTTGTTCTCCGGGGAATAGTTATTACTACTCTTGCTGTCCTGTCCTGCATTTTCTGATGTTAGGGTGGAGCTGTAAATTTGTTTCATCTGTAGGTGGCAGCAATGGTGCCTTTGGAGAACGAAGTACAAGTTTTTTGATCATCTTCGTTTCCTGCACAAGCCATCTGTTTAAAAAATTCTGTTGTTTCTCTTATAATACAGAAGTTAATAGGCATGGAGTGAAAGTCCTGCTATTATGCTCTGATGTGGCACAAGAGAAGATGAATGTATACCCTCAAGTTCTTTTGGTTCTCTGACTGTTTTGCACTGTTAAATTTTTTGAGGGGAAAAATGCCCTGAAGTAGGTAGGCTACAGCAAAAAAACCAAAACCAGCTGAGTTTCCTAATTAATAAATAAATAAACCTAAAATTAGATTGTTAGTGATATACAGTTATTAATTTTACACAAGACACAAACTGATATTTCTGAAAATCCCACAAGGTTCGAATTTTTATCACTCAAGAAGTCTTTGAGTACTGGCACTTGTCTTTTTTCAAATTTTAAGCATAAATGCTGAGGATAAATGCCTCTCCACTGTGGCTGTGTAATAGCCTAATAGAACTAAGCACAAGCATGTAATTCTGTGATAATTAGTCAGAATCAATTCAATAGCAGATAGAAAATATCTTGAGAGACTTATCTTCGTAGCCATTGACACATGAATATCTCATTGAGAGGATTTTTTACTTGCAGAATTTTTCTTTCTGTTTCATTATATTTTTACTCTTTTTATCTGGTACAGAGATAAGTAAAAAGACTTTAAACCAAAAAGAAGTAAAGCAGATTTTGCAGAGAGAAAGGCCGTGGGCTGCAAGATTCCTGCATGGAGGGGCAACATTGTGTAGGAAATGTAAAACAGTCAGATCAGCAGGTTTGTAGGAGACGATAAAGGGCCTGGGACATTTCTCTAATAAGGAAAGGCTGAAAGAGCTGGCGCTGTCCAGTCTGGAGAAGGCTCATCAATGCCTATAAATACTTGAAGGGTCCTTCCTACTACATTTGGAAGCAAATAAAAGGATATGTACTGAATACCATAGGAGATTTGTCACAATTCAGAATTGTGCTTGCTTTGATGCCATGTCAAACCAGAAAACATAAATCATCCAGCCAGTAATTTATCTTGTGGGTTGCTTGATTTATACTCCAAGAATCAGGTACACAAACCTTGCCCCTCCCTATGTACCATAGAGTTTTTGTAACTTTTTTTATTATTATTGTAACAAAGGTCATACCAGTGAGTTTGTGACTTGGCTGACTTAATGGTCTTTCAAGCACTGCAAGGACTGCTTAGGACTAGGGTGTTTCTAAAGTGTAAGGGAGAAGCAGGAAGGCACACAAAAAAAGACAAGGGTTGATATTATGTTTGTTATGAAGACACTGAGGATTGTCCCTCCTGTCCTAAGAGCTAGAAAAGCTACAGGCTGAGGGTGAGCATCATCCTGTGCAGCACAGTCACAGAGGCAGAATCACACCTGTACCTTGTACTCTGCAGCTGTTTTAAACATGCATAAAAATTTCATGTTGAGTACCAACAGCTCAGCTGGAGAAGACTATTGTAAACACCTGCAGTTTTACCAGAGGAAAACAATTTTAATCACCTGTCCTTGGCCACATGCAGTCTCTTCATGCATCATTGCACAGAAGGGATTTTCTTAAAGTGCACTGTACTACAGTTTTTAATTATAGCCAAAAAGATTGTTCTTTTTGCATAAATCTTTGGGATATATTATATGAGTATACCAATAAATGAATGAATACGTATAAGCCTACATCTGCATATAATCACACACACATACACTTGTGTTTTCAGAAATATCTGTTTGCTTTTGCTCAACAGGTCTAATGAACGAAAGTCTAAGTTTGAAAATGAACACACAGATACAGAAATATACACAGGCAAAGTGGTTCTTTTTTTTTTTACTTTGATTAAGTAAATTATTAAATGATATTATTGAAGAGAAATTTATAATCTGTTAAACTTAGTATTTATTATTAACAGGGACTTCTATACCAAATTTTTAGAATACAATTTTTATAATACCATCATAAGAAGGACAGTTCCTTACAGATAGCAAATCATTAACTGTGTCACATGGTTTCCATATGATTTGAGTTTCACTTCGTGTTATATCAGTAAGCCCTTTAATTTCCTTGGATTGCAAGTCTTGTAAAGGTATGGATGGGAAACCCATGAATATGGAAATCTATGGTTTTTGAAGTGAAAAAAACCTCTATCCATGGCCAGTATTAAGGTAACTGCATTTTAAAATAGAATTTTAAATATGTAGTGAGAACTGAAGCCTTCCTAATCCAATTTTATTGTTTCTGCTTTATCACAAGATGATTCTGTGACACGAAATGATTCAGTACATTAGTTTTTAGAGGGGGCTTATATTTATGTTGACCGACAGTTTACTCTTCCTGCTCCTGTCATATTAGATCTCATATGTTTAATAAAACTGAGGAACATTAAATTCTGATTGATACAAGACACTCTCTCCTGTGGCACTTAATTGAACCCCACCTGGTACTGAGACCATGGTGATCTTTGGAGTGCTATCATGCATAAAATGTGGGGCTATTAAAGGCTGGGATCTTAAACGGTGATTTCATGTGCACCTGTGAGCAGGTGTTGGTGCTTGCATTTGAAACTAAGACAATGGGCATTTGTGATTACAGATTTGTGAGTCTCAGTTAGAATTTTTTTAGGTTGCCATGAGCAAAATATAAACCTTGTGTCTTCTCAGCTGTTCCAAGGCTCTTTCAGGACTGGAATCCTTATTCAAAATAATGTGAGACAGTGAGCAAGCTGACATGCTTGATAATGTGTGGCTCTTCATTTATCGCAGCTAATCTGATGGCTTCAAATAATACCAAGATGTCCAGACAGGTCTGCAGACTGCTGACATGACAGCAGTTTGGACAGTAGGCTTGTCAGGAGTAGAAACCCCCTGGCTCATAGCTTCTCTTCATGCTATTATTTCAGAGGAATCTGCCTGTAAAACTTCCTTTCTCATATTCCTCTTTGTGAAGTGCTCACATACAAAAAGGTTAGGGAGGCTCTAAAGAGGAGGAATCCTGTGACCTTTTTTACTCATTTCAGGTGCAAAATTAGAGGCTACTCATTGCCACTTGAGTGTCTGGTACAGTATTAGTCATTAAATGTGAACCTTGGTATCTTACCTAATTTGGCCATAAATAGTCTTCCAAAGAACTTTCTGTTTGAATCCAGGTATTGAATAACCTGTTACTGTTGTGCTTCCTGTAACAGTCAAATAGTGAACTTGCTTGTTTTGTTTTGTTTAATGTTTGTTTTTGTTTTTAATCTGTTCTAAAAACCATATACACAGCTTGACAAAGGTGGTACTCAAGTTGCAGAATGACATGTTGTTATATAGAGTAAATACTATTTGGAATTTTCTTGAATGAACCCTAGGATTAAACTCTTAAGTTGGTTCATACACAAATTTTCAGACATAAAAAATCCAGAGTCACAAATCAATTGGGGTTGGAAGGGATCTCTGAAGATTGTCTAATCCAAACTCTGCTAAAGCAGGTTCACCTGTAACAGGTTGCACAGCATTGTATCCAGGCAGGTTTTGAATATCTCCAGAGAAGGAGACTCCACAACCAGTGGGCAGTCTGTTCCAATGCTCTGTCACCCTTAAAGTAAAGGGTTTTTTTGTATTCAGATGGAGCTCCCTGTGTTTCAGTTTGTGCCCATTGCCCTTTGTCCCATTGCTGGGCATCACTGAAAGGAGTCTGGCCCCATCTTCTTAACACCTGGCCTTAAGATATTTGTGTTCATTGATAAGATCCCCTCTCAGCTGTCTCTTCTCCAGCTTGAACGGAACCAGCTCCCTCAGCCTGTCCTCTTGAGAGAGATGTTCCAGTCTCCCAAACATCTTTGTAACCCTCTGCTAGACCCTCTCCAGTAGTTCCTTGTCTTTATTGAACTGGGCATCTCAGAACTGAACACAGTACCCCAGATGCAGCCTCACCAGGGCAGAGTAGAGGGGAAGAATAACCACCCTTGACCTGCTGGCCACACTGTTCATAGTGCACCTCACAATGCCATTTGCCTTTTTGGCCACACAGAGACATTGCTGGCTCATGGTTAACTTGTCTTTTTTGTGTTTGTAAACACAGAGTTCAGTTTATGCTGGACTTTGTGCTGAAGTCCACTTCCCAGAATCTAACTGTGAATTGGATCTAAATTGCGTTAGTGATTTGTGAGAGATTAGTGGTATTTTATTGGAGAGAATAGGAAAGAATAGCAAAAGGATTCCAACTATCACAGCTGCAAGATCGCCTGATCTTTCTGACCTCTGGGCCAGGACATGAAACCTAAGTAGGAGATAGAATGAGAGGCTAGGAATAGCTAAGGACTAGATCAAAAAAAATAATCCATACAATCAGCACCTTTTCAGGCTGTTATGTTCCCACTTGTCTTCATTAGGAAATTAAGAACTTAAATTCTCTTTTTTGGGTTTGTACCTAGGTCACAGTGAAGATGAGCCCAGTCAACCCAAGCAAAGAACAGTCATTACCTTTGTTTATGGGTTATAAACCAATTCTCTCATTTCGTTCCTCTGTGGCAGTGTGCCTGAATTCACAAAATCCAAAGGGACCTGCCTCCACATGCCCTTTCCCTGCTCCAAGTTCCCTGGTGCAGCCGTTTGCCATGTATTGTCTGCAGCTGTTTGGCACTGGCACCAGCCCAGCCTTGGCATGTCCTGCATCCCATTCTTTGCATTTGCTGCCAGCAGCTTTTTCCTAAGATATGTAAATGAAGTAAAGGGACTTTGTAATTTTAGCTTTATAGCTTTGCTGAGGTGAATGAGAAAAAGAATGTACTGCCTTTTAGCTTTTCTGTTTAACCTGCCAAATTTACAGAGAAAAGACATATAAGGACTACCCAAGAGGTCACAAGATTCCTTGCAGTGTTTGGCAGCGTAAAATGTAGTTCTGACTACAAATTAATTATATTTGCAGTAAGCTATGTGATTAAATCATCTATGTATAGCTACACACAGCTTAGAAGACATTTCTCAAAGAGGTATAGACTGGTTTAGGTCTGGCTTCTTAAGCCTTTTTAACAGGAGAGCTGCAATCCTATTTAGCACTTTTCTACTGCATGTGGAAAAGCAAGCAGGAATGATAAAAACGCTGGATGTATGCACACAAGTGCAGTAACACAGTTAGAAACTACCAAATGATGTTTATTCTGATACCATGGTGTGGGCTCAAGATAAAAGTTTTCTCAACATTTTATGCTGTGCACAGTAAAGGAGAAGAGTTCAGAAGTTAAGAAAGTTCTGGGAAGGAATCAATCTTTTTTTCATAAGCTGCTTTTAAAAACTTGCTTGTTTCTTAGTGTTTTGCAATTCAGGAATTATCTCAACAGCTGCTTGAGTGAAGAGGCACTGTTTGGAAAAGTGAGTGACCTCAGCAGGCTCAGAAATGCATCTCTCTTGGGCTGATAGTTCACCGATATCTCAGCACATTTTGCATTTTGTACTTGCTTGTTCAAATGGTCATGAGAATTGCTATAGGATATTTTAAATTATGAAGATATTGTTACTGCTAATCTTCCTTTTTTTCTTCTTCTTTTTAGGAATCAGCAATGAAGAACTTTTCCACCAATTAAAAAGACAATTTACATTTATCTTTTCCAGAATAGATGGGTATTTTAGAAGTTAATTTAATATTTAAATCAAGAGCATGGAAAAATGCAAGTCTCTTTGCTATAATAAAAATTGATAACCCAACTTTCCTTTGTATGAAGCAATATGAGCAAGTGGTATTGTCAGGAAAAAGACTCCATTGTAGAAAAGCATTTAGATTCCTTTACATTAAGTGAAGAGAGAATGACAGCAATGGCAGTTTCACACATGATGAAATTTACTAAGCAAAATTTCTTTGTTTTAGTTGGTGGAATGGTAATTTACGTAGTTGATATTGGAGTGGACTTCTGGGTAGCTAGCAGATATTTCTGTCAAGGACAATATTCTTGGAGTATATTGGTACTGTGTTTTAGAGGTTTTTCATCAATAATAACTCAGATATTTAGTTATGAGTGGTTTAAAAATGACTGGGAAGGTACTGATACTGGGAAGCTGAAATTGATTTTTCTCATTCATCTGTTTCATTGTGGAATGTTTATAAGGTAAGTGCATTTAAACATTTATTTGTAAATGAGAAATCATGGTGCTTTAGGACAGTTATTAAGAAGTGCTTAGTATGGCTTCAGGGACAAGACCAAGTCTGGCCATTACAATTACTTCTCCATGAAAGCAAATGGATTTTTGTCTGGTTATCCCAGTGGTAAATTTTGTCAGGTTTTGATGGACATGTAGTTCTTCTTCCATATACCTCTAAGTAATGATTTTTATCATTCATAACCCTACTCTGTTTGATTAATCAGCCATTTGATGAGGCATACCTAATAAAAATGATTGCTTTGAAATGTACTGCTGCCATAACTCATAAATACAAGTTTTCAAAGTGATGATATGCACACTAAGCATCTGAGACAGCTGAAGAAGCAACGTTTGAACCTGAGTGTCTAACCATATGTAGAAAACCCACCAAGATGCAGAAGAGAAATGAATAGCTGAATAGTTAATAAGGATACTTGCAGCAGTCTTCCCACAGGGATTGACTAATGGTGATAGGGAACTTTGTTTGCTTAGTGGATTACCTTAACTCTAAAGTGATCCACAAAACTCCTGGATTTACTTGAACTGATACCCTTTCCAATGAATATCTCTTACCATTAATTTCTATAATTTTGAATCTTCCTTCCCAGAATTAGCTCCATATTCTCTGAGTGGCTTATTATCTAGTAAACATTATTTTGTCCTTTACTTTGACAGTGTTGTCAACTTGGTTGCTTGTTCTTTATTGCATTAAGGATATTTTCTCCAGTGCTGCTACTTATGCTTGGAAAATTTCCAAGATGTTATGTATAAGTTACAAAGTTCTTTCTGCCACTCCTTACAATTCAGCAGTGTGATAATGCATACTTGAAGTATAAGCTGGAAACAGCAAACTGGCATCTGTGCTTGTACCTTTGTGATTAACTATTATATACTTTTATTATATGTATTTTCCTTAGGTGTATCAAGGTACAATTTCCTCCTGTCCTCCCTCTTAGTCATCTGATTTATGCAGTTAATTTAGACAATGACTCCCTGGTTTATCTGTGCAGTAAATGGATAAAAATAGATTCTGTCATGTCAGGTCGTACTTGTTTGGGTGAGATTCTCCAGAAGGTCATTTGGGGCAGAAATCCATATTCATTCAAAGAGGAAAATGAGGGCCTTTACCTAGTAAATAAGATTTGGTCAGTGGATGCTTGAAATAATAATATGTGAATGAACCCTATCAAATTATCTTTTTTCATTTTTTCCCTTTCTTTGTTTCCTTCTTCCCGCTTTCATCTCCTTTTACACTTCCTGCTCCATCTTTGAGCTTAGACTCCTAGAATGGTTTGGTTCAGAAGGGACCTTAAAAATCAACTTGTTCCAACCTCCCTGCCAGGGGCAGAGATACCTTCCACTTGACCAGATTGATCAAAGCCCCATCCAACATGGCCTTGAACACTTCCAGGGAAGGGGCATCCACAGCTTTTCTGGGCAACCTGTGCATCACCACCCTAACAGAAAAGAGTTTCATCCTGATATCTTGTCTTAGCCTTCAGAACTGTCTTTGAGTTTGAAGCCATTCCCCCTTGTTGTATCATGCCATGCTCTTGTACAGTTTCCCTCTTCAGCTTTCTTCTAGGCTCTCTTTAGGTACTGGAACTGGTGACTTATAAACTAATACCCTTTGAGGACTGGAGGTTTTTACAGTGCACAGAACAATGGGAGTCAGTTTGGTTTTGCTAACACACTGACAATGCTAAGTAATAAATATGAAAATCATATTGCTATATATATATGTATATACTTATATGCCATATATATATAAAATCAGAGGAAAACGGAATTAAAAATATTTCTTATCTAAGAAGGCTTTAGTTTCTTTTATTGGAAAGATTGCATACCTGCAATCATATTTAATATGAAATAGTATGCTCTGCAAGGAGACAAAATTAAGTTAAAAAAGTAAATATTAACTATGCTGACTAAAATTATATTGAGCCTGACTCATCTCAATGGCTCACACAGATGTTTGTAGAATTGAGAACAGTCTTGACATAACAATACATTAAGACAATAACACAGGGAATGTGGGAAAATGGGACATTTCCTTGGGGCACCATATGAATTCTGGAGCTGTCTGATGTGTAGCAGTGTGCTTCATCATCCAAGGACACACCTGTGGGAGATGAAACATTAGCAATTCGTAACCTTTGCTGTCAGAATAGAAGGCAACATAGGCAACAGCCGCTGTGATACTGGCAGCTGCTGTTGTGCCTCTTGATGCTTAAAAGTAGCTCAGAATGCCCTGCAACTTTGAATAGAAGCAGATGAAAAGGAATTTTTTGCATCTTGGTAAAGATTAATTCTAGATCCATGAGACATCAGAGTAAATGTGTGTGCCTTGCTGAACCTGGGGTTATTTCATTACATATTTCTAAAAGGCAGTGAGAAAAATTCAGAGCCAACATAGGTGATGGACTGCAGGGTGCGCCCTGTTCTGAAGCAGTACCAGCTGGCAGCAGTGAGCACACCTGTGGGAGATCCACTCAGGAAAAGGAACTCCTTTGCTTAGTGACAGAGCTCTGAGAGGAGGTAGTAGGTTGAGGAGTGCCAGGGATAGAGAGAGACATGCACACGCAGTCTGCTAGAAGCACACCCTGCCTTTCCTGAGACAGCCCCATGGGCAGGCATTCATGATATGGGTGATTCTCTATCCACTCTTCACCTGGCTGAGCACAGTGACTTAAGGCTAGGGCGCAATGGCAACAAGTTCCCACCCAGTGCAGCAGATGTGTCTCCCCTGTGACTATCCCACCTTCACAGGCACCCCGGCATAACAAGTATGAGGCTCTGCAAGTGGAGCTGAGTGATAACAAGCATGTTGGGTCATCTGGCTTGGAGAGGTCACTGAGATTGTTACCCTACACCCTGTGTCAAACTCTTACTGCTCTCTACAAATAAAAGCAGGTTGTTGTCAGGTGGGGGTCAGTCCCTTCACTCAAGTAACAAGTGACAGGATGAGAGGAAATGGCCCCAACTTGCACTGGAAAAGTTTGGATTGAATATTAGGAAAATTTTCTTTGCTGAAAGAGTTGACAGGCATTGGAACAGGTGCCCAAGGAAATGGGTGAGCCTCCCATCTTTGGAGATATTTAAAAGATTTGTAGATGTGGCACTTAGGGACATGGTTTAGTGGTGGACTTGATCCTGCTGGAGCAGTGGTTGTTCTCAATGATATTAAAGGTCTTTTCCAAACGAAATGATTCTGTGATTCTATGTGCTTGATTACATTTTCTTAATATAAATTTACTCACCTAAATATTGATTTAGTTGCATCAGTTTAATGGGTTTAATCCAAGTATTTTGATACTTAGAAGGTGAAATTTAACATGCAGCAGAGAGTAATTTTCCTTTGATAAGGATTTCTACAATGTTGAAAGCTGTGACTGCATGACCAGAATTTAGACAGGACGATCAATATTGCCAGGCCACTCACACCCTTCCTATATGAATTTCTAAATGGCACCTAAATATTTATTGGTGTAGTTTGATGAGATGGGATGTGTAGTATAACACTGGGATTGTGTTGCAAAGTCAGTGGAAATTTGAGGGGAAGCATGTGATATGGAAACATTGGCAAGGCAGCTTGCTTGTCACATGTGAAGGCTGTGAAACAACAAAACCAAATAGCTGTCACCCCTGTGAATTCCCAGCCAGAGAAAAGCCTTCCTAATTTTACAGGATCAAACTTCATCACTTGTGAAATGATGATGAATATCTAGGAACATCTCAAGAACAGAGAGACAGTGGAGTTGTGTTTCCATGAGTGTTTATAACAAGTAGGAGCCCTGCCATCTGTGTTCGCCACGAATCAACACTACAAAGGCAGAACCCTTTTTTTTTTCCTCCTGTCAAAGTGAATGGTATTTAGAAACACTGGTAATTCTTTACCATTCACATATGACAATTCCAGTTGAAAAGGTATTGTAGGTTTTTTACTCTATTGGTTTCCAAGTAGCTTATATACCTTGAAATAATGAAAAACATACTCTCTTTAATGAATTTATAGGGAGAAAAAGTAAATGGTAAACCTGCATTTGTCTGTATTATTGACATAACCATTTCACATTCCATTTAGGATGCACCTTTACCTAAAATATATAACTAATCCAATACTTTTAATTAATGTATTTTTATTACACCTTTTAAAAAGACTTTTTACAGTTTATAAATATTGAAGCACAGAGCTTCTATAGCAATAGATATATTATAGGAAGATTGATTAGAGGAGTATAGCTATAATAGTTTCTAAGTAGACACAGGGTTTTAAACCTGACCTATCCTTTAGTACAAACTGAACTTTGCCCTAGGCTAGGAACCTACTTCAACACTAGGTCTAAAGATTGGCTATGAGCCCTTCCTAAAAGGTCATATTACATGCCAAAGGGACAGATGAGAATGACAGTATAAGTACAAAATACTCTTAAAATATGAAAATTTGTCACAGTGAACTTACACTAAGTGACATAAGCATGTGGAGCTCAGAGAATGCCACCCTGCTTAATACATAATCAAAGAGCAGTAGAAGTATTTGGACTTTACTAGAAAAAAGAATATAATCTATAAAGAGTTCAAAGTCAGAAGTGGACTAACCAAAACTGCTACAACTAGTGACAAATACATAACATACTATCTTATAACAATATAAACATAATATACAGTGCTCAGAAGGAAGGTGCTTTGAAAACTAACAAGTGATTTCAGGTATGCATCCAGCTGAAATATTCCTTTTAGGACATTTCTTGCCTTGCATATCACCTGCCATCTTGGCTGTGAGTTCTGCAGCTCGAAATTTGTGCAGCTGGTTTCCACTTCTTGCAGCTTGGACAAACACAGGCTCTGGTGGAGTGAGTCCATGGACAACCAGCAAATCAGTCTACCCAATTGTTTTTTTCTTGAAAACATTGCAAATTTTCCAGATTTTTACATCTCAGATGCAAGAACCAGATGTTTTGGAATACTAATTGTTATATAAACAGAAAAAAGCTTTAGATGCCTTGCCAAACAGTTCAGTTCTTCAGTTCTGCTTATGAGTGATTATTCAGGGAACAATAAGATACACAAAACCATAAAAATGAGTTTCCTTTGGGAGTAAATAATAGATCTAGAGCCAGCTCAGGGACTGAGTGGCAGAGATGCAGTGTATGAATCTCTACAAGGAGAAAAGCAAAGGCTCATCCCCTGAGGTTCTTGAGTTGTAACAAAGCTACTTCACACCTACTCCTGTTGCTACTTCCATGTAGCAAATCTCACTTGTATGGTCAACATGCCTTAACAAATAAATCATGAATCCTCTAGCATGCCCTTAACCTGGGAACTGACAATCCTGGCTGTCTTGCTTGTGGCTGTGGAAGAGACCACTACGCTGCCTTCCCTGTGGTCAAAGGATTTGGTCTTTAAAGGTGGTAAAAGTTAAACTTTTAACCTCTGAGGGAGCCAGGGATTCTCTCTAGCTCCCTTAGTAAGGAGTACCGTGCTCCAGAGTTACATTGGGATGAGATGATCTGTGAGATCTGGCTGTCTAATGATCTGCTGCCCTCTGTTCCCTACGTATGGTAAATGCAACAGCGCGGGTTTCATCAGCTCCGTGGTGTGTGTGGTCCTGCGGATGGTCAGGGAATTAGAAAGCTGCACTTTACTATGAATCTTGAAGTTATCTCAGATGCTGTCTTAGGGAATGTAAGTAGGAGGCAAGTTCAGGCATAGGACCTTGCCTCTCTCAGCCTGTGTATTAGCAGTCTCGTACAACTGTCTAAGATAACCAAGTGTTGGCCTGTGGTGTTCTGCTTCATTTCTCAAGAAAATAGATCCAAATGAATGATGCAACTGTCATAATTTATTTACTACATTGGGGGGGGGGGGTTTGAAGAGGAAAGGCTCTAATAGTCTTTGCAAGGCTAGAAAAATTGAAAAATTGGCTGAAAAACTGTGAGTTTTCTTTAAAAAGGGACTCCTTATGCTGTCCTTGCTTGCTGGTTATAGTCAAAATGGGTTCATTGGAGAAGAATGTTAGAAGCTCAAAACATCTGAGAACTAAGTAGACAGAAGTAGGCTTTGAAGTGATATCTGAAGGCTGTTATGACCTGTTTATGGACAAACACATGGATTTATATACCTGTAAAGTCAAGAACTTAGTATAAGTGAAATTCTAACAGTTGATTCCAATAATCATTATTAGTCTAGATCTATTTATTACAGAAAAAGAAAGAATACTTCTATGCATAAAAATCTTCAGTAATAATAATGATAATAATAATACAGTTTAAGTTACATATTTTTTCCTTCCTATCCCTTTTTTCAAGCCATCCCTTATCATCCTATGCATGTGCTTTTCTACACTGTATCCTATCTTTCCACATCTCAGGACCTCTGCTATCATAGCAAGACTAGATTTTACTATCCTACATCATCATGTATGTAATAAATATCTCATTGGATGCATATCTGTCCGTTACTGTTGCCTATATAAAACTATGACTATGGCACAAAGAGGGAAAAAAAATAAAGCAAGTCAGCCACCTGGTCAATTGGAAGAAATCACCAATTTTTCTGCAGAAAACCCAAGCTAAACAAAGTAATACAAAGTCACAGACAGGTCAAGAAAATTTCTAACAGAGCAGGCCTGGCAAGCCTCGGTTCTGAGGCCTTGCAAGGCTCATAGCAGGTTGCCAGCAATGATAGTGTCTATTGCAGTGCTGCAGAGTTAAAGACAGTTGACAATCTGCCCAGCCAGTGTTAATGACCACTTGAAGTCAAGTTACCAGCAGAAGAGAGAAAGCATTGATTTGCTTCAAGGCAGCATTTACATGCATGAGGATACTTCTCCCTGCTTTCATTTGTTTACTTGCTCCAAAAGAGTGTTTGTTTGCTGTTGAACAGTTCCCTGGAAAGAAGACTTTAGCTGTGAAACCTACTTCTGCAATTAATTACAGAAAAAATATTTCCTACCTTTCTTAACTTCTGAAGCAGTAATGCAATGAGTCAGGTCACTCACCAGGGCTGTGTGGCTCTGTATGTGAGCCCATTAGAAGCAGCAGAAATACTATAATTTCCAGCGTCTGGAGTTCTGGTCCTACATCAAGTTATAGCCACCATCCCGTTTTCCCAAACTCAGATGTAAAGATTACTATGTGCAATAGCTAATTCATCTGTTAGTTATCAAAAGAATTTTTGATTAAAACTTAAAGAGTTCTTTCCCCTCTCGCACTTCCAAGCCTGAGGCAAAGCTGCTGAAAATGGGAATAAGAGCTAGTTTCATCTCCAAGGGATATCCTGAACGGAATAGATTCTTTACAACACAGAATCTGCAACATTTGTAATTGACTAATTCTATGTATCTTTGCATTTGCTGCTCTTTAAAAGAAAGTGTTAATTTAGGCTTAATTAAAAATAAACCAGAACCGTACTAAAAGTCATTTAGGTGACACTCATTTGCCAAGGCAAATGGCTTCTTCATGTAAAACCACTCATATTGTTAACAGAATCTTTCAACCCAGGAATCCACGTGTCTTGAAAAATATTTTCTGAAATATAAGTCTTCCTGATTATTTAGAAAGTAACAATGTAGTTGTTTTTTAAAAAAAGTCTGTTTTATATTTACAATTCATCAGGCGATATACTTGGGGCTTATGGGTCTATATTCTACTTGCATAGATGTGCATGTTCACTACTGGATATTCATTAATACCCTGGAAATGATACAAAGAAAGTGAATGAGTATCTCAAAGAGAGACTGAGGAGAGATGCTAAGTGAATTCTCAGAAATGCAGTAATTTAAAGAAATAAGAACCTAACAAAATAAAGCTTGTAATCTTTATTCAGACAAGTCTCATTCCATTTTATTAGTTTTCCTGTGGCATAGTATTGCTGGGCTTAAATTACTCTCTGATATCCCACATACCAGACAGATATCAGACAAAATTTTACCTAAGTAGAAGATGGAAAAAAGTTGTTACAAGGCTGTATCATTTTATTGAGTTGGTCTTCTAAAAAGTGCTGTCTAATCAAGTCTTCTTTTTTAAATAGGTATTGGTTTGCTTTGAAATATGGCTGTCAAGTTGCATTTAAACAAACAAGTAGCAGAGGTGCATCAGAAGCAGATCCTTCCAACTTCATTCAAAAACAAGCTATTGATGCGGTGACTGATATTAACATGCTCAGGGTATTCAAGACTTTTCTTGAGACCACACCACAACTTTTTCTTCAGATTTACATCCTCATGGAACATGGCAAAATTCATTTCTATCAATGTAAGTTTTTTTGCTTCTGTTGCAAATTGAGTACCTTACCTAAAAATACAACTCATGACTGGATAACATTTTAAACAAACCTCGGAAAACATGAGTTCCACTGTATTATTGCTCTGCATTTACTTATAATTTCTGTCTAGTAGATGGTCCATTCTGCTATATCAATGAGAAGGAAAATTACACTATAAAAATGGAAAGGCATAAATAAATACTGTACATCATATATATAAAAAGTCATAATATCTAATCGAAACATAATGATGCATGACTTGAAAACAAGCTCTTAAATTCAATTAGCATGTAATTTGCAAAGCAGTTTGATAGGTGTGGTTTTGCTTACAGATTCTTTTAAAACTGCTAGCTAGGCATTTGGAAATCAGTAACATAGTTAAAGCAGCCCCATGAGCTGTCACCACCATAACCCATGTTACAGGTGAGGGACAGAGTCAAAACTAAATCTAGGGATATATCGGGATTGTAGAATGCCACACAGTGAAGAGATACTGGTTCAACTCTCAGAAGCAAGACAGCAGCTGTACCATTTCCAGCTCTAAAACTAGCCAAGTTATTGGCAGGACATTGACTTATTCAGGGTTGGAATTTATCTAACCAAATGGGGATACCTGCATTGATGTCTTGTGTTCGTTCAAAGTCCTTCAAATTTACTCAGAAAAGGATCAGGCAAATCTCATCTTGGATATGACCATGTGAAGGATCAAGTCTTAGTTATAGATTTCTACATCTTAGACTCAGCAGACTCACATATATTGGTTGCTGAAACTTAAATTTTTATGGTCTATTTGCAATACTTTGGGAATTTCTAAGTCACCTGTGTATGGAGATGGCAAATATGACATGCAACTTAGGCAAGGCCATTAAGGACCAGGGGCTGGGCAGGATAACATAAATGTACCAAACAGCATCAGTTGCCTAGATTTAAGTAACTGAAGTGAGTCTTAAAATTAGGATTACTTGCTTTGGAGCAGAGAATAAATATAAAACTGGGATAAAGAAAGTGTTAGGAAAGCATAACATTTTCTAAAACTTCATTCAGAAATCATAGTGTAAATTACGTATCTTTTTCTCTGATATAACATTTTTCCTTGTGTTTTGTTTAGATGCTGCCATTATTATGTCTTTTTTTGGTATCTCCTTATCAATGGTTGATTATCAGATATCACTACGAAAATCTCTGCCTGACAAAGATGAATTTCATGTGCTTTCCAAGTTCATGTATCTCTTCTATAAATTGCTTATCATCACTTCTTGGATACTCAGTATTTCATTGATCACTCTACTAAGTGTCAGAATTTCTGTATTTCTGCTGATATTTCTTTGGATCTGTGGCTTCAGTTGGACTTTAAAACAGCATACAACATTTTGCAAGTCTAAGAAGATGGAATATCTGTATAGAACGGTAGTTGGAATCATTCTAATTTTTTCATTTTTTAACATAAAGGGGAGAAGAACAAAAGTTTGGATTTCTATTTATTATGCTACTCACACTGTAGTGACTCTAGGTATTTTGTTTGTATATATGTTCTGGAAACCTTCCTTTATCAAAGAAATATGTTTTACAATTGTAAGCATCTTAACTATTTTGAGTCTGGTGTTAGGTATTATTTTTCTTGCTGTTTATTACAGCCATCTTCATCCCACTACTTATTGCAGACCTCAAGCATGTTCAGATGAAGTTGATGGAGTGGCAGGGCAAAAAGAGGGAGCGAAAACTGGTAGAATTCAGAATTTCTTAATGCAATGAACATTACGGGGGGGGTTTGGTGTGGGTTTTTTTCCCTTTTTTTGTTTTTGGTTGTTGTCATTGTTTTGGTTATTTTTGTGACCTTAAAAGCAAATTCTTGCTGGACAGTGTGTTTCTCTGTCATTGGTACTTGTGTGTCATCACTGAGGAATACATAGTGGACCAGAGTTGTTTGCTTTGAATACCTATTTGTTTTCCATGATACAAAGACTCTGTAACATGAACATTTATGTGCTGGTGAAAGTTGCTTTTGACAAAGAAAGAATTTAACATAATTCATCCAACATAATTCACAGTTTTAGTTTTTTAGCAATGCAAATGTAACATAGGAAAAGCTAAGAGTTAATTAAATGAAACCTAGCATTAAACCAACGTTCTATTAATTTATGTGATTCTGTTAAAAAACAAGACTTGTGCTTTTTGTTGTTGTTTGTTTTGGGTTTTTTTGGGGTTTTTTTCCTATTTTTTTCTTGCTGGAAGAAAAGAAGAGTGCATTTAAAATAACTGAGGGCAGTGATCAGTTTTCTGCTTCTCCCCTTTACTGTAAGAATTGCAGTCCTTCATGTTAACACACTGCACTGCCTTCTCCCTGAACATCCCCTGAAGAAGAATAGCTTTGATTTATAGCTCAATCACTGTCTTGTCACAAGGAAATTTGGGGAGATATTTTTAAGCATTTTATCATCTAGGTGTTTTAATGACTTCTTTGTTGTTTTTGTTCTGTTAATCTTTCACACAATCTTCTGTATTTAGGGGCGATGCTAGCTTGTTCTGGGTTATAATGGTAGCCTGTGTGATTTATGGATGACAACAGGAGTCTTGTGTACAAATGAGGAAATATCTTCCATGAAGCTTTCTTCTCCTTTGGGCTCATTTTAAATGCTGATTTCCACTGAAATATGAGGTTATGCAGGACAGGCAGTGGTGCAGTGTCTTCTGTCTTTATCACTGGAGAGAAGAGGAGCAACTGTTCTGATAACTTGCAGTCACAGGGGCTGGCAAAAGATAAAACTAGCTTGTCCATCAAGAATTTTTGGCAGAAGGCAGAGTGAAACTAGACAACATTTCAAGTCTGGTTTTGAATGCTAAATCAACAACAATGAAATAAGGTTGATAGCCACAGTTTCTTCAGAAATAAAATCTAAGAGCTGCTGTGTTTTAAATCTGTATTATGAAAACCTGGGGCTTTTCTCTCCCCTCCTTTCTCCTTCCATTAAGTTACATTTGCAGTTAGATTGGCCACAGGGAAAGGTAGGGAACTAGGCTTGAGAAAAGAGGCTAGAGATAAGAAAAACAGATAATCTTTGCCAGGAAACAAATCTGTTAATATTATTTATTTACAACAAACTTCTGTGAAACTCTGGGGGAAGGGCTGATGCTTTGCTTGATAATTAGGGTGCTTAAGAGCTGTGTCTTGTGTCTTTTGTGTCAAGTTCATGGACTGCAGACTGTTTTTTTCTTGTTACTCTTCCAGCCTTACCAGAGCTCAGTGGAAGTTTCTAAATGTGTTTCTTTCCTGTTCCATGTCTACACTTTACCAGGCCAACCACGTGCATCTCCTTGATCCTAGTCAAGGAAATTAATTTCTGTGTGCATAGCTTGGGCTGAATGGTCTACCTTTCTGAGGCTACACATGAGAAATTGGTATAGTGAGGTAGAGTTTACTTCTAAAATCCCTCATTCCTGCTTAGGGGTAACAAAATGTGATCCAGAAATTAGAGCAGAAAAGCACAATCCATGAGATAAAGCAACAGTTTTACTAAAATTGGTATAAAAACCAGTACCTTCACTTCTTTTACTCTGGAAGAGAGATATCCATATTTGTTAGCCCTGGGACATCTTCTTAGGTAAGAAGAAAAAGCCCAAGGCTTCCATGCACTGTGATTGTTCCGTCTTCTTTATTGCAGAATATTTATTACTGATGATGGTGTCCTTGGCAGCAAAGTGTATGCCTGCTTTTAGGCCGAATGTACTCTTATTTTGCTATGGAAAATATTGAATCCTAAATAGTGACAACAATCCCTATATGACTTCTCACATTCTACTGTTTGTCAGTCTAAAATCTTGAAAAGGGGCTAGGGTAAGGGATGGTGGAAAATGGAGAATATTATCTCTGTCTTGCAGAAAATGACAAAATGTTGTCTAGCTATTTTTTAGAACATGACCTCAAACTTTATAAATTATCTGAGAAGCAGATCTCTGGGGAAATAGGAGATTCTAAGAACTCCTAGTGTGGGCAGTTCAGCCCTGGGGCCTCCAAGTTCTCTGCCTGCTGCCAGAAATCTGGAGCCTGAGTTGCTCCTGAGGAAAATTAGTTTCTGGTGTAACAAAATAATTTGTCTTGGTTATTTTATTTCTCCTTTCAATGAACTGACAAATTCCAAAGAGAAGTCTTTTATTGTCATCTCTCTGGCCAACTCCTAACACTCATTTTCCCTCAGGGGAGAAAGGCTGAACATTGTGCTGCCTTCTGTTCACCTCATGTCTCCTCTCTCCCTCTTCTCTGCCCCTAAGAAGCATATTACAATGAAGTTGAGTTGGAAACAAAGACATCTAGGGGGCTATTTATATCACTCGAATTCAAATGCACACCAAACCAAATTACTGCAGTTTCAATCCTTATTTTATACTCTTAAGTCCTAGTAGATATAAATTTAGCCATATCCTAAACCTGGAAATTGTCCTTTGGAAATTTAGATTATTTTCATAAATCTTAATTATCTTCAGTGTCCTTCCACCAATACATCTCCATTTTGCTGTCATCAGTCGGGAGGCCTCAAGAGATAGGAATTCCTGGTGGCTTGGTCCCAGTAAATTTTTATCTACAGGGGAATATTATGAGAATAATAATAATAAAAAAACCCCTTTAAACTCCTCTCTTTTTTCTTGACCTTCAGTTCAAGATTTTCACTTGATTCTCTTCATTTTCACAGTCATGGAAATGGCTTTTCATTCGTCTGGTCTTTCTAACTCTTAATCACTGTAGGAGAGAGGATAAGGAAGCACATGAATTGACTCCAGACACATTTCATATCACCAGTGACCACTTCAGACAAAATAAAGCCCCACTTCACCTGAGTGTAAAGTTCAAACAATAGACTTCATATATATCCTTTTGCTTCCCAACTACCCTTAAAATTCAGCTGTCACTCAGTTCATGCATTATGCTTGACCTTGTCATTTTAATCTAACAGCAAATTGAAAACAAATGGGTTTTTTCTTTTTTTTTTTTGTGATAAGTATGCCCATTACATCTTACAAAAAGTATTTTAATAGGTTAAATAAAATTAATAAACAATTTCTTCCTGTTTTGACTACTGTCAGACTTGGGTAAGAAGAACAACATCCAACAGAATTGTTTTAATTATCCTACTAATATTCAACGTGCCATTTGATGGCATGGGTGAGCTCACCTGATGGACCACAGATAGCACTGATTTATGAAGCCATAATTGGGTTTCCAATAAACATTTGTCAAAATAATGTATTCATTCAAACCAAAGCTTTCTTTATTTTTTCATATAAAAGAGCACTTAACTTTCAACAAAGAATTGCCTGCCATCAACAACACTCCATAAACGGGGGAAATTTATGAAGATACTGTACCAGAGGGTGATCGGTAGAAGACTAAAGTTCACTTTAACCCTTCAAAGAGCTGAGTTCCACCTCTTGCTTGTACATATTTCTCACTAACAGCCTCAAGCCCAAGCATTAAACTTTGTATATTTACATATGAAAGTTCCACCTCTTTTTTCTACCATTGAATCTTATATCTCAAAGACTGTTTCAAAACTAACATTTCTTATTTTTATTATACAGTCTAGAAGCATGCACACAGCTCAAAGTTCTTTAGGCTTACCTACATTCTGCCCACAGGTTTCACCATGTGTACATTCTTCCAAAAAAATGGTAAGCTTGAGAGGTTAAACAATGTATCTTGTCTGAACCTTGTCATTCATTCCAACTGAGGAATTTTCCTCAGTTACCTCTTTGCACTCTTCTCTATTTCCTTAGCACTTTAGTTTAGTTTTACAGAATTTTAGTAGAAAAATAGCAAAGTAGATGAGTTGTACAATTGATATTTGAATGGAGTGCAGCTAACCCCTTGGAGTCCACCTTCAACAAAAAATGTTCTTCTTTTATCTCCAGGTGGCTAATATATAACAAATGCAAGTCACTGAAGGTTCCCACTATGCAAATCTTACGACTATTAGCTTAGTAAAATGTAGACTTTGGTGTAATAGGGAGTGTTGCTTCAAAATTTATGTGGCTTGTTAGCACCTGCTGAAATTACAAGCTGCACTAGCCTTCCTATGACTGTATTCTGGTTTTCATATTTTAGCATACTTTTTATTTCTGACAGTGAACACAGATGTAAATAACAGAGTAGAATGAGAAAGAATAGGAAGATTTCCAAGTGAGCTTTCATGCCTCAGAAACTCTGGTGTGATTTTGCTAATCTCAATACAAATATGTCAATATCATTACCGTTATCATTACTACTTGTGGCACTTTGTCAATGTGAAGAGAATGACAATGCTTAGAAGAATATCTCTATTGTTGCAACTGGAATGCAACAAAAGGTTAGTGGTAAAATTCTGTAATGATTTGTCTGCTCAGCACTGATGAGTAATCTTAAAGTCTTCCTGATTTAGCACAGGTGTTTTTTAATGGGAGCCTGGAAAAGACACAGTTAACTATTTTGGTCTGTAAGCAGTAGGTAAACTACTGAAAATAAAGGGCTAAATATTACTGGATACTTCCTGGCTGCTATAAGAAAGTAAATGACAAAGCTACACATTTGTACGTCACCTGCAGAAAGGTACAGAGAGGAAGAGGCAAGTGGATAGAGAAAGAGGGAGCTGGTATTTTTTCCACATAAAGTACTCCACATATTTGATCTAACTTGAAGTGTGCTATGCAGTAGTAAAGCAGTAAGAGACCTCAAACATAATTTTCTAGTTTGTACTACAGCAGGATCACTGTGCTTGTGCCATTCCTGGCAGAAATTTTCTAACAGGTTCTGAAAAATACAATATTCCAATCAATCTCCCCCAGATCTACACAGTCTTGTCAGTCAGAAGCGTCTTATATTCAGACTCTCTCCTGCAGTCTCAGCCCCTTGTTGTTCTCCCTGCCTTGCAGAGCAAACTGGTTCCCTCTTCTGTGAAGCAGAATTTTACATATTTGAAGACCATGATCATGTTCTCAGACTTCTGTAAATGCCAAACACAGGAAACCACTTAATCTTGTTTTCCTTTTCTTCTGACAGTCCTTCCTGCTGCTTTCTCTTCCATTTCACCATGTCTTCCTTGAAGTTCAGGTTCAAAATTGTTATGCAGTACTCTAGCTACTGCTGAATGTATCCAATGGATTTTTTCTTGTGTCCACAGGCTATAATTCTATTTTTGCATCATAAATAAAGTTTGCATTTTTGTATTGTAAATAAAGTTTTCATTTTTTTATGATGTCATGACTTTTAATGGCTCATATTCAGTGCACTGTAGTACAAATATTTCCGTGCAGAAGCATTGACTTATCTGTTCTTCACTCTTTGAGCGTTTGGTTTCCACTGTAAGATCCAAGTTCAGCTCCTGCCTTCTTTAAGGCCTGGCTTCCTTCAGAGATTTGTTTTCAGGAATAAAAAACATCTTCTCCTCTTCAATGGCAAATATTTATTCAACCAAATTTGTCTGGGAGTTCACATAAAAGTTTGAGGCACTTCAGAAGAATACCATTAGCTTTTTATAATTCTTCTGTGCTTATATTTGGGATTTTCCAAAAACTACATCTTACATAAAGATGTACATCATTAGTGAACATTGAATTATTTAACTGAGGGAAGAAATGCATTTGTCTGGTTGAAGCTATGCTGTGGGGAGATACACAGCACTGCCATGATGGAGACTGTGTGCTGTTGACAGTTTTGCAAGCCACCAGGTCTTTGTCATACTGTTTTAATTGGAAAAAAAAAGCAGAGTGAGAAGAGAGTATTTTTTATAATCTGGACTCTGAAAAATTGAAAATGTACAATGAGACAGAAAGATTACACAGTACAGGTCTCTTCTATCTGTTTTGGGCTGTATTTTGCTGGGCTATAGACATTCCTAAACTTAGATTTTAAAGAATAACTCTTGGTCCCCTACAGTTGCTTTAGTCACCACTCCAAAGCAGAAAACAGTACCTCATATAGTTCTGTGCTGCCTTGCCACATTCACTAGTGTGTGGCAGTGTTATCTGAGTGGTATTGATACCCTTGTAAGTTGGTATTTACCTCAAATGTCTGACAATTAATTCAAATTGTATGTTAGGTTTATAGGGTTCTCTACAGGCAATGGAGAAAAAAGTCACACCCAAGGTACTGCCATCCTGTCTGCCTTGCCACCTGTTTAGGATGTGGTAAATGTTCCTTTACTGGTGCCCTTTCCCATTGACTATAGAATGTTGACAGAATGAAGTTTAGTTAGGTAAAACTTTATTAACTTTGTTCCTAAGTTATGACCTTTTGCATAGTCTTATGTGCTAGGTATTGCTTTGTTGCAAATTGCTGATATGACCCTATTTTCTCACTTGAGAAGAAAAGAGGAAGCAATTTACTCCTGGTGAATTCTCCCTGGGTTCTTTACCATGACTTTGACTGCATGGTCTTAACTCATATCTGCAGAGCTGAATGACACAGTTACATAAACACAAGGAAAACAGGCTGGGACACAAAATATGGCCTAATTACTTACAAACAACTTCTTACATGACACTACCAGAACTTGCATAAGCATAATGAGTGTGTGCTTTGGCAATCAGTTATCGTAATCAACAGCATTTTAAAAAAGCATAATATAAGCAAAGTTATATTTCAAGTTGAATGTCCATTTCTACTGTGATGTGTTTTTATAAAATAAATAAATAAGTGTGGTGGTTTCAAACAAGAATGACTATTGTACAGAAAAAATGAATATAAAATTATATATAGTGATTTGACATCTATAATTATAACCAGATGTGGACAACAATTGTAACTATCAGTAACTAATTTATTCCTTTCTTTGAAGAGAGAAATGAAACCCTAAAAAGCTTTTTCTCACTTATGTTCTCCCAGCCAAAAAAATAATGTTTACATGTATGTATTTAAAAGTATAATTAAAGCATCTGGGTGTGGCCTTCCTCAATCAGAAAGAAAAAACACAAACCCAAAAAGGGTTTTTTTGGTTTGGGTTTTTCTTGATAATTAGGGATTGTTCATGGGAGAATAAAAACCAATAACTTGCAGTCCTTGTCATGGGCAATGATTGTTTTTCCCCCACCAAAGTGGGCTGGACCTTTGAGGCTCAGCAGCCACCAAACTACACATGGGAGGTGGGTGGCCCCTCGTTTGCTGGTTAACGGCTACTTACCCTTGTGTGCTTTGAGAAAAGTACTCAGCGCAACCACTTGGGAAGAAAGCAAGGGAATCCTGCTAAAATACTAGGCCTTCCAGCTTCTGTTTATCAAAAAGATTTTCAAATGGGTGACTGTCAAAGCAATGGTAAATCTACTGCTTAGAAAAGTCCCAAAAATATTGTGTTGGTGGTATCTTACGTATGTGTCAGACGGCCATACACCAAGCCAATAATTCTACGTGATTTAAGACCTCCATCTGATTTTTTTTTTTTAAAAGGGCCTTCTCAGCAGTAGATTGGAAGACTCTTTAGTTACTGATACAGTTTCCTGTAGATACTCAGAAAATTGATGAGTTTTGCCCAGGGGAATAAATTGATCCATTCAATATAGCACCATGAAAAAAAAAAAAAGAAAAAAAATTTAAAAAAAGGAAAAAAAGAAAAAAAAAGCCTGTTTCATAAATTTTAGAAGACTGGATTCTCCTACTTCCTACAGAAGCAAGCTTTCAGCAAGTGCAATTCACCATCGCTTAATCCTCTGGCAGTCAGAACACAGTCTGAGAAGTCAAAACATACAATATCCCAAGCCATTAAGAAATAATTTCAGAGAAGACTTGCCTGTACCTTGTCTCTCTCTCCTTCACTTTCTGTGAAGGCTCACCTGGTGCTTTGTCAGGAGTTAGCTCTCCTGCTGCTCTTCATGGAGAAATAGGCAGTCTGTGCATGGGTAGGACAATATGGCAACAGGATTTTGTGTACCACCTGAGTGGAAGTGAGGTGTAGGAGAGAGAGAAAGACAAGGCAGGTTAGTCCCTGCTCTCTTTCCAGCATAAAGTTCCTGTTTCAACTCTCCACTAGTCCCCCACTTGTGCTGTGGAGAGAGCAAGAACCCATCTACTGCACAGGAGGAAAGGGGCACAACCTGGTTGTGCAACCAGAGAAATGCCCCAAAGTGCAACTCTTCTACTGCACCTCACCCCTGCTGCTTAGCTAAAGATAATTTGAGTGTTGCATTGTTCCCTTGCTTCTGCAGGCCTGATTATTGCAGATACATGTCCTACTTTTCTCATCTTTTTTGTTTCTGTGTCAGTGTCCCTTCCACTTGTTATGACACCGTGCAGCCTCCTGTCTTTCAGTTGAGAAATGCTAAATAGCTCACCTCTCTCTACACCAGAGGTTCTACAATACCTTTTTCATGAACTGTTTTCCAGTGTCTTTTCCAGTCATCCTTCCTAACAATGTCAGTTTGTTGATCTCCCCTTTCATTCACTTTACTGCTTCTGTGCACTCATCTTCATTTTCCCAGGTCTTTTCATGCACCTTCATGCTTTTATGTGATTTCTCCCTTGTCCAATGCCTACACCAAACCACTGCTGTACTCCTGCCCCTGACATAATTTTGTTACTCACTTATTACTTCTCTTTCTATCCAGCTCTGTCACAATCATGGAACAGCTGAGGTTGGAAGGGACCTCTGAAAAATCATATAGGCCAAACCTCCTACTGAAGCAGGGAAACATGGGGGCACCTGGGTGGTTGTGAAAATTCCCTAAATGCAGTCATGTTACAGTTAGAGCATTCAGCAATGTTCCTGGCTTGGAATTTTTGGGCTGTGAGAACTTGAAAAAACAAACACACCAAGAAAATCTCCCAGAACCTGCAGTAGCATTGTGACACATGAGCAGGCCACAGTACTTAGCATTTCCAGGTAAAATTGGAAAACATAAAAGGAACTCAATTGCCAGAAAGAGCTGTAGCTTTTACAAGGTTTTCAACACCTAAGTATTAATAGAAAAACCTGATGTTGTCTTCCTCATTGAAAGGTTTGTGAGAAATCTCAGCCTACACGTTGTTGCTCTATCACACAACCTTTCCTGATATTGCTATTCTCCTAACTTCCCACAGAACGAGGTTGAAGTCACACCTTCCATGTTTGCAGGTGTCCACAGGAGCTGCAGA
The DNA here is from genome assembly GCA_910950805.1 of Acrocephalus scirpaceus scirpaceus. Taxonomy (NCBI): domain Eukaryota; kingdom Metazoa; phylum Chordata; class Aves; order Passeriformes; family Sylviidae; genus Acrocephalus; species Acrocephalus scirpaceus. Next base: position 93,279,213 of record OU383773.1, read on the forward strand.
CTGACCATGTCACAAGGGCAAGGGTCTGGGGACCACATCTAAACCCCTCGGAAAGGAGGCATTTGTGTACTCCAGCCAGCTGCTTAGTTGGCACCTCGGGCCCAGAGAGTTTTTTACTGGGGATTTGGTGCTGTCTAAGAGTGAATAAAGGCCTCTGGGCTTCAGCCAAAGTATTCCCACAATGTTTCACTGATCCATGTGCATGGTCTAGTTTTGGTCAGAAGTCCAGGACTCCAGAGCCACTGACCTCGCCTCTTTTTAACTTAACTGTGTGCTCCTATAGCCTGGTTTATATATGTCTGTACAATCTGCATTTATTTTGTTCAAAGTGTTTTACCTTTCGTACTCTCGGCAATGTAGTTGACTGCAAAAAGAGCACCTCTGCCAATGATGTCTTCTGTTTTAACAAACAGAGCAAACATGACACCAACAAAAATAGCACAAAGTAACACAAAATATTTATATATATATATATATATATTTATATATATACATAATGAAAACAGATGGTTGTTGCTGTGCTGGGAGGGGCAGTATGGTATAAGCAACCATAAGTGTGGGGGCTGCTTTTCATTCTCTTAATCCTTCCTTGACATCCTTGGTCTGTTGCCTGCCAACTAATCTCCTTCATGCATAAACTATTAACCAGCAGTTCTGCCATTAATTGTGCATTTGATTGTCTTTATCTAGGCACTATTTTCATCTGAAAACAGTTTACATAAGAAACACATTCTTAGCAGAATTGCTAAAAAAGACTTTATAGTTTTTCAAATAGGCATCAAGGCATTGGTATGGTGATTTCCTTGCATGGTAATAATGCCAGAAGTTAAGTTTGTTAAGAAAGCATTCTCCATTTCTGAGATTTAATTATCTAAGTGTTTAATAAAGAAAGGAATGTAATAGAGGGACAAAAATAATTTCAGATACTAAATGTTTTTAGCAATTTTTTGTATGACTCTGCTTTCTCTCTACTCCCCCTCTAACTGTCAGGGTTTTCTTTTTCTCTTGGCTTTCTCTTGGATGGGAGGTTAACTGTGCCAGCAATAGAATTTCTCTTTTTATCCACAAAAATTTACAGCACAGGTAATGGCATGTTTTCAGCCCACCCTGTCCTATTAAGTCAGGCTGTTCATTTAAGTGGTGTCTGCCAAAAAAAGGTCAGGTAGCAGAAACTTGAACATTAAATTTTTAAAGAAAAGTTGCCATGTGGAATAAATGGCATCAGAGTTACTTACATCAGTTAGAGTGTGGGATAAGGAATTATTTGCTTTCTTGTTTTGATTCTGTTGTTAAATTGTTTCAGTTCCCCTAGACAAGAACTTCAGTGGACCTTGCAAACTACCAGAGAAGTTCTAGTGAAGTATTTAACTCATGGGCCTAAACACATCTGCAGCTAAGCAGTGAAGGTTAGCTACATAAACACGGGTTGAGGGTTTGGATTTACCTGAAGAATTATAATTATCCTAGGATTATTCAGCAGTCTCTGGTTTATTAGAGAAATCTTTCAATCCCCTATTACCCAAGACTTGGTCTAACAGATCAAGGGTTGAACAGATGTTTGAATGGGATAATAATTTAAGTAGGCCTGACCTCTCTTTGAGCTAGAAAAGCTGCAGTTGAACTCCAAACTGAGATAAAATTTTGTTTCTCAATGCTTTCATGAAGGGCATGTTTTTGCAGCAGTACCATGCCATTCTACAATTTCACAATGTGCTGACCTCAAATACTGAATGCAGTTCTTATTTCCCCATCTCAGAAAAAGAATGATTACAAAAGATTCTATAGACAGACAAGGACGATCAAAGCTATTTCACAACTTTCACAGAAAAGAAAAAGTATCAAAGTTCTTCCGACTAGAGGGAGCTGAAAGGTGATATATTACAAGTCTACAAAATTAGAAAAGAAAAGGAAATAATCATTCCCTATTTACTCACCTGTACTGATATAAGAGAGGAGCATCAAATAAAAGAGATGCGCCACTTCTAAAACAAAAGGAAACACAGATATGCTATGAAAGCTCTTGCCATAGGTATAGCAGATGTGAAGAGATTATGTGAATTTTCTCAGTCACTGTGGGGATGGGGATGAGGGGTGGGGAACAAACAAACAAAACCGGAGAGAATATAAATTATTTGAGGGCTATTAAATAGTAAATAAAGGAACATTTTTATCACAAGCTTGTCCCAATTCTTCACCACAAGTCTAAAAGATGCTTACCTCCAGTCCATTGCAAGTACCAGGCATGAAAGAACAGGATCTGGAGGTGAAGCCCTAGCACTGGTGGTGAGATTTCCACATAATGAGGCTTCTGAAATTTGTCATTACAGAATCACAGAATGCATAATAAGTTTGGGAGGGACCACAGTCTGTTGTCTGGTCCAACCTTCCTGATCAAGCAGGGTCAACCTAGAACACGAGACATGGGATAATGTCCAGATGTTTCTTGAACATCTCCAAGTGAGGGAGACTCCACAACCTCTCTGGACAACCTGTTCCAGTGAACTTCCTGTGCATCAATTTCTTCCCATTACCTCTTGCCCTATTGCTTGGCACCACCAAGAAGAGCCTGGATCCAGCTCTTGACATCCTCCCTTCAGACACTTGTGTACATTGATGAAGTTCCCTCTCAGTCTTCTCTCCTTGAGACTGAACAGGCCCGTCTCTTGCAGCCTTTCCTCAAAAGAGAGATGCCCTTAATCTTCTTTGTAGCCCTTCACTGGACCAGCTTCAGGAGCTCCATGTCTCTTTGGTACTGGGAGGCCCAGAACTGGACACAGCACTCCACACACAGCCTCACCAGGGCTGAGTAGAGGAGCAGGATCACCTCTCTTGATCTGTTGGGAATGCTCTTCCTGACATACAGCAGGATTCTGTTGGCCTTTTTGGCTACAAAGGCACACCCACTGCTGGCACTTGGACAGCTTGTTGTCTGCCAGCACACCAGCTTGTTTTTCACCAGGATCCCCAGGTCCTTCTCTACAGAATGCCTTCCCAGCAGATCAGCCTGTGCTGGTGCAGGGGGTTGTTATTCCTTGGGTGCAGCGTGCTGCATTTGCCTTTGTTGAACTTCAGATGATTCCTCTCTGCCCATCTCTCCTCCTGGCTGAGGTCCTTCTGAAGGGCTGCACAGCCCTCTGGGGTATTGTTCACTCCTCCCAACTTTGTGTGGTCAGGTAACTTGCTGAGGAGGCATCTGCCCCGTCATCTAAGTCATCAATGAATAAGTGAAACAATACTGGGCCCAGTATTGAACTTTGCAGCACACCACTGGTGACAGGCCTCCAACTAAATGCTGTGACACTGATTATGAACCCCTGGAATCTGCCATTCAGGCAGTTCTTCAGAATCTTTGTAATGTTGTCAGTATTGCAGTGTGACAGGAAACTGCATGTTCAGAGATCCACATTTTAATAAACATCCATTAAGGCTACATCCATTAGCTACATTAAGGACAGATGAGTAACCACCTACCAGTGTAAAAATGACAAAACATAAACCAGAGGGGAAACACAGAGATTTGAATGTTTCTGTTCCAATCACCGCATCTAACTTTCTTGGTATCTTACTAGGGAGACAGAAATTAAAGAAAGCAGCAGATGAAAAATTATGAATACTCATGGTCTTCTTAGAAAACAGGCCATGAACAGGGTCTTTCTTCTGGGTTTCAACTGATAGTCTCTGACAAGCTAAAATGATGATTTAGGGCCAAAGTCTAGCCAGAAACACCAGTCAGGAGCAAAACCTAGGCTATTGCCCAGGTCTGATGTCCATATTTCTTGTCTAGAAATAGAGTTGGACAGAAAGATTCCTACCACACAGACCTGGTACCTATTCAGAAAAACCCACAGGCAAACTTAAATGGGCTCCTGAGGCCATGGGCAGAAGGGGTGTGTGCGTGTCCCAGATGAGGGTGCTCAGGGCAATGGAAGCCAATTTGTGCAGCCAGGGCCCTGGCAGAGTCTAGGAAAACATTCAGCAGGAGCGAGCTAAGCCAATGTGTTTGGTTTGACAACCTCTGCTTTGTACAGGAAGTCAGAAGGAGCTTTCTTAGTCTTACTGACTAATCCTTGCCCATCTTTTAATATTTATATGCTCCAAACAAGCAGGCACTCTTTTAAACTTAAAAAAAAGGTCAAGTTTTGTCCTGCTGAGGTCAGTAATAAAATTCCAATTGATTTCAGTTGGGTCAAGACTTTACCTCACTGTTTCTTTTCCTGAGCTGCTGTTTTGAAGTCCAACATGGTAATAAAAATAATTAGAGGAAATGCCACAGACTCTCTTTTTCCAAGCCTTTTCTGGAAATCACGGACATCCCTCCTATATGAGTGCACTTTATACACCCTACTTTGACCCTTGTGTCAGGCTAATGCCTTTCTGATTAAGAGTCAGATAAACCTGCTCCAGAGTGCATCAATATCACTCCCTTTTGGCCAGAGGTCTGGGTCAGTGATGTGTGCCTGAAATACGCCTTTCCTCCTGACCTGCTGATGGAAAAATGTTGTGCTACTGTAGGACTTGCTGCTCTGAGTTAAAGACAACCTAACAGATGAATCAGAAGTGAAGTCCTTCCCAGGGTAATTCTTTATGCTCAAATTGTTTGACCATTTTCATAGTAGGTTTTTACTGCCAATATTTTTACCCCACATGTTTCTGATGAATACTGTTGGTGTCTTCTTGTCATAGACCCAGGGATTTCTGCTTGTTTATTTTTGCTTGAGAAGAGTAAATAAACTGGGTCAGTGTGACTTGTAACATGCCAAGAGTTTAAACATGTGAAAAGCTTAAGTTAATGCTTTCAGTGTTTTTCTTCTCTGAGGTACCTCATTGTTCAGTGTTTGACAAATAACTTTTCCTAAGATTATATTCTTCTCTGCTCTCAGTAAGTTTACGAAGGCAGTCAGAAGTATGTGGACATACATCTTTTAGCTAGGAACTATGGAAATGACACAATGCATGGGATTTAGGTGCCTGCCTAAACTTACCAGTGAATGCATATGTACACTAGCTGTCTAGTCCACAAACTTGTAACTCCATAGGGAGCTCTTCTACTCACTGTCCAGTACAGATGGGATTCCCTTGCCTAATCATATATGTCTGCTGACATTTTTGATGTTCCAGGATATTTCACCTGGCTACCATTTGCTGCTCCTAAAGGGCAAAGATTTTCTGTAGGTGTTGGGCCCAGCCTCCCTTACTTATGTCCCAAGTATCCTAGAACAGCTCTCAACATTTGTCTTTAGGAGAGTGAATGCCTCTTTTGTTTATTTACCTTAGGATAAGGTGAAATTCTCTCCTGGCTTCATTGACTGTATTGACTAGGTCTCCACTGATTACTCTGAAAGTTTAAGATGACCTTGGCTCAGAGTAGACAGTTAAATTCTAGTGACTTTCTGTCTGAAACCTACTCCTTCTGCCCCTAAATAAAAGCTCCTGAATCTTCAGGGTTACAATCAGTATTTCTCAACATACCCTGGTTTAAGGAATTATTATTTATTTGGTTGCCCTTTAATCACAGGATGCAGTGGTGCTGGTGTTCTCACATGAGGCCTTAAACAGGATTTAAGATGTGGAAGAACTTGTACCAATGAAACACAACAGACAGCGATTTAATATTTTGTGAGTTTTCTTTTAAAACTAACTTACTTATCCAGGAGGTTTAGTTCATGTGTTTGGCAACTTGCTCAATAGTAGCCTTTGGAAGACCTCTTGTGTCACTGCCAGAAGTTAGTATTTTTTACTAATTGGGATTATCTGTTAATTCAATCATTACCTTTGCTTATAAAACCTCATTGAGCCTTAATTTTTGCTGAAAAGCCGTATGATATGACCTTATGACATATATTATTCAAAATTTATAGAGTATTTTGCAGTGTATTCATAGTAGCAGCCTCATGCTAATAGATATTATTACTCCTTTGAAGGTATAACTCTGTCGATGTGTTGCTCTGTATAGTTTATTTGTACTAATTTATGAAGTGTTGAGGAATTAATAATAGTTGTACAATCTCTGTAAGTATCATATGGTGTTCAGCTCTGAACTCTTGAGGAATTAACGGTTTGGGATAGAACAAATGAAGAATTCCTTTTCTGCTTTCCACTGAGAAGACATGAATCATGACCATAAAAGGGACACATAATTACATTAATAACCTCTTCCACAGACTACCTAATAGCTCTGTTAATGAATAGGAAACTAGATTTTTATTTATATGCTATTGTTACTCTACAAATCAACAGAGCTTTGCAATCTTGCAAAGGAGACCTCAGCTCTTTCGTTTTTATCTTTATTTTGTTTTTCCCTTACAAAGAAGAGTTGACATACAGGCAGCAAGGCTCCATTGTATACGTATTTGATATGAGAATTACATATGTATTTTTAAAATGCATGCTGCTGCACTTCATGGTTTGGAAAGTGACATATGATATCATATCAAAGATCTCACAGAAATGCATGTACCCAGGGGACAGAGTCTAAGCTATGGTGTGTAAACTTAATTTGATCATTTCCTGACTTAACTTGGCTGATGCTAACCCATTCACTTTCTCATGATGTTAATATTTATAGAGAGCATGTGTAAACATAGACTATATTTCATTCAATTTTTGTTTTAGTTATTTTCTATTCTAGTGCATCTATTTCTACTGGAATAATTCTGTCATTATTGATTAATGTTAAAAAATACAAATACCTTTTTTTATTTAAGAAAAATATTTCATTAAGAAATCTAATCTTTGCTTATACCCTGAAGACTTACTAAGCTATTCCAATAACTGTATGAAAGGTGCTTGTTTGCATGCATTTGGGGGAGGCAGCAGTGGAATATTTGCAGATATCAGCTCCTGTGGTAGCCTTTTGGTAGTCTTTTAAAACTGAAATCGATTTGACTTCCAAGTAAAGACAGGCATTGTTCATTGCTTTTGGTGCAATGTGGAATATTTAGTATACTTTTTTACCAATTTTGCATTCCATTTTTGCCTCTACAGCAATGAGCCAGTCAGAACTACTCCAACCATTTTAATGCTGCACTAACTATTGGAAAGGGTATTGCATGCTCTCTGCTTCTGTCCTGAGCTCCAGGGAGGAATTTCCAGAAGAAACGAAAGTTCAGGCTTCATTTTGTACCTGTTTTTGTCTCCTTTCTCTGCTTCCTCTTTTGACACAGGTCTAATCGTACTTGAGCTTTGTGCCAAATGTCTGATAGAGGATATTAGACTTTCCTATAGTTTCATGAGTAAATTTTTGTAGTTATTTTCTTATGCAACTTGTAGGACCAGCTGGAGTGAGTGGGAGATGCACACCGAGCATCCAAACAAGTCTTGTAGTATTCCTCGTGCAAGAACTGGAATAGCCCTCTGATGTCACTGGAGTTCAGCCTCTTGAGCAAAACCTATTCTTTTGGTGGCCAAGTTAGCCCTTTGGTGGTATATGTAGCTGCTTCTTTACTTCTTAGAGAATTCACTTTCAAGCTCATGACAGTAAATTCTAACCCTAATATTTTTTATTAGATTTTTTGACAGGAACTGTTAAGAAGTAATATTAAAAGCTGTGATTCAGATGGTAAGGGTTCATTCTGCTGTATTATTGAGTTGGAAAAGCAAAGCACAAGGAAAAGTTTTTCTTTTGGGTGATAGCATGGGTGGGGTCCCTCAGCCTCCTCTATCTCTCAAACTAATGTTCTTTCTTAACTCCATACATAAGCATGTGCTTTGCTGAGTCAAGCAATAGATAAATGCTCAGTGGCATTGCAGTCTAAAAGAGCAACTTAGCTTCTATATGAATTAAAAAAAAAGGTTCATTTTTTTTCAAAGCAGAAATGGTTAACTGGAAAAACACAGCACCACAGGCTCTCTGTATGTGCAAGGGCTTTAATGACCCCCAACTTTTAAAAATTTGTCAGACATAAAAGCAGTACTAATCCGATTAGTAACTGTGATTGAGTAAATCTACTGTAAAAATGGACCGTGCCCGGTTTTGAACATGATACCATGCGGGTCATTTGAGAACTGCCACTGTGAAACATAAAAGTCTCTTTGATGGAATATTTATTTCATGAGTTGGAAAAAAAGGATAATATAGTATTGTTTGTTTTCAAAAATCACTTGTAAAATTTTATTAGCCAAGGAGCCAATATTCAAAACAATAAAAAAAGACACGCTGTTCAGTAAGAGAGAGATGAAAGCTCATCAGAGTCCTAGGAAATCAAGTGGTTAAGTCCAAGAATTGCTCACTCTAATTCTTTTTACTGCAGCACCCCATAGGAATAAAAAGAAGACAGGCATTTTGGAAAATAGTATTTGCTAAGTTGAAAAAGTCAGCACTTTGTTGTGTGGCCTTGGAAACTCTCATTGAGCTTTCTACCTACCCTCCAGAATATTTCTGCATGTCACTTTGGCAGACACAGATACTAATTTTAAAGCATAGAAGTGTCTTCATTCCTTGGGGCTCACATGAACTGCAATTAGACTTATTACAAAATGCCAAAAAATCTCTGGCAGCTAAAATAAAGTCCAGGGAAATGTCCACACCACTGATGAATGAGTTCCTTGAAAAGAAGTAGGGGTAGCCATGAGCCAGAGCATTTGGATCTTGATCCGGGTCATGAAAACCTGAGGACTGTGCTTTGGCTTGTCCCATTATGTATATATATATATGGAGATCAGCAGCAGCATTTGTATCCTGATTTCATTAACTGTTTATTTTAAGTATGTGCATATGTACAAACATGTGTTTTATAATTGTTATCTGAACTTCAAATAGAACAATAAATAATATTGCATGTGTAACATCACATATTGCATTTACCCACATTTAGAAGTATTTAATTTCTGGTCAGAGTGTCTAAGAGGTTGTCTCGAGTCAGGAATGCTTGACCAGCCTCTCTTGCTCCAACACTAATGTTCTATTTACCTAATTAAATATTAGCTCAAGCCGTTTGTGTGTCAGAACATGCCAGCTATTGAAAGGAAAAAAAGCCTACTTTCCTAGGCCAAAATATGCATTTTTGAGACATGAGGTCTTATTTACCAACCCAGCTGAAACACCTTTATTTTTCTAAAAGAAAAAGGAATTCAACTTGTAATGAAGGGCTTTCATTTTTTTCACCAAAGTGAAAAAAAAAATTATCATTTTTAGGATATATGGAAATCTGAATTTGTCTCTTGCTTCATGTTCAGTTTGTCTACATTTTTGTACAGAGGGAAACTGTTTCAGACTGTATGTACAAGAAACTATCAGGACATCACTCCTGCCTGCAATTCTTGCCATAAACCAGTTTTGGATTCTGGATCCAGGCACACTTGTGGGAGAAATTCCAGGTGAAAAATCCTGACACTTTGGTTGGGGCAGAAGGGGAAGTCCTGAGCACTGGTGGTGTTAACAAATGAGGCTTTAAACTCTGGCTGTGGGAGAGCGCTCTACAATGACTTTTGCTGAACACTTGCTGTTAAATCTGCATTTCTTTGAAGAAATTTCCTGAATTTAAAAATGGTTAAACATTTTTGGTTGATTCCTTTGTAGTAAATACAAATAAATTAATATTTCCCCTCCATAAGCTGTGCTCTGTTCATTGAGGAGAAAAAAAAATTTCAACCATTATAGCCTCTGATTCAAGCTCTTCATAGTTGTATGTACATACATGTGTTTTAATATGGATAGAAACATATATTTTAAAGATCTTTCCATAGACCATGACTCTTATAAAAACAGATCTGTGAAAATTAAATAGGAGGCTAAAGAATACTTCATCTAGGCTGGGGTAAGATTTCTGGAGTTTAAAGATCAATATTTTGTTCCAACCCCAACAACCTACATCTGAGCCATACTTTTTTTCCTATTTTGAATCTTAACTGAATTTTTGCCAACAGTTCAACAGGTGCAAACTCTAAAAACAAATCACCGAAATGGCTTATTTTGATGGTTTTTGTCAACAGATTCTGCTGTAATAGAAGCACTGCAGAGAGGCTCAGCTTATGAATATAAAGTAAGGCAAAAAGCAATTTCCTAGGCTTGAAAAAATGGGTCACAAAAAGGAAGCTGAGTGCCTGGAAGGGTTGGCACTCTGCTCCTCAAGACCACAAATGAAGGTCCAGTACAATTACTTTCTTTTGAGTATTGTATGATTCACTCTGCACACAAACCCCAAAAGTAACAGTGACCATAGCACACACCTATTACGATTCTAAAATGAATCTTCGGTCTTCGGAGAGTTAAATTATGACACAAATTCTCTATAAAGCAATTACATACATGCACAAGGACAAGGAGTAATAAATATATAACATTTTAGTGCAGGGTAATTATGGTGGAGTCAAGGCTGGAAATCTTAAGGACACAGTAAAATAGTCATGGTAATTTCTGATCTCCATGAAACATTATATCCTAAAAAAGGGGGGCACAAATCAGGACTGTTAAAACACAATATGGATTTTTTCACCAACATTTTACTTCCTGACACAAACTGAACTTGATCCACTCTGTTTTTTACACTTTCACCATACTCTATTCCAGTATACTTCAAAATCAGATTATTTGCTAGGAAAGAGTCTGTTTGTATTGAAACACAGGAATTGCACATTTTTGTCCTTGTAAACTAAAAAATCCCAGAAGTATGGTGTCTCAGGATGCTTGCTAGGGATGATGGTTTGTGTACAACAAGCAATAAACAACTCTTTGTTCCATTTCCAAACAGTTTTATAAATAGAGCTCATTTACAATCTCATAAACTTCATTCTATCCTGAGGCCTTTCTGCAGAGCTTCATTTACACACGCACAAATTGAGCATTTAAGAGGTTTACTTTAGTTTGATAATGATCTATTAGGACTGATTATATACATATAAAAATTTGGTCTCTAGTACAAATATTCCTTCACATAAACAAAGCATCACCTCATTTCACAGCAGTCTCATTTCTGGATGGGCTATCAAGTTCATAACATTACTCTGGGGCAAAGTGACTTGCTCTTGTAACATAGTGCTTTGGAGCTTGTACCCTTTCAGAAATACAGAGCACCAGGTCTTCAGCATTTCTTTGTGGAAGATCCTTCTTAACAGAGGCCATAGTTGAAATCAGATGAGATTTTATGTGCATGTATATGATTTTATATGAGGTATGTATATGTGCATATGTGGAGTGGTGGGGGGAACAGAGTTGGAAGGACGGTATTAGCAGGGACTTACACTATCCTTGTCATTTAGAAAGGGCATTCAGCTTGTCACTGGTTATTATCTAAGCTCCTTTGTTTTCAAGTTGTAAAATATCTCAAATAGCAATTCCTGATCCCTTGCCCACATTTTTTCTTTCAAATTCCTTCCTAGGCTTCTGCCTTACAAAATGTTATGCATCTTCCTGACCTTCCACATGCAACAAATGGAATCCCTCTGGCGTGACCCCAGATTTATGACAGTGGCTTGGAAGGTGCCCTGTGCAGAGCTGTGGAGGGAGTGGTTGTGGTCACTGCCACAGTACTGCTATTCCCCAGCAGGATGAGCTAGGCTGGGGAGAGAAACTGGGAATGAATAGATTGAGGACAGTTCAGGTTTCTGCCTTACACCTGCACCTGAGGTTGTCCAGCAGAGACAGCAAGGGGGAGGTAAGAGGAACATGTCAAATAGGAATAAGTATGTCCCAGACACTGCATCTGCTGTCACGGCTCGTGCTGCCCCACAGAAAAGGGCTGTTATGATGGTGGTGGCCTAAAGTGGCTGGAAGGAGTCCGAGGGAGCAGGGAAATTTACTGGGGAAGAGATGAAGTGCTGCAAGGAAGAAAGGAGAAGGACTTCTGGAAAATCTTTCTTACATGAAAAATACGACAAATATCACTTTATTGCTGAAGTTCTTTGTGATCAGTGTCCCAAAGCTATTCTTCAGCAGAGGAACAAAAGAAGTCTGGTCACCTGCCAGTGCCCTGGTGCACCTGAGAACTCTATCAACCAGTCAAACAATGAAAATATTCATCTCTCTTTAAACTGTGCCTGACTAATATAGACTGTGACAGTGCAATGTCAGCAACATATGAAGTACCAAAAAAGATTAATGCTATATTCTATCCTCTCAAGTGAAAACACAAATGATGATGTTAACCATTTTTCTCATCCCTCTGTGACTGTTAGCATAGCAGATCCCAGTGACTGGTTTTCCTCTGGAGAGTCCATGACACCAGCTATAGCTGGAAAGACCAGAGAAAACACAAAACAATTTTAGATTTTATACTGAATCCAGGTTATACTTAAAGCCCTAACTCTTTTTTTAACCAAGCATTTTGCACAGAATTTATTTCAGGTATGATACTGTACATTTCTGGTGCTGCAAGGAATCCACAAAAATATTTCCTGATTGGGTTAGTCCGTGGATAGGTGATCATATGTATTTATAACCAGCACAGATAATTATGGCTAAGAATATGGAGAAAAAACAAAAGAGGGGTAAAAGTAATTTAAAAATCTTATCTAGATTCACTTATCTTTTTCTTCTGACGGACTTTATTTCAGGCAGGCATTCTGAGAGAAGGCTGCAATGGTTAACTGTCAAAAAAAATACCTGATTCTTTGTTAAGTGTTTAACTGAGATCTGTAGTGTCCTCACAAGTAACATCAAGGACTGAGTCCCAGCATTCAGTTTGTTCTCACACTTGAAATGGACACCTTCTGAAGAAAGCTGTAGTTCACTGCTACCAAAGGAGTGACACGGATACAGAAAACAACAGGGTTCCACTGCGGATAAATATGTGGTTGAGGCCCAACATTGCTTTCTGATGAATATACAGTGACCATTGGCTCTAAATATCAGTAAATATTGTCTACACTAAGTGTCTTCCTATTTCTGAGAGAGACTGTTTACAAGATCATGTAGTGAGTGACAGGACAAACAGTGAATGGCTTCAAACTGCAAGGGGGCAGGTTTAGATTAAATGTTAGAAAAAATTCTTTACCGTGAGGGTGGTGAGGCACTGAAACAGGTTGCCCAGAGAAGTTGTGGATGCCCCATTCCTGGAAGTGTTCAAGACCAGGTTGGATGGGGCCCTGGGCAACTTGTTAGTGGAAGGTGTTCCTGCCCATGGCATGGAGTTTGGAACTAGATGACCTCTATGGTCCCTTTTAACCCAAAATATTTATGATTCTTATATGCTGAAATCCAAGTTAGTTGATCACCAGTTCAAGCACTGGAAAGCCTTTCTCACAGCATTCTTTTTGCTGGAGAATAATGTCAGAAGAAATAGGGGAACTTCTTATATTTTCTTTTTTCTTTGGGTAATAATCACTTGTTTTTTTTGGTTATTCTGTATTGCTGAAGGTACTGCCTGGCCTCTTGGAGTACTGATAAGAAAGGACAGTCTAACTGCTTGCAGTACTGAAGCAAGGGGAGCATAAAATAACAAAGATGAAAACTGTAAATTGACCAACACTGAAGTTGAAGATATCTCCTCAGTACTTTATGCAGAGTATATAATTGACAAAAACTTATAAACCCAGGTATTGAACTCATTTTGTGGTTACAATCTCCCGTTGGTCAGTGAGACCCGCAGTTCACAAAGCAGCACTATCAACTTCTCCCCTGGTCCAGCCGGTTTGTTCCTGCACGTTCGCTCTCGGAGGCCAGAGGCTGCCCTGGCTTTGCTGGGTGCTGCCGGCCCTGCAGATGCAGCTGTGGGCTCCGTGCCGGTGTCCCCAGAGCAGGACGGGGACACTGCTGGCCCTGCAGATGCAGCTGTGGGCTCCGTGCCGGTGTCCCCAGGGCAGGACGGGGACACTGCCGGCCCTGCAGATGCAGCTGTGGGCTCCATGTCGGTGTCCCCAGAACAGGACGGGGACACTGCTGGCCCTGCAGATGCCGCTGTCCCCAGAGCAGGACGGGGACACTGCTGGCCCTGCAGATGCAGCTGTGGGCTCCATGTCGGTGTCCCCAGAACAGGACGGGGACACTGCTGGCCCTGCAGATGCCGCTGTCCCCAGAGCAGGACGGGGACACTGCTGGCCCTGCAGATGCAGCTGTGGGCTCCATGTCGGTGTCCCCAGGGCAGGACGGGGACACTGCTGGCCCTGCAGGTGCCGCTGTGGGCTCCGTGTCGGTGCCCCCAGAGCAGGACGGAGACACTGCTGGCCCTGCAGATGCAGCTGTGGGCTCCGTGCCGGTGTCCCCAGAGCAGGACGGGGACACTGCTGGCCCTGCAGATGCCGCTGTGGGCTCCGTGCCGGTGTCCCCAGAGCAGGACGGGGACACTGCTGGCCCTGCAGATGCTGCTGTGGGCTCCGTGCCGGTGTCCCCAGGGCAGGACGGAGATACTGCTGGCCCTGCAGATGCAGCTGTGGGCTCCGTGCCGGTGTCCCCAGAACAGGACGGGGACACTGCTGGCCCTGCAGATGCAGCTGTCCCCAGGGCAGGACGGGGACACTGCTGGCCCTGCAGATGCCGCTGTGGGCTCCGTGCCGGTGTCCCCAGGGCAGGACGGGGACGCTGCCGGCGCCGAGCGCTCCGCTCAGGGCCCGGGCCAGCGCGGCCGGCAGATGGCGCTGTCTCCCCGCGGAACCGCCGCCTGCGCGCCCCTTCCCGGGGAATCCGGCGGGATAAAACGGGATATTGGGGAAAATTTCTTCACTCTGAGCCTGGGGAGGACCGCAACGAGCTGTCCAGAGAAGCTGTACATGCCCCATCCCTTGCAGTGTTCAAGGACAGCTTGGATGGACTCTGGGCAACCTGGCCTGCTGGAAGGTATCCCTGCCCACGGCACAGGGTTTGAACGAGGTGACCTTTAAGGTCCCTTCTGACCCAAACAAGTCTGTGATCCTATGAAGCAGAGTATTTTTTATTAATATATTTTATACTTTAACCGCTGATGCATATGCTCACCCATCAAATTGAGTCTAACAATACTGATCAACAAAGATTTTTTCAAGAACTATGTAGACGTCTCTTACAACAATGCTCACTACACAGACGTGAGAAAGCAGAAGACTGTGTTTTACAGAAGTCGTGTCTACTGCAGCAACGTTTTCATATATCTGGAAATTGTTACTTGACACTTTAAAGAAAAAAAAAGACTGGCAATTCTAAAACTTTCCAATGTTCAGAATTAAAATATTCAGCATTTTCTGAAAAATCAAGCATATGGTGTTTCATACAGGGAACCCCAAATTACTGTTTACTTCTAAAAACTAAGCCTATAAGTGCTGAACCTCTTACTGCCACTCTATTCACTGATAAAAATAAAGTAGCTCATATTGCCATCTGAAATATTTTGGCCTTTAGAGCAGACACAGATCTGCTGTCTCATGAGATCATGGATAAGTCAGCTGAATTTATTCAAACCTTTGATTTTTCACTGGCCAAGCCTCAAAGGATCTGTGTTTACCTTCAACTGTTAACAACCACTTAAATGGAGAGCAATTTGAGAAATGATGTTCAGTGATTGGTTTCAGAGTCAAACACCTTCACAGCTTGAGGAGGAAGAAGAAAAGAAAGGTGACTTGGGCATGGGTTTGGTTCATCCCTTTGTACGCAATGGGCCCCACTGAGATTTTTGTATCTGAACCCAACTGTCAATGAAACGTGGGACCTTTAAGATCCAGGCTCCCGGTTTGGTTTGGATATACCTCTGTCCTTTGAACTGTTTGTGTGTTTACTGGAAGATTGTCCAACTTGTCCACATTTTTTGAATATAGAAAACTGAGCTGAAAATGTGACAGTCTCTTTTGTGTTAGAATTCAGTTCTCAACAGAAACAAGGAATGAAGTCGGCATGTTTCAAAACTTTGGGCAGGTCAGCTGATAGTTAGAGTTGGTTGGTAAGAGGACAAAGAGGTGCAAATGTGAGCCTGCTTGAATGATCATGGCTGTCACCTCCCTTCTTTCCTAGACTCGGAATACCAATAGTGTGAAATGTCCTTCTAGGAAAAAAATTTTAGAGGGGACAATGTTAAGACAGCATAAGACATCCCCATATATGCTTCAGTCAGAAGCAGACTTCTCTACACCTTGATTCCCACATAATGTCCATTTTGAACAAGAAAGTTAAATGAAACTGAAAACTGTTACATGTGTCTCTAGTTTTCTGCAGTTCTAGGCATTTGAAACAAACTGCCACTGGCTTCAGAGCAGTTTTAAATGTTTTTTTTTTTTATTTAAAATGACCTGAATTTTAATGCATTGCTTGTTCATCTTCCACCATTTAAATGTACATTTAACTAAATTGTAATTAATTGTAATTATTCATAATTAATTGCAATTAGTTGTAACTAATTATACATAAAAATACAACTAGGTAAAAATAATCAGAGCATCTGCACTGGTCCATATTTTCATAATCCTTTCATAACTACACTTTTTTTAAAATTTGAATTCTTACTCTGTGTTATTTTTCTTACCATGATAATGGTAATCATGATAGAGGTAATCAGTGAAAAATGATTTTCAAAGTATCTGGTAGTCTGATATTAATTGAATGTTTAATTAAAGTCTAGCTGTAGTCATTGTATGATTTCATGTTGACCATGTCATTTCACTTCCTACATACTCCAAGTTTTCCTAATTTATTACAAGCCTATTTATGTCCACAGCTCCATTTAAATCTACTTTTAGCAATGGGAATCCACTGTGCCCACTTAAAATTGTACTGAAGCAAATATTTGCACAACTGGAACCTGAAGTCTGCATAGACTTTCCTTATGTAATTTATAAAGTAAGTTAGGGATGAAAAGTGAAAGCTCAATGTTTATATTGTACTAAGAAAACCATATGTATCAGCTATACTGTAGGCACACGCCAGGGAGGCAATGACATATACAGATGTCACTTATAGTCATGACACTGTCATTTTTTGCGTACCTGTGCTCAGCAGCTGCATGCAAAGTTGATTTTAAGAAAGCCTCCTGGAATTAAATCTGTGTAGGGAATCTCTGAAGATAGTAATCTGCACTTTCTGGTGTCAAAAGAGCAGCAAAAGTTTAGCATCTTTCTCTTCAACATGCAGACTAAGTACTCAAAAGCCTTCTGGGAACTTTTCCATGTTACTGATGCTACATACCTCTCACAAAGTAGTTGAATGATGACTATAATAAGTCAAAGATAGTAGCTAGAAATATAAGAAACAGGGTCACAGCTTATCTCCCTTCTAAAACAGAATAAATTGCTTGACGCTTCAGGATGAAGAGCTTTAAATTTGCAGAGTGGATTTGCTTGAGCTGACAGCCTTTGAAGAGCTTGACCTGTAACTTGTATGCTCCTGTTCCACTGCCAGCCCAGCCCCATAACTCACCCTGAGAGAGAGCGACAGCCTCACCTATAAAATTATGTCCTCTCCTCACTAGTGAGCTCAGGATTAGTCTCCTTGAAAATGCTAATAGAGGTTTGAAGGTATCACATGGCTTCCTGGGACAGCAGTGGTGATGTTTGTGGAACCATTCTCTGTCTCAGGGCTAATCTCCAGGATAATTTAGATTAACCTTACAGATCTCTGGAAACCCCATTCTCCATGATGGACTATCCCTCTTATATTCAGTCTCAATCTTAAGGGTTTAACCCAAGCTGACATCATGATGTTATATCAAAAGCCTTAAACTGATATATATCTAAATAACCTTCCAACCTTCCTTGATTATACTTTACCTTTTGCTTTAAAGTCTCTTCACCCCCTCACATAAACACTGTATCTACTGTGAATAATGTTAACCAGAGAAAGCAGGACATTTTGACATCTTCTTGTGTTTACTTTGTCACAAGACAGATCGCTGTGGCAAATAGATGTGATGTATCAAAGAACTCCCCCTCCTTGTGTTTGGGAAGGGTTTGAAATCAATCAGCCCAAGGTGGGAAGGGAGCAGGAGTTTTACCTTAGCAAAGGTACCTCAGGGACAGATTCTGGCTTCTGGCACAAAAAACCAAATTACTCTCTGATAAAATTAAAAGTATTTATAGTCACCATTACAACTTCAGCTGTGGAGTACATGGCCAAAAGCCATTAGACGCATAGAGAAACATGAACTAGAAGTGCAATTCCGGTCCAAAACTGGAATAAAAGAAATAAATCATGCTTTATAGAAATATTAAAAACCCTAACTTTTCAAAAATTATGCAAAGAGCTTTTTTTAAATTTTTTTTTGGAAAGGTGCTTTGCTGCTGGGAGAAAGGAGTTTATGTTTCAGGGATTTTTGCGCAGCAGGCAGCGTAATTCTCACAATGTGTCTCCTGCTGAGGTGGCTGCCACCCGCTGCCCTGATGAGCCCTCATGTCCCTCTCCAGCCCAAGGCATGATAGAAAGATTCTGCAGTGGAGAAGGCCAGCAAGGTCTCAGCAGTGTTTGGGCCTGGAGAAAATCTCCTTACCTATAGACTTATTTCTAATGGCTCACCTGACCTGACTTGATGCACATCACCTGAGCCTTCTCACTGCCCCCTGCGTGTTCATCCAACAGGCTTAGGACAAAGAAGCCTCAACAGAGTCATTCTGCTGGCTTCTGTTATGTATGTGGAAAATCTTATAATAAATAGAATGTCTTGAGGGGGAGGAAGAGACCTAGGTGAAGTACAGTCATCTTTTTAGGCAGGTGCTTCCCTCCCCTTTTCCAAATCTGTTTGGGCTACACTACAAAAAAGGTGAAATTGCTATGAAAACAAAAGACTACCCAACTCCTTGGCACTGTTCAAGTTGTTGCTGCTCTCTCTGCATCATGGTAGAAAAGTTTTTGCTTTGCAGTTTTGAACAGGTTGAAGACCAGTTACAGACTTAAGAAAAATTATGAACCTGAGAAAGGCAGGTTAACCATCATGTTTCCAGCAACTGTGAATGTTTTTACTTCCAACTTGCTTTTTGAGTTCTAGTGTCAATGATGGAGCAATAAAAGCAGCTGCAAAACAATGATGCAAAGAGGCCATGTGTCTTATGGTTTATGTACGAGACAGAAACCGACAGAACATTAAATGCTCTAACTGTCTGGGAGGCACCATCCTTCGAGAACACTTTTTTCCATTTCCATGTTGGTTATGCCCTGGGGAGTACTTACGGGCTTGCTCTCTGGTCTCTATGATTTCACAATTATGCAATCTACCTCCAGGGATATGATCTGTTGACTCAAAATATAAAACAAAAATCTAAATATAAGAGAGTATAAAGGTACAATAGGAAAATAGATTTAAGGAGAACATGTGGAAATTTCCAAGCATTCCTACAAAGATCACTAAACTTAGCCATGCATTTCTTCAACTTAAATATAGAGCAAAGGTGAAGTACACAGTTGATGTGATCACAAGTCCTTGTAAAGCCTTTCTCGTTGTCCAAAGTGGCTTTAAGCATAACCCTCAGCTCTTTTGGTCTGTGTCCCATCCATCCTAAGGAGCAATGATTGGTGATATATTTGATCTAGGAATCCTCTGAGTAGTATAACTTCCTTGGGATATTATCCTTAGGCATGCCTACTATGCCTACTCACCTGAGTACTGCATCTGCATTGGTGTTAGCTGTAGCTTCCTTATCTTTCTGTGCCAATGCAGCACCACTGGCGAACTGCTCCAAGGAGCAGCTACAAATTCCTTCAAATAATTTGCTCTGAAGTTTTGTCTTTTTGACCTGTTGGTAACTCTTGATCTGAAGAGCAGGAAGTCAGATCAGCCCCTACTTTCAGCTCTTGCACCTATCAGATGCTTTCAGGGCAAATGGAGATCCAAATTGTCCCCAGATCTAATGGATGTGAACAACTGCTGTCTAATTAAATATCTAATTATCTAATATCTAATTAAACTGTTTGAGGGGCTAGGTGGGGTCTGCTCTTTCATTCAGACACTGGGTGACTTAATGGCTGTAAATAAAAGGCCTTTTAAAAATTAAATTCGCTTTGCTGCAGTTTTTCATAGACTCACTCAATATTCTGAAAGCAAGGAGCACAAAAAAAAAAAAAAATCGCACAGCATTATCTATCTCACATACATCCCAGATAATGTGAAATAAATGAAGTCTTTCAGTGTGAAATGGAATGATAAGAGATTGGAGGAGAGTCCTCCTCAGTGTTTGTTTTCTTTTCCACATCAAAATGCGAGGTTAGTCCCAAGGGTTTTATATACAACTGGCAAGAATCAGGCAAGAGCCCAGGATTTTGCAGTGTTCTATTCTGGGGTTCCTAGCACAGGAAGGACATTGACCTGTTGGAGTCCAAAGGAAGGCCACCAAAATTATTACAGGGATGGATAACCTCTCCCATACGGAAAGGCTGAGAGAATTGAATTTTTCAGCCTGGAAAAGATAGCTTAGGTGTGACCTAATTGTGGCCTTCTAGTACCTGAAAGGAGCCTGAGAGAAAATATGGTGAGGGACATTTTACAAGAGCATGTAGTGACAGGGCAAGGAGGAATGGATTCAGACTAAAAGAGAGTAGGTTTAGGTTAGAAATTAGGAAAAAATTCTTTACTGAGATGGTGGTGAGGCACTGGAACACGTTGCCCAGAGAATTTATTGATGCCACATGCCTTCAAGGCCAGGCACTATGGACTCTGGACAGCCTAGTCTAGTGGAAGGTATCACTGCCCATGGCAGGGAGTTTGGAAGTAGGTGATCTTTAAGGTCTCTTCCAACCCAAATCCTTCTATGATTCTGTGATTCTATGATTTTGTGCAAGATAAATGGTCTGAACAGTCAATGAGGTAGTTTACTTGTGCTTTTTTACAAAAGTAGTCTTATTTCAGAAAGTGCTGACAATTTTCTTTCCCTGTGTTCAAATTCAACTCCTGAAAACACTGGTACTAAAAATCAATTTAAAAGACAAAAAGTCTATTTAGTCTAGGTATGGTTATAAATAAAGTGATAAATTTGACAGTCAGTATAACTGACGTGGTTTCTAGCTGCACTTACAAGCATCCTTTCCACCCCCTGCCCCAGGGATCCTCACTGTGGTGCAAGTGATCTCATAACCATTTCCTTCAGTCTGTGGTGGATTTGGCCTAAATTTCAACTACATTTCTGGTTTTTGTTCTGGAATCACTAAAAGTGAGTCAAGGAATCAGTTCAAATGCCATGATTTATGTGAGAGTTAAATGCCTCTGAAAGGCAGAGCAACTGCTTCTCAAGACTGGTGTTTTCCTTAAAAGTCCCAGGGAGAGGTTCATGAGAATCCAGTTACTTTAAATTTAAACTGAACCCCAACAAATTTATAGGTCCTCAAAAATTGTGAAGGAAACATTAAAAGAGAGGCTTTTTAATGGCTTAGAAGCCAAAGAACCAAATATTTAAGCCAAGGAACTGAATGCTTAGCATTTGAATGAGGATTTAAAACCCATCACTGCTGCTTTTAAGATAATGATTTATAAAGGGTTGCTTTGGTCATGCTGAACAAAGCCCTGTGCCCTGAGGCTGTATAATCTCTGTGCTTGCTTTGGCCTTCAGGAAACACAGTTTTACTCTAGAGTTTAGAGACTCAGAGGGGTTTAATATCATCTGACTTTGGTGATTAGATAGGTGTCTACGTGTAACACAGATGTCCACATTACAGTTGTCAACCTGAACAACTGTTGAGTGACTGCAGCCCTCTGCAGGGTGAGAAAGACCTGTTGGAAAAGTGTCTTCATTGTGTACGAGAGGAAAAGGCTGATAACAACCACCTGCAAGCTGAAGCCCTGGCATAAGGACAGAAAGCAGTTAAAGTAGGATGTTGAAGGAATAGGGTCAAAGGGGCTGACAGGAAGAATAGCTGGGTACCATGGGCTGCAAACATCCAAGGTGGGCATATGGCTCATGGGAGTCCTGGGGGCCAACTGTGGCAGTTGGGGAGGCTGTGGTCCTGAGGGGAGCCCATGGCAGGCCTTGCAGATGGGCTAGGGAATTCACTGCCTGCACTGACATCACAACTACTCCAAGGACAATCCCTTTTAAAATTGCAAAACCATATCCTGTATCAAGGGCAGGAAGAACCAAAGCTGTCAAGGATGGGGAAAGTATGGCAACAACAAGCTCGATGTGGTAATATAAAGGAGATGAGGCTCCTGAAGAGCTATTTTGTCCCCGCTGGGATGAAAAAGAGTAGTTTGGTTTGCACTGATTTCATAAAGCAGGCCCTGGGAGGGAGATTCCTGAGCCGAGTCACCTGTTGTGTGGTGTGTGAGTACCTCTGGGGCTCATCAGAGGGAAATCTGAGGCATGGCAGCAGATGCAGGAGTGCGGTTCTGCAACAGGACTTCCATGTTTCTTAAACTTAGCCTGCTTGTGCAGCTGCTCTTCATTGAATGAGAAACAAGAAGAAACCGCTTGGATCAACTGCGGTCAAGGCCATGCATTTACTGTCTGCCTTTAACAGTTTAGAGCAAATAAAAAATTTGTTTTGTAAGAAACACGCTGTATGTGTTGACCCAAATCACGTAAAATAGATGTGTCTGTAGTCTATGAAACACTCCTAGCTGAAGTGGTGAATTCAATTAGCTGTTATTTGCAGGTCATGTCACCCATGTGTTTTGAGTACTCAGATGATATAAAAGGCTGTAACTCTCAAAACTAAAGCAGTTCACCATAATTGATTAATCTTTTGGCACAGACCTTTTTAAGTGCTTTATTCTCTGGGTGCTATTTTTCATATTTTGTATTCTCATTAAAATCTATAGTCATCCAATCGGGTCTCAGAGACAATGACCTATGACTCATGTAACCATTGACAGACTGTTTTGGAACAACTCACAAAAAGCTGAAATGCATTAAACTATTCAGTTAATACATAAATAGAATACAGGGTCACTTTGCAAGCCATTTGTTAATAGACTAAAGAGATCCCTTCCCACAAAAATAATTTAAAACATGATTTATCCAGCTTCTTCCAGAACAATTAATTCTTTCCAGAGTCTCCTCGATGTGGATTACAGATGTAAAGGCTAGTCTGGCTATAGCAGTCAAGGACAATCTTTTTGCAGGTTTTGGATCGTTTCTCATTCCTCATGTACTTGCAGAAGCCTAGCTGGCTGTGGTAACCTGGCCTGCAGATAAGCGTCAAGAGTACCCTTTCTATTGGTTCAATGGTGGAGCTTAATTAATTTTGAAGTTTTTGGCATTTTCTGTCTGCACAGGAGTTTCTGAAGAGTTGTGGTGATCCTGGTTGAGCATGCTGATAAAGTAGAGACGAAGTTCTTTATATAAATAGGCCAAACAGAGGCTGTGATCAAGAAGTTAGCCAAAGGATTTGATTTGACTGAAAGGGAATTGAAAATGATTTTCTTCACATTTGGTTATGTTGAAAAATCTTTTGTTGTTCTGAGTACCTGTCAGATATTGCTGTAGAATGGTGCAAATGCCACCTAACTGCTAAACTGCTTGCTCCCCTCCCATTTTCCCTACAGTGCAATTGAGAATATATATCAATATATAGATTTCAAGGAGATCCAAGGCTAATTTTGTCCACTATTCTGTTTTCAGCAGCATCAAATGGCAGATGCTTAGAGAGAAGTAAGAGAATAGGGAAAATAGATAGTTCAGTGCCAGTTTGCAGCTCAGGGTCTTACTCACTCAGATACACTATCTGGTTTTCTGATACCCCTCAATGTAGCTTTTTCCCCTGAGTTGTGCCATCAGTGCTTAATCTTGTGTAACCTCTCAGCATCCATTGTGTTCTATAGATTTATTAGGGATAGGGCTAGGCTTCTTTTATAAATTTTGAGTATAGTTCCAGATATTTTTAATTGATGCCACGGAATTTTACTATCATGTGTAACAGCAAACATTTGCTTTCCATTCAATGTTATATCACACAGGATTTTGTAGATGGCCATTTTACTGCCTTGATTGCCTCTTTTTCAGACTGAGCATTTAATCTATTTTGAAGACATCTGATCTATCATTCATATCTTTCCATCTCAATGTCTAATATAGACATTATGTCTCATTACTGGTACGTATAGCTGAATGTGCCAAAAAACATTACTCTCTAAGTTTGAATTATTGCGTTTATCTGATAAAGCTGGCTGCCAAACCAAAACCTTATTTGTCAGATTTGTAGATCTCATTGTGGATCCTCAAGCCTGCAGTGCTCCCAGCCTCCCCACAGCAGCAGAGTAGTGCAGCCTGTGCAGTGCCTGTGCAGTGCAGCCTGTGCTGGCTCCCTCTATACCAGGCTCTTAATGGCCACATACGTTGTGCTGGCAGTCTCTTCATATGCTCTGCCACACATTTTCAGCCAAAATATGAACAAACGTAACTTTACACCTGCCTGTCTGTGGAAAGCAAATTCTCTCCTGCCCTGCCCCAGCAGGCAGAGAGCCTGCCCCTGGGCTGGCAGAGAGCACAGGCTCCAGGAACACTTCCTTGGCCACATTCTTGGGAGAAACCCATTAATATCCATTATCTAAGTGTCTAGGGGGAGAAGCCCCCTATTGTGCTGGGGCTCCCTCACTTCTGCTGCCTTGGGACTCCTCCTGAATCTGGTGAGAGCCAGTGGGCTACTGGCAGATGTAGGCTGGGGGGCCGTGGGTAATCTATAGTGCAGATGTGATTAGGTGCAAACTGCAGCACAGTTTGGAGAGGACGGATGTGACCGGATAGGTGGAATACACACGTGGCATTATGTCACTGTGAACAGCTGGCCTTGACTACATGGTCATAATTTCTCATATAATTACATAAATTCTTTCTGGTCTTACAAGGCTTTTCTTTCAAAGGTCAATCATACTGTCCAGATATGTTTTTCTAGTGCTTTAGTATTTAATTATGATATTATAGAACCACGAAGGATGAACTACTGGATTACCTATCAACATCCATCCTAAATGATCCATACTGTATACAGCAATATATTTTGAAAGGAAATATTAGACTAAGAAAAGCAGTCAGGTTTTGAAAGAAATACATTACCTTTCTGTTTTAAAAGGTAAAGGAAGTTATAAAGATTCATTATTTTTCACACATGGTTGTGCTTTAAAAGGCATCAGATGGACAGAGCCAAGTTTCACAGTGAAATGAAAATCACTGGCATCCTCTATAAATCAAGCTTTCCTTTCTTTTACTCTCCTGAGCCAGGTGCTCCAAAGGGTTACCACTAGGAGTTAAATCTTTCCAATGGGAAAAAATAGCAGTACATAAAAACATATAACTTGCAAAAGGAGAGAGTGAGTTGAGCTATGTGCCTTTGAAAACTTGTCAAACAAAACCAGCCTTAATGTTTTTTGTTCAAACTGTAAGCTGTGAGCTTCCTGGGATCACAGAGGTCACTTTGCAGATTCCTAGTCAAGACAGAGGATCTCTGCAAAATTCCTGAATAGAAAGTAGGAAAAACTAGAAATGGAAGAGCATATTTTTGAAGGAAAGTAGTAAAATTTAATTCATTATTGAGATCATCTGATCATTGTGGGTATTAATGAGGGTGCAGCTATGCTCTCCTATAACATTCTCACCTTTAGTTGATAATGAAATCTGGATGAAGGAAGGTGCTGTAATTCCTTATCCCAGAGATATGATTTGCTTGTTTTTGGCATATGAAAGGAGCTAGTCATTTATCAATCATAAACATTACATATCTCCTCAGTCCTAATAAGTTATCTATTTAAGGTAAGATGGAGGAAGTAGAAGCACTAACTGTAGGTATTTACAGGGAGAGTGACTTTGGGAAAGTGTTGGATCCTACTGATCATACATAAATTAATTTGATTATACATACCTGTAAACACATATATGTTAAATGAATATATATTATGTATATGTATGTATAAAAATAAGTGTCTTATAACTTATAAGGAATTTAAATACCCACCTCTTGCAACTTAAAATTCTAAGGGTTATCAATTCTAAAACTCAAAGATATCCCATCTGGTTTTTTAAGTTGGGAAGAGATATAGTCTAATGAGGGGCTATAATTAACCCTCTATTTGAATCTGAGTGCTGTCATGAGGTAAATCTCTTTCTAATCAGTCTCTGGCATGGAAAGAAACAGGAAACATCTTCCTTATGGGAAGGTTTTAGGGCAATCTAGAAAACATGGTTCAAGGCTTGTTTAAATGATCCTCCTTAGAGCAGGAGAAAGAGGGCAGACAAAACAATGGCTTATAGTCATATTCAGCTCTGATTTCAAACTCTACGAGAAGAAGACCAGTACTGTGTTCGATATTCTTCCATAAAGTCTGGCTGCCCCTCCCCAAAAGTTACATAACAGCATGGAGAATGCAATAGATAGGTTATTTGGGGCCATAGGAATTTTTGTCATTCATTGCTATGATATTCCATGGACAGAGACAGTGAGGCACTAACACACTCAGGCTCTTTCTCATCTTCAACATAATTAGAATTAAGTCTGTTCTGTTATTAATTCCCATCTGAAGCACACATATTCCTTATCATCAGTGTACCTTGGTCCTGAAACAACTGAAATTAAATATTCTATGTAATAATAAACAGAACCAACTTGCGTGACACCTTTGAAATGAGGATGTAGTGGGTATTGAGATGAGCAAAAGCCTGGCAATATGAAATTAATCTTTTTTTGATTTTGCCAGTTTTAGCAAGGAATTAGACTGCACAATTTCTCTGTATTTTCTGATTACTTTTGAAGGGAAAATCTTTGTAGATTTTCTCTACCCATCTGCTTCTTTGAATAGATAGAGAAAGAATATATGAATAGATAGAGAAGGATTTTTTTTTTGAGTCTGATATAATGTACCAACCATATTCCCTAGAATTTTGTTATATTGTCCAGGATACAGAAACTCTCTAAACA
Organism: Acrocephalus scirpaceus scirpaceus; assembly: GCA_910950805.1. Taxonomy (NCBI): domain Eukaryota; kingdom Metazoa; phylum Chordata; class Aves; order Passeriformes; family Sylviidae; genus Acrocephalus; species Acrocephalus scirpaceus. The sequence goes on from OU383773.1 coordinate 93,305,869, forward strand.
TTTTATGAAAATACCAAATCTTCACGGAAGCCTTCACTGTGGTGTTGCTTAAAAGATAGGTGCCTGGGATTACCTACCTCAGATAAATCAGTGAGTCATACAGGATCAAACACTGGGGAAAATAAAATGCTTCAAGTAACTTCTTTAGTCTGGCTTCTTGGGGGAGTTAATAAGTGTGTCAGCAGAAATATGCAGTGAATGTAGGAGAAGGTTGGCTGAACATGTTGCAGTCATAAAAGATTGCATGTCAGACCTGAAATGGTATTATTCTGAAGAAATGCTTCAAAATCATTTAAGAACTAATTGACCCAATGGTGCCTGAAACGTACCTCATACCCAGGCAAAATATTCCCTCTCATAATGTAAAATAGGGTTCCAAAACAATTCTTGATGAAATTAATGACAGCATTGTCTGTATTTTTGCATGAACAAGCCTTCCTTCTGAGACAACACAATTTTCACATGAAAAACTTCTGTGAACACAAACAAGAGATTAAAAACCCCCATGTATAGATACAAACCCTCTTTTATTGTTTCAAAATTAAATTGAAATTTAAAATAGGCAGAATACTCAGATCTTATTGAACCCTTATGTCCTCAAGCTAGCATAACTCCATGGAGGTAGAAACAGGAGCACCCACCAGAGCAGCCTGTGTCAGTAGTTTCAGTGTCATGTTTTGTGGGAAGATCATAAATTAGGTATATATAATTGTGTTAATGTTTTCTGCAGGAAAATAGAGAGGAAGTGGTTAATTTGTTGGCTGATAGTATTACACCTAAAGCTATTCTATGGGCTAAACTTATTTTCAAACTATCATTATTACCTGTAAGGAAATCTGCAGCACAGTTTGCTGGAGGTCAGGAGATACAGTGGAAACGTTTAATGCTGAATGTTTACCAGGCGGTCATGAAGTGAAGAAACAGCAACTCCTTTATCTGCAAAAACAATTAGATTGTAGTCTCACAAATGACTTGGTTGCTGAGTGGTGCTCAGAGAAACACACTGCTTTCTCTTCACACCTGTCCTGTGTGGCATCTGACAAACAGTAGTGAGCTATTAGCAGTTATTGACATTTGTCAGCTCTCTGGTTTTCCAGCAGGAAAACGGAAATGACAGCAATCATGCCCAATTTAGTTTCTCATGATGTCAGGACTTCATGGACTCACACACACATCAAGAAGCACCCAGAAAAGGTTTACAGATGTGCAGAAGGCAGTCAGCTATGACAGTGATGTTGCCAACATTGCACATGGATCAACTAACGATTAAGATATCAAAAGCGATCACCGTGGCTTACTGACAGCGAGCTCAATTGTTTGCACCTGTTTCCCCTGCATTACACATGAGTCTGGAATGGATTACCCCGCCTTGTGCTAGACACATTTCACCTTTCCACACCGTGATATACTCCAGCAACATCCCTGCTAAAGATCAGGCAACTCACTTTACCATAAGGACCAGGAAAAAGAATTGGACAATTTGTTGCCTGTTTTCTCCCTGGTGAAAGATTTCAATTGCTACGGTGATTTAAAAAGGACATATTGGCTTAAACAAGAACTTATTGCTTCTTCTCTGCAGAAATCAGGTACTGACTGCAAGCCATACAATCAGACCTGACCATTTAAATCCAAAAAAAGGCCTGAACTAGGCCTCCCACGAATTAGAGTTGCCTCTTCTGCTTACCATAATATTTGTAAAGAAACTCTGAACACTTTGTGGTCAGATATGTAATACAGAGGAACTTTCTTATCAAACACTTTTGATCAAAGCAATCCAGCACCAACAGAAATAAAGATGCAGTGGTTCAGATCCTGAAGGGGAGCCCATAAATCTCAGAGCAGCATAACTTTCTTGGACTTGGCTTCCAGGTTACCCAAACTAGTGAAATTTAAACTGCACCAGGTATGTCTGCTCATGCTGCTGTCTGCCCCCTCTTGTAATATAGGCCCAATTTCCATATCATATGGGAGCAAGCTGCTAGGATCAGGGAGCTGGGTGCATGCATAGATTTTTTTTCAGTGATTAAAGTGCAGAATTATCAGTCAGGAATTATGGCTCATTTGTCCAGAAGTTCTTATCAAAACTCTGGTTCTGGTAGGGGGCTGGTGAGACTCTGGGTTTGGAGGTCTCAATTATAGTTGCAACCATTCAGACACCAGGAAGATATCTTCAGAGAAAGCCAGCATCAATTCAGAAATGGTTTTCTATGAAAACAGGCTAAATTTACAAAGAACATTCAGAACAAATAGTCCAGCTGTGTGTCATGTAACAAATGTAGGGGGTGACATGCCAGTTAGTAACACAGCTTTTGCATGAAGTCAGCAATGAAAAGACATAAACCATGCAGAAAGAACTTCACAATGAATGGACCATAAGTGTCACATTATTTTCTTGAGAAGCATCAAAGCAAATAACTTAATGTAATTTCTAATAATTCACATTTTTTCTGCTGAGGTTCTAATTTTCTACTTTTTAGCATGATATTGCTACCTGTCACAGACTTCTACATATTTATAATAAACTACTGCTTCATTTTAGGAAGTCATTTACCTGAAAAAAATTTTAAAAAATTCCAACCTTAGGGTATATCGAGTGATGATTTATTAGCATTTATCTTTCTGTGATTAATGTACATTTCTGTTCCATTTCTTCACTTTGTGGTGTTTTGTCTTAATTTGGTAGATCCCACAGGAATGGAATGGGACATTTAAATGACAGGACCTTAAACTGAAAACTAAGCTATCTTTCATTCGTGCTTTTGTGGCTTTACAGTACATAAATATCTCACAGGCATTCTTTGAACACGTAGGGAACACAGTGTCCTCTTTGAAAAGAGATCAACTCCTCTTAGGCTGAGCTTCATCTCTTGTTAGGCTGAAGCTTTTTTCATCATCCTTGCTATAGATATGCATGATTGGCAAACACCATCCTCCATTGCTCTGGCTGGCGTTCACACCAATTTGACCAGATGGACAAGGCGCTGCCCTTGGGCTCAGAGGAGATGGATACTATTCCTGACTTTCCTGCAAGCTGGCTGGTATTTTATCATTATAGATCACTGTTTTAATGGTAATTTATCATTATAGATCACCTGTAAATTAAAGAGAAAATTATTAATTTACTACATAATAGGGGGAGTATTGATGAACATCCTTGCAAAGGTTTGTAATTCTGTCATAGAATCACAGAATGGCAGATGTGGGAAGAGGCCTCTGGAGATCACCTGGTCCTACCCCCTGCTCAATCAGGGCAGCTTGGAACCAGTTGCCCAGCACTGTGTCCAGAAGGCTTTGGAATATCTCTAAGGATGGAGACTCCACAATCTCCTTGGGCAACCTGTGCCAGTGCCTGGTCATCCTCACTCTGAAAATGTATTTCCTGAAGGTCAGAGTGGTTTTGGTTTGTGCCCACTGCCTCCATTGGCCTGGAAAGAGCCCTCTTTGCATCCTCCTTTCACGTATTTGTATACATCAATGAGATTCCCCAAGCCTTTCTCTTCTCCAGGCTGAACAGTCCCAGCTCTCCATCTCCTCATCGGAGAGATGTTCCATCCCCTTCATCATTTTTGTGGCCTTGTGTTGGACTTTCTCCACTAAGTCCATATCTTTCTTGTACTAGGGCGTGGTACCTTAAGGAACAAAAAAAAAAAACCAACCCAAAAAACCCCCAAAAAACCTCACAAAAACCCAACCCCAAACCCAAACCAAAACCAAACAAAAAACCAGAAACCAACCACAAAACCCCCCAAAACCACAACCAACCAAAACAAAAACCAATCCATTTTACTTGTGTCATAAGCTGTCTCTGAACTGGAAAGGTTTAATTCTGATGTCATATGTACACTTCAAATGCAGAAACTGGCACATACCACGTTGTGAAATCAGCTACTGTGTCTGAGTGAGCAAGTACTTTATAAGATTCTCTGGCATGTGTAAAAATAATAGAACAGGCCAGCTTAAGACAATGACTTTGAATATATCAAAATTAATATTAAAAACAACAACAACAATAATAAATAACAACAACAAGAGTAACAAAAAAAGTCACATCATTTTGCCATTGTTTTATTTCTGTTTAATCTATAAGATACTGGGAAGATTCAAGGTTGACTGAAAGACAAACAACAACTGGACTACAGTGGAGATGGTCAAGAAGTGAATCGTGTTCAGAGTTTGGGGCTTTTTGTTCTGGGCACACATGGTTAAGAAGAACCAAGGATGCCTCATGGAAAAGTGAATGAAAACAACAAAACCATCAGAATAACAGTAATTAGAAAGCAGCATAGTAGTATAGTAGATATTTTACATTTCTGTGTTTTCTAGTAAAATAAAATAACCATTTAAATGCATTTTTGATCTACTTATTTTCTGTGTGTATTAAAACAAAACCTGTATTTTAAAGGGCAATACAAAGGATGTCATTTAAAGACCTCTCAAATACAAAACAAATTCCTTCAGCATATATGCTATCACAATATCTAGCCCTTGGCCCTTAGGAAAAAAAAAGCCAATAATAAACTTCTATAGGGTTTTATTTCTTTTTTTTTTAAAAAAGTCATTTATATGCAACTGCTGCTGATTGTTACCTAAAGTCATTATTTTACAAACATTAGTAAAGTAAGTGAGTCACAGAAATGGGACAGACATTAACTGAAGTACATGGTCAGATTACATAGATAAAGTGACATGCAAGAAGGTCTCAGACTATTGGGCCATAGTTCTAGGAAATATTTTTTTTTACAATTCAGAAAGATGAAGCCACTATTAGTGTATAAAGAATTCCCTTTATGCCATGCCACAGGTAAAACAGAAAGGAAAATGCACTATCCAAGTGGAAGTGCATTATTTATTTGGATGTTAGGAATTAGATTAGAATCTTGGTCACTAGCTTTCATACAAAATTAGTGGTTAAGTCAATGATTTTAAAGGGAGTTAGGAGAGTAAAAACTGTATTTTTACTGCGTGTGTATATGTAAACACACACACACATAATGAATAATTGGAAATTGATGACTTTCCTCACAGAAAAATTAGAACATTAATAGTGTCCCTTACAAATCTGTCCTACAGAATACTTTCTTACAGTGATAGGGGAAAGGAATAGCCCATTTTTAAAAAAGTTTAAAAAAGTTTAGCAGGAAAGGTATTTAGCAGGAAAGTTTAGCAGGTCAAGGTATTTGCAATGCAGAAAGAGTTTATAGATCTTTGATATTCAGAAATTACATGTCATTCACTATTATTATAATTATTATTAATAATAATCAGCAGAATCAATATCTTCCTCATTAACTCAATTTTGAGGTAGAAGAAAAGGCAAACTGACATGGCTCAGCAGAGTAGCTAATAGCTAAAACATTATTTAATGTAATTATATAAAACCTAGCAAAAAGGGAAAAGAATATCAAGAAACTGTTACAAATATTTTGTGAGATTTGTTCAAGATACTTTGGGGGCCAAAGGCTTCACTTAAACCCTAAGCAAGCTCTCACCTTTCACTACATGTGGTAGGAGGAACTTCCAAAGTGTAGCTATTTTGTGTGTGTGTACACCTTTATACCTTTTGTCTGCTTTAAACTTGCCACCTACTAATTTCATTTGATGCCTTTTGGACCGTGGTTAGGAAGTGACAAGGAGCAGTTGATCTGCATCTGTGTCATGCCACTTTTTGTTTTGCACACCTTGATCACAGTCTGCCTCAGATGCCTTTTCCAGGCAGAAAAGTCCTTACCGATTCCTGCCTGGGCACTCTCCTCTCCCTCTGAGTAACTTTGTTGCTTTTCTCTGAATCTTTTTCAATTCTATATCCTGTCTGAGAAGGGGAGAGATGTAGGCAAACTGTTTGTGCGACTGTATGACGGTGACCAGACCTTGCCTCTTCCTCTAGGGGTGACACTGAGTGATACCTGTCTTTGAACAGGGCCCTGGGAACATCCCTGGTTACCTTCTTTGCTGTGAAAATGACTTTTTAGTACTAATTTCTGCTTCTATTACTCACTCTTGTTTATGCAAATATTAGGGGACTCATTAGAAATGCTGTAATAGTTTTTTTGATGCATGACATCCCTTCAACAAAAACTGCTCACTCTTCTCTGGCACCTCTCACTCCCTGATTTTCTGATGCTGACTGAGCACAGAAACCTATAGGGCACATGTCCCAGGAATGTGTCCAAAAGCATCTTGCATAGATGCGGAACATTTCCATCATACACAGGCAAAGCTGGAGATGGATTTTAACTCTCTGCAGAAGGTACTACTTGAAAGAGTGTAAAAAGATAAATTTTCAAAAAATTGACTGTTGCAAAATTTACTAAATAAAGTATAAAGACATTTACTTTATAAATTACACCCTAGATATGTTGCTGTTGTTACACACAAAACCTTTTGTTTATGTATGCTCACTATCTAAACAATATATCCATGTATAGAAAGTCAACCACTTCTATGAAATATCTGTGTTACAAACAGTTGAGGAATTGCAGTTGAAACCACGGTCCTGCAAAACCTATATTTTCCTTTTGAACTTCAAACCCGTGGACTTTGTGTTTGTTCTCATTTATTTTCTGTCAGTTTTCTAAGATGAGATCCAGACTATATGAATGAAGTTCCCTTTGCTATAGCTGGATATCGGTTTCATACGTGGGGAACTGAGGCAGAAAAAGAGCAAATGAATTACTGAAGGTCACGCAGGCCATGCAGAGCAGCAGGCGTGGAAGAGGGTTCACATTTTCAGGCTCAGGTTAATGTTAAGCACAGGACCATGCTGCTCTCCTAAGTTAGGGCTAATTTCATCTACAATGTTGGTAACAAAGGGGACAAAGACATTTCAAAAGGGTAATTATTCCTCTCCAGTCCTATTCAAACAAGCTTTGTGAGCACAATCTAGTGATTGTGAACACTCACAGGGCTTCACTGCTGCTAAGAAAAAAAAAATGTTGTTTGCCTCAGGGCTATTTGGGGAGAAAGAGAAATGTCTCACAGTGTTAGGAAACAGTCTGTCTTAGTCAAATGAATCATATATGGCCATAAGCACTACAGATGTGTTGTAATCACTGCTTAATAACTGCTTTCAGATCAAATAATGTTCAAGAGATTACCACATCTGTAAGATGCTCTAAAATAAAAGAACAGGACATTTTGTACAGGCTGATTTAGAAAACCAGGCTGTTATTTTTAGGGATGGCAACTTTTTGTACTTTATTACCGATGCACAGTGAAGCAGAATCTACATTTTTAGCACAAGAGAAATATAAATAATCTCAGTGGTCTCATGATATTAATATTATTAGCTAAGTTTTCGTTCAACATGGTCTTGATTAGAAAGCACCTGTGAAAATCTGCATTTTGTGGATCCTCTTCTGTTCCTCCTGGATGTGTTTGTCATTCCGCACATGTGCTATGAGCATCAGTTAAATTATTTGCCTTGATTGTCTGAAACTGTCTCATGTTAATCCAGACTCAAATTAATAACTCATTGCCTATGCTGAGTTCTGTGAGCCCCATATTGAGTTTGGGAACTAACCAGCTACAAAAGCACCTATGCAGTAAGCAGAGGATCAGCAGGTTTCAGCTCTGTGACCATTAGGTTTGTTTTGCTTTGCTTCCCCTCTCTCCCCCTGCTCTTTAGAAACAGGTGGTATTTATCTAAGCAGCCTGCACTGGGCAGCTGGCTGATGGGTCCCTCCAGCTGGACATCTTCTCTACATTTAGCTCAACCACACCTGCTTCAGATAGAAGAGAAGAAGTGTTTTTATCTCCTGTATCTGAAGGAAAGGGGGGGCTGAGGAGGTTTTGAGATGAGATGGGGGAGGGGGTGTGAGGAAGAGGAGAATGAGAAATCCTGGGCTAATAACAACTTTTTCAGTTGTAGTATTTTTGAAGCCCATCTGGTCTCGTATCAGAGAAAAAAAGAGTGAAGTTCAAGAGTTTTTTCTTTTGCTCTGCTACACTACTCTTTTTAACACAGTTATTTCATTATCTCTTGCTATCATTTGATCAGATTTATCTCCCATTAAAACTTCCTTTCCCTTGAAGTAGACAGTGACATGAGAATGCATGCCTTTCCAAGCTTTTATTGTTCTGAATTAAGAAATGGTAGAATAGTCTCGTGAAAGATTAATGACTTCCTGTAAGCATCTTTGTACCTGAGGACAAGCAATTACAAAAAAATGTCCAAAAGAAAACAAGAAAGGATATTAAAGTGTATTGGCCAGGTATTTCTTGGCAGAGAGCAAGCTTAGCTTGTTATACTGCCAGGATATTTAAAGCTAAGGCAACTTCTGTCTTGACCTTATGTATCACGTATTGTTTTGTACATTAGTAGCAATGTTGTCTTTGCAAGACACACTCCCACTCTGCAGATATTTTCCTTGATGCTTCATTGTACTTAAGTTGCCATTTCTGTGCTAGTACCTTTTCTAAGAGGTAGTCGTACTTAAAGCTAACACTTAAGGACTGAAAAATATATATATGTGTCTGGAAATTATTTCATGCTTGTCAATTCTTGTTTTCTTTCCTATCTTTTTCTTTTTTCTCATGGAGGAAATTTTCATAAAGTTTATGTTAGGCTCACTAAGAGACTTAAGGAAAAATCTGTAAAAGTGCCTAAATCTTAAATGGTCTCTAATGCTCTAAATGCTAAAGGAAGCATTCGCCATTTGATAGACTGTTTGTTGCAGTCTTTAGAGAGGTTGGAAACCAAAAACCTTCCTGTTTCTCTAATAAGTCCACTGACAGTGCAGTGTGGACTGATTGTTCTCCATTTATCCCACTGGTATACTGGAATTAAATGGAAATACTGATGGCAAAATATTGTGGGGAATCAGAGTTAAACCTATAAAATCCAGCAGAGTGGAGACTCTTTACCACAGTTCTGACTTTGACACATCATGTCGGGAAGGGAAGTGCAGATGCCCATGGGATTACCTCTGTGACTGTCAGGTAAAACATTTGACAGGCACAGCCTTTGCATCTGGCTTTGTTGGAACTATAGAGACTCCTGTGAAATCCCCACTGGTGGGTCAGCTTATAATACGTTAGATTTGTTTCCAAAAGCTAGAGTGATCCTATCTCTTGCCTAGAAATGTGGGATTTGACTGGAATTAGCCGTGATGCACTTGATTTCCCTGTCCAGTTCCTCAGCATTACGGTCATTTTAGCTTAGATGTCTTACCTATGTAAAATTGCTGAATTTTTTCATTTTCCTGATAACCAAATGGAGATTTACTGATTTTGAGAACTCACCTGGGAACCTGCATAAGCACATTCCTTAGGGACCCATTTATCATTAAGTCTGAGATTCTTCATTGAATTGTACTAAGAAGTTTCTCCTTTGGAGAAGGTGCCCAGAGATGGGTGTAATAAAGCCTGTTGTAGATGTATAGGAAAATGCTGTTCATATTGGACCAGGATAGCACAGCATATTTTGGCATCAAAGCAGTTTTTGTGGTGAGTGGAACAGATGCAAAAAGGCTGTAACTCAATGGAAAGTAAAGGTGTGTTGCAATATTTTTTGTAATAGCATAACGAACCAGGATGAGCAAAAGCATAACAAAGAAAAGTGCATTAAAAATTTTTATTCAGTGAATGTTCCTTAACTAAAAGCATAGCCTGCACTTGATGTACTCTAGAGAAACAAGGATCATTGGTAGTAAAACTATCTTCAGTTTCAATTAGTGATTTTTTTGTTGTTGCTGTTTCAGACAGTTGCCCTGCAGTGGCACTGTTAAAATCTGAGAGTGAAGGTTACAAACCTTTGAAAATACAGCAAGCACATGGGGATAATCAGCTTCTTAAATGCAAAAGAAATAATATCTTTTCTGCTATGGTCACAAAATTTAGGAGATTTTCTCCTGACCTGTAAAGGCTATACTGGATGGGCTCACTACATGATAAAAGAAAAAAAAGGAGGAAGAAAGAAAAAACCATAAATCTATTTTTACAAGTGACACCGTAACTTACATTATTAAACCTGCCTAAGAACGGGGTTAATTGTATAGTGCTGAAAGTGACATACCTAAACAAGGCAAAAAGACTTAATGACAAATAAATTAAAATATTGGGAAAAACATTTATAAAGGCTAAAATACGTGAAAATTAAACCACAATTTTGACCCAAGTTATGGGCCAATTATTTTAACCACTAATGATTTGTACACAGGATGGCCTTATAAAACCCATGCCATTGTCCCTGTCTGCATTAGTAACTTTTTTCACTGCCAGTTCCCCACAACAAAATTATGTGAATAAGAATCTTTTTTCCTTAGAAGGAAATGATGCAATCATTGTCCACAAACATAAGCACAGGAGACAACAAAATTAATAGGGGTAAGCAGAGGATGGTGTAGTCAAGGCAACCCAAGCTGTCAAATGCTCGGGTGGGAAAGCAACTGCAGGACCTTGACTAGCTCAGAGAATGCAACTTTTTGCAGCAGTAGATTGACTTCAGCATGCTGGATTTGCAGTTGTTGGTCTCTTACCTTTCCTTGGTGGTCTCTGAAAAGTGCTGAGAGCTCAGGGACTGTCAGCTGGTCTGAAAGAGTGGGAGTATTGCTAAAAGAAATTTCTCTGACTTTTTATCATGTCTTTGTAAAATACTCATGGATGGAGCTCCGCTAATCCTAATTTTTGAAGCAAAGAAATAAATATTACTAAATGATCACAAATTATCTGTTTTTATATAATACTTTTCTTATACATGATCTTACTGACTTCTGTTTTATTCTCAGTCGCAGATAATTCACTTATTATATTTTTTTGCCAGTACAACTCTGGTTTGTTTAATGCTACATGTTCCTCACTGCAGTTATCATAATTTACCCAACTGTTAGGTTGGGGTTTGGTTGTTTGTTTGGTTTGTTTAGGGCTGATTGTTTTAATATGTTACTGGCAGAAAAAAATCCAAGCCAGATCAGTTCTCTTCCTCCCAAGTTCAAATCCTATTGCCTGAGCAGCTATAATGATACTGGATAGAATAATTTTCCATACAGCTTTTGGTGTATCAAAAATCTTCTGTGAAAGTGAATGCAGAAGTGGACAGCAAACACAATGAACAGCTCTTTTTTATATGAGATCACTCCCTGAATGCTAGGACAAGCCTGAGTCGGTAATTTTTTTATCCATTATGATGTCAGGTGAAAGGAAGACTAATATGGACATAATACATTAAAAATGTGAATTTTTGAAGTTACTGTTTGCAGAGAAACAGAAAATGTCTTCAGTTTCTGATTTCTACGTGCATCGTTCCTGCCATGGAAGCGTGACGTGCTCCAGCCTATAGCCCTGATTGACTGAAATCCTCATATTGAGCCTTGGCTGACTGCATGTAGGTCTTTCAACAACGGGATTTAACATTCTGACCTAACATTTAATGTATTAATCCTAATTTTATGCTGATACTAAGACTCTCTGCTGTATTAAATCAAGCCAGGTTAATTCAAAATTACGCCTCTCCCACCCACTATCAATGGGTCCACTGTTTGGTTCACCAGAACTGACCACCCACTTTTATGAGAATCTGCAGTGAATTAGAAAATCTGTCATTGCTGGAGGAGCCGGACAGCTAGGATACAGCCTGTCATTCCTTCCATACAATACACACCCTTTGTCTGCTATCTCCTAAACTAACCTGACATAACTCAGCCTCCCGCTCAATGGCATCTTTATTCTCTCCCAAGGAATGCTTCGTTCACCAGCATTATTAAGAAATTTCTGGACAATGTTTAGTGGCTGCGCAATCATCCAAGGTTCTATTAAAAAGCCATCTGGGTAATTAATAGCACATTTGTTCTCAGCCTCCTCCCAATTTGTCCATTAGTGGAATAAAAGCACAGGACAAAGGGTAATGTGGTTCAGTTATATTTTACAAGAATTCTTCAGGAAGTTGAAAACACATGATAGTTTTCCAAAGATACATATGTTTATGGGCACTCTACACGAGTGCACAAGCCAGAGGCTCTCAACCAGGCTTCTCCCCTGTCAATAGCAGATCAGCCATTGACTGTGGGCTGCCCCGTGCTGATGTCTCCAGCCTGAGATGGGGAGGGTGTGTGAATCATCCCCTTCATCTCAATTCCATTGCAGCTGATAAAACTGATTCCAAGATCCACGTCAGGGCACCACATCAAACACAGCATGAATGACTTTTATACTCTTTTACCTGATATTTCAAGGCTTTTCTGAGGTTTCTTTTTAATGTCTCTTCTTGAAAGCAGAATTACAGCCTCAGGCTGCACTCTCTGAGGTGGTTTTAGTATTTCCTTTTAATTTGCTCTTTCTTTTTCCTCTCCCTTGAAAGCACCTGAAGTAGCAACACTGAGATTTCATAAGTTTGTTCATAAAATTAATAAATACTCATCTTAAGCTGGCATTTTTGCTCTTTTTTTAAACTCCTATGAAATGAAGTATTGCTAAAGAGCTGCGCTTCAGCAGCAGAGATTTCTCTTGCATCACAGACAATTAAAGTTAATGTTTGTGTCTTTTCAGTTATAATCAGTGTGAGGCCAGAGCTGGTGTAAACAGAGTGATGAGCTCAATAGGACTGTGATGATTTATACCATGACTGGATCTGGCCTCTTAAGAGAAAGGGCCTGAAATTCATCAGCCAGAGATATTTTTTCATATTAACTCTGTTGACAAAAAGTTGGATTGTGGATGAAATGCAATTTTTCATTAAAAAGCCTCTCCTTTCCGCAGACATTTTTGTTTCTTGGGGTTGAAAAATGAAATTTCTGAAAAACATGACTTATTTATTTGCTTGTGTTGTCTCAGAGACTCATGGGGATTGTATTTCTGTTGTTTTATTTGTCTTAGTGGGCTGTGCATTGCAGGGAAAGATGCAGCTCTCAAAAGGATCCTGACATGACATTGTCATGGTTCACCCCCTCATGGAGATTGCAGCACAGCGAGCCTGTCTAGCCAATGTGTTGTGTCCATGTTGTCCAGTCTACAGAACATCATGACAGTGTTTCAGAAAACACCAGCCTCCACTTTTCTTTTTTCATTTTGATTCTAATTTTCTTGAGTTGAGGATGCTGGTTGGCTTTATTGTTTTGTTCTGTTTGTTTTAGTTTTAGCCAATTTCCTGGGAGGTGGAGCAATTCAGTGTTCGAGCATTTTTGGATCATGCTTTCCTTTCTTTGTTTTGCACACTAAGTGCAACCCTCCTTTGTCTTGTATTTTGGTGGAAAATTATGGATCAATAACAAGCACAGTGTGACATTATCGTTTTCACCATATCCGGTGAATTGCTGCAGCTAATGGGATTTCCACCCAGGTGGCAAGGAGCCATTCTTCATAATTCTTTTCTCCAAACAGCAAACAGAGTTGTTTATTTATATGACTTTGTTTGCAAAACAGTTTTCCATTGAAAAATGGAAAATCAGTCCTGTTTTATATGCAGCTTTAGTCCGTGAGGTAAAAAACTAAGTCCTAGAGACAGCTTTTTTCCACCTTTGTAGAGAGTGCTGGGATTTCAGTCTGGATTGGAGCCAAAACAAAGAGAGTGTAGAGCACAGAAGCAACACAACACACACAGTTGGTTTTTAATTTACTTTGCACTCCAAAGCTTCCCCTTACACTTGTGTGAAGAACCTCTTTCCACAGCAGTATAAATATTTGTTGACACTTCACAGCCTCAAGTGCCAGTAAGAACATTGTGTTTATAAAGTAAGTGCTCTGTAAATACTCAAAGGATTTAAGGTCGGTATGTCTGACTGTGCAGCACCCATACTTAAGCTTTGTTGGCATGCTGAAGACCTACTAACTTAATCAATGCTCTCAATAAAGACCACCAAAGCTCTGCAAGTTTAACTTTCATTCTGAGAATAATCTCATTAAAATTAACAATGCAGTTGTAACTCTGTAGATTCCGGTGGACCTGCAGCTGCCTGTCTATTGCCACACTAGCCAGCAGGCTTGCCAAGATTTTTTGGCATGATATGGCTTATCATTCACAACACATTCCTTAATATGCCCATTCTGTATGTCACACTGATGTATTCCTCAGTGCCTCTCTGAGTGATATTTCTGTTGCATGTGCTGTAGAAAGCGAAGCAACTCACCCCACCAAGGGCCCTGGGAACCTGAGCATATCTTGTGAACTTCCTTGCGGGAAAGCATGTGCACACTTCATACCTTCTAAATTAAAAGGGGCAGGAAGACCCCGTGGAGGTAGAAAGGACAATGGTACCAATGAATCACGTTAAAAGACTAAAATCACTTAGGTGCAAGGCACATGTAGTAGAGAAAGAGTTGAGAAAGATTTTGACCACAGTCCCCCAGCTCACAGCTTCCACAAATCCCAGACATCACATTCACAGTCTAAGGAAGCTTCTGGGCAGTCAGTCTCTCCAGAGTTGCTAATGACATTTAATTATCAGTTGCATGTGCCTCAATCTATATCTACATGAGCCTGTACAAGAGAAGCTTGTTGCCTTAGAATAGTACTTAAGCCTATACCTGTGTATGCTATTGGTGTTAAAAACCCCCATGATCTCTGAATGTATAAAAGGTGCTGGTTGTATGTGGGGCTGGTGCTTACACAAAATGACTGAACCCATTTTGTCTAAAGTTTTGTATCCTATTAATTTTGTTCACACTTTCCCTTTGGGTTTTGGTTTTCCATCAGCTCTCATATGAATGATTCCTTCCAAGAGATTTACAGGAATGTTTCTTCATAGGGATCAAGTGAAATGCAAAAAATAATTTTAAGTCTGGTTTTAGACTCTTGTTCAAAGTTTACTGATGTCGAAGTGTTAGCTAACTTTCCCAGCTTGGGCTACAAGCTCAGGCAGAAGACTTTTGAAAGAAACAGGAATTCTTCTTGGTTCACAGGCGAGACAGGCTATGTTTCAGTGAGGAGAGTGGGGCATTGCTTGTGTGTCTTGGCTGAAGTGACTTGAAGAAATTGGCTCACTCTCACCTGAGGTTTTTAACTTAACTCAGGAATTATTCATTGCATGGGTACATTAGGTACAAGACAAAAATGACTGGTTTTCCAGATCATATAACAGGACATTTTCATTCCATACCTCTGTTTTACTTACACCATCCTCTTTCACAACAGTAGAGAATTCTGTCTTTGCTTTTGTTTGTGAGACTATCTGTATACTGAAAGAAGACTGACTGATCCTAAGCTACTTACAGAGGATATTTTTGTCCCATTGACTTTCTGACAAATGAGAGCTGCCTTCTATAAAACTTAAAAGCAGTGCAAGCTGAACAGTTTCTGACCTGTACTTGACCTACTTAGCGTCATCTGCTCTTGACAGACTTTTCAACAGCAAGCTCACAAAACTCTCTACTCTCTTTTTTTACATTACTCTTGGATAAAGCTGTTAGGCTTTTTTTTTCCTATGCTATTTCAGTTTCATTGAACTTTGTATTTCACAATTTCTACTCTTTCTTTCCTCCTCAGGTTCAGCTTGTAAGAAAAGCACAAAGAATATTCATTTGCTATTCATAGCAGAGTGCATTTCCAAACTGTGTGAGTCTGTTGAGAACCACACATGGAAGGACTGAACAATTTAGGAAAAAAAACCCTCCTAGTCACTTCACAGAAACAGATACTTTGCTGAATATGTACAGAAATCTGCATATGGTGAGCTAAAAATGCTCCCTAGGGTACACAGTCATGTATAGAGGTGGTTGAACTGAGAAGGAAAAAACCCCACAATTTCCTCTCTTATGGTTATCTCTATATCTCTCAAAACAAAGTGTTTCATAGTCAACAAAATTTCATCTTAAGTAGTTCCAGTTTTAGTATGTTGAGTCCAGTTTTTTGACATATTAAGTATGTCCTGTGAGTATGCTGAATTTGAAAGCAGTAGGACTTAGCACTAAGCATTTCTTGGAAAGTTTTTCAATGACTCCAGAAGAAGTATAAGTTGAAGTCTTTTTTCTTCATTGTCTTGTTCACCAAAAAGAACCATGTTAGGCTGAGATGATTAAGTTATTACTTTAGTTTACTTTCCATTCATTTTCAGTTTATGCAGTGAATAATAATTAGTTTTTCTCAATATGATGTGCTTTTGCATAGAAAAATATAAATGGGAATTTATCTGTTTTCTGCTTTATACAGGTAATTAAAAAATTAGGTAAAATAGATGATATGGAGTCATTGAAGAAAATATTGTATGCTTGAGAACACTTTTATATGACAGCAACAAGATTTGCCATGCTGCATCACATCTCTGTTATAACTTCTTCCAATGATCAAAGGCAAAAATCTGCTGTATAGAAATCAACATGGTTTGTTCCTATTAAGGTAAGCTCATTAGAAAACACAGCATAGAAGCATATGTACTACATTCAAACAAATAGGTTAGGGACTAAACTAACAGTATAGATCTACATTGCCTTGTTTTACACTCACGAACTTCAGTGCTTGAATACGATACACAAGGAAATCAAGAGGTCTGTGCATCTATTGTTTCAAGGAATTTTAGCTATTTGGATGAAGTACATTGTCTTGTAGTTCCTGCATGTGCTTTACACACATTTCTACTCTCCATGGAAGAGATGGTCTCATCACAGGTGCTGAAATGACATCAAAGTAACATTTCTAAAGAATTCCATACAAAGGAGAGAGGAAAAGAGAAAGCTGATGCCTGCCTTTCTCTTCTTTGGTGCTGTCTGGGACAACAAAATGTCTTGCAGTCTCTGCCCAGTGGAAGACTGCAAATCTGTTCTAGGCACAAATAATTTTTTTTTTTTCCTTAGGATAAATAGTAAATTTGAAAATATGTTTTTCTAATTAATCTTCAGTAGTTTTCCTGTGGATATAATGTCTTTCTTACACAGGAATCTGGAGCCACCAGTGCAATGAATAACATGTTGAAACTCAGCATAAGAAGAGCCATCATCCCTGATGATGTCGTCATGCAAGTCTCAGTAGGCATAGTGTGGGATGTTCAGTTGTGTGAATAAAGAGAAAATATTGTGTCTATGCCTTGTTCACCAGCCAAAGATTTCCAAGTTTTTCCTGTGTTCCTAAAGATTGTTGGCAAAAGAGAAAGGAGTACAGGGAGGCCTGGAATTCTGGAGTCTGAGATGATAACTGAGTTAGATTTGTAAATAGCAAACAGATGATGATGAAGAAATTTTTTTTGTTGACTGATGATGAAAGCCAACTGAAAAGTGCAAAGATTAAATAATAATGTGTCTGGAAGTCATACATTATAATTAATCTACTTGTCCTGTTCATTTACATTCCTTCTGCTGAAGGGCCTTTGCCAGAATATAGTAATCAAGAAAAAAACATAGTTAATTTCCCATATCCCTACAGATTGATCTCCTGATTAAAAGTTTACATTTTTACCGTGACCTCTACTTGAGTCAGGTTGTTGAAAACACTCTACAGCATTAGTTATTTCTGTTTTATGTTGCACTATAGTTTTTAATGTCAATTGTTTAAAAAATTGAGGATGTTATTTCCAAACCAAAATATGAAAATCATTAAAAACATTCAGATATTTTTCTGACTTTGAGCTTTCCTATATGGTCTTATTATTGATTCTGTGTTTCTGAATCAGAAAAATCGAGACTTTGGTGCATATATAAAAATGTGCTCTTCCCATTCAATAGAAGACTTCACTTTTGTACCCTGAGCCTCTGAGATACACAACTCCCATAATTTATCAATCTTCCTTTAGGTTCTGCTGCTTCTCTTCACATCCTTCCTTGCTATGATCCAAGTCTTCTTGGATCTGCAAGGTTCCCATCTGACCCCTGTTTGATCTAGCACCACATTTCCTTTCAGAACTTCCCAGCCTCTCTCATTCACACCACTTGCCTTTTCAGTGTGCCCCTGGTCCTTGGGATTTCCCTTGGTTGCATCCTTATGCCCCTTTCAGCAATTTCCTCAGTCTAGGTAAGAATGAATCTTTTTATATTAAGAAATTCAGCCTGCTTTCAAAGAGAAAAAACCCCTTTCCTAATGTTGTAAATAGGAGCTCATGGTTCTAGAAATGATTTTAATGATTTGAAATTTCTCTCTTGCCTCTCAGGATCCCTGTCAGCTCAAGGGTTTATCATGGAGGACACATGGCTTCTGAAAAAGTGACGTTCACACCTTCTGCTGCAGCTCCTAGTTATTTCAGATGAATTGCCATAGAAGAAACTACACATATGGAGGAAAATCTAAGAATCAGGTTCTTAACCCTCTCCAAATAACTTCTGTGGAAAGTTTGTCCAATTGGCAAGTCTGCAGGCCATTTCAGATGTGCAGTTCACTGAAGAAAATAGACTTCCTTATGTATTATATATCTGGTTGAAAAAAATTCTAGTTGTTTGGTTGTATTTGGTTCCTTAGCTTGGGACTCTTATGCAACCATTTCTTCACGTTTCTGCTTTTCTTCTTCCTAAAGTATCCTGGACATTGAGCTGCTTCCTCATTCCTCCTTTAATTCATGATGTATTGGAGTATACACAGCTTTTCTGGTAATAAAGATGGTTGATTTAGTGCTGGTATGAATGAGGAATCCATAGCAGGACTGTGCTTTCTGATTTGCCATAAAATCCTTTCTGAAAAGGATTGCCTTGAGAGATGAAACAAACAAACAAAAAAAAGGAATAAGTAATTGGAAAGGTTCTTTTTTCCAGGGGGTTCCTCATAATCTAGATATTGTTATACATTTCCTTCAAGGCTATCTATTTCCACAGATATATTTAGAAAAGCAGAGGAAGAGAGAGGATGGGGGATGTTAAATGCTAGGATATTTGAAAATGTGTGATTATAGTTTCAGGTGCTAGTCTTGTGTGTAAGGTTTCCCTTAACAGTCTGTAGAAGCTTTGTATAAATCACTTAAGAAGTATGATGGATCTTGGGGACTGAAGTGCATAAGCTGTCCACAGCTCTGTGCATGTGCAGCTGTAACAGAAGTTTCAAAGAGAAAAACATGACTGCAGCTGGGTAAGTAAAAGGATATTTTGCATATCTGAGCAAGTTTACCTTTTATATCTAAGGGGGGGTCAGAAAACCTGCTATACCTAGACTATGGAGTTGAGTACTCTGAATATGAGAGACATTATCAATCTTGGGGTAGAAATCCCTATTTTATTCTGTGTCCTTAAATGTACATCTGCTTGAACATCAGCATGGATTGCCATCATATATTGGACTGCTTTTACCGTAACTCACTAACATAACATAAATCACAGAAGTAATTTCACTGATTGTGCCTATCAGTGTTGTTCAGCAGAAAGATTCCACTGGACTAAATGGACTCTTTATGTGAAACATTCTGAAGAATTATGAATCAGTCAAGCTTAACCTTAGGGCTCCAGGAAGATACAGAAACACTCTCTTACACAAAACAAGGTTGTAAGCAATAAAGGAATAAGAAACCTTAATAAAAATATAATAAGTAATAATATGATGAGAAACAGTCAGAACAGATTGCCAAAAGCAGCTTGAGCCAAAGCTAGTTCCAAATCTAATTTTCTTTACTTTCTGAATAAGTAGTGTGATGGATAAGCAGGAAACAATAATAGTGACATATTTTGCCTCAAGGAAAGGTTTTTTTTAAATGCATGCTCCATGTGCCATATCCATAAAGAATGGGAAAAGAGTATTTTGGCTTTCCTAGGTTAGAGTTAGGTCAAGATCAGTAGATGCAGAATTGCTTGGAAACCTGGACTCAAAGAGTAGTTATTTCAGATTTTCTGTTATGCACGTAAGTAGAATCCTGGAAGGATGACTTCAGCCAGTATCACTCAACGTTTTCAGTATTGACTTGGCTGATTAGAGGTTGGAGAACATGTTTACAAAACAAGCAAATAGCAAAAGTCTGTGAAAGGGTTACTTGTAGACTAGAAGAAAGGATCAGCATTTAAAATAACTTTGAAAACTTGTGAAGTCAGAAATCTATTAATTGAATTAATTAAATTCAATAGAGAAAAATTCAAAGGAAAGAAAAAAAGACCTTATCAATTAGAAGTGGTAATAAACAAGTTAAAAAAATAAGGTAGCAACAAACGACTGAAAAAATAGCCTAAGAGAAACATGATTCTGATTTTTAGTCAAAAACATTGTAGATTAAGAATTAAGAAAAAAAGATGCTTTATTTGTGTTTATTAGGCTTTATATGGACCAACACTTCCCTGTTGGCATACCTCCTTTCAAAAAAGGTGCAGCTCAATTAGTCCAAAATGGCAACAGCAAAAGAGCTTTATAAAGTAAAACCCACAGGAGACATTACGTTAATTAGTGAAGATTCATCAGGGAAATAGGAAAAGATTAACTATACCTATGAAAGTCCTGCTGGGGATGGCCTAGATGTAAAATTGAACCCACCTTAGAGTAAAGACTTGACAAGATTTTGAGACCTTTCTCTTTCTTTTTTTTCTCTCTCTTACATGGTTTTGGAGATGGACTCAGCTCACTTTGCAGTGGCATTTGTCATGTTTTCCTTTTTCATGCTTTCTGAGCTGGTGATTCAGGAAGCTGGGGCAGGTCCAGGCATGCATTAGAGTTAATGGATGTTTACACAGGGAACAATGTCTTTGCACTTGAGGTATTCAAAAACAGATGAAATCAGAAAAAGGGCCTCCTTCAGTGGTGCTAAGGGAATTGGATGCATGTCTGTGTACTGTGAAAGCAGCCAGATCTTCCCCAACATGTGAAAGCCACAAGCTAGGACTCTTGTTTATCCATATACCAGTCAATTAAGTGCCAAAGGTGTTACCTTGCCCACTTTGCTGCAGGTTTTGGCACACTTTTAAGACATGAGAACATCATTCTCTGAATGCTGATGAACAGCCTCAGGCAGAGTCCAGCAGTCTGTCACGTTGTTGCCAGACTCATCTTTATTTCTGTGGAGAGTTTGTTTGTGGAGTTACAGAAGGATGGACTGAGATGTCCACTTACAATTTCTGCAGACACTGGAAATGTAGCTGCTGTGACAATGTGCTCTGGGCTACCAGGCAGGTGGAGAAGTCAGGGGCCACATAAAGTATGTCAGGTCAAAAGTGCCCATAAGGTGAGCTTATAGGAATTGCAGAAATCATGCAATTCCAGTGTGGTGCTGGCTTGCTGTTTCTCTGTGCTCATACATATGGATTTCTCGTACAATGAATATGATTTTTTGGGGGGGATGAAGGAAGGTATTTGTTGTGTCCTGGATCTGACATTTGGCTTGGAGTCCTCAGGGCAGTTTTGGGAGAAACTTTTCTGAGTTATGGGTTATGTGATGAAGACCATGTAACTCCTTAATACCTCATTTGTGATGGTAGAGAACACAGGGTAAATGACACAAAAGAAACACAGAACTGTGACCTTATTCTTAAACTGATCTCTGTGTCTGTTATCACAGAATATCTTGATGGATGGACAAAAGCAGCCTTGTCCAGTTTGGTTCTGCTAAAGGAAATGCACAATATGGTATTTGTGTGGTTACAGGAAAACTAGGCTTTGATTTCTTATTTTAGTTAGCTTGATTCCTTTTTTTTAATTAAGAAAACATTAGAGCATCAACTAGATAAACATAAGAATGTGACATTTTACTTTAGTGGTGCTGCCTTTTCCATTGAAGTTAGTCATTTCACTAATGATGAAAATACTCACCAGTACTTGCTACGTCAGTATTGACATCAAAGTATGAATTGAATAATTTATTTCCAGACAATGCATATACACTTTCAAATAAGAATTTATGCCTCCCCTCTACCTTTCTCAGATGAACGTAATAAAATGTATGGACAAAAATTTGCAGTGGCTATTTGCCACTCAACTAATTTTTTTTTCCAAAACTAAAATTGCAACGTCAGTTCATTAACTTATAGCTTGTTCTAATGTCAGCTACCAGTGTGATCTTGTGTTATTCATGAGTCACTGAAGAGTACAAATAGGATATATCAGCTCGTTTGTTATATCTTAGAGGGTTTTCATCCTTCAACTTTATTAATTTCTTTTTTTCATGCAGAAGTCCAGGTGTCCTTGTTCTGAGTAGCCAGAAATAGCTGTCCATTGCAGACATATCTGGCTCACACTCACCCTGCTGTCTACATGTCTCTGGCACAAATCCCTTCTCTCCCACACACAGTCCCATCGCGCTCAACAGCGAATCCAAAGCCTCTAGTTCAAAAAAATCCCAGAGCTTTAAAAGCTTTAAAAACTACCATGCACTCTTGAAAGAGATCAAGATTCACTGAGGGTTTTGTCAATGCACCAGGCTGTTCTTACTGGAAAGGAATTTGTTTGATGAAGTTATCTGTGAAGCTCATTTTTTAGGATAATTCCTCAGAGCTGCGCCCCATTCCCAGGGAACTGTAAACTCTCTTTCCCCTGCATAATCCTCAGTAGCTTCTGCCAATCTTTTTTAGAAAAAAAGTCTTTTAAATTTACTCACAGAGCCTAACTTGGTCCCTTTTCCAAAGATTTTGTGTTCAGGTACTGAACAAAATGCCTCTGCTATTAGTGATTGCTTTTATCAACATAGTGCTATCACAGATGTATCATTAAGTCTTACTTTCTCTTCACATACTTGATTAAGCATTTAAACATATGCAGTAGTTGTTCATATTGGTGCACTAGGCAGAATCCTTAGTGAAGTAGGAAATAGATTGCTATGGCACATTGAAATTAAATGCGATAAAAAAGATAAAAAGCAACAAAGATTTGTAGACAAAGTTATGTGTAACTTGGGGGAGACAAGGGGCCACAGAGGCCTGATTTACAAATCATTTTTGTATGTCCTAGGCTAATCTTGGTTTTCAGTGTCTATCAGACTTAAGTTTTACTCACAATTTTCGAAGTTTTACCATTTACTTGCAATTTTTTCAAGTTTTACATTTTATTTATAATTTCCAGATGGGTCCCTACAGTCACTCCAAGTCTTCAAAATCATGCTTGTTATGTACTCCACATCCCAACCCCTTCAAAATGGTAAGTGTGGTTTCGCATAAAACAGATGCTTCCCTTTAAAAAAGTTTGTTACAAGAGAATAGACTTCAGGATCAAGGGAATTAGGTAAGCTGTGCAATTACCAGAAAATACATGCTCCAGTGCAACTGGAAAGCACCATCTGGGACATTTCAGACTGTAACAGTTCTGCAAAAATCTACTTGTTGAAAGAAATAGACACTACAAGGGCATTTAATCATCTCACTTTCTTATATAAAAGGAAATCCCTGAACTCCTTTAGAATATCAGCTTTGAGTATAATTAGCCTGGTGATGATAATGTGCTTCACAGGGAGTGGTGGATTTTTTGAAAAATTTCAAGTTATCTGAGAAACACATTTATCAGCAGATGTTATTTCTTTCCACCATCACCCAGTGACTTCAGTAAATGGAACTGCAGTGACAATTTCACCTTAGCTACTCTGAGAGTTATTAAAGGAAAGGCACAGGAATTTAAGTGTCTTTAAGATGCATTAGAAAATTAAGCAGGAACCATGTTTTTTATTTTGGACTATGATGCCTACCTGCAGAGTCCTCCTGGCCACAGGCTACGTGACATTCTGTGCTATCACATAGAGCAAATTTTAAGAGGGTTATTTTCAGCAGCTAAGGGACACAGCTAAATACCTTTGTATCTTCACAATTAAAATGTCATCCTATTACCCATATTGGTCAGGTGTCAGCTCAGTTCCCTCCTGCACTGTTTTGAAGGAAAATTAATTATCCTATAAATATTTTTTTTAGTTGAAAAACCAGTCAACTAGTCTGCAGCACTGACACTGTGCTTTGCTCAGCAAGACATAGCTGTGTTTGATTTGGCTTTTCTTCTAGTGCAAAGAGAAGGACCAGTAAAATCTCTGATGCTGTGTCAGGGATTTAGCATACTCATTTCAGCCTTTACATTTCTTTGTCACTTGGGTAGAAGATGGTAGGTCTTGAAATTCTTTTTTACCAGTGATATTTGCCTCTCTATATTGCAACTAGAGGAGATTGTTTCTCATGGGCCAGTTGTTTCCAACACATGGACTCCCACCAGAGCCTTAAGTATTAAGACGGTGCTGTTTACTTTAATAGCCATGTAGTGCACAGCAGAGGCTGAGTATGTGCAGATGTTTGAAATGTGGCCGTAGCACTGGGGCTGTACTGAAAGACTGAAGCTGATACAGCATATGTCCTTACACTGAACTGAAGGCAGACATGATCTAATGCTGATTCAAAATTGATGTGGCTATTTTGCTCTCCTAGTACATCCCACATGCAGCTGATTATGGCACTGTGATAACATATCACTGTGGATAGCTTATTTTGCCCACTGCATCCTGCAGACACCTAGACAAGGTATGGTGACAAGACCTCCGAGGCAGAAGCATCAGCCAACCTAATTTTTTTCTCACAGATTACCAATATCCTTCCAGAAAAGTGTTTCTTCTGGTGACAGAAATAGTCCATCAAGTAAATTGTGATCCTCATACTCATGTGCCATGCATTTAGACATCTTATGCTCCTCAGGAAAAACACTTGACCTTGTCTGAAGTTCTCTTTGTTCTAAACCTGTACTGTGGTGGTACAAGATAACCAGTGACAAAACTAAACCTAACTGGTAATTAGATGTCAAGGGAAAAAGCATCTACCACAGACAAGAGTCTTGCTGACAAGAGCATTGTTTTGCTCCTTGAAATTCCTAGACCCCTCCCTGATGGCATGAGAATCTGTATGAAGTGTGCAGAGGCTATCTACAAACCCCTGCAGTCTCTGACATCTGCAGTTTAATACCTACTCTGATACAAAATTTGCTCTAAGTTGACTGCAGTCATTTGTGATGCGGTTATTGGCACAACTATATGCTACAGTATGAGCAGCTTGGATACCAGCAAGGCAATGCCAATGTACTCATTGCCTAAATCTCTCTCACCCAAAATAAACCAAAGTCTAAAACTTCTGTTGCAGTATTGTGCAGTAAGGACAGTAGCTGGCATGCTTACTAACATCTTTTGGTAGTTGAACGTAAAACAAAACTTACACAACCAGTTCAGGCAGACTGGGTCCCCCTTTTCAGGTGTGAAACATGATTCTAAATCATATGAGCAGGTATAGCAAAGGCAGCTTGTTACACAATGCCTGGCTTTGTTACAAGAGCAAGCTTGTCTTACTGGAACCTGAAATTTTGTAGTCTGTATGACTATAATCAAACCAACAGATGTTAATCAGCTGACTTTGCTTTGTTCACATGGAGGGTTATGTGCTGCTTCTGTGGAAAAGGACTAAGAAGAGAAAGCAAAGCACAGATGTCCTGAACTCTAAGCCTTGGTACCAGATGATGAGCTACACCGGAGCTGCTTTTAGGCATGCTCTTTACAAAATGTTCAGTAATTAATGTATCTTCCTTCTGCTTATTGTACAAGCCATGCTGTTGTGTGCTTAGTCTCACAACACTATTCCACCAAAACTCAAGTCCTAGACCAGAGTATATTATTGTATTTCTAAGCAGTGGCTGTTTTACTGGTGTGTATAAAATTGCATTCTTCCTTGGAAAACACTAGATTTTGAGTATTTTAAGTAGTGTTATCTGGCCTCTGTTACTCATTAGGAGTCTCTTCCTACAGTATGGATTTTGAAAAACAGCTAGAACTTTAGCTACTCGGCATCACTGAAATGGAAAGAAATTTTGACTAATATTTTTTCTTGTTTTTGAAAAAAAGGGAATGTCTGCATCAGAGAAGGAGATTACAAAGTAGTCCCTCTTTTTGGAAATAAGGATAATTTTCTCTGGCAAAGTAATATTTTTTTTTCTGCCACTTTTCTCTGTTTTTCGAATTTTGCATACAATTGTTTATTGATATGTAAAGTGAGAGAAGAATTAAGATTGACATGTTCATAGGATCATGATGCAGTACAGCACATGCAAACTATTTCAGTTCAGGGTTCAATCATTAATTATCACAAGACTAGACTTTGCTTGCTCACAAACAAGAAAAAAAAATAGGAAGAATCGTGGCTAAAAAGGAAACATAGATTAAAAATACAGTTACCACATAACTGAGAGGGGATCACTCATTGATGGTGCACATGAGAGAAGGGTGAATGGTTGAGGGTATCAATTGAGGCAGTCAGTTAGGGTATGGTTTCCGTAACTTTATCCCTTTCCAGCTGTAGTGATGGTATCTGAAAAATTTAACATCAGCAGTTCTACTGCCGCAGCATCCAAACTTTAATTACTTCTTCTTATTGAGATCTAGAATTGTTTCTGTGCAGGAAACACTGCATGGTCTCCAGAGAAATGGATTTTGTCTTGGGGTATTCCATGCTCCCTTGCACAAGGAGAGTAGGTGGGGAGCAAATAGCCACAAAATGGGATATAGTGGGAGAAAATGAGTTTGCTATGCACATGACTGAACTCACAGGGCCATGCTATCACAGTGCAAGTCAATCTAAAAAGCTATGTGAAGAAGTGAGAAATACTGGAAGAGTCTAATAGTCATATAACTTGAATTGATATTAGGCCATGTCTGCTGCCTTCAGTATATCCAGGACTTATTCTGTCTTAGCTGCAGTTTTTGATCCACATAAAAAGGCAGGATATGTTTATCTTCAGCAAAAATGTCCAGAGAGGAGTTTAGTGCTAATAATGTCTAATGGTTCATATCTAACGTAAGAGCTCAGAGTTTGCAGGGGCAAACTGCAGGCATTCAGGTGAGTCTGTATTGGAAGATATCTTGCCAGAAGGACAAATCTCAAATAGAAATTTTGTGGAGGTGACTACGAGAGGTTCTGAAAATGCTGCCCCCAGTCTGTGCTGATCATCATGCTGTGTACTGGTCTTGGCTAGGGTAGAGTTAATTTTTTTCGTAGTAGTTTGTATGGTGTTTTGTTGTGTGCTGGAAACAGTGTTGATAATGCAGAGACATTTTAGCTAATGCTGAGAAAATCTTATACAGAATCAAAATCTTTCCCAGTCCTCACACAGCCTTGCCAGTGAGAATGCTGGGGATGGGCAAGAAGTGAGGAGAGGACAGAGCTGGAACAGATGACCCCACTGGCCACAGGTTTATCCCACACCATATGAGGTTGTGATCAGCAATAAAAGATAGGAAAAGATGAGGAAGAGGGGAAAACTCAGTTATGGTCTTCCCAAGTAATCGTTACAAGTGATGGATCCCTGCTTTCTTAGAAATGACTAAATGCCTGTTTGCTGATGGGAAATCACAAATTCCATTTTTTGCTTCGTTTGCACACACAGCTTTTGCTTTGCCACTTTAACTGTCTTTATCTGAACCCACGAGTTTTTGCACTTTAATCCTTTCAATTCTCTCCCTCAACCAGAGAGACAGCTGGGATTGAACTGCCCACATAACCGCATGTGCTTCAGCACATTATAATCAAACAAATCAGACTGGTCTGGTGAATTCAGGCATATTGACTCTTGAAGTTTCCTGATCAATGGTCAAAACAGCTGATAAAATTTATCATTGAGTTTTGTACCTCATCTTTGCTTAGGATCAGATATGACTAACACTCTGTAGCTGTTGTCATCTGAATAACTAGAAAATTCCACAAAAGCACTCCATTTTGAGCATTCTAGATATGCTAGATTCCCAACAGAAATTGTTTGTTCTCAGCATCTTTCACCACATCACCTTTACAGGGATGATTGGGATGTCCAAAGTCTTACACACTTTTCTTGTGGGAAAGCCCCCACAAGAAAAAGGAGCTCACAAGTTGCCTGTGTAGACAGAATGGCAATCCTTGTTTATGTCCAGGATTATTTTACCTTTGCCTAAATGGGAGAATTTAATTGGTAAATCTACAGTTAGTATCCTGTTTGCCTAACTCTTGCACTGGGGAAACGTTTCCAGTGTCTACTCTCCATTCGCCCTATCAGCAACCAATCTTACATTTGGATGCTTAATGTTAGGTAGCTTAAACCTCCCAGTAATATCTGGTAGGTTTTTTAATTTTCTTTTTAAGAATAGACAAAATAGAAATATGGGCAAATATTTTTCTCAATCATTGAAACCACTCATCTTGTGTACCGTCAATGGTTGTTCTGGAACAGAGCTGATTTAAAAAAAGAGGGAGTCTTACATATCTGGGTTAAAGTGGGAGTTTCTGAGCTTTGTACAGTCAGCTCACCTGTCATGTCAAGTTTGCTTTTCTGGATGCAAAATCCTGTTTGGAGCTCTGAAGCACTGCTGGTTAACAAACACACCCATTATCAGAGTCTGACACTGACATTCCACCATTGACATTTCACACCACCAGTAGAATCAAAAGATGGGATGCTGCTGAGGGGCATTCTTTAGGTCCAGGCTGAAGACAAAAAAATTTTGGCTGTGCAGGCACAGTTTGTGATTGTAGAAGGGCAGTTATTTTTGCTATCCTTACTAAATTATCCAACAACCACAGGAGCACATGAATCAAGTTCTTTTGTTTGCATATTTACAGTATAATGTATTTGACTTGTCAAACTAACTTAATGGAAAATTAACAGGGATTCCAGCTCTGGCTGTGGCTCTGCCTCTACAGAATGAACAAGTTGGTGCAAACCATTGCAAACAACCACTAGTCAGTTCTGATTATAGAGAGCAGACATTTAAGCTGCAGAAATCTTACATCTTGTGGTACTGTCTGGAAAGCAGAGGCCTTGATTTGTGGGACAATCCCAACAAAAACTGAAGATTGTGGGATCTACCACTGTGCACATTATTTTACAGTTAGTTCAGGAGAAGAATGAAAAACTGAGAAGATTAAAGTTTGCCAACCCGTAAGTCTGGCTGTTCTTCTCTGTCATATATATCAAAAGAAAAAAGTCCAAGAAAAGAGAGAATATGAGGAAGCAGTTTTCTTGGCACTTCTGTCTTGGCTTCTGCCATGTTATATTTTGAATTTTATATTGAGTTCTGTGCTAGGAGACTGCATCTATTATTTGAATTTTA
Source organism: Acrocephalus scirpaceus scirpaceus (assembly GCA_910950805.1). Lineage (NCBI taxonomy): Eukaryota > Metazoa > Chordata > Aves > Passeriformes > Sylviidae > Acrocephalus > Acrocephalus scirpaceus. Next base: position 93,334,698 of record OU383773.1, read on the forward strand.
ATGAATATATTTTTCCTTCCTGAGCATAAATTTAATCATCCTCATTTTCCTATCATTTATATACACTGATTTTATCAGTTTTAGAATAACAGTTAATTAAATGTGATGTATAGACAGAGATTGAATTGATTCCCTTCTTTGTGATATGCAAAGGAGCCTCGAAGATTTTGTCAGAAATATTATTTCCTCTAGTATTTTTTGCATGAGTAATTTAGACCCAGTCCTATTTTTCCTGAAAGTCTGCAAGAAACCTGGAAGTCATTCTGACATCTTTGAACAGACCTGAACAATGGAATTAACTGAAACCTTAGGATATTTTTTTAAGATGACACAAATGAAACTCTCAATTTTTAAATTAACAATTTAGATCTGAGAAAAAAAAAAAAAACTTGAAAGAAAAAAAATAATTTAAAAAATCCTTTTTCCTTCAGTTCAATACTAAAAAGAATTGCCAGGATAGCAATAAGTGAATTTCAGTTAACTAGAAATGAATTTTGATTCACAGCACTTAAATGTTTTTTTTTTTCTACTCTGTCTTCATATTCACTCTTGTAACCATTCTAGTTAACACTAAAGTCCATGGAAAATTAATTTTCAGTCCATGCCAAAGTTAGTGAAGTATATCAAGTATAACAATCTCCGGAGCAGTAGAGTTTTCTGTCCAAATTTCTCATTAGTGTTAAGATGCCTATCAACTCATTTTGGCAAGTGAAGGCATGACCGAGGTAGTGCATGCAGGTCACTGTTGCCTTCAGCCCAGCTGCACTTTTTTTACTAGATCTTTTTCCTGTTTGTTTTTGTCTCTTCTTTGTGTGCGCTGATGCCTGGAGATTTAGCGTGAAAGATCCTACGGACGTCTGACCCCGCTTTCCCACAAAGACCATGCACTTTCATATATGCTACAATAACAATTTCTCTTTCTCAGCAACCCTTCTGAAGGACTAATGAACACAAAGAGAATAATGAAAGCCAAGATGCCATACAACAATCATGAGAATGAATCACTGGGGGAATTAGACACAGATGTATTTCTCAGGATAAACCTGCATATTGGAAATTTGCAAAGGCAAATGCGATATTCACACACACAGAGTACAGAAGGTGAGATCCAGTGCTGCCAGACCTTAAGAGAGTTGGAGTGATGTAATCCATAGCTGTTCCTATAGCAATCTTGAATATGCAACTAATCTTTGTGGCCAGTTGCACTCTGAATCAACAGCTGCTGATGGATTAATGGAATATTTTCTCAATGGTTATTTCAAGCCATTTATCTTCTTTCTGTGAAGACTGAAAACTTAAACATTCAGATAGCTCACATACTGAACTGCATCATTCACAGACATACTGTCCCTTCTTCCTATGGTGAGAAAAGTGCCCTACATCTTACAAATTAGGCAAAAACATTAGGAAAAACTAGCTAACCTTGCTGGCAATTTTAATAGCCTCCCTCCAAACAGTAGCATAAGTGCATGCAGGGTAAAAGTAAATTTACCATTGAAGCTGTGTAGCTTCTCAGTAATTTTCTCACTCACATTCCATTCAACTTACTATTTTGAAACCTGATGTATCATGGATATAGAAGTACAGATTTATTTCTCTGTATTGAGGCTTGCTCTTATTTTAGAACTATCCTAGCAGCAACCTGCTCCATGCTGGAGCAGCTTCCTCAGACAATATTAGGAAGTGTCTCAATTTTCTGCCATGAAGATGGAAAATCTCATTCCTGAGAAGATTAATTGTTTCCTTTTTGAGCAAAGTGAGACTTCAGGGACGAGAGAAGCTTCTGGGGAGCCTTCTTCCTTTACATCTATCTAGAGAAGAAATGTCAGTTCGAGATGCACAGTGGTGGGTATGTGGGCTGGGAAAGATGGTGGGGGAAGGGTTTTCTCTAACTACATCTAATGTGGTTATGCCAAAGCTATACCAAAATTAGATTGAGAAGGAAAAAAGCATCTGGAAAATTGCAGCAACTTAAAGCACAGTATTTTAGTGCAAGTCCAGGGGGACAGCAGGAGTGTAGTGATATTTATCAATAGCTAAAACATAGAGTTCCAACAAAAAGAGAAGGAACAAATTGCTCTCTGCCCTTGGCATTATAATTTGCCTTTTACCTTCTGCATTTTCATATATTAGTTTGAAAAGCAGAGGACCAAAACAATCAACAACAGATGTTCCATACAATCAGTGTGGTACATGAATTCAATTAGCATGCAAATTATCATCCCTGGGCTATTCATGAGGACTGCTGGGAAAGCAGGCAGCCTGCTTTGCAAAAATAGATAGAAGGGGTATGATTAAAATGTCTGGATTCAATCACATGTTTAATCACCATCCACTATTTTAGCTCAGCTACAATGACTGGTAGCTATTATGACAAAAATTTGAAAATGTGCATGATGCACAGTGGCACCCAGGAGCCCGATAGGTGGTCTGTGCTTGATCAAAGTGATCAAAGCTTTGTTCTGTGTTTCTCTCTGGTCCATTTCACCACCACAACTTTAAATGCAAAAAATATGATTTATAGGAGGGTGTTCTATACTTTCATTTTTAGGCTAGGGTCTTATGAAATGTGTCTCAGCTTTTCAGTGAAAGTAATAAATTATTTTTCTCCCTCCTTAAAAGTAACAATGCATGATTGTGTTATCTATTCAGAACTGGGTAATGCAGGAGAATAGAGGCTTCTAACCTGCCTACATAGAAATCAAAGGTGAATCCCAGGAAAAATTTTGATGTGTCCCATAAAAAGCTTATTCAAACAATTCTGAAACTTAACGGTCAGATAAGTCAGCCTTGTGCCATTTTGGCACTTTCTTTGTAGTTGTGGATGAATGCCAGAAGGATAGGAAAAAGTAATAGGAAAAATTAGAAACTCAATTTAATTTTTTAAAATCAAAGAAGTAGTTAGAATAGTAGTTAGTTAGAATTTTGGCAACAACATATATTATTTATTCAATGAATGAAGTGCAAAAAAAAAAAAAGAAAACCAACACCTCTGAGGGATAGACTGTGGCAGTTTTACTCTCTCTATTAAGTGTTTGCTCACGTGAAGAATTCTGCTGTTTTCTGCCTTTTTTTTTTAGTTGGATAATATAGCGCAAAATTAACCCAAATTATCTTGGAAAGGAAAACTGTCAAGTGGAATGAAGACTGTTTATATTACACTGTATATTAGGAACATCCTAAATGGCAAAATATCAAATAAGGGGAAATTCTCTAATAGGGTGATCTGAGGATCAGATGTAGAACAGTACTGCATTGACAAAGAAATAAAAGCAAGGGTCATTTTAAAGGACATTTCAGGACACTACCAAACTTAGAATACTCACAAATATGGGCAAGATAAGCAGAATTCCTCTAAGTCTAGAAAAATTAGCAACTGGGTCTAAAAGGATAAAATAGGATCTGACTTGGGAATATGAATGTTATGAAAGCCAAGGAGAAAGTAAACTGAAGTAGATAGTAGCAGAAAACTGGGTAGCAGAAATGCCAAGAAACAGAACTGAAATGAGAGCCAGTGGGTCTACAAGTGCTGCAGCTGGTCAGGTGAACATGGAATTCCTGACACTGGTTATGGTATAAGTATAGGGTTTGAAATTTGCACAAGTGGGGAGATTAGCAAGGATTCATAGTTCTGAGAAACAAATGGCGCCTGAGATGACTGCACTTCATTGGGGTTCTATGCTGGCCTTAATCAATTACCTCTGACCTTTGCTGCAAACTCCTTTCACAAGCAAAGGGGCAGGAGAGGTACAGTGAATTTAACAGTCCGAGGATGAAGTGGGTGGATGGTTTTGAAGAATTATCTCTTTCAGCCCATGACAAACAAAACATCCAATAATTTCTGTATCCTTTCAATGTGGCTTGAGCTATGACAACTCAGCTTCTCCCTGGAGTACCAAAACAATACCCATGTATTGTCATATATGTCCTCATGTATTGTCATATATGTCTTCCATTACAGAACATAAGTGACAGAAAATTTCAAACACAGAATAAAGAATAGAGATGGCAAGTAATTAAATAAAGAAGCATGATACTGCCTGCTAGATGTGCTAGTACATAGCTGATAGGCTATAAAGGCAGCATTCACACTGCTCTTGTAACAGCTCTGTTGGCAATGGGAGGCTCATGTCATTACTTAGAAATGAAAGCCTGTAGCTGAGCTATTCAGATTAAGAAGAAGGACAGTGCTATAACAAGAAAGGTACCATATGCCAGTGGATCAGATGCAATTTGTGTATTTTAACATTGAAACATTCTGTCCTGATTAAAGCTTAATTGGTCAAAACACTGACTCTGCAGACTTCTTGGCTACAATGAACACAAATATTTAAAATGCGCAGTTCTTGATTAAAACAGTGACTGTGCACCATGACTAGCAGCATTATTATTTAAACAAAAAGGAAAGGAATGAAAATATAGAGTGTTCCCAAGTTACCCAAATAGAACGGCAGTGGTAATGGCTCTGAAGTTGGTTTCTGTAAGATATAAAATTATTTTTTCTTTATTAAAATAAAGAGAAAGTAAGCACTCATTCATTTTGGTTTTTAAACCGTGCTTGGTTGGTCAGCTGATCTTGTCGCTTTTGAAAAATGCCTCCAAACCTATTTTTCATACTTTTTATTTGTCAAGCAATCTCAATAATTGCCTATATCTTCCAGTCCTGGAGAACAAAACTGAGGAAGAAATTCTCAGTTAAGTGCTAGCAAAATGGTCTAGAGAAGTTTCAATAAATGGTTTTCGCTTCCTCCACACATTGTTCATTTACCCACATGAGCAGCCCTTCACTACTCCTGCCTTTGGTTCAGGGCATTTTGAGCAACACATTTGAAGATGGAGGCAAGAGGCTAGCAGAGAAATCAACAGCTGTTACTCACAAAAGCTGATCCATTTTCCAAGTCTTTCCATCTGTTTTCATCAAGGAGTGTGTTAGCAGCCTTTCCCACACGAGCCTAATGGCAGAACTCAACAGTTCCTCTCGTAATCCAGAAATTATGCAATCTACATTCTAATTTGAGGATTATTCATAAGAATGAGTTGTGGTATTAATTTCAGATGATGTGAGAAATTTCACAACCTCCTTTTCCCAGAGGAATTGCTCATTTTGCAGGAGCAGGTCTCAGGTTCTGGCAGGTCCCTGAAGCACAGAACTCCACGGCTGTTGACCCAAAATGTAGACATCCTTGGAGTAACTGTCTTAGTGCTAGAATTAAGAAGTGAGTCTGCCTAGTTGCATATCTAATACGTGAAAAACAAAAATTGTTGCCTAAGATATTTCATGGAAAAATCTGATAGTGGGGAAATGTTGCAGCCTGCTGAGCATTGCAGCATCCTGAGCCAAAGGCAGGAGTTCTTCATTACTGTTGTTAATTTTTTGATTGTGTTACATCTGAATTACACACAGAACCCAAAACATATAGAATGGCAATTGAGCTACAGGAGTAGAAAATAATACCTCTCTTTTCTGAGTGGAGAAATGCTTTCAGTTTCATGAAGTACATAGAACAGACACGTTATTGTGAGTAGTGTTTTTTAGTCTGGGTAGAGGAAAAGAAGGAAGTAGATGCTCATTTACACATAATGCTGGAAAGTAGGAAAAAAACACTTCACGGCTCAGGAATCTGAAAGTACATCTTAAAATACATTTTAAAAAAAAGAATTTAAAATAAAAGAAGATGTTAACACATATTCCATTGTTACGTTAAAGTGGCAACAACCCATAAAATGAGTAAGCAGTAAGTTTCTAATGGGAACCAATGGCTTGTTAAGCTTTTTGAGAAACTATTTCATCTACAAAAGTACATCCCCCCAAACCCAAACCTTTGCAGACAGGAACTTTCTGTAAAAGTCATATTTGAAAACTACTGAACAAAAATGTTTTGCCATGAGAGACTACCATCTGTTTACTATATTAAATATACAGATCTCTGCGTTTTTATTAGAAGACTTTTTCCTTTAACAAGGCAGACAGAGGAGCTTACATGTACAGCAAACCTTTTTACTGCAAAAATGTGTACAAGCTGTAGTGTAGAAGTGGCATGACATTTGGGGAAGATGAAAAATTCTGTCTTTGGGTGCTGCTCAGAGGCAAGAAATACAGTTATATTTGCTTCATCCCTGTAGCAGTGGATGTAAAAATCACTTGTCAGAGAGCACAAGGGATTTTCTTTTAGCTCAGGTACTTTTACTCTGCTAGCAGACCTAACTATTCTGAGAAATCCAAGAGAAACTCCCTAGCAAAAGATTATTTTTAGCATTATGTACATAGGTCTGTGTGAAACCTCCTAGAGGTGTTGATACCCATGCAATGGGAAATCATTCCTTATGGAGCTGACCAGCTGATGTACCACAGCTGGACTGGAAGTGAACTCAGGACCATCTTGTTCACTCAGTCATGGACTTCAACACTTCACAAAACAAATGGCATTTTAATTGAAGTCTGATATCAGAGATTTGTGAACTGTAACCAGATCCAGTTACTAATAAACATAGGTCTTGAACAATATTCCTTAAAGAGATATTATGCAAGTAGTATATTTCAATCATTAAAGCTTTAAATTATCTATAGTGACTGTTTCCCCGGTAACAATCCATACCATAATAATGTGAGCAGCTTTTGAAAAGATTTTTTTAAAGGCACTGTATTGTCTCAAATGTTTCCTACTATTGAAAGATTTCTTATGGGTGTTTGCTTGCTGTGATCTCGTTGGTATCATGTCTGCTGCATTGCTGTTGTAGAGCATCATGTGTACATCGTCTTTCTCTTTTGCTTTCTCCCTTTCAAGAGACTTGGACGGGCTTCTTTCAGCACATGTAATATGTTAACAAGACAGAAATGTCATTTGGAAACAGAGCTCCCCTCCAGCTATGTATCTATCATACCAAATCCAAAAAACAGAGTGTAATTAGCACTCTGCTGGTCTCACTTGCCCTCCTGGCTTGACTCTCCATATATTATATATGAACCAGAATCCACCTTCTATTACCAGCTTTAAATCCTAGGAGCATATAAGGTCTTTGGACAGTATATTTCTCAAGTAACATGAAGTCCTCTGAACCCAGCACAAGTTTCTTCAAGATCCGCTGCACAATGTTACAATTACCCAAACAAGGCTAGTTTAGTGGTTGCTGTTTTAGGCTGGCTATTTCTATTTTAGAAGCATTTACAAGAAAGTTATCAACTCCAAAGTGCTGGAAAATCCTGGCTTCTTTCAGACTCAAATTGATTACGTGGCAAAAGTTCAAAATTTATGATGCAAAATCCCAAGAGTTTTATAAATAAATAACTGATGATTCTTTCATCTGTTTGTTCTTATTTTCTTAGAGATATGCTTTGAGTAAATCTCTGAGAGAGTCTTCAGAACCAGAAAGGTTTAAAAGACACTATTTCTTTTAAATAAAATTGTGTGTTTCAAATAATCATCTAAGAGCAGGGCACTGTACAAAGGGGCATAGGCTGTCAAGAAGAAAAGAAAATTGATAACTGAATAGCAAAAACACTGGCTGAACTGATTTTGAATGGGGAAGAAGTTGATTAACCTGATTATCTGTTTTCACTCATTAATAATTGATTATTTATACATTTAGAGTATCCTTACTTTAAGTAACAGTAGCTTAAATAATGAGAACTATTAATTTAGTTGAAAACTGTGACTAAGTGTTTTTTTCCAGTACACAGACCCTGTAGTTTCTATTCTTTTACAATATGAGGGAGATTTTTCCAGTTTTGTTGCACATTGAAACATATGTCAAAATCTTGTATCGTTCGTTTTCGATTTTCTGCAAAATATGCATTTTCAATTACATGCCCTCAAAATACTGCAAAGAAAAAAGTCATCTATTGGTGATGGGGTTTTGTATCTCAATTAAGATTAAGATCTACTCAATTAAGTAATAAGACACTGTTCAAGGGAACAATGTGCTACCATTTCCTCTGGTTGCCTGTTGCATTTCTTTAGTTGGCCATGTCTTTCTTCGTATCTCAGATTCATCATCATCATCATCATCATCATCATCAAATGATTTAGGTTGGGACCTTAAAGATCTAGTTCTAACCTCTCTTCTATAAGCAGGGATGCCCTTCAATAGACCTGGTTTCTCTAAGGCCCATCCAGCATGGTCTTGAACACTTCCAGGGATAGGGAATCAACAACTTCTCTCAGCAACCTGCTTGGGTGCCTCATCAACCTCTCAACAAAGAAATTCTTCCTCATAACTCCTCTAGACCTACTGTTGTTGCTTTTTTTTCTACAACTGCGGTGGCTTGGTTTAGGATAGACGGCACGGCTACTACAAGCTTTGTGTGGAGCTTGGGCTAATAACACAACTGGCACTAATATGGTGGATCATTAAAAGCGTTTATTATCTAAAACATGCAGTTTAAATACTATCTGGTCTTTCTCTACGTCAGAGGGGTCTTACTACACTTCTTGGGGGGAATGGAAAACTACTATCTTTCAGTTTGAAGTTATTGACCCTTGTCTTATCACTGCTTGCCCTTGTAAAAATTCTCTCTCCGTCTTTGTACCTACTTGAATATTTATCCTCTTTATGGTACAGTTAGAACTACACTACTTCTTTTTAATGTTTTAAAATAGGTGATGATATATTTTAAAGAGGGTTTTAGCTGGAAAACACTCAGTACTTGACCTGTTACAAGCTTCCTTCTCAGCTCTCCTTAGTCTGGAGACTGAAGGGCAGTGTACACCTTAGAGATGTATTTTTATGATGTGTTAAATCAGCATTTGCAAATGGAGCTCTTACTCTGTACCTGCAGTATGGAAAGATCCTGGTGAAGCACTGCAGATGGTTTACATCACACTCTATTGACAGCAGCAGCCTCTTGCCACAAAACAGGAATATGAAATTTACTTGACACTCCCAAGTCTGTCTCATTAGGTTGTCCATGGTGTGTCCATCAGTCTCCCTTTTGCTTGTCAGTCTAAACATCAACTTGCACAGTGTGAATGTAGCAGAAAGACAGTTTGCAGCAAATTTGATCTGTCAGTAGAATTAGGACAGTGAGCAAATAAATATGGAAATACAGATTCACATGGATACACACTTCTCAGCAGATTCTTCAGTTCATTATTCCTTGTCAGGTACAGCCAGAGACACTGCTGAGCAATTGGCTGAGCACGTGCACACACTTTTTCAGCAAAGCAATGATTTCACTGGACAGCAAGCAGAGGACACAGGCGCATAGCCTCCTCATCAACCTTCCCTCTGCACCACTGCATATGGGGCCAGGACTGGGACAAAAGAGAGAATGGTGGCTTAAGATGCTGTTTCCAGCATCTTGGGTTTTGGCTCTGCTGGGAATGTCTTGCTAATATCCATACTGGTATCACATTTGTGATACAGCTATATATACAGCTACAACTCTACCTGAGGAACACATCACCAGAGCAGATCATACCCCTAATCGAATGGCCAGCAAAATTTCAAAGTGCACAGACAAACTAATCATTGGACTACTTTTAAAATGATCTACAAAAGGCTGCATTGTCACCGACCTTGGTTTTTTGTGTGACCAAGATATACAAAGTCAGTCTGTATTGAGCAAAAATAAAGGTGTCTATGTAGCTTCTTGCACTGATAGACTTGCTGAATCATTTAGGTTAGAAAAGAATTTTAACTGCAAAACCAACACCACAGTGCTGACCAAAAGAAGTGATGGAATGACCAAATATCCTTCTCCAGAAGCTGTCTATAGTGCAGCTGGAGATGACAATAGTGAAGATAAGGGTTGCACTTTTTACCATGCTTCCCTTCTAGTAATACAGATATTATTCATCACTGACCTACGCAAACCCTTAATGCATTTATCCCATGTGTGGTGGGACTAGCACAGACTGGAACACAGTTGGACAACACTTTGGCAGTGTTGCATGTTGAGAACTAAAATTAAAAATATCTTTTAACAATACTAACTTAAGCTCAACTGGTGTGATTTTTTCATGTATGGAAGATCTAAATTTTAACTGTTTCAGGTGCTGGGATGGAGAAGATAGCTCCTCACAACTCAAAAAGTTGTATTTAAGTTATTTCCAACTTCACACCATGGTTACTTGTTTTGCATGGAGTCTCCTTTTATTAACTTTTATTGGGATAAAATAATTTTCATTCTGATCGTGCTTAGGTAAAAATGTTCTGAGCACAAGAAAAATCTCTGCTCAGAGCCAAACTTTCTAAATTTGAGAGTGCTCAGATCTAGGGACTTGAATTTCTGCCCACTTCTAGGATATACAGTAGTATTTATCCACAAAAGCTTTTTGCCAAACTTCTTTTACAGTATTTTATCCATGAAGCAAAGATTCTGTATTTTAGAAGCAATATTTTCCACAAGTTTTTCCATCTGTGAGATGTAAAAGATTGACTGAAAAAAGAAGCATCACACAAGTTATATAACAGAGATAATTACTTTCTTCAGAGAAGGAACTTTTTTATATAAGGCTGCTCTGAGAGTCAAAAGCTGTAATTTCCTATATAAAATAAGAAAATTTCCTCCTTTCTTACTTTATTTTCTGTCTCTCCACTGCTACTGTTGTCTCTCCAATGCTACTGGAAATACCTCACTGAGCACTGTGGTGCCAGAGAACAGCCTCCTCTTCCTAAAATACATCCTGTATCACTTTGAAGTGCATCATGCAATCAAAAATAGACATGCTTTACTCTGTGCTTGTACATTTTTCCATTTAAAAGCAAAAATGTTGCTGCATGTAAGCATGCTCAAAGTCAGAGACCAAAAAGCCTGGCTCATGTTGTGAGAACCCTTAAGGTAAATAGTTGTTATTTTTAAACAGACCTGGCCTTCATGGAGACTGCTGAATTCCCAAAGAAAACTCATTAAAATCTCTGCCAAAGCTTTTTGGAGACCTCTAGCTGCTTCCTGAATCACCTCAGATTCTGGTAACACCCAGGGTAATATCTGCCTCTCTAGTAGATTTGCAAAAAACACCACTCCTTGGCTTAATCACTGCTGATCACAAGATTGAGTATCAAAAATAAGAGACTGCTCCAACAGCCATTAACTCTGTGTGTTGATATCTAAACAACAGAAAAATGAGTTTGATTTTTATATAGCTCAAAAGTTTAGAAATCTCTGCCTTAAGCCATTTAAAAATGGTGTGAGTAGGCGAGACAGAATTCACTGGCTACGTATAAAAACCATAACTAGTAAAACTGAACAGCCCTTTCTCTTCTCTCTACAGATCCTACCATTTCCATTCCACAGAGCTATAGACCAGCAGTAGGGTGGGGGGCCAACTAAGAGGTCTTTGGTAGTATGGATTTAGGAAAAACCATCAAAACCTATATTAATAATCCTGTTTGTTTCAGATCATTTCCTCTGGGGTCAGAAATTAGTAAGAGATTCAAGGGGCTGGCTTTAGAGAGCCTTTAAAGATTTAAAGATTCCCCATTTTTTTTTAATTGGGTCAACTTTATTCTGTATTCAGTCAGAAACCAAATGAATGCAGAACATGGGAATGGCTAGTGACCAATGTAGAAACAATAGACTGAAGATGACAGAGGCATGAATTTCAAAATAGAGATGATGAAAGTCTGAACTTCTTTTAATTGACCCCATTGTGCCAAAAGAAAAAACAGAACAAAACCAAACCAAAACCAAACACCTAAAAATCCCCATAGCAGAACCAAAAAACCCCACCCCAAACACCAAAGGCCGAAAGAAGCTACTGGAATAAATGAGGTGTGAGAGGTAAGTTCCTGGCAATATTTTAGGTTTAAATTTTCTGCCCTTATAGCTAAAGCTTATTACACCACACATCTGTCTTTCGATAATGGGGAACATAAAGTATACACTGAATACTAACAGAGCCAGGTCAGTTTATTTTCGATATTGTTTGAAACAGCTCTTACTCAAAAGGAAATGTTAGTGATTACCCGTCCTGCAAGTTTTATCCTTTCTTCCTTGTCTCTTTAAAATGAATGCACTTTAAAGGTTTGTCTTCCAAATTCTTTAATGTTATCATATTAAAAAAAAAGTTAAGGCATTTATTCTCTGCTACTCTGAATAGTAAACTGTGTGATATTTATTACCTGATATATTTGTTATTCTGTCCATCTGCTCTTGCACATATATACTAGCCATAAAAATAATGTAAATTCTCCAAGGTGAATGGAAGATTTTAGAGCCTGCTTACTCTTATACACATTACAAAAAATTTGCTTTCCAAGTTCCAAATATAAAAATGCTACTTAAAATACATTCTGCAAAAACACAACTGGCAAGGTGGCAATGACAAGCAGAATGAAGTGGGAAAAGGGTTACAATGAGATTAAATATTGCATAAGAAAAAGGCAGGGGGGAAAGTATTTGTAAGTGCCAAAATACCTGCCAAGTAACAGGCTATTCTTCAGCTGTGTTGAATTTGAACAGTTTCCCATTGTATCACATCATCCATTTTTGGGCCACCTATAAGTTTCAAGCTGGCTTGTTAAAGTAAAGCACATAACAACAACTCAGTAAAATAGAGTAATTCCCCAGAATAATTTTCAGTTTCTTCCCTCTTCTTTTCCCCTTGCTGCACTCCTTTAGAAAACAGGGAAATGAAATAAATTTAGAGCCATGCATTCCAGCAGAATGCTTAGCAATGAATATCAGGTTTTTAAGACCTGTCACCTGCATTTCTTTTTTTAGATTCGCCAAATTATATTTACTGCAGTAGTTGCAATAGTTACCATTAGAAGCCCCAAAAATTGTGGTAGAATCAGATTGCAAGACCATTAAGTCCACAGGATTTTAAAAGTGGTCTGCATGGAGGGTTGAAGGCTGAAATATTTATTACTAGCAAAACTTCATATCTTTTAAAGTATTGTTGTTGATCATATAAATCATCATTCAACTTTTATGGTGGACAAAAGGATTATTTCTGTGGCTTGCTCCTGTTATTCCTTTCTTCCTTGTTTGAGTCTTGATGTATTACCATAGTGATGACACTGGAAGCTGAGCTACTTCCACTTCCAAAGGCTGTGGACTGCAGGTAATTCGCCAAAGCACTGAAAAAGATTAAAGGCTGAGAATCATGCAAACGGGAAAATAAAGGAGAAAATTCCCTTGTTCAGAGCTTGTAATTAGCTCTCCTTTAATAAATGTTCACTGGATTGTTATTCCGTCCTGGCACAGCGCTTTTTGTGAGATTTGGTGGCACTGTGCTAGAAGCTACAGGGAAGCATCATTCTTGGGTCAGACTGTAGGAACAGGGTTGTAGGGAAAACTGGGGCAGGAAAAGCCCCAGTGGGAGGGAATGGAGTCTTACACCACTATCACTAATATTACAGCTCCTGGGGGCTGGTCCTGCTCTTACCTGGAGGCATGACTGCATGACAGAGGCTCAGCTCAGAGCCATAAAATATTTCACATGATTTCACCCCAAACACATGTTTGGGGTGTGCATTGAAGAGGGAACTGATGCTCAGTACTGCTGCTGTGGTCTTCCAGCTGAACAGCCTGGATGCAGGTTGTTCCTAGATAGCTCCCAACCTGCCTGGCTATTATCCATCTAGAATTTCATACGTGCCTGAGTGAGAGATGAGTTTCCAGTGGAGACTTCTAAGAGAGGAAAGGTTACAAGGCTTGAAGAGACTTTCAAGACATGGGGTCTGACATTGGCCCTCTGGTTCATTGCTCTTTGTACCTCTAGCACATATGCAGACAAGCCTGGAAGATAGAGATGGAGAGCTTTTTTGTCAGATAAAGATGTATGTCAGCAGATCAGTGTGGCTGTCTTTTTAACAGCAGCTCCTGGCTACTGTTCCACCAGCCCTGTACTGAAATTGCTCACAACCTTTGCACCTTGATGGCATTCCCTGAACAGCAGAAACTCAGCAGAGCTAACCTTCAAATATGTTTGTGCCAGCACAGGGACTCAAAAAAGATGCAAAAAAAATTTGCATCAAGTGAAAAGGGACAGTTGTCTACTCTAGAAAATACTAACTTTGGGACTTAAAATCATTTCAAGGTGTTACAAATCCAGTGGCACAACTCGTCTTTAATATTGCAGTCTCAACTGGGCCAATGCCTTTAGGGAAAAAAAAAAATCAAATGCCCAAACTTATGTAACTTTTGATGGCTGAATAACAGCAAACATTTTTTTGGGCCAAGAGCAATCACAATGGAGCAACTGGACAGTTACTAATAGTTTTCTTTTTGTTTTGCTTTTTTTTTCCAACCAGACAAGTGTTTGCATGGCAAGTGACACGTGTAAGAGGCACCAACCAAAGGGAGTAAAGGAAGGGTGTACCTATGCAATTCTTCACAACATTGAAATGAAATATTCTAAGCATGGGGTTTTTAAATTTATTTTTGTCCAAGGTATAACTGTGTCATACAACTTTATGGCTGTAACCAGTCTGAATAAAATCTTCCACTGCTGTCTCGTTCATCAAAATTTTAGATGGTTCCTTTCTTTCCTCAACTTATGGGAGGCTTCCTGTAGCTGATGAATGCATTCAAAGACTGAAAGAACAGAAAAGCATCACTCAAAATGCATGATTGTCCCATTCACAGAAGCAGTGTAATAAGGTCACTACCTGTTTGGGAGAGTGTGAACTTAATGCCCCACATTCTGATTTCCTAGCTCTAGAAATGGATCTCCAAATATTACACCCGAATCATTGGCAGGTCACTGGATTGTTGTATGCGTATTGATGTCAAAAAAGCAAAGTTAAAAAAGTACTTGAATATTTCTTCCATGTTTAATGATAAATAATTTAAAACAGCATATATTTTCTAGAATGTTGAAATTTGTTCTCCTTTACTTACTTAGTTAGACCAGGAGAAAGTAGAGCTTAGAGTTCAGACTGGGAAACAATGATGGTGTCTGTCCAGCTCAGGTTAATCCATTTTTAGAAAATCGCCTTCTCTACATAAACTTAAAAGAAAGCTACAAGGTATTGAAAAAAATCTTTTTCAAATTATCAAAAGATATTTTGCTGTACTGTTTCTTATTTCATGGAACCATGATGTAGCAATCACACGATTTTGTCAATTTAAGTTTTTATTTTAAATACAGCACTTTTATTAATAATTTGCAATTGTTTGGGAAAAAAGTCAAGAAAGAAAATGCACCAGTTTTTTACTAAAGCCATAAAAAATAATGTAGTTTCTGCATTTCATTTAAAGTTATTGTGTAAATTGAAACACTCTGGGAAATTCTTATTTATAATACCTTAAATGCTTATTAGTCATCCTTCTACAAAACACTGGGGTGGAGGCCAGGTAGTTTCAATATTTTCCATATTTAAATACTGCCATGAGAGTTCAGGGCTGAGATCTTAATTTATGGAACTTTGTGGAGAAAGGCAATTTTCCAAAATATGAATATAAATTCCAATTTAACAACTGGCGACTCAGCAATGCAGGCTGTATTAACAATATACAAAGCAGAGTAATCTGAGGAAAAATGTAATAGGCTTTAAATTACCAATTCTTGTCAAGGCAGTGTAAGTTTTATACTAAGACAAAACTAGAACTCTTATATTTTAGATAGTGAATATCAATTTACATAGTTTTACTTGGTTCTGTCTTTCAAAAGTAATATCACCAGTTTGGGATAAGACTAATATCCATGCAGCCATTTGATTTCAAGACCTTGCTATAGGCAAGTAGCTATTTAAGACTAAATTAAACAAGATTATTTTGGGAATATGAATTATAGCATGTGGGGTCAAAAGCAAGAGAATGTGAATCTGAACTCTGCTTCTGGAGTTAGAAGTCAGGAAGAAAATGTAATCAGGAGTTTTGGTACAAAGCATTAATACCTCAATAGTTTTTAAAACAGCAAATTCAGTTTTTAATTCTTGGATGGACTTTGCCTGTTATGTTAAAGCAATTTACCCCCACGCACCATGCTCTATATTGTCACTTGATGCATCCTTATTACTTCTCCAGGTATTACAGTGGTACGATATGTTTTCATTTCATTAATCTTCTCTCAGGGGGCAGTGATGAGTTCATCCAACTCTCTATTCTCAAGACTGAAAATTCTTTTCAATTAAAAAATCATCTCCACAGATGGTACCGGCATTAGCAGCAGCCCATTCTATCTACAACAACAAATATTGAGATATTTCAGGAATTAGCCTATAAATCACTGGACGTGGAATGATCTGCAGGATTTAAAAAAAAAAAAAAAAAAAAAAGGAAAAAAAGGGCTACCAAAAGTTAAGATGATGAGAATCTGGGCCATATGGTTTATTGTCTCTTCGATGTATCAGTTTCATCACTGTGTCTAGAGAATTTAATTGCATGTTAAGGTGAAATATAGTGAAAAATTTAACAAAGCCATTAACTATAAATATGTTATCCAAAACATTAGGATCACAAAGGTGATAATAGAAATGGTTTAAAGTCAGGGAAAATTCTCTGTTAAAGGGGATTAAAGGGGCCATTTATTGAATAGGATGGATTTCTTCCAACCCCCTATGTGCAGAAAGCATGCAATGCGTGAATAATTCATCCAGAAATTCTATCGTGAAGTTGTATCAGTTTCCACAGTAAAACCTGGCTGTGGAGGAGGAAAATACATCAACATCTGTGACAGGCCCTATGAAGAGACAGTTGCAAAGCCTTTCAGGCACCAGGAGCAAACCAAAATATAATAAATTCACCAAGTGTCAAATTTGTGTCGGCTGAGTAATGACACCATATGTCTGGGCTGCCGTGTCACCGCGGGCTGCCCCCCAAAGCAGCCCCCACGCCTCTCGCTCTCACCAGCCCCCTTCCCAACCCCCCCACGGCTTTATAAAGTGTGCGGCGGCAGGGGAAGTGCTCCAGCTACCGTTTTCCACCCAGAAGATGGATAGAGATCCACTTGATAAATATGACTCTTGGCCGGTCTTTTAGATCCGAGCTCAACCACGGCTCTTTATTCCCACCCCAAGCTAGGTGAAATGGTCACTTCCAGTCCAACGCGAGCTCTCTAATTTATTGTCTGATGAAACAGAGGCATCCAATCCCACAAGGATGGTTAGCATTCCAGAAGGCGCAGGCTTCTCTCAGCCCTAGGGGCATGAAACAAAGCTTAAAACCTGCAGTCAGAGCCGGCTGACTGGGCTGGTGGCAAAGCATCACTACCCTGCAGGAGAGGCTCTTTCTTGGATGTAGTGATCATCCCTGCAGTGAATAAAGCCAATAAATTCTGGTCTGGTGCTTGTGCCCCAGAAAAAGGTGCTGACTGAACGGTTCCTACTGTCTGATCCCTGCTGGCAACTGCTAGACAAATAAAACGGGGGAAAGGAAAGGGGCAGGGGGCTGGAGGGAACTGCAAGTTTTATGTGTTAAATTCAGTTTGCTCTACTTTGAAAAACAGGGACAAAGAAACAGGTCTCGGTATTTCCCTGAACTGTCTGTGCTGACAGGTGAGACCACTCCAGATGACATATTTGACTCAAATCCCTGGAAAAGCACCTGAACTTCTCTCCAAGTTCTGCTTAAAATCTCAGTTGCCTTACAAGCTGCCAACTTGCATTTTTTTTTTTTTTTTTAGAAAGCTCTAGTTTTGCCGTAAAGAATCTCCCTACTTCTAAGGTTGTGATTGCTCTTCCTTTTCCAGCAACCAGCTCTCTCTCACTGGTAGCTTTTGTGAGTTTGTTTTTCATAGAACACATTTTAAGAGCTGTAAGTAAACATTTTTGTGAGTATCATGGAATGATCCACAGAAAACAAAGAACTGTTTTTTGTGGAACAACTAGCATATTACACGGGCTGATGAGAGAGCTGGTTATGAGCTCTTACAAGATATCAAGAAGTCTTATTTTCTCTTGCAAAACAGAAGAATACTAAATAAACAAAGTGTGAGATCAGTTAGAGTCCAACTTTAAAAATTTCATCGAAATCAGGGAAATGTGAACTTATGCAGTAAGGAAGAAAAAAATAGTAGAAAATTTTGCTGCCAAGCAAAATTCTATATTTTTTTACATTGTTCAGTGAAAATAATTCATAAATCCCTAAATACACTTGCTCCAGAGAAAAGGAAACAAAGTCAGTAGGAAAAAGCAAAAAAGAAGTACCTGCTAGAACAAGTGAACTCCACTGTGGGTTGTTCAGTTACAGACATCTATCTGTCATCATTGCTCTTATGAACTCTGGAATCAATGACAAGTCTGTCAATAAAAGGAGGGGAAAATGAAACCATGTCTTTAAAATAGAGAGAAAATATATCATATATGTATATCTACAATTGTATAGGTATATCTGCAGGCTGTCAAGCTAACATGCACATGGTAAATGGAAACCAGAATATCCTCTAAAAAGGGCATGTCCTCTGAAATGGGGAGGACAAAGTCATAAAATCACACCAGAATTGTTTTGGCTTGTGTTTTTTGCTCATTTAGCAAAGAACAGAAGATGTCTGAAAAACTTTGGTTGCAAAAAAACCCCCAAAGCAAAACACAACAACAACAACTCCCATCATAAATAAATGTGATATTTAGTTGAACACAAACTTGTAATTTTGTGAGGAGTAACATTTTGGACAAAAATAGGCTCTTGCTGTTTATTGAAGGGCTGGAAGATTGCTGTTTGCTTTTGTTGACTGACTTTTTTTGGGACTACTTGGAGAGTAATAAAAAAAAGAAAATTTGACCCTGACTTTCTTATTTAATAATTAAATGTATGCAATTTTTGTCAAGGTCATCCAGGAGACAGCACATGGAAAAGTATGGTTAGTGAACTCTAGCAAGTTAAAAACCTTTTGCGATGTAATGGGCACTTCCAAGAACATAATCTCTTAGAAATATAAGTAAATGGCAAGTTGAAAAGTGGATGAGTAAAAAAGTTTTTTTATAATCTCATTTTCACAGAACAACAGTATGGGTATGTAAAAAGATAGAGAACAGACCTTGTCACACTGATTTGAGTTATTCCAGGTGAAGAATCAGGGATCTCCACAGACCTGAAGAATCAACAAATTTGATTTATTTAAATCCTTGTGTCTGTAAGTCTTGACTATGAAAATGGACATAGTAACAGTTTTAAGTATTAACAATTAATGTTTCAGCCTGAACTAATTTAATCCTTGATAATTTTAGGTTTGACAGCAAAAGTAGTAATTTTTCTTAGATTCTTAATGTGTCTTCTGCAAGCCTCACTCACCTTTACCTTGTACTTTCCTAACACCTTGATCTGCTTTTTCCTCTTCTTTGGTTCCCACCCCAGTTTCTTTAAGAATTTTCTCATTTTCTCTCTCAGGGCTCCTGTTCACACTGAGAAGATGAAGATTAACCTGATGTTTCTGGACCACCTTGCTCTTTTCTGTCTTCTCCTTTGTTTGGTTTCCAGAGAAGTCTCAAATGCAAAGAAACCATCAAAGTTCAGCACTGGGGTTCTGAACATGGCAGAAGACTTCAAAGTGGCACAGAATGCATTTCAAACAAGTAGCAAGAACTGAAGAAAAAGCAATACTATCACCTATCTTTAAAACCTTTCAAAAGAAACAAACAGAGAGAGCTTCTCTTCTAAACTGTTTTTTTTTGTTTTTTAAAGTAGTCATGAAACATAGCTGGTATGAGGGAACCCACTGCTCTTTGAAAAGTAGAAACAGTTGGCGATATATGGGGAAATGTATCTGTGAAAGTGACCTTTACCCCTGGAGCAGAGTGCTCTTTGGTGCATAAATCTTATGGAGAGACAAGCGTAAGAGGCTTTGGCTGCTGATTAATCTCTTTTTTTCAGCAATAGTGGGACCAGACAGTAAAATAAAAGCTTGAGAGATGGTTGCTTAAGAGGTTCTAAAAAATCCTTTGAAGGGAAGAATCCCCCCAAAAGGCTGAGGAAACCTCAGGTTATTGACTGACAGGCTCACGATGCTATATTTAGTCAAGGAAAATAGCTAACAGATCCACCACATTTGTACATATTTTTTTCTTAGAACAGATGCAGTCTGAACCTCCCCCCAGTACAACAGCAGGCTGATCTGATCCTTCTCAACTGTTTCAGGGTTTTTTTATACAGTTACAGAGTACTCAGGAGAAATCATGGGAATTTTACAGTGCTGAGATAAAGCTGTGTGAAAGTGCCTATGAATCTCCACAAACGTTTCAAAACTCAGAATCTCAGGAGACTCATTTTGCACTTAAAACTGACACATGAAATTTTGTGAGCATGAGATTCTGAGCAAAAGTGATCCATTTTCTTCAGTGAGCTTCATACAAAGAAAATCCACCGTGCACATCCTAGTGGCCCCACGAGCAGATCATCTAATTTAGGAAGGCTCTTAACTACTGCATCCCCAAACTTTGTGTAATAAATTAGATGCAGCACCACCTTTCTGACAACTGTAAAGTATTCTTTTCTCCCTGTCAAATTTCTCACAGACTTTCAGAGCTGTTGCAGTCAGTCTTATGCATTTTGACAGAGTTGGGACTTTTATACACGCAAATTTGTCTGCAAAGACAGAGTTGATGGCAGGACTAGGGACTTCGGCATTAGCTGAGGTTCACCTTGCCTGAATGTCTGTTCTGAGGTGGAGGTGCTACATAAACACTCAAGAAAACACATGAAAATACCAGTAAGCTGAAGGTCAGAACTTCTCATTGCTTGGCACTAAATTAAATGAATATGGAAATATAATTGTAATGGAATATATTATACCATCATTTCTAGTGAAATATAAGAGCTCCCTGGTTATATAAGTCAAGTAAATGAAAGAAGTTAGTAACCTGGAGCAAAGAAGGGCTTAATCTAGCTGGAGAGGCTTTGGACCCCTGATGCCACAGATGCTTTTCTGAACAGTATCTTCCACCTTAAGAAATTATGCAAATGGAATGTGAAAATGTTGCGAAAACGAACACAATTTCAATCTCTCCAATAACTATAGGCACTCAGATCAAGTCTGTCTTTTTAGACCATTTATACCCCCTTCTAAGAACATGAGGCAAAAGGATATACGAAATTTGTAATGTAGCTTGGACAACCAAGGGAGGACTGAGTGTTGCAGCACATGATAACAACATCTGGTAGAAGAAGAGGGAAACTTTCCTGGTATTCAGATATGACATGCTAAAGTTACTAGTATTTCTCTTTGAATGCAATTCCAAATCTGCAGAATTTTTCTAGGGATAATATGTTTTTTTGAGGAAACTGCACACTTAAAAAGGGCAAAAGAAAGATAAAGGAAAAGGGAAGAGGGAAAGATTTTCTGTTAACAGAGGGTTTTCTACTATCTCAATTTCTTGCTTTGGTGAATGCACTGATTATTTGTTATGACTTTTGTCCCATGTCCAAAAGTCTTCTTAATACAAGGTCTGCCTTTTCACTGTTGTAGTAGAAACCAGATTTCCACTCCCTAAGCTGAGACAGATGTAAAGCAAAAAGTTCAAATTGCTATTCAGCCATCCAGCCTACTTTTCCAGATTGCATTGGATTTGCATTATATTTATATTTAAATAACTTTGATTTCACGTTCAGTGTAACAAAAACTAAAAAGAGAAGGACCCTATGTTATACATAGCACAACTGTAACTTGCAGCAATTATGATGGCTTGGTAGCCATTATAATTGCCACAATGGTGACAAGTGGGATGGGTTGAATAGAACAGCCTGCTCCCGCCAATGGTCAATAAATCTAATAATGCACTCCAAACTATTAATCTATCATCTATACCCTGTCCTGTTGGGAGTTTCCCCTGATATTTTCTTAGACTATCTCCTGGTTTTACTGCTTTACATTTTTCTGAGGGTTCTCTTTCTCACTTTGCACTAAATAGCAATTCACTTCATAGAGTCATTGAGTAATTTAGATTGGAAAAGATCATTAAGAACATCTCATTGCTCTTTATATTTATTTCCTTCTCAGTCTCAATTGTTAAATGTCACATGCCCATCCCCGGATTGCTAAATTACTCATTAGAAGTGGAACTGAAAAATTAATGATTTTAGAATTGTCTATCCAGGCAAAACAATACAAAATCACCCTTTAAAGTATGTTTAGACCTTACCAGTTGCAATATTATGTTTTCTACATTATATAGGAGTATTTTAACTCAAAAGAAGCACACTATATGCATATTGAGCTGATGAATGCCCTGTTAATGTATTTAAAACATTTAAAAAAAATATCCAAAGCACTTTTAAGTTTCCATGATCTTTTTTTCTTTTTTAAGTATTATTTGAACTGTCAAGAAATTCCAAATTTCTTTCAAGGAGCTACTAAAAACTAGACTTTTCTTTTCGGTTTTAGATAGATTTTATTTAGTCTTTGATGCAGAGTTGCTCTTTCTTTTACCTCTAGCAAGAATCAAAAACCTATGAAACTTGTGTGGACCAGAAATCACCTTAAGGCATCAAACCTGCAGCCTCAAAAACCACTAAATGAGTTTCTTTTTCTTTCATACATCCCTTCTACATGGCAAAATACTTAAAGTGATGCCAGAATCATAAAGAAGATGATCTACCTCGTAAACTCTTGGCTACTGATGCTTGCCCTGGAGTCGCAAGCCCATTGTTTACCTTTCCTTTTGAAGCCTGGGAAAAAATATATCAAAGTCTTTCAGGCTGCCAGAACTTTGCACACACAGACACTGGCATTGTGACAGGAAACCCAGATGAAAAAAGATGTCTAGGCTTAAACATCTCTCTCCCCTGAGCTCTTCTTGGGAACTTAAAAACTAGCCTGCATCAGGGAGATGATTATAAAATCACTCGCAGAAATGGAAGAACAGTATGACTGACCTACTCTTTACACAAACCATCTGGACCTGACATAACTGGGCATTTCTTTCCCCAGACTGCTATGGGAAAAAGCCTGAAATGGGCCATTTTGTTTCCCAGCCCATGTTTGGCCATTCCATATCATTTACCACTGTTGTTAAGGAGAGAGCACCCGTTTGCAGCAAACACTTTGCTGTAGAGCAAAGTGACTCTCTTTCTACGTTCATGTATTGATATGCTAAATGGACATAGATCCATTCTGTTCTGAAAGGTATGGCACAACTCACTACTTGCAGAAATTCTAGTTTTAAGAGTGTCTTTTTTTTTTTTTTTTTTTTTTCTTCCAGGAAAACATTCCCTTTTCCTCTGATCTTTCAAGTAAAGCTTTTTACTCTCTACACCCCCTCTATCTGTATCTTCTCTGTTCCCAGGTAAATATTCCACTTGACCAGTGGAAACCTTTTGCTGCAAACCACAAAGAGCTTATGTCTTTCTGTTACTGTATAAAATGTCTTTAGATAGCCATGGGTGTAACTCCTCAGCTCCAGCCATCCTGCAGTTTAATTAAATGAATTGCACAGTTTATGTGAACAGTTAGACAACCCTTCTTCCTCAGTTTAAATAATAGCCAAAGAAGTCAAGCTCCCTGGGACAATTTCCTATACCATTTCTATATATTATAAGTTTTGCCCTAAGTCACACCTCTGAGATGTCCAAGGCTTAAAATAATAAGAGGATCTTAATCCTTTGTGTGTCCCAAGTATATGTGGCATGTCATCAGGCTAAATGAAGCAGCAGCTCTGGCTTTTTTGTAAAAACATTCCTCCATAATTTAGAAATACCCTTGTACTGAAGAAGGAAGAAAAAGACACCCCACCAACACACACTTTTCTCTGTTCTGAAGCACCAGTCCCTTTTCTCAGCAGGTCTCTTCACAAACACATAAACTGGACAACAGTTGTAGCTTCCCCAGGTCAGCTTCCAAGGCGGTTTAAGCAATTGGTTAATTTGTTTTTTAGACTAACCCACACAATACATTTTGCTCTTTCTTATGTAGACTACATAGCATTTGGGCAACCGAAAGACAGCAGTCATATATAGGTGCAATACAAAAGAAAAGGATAAGACATAGCAAAAGAACAAAATGTAACCCCCAACATAAGGCAACTATAAGATTCCATGTTATGCATATTCCATTCATTCACCCCATCTCCACTATAACATTCCTTCAGGAGACCACCCTGTCACACCATATAATAAGATGATACCTTCTCCCATCATTCCATGGGATTTTTCCTTACTTAACATCTTTGTGTCCCAGATGTTCCCACTGAAAATAACTTCAATAGTATAGGAAAGACTAAACTGTTCCAAGATGTTGGCAACTACCAACCAAAATTCCAGTAACACATAATTTTAACATCAAGATCCTCTGTTTGAGCAATCTCTTTTGCTGTGGGCTATATTCCAGCAACACCCTTCTCCATTGTCCTAGAAGCAGAAATAGGAACTGTGAACAAAAATGCAAAAACCTTGGGGACCAAATCCCTCTGGGCCACCAACTCCCTGTTCTATGAGAAGACAATGTTTGCAGATGTTCCTACCAGGCCACTTGTACAAAACACACATCTCCTCAAGCCTACAGATCTGCCTGACGAAGTGTAGCCCTGCCACAAGAAAGATTTACTTTTTATTATGAAGAACTCTTGTAAAAAGAAATAATTCATTTTTACTAGAATTTTGTCTGATAAGAAGCAAGTAAAAAAGTCTACACGTAGCTTCAAAGGAGTATTGTTCAGGTAGTTTAATACTTCTGTCAGAGACTGACTCATCTCTCTCTTTGGTGTTTGTATTTCGGGCACCCGTTCATTCTGTGTCAACTATGAATTGAGTTTCAAAATGCAGCTCAAGTGACTGCAAGACCATTTTGGAGCCATTGTTACTTCAGGTAAAACAGGTTCCCAGTACAGCTAGGGAATAAAGACAATTCTCCTCTTCCATCTCAAACCATGTAATAATTTTGGTTACATGAAAAATAATACAAATAGACCTTTTGTACTACTGGTGTAGCCCTGTAAGTCAACCAGATCTATGCCGGTGATATTTTGTCTTGCCAGTGGAGATTCCCTCTGTGGAGCATGCAGCTGAAGTAATTGACCTCTTTCTGAAAGAGTTCACGTTTCTTTTGGTCCAGTTTTCAACTCATCACTATTGGCTGTGAGTTCATCTGTTCATGCTGGAAATGGTCAGTGTGCACCAAATTCTCAGCCACCCTCATAAGCAAGCAGGAGGCACGTCAGGAAACACCTTCACCAGTAATGTTAGAGAGGTCCTAGAAGAATGACACAAGCCAAACCCAGAACTCTCACCTTGAAAACATCTGTCCTGGGGTGACTTTTTGATTCTTGTATCCCCAGTTGTCTCTTCTGTTTATGCTGTATATTAAGTTCTATACCTTTAAGACTAAGTAACCCCTGATAAGTAACAGCTGTGTTAATTAACCAGCACAGCCTTGCCCCTGATGAGTAAGAGCTATATCCAATAAGGATGAATGAGATAAAAGAGAGAGTTAGCTGGTAAGGGGAGGATGGTCATGGAGGAGCAACTTTGAGGAGCATGAAGCAGAGGCTCATGAAGCAGGTTCCTGGACAGAGAATCACTGCTGTGGCACTAGTTCTGAGAGTAAAAGGGGAGAAAGAAGATGCGTGGAGTTTGTTTTGAAAGCAGCATTTCCTCCTCTGCGTTCCTGCTCCTGGACTGTGCTTGTCTCAGACCTGTCTTGTATTGAAAACCCAGAGAGACATCCAGATTTCATGCCTGTGCCCCACCCTGGGGCCCAGGATGGCATTCTCCAGCACTGGAGAAACTGATCAGAGACCAAGCGAGCTGAGCTACCCACGGCAAGGACTTTCTGAATTTAACATCTCACTTCAGAGCAATGAGAGGTCTTACTGTTTCATATTATTCATTCTTTATGCTTGTGGGCACTTTATTTGTTAAATTGTTTTTTCCACTTTCCTCCAGTTTTCCTGGACAGGTTGGGGGAGAGGCCTTTTAGATTTGCTTCCCAGAGGGACACTATTCAGGGGTTCTCTCATGAAGTTGCCCTAAACCAGGACAGCACCCCTGTCCACATCTTTTGGATTCACTTCCACCTGCTGAAAAACACCTTTCAGATCAAGTTTCAAAAGATGTAGACGCATTTGCTAGCTCTCAGCCTAACTCACCTAGGTAGGATACAGTGAATTCTTTGAAACCAAACAGTTCTGATGTTGTTTTTTGTGTTTTTCTTTGAATAACTGGGAACTGTGAGACCCCACAACTAGTTGAAAGCCTAGTTATGCTTTTTAATACCATAAAATCTTCAAAAAATAATCACAAAAATATCTATAGATTGTACCTGATCTTGCCTTACCCCATCAAATAAAATCCACCTCTCTGTTGACTTTAGAGAACAGTTTCCTTTTCCTTATACTTCCAAATATTTTTATTGCACTTCATTTAAATGTACAGCAATTCCTGAAACTACTCCAATAAAAACCCAGAATCCACAATCTCTCCTTATCCTGTAACATTTTCCTGAAGCAAACAATTGCAGAAGTTACACATCTTGGACGCATTCTTTATATGTTGCTTTTTAAAAAGAAGTATTTAGTCACTGAGCACAAACTAGATCCCACTAAAAGCCTGTAAAAATGTTACTTGCTAGAAATTCCCTCCTCATTTGTCACTTGCAAGGCATCATTATGATGTGGTAGCAGGGATGACTGCATTTAGCACAGATCAGACATGCTCTTGTCTGCAATTCCACTTCAGCAAAGTAGTTGTTCCGAGCAAACCACATGTTTTTGGGGTTCCCATAATGGGTTTTTTCAGCAGATGTTACAAAATTACATGTGAGATATTTAAGAGAGTTTCATAATGCATTTAAGATTTAAATTACTGGTGTGTGGCTTCAACCCTGACTGAATTTTAATGTATGGTTTTGTAACAACATTGTCAAATCAATATTATATTATTTGCATATTTACCTCTTTCAGATTTTTGTTAGGAAAACATTTGTTTCAATTTATTCCAACCAACTACAACTTTCTTTCCTCACTTGTTCCCACCTTATTTTAATATATATTTTGTATGTTTCAATAATGGAAACAATATAAAGTTCAAATTATATTATTATAATTATTATTTAGTTTGTTCTCTGGGTTTTTTTGGTTGGTGTGTGTTTGTTTGGTTGTTTTTTTGTGGATTTTTTTTTTTTAAATTCAGAAATATTTAGCAAAAGCAACAAAAGAAGCTCAGAGCAAAAAAGGGTTAAGAGACCCTTTCCTGGCTCAGGAATTTGTTTGAACTTGCTGAGTTAATAGCTCCCAATGATTGAGCTATAACAAAACCACTTCATCCCCAAGACAACAGAAATTGTGAGATAAACTCTGGAAACAAATCAAGCATTTCTGTGGGGAAACTCATGTGGTCCTGTGGAGCAAGAAGAGTTGTAGGAAATGTCTTTGAAATCAAAGTTTATGAATCACTTGTGTCTGTAAAAATTGCATACAGATGTTATAAAGTGCCTTTTCAGTTTTGATTGCCAAGAAGGTAAACTGAAAACACAGTAGTTGTAAAATGAAGGCATAAAAAGCTGATCAGTGTCATAAATATAGAGGAGAAAACCTGTTTTTTTAAAATAGCTTCATTATTTATATCATCTACTGATGTAACTTTTGCAGCTGTTATCAAAAAACAGATACTACAAATTACCTTGTGATTCAAATTTGCTCTTCTGCATATGTTCTATGCTCTTGCATTTGTTTGTATATACAATTCAAAAAAATCCTATCAGCATCTCTGATCCTCCCCAAATCTCCAGTCTACTTTGTTAGAACAGTGTTCAAACCTCTTCTCAAACCTTTGCACTACCTCTTGAACTTTCTTTGGGTTTTTTTGCCTCCTTACTTCTATGTACTGAAAGTTTGAGAAAGAGTGCACTGCATTGTTTTAGCCTTCTTTTGCTGGAAACAATAGCCAAGCAGTAAAAATTTTGAAAAAAAGTATTACGGATGCCAGGTGTCATGTCTGATTTTCAGCCATGCTTAATCACTTACACAGAGATTCAGAAACACTGGAAAAGTTCTTATCTAGATGTATAATACTTAAAATCTCTGAGGTAGCTGGCAACATTAGCCTTGTGGGTGCTGAAGCAGTGCAAAGCATCTATATTGCATACCAGGATTTTCCTCTATGTCCATTTGTTAGCCCAGCTGGCTGTTACTGAATGCCAGGTACACTGCCTCTCCACAAAGGTCCACAGAATTACAAAGTCATTCTGCACAGATAGTCCAGCATTCCTGTTGGATTGCTTTTTTTGCAAGCCTGGAGATATTTCTTCAGTGGGTTATAATAGATCTTTACTTTTCTCAGTTTTCTAGTTCATATATTTAGAAGACAGGAATCATCGTTAGATCTCAACTTTTGTTTTAGTTAAACAAACTTCATGGAATATATTTCATGACAACAGCACCAAGAAGTATTTTGGTTTTATAGTTATGATTTTTTTTTTCTACAGTAGAAGAAGAGACACATTCCCTTTGCTCTGCTCCTCACATGATGGTTGAGTACATCAGAAAGTTGGCTGGGAAATAATTCACTGAATTTAAGTAAGTGATGAAACAGCATGATGTATAGACTTAACCTAATTGGTCAGGCATGTACACATAATGCTTCAGATATGTAACAGGACATTAAGAAGTCTGAACTTCTTACCAAATAAAAAAAATATGGTATATATTACTAACCCACTTCCCTGAATGTCTGTATCAAAGATATTGCTTTATGACTCTCATTTTCACTTATGCCATTGAATGCTCTGTGATTCAGGGGGGAAGAAGTCAAGCTCAGCATTTCCTGTCCTTTGTTATTTTTAGAAAGCTGGGGTAGTGTATACATCTGTGAAACTGCTGAGTCTAGAAAAAAGCACTTTGTGCCAGGCTGCTGTATTATTGCATTCAGAGGGAGATGGAAGCAAGGGTCAAAGCAGGTGATGGTCTCAGAGAGACCTCCAGCTAGAGTTAAGTGTGAGTGAAGAGGGCACAGGGTGCTGCTGGAGACGGTGATCATGCAGAGCCCATGAGCAGAGATCCTATATATATATTTTTATTATTATTATTATTTTAATTTGTTGACCTCCATTTCTAATGACTGAAAAGGCAGAGTTGGAAGAGCCTGGGCTGTTTTCCAAGATGGTTTTAGTGATGTTCTTAGAAGAATGAGAGTTTCACATTTTCTTTGCTTGTACTGACTACCTCAGCTTCCTGGTTCTGAAATTTGGACATAAGAGACAGGACACAGGGACAAGTACTACAGAATGGAAGAAATTACATCAGCATTGAAAAACAGATTACCTGCCTTTTAAAGTTCACTATAATTTTAGAAGGAAATAATTTACAGAGCTGAAAATGAGATAAAGACCTCTGGGGCCTGATGTCTAAAGAAAAAGATGACTCTTGCAGTGCAGGACAGCAGTTCCCCTACAGTTGCAGAAAAATAATATCCTCAGACAAACAGGCAGGCTGAAGTATGTATAACTTTAGCCCTCGTCTCACTGAGTGTGCTTCTACCTATGTTCTCCAAGATCACTATCCCAAAATTCACGTGACCCAAGAGAGCTTTTCCAGCCCTGTGACTATGGCTGAGTTCATGATTACTTTCACCTGCACCCCCATCAGAAAGTTCCTATAAACAATTTGAAGTGAAGTTAGCCAATTGTCTCTCATCCTGAGACCTCAAGGCATGATGCTTTTCGCACTCTCAGTCAGATTTTCTAGTTGTGATGGAAGACAATGACTGCTAACACAGCAAACCTAGAATTCCCTACACTAAACACCTATTTAAACTACTCATGTTTTACTCTTCAGTTTACAGAAGTCCACCATTTCTTTCTAAAGTGGCTGTCAAAATAATCCTGCATTCATATTCATTTTGCATAACATAGTTTTTAATTTCCTTGGTTCACTCATTATATGGTATGCACCAAAACCTACATTAACACTCTTACACGTCCCCCTTTTATTCTGAATCCTGGTTACATGAGCAACAACTTAATATTTGCATGTGTGAGTGTTGAAAATCACACTTTCTGAAAGTGCATATTTTTTTGTTAATTCTTTTTATTTCTGTGCTGTGGCCAGGGCCCCAAAATTAATTTCTGCTATTATCAGGTGCCAACTTCAGCTACAGTTTGAATCAATGTAATGCCCTACAAAACGTCTCATAAATTGATTTTCCTTCCACAGAGGAAAAAGGTAACTCATTCCTAAACTCCAACCACGGCTAAATTATCTGATGTTGGCAGTGGTTCAGGGACAATCTACAAACAAAATTATAATCACTAGGCCATCAGTTTCCATAGGTCTGGCCAGAAAGGATTTTTTCTCCCAGACCTTATCCCATCTAATCTTGTTTCTTTTGTCTGCACCCTTTCACTCCCTTCTTCATACTTAATTTCTCACGCTTCTCTCTGAGTCCTTTTCTCAATCTCTGCTTTAGTTTTCCTTTCCAATCATCATCCTTTATTCACTTAATAACACTAGATGCAAGAAAATTCCAAATGAATCAGTTTTTCTGTTTTGGCTCAGGTCCTAGTTGTTTTTTGTTTGTTGGTTTTTCTTTTATAAATAAAGCTGAGATAGGAATTGTAGCCTGAAACACAGATACTAAAATCTGATTGATGAGTTTTGACTGCTACATCTGTATTTTGGCATCTAAATAAAAGTGGTTATCCAATAGTTTTGAATATCTGCAGTGAAAGTGTTAAGTGTTGCATTTAGACACTCATAAAATGCTTCTAATTGCAAAAATTATAATTTTTGGTGGTTAAAATATTCTTTAAGTGAACTAGTAGTCCTGTCTAGAAATAAATGCTTCATAGCAGTAAAGTTAAAAGTGTTGTGTTCCAGTCTTGTGAAAGCTTTTGTTCCTCCTCTTGAGTGGGTTACAGGGGCTAAGAAGAGCAAGAGTCCATTTTCTGTATTCTTGTCTGACATATCTTTCCTTTCAGTCAATGTAATAAAGAATTCTTGAAAAAATTTCATTGTTTTTTAAGGCATTCCAGTGCTGATATTTGAGGTATAAAGGAGGCCCATCCAAGCCTGGTCCTGACATGGGTGTAAATGCCTAGGGTAGCTGGTCCAAACCAAGATGCACAGACAGGTGACCAGACTTCAACCATGTTTGGGAATTTGGTCCTTTTTCATATAGATATAGCTCTCTCTTCACTGTTGTTTGGGTGTGGGTTTTTTTTGTGGTTTTAGGTTTGTTTTTTTTTTTTTTAATTATTTTGGTTTTTGTTTTTGGTTTTTTTTGAGAATGGACGAGGGAGAATTGAAGACTATGGGCACTTACCAGAATCTAGAGTCACTGTCCAGGTTGACTCCATGAGTTACTAGCAAATTATTACTGGTGGCACCATTCTGCTGCAGAGTGGATCTTACTCCTAAATCTCCAGGCTGCACTGACCCTTACAACATTAGTTTGAGTGTATTAGATCCACAGTGTCAGCAACATGTCTTTCTCTCTCCTTGTCTCCAGGGTGAGAGGAATTTAGGCAGAAAAAAAAATGGAGTTCTAACAATTTAAGGGAAAGGTTAAAATAAATGTTCATTTGCTTAGTATTTTTAACATTTCTTAAGGGCTTCAGCATAGGTACACATGTGCAGCCATTGAAAAGTAATCTCAATGACGCCATGTTTTTCATATTATGTTTAATTATGGTATTTCTTAGCCAAGATAATAAGTGTTCAAAAGGAGCTGCAAGAGCCTAATTAATAATAATCCCCATTCCAAAGACTACAGTGAAATTTGGGAAATTAGTATGAATAGAACCATTGGTCTTTCAAATCCATCCTTTTTCTTTGGACTGCTATTCATCAGCCATGCCCCAAAGTGCTCTCCGCTCACTGCTCTTCAACTCCATGCTGTTTGAATCTTCATCTTTTGTTAGACTTTTCAATATCTTAATTATGTTTTTAAGTGAAAAATCTCTCATTAAACCCCAACCTAAACCTCCTTCTCATTTCTCATTTCAAGTCACAGTGGAAACAAAACAATGGCCATTACAGATTTAGCCCTTTTTTATACAACATTTGTTACATTTAAGTTTTCCTGTCAGCACTTTTTTTCAGACTGCAGACATTCAAGCTCCTCCAAACAAGCTATGGCTGTAACATAGCCAAAGGCAATTGCATCAAGGGAGCTTCAGTAAACATCTTTAGACAAGTTTTTACATTTGGAATGTTCCTTAGCTTAATTCTAATTACTTAGTTATTAATGACTTCATTTTTTTAAACCTGCTAGAGGAATATGGACAACAAAGAGGCATCTAATATTAGTGGCTGTGTAGGTTTTATAGTGCTATTTGTAAACATGAATTTTTGGTTCCTAGATCCAATCTCTCTCTGAACTAGAGGTGAAGAGATGAGTGGAGAAAGAGGTAGGCAAATTGGTTTCTTTCCCATTAAAAGTGATGAAGAACTTCCTTATACAATTTAAATGACATGTCCACCATGGTGTGTGAAAGATTGTCTCCCCACAATGCATTTTTCTTTGTAAACATCCTGTCAAGGTCCTTCAATGAGTTCTGAATTGTCTTATCTCTGCCTCAAGGGAAAAAAGACTGTTGTCTTTATAATCCTGTGTTTTAGGATGCTTTAAATGCTGATCTAGTCCACAAGATTAGGCATTCTGTGGCATGTTCCTTAATCTGGGCCCCAGTGCGTTCAAAGCAGAGCACATTTTGGGAATTGATGCAGGTCCCTCCTGGGCTCAGCACCTGTGAAAAGTAGGGTATAGGAAGAAGGCTAATATCTGCTTGGGACTTCTGAAATGGATTTGCAACTCACAGACCTGAACATCTGCATCATGGAAATGCTTCTGGGGTCCCCTACAGCAGTCATAATTGAAGCATAACATTTAAAACTTTTAACAGCTGCAAGTAGGAATGTTAAAAAATATGTTGCATTTGAGGCAAACAACAGTCTCTCCACAGCCCAACTGGCAAATGATTAAACCTTTAATACTTTTGTCTTGTGTGCATGCCATCAGATGCAAAGTGTACACAAGGGATTAGTAGATCACTCAAGAATTTTGAAATTAAATAGAGAAGGAGTAAACTAAATTCCTAGATGCTATGAGGTGCCAATTTAATCTGTGTCCTCAGAACATCACAACATGAAATGCTACTAACCAAACTAGTTGTTTTATAGGTACTAACAGTATTTTGACATCTGTAACCCACTTGATTGTGAGGAGTTAATAGGTGTAGCCGTCTGACTGTTATGGTCTGTCCATGCTCTTATTGAAGTAAATACATTACCACATGCTGTGAAAATTTCATCATTCTGCTTATTTACATGTCCCCTTGTCTATATTAGATTTTTTGCACTTACATGGACTCTGGAGGATTATAGTTATATCCTATATTTGATTTTATCAAACATGTTTCTGTAACAGCAGATGTAAGCTGACAAATACATTTCCCAACTGGCATGTATTTGTGAAGTTCCATCTCATAAGTTCATGTTACGAAGCAGTTCTAATAACAGAATAAAAGTTTCAAAATATCATACAAAACTAGGTGACAAATGCTTGGCCTTCCTCCACAAGCAGGTAAAGGGTAAAATAGAGCTTTCTAAGCAGTCATTCTTGGATATCACACCAGTCTGAATATTCCCCAAGCATTTAATCCTGGCTAGAAACATTTGTTCTTTCATTTGTTCTGATCTCTATGACATAAATGTATCATGAGCCTCTTACTAGATCCCAGGAGGGAAACTATTTCCATTTCCCAAAGCCAGGATAGGAGCCTTTCTTTAAACATCAGCCAGCAGACAAACCACACGGGACTAGACAAGGTGAATCTCATGTGCTTTTGCAACTACAATGTCCCAGCATCCTTTCCTGTCTAGGGCTAAAAGGTCTTAGGATTGTGAACTATCTTTAAAGATATACCTGTGACTTTCTTTGTCTTAGAAATACTAAGCTGATAAGATAGAACACTGGTGTAACTAAACCAAACCAAATCAAACCAAACCAAAACAAAATAAAACAAAATAAAAAAAATTGAATAGTTGCCTGATAAAATACCATATGGGTTCAGAAGTCCAAGACAAGATTTGCAGTAAGGCTTCAGTAGTTCTGAATGACTTTTGATGAACAGCCTCCTTAGTAACTTGCACTCTTTCTTGCTGTGGATTGGTATTAAAAAGCATAGTAGAAAATAATAATAACAAGTATTTACTACTTAGTACTTTAAATAAGAAATATTTTTACTGTTTGTTGTCTTTGGGAAATGGAATTATAAGTGTTCACATGCAACTGTGAATGGGGTCAGAGGGACTCCAGAACAAGTTATCTCAGTTTTTCATGAGCAAAGCTGATGTAACCCTGACACCACCCAGAACCTGAAGTGACCTGGGAAGGTAATGGGTGAAGGCAGAAGTAGGACTGCTGCTTGGTACAGCAGGATGGCTGCAGTTTTCTCACAGGACACAGGTGTAGTTATCCCTGCCACTCTGGGTCACCCAGGCACACAGTCCCCTGTTAGCTCAGGCACTGGGCCACAGCCAAAAAGCCTTGCATGGTTCTGGGCTACAGCTGAGCACAACCAGCCTTTGGCTCTTGAAGCGCACGTATCAGATGCCATTGGTAGAAATAAGAGCCAGATGTGTGAGCTGGATGTGTAAAATATGTGAACTGACATGTCTGCTGAGGTCTCAGCCTCGTTAGTCCACTCTATGTAAATCCCTGAGTAAGTCCACCCCAAGTGGCAGCCCAAGCCTGATCCACCACTGAACGTAAACCAGCAGCAGTTCCTGGCAGGGGAGCTGGGACTGTACAGTCAACCACGTGCCTGGACCATGGGAACTGCCTCTATACAGCCTTGGTTGGATTTGCTCTGTACGTGCAGAGAGAGCTGGTTCACTCTTGTCAAGCAGTTAGAGGATCCATCCATGGTCTTGGAACAGAGGGGTCACCTATAGAGCTCCTGAGAACAGGGTGGAAATGCATGTCCTTAAACAAAGAAAAAAATAATATAACTTCTCCCTATCTGCAGCTCTCGACATTCTAGCAGTAGTAGAAGTGTTGGCTTAGGAACCAGTAAAGCCTCTCCTTCAATCCTACCATCCCATTGATTTGTTCTGTAACTGTCATGCACTCTATTTATAGAATACAGGTAATACCTTTTCTATTTTCCTAACTCGAAAAATCACAATGACTACTTCCTCATTTTTTTAACTAACTTTTTTTAAATAACTTGCTTTGAGTATATTATATACTGGTAGTTAAGGTCTTACATTTATGCCTCTCCTGGAAGTTGGTTTTGTTCCTAACTCAGACATAGGATTAGACTACTATGAAACTATATTTACTGTATGCAGATTATGACCATATATACAACTGTGTCTATCTGGACTTTTTACATACTTTACTATTTTTAGATATTAAAAAATACACATTAGAAAATGGTCTTTTGAAGTCTTCACTATTTGTATGGGTCTCTTGCTATTATTTATGTAGCAATAGCTATATTGTGATATAAAAGCACACATACAGAATACACAATACAGATTTTTGTTCCTGTCACTGTACATTATATTCTCTTCATTACAACAGAGCTTCTTGTCCTCAGATGACTCTCAAGAGAATGTGAGCTGTGTGTTGTGATCTGAGGGGCTTGCATTATACATTTGCCTGGAGCTTTCATTATTAATAGACCCTCCTTGAGCACCTCTTAGCTAACTGACATTCATTTGAGACCACTGAATTCCTAAATTTCCCTGACCTTGCTACATGAACTCAAGATTCATAGTCTCAAGTAGAATGGATAAATCAAATAAAAAGTGGTTTTTATTATGAGGTCTCAAATGTTGACAGCAAAAGAGAATAAAATTATATTGAAAAATATTTGTCTAGAACAACATGCTTTTATTCCCCAGTTTATGGTATTTTTCTATTGTGTCAATTAAAGTGAAACAGCAATTTCTTCACTTCCAGCTGGTTATATTGTATTTGTAGTCAAAGTCGAATGGGAAGTTTTTCAAAAATTTTTCATGAGTATTTGAACAGTTGAAGTGACATCATGGATTTTTTTACAGTAGCATTAGTCCTTGCCAGCTAATAATATGTCAGTCAGTACAACTGTAATATGATACTCTGGTAGGACTAGGTATTGGATTTGTTTTATGTCAAGGTTTCCTTCAGATTTTTCCATACAGTCCCTGCTGAATGAATCTTCCTGTGTTTTAAGTCACTTACTCTAAGCATTTATTCCTTTGTTTCCAGCACTTTGAGAAGAAGAAAAAGAGGAGAGGACGCTGACAGAAAAATCCCAACCCCACTGGAGAAAACACAGGACCCTCTTTGGGTTTTAGGGTTCAGAGCACGACCCTCAGCAACATGCAGCAGCCAGCTGAAGCATTTGTGGAAATTTGCCCTGTGGTGCTCTTTCTACTGCTGGAGTTGAGGTTTGTAACACAGAACATGAAACTAGGTTTCTTGAACCCTTGTTAGACATTGAGAATACAGTATATGTCAGAGTCTGCAGGGTTCATTGCCTCAGCACATCTGAATTTCCAAGTGTCTAAGACTCATCCCCTAATGAGCAGTTTGTCTTTCATATTGTTTCTGCCAATTCAGAAGAGAGTAAAGTTCCACTCACAACCCCAGGCGAATTTCACTAGCAAAAGTTCTATATGTGTATGACAAATCAGAACAGTTCATCAACACCATAGATGTCTGTTCCATGTAGATAAGAGATCTGCAGAAATATCTGGGGAGAATGAAACCTTCAGACAGCTGTAGTCCTCTGTCCAGGTGGACATAAGTTTCACAGGAACTCCTTTTAAAATCTGTGCCAAGAGAAGATGTATAAATTCAATGTAGTGTCTCAGCTGCATGGCTAGTCCTGAAATCCACACAGTCATGTCATATTACCCTCTCTGGAGTTCTCCTTTCTGTTTGAGGGATGTGATGTAACATGTTTTCAGAAATACAAGTCCATAATTTTATTTTCAATACAGTATTTTTTAATATATTATTCAAAAAGTACTGTGTTTAGACTTAAATCTATGAAGGCACTGCAAAAAGAGAGAAGCTAAACTGTGCACAAGGTTGTATACATAAGCTCTCTGAATTTTCCTTTGAAAGCAAATTACCACCCCAAATGCAAATAAGAAGGTTGCATCTGGTGTGCCACCTTTGGAACCTAATTTAAGTGATTTGAATATATGCTTGGAAGTATCTTTTTCCACTGACTACAGTAAAAGTCCAGGATAATTGCCTGGGATAAATTATTCACTAAAGTTAGGTTCCTGAACTTAGCCAGTATGACTGTCTCTATTGCCTATCACTCCTGTCTTACTCTTTAGACTTCTAAAGGTGGGCAGTCATCAGGTGGGGATACGAAGACATAAACAATCATATGTGGTGAAAGAGTGAAGAAATTAAGCCATAATGTTTACAAAGGCTTATGTCCCTATTTTTAATAAAAAACAAAAACAACTTTTGAAAATGTTCTGAAGATTCTCCCCTACTGTGAACATTGTCTTCATATTCCCTAGAGAAGAGCATTTCTTCTGGAAGGGGTGCCTATTTCAATTTACTTGGGAGAGAAAATGACACGTCAGAAAGTTTCGTGTTTTTTAGTGTCTGGAAACCTTTCAAAGAGCATGCCAACCTGCAGACAGTTGTGGTAATGTTAAAGCAACAGAGAGATAGTGATCAAGGACACTACTAGCTCCTTCCCAGAGGAATTTGTGTTAAATGATGTCTGAGGTGCTTCCTCTCCCCTTGACTTGCAGCTGCCTCAGAGGTTTGGGCTAAGGAGTGAGGGCACAGAGCAAAAGCAGAGCAAACATGAGGCAGAAAGACAATTCACAGCCTTCTACATGAGAAAAAGTGGCAAATGTCACAGTTCCTGCAAAATTTGGGCCACTGGACAGATCTGAGGATATTGACTGGGATGGGATATAAAAGGTTTTACTTTGTTCTTGTTCCAGTGGAGAACAAACTACCAGACCTCTTTGCCTGTCTTTGGAGAAAAGCCAAGAGTTTTATCCCATGGGGAATAAATTATACACATAAAATATGAGGCATCAGGTAATGTAATTAGCTCAATTTAGATGCACTATTGACATGACACTAGTGCTTATTACTAATGAATACACTGCTAGTGAATCATTAATAACTGGAGTATCTAACTACCATGCTTATGAATGCTTTATTGTGGAAAGGTGGAAAGTTCATTTAGGCTGTTGGATTTTTGTGGGCCAGTTGTTTGGTTCACTTTTCACCTCTTTTGATCAGCTATTCTCAACTGGGTTTGTGGCCAAAAAGAATATGAGTTGAGTTTTGAAGGAAATTTGGTGACAAGGGTAATGGAAAAATCTTGGATACCTTCACTACATTTTCTTTGCATCACAATTTCAGTCAGGACACAGAAAAAGGCACATAAATCTAGAAGTAAACTGAGAAAGAACTGAATCAGCAACAAACAGATCTCATTAGCGCAGAGGATGTGCTTGATGGAAGAAGAGCATTTAAACAGTCAGGAAGACATTTCAGTGATGATTTGCAAAGGTACAAAGTCACAGAGGTGTGGAAGTGGGAAATAAAACAGCTACAGGTATCTGTTTCACTTCCTAGCCATATCCCAAGCCTCAGTCAGGCCCTCATCCTAAAAGCTGGATGTGCTCTGACAGCTGCACTTGTGGGAACCGAGACTTCGAGCAGGGACGCTCTGCAGGTGTGCGGCACCGTGTAGGATGTAAGCAAGGGATTAGCCCTCGGGCAAGTTCATTAAACTTCAGCTGTGACTTCTGGCACCAGAGGGTTAATGACAATCCCTGGTGTGGCAAACTGCTTGCTTCAGGGCAGCTCCATCTTTTAAGGAGAGTTCAGGGAGGATTGGAAGCCTTAGCAGTGGTGACTGGTGCTTGGAGGTCAAAACAGCCCTGGCTTTTCTCAAGAGGACACCAGCACTGCCAGAAAACCCTATCCATTGTAGCCAGATGTTTTGCTGTTTACCACATACCAGGCATGCCCACAGACTTGGATTTGGGGAGTGCTCCAAGTTTCAGGACTTGGTGCTACATCCCCAACTACTTAGTGAAAAAATTCAGGGAAATCCAGGTGCATCAAGACTGTATGGATAACAGCTTTATATTGGAAACACTAGCTGGAGCCTCAGCAAAACTGAAATATTTTACAGGCTGTTTGGAATCTGAGCAGTAGGATGCAGAGATGTGGTATCTTGTGACAAGCTGGCTCTGGCTTCTGGTTTTGAAGCAATTCAACTGATGAGATTTTGCAAGCCCAGAATCACTCTAATTATGCTCTTGTTAATTGACTGAAGTTGTTCCTATACCAACATTTTCCATATAAAAAGGAACATTTTTTTTTAAAATAAAAAAAGGTCTGCCTTATAGGAAATAGAATTTTCAAATAAAAAAGTATAATTTCACTAAATTTTTACTGTCACATTTTTTTTCTGTATTGTTAACTATGGATCGGATTTGTGTGATCAGGATTGTATGCCTGTGTTGAATTCACCCAAAAGGACAAAGTGCTCAGGATGTTTCATGACCTTGACCTTCACCTCTGAACCTGCTTTATCTCTTTGCAGCACCAAACACAAAATAGATGTGCTCAGACTTGCTTGTCCTTTTCAGCTCACACCTTGCCCATGCACAGCCCCTTTTGCATCCGTTTTCCTCCTTTCTTGATCCAGATTAGTCATGCAAGATGTAGAAATCAGCTAACCCTTGGTGTACTGAATTGTTTCAAACTACTTTGACAAAGATGTCAGGTTTTAAAACAAAGTGAGACAAAAATCACACAGTATTAATGATTTGTGAATTGAAACAATTCCTCTTGGATGGAAAATTTGCTTATAAATTAAAAAAAAAACTCAAAAAAATGTCATGCTCTGAAAAATGATACCTAAAATGAACATTATATTTGACAGATTTCATATTCATTTACCACAGTTACATGAATTTGTAAAGGAAAATAAGTAGTCTTTGGGAAGAAAAAAACACTTCTAAGCTAGGTGACTTCTGTGTGCTCTGGATTGTCTTTCTTGAATTACAGTTTATTGAAGGGGACTACAAGTAATTCCCAGTTCAACAGATAGCTACAGA
Source organism: Acrocephalus scirpaceus scirpaceus (assembly GCA_910950805.1). Taxonomy (NCBI): domain Eukaryota; kingdom Metazoa; phylum Chordata; class Aves; order Passeriformes; family Sylviidae; genus Acrocephalus; species Acrocephalus scirpaceus. Next base: position 93,374,565 of record OU383773.1, read on the forward strand.
GAGTACAATAAATCTCCTAGAAGCCAGACTTCCATTTTTTCCTGGCATGATGTTCACCAGGCAGAGTGTTACAATCTGGGCTGCAGCTGATAAAAATGAGAATCTTCCTATCCTTGTAAAACATATGAGGATTTGCTGGCACTTACTATGATTATCCTCAGCAGAACATTCCTGTGTGAACATGGAACAAAATGTCCCAAATCTACAATCAGATATGGGACTATGGAGCCTGAAATCCACAAGACTCTGCACAAACTATAGCTCTGTATCTATCCCACGGTGGCTCAGATTTCAGGATCAATGCTCTAATTATCCCCAACTTGAAAAGTATGCTAGAAAAATGGTTTTTGCCAAATTGAGAAGGAAACGGAAAAGACATTTCCAGTGTGAACAGACATGTCTATGCCATAAAGACAATTGGGGTTAGTTTCAACATAGTTGTCAACTGCCACTGTCAACCCTGGGAGTGTTTAATCATTGAGGTAGTGATATATCCTTCAGTATGGGAGGTGCTATTAAGGTGTTGTGTTTCCTTCTAAAAGCTTCTAGCAATCTCATTTCTTAGAATGACACAGTTAGTAGTTAGGAGCAAGCAGAGTACTTACCATCCAGATTTTCAGTGGGAATTTTTTGCTACTTGGGTCATGGAAATGTTTGACACATGAGGTTTGACACGTGACATTGTGCATCCCCAGTTTTGCCCTTGCTTTTCTTTTAGACTTCTTGCCTTCCCAGTCTCAGCTCTTGTTTCTCCAAGTTCTGCCTCCCAAATACCAAACACTTTCACTCCATGGTCACTGAGGAATGTTACAGAATGCACAGTAAATCCAGTACTTCTGTGTCACACTAAACCTACTGCACATGTGCACATAGTGTGTATGGTGAAAATGCAGAGTCTGATGCTTATTTAAAATGGTATGCTCCTGGATCCAGAATTTACCATGTTTTTTCATGGCCAGTTCTTGATTGCAATATACTTTCCTTCCTCTCCCATCCTGCTGTCCACTGGGTGACAGTTTTCAATAAAGCTGTTTCCATTCTGGACCCTCATGGAGGACAGAGTGTTGTGTGATCAGAATTGTATCTCTGCTGCAAATTGAGTTCCCATGACAGCCCAACTGCAAACACAGTATTGCAGAACTTCAAGAAAAAAACTCCCATCTCTTCAGAGAGATAGTCAGTAGGATCTTCTAGAAGACTACCCTCTGGGATAAGTGGGTGAAAGATCTGACAGGTCTTTAGTGAACCCCTCCATGGAACACAAGAGCTAGTAATTCCCAGGAGCAAGAAATTGGTCAAGGAAAACAAGACATCAGTGTGGCTGAGTAGGGAACTGCTGGTCAAACTAAAGGGGAAGAAGCAAATGCACGGGCATAGAAACAAGGACAGGTAACCTGGGAAGACTATAGAGATTAAGGACAGTTGTGAAGGGATGGGGTGAGGAGGGCCAAGGAGAAGCTGGAACTGAACCTGGCAAGGGATGTAAAGAATAACAAGAAGGGCATCTACAAGTATGTTAACCAGAAAAGGAAGGTCAAAGAAAGTGTTCCCTGCTGCAAAACAATGCTGGGAAACTGGTTATAACAGATGAGGAGAAGGCTGAGGTAACTTTTTTTTTTTTGCTGCAGTCTTTAATGTTAGCCTCTCTTCTCACCCTCCTTGAGTGGATGGAAAGCAGGATGAGGACTGGGGAAACAAAGTTCCTCCCATTGTAAAATAAAATCAGGTTCATGACCACCTGGGGAACCTGATTGTACTTCAGTCTATGGACATCATGAGCTATATCTCATAGTCCTAAGGAAATTGGCTGATGTACTTGCCAAGCCACTCTCCATGATATTTGAAATGTCATGGCAGTCAGGTGAAGTCCTAGGTGACTGAAAAAAGGGAATTATAACCTTAAAAAGTTGTAGAAAGGAGGACCCTGGGAACTATGGTCAGCCTTACCTCTGTGCCTGGGAAGATCATGTAACCAATCTTTCCAGAAACTAAGCTAAGAAACCTGTAGAACAGGGAGGTGATTAAAAAAGCCAACAAGGCTTTACCAATGCCAAGTCCTGCCTGACCAAACAAGTGGCCTTCTACAATGGAGGAACTACATCAGTGGACAAGCAAAGGATTACAGTTTACATTTAACTGTATTTCTGTGAACCCACAATATCCTGCTTTCTAAATTGGAGAGAGATGGATTTGATGACTGGACTGCTAGATGGATAAGAAAGTGCTTGGACAGTGCCAAACAAATCCAGAGAGCAGTGATCAATGGCTGAGAGTCATGATGGGCATCAGTGACAAGTGGTATCCCTCAGGGGTCCATGCTGGGACCCGTGTAATTTAACAGTCTCTGCTCTGTGGTGGCCAGTGTCAGGTCCTGACGACAAGGGAGGTTTACGTGGCATATTATAAAAAGGTTCTTCTCCCAGAGGGTAGTTAGGCACTGGAACAGGCTCCCCAGGGAAGTGGTCCTGACAAGAGTTCAAGAGGAATTTGGACAATGCTCTCAGGCACATGCTGTGACTATTGAGGATGGTCCTGTGCAGGGCCAGGAGCTGGACTCAATGATCCTTCTGACTCCCTTCCAACTTAGCTTATTCTGTGATTCTGTGATTCTTCTGTGATTCTTCTGTGAATCTTCTGTGATTCTGTGATATCTTTATTAATGACACAAAGAGATTGAGTTCAGCCTCAGCCAATTTGCAGAAGACACCAAGCTGAATGGTGCAATTGTCTCACCTGAAGCCATCCAGAGGGACGTGGACAAGCTTGAGAAGTGGGCCCTTGAGAACCTCAAGGGGTTTAACAAGATGCAGTGCAAAGTGCTGCACATGGGTTAGGACAACCCCTGATATCAACACAGGCCGGGGGATGAAGAGTGGGAGCAGCTCTGCTGAGAAGGACTTGGGGATGCTGGTGGATGAGAGGCTGGACACCGGCTGGCAATGTGAACTGGTAACCCAGAAAGCCAATTGTATTCTGGCTGCATCCAAAGCAGCACGGCCAGCAAGGTGAGGGAGGAGATTCTGCCCCTCTGCTCTGCTCTGATGAGACCCCATCTGCAGTGCCACATCCAGCTCTGGGCTCCCCAGTACATCACTCTGCTGTAGCAGGTCCAGAGGAGGGCCATCAAGATAATTAGAGGGATAGAGTGCCTCTCCTATGAGGAAAGGCTATGAGAGAGTCAGAGTTGCTTAGCCTGAAAAAGAGAAGTCTTTGAGGTGACCTAACTGTGGCCTTTCAGTACCTGAAGGGAGACTGCTAGAAAAATGGAGAGGGACTTTTTAGAAGAACATGTAGTAACAGGACAAGGGGGAATGGACTCAAACTAAAAGAGTGTGGGTTTAGATTAGATATCAGGAAGAAATTCTTTCCTGTGAGGGTGGTGAGGCACTGGAACAGACTGCCCAGGGAAGCTGTGGATGCCCCATGCCTGCAAGTGTTCAAGGCCAGGTTGGATGCAACTCTGAGCAACCTGGTCTAGTGAAAGCAGCATTTGACCATGGCAGGGAGTTTGAAACTAAATGACCTTTAAGGTGTCTTTCAGTCCAAACCATGCTATGATTCCCTGGCTTTGAAATTTTATAAAAACTTGGGTGTCTGAATATGAGCTTGAGAAAAATCTGGGCCCAACCTCTGATCCTGAAATATTTGAAAATCTGAATAGCAGTGTGTATTCTTCCACCAGCTCAGCAATATGCTTTGAATATTAACAATATTGGAAAGCAGATTGATTTTGGGCCACATTTCAGCTCTTTGATAGCACCAGCTGAGCAGGTGGCTGGTGTGGCTTTAATCCCCTTTCCAGGGAGGTGGATCCTCTTGGCCCCTACCCTGCTCAGTCACAGCTGCATGGGGCTCATGAACTATGTAGAGGATCTGAGAAACATCCACCAAACTGACAAGTGTGACAAACCTCAGATCTCAGTTTAATAAATTCGGAAAAAAATTGACCACAGAGTGATTTCAGAGCTGTTCTCATCACACTATGAGTGCACACATCTCACAGTAAAATACACATAAACCTTTCTACATAAAATTCCTTGGGTCCTGTAATCACATTCTGAAAGCTGGGCCAGGCTACTGACAGAATAGTTTGCCTGCAGCCATAAATAGTCTTATATGTCTTCCTATAGGAGACTGTTTATTACCCACAAAACCTGGAAAAATCACAGACATGCATATTTTCAACCCTTCCCTAATATCTCACATACTACAGAAATCAAATCTGTATTATGCATACTGTAAATTTTAATTCAGTACTTAATTATCTCATCATAAGAGAGATAAAAGAGTGTGACTTCTCTCCCCCTTTTTGGGGGGTGGGGTAGGGGTATCTTTTGTAGGTTGGTACTCTGATTATGATAATATAAAGTTCTGTTTATGTGTAAGAACATGTTCATCTATTTTGAGAGACTGTGGCTACAATTCAGTGACTTTTCAATTTAGGTTTGCATTGGTGAATATTCTTAATAATAATTTATGAGCATGTGAAGGTGAATATTAAGACAATTGCCTTGGAGTTTTATATTTGATAACTTTCATATGTTTCTTCATAGCTTCAAAAATGCTAGAAAGTTTTACAAACTTTTCATTCTTCCACTGCCCCAGATTTGTTATCTTGTGCTGTTCATTACTCATGCTAATTCACCACCTTTTAAGAAAATGGATTTCTAACTAAGAGGAAGCCTATGTAATGGATTTACAATAGGATAGCATTCTTCCAGTCTTCAGGAAGACAGGTGAGCTCACAAAAATTGCTGGCCTCTACTTCTTTACTGATTATTTAGCAACATAATGGCTCACCAGCTTAGGTTTTGCTGGTATAGCTGAGCTCCATTAAAAATGGTTTTCAGTCACCTGAAGCTGATTTTCAGCCTAATTCATAGCATTTTTGTGATTAACAATATTTACTATCCCCTCTTTTTTTCTTCATCCCTCTCTTCTTTTAATCACTTCTTGACAACTGAAAAATGGGTTAATATTGGTGTTTAAGCTAAACTCTCAAACCTATTGTGTTCAAATTGGTTTGAAGTTGGGGAAAATGAGCTTTTATGACCCAGCAAACATGACTACCCTGAAGAAGGGCCTGAAATTACCCATGATAATTGTTTTCATATTATCTCTACTGTAACTTTCCAGTGATATATTTACTGCCTGTTCTGGCAGAGATACAACAGCTCTAGTGGGCAAGTACATGTCAGACATTCCTGTGTTTGTAATTATGGTTCCTTGCACATGCCAGATGAACTGAAGCATGGCATAAGTGTCTGTGTGTTTCTTCAGTCTAAATCCATACACTTGCTCTAAGCTTTTACCAGCCTGGCAGAGGAATCTCTTGTACTCAGCCTTTTCTCTTCAGAATATAGAAATTTTTATTAAATTACAAGAGTGATGAAATGTTGAGACTGTCTTCTGCAAATCTGATACAAATCAGGATGCCAAATTTTTACTCACATGAGCAATTCAATTACTTTTTATAGGTATAGCACACAAATATCAGCAAAAATTGAGACTTTAGTTTTTTTATTACATTTGCTATGAATGAATGCAACATAGATAAAAAACTGGGAAGTGGATTTAGTGAAACTGTTTAGTATCATAAAGACTACTATGAGGGAAATCCTTATTCCAAAGAAATTAATGGGAAGCCTGATGTAAAAGACAAGCATCAGAAATATGGTGTATAACCACAAGAATTCTCAGGCATATGCTCGTAGTTAAACAGTTTAGAAGTCTTCCTTCTTACATAAAATCTAATATTAGGAATACTTGTGTTAGTTTAGAACTCAAATAAGTTGAAGAGCATTTCATTTCAGCAGATTACCTTTCACACAGTGGATTCTCTTATTTGTGGTGAAAGACTAAAATTTGTTTCCACTGGAGAATGTAACTGTGTTCTCTAGGTGAATTGGGAATATATGATATTTTTTTCTAATTAGAGCCAGGCTTCTGCCTAATTAGATCAGAGTAAGGATTTCCAAACTTGGGTCTGACAGACTTTGTGTGTGTGATAATTTTATTATGGCAAATAAATCAGTCTCATACTTGTGAAGCTACATTCACTAGAAGAATAGAGAATAGGACAAAGCCAATACCAACACTTGCAAAGGAAAAGCCTTGTGAAACTTAGTAGACTCAGGTATATTGTGTAAATATAAACCTATAATAACCTATGAATAATCTAGGAAAAACCTATGAATACCTGTCCACATTGAGTAGAAAGCTGGAATGGTGGATCAGAGCTGCTCCCAGATTTTCTAGCTATTTCCCTTTTCCAGGTAGTCCCCTTCAATTGGGTATTTGTTGAAAAGCCCTGGGGGGTTGGGTTTAGGAAAAACATGAAATTCCTATATGTTGGAGCCCTTCCACAGAAAAAAAACCCACTTTCTTATGCTGAATATATATACATGTATCAATGTATTCTGATAAGTATTTGAGTTCTCCTTTCAATAACCAGAGAATATTTACAATTATTTTTAGTTCCTCATAGTCTAAACAAATGTACTCATTAGAAACAACTGAGTAATGAAAACAAACATGCCCAACCATGTAAACCAAATGCAAAAATCTGCCAGTCATTTGTGAAAATGGTTTTGATTTGACTATATCTAAATTGGTGGCGGTATAATTTTTCCTCAGTACCACTGATGTGGTTTTACATAAAGGGTTTAATAAAATAGGTGGCATTTGAGAAATGCAAAAAAAAAAAGCGTCAGGGTTGTTATTTTTCACCTAAAAATATTGAGACAAAAATACAATGTGCACTGTGGATTTTTATTTTTTAAATTAAAAAGACTCTGTACCATCCTTTGTAAGAGGAAATCCAGACCTATAGGGATAAATGCTCCAATTCCTACAGAAAAAAGTAACACAAATTTTGCTCTAATACACTATTTTCCTGTAGCACACATGCAGCTTACTCTGAGTTTGAGCACACCAAGACCAGACTGTGAGGGCTTCCAGTGATCTTGATTCTGTAAAATACAAATTTTATCAGCAGTAGAAAATACATCTCCCACAGGAATCTCTCCTGGAATAAATACCTGGGGTTTTTTGTTTTGTTGTGGGGGGATTGTTTTTTGTTTTTTTTTCTTTTTGGAAGTTTTGTTAACAATTTTATCTGTGTGTGAATTGCAATATAGTTCTCTAGTTCATGTCAAAAAGATAATTTGGTTGTTACAACAGGTTCATAAAGTGATACCTCATTATTTGTTGTTATTGAGTCAAAAGTAAAAATAGCTGAAGTATATAATGGTATGAAAAGTGCTGAACAATTTGGGTTTTTAATTGTTTGATCCACCGAGAAGGTGAACTTTTTTATCAGAAGATTGCTATGTTCTTAACCATGTCTATCATATTCTGAATTTATAACAAGACCTTGTTTTAGATAACATCAAGATGTTGTAATTCAAACCTTTATTTCAAAACAAATATATTATCTTCAATTTGCACAGAGAAAATGCTATTTAAACATAATGAGTTACAATAATTTCTAGCAAGTACTTTTCTTTTCAGCAAAAGACCGTACTCTGTGGAGCAAATGTAATGGTTAACATCTCTGTCTTTTTAACACATTTCCCACAAAATAAAATGCCAGTTTATGCTTATTCTGTGCCTAGTATCTGCATTTCTATAACTTTGTGGCTAGCTTTGACTATAGTTTTCCAGCACAGTATGCTACTCAAATTAGAACAAGGTTTAATTAAGTATATTAACAAACATAGAGGGACAAGTCTGCACAAATCTGGAACAAGATTCACTGACTTCCAGGGAGTTCATAAAGATTTACACTATTACCAACAGAGCAACATTTGGCCCTGCTTATTTGCTATATCCTCATATATAAATTATAAATCTCAAATCTGGACTCTCACAGCCCCTCCACACATTAATTTCTTTATCTGATCTCGTAACGGTGTCTAAGGCTCCCCACTCAGGATACAGAGAAGTTTCTGATGCCAGAGGTTCAACAGGTTGTGCTTATACCTGCACTCTTCAGAGGTCTGAAGGGGCACTGCTGCCACTTTGCAACCATGATTCATCTGCAGTGGGACTGAAAACCAGCACCTGCTCTGCTCTGCAGGCTCTTGGTGTAACCATGGCTGTCCCCAGAGAAAACCTTCATCTCCTCTTCCCCCCACTCCATCCCATTGGCATGGTTTTGCCAGCAGCCAGCACTCAGCAACTCTCCTGCCCCTTCAAGACACAACAATTATCTTTACCATGTTTTAAAGAAGATTTACATATGGTTTTCTGCTATGAAAAAGTGAAATCAGGACATCATATCAGAAAATGTGTAAAAGAGCACAGCCTGTGAGACAAACAAATCCTTCCTCCTTCAATGACATCAATGACTTCCAGCCAAGTTCATGCCCAGTTGCACATGTCTGCAGTAAATCTTCACCTTCTTCAACACCTCTGCATGATTTGCTGTCTTTAGGTATACTGACACCTTTTCTCATGTGAGAACTTTATGGCTTGATAACCATAAAGGGACAGCTGGCCCCGCAGAGTGGTTACTGCTTACACTCACCTCCTAGTTAGTAGGAATCTAAATATATAGAAATGCATGTACAATTCTCACTTGTAACCTGATCTATGGGAAATGTCTAAGCTTATTACTGCGGGGATATGTGTCTTAGATCAGCAGTGGCTTTGTAAGTCCCTTTGTAATAATATAGCTATGGCTCACTCTGAGCAGCCCTGAGCTCTGAAGGAGGCTGGATGCAGCCCTCTCTGAGCCAATGGGTCAGGTCTAGTTCCAGCTTCGGCTGCTTCTGCTCATGCTGTACAGAAAAATCTGTCACAGGTAGGTATTATTTAGAAAAAAAATCTAAATTCACTGTGCTGAAGATGTGTTTGTGGCTGCTTTTGTAAATAAGGGAAAAATCAGGACATTAAAAAAAGTTCTCTTAATTTCTTCCTCTTTCTTTCTCATTGTTGTCTTGATTACGTTAATTTTGGAGGTGATGTTTTCAGAGCCCTCTTTCCATGGGGCTGGGATACACTGTGATTTCCTGCCTGCAAGAAGAGCAGACAGTCTTGTCTTTACAGGCCAGGCAGGCCTGTAGGGACAGTGACTAATTACCTTCATTTATCATGCTTCCTGGCATTCTTTCAGATAATATGATCAAAATCTCTTACTTGACAGTGGCTCAGGAGTCATCAGTTCACAGGACCACCAAAGAAAAGTACAGAGGTTTTGAGATCCACTATTGCTCTGGCCCATGAGGTATTTAAATATTGTAATACGGAGGGAATATGTTGCAGGTGTATCAGTTGTTAATAAAACTTATGTCTTCAGTTTTGCCTTTATAAATCCTAAATTCAAAATAATTCTAGCTTTGTGGTTCCCTCATTCCTGGGATGGGAAGGAACAGACAGTACAGGAGAACAGTTGCTTTCAGGTAGCTGGGAAAGAAAGAACGAGGGAGAAAGCATGTGTGACTGAGGCAACCTGTTGTTAATTGAACTGCTTTCCTTCAGCTTCCCATCAAAATTAAGGCATCTTATGTATGGCTTTCTCCACAAGGGAATTATGAGGACCATACACCACTTCCTGTCAATGAGATTCTGTTGTAGTTTTCCTCCTCTCATGCCACTGAAGAGAGATCCTGGCCAAATGGAAGATGTTTAATAAGACCATAAAAATTGGCCTTCCTCTCCCATAGTGAGGAAAGGCGCATTAATTGGATGGGGATAGTGGCTGGAGTGCATCCACAGTGGATTCCTCATCATAAGAAAACAGATTCCTTCTTGCCGCCTTTCAGCTGGCTGAATCATGGAGAGTCTTATTGGAAAAAAAAAAAAAAAAGAGTTGGAGGTAATGAGAGGGAATAGCTAAAATCAACAGTGTTATGTTTCTCAGAAGTCAGAAAGCCATAATCATTTCCAGCAACTGCAAGGTCACCCCAAATTATGATAAGAAAAGCTCTCACGACTTGATGGTTTCTGTGACAAAAATTCCTACAGCTGGACTACCCTGACCTTGTTTTTTGAAGTTTCTTAAAAATTACTTTTTTTTTTGCCAAATTCCAAATTATCAATACCTCTTCTCAAAGCTTGTCTCATGCCAGCATGTTTTCTTACCAGATCAAGATGTGAAAAATGTCCTTCTTTGCTTTTATAAACCTCTTATTAAATTCTTCCAAATTCATTGAACATGCCTTAAATACTGTAATATGAAATGACTAATTATTTCATTAAAATTTCATGTGTCACTCTCCTCTCTTAGTAAAAGTCACAATCCTCTATCCAGATCCAGACCCTTATTAGGGTTTTTTCCTTATCTGAATAAAACTTGACCTTGCAATTCCAAGCACTTAAGAAACGTATTACTGAACTTAACAGAAGACTAGATTAAATTGTGCAGAAGGCACCTTTCCTTCTGTTCCAAACTCTTTCATTTTTTTTTTTTCAAAATTTACCCAAGACAAGAGTTAATCTTCATTTAGAGAGAATTGTATTTTATTTTGCTCATTCTTTATACCCTTAATCTGAACTTCCCCCCTTGGAATCCATTACTTGGGCAAAGGACCTTTGCATAAAAGACGTCCATTTTTGAGCATGAAAATGAAATGGTAAAAAATACTTTTTTTCCCAATTGCAATATTCCACAAGAGAAAAAAAAACCTCATTAAAATTAATTATTGTTCAGACAGTGATTATGTTTTTTTATTTTGTACATTCTCAGAATGGAAAATTAATTGGTCCATTGACCTAAGATCCAAATTTCATTTATTGAATCTTCTAGAGCTCTGCTAAATATATCCTCAGCCATGTCAGTGGCAGAATATGTCTATGGTTTTGCTAGTCATGCACTGCATGGTGTTGTGTTACATCAGTGCTCTATTTTGAATCCCACACACATTCATTACTGTAAAATGGGCAAGTACTTTCTTTTGGGCTATGCTCTCTTAGACATTTCCTCACACTTGACTGAAATTCTCACAGACTTATTCTGTTTGTTAAATACATATTTATAATTTAATAATACATTCCAAAAGTAATCATTTAAAGCATCAGGTACTTGGAAAGTTTGCTGAATAAAGTCAGTATGTACTTGTACACATTTAATGACTGTTTGCCAATATACATTTTGTTTTCCTTGACCCATTCCTTGCTTTTACAGCTTAAAGCAGATCTTTCCTGAGGGGGAAAAAAAAAACAAAAACCCTTCTTTTTGGGATCACCTCATAATTTGGAATGTACCCACTTGGACTACAGTGGCTGCTTCTCTCTTGCTGATTTTCCATTCCTTGAGTAGGTAGGAAGTGTTTGTATCAATACTGTCCTACATTCCTTAGCAAGTATTCTAATCCAATTCAATTTATATTAAAGTTCTACAATTCCCAGGCTTCTACATAGGAAAGAAAAATGTGACATTAATCATACTATTGACATGCCTCAGAATGATGACAGGAATATGTCATCAAAAGAAACCATTGAAACAATTCTCCATTTCCAGGCAGAGGGAAGAGAAAAGCCTATGGTATGTGATCACTATGCAGCTCATTTAGGAAGATATTTTGCTATTACCTGGCCTGTTTTCTCTTTGATACAGGTAAAATTCCTAAAATCCCTGAAGTGACAAGGAAAAAATAATAAAAAATCAATGTGTAACATAAGACCTAAGTACAAGTCTTTTCCTGACCTGTATTTTAACTAACTTAAACTTTTCTTTGATCTCACTGGAATGTCTGTAGTCAGTGGGCTGTGCATTCATACCAGTTTATGGTAAGAAAAAGAAGATAGATGCCTTCTTGTGTGATTTCTTGGACTAGTCAAAGTTTCACTGATTTTAGAAGACACTTATATCCTGCTCCCCACCCTGCCATTCTGTAAACTGTCCCAGTCAATTTTGTGACATCTCATGCACAGGGTTATCCCAGATAATCAGTGGGGCAAGAGGACTTTTCCCTGTCCAGTTCTGCAAGGCAAGTTCATCTCTGGAGGAGAAATGAGAGATACCTCTTTTGGCCACTTAGTTTTGTACATGAAAAAGGTTGCTTTGCATTTCTCAGAATGGTTCCAGTTGTTAAGAAGGAGTTTTAGGAAAGATGAGTTAGTGGATATAATAAAGGTAGCAACAAATCCAAAGCATACTTCATTCCTCACGTGGATCGACATCTCATGAATGCAATTGTATGTTTACAGGTGATAACAACTTAAAACTGAGTTACTTCTGAGTATAGATGTCATTCTTAAAGTGAATACACTTGGCTCAAGTTTATATTTTTGACCTGTGAATATATTTTGCCAGAGATGGGGCATTCTGACAAGCAGTCGAGGAGGACAAGCTCATGGCTTTCAAGTAACAAAATGCCTGTTAGTAGTGTTTCTCAGGTTTTGGGTGGAGGTGAGAGGAGCAAGGTTGGGGTTTTGTTTTCATTTTCGTAACAAAGGTTGAGAATAGTTCTCCTGAAGGATGCTCAGCAGAAAGAACTGTGCCCATTCCGGGCAGTCTGAGCCAAGCAGACATTGAATTTTGTTTTCCTGGCAAGAAGCAGTGATGGCTCACCACATCTGCTGTCCCAGGAGGGGTAGGAGAGGCAGGTCATGCTGTGGGAAGGCAAGAGGCAGCATGTAGTCAGGGTGGGGTACATCCTGGGAGTCTCACCCAGCCACTGCCAACTACGCAGCTCAGGCCAGCAGCAAAGTCAAAGGTCTGGGAGACACCGACCATCACTGATGGTTTAATTTAAATTCATCCATCTGGGCTGCAACTTAGGTCTTATGGGTAACCTGTGAGTGCTTCTGGTTTAATCTGATCCTACCTTTGTTACCCTTGGAAACCCCGCCCCTACAACATCCCATATAACCCCACGATCCTGCTCCTCTCTCATCCTGCCTCTCTTGGCCTCTTGGCCTCCTTGCCTTCACCCCCTCCCCCCTAGCCCGGGGAGGGGCGAAATAAATGGATCCCTGAGCCTACAAAACAGAGACTTGTCTCACCTGTTTTCCCTGCTGGTAACCTTCCTGGACACAATGAGCACTGTTGCCCATACTGCAACAGTAACCCACAGATATATCACTATAGCCTGGAGACCAGCGATTAAGAACCATGAAATAATTTCTTCAGATTGGAAAGTAAAAGCCTGAAGCCATGTGAATCTTTGCAGAGATGGTGTTTCAGGACTACTGTGTCAGTAGTCATTAATGTGCTACCTTTAGGTATCGCAATAAAATTTTCTACTGTAGAGAAGAACTAGCAAGGCTAACCTTTTAGTACTGAGACATCATCAAGAAAAAGAAAAATTGACAAATACCTGTAAATACTCCTAATCAGCAGGTGAGATAGCCTCAAAATACTGTTGGATAGAAAAAAGAACAGCTATGAGAGAGCTCCACTCAAACTATTGCTGAACAGTCCCAGAAACTTAAATTGAATTGACCTGACTGTATGATTTGTGTTACTTTTCAAACACAACTTTTTCTTGCTGAAAATACCTTTTTGGGAGTTTGTTCATTGAATTGTACTGATTTTAATGTGTTGAACCACAGGTAGCCAGTAGGTAAACCACAGATTTATGACTGTGATAGGCAAATAAAGCAAGTGCACCAGCTTCCAGTGGATTCTGCTATCCCTGGACCTGGTTTGCAGGAATGCAGGAGCAGACTCCAGTCAGCACCCCCCGTTGCTCGGCCACTGTGGCTGTGCAGATCCTCACTGATGCGATAGTGCTCCGTGATGGTGGGCTGAATCCAGGGAGCTACTGATGCAGCAGGGAGACTCCTAGTACAGCAGGCACAGTCTGAGCAATTTCTTGTGGGAGTTTCTCAACACTGTTTTATCTTCTTGTAGAATTTCTTTTAAATGTACACAGGACAGATGAAGTTGGAAGGGACCAAGTCTAGAGATCACCAAGTCATAGAACAATAGACTAACAGAGTAGTTTAAGTTTAAAAAGATCTCAAATACCACAGATTCCAACTGTTAACGCAACACTGACAAGTCCACCACTAAACCACGTCCCCAACTGTCACATCTAAAGGTCTTTTAAATACTTCCAGGGACAGCAATTCAACAACTTCTCTGGGCAGCCTGCTCCAGCACTTATCAAGCCTTTAGGTGAGAAAATTTTCCTAATATCCATTTTAAATCTCCCCTTGTGCTGTTTGAGGCTGCTTCCTCTCATCCTGTTGCTTGCCACTTGGGAGAAGAGACTGAGACCTTACTAGGCCTCCTCTGAGCTAGTGGTGGAAAGTGAAGACCAAAACGGTGTAGTCAGACTTTTCTGTCTCTTTCTGTAAATATTTGCTTTGAATTAAATAACTCAGAATAAATCTACAAAAACTGTTAAAATCAACCAAAGCAGTTAAATATCTGCTTTGAAATGTTTTGATTCACCGATTGAACAGCTCACTGACTGTAAAAAAGTGGCATTTCAATAAACATTTTGGGAACTCCAGGTGATCTGAATGACTTGGCTTTTGGTGTGTGCAGGCATGAAGAATACAATCACTCCAAAGGGGGAAAGTCTGGCTTCTCTCATGGCTGAAGGTCATTGAGGCCCAAGACAAAGGTACATCAACGCACAGGCAGGACATCAAGTACACGAGCACTGCTGTTGCCTGCAGTGGGACTGCTCCTGAGCTGGGGGTGAAACCAAAATTAAATGCTTTCCTGGGCTTCTGCTTCACCTTGCACTTGTTTTTAAGGCATGAATTAATTTTTTTTAAGCAACAAACAATACTTCATGCTATTGCAGGCTAATGTAACAAGACGGGTTCACTTTATACACTAAATTAAAAAAGTAAATCTATCCTCAGTTTTCACCTGAATTTGACATTTCCCTTGTTCCCTTTGTGTTTAAATTTAAAAGTGGTAGCCTAAGGGAAGGCGTTTGAAGAATTCTGTGTTTATAAATGGTCTGTATTATATTTTATATATGTAGGCAGTAGCTATAGTCTTCCCTTTTAGGCCTGAGGGGAAGGCAATGGTTTCCTGCGTCACGGAGCTGCAGCTCCTGTCTGTAGGCAGGTACACAAAGCTCCCTTTAACTGCCTGCAAGGAGCGGTGAGATGAAACATGCCCACTGATGGTTAACAGATCTGTCCCTCAAGACTGCTTTTCACCGAACATGGCATTTGTTTACACTCAGCTAAAGCTTTTAGCATTTTTGGGCCTATAAGAGGATTTGGCTGGTAGCCCTGCTGCTGATTGTCATATTCCCTAGCTAGAAACGTCAGTTACCACTTCTCTTTCTTCTTCCGTTCATTAAACTTTTTGTATATTTTCTCTGTCTTTCCCAGGAATTAGTGATGACATGTTCCATTTGCATATTACTGTAGCTCTTCCAGGGGATGTGAGTGCACACAGAGCTTGCAGCTTTTAACCCACTAGGGATTCAGGGGACCAGGAGCAACACAATATCATCAGAATATTGTTTGTAGCATCTTGTGTATAAAAAAAACCAATGAAAAAATAAGAGCTGTTCAGCTGGAACTAAACATACACACATACTGCTTTTCTTTCATGACCTACCACTGAGCATTTTCTCTGCAGATGACAGGAAGGTATTTCTAGAAATCTGTCACAGTATAACTAACTGAGAGGATCTCTGAGCTAAAGTCGTTTAAAAACTCCCCTTTTATTACTGTGTGGTGCTGAGTTGTCACACTGGCAAAGCAGCTGGTTTCTCAGATTTGCCATTGAAGAACATTCACAGGGTTGTTGCTTCACACTGCCAGTGTAAGGAGTTACCATGGGCTGTCTCTGCTTCTCCTGTGCCCACATACAGGGGAGAAATACTCATCCCCCTTTCCTTAGGTAACACAACTTTCATAATAATACAGAACACTCTGCCGTGCAGGGCTGAGGCTCAAGACCACATAATTAAAACTTCAGTCATGGACAGAAGATGTTGTCCAGCTGCTGCCAATTCACATTTGTTGGTTTCCACCCCAGAATGCTCTTTTCTGCCATTTTTCCTCCTGGTTCATTCACAATCCCAGAGTTCATTGACAATTATTTACACAATCAGAACTGAGGAGGCAATAGCCTCGGGGAGGTGGATACGAGCAAGCAGCTGGGCATCAGTAGCAGTTGACCTAATTTGCCTACCATAATTGTCTTGGCTTGTTGCACAATGAACTGGAGGGATTTAGCCACACCAAAATAATTTCACATACTTGTATCTGGTTAAAAATTATAAGCTTGTTCTTCTAGCTCATGGGCTAAGTTCTAAGTTCTAAGTTGGTGTCTAGAAAAGAGACAAGCACCTCAGAGGGAATTTCTTCTGTCTTAGATGCTTTCAGAGCAGTTCATCTGACTGTCTCCCTGGATGATGGTAAAAGCTATAGATTAGGGCAAGCAGGCTATATTGATTGGTCTGGAACTTCCAGGGATTGAAGAAAGCTTCCAAGATTTTAACTTGTCCAGATTTTAGTAACATTAATGAGTACTGCAAGAGACTCACCTAGGATGTCTTCCTTCTTCACATGAGTCTTAGCAACTATTACTCATTCCAAACCTGCAACAGGATAGGAAGCTTTCAGCCTGTCATGCTCCCTGACATGTTTGCCAGTCCCATTATAGCCATTAATCCTGTGCTCAGAGTCAAGCTGCTGTATTGCAGATATGTAGAACAGACTACCTTGAAAACCACAAATAGTTAAAATCCAGGGAAATTAAATGCATTTTTAAGGGATAAATACGGTATAGACATGGCAACACTGATTTTAAAATGGATAGCTTGGAAAATAATAGCAAGTAGCTATAACAGCAGGGACCTCAGTTCATGCTGAAAAATCTGCCTTTATGAAAAATTTTATCAAATTCTCGTACCAGGACTCCATTCAAGCAGGGCTACATCCACAGCAGTATCAATTAGCCAGTCACAATCTAAGACTGTATCACACAAGTTACCTATGCAGTAATGAAATGTGCACGATCTTACTCCCTGTCCCTCTCAAATGAGACTCCAGACAGTCTTTGACAAAGGCTCTCTCCTAGAAAGGCTGTCGTTTATTAAAGACTCACAGTAACCCCAGCTCAATTTGTGGCTGGCGCTTGGCTTTTATGTATGATGAATTAGAAAGTGGGGTGGTTCCTCCTCGCACTACAGGTTTCATTTTACTCTTCTTTGTGAAAAATTCCTTCCTTTCAACCCACAGACCTGGAAAGCATTTCAAAGCCTGTCTGTTCATGTGATAGTTTGGTAACTCCTCAAAAACTGGTGAATTTAAGAAGTTAGTTAAGAGTTCCCCACGTTCAATGCTGAAGCATATCTCAGGACCACTTTGGTTGTTTTCATTTTGTACGACTTCTGGAATTTCAGAGATAACTTCTTCGATTTTAGCTGGTAAAACAATGTAACTACATTTCTACTAATTCAACTGGACCAGCTGAACACCTCCTCTGTCAGCATGAATACTGCAAGGGGAAAATCCATATAACAAAATCTTTCTTGAAAATGCCCTACAGGATGGAGCTAATTTCAAGTATATGCTTACTTTTTTCAAACACACCTTATTTATTTTATTTTTTTTTCTGTGAAGTAGTAGTCCTTTAAAAAAAGTCCTGTAACTGTTTTTTAATTGCAAACTGTAATGTGCGTGCCAGGCTGTACATCCTCCTGTTATCCTCTTGACAGTCCAGTGAAATCTCTCCTAGACACACAGCTGCTGTGGGATCCAGTTTCATTAGCCACTTCCTGTGGCTCTGTGCTGTTGCTGGGGCTCTCAGCTATTCTTCTTCCCCTTCTTTCAGTTTGCTCCCTCCTCATTTATTCTCAACAGAGTCATATACTGTAAGGTACATCAGCTCTGATGTCTTTTCTGAAAAGTTTTCAAAGGAACTGGTACTCTTAAAGCATGCAGAGATGAATGTATCTGGTTTCACCAAAGTACACATAATTGAGGAAAGCGGGAAGCTTCAGGCAATGGCCTCAGTTCCAGCAGTAGCAGGGCCGCATTTGGCCGTATCTTGGACATCAGCAAATTATTTACACAGCCTGAAAGTGCAGTGAGAGCATTGATGTAGAAGAGAAGGGACTGCCATAGTTTTAGAGCAGGGACACACCGTTTCTGTGAAAATTCAAAATTTACAACATATGCTGAAACTGGCCATATTCTACTAAGATGCTCTGCAAAGTTATTAAGTTGTACACATTTCACAGAGTGGAATTTGGCTTAATGTATGTAATTTACTAAGTTGTTTGCAGTGGTTTGCTACCTTTGGATAAGGATGTTGAATTTTATCTGTTTCAAGCTGGGGCTCTTCAGTGCAAATGGTCTTTCTTAATGACTGTACAGTCTTAACCCAGTGGAAATGGATGGCTTGTCAATGATATGTGATAAGGACAGTAATGTTACCGATTTAACAGAAGCTTACAGCTGCTAGGAATTTTCTTTTTTACATTTAATTTTTTAAGCTGAATGAGATTTCTGAAGAAATGTTTTGTCTTGCAGTCATTTATTTGTCGTTTTCCCATTCATTTACAAAACATGATTGATTTATTTTTAAATGCACAAAATAATATTTTATAACAGATACTAACATTCAATTTTCAGAACAGCTAAAGCTTCTAAAGTATTTCTTGGATAAAGATTTAGATTTGGCATATAGGGAGCTTCATGGTCTGCAATCTTTCAGCATTTCAACAGCCTAGTGAAAGTCTATTTCCTTTTGACCAGATTATCACAGTTAAGTGTTTGTGGCTTTTGTAGAAAGCACAAAGTGATTGTTTTCTTAACTATCTGCCTCTTAATTTTCTCCTGCCTCTGTGCATGCCTGTGTAAGTAACCTTAGAGGAGTGTTCAGTGTCTGTGAGGCTACGACTATTCTAGTAAATTAAAAAGTATCAAGGAATGTTCCCAGGCACTGTGCTTCAATTGCATTTACTTCTAAATTTTTTTAAAAGTCCCAGGGATGGTTTTGGCTCACACTAAATATCCAGGCATGATCTGAGGGTGAGAAAGGAATGGAAAGCCTTCCCAGTGGCAATGTGAATGCAGGGACCCTGCTTTGAAGGGCAGGAGTGCGACAATGTGAACGCAAGTACCAGCTGCGCTCATTGCCAGAAAGTGGTTCCAGGCATGTTTATTAGTTTAGATACAGTTTGAGTAGTATTAAGGGTCATCTACCTCTTTGGTATTTGAAGGACCTTTAAGGTACCTCTCTCATTTCAAAGGAACTGATAATGAGCCCACAAAAACTTTGATATACAAAGACACTTAACCAAGTAAGTAGTTCTGTGACAGTAGTTCTCAGCAGTGTAACTCATATGCTTGAGGTTAGCTCCATCCTCATCACATCTCTGGGTTGAAGCCTAATGTGTCTAAGTTTGGAGCTGTCTGGCCTCACTGAAGTTGAATCTTCACAGGATGGTCTCTGGATTAATAGTGAAAAGTATTTGAGGAGAAAGACCAGGTCAGCCCAATTTCAAACATTCGCCCTTTTTTTAGTATAGCCGCTCTCTCTATCCACAATGAAATGTTTGGTTTCTGGCCACTTTTACAGATACTCTTGATCTAATCTACATCGTGTAGAAACAGGAAAAGGCAACAGCTGGGGCTTCATGTCACTTGTCTCAGAAGACTGATGACAGCACCAGTGTTGTCATCCAACTTAGCATCTTTAAAATAGCACAGCTTAGGGACAAAACCCATATAGATGACAGCTGACATGTCTGAATCAAAACTTGCATGTGCCATTCATGTCTTAGAGATAAAACAGAAAAATTGGTATATTTGTCATTGATGAAAGGAGAGAAAGTATGTACCCCTTATTTTTACCACCTGAAAGCTACATCTCTGACCTAACCTAAGCTTAGGTTTCATTTGAGAGACAAACAACACTAAAGACACTTCAAAGAGTGGTCTTGAAATAAAAGGCTTCTAAATGTACCTTGAGATTGTTGTGCGTTAAGTACCTGACTTTTACATAGCTAAAATAGAATCCTACCTTTACTCCTTAGGTGAGAATTTTTATATCTTTTTGGAAAATAGATGCTGTTTCAGTTAGATGTAATGGGTCTGGAGTCATTCAGTGAAATTCTGTGGTCTGTGTTCATATTAGAGGAACTCAACAGCACCTCTGAGTTTAAAAGCTACTGGCCCATGAAATCTTACAGAGATGACACACACTGAGTGACAGAAGCGAGACTGAAGTAGGCAGACTATACACAGAGATGGCTTTGCATGGCTTTGCCCACCACAAACATATGGAGCACATATTCAGCATCAGTATGTGATGGCATCATTTGATGTTGGACAGCCTTTTTACCAAACTGCCTTAATGACAATGTTGTTTTCAATGCAGGGCTTGGTTGTCTTCATTGTTACTTCATAACACTTTGAAGTGTTAACAGAATCTTTGTCATGACACAAAGGGATTCCCAGGAAAATAACAGAGATTTGTTGTTTATTTATTCACATCAAGCTCTGGATGTGGTGACAACTCCAGCAGAATCAGGGTAACCAAACACTCACTGCAGTAACTAAGTAATACAGGTCAGACCAAGAAGCGGGCATCTTGTGCTAGGATGGATTAGAAGGGCATCTGAAAAACCAGACAGAAGATTTGAAAAGATAAATATCATTTAACACTTTTATCATCATTTGTCAACAATGACAAACTTCAAAAAAAGTAAACTGTAAATCTTGAGTCCCCAGAAGTGGAGAAATAAAATCCAAGGAAAAAAATTCTGTATTGCCTACGGGGAAGCCTGTTGGTCAGGACCAAAAGCATAAGGTTGCTGTGAAGGGATTGCTGTGAAGGGATTTTTGACCTCTGTCAAAAAAAAAGCAGCAAAGAAGAGTCTG
The DNA here is from genome assembly GCA_910950805.1 of Acrocephalus scirpaceus scirpaceus. NCBI lineage: Eukaryota > Metazoa > Chordata > Aves > Passeriformes > Sylviidae > Acrocephalus > Acrocephalus scirpaceus. The sequence goes on from OU383773.1 coordinate 93,395,331, forward strand.
GCTATTTGTTTAGACCAGAGGTAACGCAGAATAATTTGGGCTAGTGTGGCATTGCTATGAGGACCAGGCTGGTGGCCAGCCTCAGTGCTGTGCAATTTCTGTGATGTGTGCTTGCAATAATTTCCATAACACCAGTTGCAACGGGAGCAGACGTGTAGGTTGCACAGAGGTTACTTGGAGTACCTATCATAGTAACAGGATATCAATCCAGCCTGATATAGTAACAAGCACACAGTAATTAGTCTGGGTGTGAAAAAGCAGCCCTGCCAGAGTTGTATATCTTGACTATAAATAGGTGGGCACATGCACTTCTAGTACTTATTGAAGACATTTTACCTCTCCCGCTTTGGATTAAAACCATGCACCAGCAACTCAGACAAGGATTTTTAAGTCCAGAGACAACAAGACCCTCAAAGTGGGAAGCAGGAAATTTAATTGCTCCTTTTCTTCTCCTAGCCCATCCCCTTGAACGATTTGTCGTATCTGATTGAGGCTGGCTGATTTTATAGTGCAGATGACAGGTCTAGGCAGGCAGTGCTGCTTGCACAGTAGGACTAGGAGGGAAGCCCAGGTAAATTTGTGCCAGCTCATGAAGTTAAAACAGTTTTGCATATGAAAAGGAAACCATAACTAATTAACACCAGGCAGGTGGTCTAGCTGGAAAACTAAAATCCAAACTAGGTCACAAGGGAATATGGGACTTGGCAGATGAAACTGTAACTGAAATCATCTCCTAAGACCAGCCAAGTGAGAGCAGAGCCAACTACCCTTATGAAAAAATATGCCTGTGCTAGTCATTTCTGGGAAAAACAAGCCAAGGACAAATGACTGCAGCTCTCAGAATGAGCATGATTACATTTAGTCTTTAGGGCTTTGTTTCTAGAAGAGTTTTTTGTTAAATGCTAATCTTATTTGGTCAAGATTCACAGTGAGATCAAAATCAGTTTTCATGGTGCTTTAAGAGAATCAGCAGGGAAGATGATTTGGGGTATCAAGTATTAAAACAAAAGGAAGGGTGTGAAAATTTATGTCAAATTTTGGCGGGACTTAGAGGAAGTAATAGACCCTGCTGGGTTATGAAAGCAAAAGCAGATACCAGCAAAATACAGAGCTGGCTATGTATCAACTACAGTATCAGGGACTGTAACCAGAATGGTGGGAGAAGGTTTTGTTTGGAGGAAAGAAATGGAGAAAGTGAGATTTGTGAGGTGAAAGATTCTGCTCTTTCACTGAAAATAATGACTGAACACAATACAAGCACAGTGTCTTAAAACTTACCATGAGTAGTGTATGGACTTTGGGAAACTGAACACCCAGATCACACATTCAATTGGTGGCCCTTAGGGAAACAGAAATGATTCCGTCCCCTCAAATTCCTGAAACGTAATCCTATGACATACCTAAATGTTAAAGCAGACTGATGGAGACTTACCCACAAACTGAAGAAATAGGTGATAGATTTGGACTTTTAAAAGCTTATGAGAGCTTGCAAATGTGTAAGGTAACAGCATGTACAAAGTCCCAGCTATTCCTGCTGCTGCAGGTAGGTTATTCTATTCAACTCAGTGTACCTGTGGTCAGAATATGTATAGCTCTCCATGTGAAAATCTTGAGCTGTGCATTTAAAACACACAAAAAATAAAGCCTGTAAGATCAATTGACTGTATTTTAAAGGCGTTCTTTGGCAGGCAATTCAGTGAAGAGCTAATTGTAATCAGCGAGCAGGAGAAGTAGCTCTTTAGCTTTAATCAGCCTCATGGTACCATTTATACCTTCTACTATAAACACTATTATGGTAATTCTATAACAATTCTCATTCATGCTTCACTAAGATCATGATGGTTCTACTTTACGCTGCAATGCTCATGTGTAGCCACTCACATATGTATAGAATTAAACACATGCCTAAAATACAGAAGACCAAGTTCTTAGCTGGTCAATAATGGTGTAAACTACTGCTGCCAGGTAAAGCCCACATACTTGCATGGAATCCCTGCCTTTCAAATATTTTTTCAGCCATATATAAGTATGTACAAGGCAAGGCACAAAATACTAAAGGGTCACAGTTTGCTTGTAAAGAAATTCTGGGACATGGAATGATGCATTCTGCCAAATCAAACTAGAGTACTTGAAGACTTAACCCTCCTCATTTCTCCATTGCCAGCTCACTGGACCTTCTCTTAGCCTTCAGCTCCATGCTATGCAGGCCACCCAGGGTAAATGAGCCCAGATGAACTTCAAAACTCATCAACATGGTTTGAGTTAATCCACTAACCCTGGACTAAGGTAGATTAGGAAAAACTCCCTGTGCTTACTGCTGAGACTGTGTTGGCATAGCAAACATCTGTCAGGGTGAGTAACATCTTCTGGCACCACAAGGTTTGCAAGGTAAATGTGTCATGTATAAGAGAAATTAGCCCAAACATAAAAACTAGTTCTTCCATTAGGAAGACAGAAAGGAGAAGTGATTTGTCAAAAAAGGCTTAGGCAACTATTTCATCTAGAAGACAGAAGTATGGAAGGGAAAAAAAGTTAAGATTGGGAGGAGGTAAAAAGGGCAGAGTTGATACCAGAAGTTAGAGTGGCAGCATGAGAATATATTTTATAACTCTTAGTGCACAAGAAAAGCTGTCGAGTTTCTGCATCAGACTGGGAATAGACCATGCAGGAGCTAGAATCCATTTCACCAAGACAAAAGGGAAGTTTAATCCCCCTTTCATATTATATTCTCACTAATTAACTTCTCCCAAGACATTGCCCTGCTAACTTCTTTTCTTGTGTCCCTTCAAAAGTCTTCAGTTCATAAAAACAAGCAATTAAAAAACCAAAAAAAGGGACAAGTCTGTCAACAGAGCACCCAGAATCTCTTTTCTGTACACATTCTACTTTAAGCAATATATTGTCCTTCCAACAGGCAATATTAGATAAAGATATTTATAAAAGATAAAAGATAAATATAAAAAGAATATTCTCTGAATGGGAGCTGAACCAGCTGAATATCAGTATTTAAAAGCTCCGTACTATCACTGACCTGCTGTAGTAAACTGTCTACTCAAATCATTTGGGAGTTTTATATAGTCTGGGAACAGAAGAAGGATGGACTAATTGATACAGTCATCATAATCTCTATAGGAACACTTCTCATTGTCTTGAGGGAAACATATCTGAATCTGTAAGAACCTTTATTACTTATATTAAAATTATTCTCTTGGACATTTATCATATTGATTTGGGCCATGTAGGCTTGGGCATTAAGTTGAAACCAAGCTATTAAAAAACCACCCTGAGGTGATTTTTGTAAAACTTTTAATTATTGATTTAAATAAAACATCAGTTGTCTTTTAATGAAATATGTCACTGCATTCAGCCTTTCCTTTGGGTTTATGAGGTGTGCTGAAATGAACACTCAGAGACAGCTCTGTTATTATCATTTTTACATTTACAGTGCCAGGTAAGTGCTTGTTGTAGTCTAGAGAGGGACAGATAGTAGTCTAAATATGCTTGGACTACTCAGCAATGCAAATGAATATCACAGGAAAAGAGGCTTTAGGAGAATGAAATAGAAGAAGGTCAGTGTTTGGCTCCCATAGAGCAAAGCTGATAGTCTGTATTGCAAACTCACTGCATGGCTACAGAAAAAGCCAGACACTTTAGTAAGAATGTCAAGCCTTCAGTGTGGGTCACCTAGTCAAACCCTATTCCCGGACCAGTTGCAGGGAGCGCCAGACCTGAAATACTCCCAGACTACAGGAAAGGAATGCCCAGGGCTAGACTATTCTTCTGCCAGGATGCAACTGCTGTTCATATGGCAGTGAGCCCAGGCATACTGAGAATCCCATCACGGCTTTGTTGTGCATGCAGTCCAAGGGAAGACAAAATGGCCTGGGAATCACATTATGGAACTTCACGAGATTTGCCTTAGATGCTCCCATCCCTGTCAGGGCACATGTTGACTGCATATGTTCAGGGCCCTGACCGCTGTCAGGGGCAAAGGCAGCATGGAGACAGCTCCTGCTTTGTGAAGCAGGAGTGGTCCTTTGTAGGAAGAAGTGCTTCACTGCCCTAAATCATCTTCTCTTTCTTTAACTAGCAGCACAGTGACAGGGTAACATCTTTGTTATCAGAGTGCTGCAAAGGGTTTTGTAAGCACTTAAAGTGAAGACCCTGTGAGGGAAGCAATATAGGCTTAGGTGATACATGGGCTACTGCTGGACATGGCCCAAGGCACACTTTGGGTGAAATCAGAGTCATCCCACTGGCCTCCCTGGGATTTGGAAAATGCCGGTTTGGCTCCCTGACCACCAGGCACAGTTTGTACTGTTCATGCAGATTATGTTGTTACCCTTTTCAGCTTGATTAGCTATGCCAAAAAAATTGGAGGCTTAAAGGTTATTCTCTTTAAGAGGAGAAATTGATGATGGAGTCAGATAGCTTGCATGCAGTTCTCTCTGGCTGCAAGCCCTGGGTTTCTAAAACCAGGTAATATTAAGCAGTGGGAGACAATTTGGTTTTGGCCAAACACATTAACATTTTTGAGCGTGATCTTGCACCCCTTTGAGTAAAGGCACAGCCTTGAGTTGTTTTGAGAGGCTCCTTTCATTTCTTTCACACACTTCCACAGAGGAACTTCATAGTTCTTTTCCAGCCTTTTTGAAGGAAGGGTGGCAGCTTAGTTCACTTCCTTCAGTGAATTCATGCCCAGCTCATTTCAGTCTGCCTGTTTCACTGTAGCTCTTCCTCACACTGCATGATTTTCTCTATTGCTCTTTCATTTGGTATCAAATTTTCTGCACATTTTGTGTATTTTATGCACTATGAAAATCAATAAAACAGATTGAACAATGATAGCAACTGAGAGACTGCAGCTGTTTCATTTTAAGATGCTTTTAATCTCCATTACCATAGCCAACAACATGCTTTTCAGACAACAGTTACCAGGAAAGACATACTGTCCTCATCACTAATGATAAATCACTGAAAGACCTACTCAGATGCAGCATTGCTGTGAATGATCTGAGTCCATCCATTGAAGCTCCTACACCAAAATCAAGTAGTCTTTGTGCAGCATCACTTTCAAACACTCAGATCTATGGAATTGTTCCATGAAGTGACTGAAGCAATGCAGCCCAGGCTCTTTCTGTCTTTGCTAATCTGCCTAGGGACACATGGGAAAGTTAAGGCAAACCAGCTCAAGGTGGGAAGTACTGAACATAAATTACAGCATGCTAATCCCTTCCACAGATGCTCTCATTTAGGTGTAAAATGGTTTAAGGTTATTGAAATTCCAAGCCACTGGGATTTATTTACATTTCCTGTAGGAGGCTGTAGTTTGATTTACAAAATGGACAACAGTGATACCAGCTTAAGAGGAATTTCCCCAGTTACAAAAAGAACAACAAACACCCCCAAAAGACTCAAAGCAAAATATGGTCAAAATATTTATAACTAGTTTTACAACCAGATCAGTTCACCAAACTTATTCACAATGAAGTAACACAAATAGCGCGCTAGAAGCTCTCCTTTTTTTCTGATAAAGTTTGTTCTGGAAAAATTGAGGTTTTATGTCCATGTTTTACTCTTACAAGTTAAGGATGCATAGTGAAGGCAGAAACACAAGAATGTCTATTCAAAAATTCCCCTCATCATCCTGTACTTCTGCAATTCCTTTAAATATTTGCACAGTTGCCATGAAGCCTAACACAGAATTAGTGAATAATATGAAGTCAGTGGATTCTCCCTGGTTTATGAGGTACAAACAAACAAGAATAAAGCTCATCTTGCTGAGATTGGTGCATTTGATCTGTAGGTACCCTGGTCTAGTAAACAGAAAATACCTGGGATTTCAAGTGTCTGAAAGCAATCTTCTAGCTCTGAGACCTTTGTGGAGATAGGAGAGTTAGGGACAGAAAGAGAAGACTTGGAACCAGAATGTGAATGAGTGTATACAAAGTGGAAGGAAAGAGTGGGAGACCAGTTTTGAGTTGTGGCATTTAAAATCCTCCTAGGAGCTCCAGGAAATGGGCCAGGATTTGGCAATCTTAGGAATTATACCTGGAAGTGATCTCTTGACATGGGGATGGACTGGAGCTTTTTCCTGCAGTAGGAAAAACCTCAATAACTAAAAAAATTCAGCAGGAACTACTGAGCTGGTACTGCCCAACCAAGTAAGAGACAATGAACTTTATTCTGCAATTTTCTGTGGTTGGACACTCTGGATAGATACTGGCAGATCTGCTGTGGAGGTACCTGGGACAATTGAGAAATATTTATCTCCATTTCTAATGAATGCATCAATGAAATTCCAGTGCCCCTTAAAGTGTTTGAAACTCTTTAAAAATTTACTTTCACTAAACCTATTGTCTATTTAGGATTATATCAACGTTACTCAGTAGTATTCTTTGAATAATAAACAAGAGTCCAGCTCCCTGGCAAAAAACTCACCTTGATCTGTATTATCATTTAGACCACACCTGAAAACCTCATTAATTGAAATAAGCAATAGAGACTGAAATAAAATTCCATTCATGCTTAATTCTCCAATGTGGTTTTGAAAAATCTTTCTTCTTTAGCCAGTCTTATGTTACATGCTGGATGGTCTTTGCTTTGACCACCTCATAAAAAAAGGCTCATAAATACTTTCATGTGTTATTTAAACTAGCGGTACTCCCTGAGGCACCATGCTTTTATTTTTAAAAATCCTTTGTGTATTCGTAAAGCATTTCTAAACCAGTAGCAGAGGTAAATGTGTATTTTAACCTAGGAAAGCCATGTTCTGTCAATATTAGAACACAAAGTTTCTTACTCTATGCTGATAAGAATAAAACATTTTTAGCAACTTCCACTTGGTTTATGTGCTTTCGTACTAAAAATCAGCAATTTCTGATTATGAGTGAAAATAGCTAAAATTGTTTTTCTTGACTAGATGCTTTCCAGAAGAGAAAATGTATTCCTATTATGCTGTAAGCAACACACTGGGAGGGTCTCCCTTTCTGCTTGGGAATGCTTTGAAAGAAGGAAGGAGGCATAAAAGCAGCACCTGGGGTGAGTGAGAGCTGGCCTGGGGAAGAGTGTCATTAGAACAGCTGTGGGGGCAGTGACTGTAGGCATGTGGAGCAGGTGGGGAGATGAGAATGCAAAATATCACCTGGCATAAGAGATGTTTTGTTTTCCCTAATTGACAACTATGGATAGCAGTAGAATTAAGTTCTACTGTAAGCAGAAGTACTTGTACTCACAATATGTGGGCCACAAAAAATATACAGTAATATTGACGGAATATCATATTTTTTTTAAAAATCAAATGTAAAGTAGGATTTAAACCAAAAAGATTAGAAATTACACAGGCAGAATACGCATCAGACAATTGGATAAACCCAGATATTCCAGAAATGCTAGAGTGGTTCTTCCACATTTCAGTTCTGCTTCCGATTTATCTTTCAACAGGCAAAGAAACCCCCCCAAAAAGTCTTTTTGGCTCACAGCCTGAGCATATTCTTCTTGGCAATTTATAACCTGTGAGCATCTTTTTATTATCCTAAATTATGACAGGAATGACATCATCCTGAGCGAGACAGGTTTTGTCATCCCAGCCTCCTTAAAAGACACAGGCTGTAGTGCCCCCACGAATATACTGACAATAAAACCAAGAGAGAAAAGCATCCTAGATCTTTTCCTTAGATTCTGCTGTTGTGGTGGTGTATTGGGTTTACATGGCAGGTAGAGGGGGGAGGCTACAGGAGTGCCATCTGTGAGAGGCTGCCAGAAGGTTCCCCAATATCTGGCAGAGCCAATGCCAGATGGTTCCAGGTTGGATGTGTCACTGGCCTGAACTGAGTCAATCAGAGATGGTGGTAATTCCTCAGCAGTAACATATTTAAGAACAAAGAAAAGAAATTGTGCAGATGTAATTGTGCTCAGGGAAGAAAGGACTGAGAATATGGGAGAGAAACAGCTCTGCAATACCAAGGTCAGTGCAGAGGGAGGGGCAGAAGGTGCTGCAGGCAGCAGAACTGAGATTCCTCTGCAGACCGTGGTGAAGACCATGGTGAAGCAGCCCTGCCCCTGCAGCCCATGGAGATCCATGGGGGATCAGATATTCATCTGCAGCCCACACCAGAACAGCTGGATGCTCAAAAGAAGGCTGTGATCCCGTGGGAGGCCCACACTGGAGCAGGCTCCCAGCAGCGACTTGCAAACCTTTGGAGAGAAGAATCCATTCTGGAGAAAATTTCCTGGTAGGACTTGTGACTCTGTGGAGAACCCACACTGTAGCAACCTGTTCTTTATGGACTGCATCCTGTGGGAAAGGACCCACAGTGGAACAGTTCATGGAGAACTGTTGCCTGTGGGATGGACTCATGCTGGAGGTGAGTCTCCTGTCTCCTTTGGGAGGGTCCCCACTGTGAAGCAGGGGAAGGATTCCTCTCCCTGAGCAGCAGCAGCAGAAACAATATGTGATGAACCAACCGTGACCCCTGTTCCCCATTTCAACAAGGCAAAGCCAGGATGAAATGAGGGGTAGGGGAAAGATTTTTAAGATTTATTTTTCTTCTCAGTATCCTGCTCTGATTCTGATTGGCAACAAATTCAGTTAATATCCACAAGTCGTGTCTGTTTTGTCCATGATGGTAGTCAGTGAGTGACTTTTCCCTGTCCTTATCTCAATTCATGAACCTTTTGTAATATTTTCTCTCTCCCATTGTGGAGGGGAGTGATAAACACATTTAGTGGGCACCTGGAATTCAACTGGGTCAACCTGCCGCAGGTGGAATCTCCCTGGACACATGAAGATCAGCTGGTACACGGGATAACCTTTTTGCTCATGCAGTCCTTGTCAGTGCCTGATCTTTAATGGTTCACATTTCTTTAATGGATTAATTCCTATTACTTTTTTTTTTTCAGGAAAACCTGCCAAGCACTAATTCTTGCTGAGATGCATCACTAAGGCTTGTTTACAACTTTAGAAGTAGCTGACCTGCTAAATACCATATTTTAGAACAAATGTCACAGGAAAGTGTTCACATACTCTTTTTAACAGCTGTTTAATCAAATGCTCATACTGTCAAGACTTCCTTTAATTTATCCTCACAATTTTTAAAAAAACAGACACTGAGGAAAACAAAACAAACTCCCCCGATCCTTGTCCAGACATCTCAATTACTGGTTATCCTATCAGGCTTAAAAAAACGGAGGAAGAAAAAGAGGTTTATGAAGAGCTGAGATTTCCATTTAATAAGGGAGTGAGAAAAGTGGCATTAGAACTGATCTAATACTGGATTTGAAGCAGCTTTTTCTGTAAAAGTATTTCTTTCTTCCTCTCCCACACTTAGATCATACGAAAGTAAACCTTTCACAACACCTTCACAATTCAGCTGACACAGTAGCTCTAGGATTCAATTGCAGTTCAAACGTGAAAGGCTGCTGGACTGTAATTATCTGTTACACACCTTGACAGTAGCCAACATGGGAGCCATGGTCAGGAGCAGAAATGGAGTTAGGAGCTTTGCTTGTAGGAAGCTCTCTCCTCCGGATATGTTACCAAATTCAGCAAGAGATGAGGTTCTTCCTTACCTGTAGAGCTAACAGCCTTGAATTTAGAGTGGTAGAAGAACAGGAAATATCATCTTCATATATTTTTGCTGTGTTGTCACCAAGGACAACCATTTGTCCCTACCTCTTACTGCACCCTACACATCACTTGGACAGCCAGAGTTGGGCCACAATGGTACCTTCTAAAGGAGCACAGAAATTCAGCAGGAGAGGAAGTTGGACTATCTCTAAAACATCAAGAAGTCTGTCTGATCCACTGGTATCTGTGGGGAGTAAAGAAAATAAAACAAATGAAATAGAAATAATACTACAAACTAAAATGAAAATGTACATGTAATAAAATATGGACATCACCAAAACCATTTTACCTTTTGACCTCTGTGTTGGAGAAATGCACAATACCTCACATCCGTAATCATCCCATTCTCCCAACACTGGTCTATGTATGATGTTTTCCTTAATAAGAGGTAGGAGACATCTGATACAGTCAATCAGTCACTTACCTAGCATGACATGGGGAAATCAGAGGATACAATCTGGCTGTCCTGGACACTGGAGCTGTACTTGCACTCCTTCCAATACACTGCTGCTGACTCGAAAGATACCAGCTCAAACTGGTATTTCCATGAGGTGCATTGGAGGACAACAGTTGATAAGGATAAGGGCTTTTTCCTGCTGGCTATATTCATACTGTACTTTCCTAGGCAGTATCCAGGGGATGCACAGGCTGTGCAACTCTGCATAGGGTTCAGTATTTTAGCTCTGGTGCTGCATGGGCTCAGCTGCCCCTGCAAGAGCTGCAGAGGTGTAAGTGAAGAACCCCAGTTCAGAGGAGGCTCATACATGGCTGTGCTGCCATTGGATAAGCTTAGCTGCTCCTGCCATGTAGCACTGCTTGCTCTCCTTTCCAGGGGACTGGTTAAGCCCCAGACAAATTATGACAAGATATTTCAGCTAACATGCACTCTGAAATGAACCACAGATGCTGGCATGGCATGCAATGTGCTCTCTAAACCAAAGAACATCTCCTAGCCTGGCTGATCTTTTCTCCCAGACTGTTGCCTGTTTTTAGTTTCTGAGAAAGTAATGATCGATGCTTTTCCACCAGTTATGTTATTCAACCCGCTTTTTAACCTAGCCTAGCCTGGCATAGCCTTTTATTTTTAAAGCTCCAGAATGGTTGTTATACACCACACATCCTCAACTGCTCTTGAAGGAAGAGTAGAATGCTTGTAGACTGATGCAGACAGCATCTGGCAAGCTTAAATGCTATGGCAAAGTAGCAGACACCACAAGTTAGGTTTGTGGGCAGAGGTTTTTACCATTACCCTATTTCGGTTTTTTTTGTCTTTGGTGTTTTGCAGCTGTCTTGATTAGTGTTACTAAAACATGATTCTTTTAGATTTACTGTCTGTGCTATGGATCTGAAGATTTGGGGAGTTCTGGCAGAACTGAACATCAGTGCTGGTGGATAAATAAAATTACATAGTTGGAGAGATTCAACTTTTGGCTATGCAGTTTGAAATCATTGCAGTGTCTTTCACTTACATTTGTTTGCCTTCCTCTTTGAAGCAAAGAAGACTACAAACCACTGTAGATTTACAAGAATATATAAGGATATCAGAGTTGGTTAGAGTCTCACTGCTATGGCTCCATAGTTTATTTTTTCAATAGGCCATATCACTAACATCACACTTAATCTATGTTTTGGAGAATTGATGATTAATTTTATTTATATGCAGTTGTTTCTTCCTGACATTGTATCTGTAGACAGGCTTAAATTTTGCATGCTGTTGCTAAGAAATATTGTAATGAATTTGAAACAAAGCCTTTCTTCTATCCATAGGTATAAATACATGGTATCTGTTTATTTTACCCAGGCTGCCTTTGGGAATCACTGAACATGAAGACAAAACATGGAAAGGAAAATTCTGCTTCAAGTGAAGATATAAAATGAATGAGACATGAGGACCTGACATGTGACTCTGTGGCTTGATTCAAATTTAGTTAATAGGAATCCAGTCTGTGTAAAAGAGATAATATGCCATGACAAGACACAACTCTGCCATTTCATGTTTTTGCAGCATTACTACAAAAACTGTGAACACAGGGAATTACTATTACATAATATCAAAAGACCATGGCCAATGGAGCTGAGGAATGGACTCTGCAGATACATGACGTAGGGCTGTACATGGAATAGCTTGAGCCCAGATGTGGCAGACCAGGATCTGTACACCTGGTGTTGAGACTATTAATGAGTAAAATGGGCACAGAACCATCTGCTGCTGCTCTGGTGCTCCATTCATGGTGTCACCTGACTGATAGAACAGAAAAGAAGGTGATGGGTGGCTAAAATACTAACTTCTGCATAAACATGGAATCAAAACAGTATCTGATGATGGGCGGGCAGGACACATGGTGGCCCTCGGTCCATTTGGTAACTCCTCATATCCACACTGATACTGAACACAGTTGATGCTAGAAGTGAAATCCAAGTGGCAGGGAATGAAACACACAGGTTAGAGGTCAAAGGAATGCTTGTTACATGTGTTTCAGCACGTTCATGTGCCAGTTCTGCCACAAAAATACCGCATCTTACTTAGCTTTTGTCTCTTTTTTACCCTCTTGCAGATTAAAAGTGATTTCATTTGGTTATTTGGGTAGATTAGTAAACCTCAAAGCCAAAATCCAAATCTCAATCTCTCTACTGAATTGTGGAAATAATGGGATGTAACCTCAGACTGCAGCTGTCCCTCATTTTGATTCAAAGTATGTTTGAAGGGGGTCTACTTTCCATTTCCATTTCCATTTAGAAAGGAGTGGATTAAACTATTTTTTTCCATTTTTGAGAGCCAAAATCTCCCTATACTTTAGGCTTCTGAATGAACAGAATGTCAACCCACAAGTCGAAGGAAGTGTAATTAACAGACTGATTTGAAGGCAGCATTCTTAGCTCATATTCAGATTCATGTTACACAATGAAGCATTTACAATGGTCTATTCTTCTTTTACATAACAATTAGGTCATAATTTCAAATAAGATTTTTATTTCTACAAAATTGCTGGCAATTAGTTTGTCATCTGGATAGTAAAACCATCTGTCCAGAATTATTCCCACCAGGAAACTGAGGGTTTAGAAATCCCATGTACTTCCACACTTTAGAACGATACCACAAATATTCACCAGAAAGCCACTGTCTTAGAACTAAACCAAGTGCCTTGTGGAACAGGCTCCTTTTGCCAGCATGTTTTCAAAATTACTAGAATGGTTTTAGAAACCTGACCAGAGACAACATAACCATTCAAAATCCTGCCAGAGACCTACAAAAGGTTTGAACATCAGTCTATATTTGGTACAGATGAAAGAGTAATTAGAAGGCTGTGGAAAATATTAGTATCCAAACTGTAAGTTTTTCTCCACATTTCAGGTGCAGTATTCTCTATCTCAGAAGAGAAGGAAATGCATTACATACTGTTATGGAAGTGTTAAATAGCTTCTGTCTCATATGTCAATGTTTAAAATATTGGAGTATCATGGAATATGGAGGAGGACATTGCATGGATTAGGACAAAGTTAAAACGGCAAGAAGAAGGTCATAAAAGATCATTTCTTCACAGACAAATGTGGGAGAAAATATGTTAAAAAAATAGAAAGGAAAGGAAAGGAAAGGAAAAAAAAGAGAAGCATGAGATCAGTATCTTCTCTCATCACCCAGTGTCCCAGCACAGGACTTGGACTGCTCAGCAGGAAGAAGAATAAACACCAAACCACATTTCCAACCAAAACATGATTCAAGAACTAAATAAAAGTCTCCAGACAAAGCTCTGGCTTCAGGCTGCCATAGCACTCATCAGGTTTGTCTTGCTCCTATTCCTAGTGGAAAAAAGGAGCAAATATTAAGCAAAAAGGCCAGTAAGCTTTAGGGGTTTACTACAGTTACAGATCTGCACCATTGCCCATAACTTTAATTGAAACCAATGTGCAACCCAAAGTCTAGATTTTTTTAACAGACAGTTTCTGTTCAGGTTTTGATGGAAATGTAGACTTTGACTTCAAGGAATTCCAATTCTGCTTATTTGTAAGAAAGAAAATTAAAAAAAAAAGTTCAGAAACTAAATTTCTCAACTGTCTTTTAACACACACACCTGTTGCTTATGTTAAGCAAGAACAGCCAAAAGTAACAAGGACACCTTCACTCCCAAGAGGTACTAACATTGGCTCTGTTACCTTCTTGGCACATCCATCTTGGCATGGTTTGGCTCTTCTGCAGGGAAATGCCCAAAGACAATCAGCAGAATCTTCAGATCTGCTGGTTCCCACAGCTACTGGAGAAATGCAAAGAGGAATCAGGTGTCATAAGAGCAAGTACTTGAGAAATTCTGGACAAAAAGATTACAGAACGGTGGATTTCAGCTGGACTGTAGAAATATCAAAAAGAATGCTAATATTCACAAGAACTGTCTTTCTCCCTCCCTGTAACTGTCATTTAAAAGGGATATTGCAACCTTCCTAATTTTATTTTGCTGAGCTTTCCTTGTCTTCTAGAGAACTAAGTATAGAGTTTAGGGTTATTTTTATGTTCCAACTCCCCTTTAAAAACTTTCTGTCTTAGAACAGAAAGGGCTCCAGGAAGGGTCTTAGAAGGTATAAATCTGTTTAGTTTAAACTGAATTTCAAACTCTCATTTTATAAGAAGGTATCAGGGGCAGTCTGAGAGGATTTACCTGCTGTGTAGGGGAAATATTACTGGGCTGACCCCCTGTGACCCCAGATTAGTGACAAATACCAAATGGCATGTAAGTAGACCTCTGATATCTATGACACAGATGCTCTACTGAATTTTAAGCGAATCACATATAAATAATGACTGTAGAGATAGATTTAGGAGCTGGAACATGAATTTAATTCAAAGTTAATAATCCCTTCTGGAATTATAGCATTTTTTGAGGTAAAGAGGAATGTAATGGTTTTGCTTCTATTCAGTTGCTTGTCTTGGTACTGAGAACTGCACTTGTTTACTCTGGAAAGGTGTTTTGCTGGTTTTGGCTGGGATAGAGTTAATTTTCTTCACAGTAGCTTGTATGAGACTGTTTTGGATTTAGGCTGAAAACAGTGTTGGCAATTTAGGGATATTTTAGTTACTGCTAAGCAGTACTTGCACAGAGGCAAGGCCTTTTCTGTGCCTCACTCTACCCCACTCCACCAGCGAGCAACTGGGGATATGCAAGGAGTTGGGAGGGGACACGGCTGGGACAACTGACCCCAACTGACCAAAGGGATGTTTCATACCATGTGGCATCATGCTCAGTATATAAAGATGGGGAATGAAGAAAGAGGGGGATATTTGGGGTGATGGTGTTTTCTCAAGTCACCATTATGTGTGTGTGATGGAGCCCTGCTTTCCTGGGGACAGCAGAATACCTGCCTGTACATGAAATTGTGAATAAAGTCCTTGTTCTGCTCTACTTGTGTGCACAGCTTTGGCTTTAACTATTAAACTCTCTTCATCTCAACAAATGAATTTCCTCACTTTCACTCTTCCAATTGTCTCCCCCAGCCAAATGTAAGAGGAATGAGTGAGTGGCTGCATGGGGCTTAGTCACCTGCGGGACTGAAACCACAAGAGGATGGAAAACAGGTATTCAGTCCACCCAGTGGATTTTTCTGAGGAGAGCTGATGGCATAACTGGATTCCGTGGTGTGAGCACATGCCTCAGAGACAGGAGCCCTGATTTATGTGCCAGTTCCCAGGACTTTCTGTACTTTGCATTAGGCAGCTACAGAGAGGCAAAGTGTTTTTGCTCTGCAAACATCATCCTTGTGTGCTTCACTGAGAGCCTGCACATTTGCACTTCTCTTCCGCTCCCACAGAACTCCTCCAAGAACATTAACAGCAGGCAGCCTCCCACATAGCTCCGGATAGGGTTGAAAACAGACTTGGTTTAAAGTCACCTGTATCCTTTGTAAGTGGTCACTAATCACTAAGCTTCTGCAGAGAGGGTGAACAGCAGGTGCTGCACAGGACATGGACAGCTCCTGCCATGTTCCTCAGCATGGGCAGCCTCCTGTCCTGCACAGGAAAGGATTCCAGCCATCAGTTAGGGGGCAAGATGTGGTGCCCAGGGTCCTGGTAAGGGCAGCATTTTGTGCACAGTTCTGATGTCAGTAGCTGGCTTCAGCAGCTTCTCACTGAGGCTCCCAGGTCTTTCCATGGAGAGCATGCATGGCCAGCTGAAGCCCTGGATATCCTGCAGGTGGCCAGCCACAGTGACACTTAGCTTTGTTGAGACTGTCCTAACAACTCCTGGGTTATTCTGTGTCAGAACTAAGAAATTAATTTGCCTTCCTAAACATAATTTTCTCCATTCTGGACAACTCAGCATTCTTCCTCACTCCTTGCTTTGCATTATTTTCTCCCAGATTTATTATCCTACATTTTTCAAATCAATGTGTGTTTTGTCTTTTTATTTCTAACTACTTTTCACCTTCTCTGCACCATACCATCTATCACTGCAGTATCAGCCATTAAATTTAATGTGACATCTAGATCTCACTTCACTTCCATGTCAAATTTGACATGGCTTGACAATGAATAAAATGAAGCAGACTGGGGCTTCCTTTGCAAATGATTCAACTCCCACCTTAGAAAACAATGCACCTGTGCATAAGAGTGCAAATAGCACAATATCAAAGGCCAGCCCTTCAGGAAGCAGTAGAGAGCAGTCCATGCAGAACATACCTAAGTGAGGATGAGAAACAAAACCCAGGCCACAAATATCTATTCCCAGCCAAAACACTGCCAGCAGCGGTGAAGCGATGGGAAGGGCAGATTCCTAAAAACATACTTGTACTTTTGTCTGACTTCCATGTTAGCTGGCAATGTCATGTGGCTCCTATGAGAACTCCATATCTACATTTAGCTTTAGATAAATCTAACTACTTTGTTTTTCTTCTGCTCTCATTCCATTACCATTAGCAGGAACAAACAGCCAGAATGTTAAAAAAACCAGAAATGACAATATAGAATATTAGTAAAAAACAACCAAAAAAATTCCCTGGTGAATCAGAAGTGGTGAAAGTTTATTTATACTCACATAGACTGAAATGCTGATAGTTACAAAGATGGATGATTTGAGTATTCAAATGTAAGAGCTTTATTTATCTTTCATAGCTGTGCTGGACAACGAGAGTAAGGGGCATTTTCTATTGCAAACCATTTGCATAAAGTCACTTAGGCAACAAGTTCAATGATACACCATTTTAATTTTGCTGTCATAGCAAAGCTTGGCAACAAATATGTCTATCTATATTTGCATGACTAGCTATATATCTATATGTATGTATATATATGTATGTGTATGTATGTATGTCTGTGTATATGTGTGCATATATAGTACAGAGAAGTTCACACAGTTAATAGGCTGTGGAGGGAATTCAGGACATGTTCTCCAGAGATTTCCATCTTTGCTGTGTCCTTTCTGGAACATGAAAGTGCATGCCAGCTATACCTAGGTAATATGGACAGGGCAAGAGTTTCAGGAGCCAGAAGAGGGACAGGAACCAGCCTCTCCTTGATTTACACCATCCTCCCTTAAGGCCCATACTGAGTTATGTGCTCTTGTCCACCATACTGTGGCCAATCCACCATCCACACCATGAAGTTGGTGGGATAGGGTACCCAAGAGACTAGGGGACCTCTCACTGGTCCCTTGTCCCATCAAATTCCTGGGCATAACCCTGAGCAGCTGCTGGAAGCCCATCTATGAGTACCGAGTATTCCACTCAGTGACCCTTCCTGGTTACTTACAGACCCTCTTTGCAGTTGCAGCCTTGTAACCCTTACACCTCTTCTCTGTGCTTTTTTCCAAGCTAGGAGATGACTGGTTTCCCCTGGATTTCCCATTTTCTTCTAGCCCTTTGCCTGCACGAGACAGCTGTACAGTTTTGGTAGAGCCAGTCCCTGGCTAAACAGAGAATGGCAAAAGTGACAGCTGTGCAGCCTTGCCATTGACAAAGAACTGGAAGATTGGGACAGGCCTGTGCCTCTCCCTTGGCATGACACAAAGAAACACGTCTCCTGATATCCACCCTCTACTCAAGTTGCAGGGCAGAATTCAACACTGAGAGAAGCAGAAAACTGAAGGAAAAGGCAAAAAAGAATTTCTAACAATATTTTATTGGCTTGCATTGCAAGCATTTTTGAGACAAAGATACCACTCACTGAGCATGC
Organism: Acrocephalus scirpaceus scirpaceus; assembly: GCA_910950805.1. Taxonomy (NCBI): domain Eukaryota; kingdom Metazoa; phylum Chordata; class Aves; order Passeriformes; family Sylviidae; genus Acrocephalus; species Acrocephalus scirpaceus. The sequence continues at coordinate 93,413,114 of OU383773.1, forward strand.
ATTCCAGTCATGAAAGACATAAATAATAATAATTACTATTTTTAATTTCCCTTTCTTGGCACTACCTCAAAGTTACATGTGTGTTATTCTTAGAATGAAAACAATTACAGCTGAACACATTTTTATCAGTGAGCATCTAAGAAATGGAAACTTCAAGCAGTAGTGACATGTTTCAAAAAGTGGACCTCGAGTCTATGAGCTGCCTACATGATCTGCCTCACTCTATAGGACTCCTTGCTTTCTTACAAGATTTTGATTTAAGAAGGGTTTCCATATGATGCTCGTTAAAAATATATATTTCTGAATATTTAGTTGCTCAGAAAGAAGGACACTGACTTGAGGGGGCATTTAAGTGCTTACTTCATCAGCATAACTTCCAGCATCACTGATGCTGTGCTGAAAACATACAATTCACCTCTGAGCATGCAACTTCCATGGTGGTGCCAAGTATGTAGAAGCAGGTCCTTGACTGGTCTTGGTTTTGCTTCCATTTGTTAGGTCTCACTAGACCAGAAAGTGACCATAAGAAATAACCAGCTGGCAGTCAAGGCTCTCACTGCTGAGCAGAGAAGCAGAGAGGGATCTTCACCAGATCGTGTGTGTACAACAAAGCATCTGCTATAAGAAGGTGGTCACTGCCACTCTTCCCAATTTGAGGGGCAGCCTGCTCCATGCTTGGAAAAGTTAAAGGCCAGCCCTGAATTCCCAGATGTTCAGGCCTGTAAAACCTCAGAGGAGGGAACTTGTAGCCCACAATGAGATGGTAGACTCACCCATTCAGCACATGGATTGCTCTGGATGACAGAGGCACCATGAAGTTCAGGCATTTGGTGTGAGTCACTTACAGACACTTTTCCAGGACACCACGGCCTTATTCTGCACTGACCATCTCTAGCTGCTGCTGATAAGCAAACAACTGATGCTCATCTAACTGAGCCTTCTGCAAACTAGATGCAAGTATTCTTTAACCTATTTAACATCTCAGCTGGGCACCTGAAGGTGACCAACTTCTGTGTCTTGGGACAGCAAAGAGATGAGAGATGTCTCCTCATTCCCAACCCAGAGAGCAGAAATATAACAGACTTGCATACAAGACAATTGTTTAATATGTTCACAAATCAATTTTATTAATTTAAAACAAAATTAATGAAGAAAAAATTCTGTACACAATTGTGGACACAACACACTTTTTGTACAATAAGGCCCAGATAAACTTTGTTATTTTTTTCAGTCCACGAGTGACTAAAAATTGAAAAGAGCCAAAGGAAAAAAAAAAGACAACCAATCCCCCCCATCACTGTCTACTTTGCTTGAGGAAAAAAAAAAGGCTAATTATAGTCTCAATTCTAAAAACTATCCACAATGTGCTTTATGTACATATGTGAGTACTGCACAAGTTGTAGCACTCAATCTGGGTCAAGTAAAGCACATGTGCGAGTCTTGGTAAGATAAAAACCTTTCTGTTGGTACTAAAGCAAGCCACAAATATTTTATTCTAGCAGCACTGTGATTCCTCCAATAGAGAAGGGTGTTGATTTATAGCTACATTGGAGTTTTGTAGCTTTGCAGGTAGATGTTTTGAGGCTGGTGTTTTTTTAAAAAATGAAAGAAGGAAAACCAGAATATTAACCAAGAAAGGTGAGGCTTCTTTTTAATAAGGTAACCAGGCAAAGGGAATTGGTACAGTTCAAACCAAAAAGTCAGACTAACAGTTTATTTAACCAAGTAGCTCACAGCCTTCAAGATCAGAAAAGTCACAAGTCACAGACAGACACAGTCTAGATTTGTCCTTTAAGTTAGTACAGACAAAAGCAAATTTTAATTCCTTGGTGATAACCATTTCAGCAGTTCCATTGCCGGCAATGGATGTTATATCTTAGGAAAATCTGACTCCTGGTGGAAGAGGATTAAAAAATCTTAAATGTATATGAGCATTGTTGTTTAATTTCTCCAAAATATTTGCACTTCTAATTTCTAAAAATATTAGTGATGATAGTTTCCTTCATTTTTGGATGAGACAAAAGCTATTCAGTACCAAGGTTCCAGTTTAAGTTACATCCTAAAGTATATTTGTGATCTTTCTCTATTTCTTTATGGAATGACTCTCCTAATTAATTTTTTTAATACTCTAAAAAAGGGTTAATATGTTAACTTTAAAAGAGGAAACAAAAAGACAATAAAGGCCTCCTCTTCACTTGGGTTTTATCTGTATTTGCTTTGACTGGGGGGGACACACAAAATCAATCTTTTCATAATCAGAATGGGTGAGAAAAGAAAATGGCAGAAAAACAGCTGAGAACAAAAAATCCAATTCCTATTGACACTTGACATCCATGCTTTTGGTCTTGACAAATTTATCTAAAAAAATCCATTATCTACATATTTATATCCAACACATTGATAAGGCACTGCACAAGTTTGTGCACACGTGGCCTCATTCTTCACCAACAAGGCATTACTATCTTTCAATAGCATTTACCTTAACAATATGTAAAAGAATCATTCATTATTACAAATTTACACAAAAAATTCTTCCTGTACATGATTGTCTCAGTGATGTACCTATTAGTTTAAATTAGACATATTTTAAACTACTCTGTAATGTGCTAAAACCAAAAGTAGTTGCTGTACCATAAGGCAAAGGCTTATAATAGCCTTTAATCCCATTATACATATCCTCAGTTATATGATGTCAAAATATAGTCTGTTCATAAATAAGTAAAGATGTACAGAGTACCCTGGGTATGAGAAACCAAAACGTAAACCTTCTTTATAAGAAAATTACTCCACTGGTATTTTGTAAAATCTCAGTCTTCATTGTGCAATCAAGTTTGCTGTGTTGAAGAAATGGTGTGTGTCACATTGAAGAGGCTAAAAACTACAAAGCATTTGCAGGTCCTTTTTCTTTTCTTCACAGGTATGAACCTCTTATTTCCTTTTCTTTTTTTTATTTTTTCCCGTTTTACTTTTCCTTCTCTATTTCTTTTTGGTAGCAAATGTGGTAAAGATGAGTTGTTCAAACACTCGCATGGCTTATTTTCGTTGGGCTCGCAGTACCGGAGCCAACAGCTGTTCTGAAGAAAAAGACATGCTCCTCCGTTTACTGAAAGGGCAAGGGTTAAGACCAATTGCAGCTGTACGTCAACATGTTGAAATCACAAAGTTCTGTAGTCCAACGCTGACACAAGACACAGGCATCTCATCCACGGGCAGAAGGAGGCTCTGAGGTTTGAAAGTGCTGCTAAGCTGCTACAAGTACTCCAGTTCCAAGGCATGGTGAAGGGCCATAAGGTCAGAGTGGCTCGAGATCCTCCAAAATGGCATAGCATGCTGTGAACAGCACAGACAACATGTAAAAATAACCCCAAGCATTCTGGTATTTAGACCCACCCTTTGTCTTTCACAGGGATAAGAGAACACTTGCAGGAGAGAAAAAGAGCTCCTAAAACCTGGAGTCCTTCATGTTTATGTCTGGTTTCTCTGACCCATCCCTAAACATAAATTCTCAATAAGAGTAAATCTATTTACAATAGGAACTACAGCAAACACATCAGGAGATCATAAGGAAGGGAAGGGCTTCTAATCTCTTTATATGAAAAACAGATTTCAGAACACTGCAGAAGAAAATATTACTTCTGGAAAAAAAAAATAAACCAAACAACATACACATGAAGCATGTGGGTAGCTTGAGGAAGGAAACAGAAAGAAATTAAAGAAAGTGAAAGTGTTGTTTACTATAAAAATGTGTTTGCTCCTTCCATAAAACTACTCCTGGCAGATGAGTTAAGAACAGAGAAATGGTGAATCAGAATAACTCATGTGTTGCTCACATCACTTTGAAAAGATTTTTATCCCAGTGGCTTGTATAACACTGGTCATTGCTAACACTGATCTTAAAACGTCTTTTCCATATGGGACATTAAAATAAAATCATATTTTTTCCTATTAGTTGTAATAAAATCTGTCTGGAGCACAAATACTTTTGCAAAGGACCTGGATAAACCAAAAACACATATTCCAGGAAAAAGCAACGATTACCTCATGCATGAAGGGTAAAAATCTGATTAAAAACTACTTTTATACTTGAAACTAGGGATTATAATGTAAACAAGAACTTTTGAGTAAAAAAAAAAAAAAAAAAAAAAAAAAAGATGACCATCAGCTTTTGCCAGGAAATTATTCCATAAATCCAATGGGAAAATAGTTTCAATTCAACAGTATTCTGGAGGCTAACATGACTGTGTTCACCTTTTCATTGGGTTAGTTTGTGTCCTGGCATCTTTAGGAGGCAAACCGCAAGCAATCTATTATCACATTAGCTTCTATGTTCCCCAAGCATTTTATCTATGACTTCTCTAAGAGGCTTTCATCATCCTACTTCACCAGCTCCTGAGTAAATTCCTAATTCCACTGAAATCAGTAGCAAAACTCCATCTCCCCTGTCACTTTTATCCTGCTCTCCTTTCTTCATTCTGGTCTTCTCAAATTTTAAGTTAGAGAAAAATTCTGAAAACAATGTTAAACTCACTGTTTTCATCTGCATGTTTACTGTAATTTTTATACCTGTCTCAGAAGGCAAACACCTTAACACTCAGCCTATCACATCCTCTTTGATATGACACTCCTGATCTGAATAAAGATGCAATATGGACGCATCAACACAGGCCCACATTCAGAGTATGCCTTGCTTCTAGAGCAAAGGAATTTCTTCAGAAAGAAAACAAAATGACCCCCAAGGAAACACCATTGTAACACTTTCTGTTCTGCTCTGCTTTGCTCTAGAGTATTAGAAAGCCTTGAGAAACAGCTGATTGAATCTCAGCATGAAGATAAATTCATGAGCGATGGCTGACAATGGAAAGAGAGAACAAAACAAAGAAAATTCAGAGACAACAGAAGTATTTCTTGAAAAAAAATGCTTATTATATTTCCAAAACATTTCTATAGATGGCTCTTTTCCTTAAGAAGGAAATGTTAAACACTACAAGACTTTTTTTCCCTACATCTTCAGTCTGGACTTCCACTGTACTGTCTCTATGCTCCACCAGCTACAGAAAGGAGATGTATTACATCTCCACTCAGTTACAACTCCACGTCCCAGGGTCTTCCCTGTTACATTGCACAGGCAGCGTGGCCTCTGTGCTCTGTCAGGCCAGACACTGTTGCTTTCCAACTCACAGATTTCCTAAAGTTGAACTTCCTGCATCATGTTCAGGAAATGAACCAGCAAGAGTAATACGAAATAAAAATTACTAGTCACGCCATTCTCTGGACTTTGCAAAAGCTTCTGTGCACCTATCTCTAACTTAGGCTGCAAGAGCTTTCTGGCAGAATTTGAAATATCTGATATGGATACTACATCAGGGACAACGAGTCACAGGTTTGTGCTTGTAGCAGGTCCATGCTGTGTTTGCCAGATGACTGCACAGGTCAGTGATACTCAGCAGTGCTGCCTTCTTTTCATGTGAGGTTGTAGCTTCCCTATTCTCTCTCAAACCCCTGCCAGGTGGGACACAGCTGCTCTCCCTGACAGCCAGCCATAGCTCCCTGCCCCTCTCTTAGTTAGCTTGGCAGCAGGTCTGCTTTAGCCATGGGCCAGGGAGGTGTAAACAGCACACCTATGATGTGGTGTAGCAAAGAGTTGGGTGGACACCTGCATTTGCAAAGTGTCTCTGCAGAAGCCAAGAGTCAATGACATAGTTGTCCTCCAAGGTCTCACAGCAAACCAATGAATAGGGAGAACTATAGGAATAAATTCTTGGCTTCCAGCCCTCACTTCATGCAGCTCCAGCTTTATACTGCTTCCCTGGTAACAACCTCGGCATCACAGAGCACACACACACCAGGCAGATAGAGCAGTTAAAGACTCTGATTGATTTAACAGAAGGTTTAGCTTCTGCTAAATCAAATTACAGCACCTCTTGCTAGATGCCCATATGCAATATTGAGTTTTGGATTACCCTGTTTATGGGTCAGCTGTTGATGGTCAGATTTTAAACCAAAACTGTAAGCAGTCATTATTCTGACTATATATTTCTATCTCAAATTCAGTTAAGTGTCCTCTGCTTTATTTATGTCTGTCTGTGAAAGGAGTATACCTATATTTACTCCATGCAGTTACAGCAGTGAAGTGTGGAATGACAATAGAGAGTCTCATGAGAGAATTTTCAGTTCTCCTTCACACAGGTCTAAAGGGCAGCTGCACACCCCCAAGAAATAAAGCATGCCAGGGACATGGTGGCTGCATGGGGCTGGAATCTGCACTGATGCCCTGGGCATGGCTGAATGTGGCCAATTCAGATTTCTATCAGTCTGACCCTACAGTACAGCCTTCAGAGCTGTGAGGAGGGGAAACAAACCTGATACAGATCTATATATATCTGTATGTATGGGTATATATATAGAGCCTCACACATATGTGCTCGTATATATGCATGTGTTTTCATGAGGCATGTACATTAATTTTCACCTTAAGATAATAAATTATTGTATGAAACTAAAATCTTTACCAAAATTATTATACAAAACCTCATCTATTATCCTTGTATTAACATGCACTGTTGATTCACAACTATTCAGCCTGGTCAAAAGTGGCAACACACCCATGAGATGGAAGTAAATTTTCTCTTACCAGATGACTTGAGATCATTTGAGAGAGCAAGAGATCTTTTGTATATATACATACTAAATATTGCCTTTAAAAAGCCATCCCTGCCAACACTTAGCAGACACGTCACTTCTATTCTGAGGCAAGCAAGAAATGCTAATCTTACATTTGCTGCTGCGGGAGAATGGATGACAAATGCTAACCACTAATAAATAGGTGGTGAAACTGGATGCATTAGTTTCTAATGGAACTCTAAGTCTACTATTTCAACATCTTCCAAGTAAATATGAAGCTTTTGTCTTTTAAAAATCATTAATTGTTTGTAGATGATACTTAGTAGTAAAACATCTATGAACTTTTAAATGATTTGATTTGGATGACATTTTGAAATTAAATATGGTGGCAAAATTTTGGTTTTGATGTAAAAAGCACAAAAAATGAAACCACAAATTTAGTAAGCCTAATAATTAGACTATTATTAAATAACTTCAGATACTAAACTTTATTACTTTATTTCCGAAATAGAAGTAATTTTATTTTCAGCATGAACCTACTAAATGTACAAAGCTTCAGCTATTTTACTTTACAAAATTGTGTTGTTATTAGTACACATGCAAAACAAATCCATTTTTTCATAGCAACACCAAAAAGTGCAGACTATCCTCTATCCTCATTCCCTTAAATGAATACATATTTATATAAAAAACTTACTCCTGAGATTTGTGATGGATTTGAATAGAAAACTCATCAGTTTTTGTCATCTTTCACGGTATTTTTGTTGTATTCCTGCCAGATTTGCTAAGCAGCCGTCTTTACTTCCTACCCCAAACCTGACCAGCACAGTGTGACTGTGAGCTTAAAAGCAGTGGCATATTGGATACCCATTTATATTCTATTTATTGCTCCACAAAGATTTATGATTTTTCCTCCAAGGCAGCATGACCATTTTGGAGACAAAGGGAGAAACCCATTTGCCTAGGGTCTCCCGAATCACCTGATGTAAAATCCAGCTCCTCAGTGCAGAGGAGCCTTTGTCTCTTCTCACAAATTAGAAATCCTTTGGAGAATTCTCCTAAGCAGAAAAACTCAGGAGTTGGGGTTTTTCTGTCTTATTTGTATATCCGAAATGTATCTCCAAAAGCAAAGGCAAAAGATGAGCACAAAACAAAACACAACAAAACAAAACACAACAAAACAACCTCCAAAACACAAAACAAAGCAAAGCAAACCAAAATGCTGAGACAATGGAGTCTCTGGCAGAAACCCCCAGAACCTTATACTGAGAATAGCTGTGTCACCGCAGTGGCACTCACAGGCGGTGGCTCTGACCCACACGGCGCTGGCACTGGTGCCAGCAGCTCCAGAGCACCTTTGGACTTTCACACTGGTTTCTCTCTGCCCTCCTCTCACTCTTTCCCTGGGGAAGCTGATATGAAGGTAGCAACCTTTGTGTGAACCCTGGTGTTACAGCCAAGCTCACTGGTTGCTGCATTGATCCAGAAGAGTATGATTATTCCTCAATCCACAGTGCAAACATCCTGAGAGTTTTAACTGTCTCATCAAATATTTTGCTGGAAGTGACAGCTAAACAAAAGTGTCAATATTCATAGTTCGACTAATGCTACCAGAAATGTAACAGTGTGCAGTTTCCTCAGTGTATTACGTTTATTACATCAACCAAAAGAGTCATTTTATGAACAAACTGTTTATCCTAAAAATGTTTTCCAATAAAGCAATGATCTTTTAAGTGGCCTTAAAAAGTTTCTATTATTGAATTTTTATACTAGTGAACAACAATAAAAAGATTTTAAATGTGTCTTTAATTTTCCTACCACTGTATTAACTCAAGATTTTCCATGAATGAAAGACATACATGAAAATCTTGTTTTATAATGAAGGAATTTATAAATGATCAGTATATTATTTTTAACAATAAACCTTAACTTTCTTGCCTCCTAAGCTGGAAGTTCAACTTTTTTTGATCCACTGAATGAACACAGAATAAAAAAATATCTCTCATTAAATAGGCTTGAATTTATATGCTCACTTGAAAAGACTCATTACAGTTTACATGTAAACAATAAAGTACTATCTGAAGAAGGGTGTACTGTTTATGTTCTAAGTAGTGTAAAGAAACACACATATACTAATGGCTTCACCCTACAGAAAAGCTCTACAGAAAAGTGCTGTGCAAAGGGGTGACAGTCCCTTCCCTGGAGAATACCACAAGACCTGACATGCTTATGGGAAGCAAGGCAAGAAGGAATCAGCTCCCAAGATTCAGGGGATAAGCATGATAGTGGGGTACATCACAGAACAGTTATGCCACTCATGATTGATATGCTTTGGGTAGTTTTGTGGAGGTAAAGCTTCTGGTTTGTTTGTGTGTTCTCCAGAGAAGATTTCTGCTCTTGCAGGATGTGAAGGAAAAAACTAAAAAGGCAAATTCTGCATTCACAGTGTGAAATGGAGATTTCTTATTTGGTGGTGTAAGAAGCAGGACAAGAATCACAGAAGCATTTTCCTAAATCAAATTGATAGTTTATGCAGAAAGGCAGAGCTGCTGGTCTACTTATTGACTTCTCTGGCATTGCTGCAGCAGATAATTTAATCCAGAGCATCTAACATGCTTTCAACCTGAAAATTCCTTCCATCAAGAAAGAATACACACAAGTAATTGCACAAAGGAACTTTCTATACTGCTACTCCTCTTAGCGACTGGAAAGGCTTTCTCTTATGCTTTTCTGAATCGTGTTTCCTGTTGAAAAAAGCATTGGAATAGATAATGTTACCAAAAGGACTACTCCTGCCATTATCATAGACAACACTATTTCACCAAGCAACAGAAAAGGAACAAAGAGAAGGAATTTCCCCCCCCCCCCCCAAATCTTAAATACAGCTTTTAAAATGTAATCATTTGCAGCGGGAAAACATTTCTCTGCAAAGATGAAAGCATTTCTGAAGGAGAAAGGAGCAAACTGTTCCCGTCAGTCCGCCAAAGGGATATATGAAACTGAGACTCTGCAAAGTGCTGGGACGAGCCGGGAACCTACCCGCAAGGCTTCAGGGGCACAAAACCCAGATTTCATGAAGCAAAACCAGTCAATGGTTGTTAAAACGCCATGTGGACTAATTAGTTTCACTTCTCCAATTTAGAAAGTCACAGTGGAAAGAGATAGAAGTATCACAGAGCATTTTGTGGTGAAAAAGCAGCTGTGTAAAAGTAATTTATCTGTGAAAGGAAGCAAGAACAAAAATGCCCATTTTCCTGCTCTTTCTCCTATTATTCAAGTAGCTAGGGTTGTGCCTCATTCCTCCAAGCAAAGGGTGTGTATCTGCAGACTACCTTGCAAGGTTAAAAATAATGCCTATAAATTGTGAATAGGAATTGTTGCTTTTTATACAGCTTAATTCACATTGAAAAAAAGAGTGAATTTTTCCCTTCTTCTCAGTGGAAAGCAAAAAATAATAGACAGTCAAATAGTATCCTCTGCTCAGTTATCTGAGATTATGAATGCATGCCAAGCCACAGGCTGTTGTCTGAACAAAGAATCCAAATTATGGACACACAAGAAAATGGAAATTCCTGTATGCCCACTCCAGTCCTACATGTCCTTTTAAGGTGTGACATATACGTATTTCATGCAGTCAAACAACACACTGCCTTTGATCACTAAGAATCACCATATTTTGCTTACATTCATAACATCCTATGTGGTCTTTTTGGTCGCCAAGGAAAACAGAATTATTAGTTCTTGGCACAAAAGCTAGGGCCCATTTTCTGGCCCCTTTTTGAAATACATCAAACATACATAGTTTAATGTGTCTTTTGGAGAACAGCAGGGCAAGTCATTATCTATAGTCTTACCCGGCTTTCTACTAGATATGGTCAACACAGATTTTATAAGGCAAAGATATCCAACCTAAATGTCAATGCATGCTGTCCCATGTTGAGGAAAAGACAATTTTCCAGACTCTTGAAACCAACCCTCACCAAAAGGAGGTCATTACCTTTTTTGCGCCTTGTTCCTCTTCGACACCATCCCCTATAACAACATACACTACTTTTCTTCCAAATCTTTGAATTATTCGCTCAAAACAACTTTCCTTTCCTGAAAGAAAAAGATCAGGCTATTCAGGGTAGGTGGTGATGGGATGTCATCAAATAACTAATTTTTTAGCCTGGATCTCCCCAGCCCTTGGAATTCTTAAGTAGAGCTACAAGACAAGCAGATTCTGTCCCTCAGGATGGTGTATCAAGACCAATTGCAGCATAGACAGCACACTAGAGGTCCACAATATGACCTTTCTTGTCTCATTCCCTAATATGACACAGGTTTTGTGGGGAGTTTCACCACCAGGAGAATTATCTACCATTTGTTTATGAGGAGTAGACTTCTTTGAGTAAATTGATTGAAGCTGAGTTGAAATTCTAGCTTTTTCTCCAAAACCTGTGACATGATTAATCACAGCTCCTAAAACAGTAGTACCCTGACTTAGAAGGTCACCCAAAAGATTTAGATTTAAATGCCTGTAATCCAATACATGGGCCATGTCCTTGATCCTGCACTGGGATCCATTCATATGGGTCCTTCCTTCCAGGGGAGGATTTCCCTGGACATACCTAGGGAAATGATCTCAGTGCTCCAGCCCTATGCACAAGTATCATAGAATCACAGAAATGTTAAGTGTTGGAAGGGACCTTAAAAATCATCTAATCCAAGCTCATCCTGGCATGTGCAGGGACACTACCACTATAACAGGTTATCCAAGGCCTTACCCAATCTGGCCTTTAACACTGCCAGGGTTGGGGCATCCACAACCTTCCTGGGCAACCTGTTTCAGTGTCTTACCACCCTTACAGTAAAGAATTTCTTCCTAATAGCTAACCTAATTTTCCTCTCTTTCAATTTTTACCTATACTGGGAAGCTTCAGGTATGGTACAGGCAGAAAGAAAGCAAATGTTTAAAGTTGAGTTTTCTCAAACGTCCCCATTCTGAAAAGGTCACTTCAGTCTCGCCACGGGACATGTTAACTTGTGTGTCTACAGCAATGGATGGGAAAAACTGTGTTTTTTTAAAATAGTCATTTCAGCTAAAGAATAATAAAAGCATAAGAAAAAGTAGGCTGAAAAGTAAATGAAGCATTCTAGCCATTACAGAAGCCAAACTACTTAATGATACCATTTAACAGTAGCACTAAGCATAAGAAACCTCTAACACTATGTTGAAACAGTGTATGAATATTATGAATCATGTAATGTTACAAAAATCTCGTGGTTTCCTGTGACAGTCAGTGACAGAACACATTTTTCCAAAAACACCCTTCTATCCCATTTACGTGAAGTCACAAGTGAAGATTTAATAAAATATTTTTTAATTAAAATGTGTATTTAAAGAATTGTATTTCAAAGTTATAATTTACTATAAAGTCTTGACAGAGGGCACTGTAACTTTAATATTCAGGAGACAGTTTTAAATATTTTATGGGAATGCTTTTAAATTTTTCTGTAAAACTCTGAACCAATAATTTGTTTTATCTTGTTTAAAAAAAATCAAAAATATCCCACAATTATTTCTTGACTATTTGAGCTTGCTGTATTACAGATACTTAAGAACACATGAAAAATGTGTTTTTGTAGCCCACAGTTATGAGGGAATCTGAGACAGAACAGATATGTCATAATCACATTAAAAACTACAAACACCATTGCCATATGGTCTGGGGTACTTCTACATACTCAGAATAATATCTTTCATACTGAACCAGAAAACAGAAATAAACATTTGCCTGGCTGAAGCTTATTACAGTCACTATGAAGAAACTTACTAATTACATTCTGCAGCAAAACATTCTTGCTTCTGGTAAATTGTTTACCAAAATTTTCTCCAGAGCCCATGAAAACCAATGAAGCCAGAGCTTTCCTTTACAGAATTTCTCCTACTGCTACTCCAGGGAGACTCCAGTTCTGTACTTACTGCCTATTAAAAACCCTTCTCAACTGCTACACAGCTCAGCAGTTCTGAGAAATGATGAAAAAACAACTACATTTATTCCTAACAGAGATGGTACCACTGTTAATAGAGCTATACAAACCTTTCTGTGCTGGATCATCACACATTTGAAAAGCACTTTCAGGACGCTTTAACAACGTTTCATGAGGATCAGGTGCTACTAATCTCTGTATTTGCTACAGTGAAAGTAAGTTAGAATTAAATATAGACTACTATACCTTTTCTTTTTAGAAATACAACTTTAAATGCATCACAACATGATGAAAATAGCTCACCTATTTTAGTTGCACTGTAAATATTCTCTATGGGAAATACAACCCCTAGTCCATACAACAAGACTTTTGCCAGAGCTGGAATTAGCTGAGTAGTTGTTACGAGAATGTTCACACAGTTTGTCCTATGGAAGAGAAAATGCAAATACCCTTTTTTAACAAAGCAAAACAGAAAAACCAAAACAAAACAATAGCAGGAAAATCTTACCCTGCCATCAGAACCCCTCAGTATTATTATTGCCACTTAAAAAGAACATATTTTTTTTACCACTGTACTGAGAAGCAAGGTGCGGCATGGTCAAATCAGAATCAAGAATGAGGATAAGGTCCTCCAGCTTCAGCATTTTTTCCACCACACCTTACAGCCTCTTCTAGATCATCATCAGACACCCTAGAGCTTCCTTCATACTCTTAATACTCACCTCGAATGAATGAGGGTGAGTGCTTTCAGTGCAAGTGTTAACCAAGAATCTGTCAAAGCTTCAATTTCTGCTCTTAGTTGTAACCAAGCCTCTCTTTTTGCTGGACCAAGTAGACCTGTGGAGAAGACAAGGGCATGTCTGCACTGGTATTAAGTAGTGCTCTGTCATTTTCCTTCCCTTTCACTAGCTCAGACAATTTTCTGCACACTGCAAACTGAACAGCTCACTAAACACTACTATGTTATAAAAAGGAGTAGAAACCCGTTCTTCCCATTTACAACCTCTCATCAGTGTTTGTTAGCTACTCCAGAGTCACTTGCCTCCAACGTTGTTTTTGTAGGTGTTGTATATTTCTTTTACTCGTCTGTAGCGGAAGGCCAGTTTCCTCATCCAGTCCACTCCTCCGCGCACGCCGGTCGCCAGGCACAGGTTGGCACTGGTGGCAGCCGCGGGAAAGCCGTCTGTTCCAAAGTTATACGTGCTAGGCAGAGATAAAAAACCCCACAGCTTGAGAAAAGGCAACAGCCTACATTGAACCACCAGCTACTCACTTGCAAAGGAATTGTAAAAGACGGTTTGCAAGCTGTAAGGAGTTTTATAAAAAGGTTGCAAAGAAGACAGTTAAAAGAGAGCAGGCAACTGTGAGCATTCCAGCAGCCCAGGAAGGAATTTGCAAAGCAACTTTTTATCTTTAATGAGTTCTCTTGTACCTTAAATCTTGACCGTTGTCGTCCGAAGACACATCGTCAATGTGAACCTGGTCGCACTCCTAAGGTGACAGAAAGATTTTATAATTTTCTTGATTTTGCAAATCTTGAAAACAAAGCTATAATAAATCTATGAACAGTATAGTCATCGGGGATAATTTTAATTGTGGAAATCAGTAGATGGCAGTCTTGTTAAAACAACTATTTTACCTACTCCTTGTGCTCATTTTTTAGAATAAATGCACACCGTCATTAGCTACTACTGTTAAATGGCTTTCCAAAAACACGTTTTTGTGTTTAGAAAGGAAAGTGGTTAAAAACAATTAGCATATGTGTTCCATAAACGTTCTTGTAGCCTTTCAGGTACCTTAAAACATCATGCTGCTCAAAGCTGATTCAGGCAGTGCATAAGTGTAACTGAAACCAGACATTTTGGTAAATGTAACATATTAGAAAAATTAAACCTGATGCTAACCGCCAATGAAATTATGACCTCTGATTGCTGTTGAGCCACACACCAACACAGCCTGAGGCCAGTGTTTCAGAGGAGTGCAGATGAAAAATCTGTTCCTAGTTTGCCATTCATTTGAGAGTTGTGAGTTTCCTTCTCTCTCTTTGGTCTTAGTGCATGAAAGCAGCATGCCAAGATGAAGAAAATCTGAGCAGAAATACCCAAATCAAACCACCTTTCTTCAGCAGCTTGTCTGCAAACTAACACAATACATTAAAAATTAGCTTTGTCCATCACTAAATTAAAAATTGCAATGCAAATTGTTTATCCACAAAAAGCCCCATTAAAACATTACTATTAACATTTTAACTCTTGGCAGGAAAACAAATAAACCTCTGACACTCTAGATCAATATCAATTCAATGCTTGTAACAATAATGGATTTAAATTATTTTAATAATTTCCTTTTCTTTCTCCTAATGTGAAGTCCTATAACAAATATGTTCTATTTTAAAGATGAAAATGCTGCAATTCTTTATTTTTGTGTTACTTTCCTCTGAACAAGTTTTTCTCTCTCCATGGATTTGTGAGGAAGAGAGGGAAGATAGAAGTGGAAAGAAACTCAAACCAGCTGTTCCCTAACAGAATTAAAATCATGACCCTCAACCCTTTTTCTAAAACATCTATTTTCCAGCCAACCCTCTCCCAGCAAGCAGCAAGCTCCAAGGAGGAAAAGACTTTGACCCTGTAACCTTCTCCTCCTCTCCTGAGGTCAACAACCTCAGATAAGAAAAAAGCTGAAGAAGCCTATGTGGCCTCACATGGTGGCTGTGCATTCTAGATTTTTAAAAACATTGGTTTACAAAAAATGCCTCTGAAACTTGAAATGTTTTGAAGAACAAGGCACTTGTACAACATACTCTTACTGCAATGCTTCCTCTTCTGTATCCTATGCAGAAGGAGCTTTTGCTAAAGAGAGAGGTAGGAGTGACAACCAGCACAGGAGAGACAATACTAGATTTGCTCATATTTAACCAGCATACAGTGAATTTCCTCCTCAGGCAGACAAAATGCATTAGATGTACAGACACAGCTGAAACTGCAAGTTCGAGCATATGTTGCCAGGCTTTGAAAATCAACTTGACTGAAAAAAAGCCAGAAGCTTTTTCAGCAGGTTATCAAATTCACTTTTTTTTTTACTATTTTTTCTGTTTAAAACCTAGAGCAAATGCCCATCCAAATGCATACCACATTAACAATTCAAATATGAGCTAAGTGTAAGCTAAAGAAGCAACACCCTCCTGAATTCATTAGTTTCCTGCTTTAGTTACTCTTCTACTGCTCAGTGATTTCTCCTTCCCCAGCTTAGAAACTATGAATGACAACTGCTACAAGCTACTGGAGAAGACAACTCAAAATGGAAATCTGTGAAAAAACCCTATTTTTTTAGTAACCACAAAACTAAAGGGAAAAGTAGAAGCTCATCCTCTCAAAGGAGCAGATGGAAGAAGGAATAACTCAAAAAATTTCCAAATTCAACTCTCTCAGAGAAAAGATAGAGACAGGAAGAGTGAGACCACTACATCTTAGATACCAGAGTTAGAGAGAACCCAGGGACTTGGAAATTTAATTCACCGTGCAAGATCTTGGGATCATCACAAGCCTTGTATCATGACAGACATTCTCCCCTTCTGTCTAACCACCTGCTTGGTAGGTAGAAAGTGAGAACTGCAGTGATATATTAGAAATAGAAATTGTGGCATCAAAAGAAAGAATTATTTTGGAGATAAAAGCCCAGAAAATAAATCTGAGACTAAAAACTGGTAGGGAAAAGGTGCAGAAACAGTGTCAAGAAAGCAAGAAAAAAAAAGAAAATGTCAAAAGCATCACAAATTTCGGACTAAATACTAAATATAATAAGAGAGAGATAGTGTCATCTTTTGTCAGGAATAAAAGAAAAAAAGTCAGGAGGGGAACAAAGCCCAAGAGATACATGTTATAATTTGCAAAGGATTAAAGCCCAATGTGATTGACACTATGTTACAGCTAAAGGGAGGTCACAAACAGTGCAGGACTGTTTTGTTCCTTTTGAGTGGCAGGGCACGGCTTTGAGGCTAAATGTGAGCTTTGAGCGCCAGGTATTTTTTCACACCGTCTAGCTGACTTGGACTTTGGGCTAATGAGTGATGGCTGCATTTTTCGACCCCTGAACATGGTAAGGAAAAACAATCATTTAGCAATTGCTCTTTTAGCAGGGAGGTTATTTAGGAGTAATTCTCAAAGAAGCCAATTACCCGCCCATCATTAATTAATGTGGTCCATCCTTCCATCAGAACCCTTGCATTTGTTTTCACCTGCTTGGTTTGTGTGGAACATTCTGTTTGTGAGCTACCTGAGACACTGCTCAGCCCTCTGATTAGATATAAGCAAGCACACACACAGTCAACAACTTAAAGTAGTAGTTATCTCAATAGTTATCTCACAATCAGGGATATGGTAAAACAATGCCCAAAAAATAAAGTATGCCCTTCCAACCAGAACATTTTCACAAATGTATGTACACATAGACTCTAAAATCCTCAAGTACTTCTCAGTACTTCTGTGAGGAGACCTGACTTACAGCTAAATGGCCATCCAGGAAAAAAAAGTTTGTTTGCAGGCTCACCATTTCAAACTTTCACAAATGTATTTGACATTTTTGTGAAATTTTCATAGGAAACACAGTACTAGAATTCTTCCCCTAATTTCTCTGGCAAAGTGATATCTGAAACAAATACTGAAAGTCCCTGTAGAAACACTGTTATTTATGCAGATGTATTTTATTATGACAGAATCAGTTTAGCAGTCAAGTCCAAAGAAGAAAATTAAAATTGTGGGATTCTCTTTTAAAATAGGCTGAATTGGCAAGTAAGGAACAAAATATCCTGTGGCTTACATATAAAGCTTATGCAGCTAGCTTTGTTTTGCTCCTAAACATGTTGACCTTGCAACTTCAGCATATCCAATTTGAAATCTTCAGGAGGAACTACAAGTGATAACATGTTTGTACTGAAGATTTGTATTTCAGTCAGACGGGCAGAGATGCAGCTCTGCACTTTCAGATCAATCCCTGGAAAGCAAAATGCACTTGGTATTGTTTAGAAATAGTATTTTCAGGGAAAATGGGAGTGTCAGCATGTGTAACCCGGCAAATCAACTTCTTAAGAAGTTACTGCCCATGCTGTCCTTTTTTGCTCTTTCATACAGCTGGCTTGCATGGATCCATGTGTTTGTGTCCCTCAGACCTTTCTGTGCCACAGCTGGTAGCTTAGCTTGAATCCCCTGCAGCAGCTCAATTAAAACAACAGATGTTGCATGGAATAACTGAGACTTGTTTCTCCATTCCCTTCCATCAGCTCTGCTTTGGGGCTCGAAGCAGCAGCAGATCCATGTTTGCAGGAGCAACTTAAAGCTGCTGCAATCATTTGCTAAGTGCATGTCTCCAGTGAAATGCAGCAAGCCAAAGATAAACAGCAATCAAAAATGAATGACTAGGTGAGTCTAGCCTAAGATTTGTACATGGAAAGCTTATGTCTTCTCCCTCCTCCACTCCCAAAACATTTGTTAACTTCTTCCTGCTAAGTTTCCCTACTTCTCTTTTCTGTTTTTGTATGACAAGCCAAAAACTCCCAGAGATGCTCCACAGTCATCATTCACAGCTCTTAAAATGCCTGGACCTACGTAGTCCTCTGGAATCATTCCTTTAAACTAACTTAGGATCTTTATAAAGATTCATATGCAAAGCATTAACTTATGGCAGAAATGTTCTGCAAATATTTATATTACTTTGCTCCCTGACTACCACCCGTCAAGTTGTGTACTTCTGCCATAATTATGTAAAATATGCTTCACTACTCAATTTACTGTAGGAAAATTAATAACAATAATAATAAAAAAATAGATTAAGGCTGTTATAATAGTTCTTTTAGCTGTGCCAATACTACATGCCAAGTGGAGTGACGCAACAGCTAGCATGCTGATCCTCTACATTTCTGTTACAAAACTAACAAAAATAAATCTAATAAATCTGCTGTCTTTGAATAAATACTGACATAAGGTAACTCTGGAAAAGTCTGCACATTATTGAGAGGAATAACGTGAAGAATATTAACATAACCTCAGAGGATGCCGAAGTATTACAGTTTCAAATCTGCTGATTATAGCTAAAGTACATTTCCATATTTGGTTCATCTTCTTAATTTACTGTGAGAAAACTAACACCACACTGCCAACTAATTGTTCCAATACCTTAGTCTGCAAAGTCAAATGAGAGATGGAAAAAAAACCCCAACCAACAACTACCCTTCAGAATGAGCTATTTTCATTTTGCCTTTACATCAGCGGGCCCATTGAGACATCCTGGAAGCTGGCCAACTCACAGGAAATGATTGCTGGGATTCTCTGTTCCTCACATATCTGTCATTATGCAATTATATCCACTGCTTCATTTTCCCTACTGAACAGTAGAGAAATTTGGTCATGTACATGTGAGAACAGATCTAGCAAAACAAGTTAAAGATGCAATCCTTTATAAATGTGATGTATCTGTAAAAAAAAAAAAATCCCGAAGTGTACGCTGCTGTGTTCTTAATGCAGCTTTTTATGACAGCAGTACCTCTGTTTATGTCTTTTCCAGGAATAATATATATACCCTTTCAGTTGTATATACCCTTTAAGACTACTATTTACTCCACAAATACTCATCACTCCTATTAGCCATCACAACGTGCTTCTTTGGGAATCACAGAGTTACAGATTGCCAGAATTTTATTTTTTTTTTCAGGCAACAATTATGTATTTCAAAGCTAGTTCATGAATGACTATTTAACAGTGCCCCACCCCCGAATCTTTTTATTCATAGTTGTGACCACATGCAAGGACCCCAACAGTATTTGCCAGCATTCATTAAGCTTTAGAATAAACCTCTGGTTTTCACTTGACTAGAAGGATAAAATCCCTGGTATGTACAGGTTGGAAAATTGAACAACAGCACGTCTATATCCTCTGTGTGTGTGTGTGTATGTACATATATATATATTTAGTATGAACTGTGCCTAATGGTTCTCTACTGTACTTCTGTGCTTGCTAAATATACAAAACCCTCTGCACTTCCTCTCAAGCCAAGGCAACAAAGACTGAAGTGCTGAACTTCCTAACCCGTCATCGCGGAGCGCCTGTTAACGTGCGGCACAAATCCATGTGAAAGAGCAGGGACTGCGGTTCGCAGCTTCTCAACACTGGCACTCCTTTGGCAGGACCTGTCATCTCTGTCTAGCCTGCACTTTGTGACCCTAACATTTTCTCTTCTTTCCCACCACAATTATTCAGTGCTGAAGAAAAAAGGTGCAGATTACCTGTGGGTCAGGCACAGGATATTAAGAACAAAGAGAGTTCTTGAAATCCACTTCATTCTGTCTGACAATTTGTGGATGAACAGTCAAGGAATTAAATTGGGCCGTGAAGGCTTTCAAAATGCTCCCATTTTAAACTTCAGAGTATAAAGAGAAGCTTATAGTGTAAAAAAAAGCCTACAATAACCCTACCAAAACCCCCAAATCTTATTTTTTATTGTTAAATAGAACATCAGAATAAAAAAATAAATTTATTATCTATATAAACTATTAGCTGTTATAAACACTGAGGACTAAGAACTGAAATTATTTGCAAACCCCTTTTCACAGCCAATGATTTTAAAGTACTCCCCTGCACTGAACATGTAACCCTTTTATAGCACACAATGGATGCCATTCTTTTCTAATAGAAAAAGTGATTAAAATCCTATTTTGCTTGCTCACATCAACAAATGCATTTGGATCAAATATGATACTCCTAAAGTAAACAGTGTATATTCCAAAATAAATACAGATCTTATTCTGCAACTTGTGTTTATTGAAGTTGCTGTGCTAAAACCAAGGTTTACATTTTCATTTCAACTACACCTTGTAACTGGAAGAATCCAATTTAAAATAAAACATGACCTAGAGAAGTATCTACATGGCAACTGCAGTGGATGGAATAGAGTGCCTCTCTAACAATCAATTCTTGCTCCAACTCTGACAAAGTAATTTGCTATTCTATTCTATTCTGTTTTTCTATTTCTGTATATTTTGCAAATATAAGTGCAAAAATGAAGGGAAGAGAGGGGTGTCAAAGGAAGAATTTTACCAATAGATAAAAACAGCTAAATAAAACTCAAGTGTATCTGCTTGAAGAGTCTGTGTCATTCCTGGAGAGAACAATGTGTTCAAAGTGTCAAATTAACTGTATTTTAAAAGTCCAGCACTTCACATGTAAACGCTTTATGATATGATTCCTATTATCTGCCAAGATATACTTTTGCAAAGTGAAAAAAATTCTATGATTAATGGGAGACAGTGAAAATAAAATATGAAGATATTTTAAGAAGTAAAAAAAGGCATGAATCTCATCAGATTGTAACGAATTATTCCCAAACTCATTAACTTGAAAGTGTAATTTTAGGAACATACATATGTTGTTGAAACCATACACTAAAGATTGTTAAAATATATTTGAATTTTAAAGAACCTAAAAATTAAACTTATGAAAAGAATGATTTTTCCACAAAAGCCTTAAAATGTCTCATTTCTCTGGAAACAAGGGTTCATGTGAAAATTTTCACAAGATGATCTAAGCTGTGTCTTTCAGTTCCACATGACCACTTCATTTAAACTTGCAGGGCCTTGGTGCTGTTGATAATCTTCTAAATGCATATGTTTAAAACGAAAGCTGCAATGCTTTGAATGAGTGAGTGCCTCATCTTTGTAATTGTCTGCTAACGAGGCAAAGCCAGGGTTTAAAATTATCTCTGCTAACCTTGCCAGTATGGACAACAAAAGCATTTTCTTCTATGGGCAGCCTGAAGACCTTTCCACAACAGTTTGAATTTTCTCTTTCCCTTTCTTTCCCGCTCCCAGTGTTGTGGGGTAGATGTTCACCCCTGTGCTGCTGCTCAGTGGCAGAAGTAGGGAGTGAGCTGACCCATCACTGCCTTACCCAGCCAGAGCAGAGGACAACGATCCTGTGCACAGCCCTAAGTGTGCCAGCTAGAGAGATAAGAGGTTTTGTGCCACCTTACAGCCTGTGGTGGTTTAACCGTGGCTGGCAACTCAGGGAGAAGCAACAGAAAGGTAAATAAAGTGATAAAGTGAGTCTACGAGCATGGTAGGCTCCTAGGTATTTCAGCTCAGCTGTACATCTGCAAAGAACAACCCATGAGATCTTTTTGAGAAAGGAAATCGTATAGGCTCTATTTTAGTGGCACCTAAGCATGAAGGTACTTATCATTTGCCATGTGAAAGAAATTAAGTGGTTAATAAGTTGCATAAGCCTATAGGAATGGTCTTCTCAAGTGAGCAAAGGAGATATTTGTTATTCTTTGTAGCTCTAACACTCAGGAACTACAGCAGCACATTCCACAACAGGCAGGCATCTTGCATTTCAGATGGGTTGAGGCTTTTAGCTGTGTTTTGCACACACCAGTAAAGCCACAGTTCTGCCTGAATGAAGACTTTGTTTTGCATTTTTTTTTTTTTTCATTTACCTACAGCTACATGTGTGATGTAATTTAGTCTCACATTCATGAAATGGAACTTCATGAACTTCCTATAAGTCACTCTTGGTAGTAGTATCACATAGATGAGAAACTATTTTCAGTCATTCCCTCACAACATATTAGGGAAAACTGTGCCGTGATCTGTATTTCTTTTCCTCTCTCTACCCTTCCTTCCTGCACCGCAACTGAACTGTTCTTGAATTGCTACTGTGGAAAATTAAATGCAAATAGGTGGGCTTTGTGTCTCAGCCTGAATGTGCAAAGGGAACTCCTGTGATGCCTGCTGGAAGGGAGTTCACAATTGTTGACAGGTTCCTTAGAAACTGAACATGTCTTTGCCAACTCCTTATAGAACTTACAGTGCTTTAAGAATAAGGTTTATAGCTCTAAAAATAAATTTAATGGTGTTAAAAGGTTTTTGAATAATTACATTTGGCTTTCCCAGAACTCTCTATTGATGAAGAAGAACTATCAGAAGTTGAATCACATGCTTTTCATAAAGCATCCCTAGCCACTATCTGGTCAGGAAGTTCCCATTACAAACATTGGGAGGAGGTGAATTCTTATTTCAACCAAATGAGAAAAGTAATTTTTGAATAGATATTCCTCTGTAGGGACCTGATGACTCCTCTCTGGGTGACCGAAGATTTGTTCAGCTGCCATCCTTATGGTATTTGAGGGTGGGAGGAAAATAATTCAGTCAGCTCTGTTTGAAGCTTTCCTCTCCCTGAAACCATTCCTTGTATCTCACCAGGAATAAGGCTTATTCAATAGTCTTTCCTGTAATTGCTTATTTTTTTGAGTCTGATGGCCCAGAAATCTATTTTCAGTATGTTCTACAGACCATTCTATGTTTGGTGGTTTTTGGTTTTTTTTTTTAATAAGTGACCTCAGGTGTTTCTTATTCAACATCTAGCTTCTAAATTAGGAAATGAAGAGCCAAAGGCTTGCTAAGACTTTCCAGGATCCATCCTCCAATCACAGCCAAATCAGAACAACTCTGCTAAAAATCACATTTGTGCCTCATGGAAAACATGTATTTCTCACAGCAGTAGAACTAGACCTGGAGGTCTGAATATGCGTTTCTGTCCATTGTTTATTGCTAAATGAAGGTCATCTGGCAAAACCAATCATGAATGATTATATTCAACAGTCACCAAGAGCTTATTCCACTTCCAGTTCATCTTTATTATACTCTTTTGAAAACTCTTCTCAAGCAAAAAGTTTTTCTTTCATGGATTGTTTTTAAAATATTTCTGTTGAAGAAACATTTCTTAGAATATTAAAGAAGGCATGTTATTTTTTCTATTTTGAGAGAAAGTGATATGTAATTTTCTAAGAAATTTATTTTCTTTGGCGTCATCATGGTCAATATTTACTTTTAGGTGAGTAAGCCTATTCCTTTATATCAACAATGGTTGACCTCCACCTATCAACAACACAGTTGCTTTATACTGATTTTTTCTTCTTTTTTACTGACATTGACACATCTAGGTTGATTTTCTTCCTTGCTGGCATATCACTGGTAATCCCAGCACAACAAATGAAACTCATACCATAATGAAAAAACCTGATGTTTTGCAATGCACCTAGACCAGTTTGTAAATGAAATGTTTTAAATAGAACTGGGGTAATTGTCCATGAAGAAAACAAAGAGCAGGAGACACTCAGAGCTGTTGTATTTACTTCTTAAAAGAGCTGCTACCTATTTGGTTTCTAAAAAAAACCTGAACCAAACAATACAAATAATAAAAAACCCCTTCATATTTCAACAATGTAACTTAGGAATGATGGAACAACTAAAACCCACAAGGTTGCTGTATGGTTGTAAGAGAATCATTAAATTCTATGTAATTTTAATCCTCATTTTGAATGAAAGACAATACTAGCTCTAGTGCTGGTGCTGCAGACTTAATCAGTGGGTTAACCTTTTTAGCATTCTGAAAGCTTATCACAAACCAAATGTAAATGGGATAACTGTTAATACTAAGTTCATCAATATTTTAAGGCATTCTCCATCACAATTTTCTTCTAAAATATTATTTCAAAAACCATAAAGATGTAAAAAATAGACAAGTGATAGAAGAAATAATAGAATTTATAAAAATTATAGATATACCAAATAATTATAAAATTATGTTGAATTCTAATACAGTGATTTTTTTTTCCTTTCTCCTGAATTATTTTAATTCATACCTACTGATATTTTATATTCTGCCATGGACTTTGGTATGATTTTGAGGTAATTTTACTGATTTTGGAAGCATTTTTTCACACTCCTGTAACTGAAAGCCTGGAAATTTCACTTGCTTTATTGTAAAGAAAAATGAGCTATTAAACAATATGCACAATCACAGGTAACTTGTTTTGGAACAGCAGTACTTAGAGGAGCAATACTCTGATTTACTGTTGTTCTGATTTCTTCTTTTTCAATGGGTTACCATATCATTTTGTAGACATAATTTGTCACCAACACCAGCCAGAGTTCTCTGTAGCTACTTTTTGCCTTTCTTTCAGATCTGTTATTCCTGCTGAGAGAATCTACTAAAGAAGAATTTTTCATACTGACACCAACTGTAGTCTTGCTGTGAATAACCACATTCCCATAAAAAATCATTCCATTTATTGCAAAGTTGTTGGCAGACCACAGGAATAATAGTCAACTCAGGAAACCTTTTATCCTGAAATCACACAGCTTAACCCTTTGCATGACCATATGTAGTTTATACATAAAAGCTGTATTACCACACTGCTATTTAATTTCTTAGTAAAAGCTTTTCTGTTGTTAGCAAGTTTTTAAAATTATTTTTTCACAGTACTTCAATTAAATAAAATTTAAATAATAATTTAAAAAGGTTGAATTCAAATTATTCAAACAGTATTAAGAGGTTTTTCTCAGTATACATTGTTGTATTAAAAACTAGAGACTCTTTCCCAATACATGAAATATTACATGCCATTTGAGTGTGGTTTTGATTATAAAGTAAAAATTTGCATTCATACAAAACTTTTTTGTTTTTTCTATCTTCCTATGGTAAAGAAAGATTTATGAATTTACAATATAATGAAAAAATTAGAAATATAACCTGTGCTTTATGATTTTTTGTAGAAGACGCTTCTGCTAATCATTGTATTAGCTGTATTAAACACCAAACTAGTGAAGATTAGATTCAGGAAAGAGATGTTAGTTCTGTTAGTTAATCCTCTTGACAGTTTGGGAGTCAGAGGTTGTATTGCTTGCATTCAAATTTCTGTCTGAATTTATTAAACTGATGGAACAAAAAAAAAAGGCAGTGTATGTTTTCACTGCCTATTTTGTTCTGCTTGTAAATCCCTGTTTGTAGGTAATCATGGCTTGATTTATGCTTTATTCATTCAACCAAGGCAATAACGGGAGTTTCGGACTTCTGAACACACCTTTAAGAAAAATATATACATTTTGTTCCAATAAATTAATTAAAATATTTGTATTTTTAAACTTTTCAAAGTCAAAGAGAATTCCTAGAAACCCTCTTTCTTGCTCTCTAACTGCTGCTAAAACTGTCTCTCCCCCTTGCCCAACAGTGCTGGGGAAGGAGTTATTCCCCTGTGTATCCATACTTTACATTCACAGTGTGAATTATACAAATATGCAGAAGAAAAAGATGAGACCTTTTAACTGATTGAAGGGATTTTCTACAGCTCAGAAAGTATCATTTGCTTAGATAAAGCTGATCTTTCTCATGACAGCATTTCAGCTGAGCCAGTACTCGTGTCAGCAGTCTGTCCTTGCTGTCAGTGAACATGTGTGAGCTCTCATTTCCTGACTGCATGGAGCTACAGGTAACCTTCACAAAATGCCTGGACTGCCTTGTTCTGACTTGACAAGGATCTTGGAAAACCCAAAAAAATAAAATCAGTGCTCCCTTCCTTCAATACCTCATTGTTTCTTTTGTTAAACTTCTTGTTCACATTTTTTTAAGTCCTCATTAAAATCTCATGCTTCAACAGCACACTTTAAGGTAGTTTTAGTCTACTATAGGATCACCCAGCCTCTTGAACAGATCTAAAGAAAAAATTCATAAATGCAAATAACAACAGTCAAATTTTACTTTAAGCCACAGAAAAACAGAAGTGACACTGCAATGAGTAAGGAAATAATGCTCTCCTCCTTTCTTTACAGTTTCATTAGACCATTGAACTGGATGAAATTCAGATAGAGGCCTTATTGTAACCACACTGAAACAGTAGAAATCTCCTGAGACTGTGAAACTCAAACATTTTGGGAACCAACTTCAAGCACTCCTTTAGTGCTTTTGAAAGAAAATGAGTGAAAGAAACTTCTTAATTTTTTCCCTGTGGAAACATTTTAATATAATTGCTACCAAAAAACCAAACCAACCAAACAAAAAAACAACCTAAAAAATTCAGGG
The DNA here is from genome assembly GCA_910950805.1 of Acrocephalus scirpaceus scirpaceus. NCBI lineage: Eukaryota > Metazoa > Chordata > Aves > Passeriformes > Sylviidae > Acrocephalus > Acrocephalus scirpaceus. The sequence goes on from OU383773.1 coordinate 93,439,612, forward strand.
CAGATATGTTTAAAATTCATATGTATGCATATTTTCTTAACATTTAAACTTCAATCATAGCACTCACACATAACCACACCAGCATAAGCTGGCTTTCATGATATCAAACAAATTGTAAACAACTTTGTAAATCCATGAAAAATTAAACCTAGGCTGACAAGATTGATAGAAACCACCTACCATGCTTAAGCTGTGGTTTCAGATTTTTGTACTTATGTGAGGATTGGCTAATGTACTCTTATCCTGCAAAATATCACGTAAGGATGACACTTAGTTTCACCTAACTTTCCTAAAATAATTACATTATGTAATTTTCAGAAACTAACCCACTCAAAGAATCAACCTGAATAATTCAAATCTGAAATTTTAAAATGGTACCTATGTCAATCAGGAGATACTTTTTCTAAAGGTGACTATTATGTTCTCTTCAGTTTGCTTACTGGGCTTTTGTATTGGAAGAGTCCAATGAGAAAAAAATAGTTTGCCACAAAGTAGTGGAATCAGCACAAAATAACTCCATTATGTGAATAGAAAGGGCAGGCTGGGAAAGATATTTGAGTGTAAATTAATGTTGATCTTAGCTGGAATAACTTGCACTCTTTAGCACTTGCAGCTGCACCAGGGACTTGACTGGCTATATGAGATTTTACACATCTGTCAGCTTAATCAGAGACCAAAATACCAAATCTACTGTTCAGGAATGTTATTTGAATTTATGAAACTTTTTGGATTATAACTAATAATGGAATATTTAGTGTTATGAACAAGTTGTAACTACAGTCTTGACATCTGTAGTAGTAGATAGGATTTTGTCCAGTGTTATCAAATTCATAATATTTAAATAAATTATAAAAAAAAAGTTGTTCACATCAGTTCCATGAAATATTAAAAGCCAAAATGAAGCCTCTCTACATAAGAATAAAAGGAAACCAGGATAATAATTAATACATTAACTGATTTTACCATTAGTACCAACTATTAATTTATTTGACATTACTGCTCTATTGTTTCAGATAATTGAATTAATGAAATCAACCTATTCAAATCTGAAATGACAATTCTGTCACTAAGAGGCCTTTAGGATGAATCACATTATTACCTAGTTTTGGATCTAATATGATGAACTATCAAGCATATCGTATCTGTGCTTAGGGGACAATTTGCATTGTAGAAAAGCTCTGTGGCACATATCAGCAACTTTGCAACCTCTCAAAAACAAAAATTCATTAAGAGTGTTTCTGTGTGTTAGCAATCTAACATAAGACTGTTTTGAAATCTGCTAATGGTTGCAAAGTTCTCAATCTGCTACACTTCTCACAATCAGTTTTGCATTGCTTGATTTCTATCAAGTCTTAGGCTTTTTAAAACAACTCTATTGTTTCATTACTGGCTGTAAGAGAATTTTCAAAGCTCTGTCTCTTGTCCTTCATGACATAGCAATCTGCATGTTACAGCCTGCCTCTGCAGCCCAGCACTGAGGTTTCTTCTGCAACCAAAGCTGACATATTGTGGGGTAGATCTGGGATTCCAGTAACAGACCCTGCCAATATACAGCTTTGATGTAGGTATTGCAATGGCTTCCAGATACCTTACCACTGCTCTTCAAAACACTATCTCCTGAACTAGTTGGTCCTAAATGTGATATTTCAGACTCTGCAGAACCTAGCTGTAACAGGCAGGTACAATTGCTACTTGAAAAGCATGCCAGCATTTGGTATTTTATTTCCTGGGAAAGGGACAAGAATGTTAGTTCTGTCACTGGAAGGAACACCTTTAAATATTTAATTTGGGAAAATACATGGACAAAACATGTTTTGTTATTTTGATAGAAATTACTTTTATACCAACTTGGTATACCATCTTGGAGATGGGTCTCATATCACTAAAAGTTAGCTTGCTGCCTACCACAAACCTTTTTGCACTAGCATGTATTCCACTGACAAGTGGGATGCCATTCAGAAGGACATTGACAGGCTTGAGGAGTGGGCTACTATGAACTTCATGAAATGCAATAAAGTGCAAGATATTGCAGCAGGACTGGGACAATCACCCATATCAGTACAGGCTGAACTGAGAGAGAAAGACTTGGGTATTCCAGTGGATAAAAAACCCTGGATGTAACCTGAACCCCAGAAAGCCAACAGTATACAGGGTTACACCAAAGAGGCCTGAAGAGCAGGTTGAGGGAGGTGATTTTCCCCTTTCCCCTTCTCTGCCCTGGTGAGATCCCGCATGGAGAACTGCTTCCAGCTCAGAGGGCCTCAGCACAGGAAAGAGAGGCAGGCTGTGAAGTCAGGCTGAGAGCTGGGATTGTTTAGCATAGAGAAGGCTCTGGGGTGACCTACATTGTGGCTTTTCAAGATATAAAATGGATTTAGAATAAAGATGGGGACAGACTTTTTACCAAGGTCTGTATTGATGGGACAAGGAATAAGGGGTATTGAAACTGGGGTTAAGGGGTAAATTTGAAACTGAAAGAGGACAGATTTAGTTAGGTACATAGAAGAAATTATTTACTGTTGAGAGTGATGAGGTACTTGAACAAGCTTCCCAGAGAAGTTGTGGATGTGGATCCCTGGAAGCTAGACAGGGCTTTGAGCAACCTGGTCTTGTGGAAGATGGCCTGACCATGGACTAGATTATTGTTAAAGGCTCCTTCCAAACCAAACTATTCTGTGAGTCCATTAAATGTTCTATTCCATACTGGGCAATTTGCATGTCCATGTATTTCTTCACAAAGCATGCCTACCTAGTCTTTACCTGATTTGTACTACAAATCAAAATCTAGGCATCCCAAACAGAAGCCCTGGTACCAGCTGACTACATGGAGTTCTTACTAGGTACTAGTTCATGAGTACAGACACCTGAAACACTGCCATGATTAGTGATGACTGATGACCTTCTGCTCTAAATGTTGGGGTGTTTTTTAACCTGTGGTTTTAAAATTCAGACCTCACCTGAAATTCATGAATAACTCAAACTGGAACAAGTTCAACTCACAAAAATCATAAAAATACCAAATAAACAAACAAACACACCTGCCCCCCTCCCCCCCAGCAATAGAAAAGAAATTAAATAGAACAGAAAACTGGAAAGTTTTCTTGGCTATTTGCAATTTTTTAAAATTTTTTTTCTTTTAAGTTGCTTGAATACATATATTTCCTGATTGTGTCAGTAGAGAGAAGTTGTGCCAGTATTTTCCTGAGGACTAATATGTTAAAGAGACCGAGCTGAAGCTTTGTTAGACAGCCAGCTGCAATTGTACACAATAATCACTGCTATAATCACCAGACTCAACTGCTGCTTTTCTCTCTTGAGTACTTTATGACAGAATTATAATCCTTGTATCTGTAGATACCATCCTTACCATCATCATGATGAGGAGGCTAAGGCACAGTGATCAGGAATTACAAAGTATTGGCAACCACAAACACAGACCTCGTGTTGTGTCATCTACATAAATATGTATGTAAAATATTCACCAGACAAGGAATTAGCACTTAATGCCAGCAAAAGCTCACCCTGTCAATGTTCAAGGATTGGAGTACAGCATTAGACACAAAATGACCTTGATCTGATTTTTATTTGGTTGAGAAGTTGAGAAAGCTTTTCTCTCTGGTAATGGTGTTTCACAATCCTCCTTCTGCAGCTCCCCCAACTCACTGACAATGTATCTCCATACAACATAGCTAAGTTTAAATCTAGGCAACATCATACCTGTCATGGCTGTCCAAAGCTGGCTCCATGACATTTCTACTAGGTGTGGAAGAATAAATGATGGACTTCTACACTGCTAATAGTGGCCAACCTGCTCTCCCAGCTTGCTCTGGAGCTTGCTCAAAGTCTGCACTTAAGAGCTGGCTTGCATCCAAGCACTTCATTTGTTAGATTATTTGACTCTAGGACCAGATGTGCTAAAATACTTTCAGAAAGAAGAGCATTTTACCCTACAGTGGTCATGGTTCTTTGAGATGTGCAATAACCTGCATACGGTAAGCCTGCTGAATGCAGTAATGAATTCAATAATGTGTATTATCATAATGCCCAGGATCCCAAATCATGCTTCAGAGTGCTACTGTGCCAAAAGTTACGAGTCTGAGTCTGTGGCATATTAAAGTATCCAGGTCTGAGGGGAAATAGTTTCCCTTTGTCCTTCAGATTAAAGAAACAGAACATATGTCTGTATTTCTTCAAAGGCATTCCTACAGGGCACTGTGTGGTACACTGGGGACATAGCTGTGTGCATGGTCACTGAAGGACCTGTGAGGAAAGTCACTTAGTCTCCTGTGGTGTTACTGATACCTACAAAGGAGAAATTTTCAGGCTGATGAAAAGAGGATATATGTCCCTGTCATGAAAAAAGGTCTCCTTGAGGGCCAGAAGTGATTTATAGAGTACACTTGCTTCCAGCAGCAGGGAGGCAGCCAGGTTTCACCTGTAAGAATTGAAGGCAAAGGCCAAAAAGGAACAAATGTTCAAGGAGTTCTGCTCCATGATCAGGCTTTATGGATGCTGTCCTAGGTATCAGTTCCTTTTCTTATTCCTAAGCTGTGATGATGATCTCCCATCTTGGAAATCCCTGTGGTGCCTGGTGTTAGCACAGAGTGTATCAGCATCTGCTTTAGTGACGTGGTAGTCTGCCTTGCAATGTGGGCCTTAGGGGTCCTTTATGTTCCTTTAGGGAACAGAAGGGCTCAGCATACTGCTGGGTGTCAGACATCTCCACCACATTTCAAGTAAAAAAGCTGTGCTCCACTCAGTCTTGAGCTTGAAAAGGAATAGGAGGGAAAGGTAGAGTTGATAAATACTCATAGTCTAGTGACTGGGGGCCACAAACAAGAGCAGAAACTTCCACATAGTAAATTATACAAGAAACAATCCACAAAAAGCAGTTTTCTTTAAAAAAAAAATCTGACAGTTAGTTTCCCCCTATAACTTCTAGATCTGAGTAAATTCAAGCTAGCAGTTACAGACTCGTAGGAATCTTGGAAGGATTTATTGCCCTGTGGGTGGAGGGAGGAGGTTTACAAAGCAAACACAGAGCATAAGAGTAAAAGGACATAAATGCTGTTTATTCTCTGCTTTAAACTGTGAGAATATGCATCTGTGGAAGACAGTATCTCAATGCTTCATTAAAACTGGAAATGTTCCCATATGTGTAAATGCAGGATTTGTGAAATGTTTCTGTATTAATCTAACTTTATTTAATAGAGTGAAGAGGCAGAGAGATGAGCTGCTCTTGTGCTGCTCCTTGGTGCCTGAGAACTGGCTGACCTTGTTGATGGCAGCTGGGCAGGACTGAGGAGTGAAGGTGCTGCCTGGCAGCCAGGCTGGGATGGGAGCACCTCAGCCACTGGCTGCCCTGGGCTGATGGTTCAGCCAGATGTGGTTAATGACAGAGTCACATCTTATGGAAATCACGTGCAACTCCAGCACAGGCAGCTTTCCAGCGGGGTCCATGCACAGTAACATGCTAATGTGGTTTCTTAAAGGTTCGTGAATGTGAAGAAACACCCCATTCTTGATTTCATAACAGTTATGCAGCTCTTTTTGACATATAGAAGAGATTGTGCCCTGAATTTTCATCATGAACGTATTATATGTGGAACACCAAGTGGATTTTAAGTAACAATCTCAGAAGAAATGAATCAAGGTCTTAATTTTTAGAACATAATTGACTATTCTAATTTTTTTTCCCCAAAGAACCAAAGTTACTCTTTGACAGTAGTACCTTATGGCATTCCCTGATCTTTATCACTAAGAGAAATATATCAACTAATGTAGCCTGAAAACTCATACCACACTGCCATTCATTATAAATTACTCCCATACACATATCATTACTTTGCATAGACTCTACAAACAGAAGTGAATTGTGAACCCATGGGTGTGCATTATATATCCTTCACAAATGGCAGAAAAATTAATGGTAATCATGACCATGCATCTATACATTTGTCAAAGGTGGGAAAAATTGATTTTTTTATAATATCATTAGAATCTTATTTTGAACCTTCCTACAAAAGCCTACACCAAAAAACTTGAAATGAACAAACAGAAATAGAAGTCCTAAAAAAAACCCAAAACCCATATGAAATAAAACTATAAATGAATTTGCTTTTAATTACTTCAATAGAATTCAACACAAACAAAAGAAAAATATTTTAAGTGTTAGGTAAGATAAGACAAAAAAGAATAAGTGACACATTCAGCTTCAGTATATATCTCTAAAGGAATAGATCTAATGATGTCATTTTAGAACAAAGTTTGCAAAGCACTGAACTAACTTTTTCAAATAAGATGTTCCTAACAATTCATTATCACCAATATTCCTTTAACATGCCTAGTTATAATATGCAGTTGATATGCCAAAAAATTGAATAAACTAATACTTTTGAAAGTATCAGTATAAACATATAAAATCTTTAAAGATGCAGATAGAATCACAAAATGGTTTTGGTTGGAAGGGACCTTAAAAATCATCCAGTTCCAAGTCCTCTGCCATGGGCAGCGACACCTTCCACTAGACCAGGTTGCTCAAGGCTGCATCCAACCTGGCCTTGCATCCTTCCAGGGATGGGGCAGCCACAACTTTCCTGGGTGACCTGTTCCAGTGCCTCACCAGCCTCACACTAAAGAATTTCTACCTCATACAAATCCAAACCTACCCTCTTTCAGTTTTATAGCCATCAACCCTTGTCCTGTCACTACATCACACCTTGTAAGAAGTCCCTCTCCTCCTCTCCCCTCTGTGTACTGGAAGGCCACAATAATGTTTTCCTGGAGCCTTCTCTTCTCCAGGCTGAACAACTCCAACTCTCTCAGCCTTTCCTCATATGAGAGGTGTTCCAATCACCTTTGTGGTCTCCTTTATGTCCTTCTTTACTTGGAGTCCCAGAGCTGGACACAGTACCCCAGGTGGGATCTCAGGAGGGCAATCACCTCCTCAACTGCTGGTCATGCTTTTGATGTAGCCCAAGACACAGCTGGCTTTCTGGGCTGCAAACTCACATTGCCAGGTCATGTTTAGCTTCTTGTCAATGAAAAGGTCCAAGTCCTTCCACTCAGGACTGCTCTCAATCCATTCCCCTCTGGATTAACCCAATCCAGATGCAGCACTTTGCACTTGGCCTTGCTGAACCCCCTGAGGTTTTCATGGGCCCACCTTTCAAGCCTTTCAAGGTCCACTTGGATGACGTCTCTTCCCTCCAATGCGTTGGCCACTTCCTCTTTGTTGGGATGCACCATTCCTGAGCTTGGAGGAGCTGATCCTTGAATATTAAACACTTTTCTTGGGCCCTTCTCCCCTCTAGAGATTTATCCCGTGGTCCTGCCAGGTAGATTGCTGAAGAGGCCAAAGTCTTTCTGCCAAAGCGCAGAGTTGTGAGCTTCCTGTGCACCCTCCTTGCTGCCTAAAGCATCTTAAAATCCACCATTTCATGGTCACTGCAGTCAATCCTTGAGCTTCACATTCCCCACCAGTCCATCCTTGTTGGTGAGAACAAGGTTCAGCTTAGCACCTCTCCTTGTTGTCTCCTCCATCACTTGCAGAAGGAAGTCATCCTCAACACATTACAGAACCTCCTGGATTGCTTACAGCCTACTGTGCTGTACCTCCAAAAGATATTTGGGTGGCTGAAGCTCACCATGCGGACCAAGAATTGTTAATGTGAGGCAGTTCCTACTTGTCTGTAGAGAGCCCCATCCACTCAATCTTCCTGGTTAGGTGGTCTGTAGCAGGCCCTCACTTAATGTCACCTGTTCCCTGCTCTCCCTTTAATCCTGACGCATAAGCTCCCAGTCCGCTCCTCATCTGTCTCCAGACAGTGCTCCATGCACTCCAGCATTGACATCCACTGACACAGAGGGTTACAGTCCCTCCCTGTCTCCCCTGCCTGTCCTTCCTAAACATCTTGCATATTTTCATTCCAACACTCCAACTACAAGAGTCATCTCACCAGTCTCTGAAGCCAATGAGATCACAGACCTGCAGGCATGCCCATGCCTCTCATTCCTCTTGTTTACTCCCCATGTTGTGTGTGTTTGCACAGAAGCATTTAAGATGGGCCTCTGATTAAGCCAACTTACTGACTGGAGTGGCTGGAATTCCTTTGTGCTGTTCTTTGGGTGTTCTTCTGCTGACCTGTGATCCTACTCCAGACTCTGGGCAACTCTGGCTGCCACAGGCATCAGAATGGTAGGAGTGGGATGGATTGAGGTTCCTCTCCTCCAGCAACTTTAGTTTAAAGCCCTCTTCCTCAAGCCTATGACTGAAGATGCTCATCTCCTTCTCTGACAGATAGAGCCCCACCAGCCCAGGTTTCTCAAGCAAGTCCCATGCTCTAAAATACTGAACATCTCTCTGTGGTACCAGTTCTGCAAACATTTGTCGATTTGCCAGATTCAACTGGCCCTTTCAAACTCCTTTTTTCATGGCTGGGAGGATTGATGAAAAAACTACCTACATTCCAGCATCCCTTATTGCTGCTCCCAGGGCTCTGTAATCCATCTTGACTGTTTCTGTTTCCTCAGACTGTATTGCTGGTGCCCATGTGAAATAGCAGCAGATAGGAGTCAGAGGACTGTATGAGGCTTGGTAGTCTGTTGGTGACACCCTGTTTTGGGGTCACACCCCTAATACAAGGCTCTGGCTAACAGCACACCTCTCTAGCGAGCACCTGATGTTGGCAAATAAGACTCTCAGACATGAGTCACTTACTACTATCACCTCTTGCCTTCTCCTAGTTGCTCTCACTGTTATATGGGTGGTTATGGGGTCAGACTCCTTACTCAACTCCAGCATCTCTCCTGTGTGATGTGTCTCTCTTTTTCAGTCTGCACAGCAGTGAAGCAGTTTTGCAAAGGCACCTCAGGTTTCGGGGAGGCATCTTCCTCCTGCAGGTCCTGGCCATTGCAAGCTTGCTACTTATTGCTCCCCTTCCCTTCTGTGTGTGCCAGTGGGGGAAGTTTTGGCTGTTTGGCCATGGGCTGTGGGTCTGCTGCAGACTGTACTTGGAAGCTGCTGTCCAGCTCCACTGAACCAGCTATACAACTCTCAGCCACCCTGATGCTATGCAGTCTTTCCACTACTTCCTGCAGCTCAGCCACCTGCCTCAGGGTCTCCTCCACCTGGCACACATTTGGCAGGCAGGTATGCTGTCCTGTCCCTGCCCCAGAAGAAACCTCTATTTGCTTTCTGCAGTCTGAGTTCTGCACTGCAGTCTCTGCCTTCAGCAGCCCTGTCTGCACTGGAGGCATTGGGCACTGTCGGGACAGATGGTGCAGATTCCCCCTCAGAGCTGCAGCCTTTGCTCTCAGATGAGTGCCCACCATTCTGCCTTGGGAGTCAGGTGGGATGAGTGCCCCTGACTTGTGCAGATGGCTACAGAACAGTGCTTGGTTGCTGGCAGACTTCACGTGTCTGCCTTGGTCAGTGGGTGTCCCTCCTGTGAGTCATCACCCTCCCTGCGCACCCCGCTGAGCCGACTGCCACACCATGACCTGCCTGCCTGCCCTGGCCACGCTGCTCCTGGCCACAGTGCTCACTAGGGCTGCCTGCTTTGGGAAGAGGGATTGGCCACCATTACTCCTGGCCTCACACATGCCAGGACAGTGAGCCACTCTTACAAGAGCTGCCAGCTCCTGGTTGGTCTCTGTGCTTCCCTGGGGCTTTCCTGGCTGAGGAACCCCCCCCTGTAAGCCAGGTTCTCCTGCTTTGCTGTAGAACACACCTGCACCAGAGCTCACCACCTCAGTGGATGTCACGTTTCAGTCCTATCATCAAGCTGCTCATTTCCCTAAAACACCAGAGCATACCTCCTAAAATACATAATATGAATAATTGCTCCATATACACGTTTAAAACATTACACCTTATTATCCCTATCAAAACATAATCAGCATGTAAAATGAAACATTATTTTCAGATGAGGTAACTGTGGTTCTCTTGAGAGCACTACATCAATGTAGTTATTCTCTCTTGCACACAATTAAAATTCAACTATAAAGCAGATAGTATAAGATATTTAAATAAAAAACTTCAATACTGAAAACCTAAAGCTCTTGTTCAGAAGCCCAAATGCGGATTTTGGAATCTAAATTTTTAGAACACTGCACTTTCTTTTACTGTTTAGCCTAGTACATTTCTATAATTCCATTATGAAATTACTGCTAATGCAAGAAAGCACTGTTTATTATAGTACTTAGACCAAATTATACATAAGTAAACATTAATATTTTTTCTTTTCAGTATGTTAAAAATCTTGTCATACCCCTTTAAGTATGTTTAAGTAAGTGCTGTTTAAGGAATGTTCCTAAAGACTGGAAATTATTTGCTATTACATCCCTTTGAAATTAATTACTCCAAAGAAATCTGTGCAAAGTGAAGGAATTAAGCAATTTATTTCATTTTTTTCAAAGCAATAAAGTAAGAACTAGTACAAGAGTGCAAATCTAACCGTAGTTCACCCATTGAGAAACAGAATACTGACTTCAGAGCTAGATAGTGAGATCTGAATCAATTTTTTCAATGAGTTTGAAATTTTCAATTACAATTATTATTACTATTACTTTTACATAAAGAAAAAAACACATAAAATAGATGATTCATTTACCTAGCTGTACTCCCTTCTACTGAATTCAACTGACACACATTGGCATTGATTCACTTTTTACAGACTAAAAATTGACTGCAAAAGTTTAGAATTTAACCTAATAACATTACTAAATCTCTAGGCTGAGTTTTGAAAAACCAGTTAGGTCATACATAAATCAAACTATGCATCAGAGATCACTGCTGCAACTCTGCCCTTTGCATTCAAAATGTTCAATCAGTCTTCAGCATTTTATAAGAAGAAAAAGTATTTTCACTTGGAACACAGGAGGGCTACTCTGATTATAGAGTTTTCTGGAATGTGTTGGATGAAAGAAGATTTTTATTTAAAAACATTAACTTGTGGTATCTGGAAAAATGTGCATCATAGGCCAAAGTTATGACAGATGATTGCTTGTCTTTAAAAGCGGCCTGTCTACGTGCCAAGAAGGGTTCCCTCTGAGCCTGGGTGAGACAGAGGGCATCAGCTTTCAGGTTCCCACTCTGAATTAAACCTAGACTCAAAGACACATCTATTCTGTGGGTTAGATATCTTCCAAATCCAGCTTTGCTGTTTTTCATACTACTGCTGGGCAAGGATACCTAAGCTCTGCAGCTCAGTGGCAATGCTGCCTACAAACATTTTCAATCCAAACAGCCCAGATACTTGTGCTCATGAACTGGAAAGCTTAGAACTGAGCTAGATATTTCAGACTCAGTCCTTCATTGGTGAGAATAGACGCTTTAAGCCCAAGGCATATCCAAACAAAACTGTCCACAGTTTTCATGAAAGCCTGTCAAGCTGTAAGAACCTCCAAACCACCAAGTAAAGACTTTTGAATTTCTGAGATGCATGTGAGGAATCCGGCCTGAGGTCATCGCCCTTGGGAAACTGGCGGGCCCTGCTAGTTAAATGGTGATGCTCACAAGAATCACAAATTGTGGCTCCAGAAGGACATGCTCCTTCAAAAACACCATGTGTCTGCAACACGTTCGAAAAAAAGTGTCATTGCCTCATTCTGTGATGAGGTCTAGCCCTTACATGCTGCTTCCCACAAAGTACAGGCTCTCTTACACCCTTTCACTCTGTACTCTGAAGCCTTGTCTATGCCCACTGAACATGCTCTTCATTCCTTGGACAAGGCATGATTCAGACTGGAGCTCATGTTCCCCAGACATAAGGATTAGAGCCTTATATGTACAAGGACATGCACACAACTGCTCACTCCTGGGTGCCTCTACAAATGAGAAAGACAGGCCAGGGTATATAGACACAAACTATTACACTTCAGTTTGGACATACAACATAAACTGGCTTGTTATGGTGGAAATGCAAAGAATCAGGCTTATCAGTGAGCTCCTCTGTCTTCATGAACCACCTGAAGCAGTTGTTTTCTCATACACAGCTTCAAAGCTCTCGAGTGAATGAACTACTGTGCTGTTTTGTTAAGGCTGCAACACGTCTATTAGCAGAAGATAATCTACCACCCCTGAGATGTAATTGATTAACTTCCATTAAAGTCAGTGAGGTTGACAATCGTGCATGAAGTAGCTACATATCTGGCTCTGCATAACAAATGAAAACACACTGAACTTTATTAAATATACTGCTAAAATACAGAAAGAGTAGTACTTTTTCATTCTGCTCTAGTTAAAACGAAATATAACCAAGAATCAGAAACAGAGTTGGAAAATAACTTGCATTGTTATATTTTTAGACAACTCTGAAAAATAAGTCCTGTACATGCAATTCGTTGATGGTGCTTCTTATATCCAAAACAATCATATCTTTAAATATAGCTACCTTAATGAAAGAATATGCTACTTCAAAATTGAAAGAAACCAGTTATTTTACTGTAAGTTTAAAAAATAAATGCTCTAAGGAATGGAAGAAAAAAAAGCATGTTCAATAATTTCATTACGTTCTAAGATGCCAAATCATCTGTGAGTGGTTTCTTTTTAGATGAAAAGAAATCAAAATATAGGACAGATGTTGGACAAACCACATTTGAGGTCTATCACACACTGGCATTTTTCAAATTATTTTGGCTCATCTATTGAATAAGGTGTATTTTGCTTGATTTTGAAAAGGGAAACATCAGGAAATATTTAAAGGCCAATTGCTGCCAATTAACTTTGATCAGCAAAAGTTGCATTTGAATCTTTTAGATTCTTTTGCTGTCTGGAATAACACACTATTCTAAAATCCAGCAAAACAACAACTTGATGATTAATGTGTGTTGGCAGCCCCACCACAAGCTTGCTTAACAGCTGGATTTTAAATAAACAGCTGTCTTCACTATGATGGGAAAGAAATCTGACTGTTTTCATGTTTTTGCGTTATTAAAATGTGATCAGAAATTGCTTTTTTCCCTTTTAAGATGAAGCAGCCAGGCATTACAGTGACAGTCTCTTTCAGCAGTCTGGAGAGCTTTGGAACAATCTCCCAAGCGTCGCCAAACCGTAGGCTGCGTAGGCTGAAAAAGCCCTTGGCAAGGCACCCGCAGCTCCTCGCTGCAGGCAGAGACCCTGGCACAGAACACCCCGTGCCTGCTGCAGGCAGAGCAGCCCCAGGAAGGGCCCACAGACAGCCCATACAACATTAATGATGTCCCTCAAGGCTAAGGTAACGCTTGCCCACTGTGGGATGTAAGCAAGAAATCTGTACCCAGCCATCAACTGTTTATAGAAGCTGGAGTTTAATATTTAATGGCCTGTGCAGACTATTGAATTCTGTGTGTTTGTAGGCTCTTTTGGTGTATCCACCTCTGAAACTTGTCTACTACTGTCATCGTAAGTGCCAAAACCTGTGAGGACAAAACTCTGCCATTTAAACTGTAGTAACCTTTGAAGGCCAGTGCAGACATTTAGAGTAGATATTACTGTATATACTGACAACTAAATGATATAGCTATTTTCTAAGCATCTCTGTATTGAAACTCTGCAAATAATTGTCAAACCCTCTAACAACAGATAAAACCAGACAAATATTAAATATTAGATCATCTCTGTGTGTTTTAAAAGCATGAACACTTACTTCTAAATCATTAAAGAATAGATGGGTGTCCGCCAAATTGAAAATCATCTCTTCCATTCGGAGTCCAAGGGACACAGAAGTGGGAGGATCCTTAAAGAAGAAATTAAGCAAGTACACCATCAATACTGTGTCTAACATACATACACAAATACAGACTGCAGGAACAGCTTTACATAACATACTATTTGTATTAAATACAGCATCTGCTTTGTCAGTTTCAGTTCAGTAACTGTCTCACCCAGTACTACAACACTTCCTAGTAACACTCAAAAATAAGACTTCAACTCAACTGACTCCCTGATTTTGCAGTGCGACTTCTGTGGTCACCCTCATGCATCCCTGGCACTGGCTCTTTGCTCTCTTTGCAGAAAGGGCAAATCCATTTCACTCAAAAACTTCTCCAGATTCTACAACTGCTCACAAGTTTTATGATCAACCAGGGGTATGATAATACTATTGTTACTCAAAAGAAACTGTCACTGGTCACAAATGACAGGATTCAGTCCTGGGAATACCTAGTGACTTTAAAGCAAAGACCTATTGATGTTTTATTTGCAAATGGCAATTATATTTAAAACCACTCATTGATTGTCGACAAAACCAAGCTTTAATTATGTTTCCAGTTTGGCCCACCCATGCAGAGTGAACAAAACTATTGTTTGTTATTAATACATAACACACTTTAACTTCTCTACAGAAATTACCATAACAACTTATTCCTTACTGAGCTAATAAACTTAAAAAGCATGTTCAGCATTGTGGTTACCAAATGCATTACAGATGTTTGTCTTGTTTTGATTTTTTTTTTTTGGTGTTTTAAATATTTTCAATCTGAAAAATCGAAAAGAGAGCCTAATACATACATTTGATATAGAGTTTCTCATTTATAATGCCAAGTCTATCCAAGTGCACAGGAGCATGAGTTTGAAAGAACATGTTATATTATCCCATAACAGCCTCTATTAATAATGTTGGTTTGTTAGGAATTATATTTTAAATAGAACTGAAGAAGTGACAACCCATATTTTACTTAAAATAAGCTAATATTCTAAACTTGATGACAAGTCACAGTTAAAAAGCAAGAGATGCAGTCCTTAGTTTCTTTTTCCACCTCTCAATCAAATTAATAGGTGTTTCAACATGATCTCTGAACTTTCAAACATTTTTCTGTAACTACTGGTTAAAAAGGCAAAAATTGTCAATAGTAAAGAGCTGGAAAAGAATGGTGATTTGGCAGCCTGTTTGCCTTCTGGAAATGCCAAAACTCAAGAACTGCTATCCAGAGAAAGGATTTTTGAAATTTCAAAGCAAAGCTATGTTGAGCAGACAAAACTTCTATTCCTGAACTCACATCCGTTAAGAGTAAGTTTTTAAAATAATAATTTAAAAACAGCCCTTATAAATGGGGAAAAATTTGCATCATGCTATTTTGATGAATTTTGCCCTTAAAAATAAGTCTTTTATTTAAACTGGCACAGCCCCCTCCCCCCGCAAACAAAAAATGCCTTCTTAATTCAAATGGAAAGACTTTAAAGTATGAACAAAAGTATTTTGTCTCTCTGTTTTAATATTGCTCTATTTGTAGACCTATGCCTTCCTCTGCTTTACTTTTGTAGGCATGTAAGGTGGAAAGCAGGTGGTATTTTCTCTCTAGCTAGGCCTGAGGCTTCTTATCCTTTTGACATTTCTGCATATCTTTGTGCCCAGATAGCACCTCATCATCCTACACAGTTCATCAGGCTTCTTTTTTTTAAATAGACAGGATTTCTTTTGTGCCTGAGCAGTAACAGAAGACATCACACAGGAGCCTCTGCTCTAGCTATTAAGGGCTAAAGGTCTAAGAAGCAAATAAAGATGACTAGCTACATCTTCATTATCAACTTCTAATGCAACAAGGTAGAAATAATTCCCTTCTGACTTCCATCCCTAAACAGGAACATAATTTTGAAAAGCAGAATAAATGGGCAACAGAGAATGATATTGGTTATGAATCCATTTGACTAATTTTAAACAAATGGCTGAAAATAAATATTTCGGTGTACATTTAAGTGTACACAACTTGTTTTTTTATTATTTAACCTCTGTATCATATTTCTGAGTCTGTAAAAAGAGGTTTTTGTAAAGCTTTCTAACCATTTTATTCCAAGGTATTTTTACATGACAGAAATAAAACAGAGTGGTTTTCTTCAAAGTAATACTAAAATAATGCCATTCATTAGGTTAATTTAATTAGGCAGAAAAAAAATATAAGAAACTCATTGGCACCTTCTAATAGTGTAAATAACACAAAAACTAAAAGAAGAAACAAAATGGATTGCTTTTCAAAGAAAGCTTAACTCCTAGATTAAATACAATCTTTTTGTATAGGAAGTTCCACTTAATATAAAAACTGTTAAATTGTGGTTCTCAGTAGCAACATATTTAACAAAAGCAAAAACCTTATCTGCATTAATGTTTTAAGTATCTTGCAACTGCTCTAATGAAAAGCACAATAACCTTGGTTTAAAGCATCCTAGTATATCAAACACTGTCATCAGACGTTACAGTGGGGGCAGTAAACTTTAAAAAAGGACAAGGCTAGAATAAGGCTTTAAAAAAATAATCCCATACCCAACCTTCTTTTGCAATTTTAAGCCACTAATTGCTAACTAATTACTGAGAGGTGTCACACAATGAGTAGGAAAGCTAACAATCTCTTCTTGTTGCCTGGGATTTGCAGGTTCAGTCAGTGTCTTTTCAGGTATGGTCAAAATCAGGTACAAATCTCTGAGGGAGGTACAGTTTAGCTAAAGAAAAGAAATACCAATGTCAAACTGCTTAAGTAGGCCTTTTGTTTTGAATACTGGCATTGGAGCCAAAACATTGCCTCTATGTCATTTCTAAATTCTACCTACTTGATTTCTTTGTTTTGTGGAGAAACAAGAAGCTGAAAAACAGGAAAGTTCACTTTGGGTACAAGGCTTATTTTCCACTTAAGCCTACAGGTCACAAATGAAGGGTTAAGTGAAACCAGGCTTTGTTTTTCTCTATCACTAAAGTATATTAAACCACAATAAAATAGCTTATAATTTAAAGGAAAATTCCTTTAAAATCTCTGCATATAACTGCCTTCACTGAGGATGGAAATGTATGTAAAAGACCACAGTGTTCTGTGCCAATTCTGAGATGTATTTTCACCTGCTCCTAGATCATAAAGGGCTTCAATTTTTTCCAAATTCCAAAACTTACTCAGCCCTAATGTCAATTAAACGGGTAACTTTATATTTGATCAATACACCTCTCTCTGTACATGGCCAAAAAATTCCAAAAGCAATGGAAATGTTTTGTTTCTTTGTCTAATCTTCTGGAAGGGCATATTCTTAGACTTCCATACATTTCCATTAAATTCACTAAATTCAAATAATCCTTAAATAAAAATACGGTGATTTATGGAGTAATTTTTGCCATGACTGGGTAAACTGAAAAATAAAGGTGTTATTTTCTTACAACAGAACTGAAGGAAAAAAGCATGGGGAAAATAGAGTACAATAGCAACTAAAGGAGAGCAGGTGATAAAAACAGATGAAAAAGTAAGAAGATACAGAAAAGGGTGGCACAAGGAAGAAGTTAGGAGCAATGAGATTGAAAATTAGGCAAAGAAAATCAATCCCTTCAGCAGCAAGGTCGCACATCATTCATAGTCATTCACCATGAAACTCGCTCAGGCATTATGAAAAGAGCTGAATGCCAAGTTGCCAAATCCTCTATTATTTAATTAGGACATTCTTTTGTTTGTTTGAAGATCCAGCTTTTGTATTTTAATGATTATGTGATCATCCTAGATTTAATTTTTTAAAAGGGCATTTCTAGCCCTCACCATAGTGCAGATTTATAAGAGAACATGATGTTAGATTGCTCATAAACAAGAATACAGGTGGGAAGAACAGTAACTCCCCTGAACTTTTTTTTTTTCCAGATTAACTTATGGTCCAGATTTCGGATTTTAAAGGCCAGTAATCACAGGTAAACACACTTTTAAAAACATGCACCTTCTCAGGCCACAAACAAACCCTAAAATTCTCATGGTTTAGCATGTTTGCTTTGAACATTTGACATTGTCTTTCTCTAACATCCTTGGAAACTGCTAACTGTTGTCTGAAGCCGTCAATAACACAAGAAAGACTCTGATTTGAAGGAAACCTTAAGAAAACAAAACCAGAATGGCACAGTTTCATGACATCGTCTGAGTGCCAAGGACAGGGATGTTGCTACCCCTCACCAAAAAGATTTTGTATTTATCCAAAGATTAGGCAGCAATGCTATCTTTCCTCTCAACATCCACACTTGGCTCTCATTTAACAATGCAGGAATATTGTGCCAGATGCCATGCCAGCAGAGTCAGCTGGGCAAAAGCTACATCTTATGTAAACAATGCCAACAGTGATGGAGATGCAAGCAGCAGTCAGCCCCCTCCTTGCACATATGTATTTATATCTCTGCAACTGAACACCAGCCACTCTCCTCAACTCCAACTATCCAGCAATAAAGTGTTTATGTTCAGGCCCCAATTAATGAATCCACTACAGAGAACTAGTAACAAATGGAAAAAATATGCTCACATTAGTACTTCTATGGCAATGACTAATTAATTAGGCTTTTCCAGTGCTACTCTGCTCCCCAGAAGCCAGTGGTGAGATTCTGTCGTCACTGAACTTTTTTGTGAGCACTGGGATTTGTTCTCTTCATACTGAACTAAATTATTATAGATTTTGGCATACCACACAAAAGTTGGCTTTAGTCTGAAAAATGGAAAATAACTTTCGGTAAATATTTAATACTCTTCTATAATGCTTTTGTCCATATATATCCATACAATAATTGTTGAAACATTTTAGTTTCTTTTTATTATCTAAATATAAACTAACAACACCTAGGAAACCAAGGCTGCTGAATTAACTTGCTTTTCCAACATATAATGAGCAAAACCTAATTCTATTCCTCAAAAAGGTACACTGTTATTACAGTAAACATTTCTGCAAACAAACCCTACCAGAACAAGCAAGAAAGGTTGCAAAAGTGGTGCTACTTTAGATTTGTATAGTGCAAAAAGCTATTGAGAGAAACTCAGAATCTGACCCAGGCACACTGAACTGGGAGTAGCTCTGCCCTTCACTCAATTGGGTGTAGGGTAAAACATTTTAGTGCTAAATAGAAGCTTTACAAGAAGACAGAGGCATTACATGAAGCCAGACAAGACTATGTAGCTGTTCTTTACATGTAGAAATTTTTGAGGTTAACAAAAAATCACATTCCTGTTATAACTCACATGAGGTGAACATAAAAGGCTATAACATATTTTAGCACAAGCTGTTAGCTTTCAAATACAATCCTGAAAAAAAAGAAGTCTGATCTCATAAGGACATTCCATTCGTAAACTCTCCTTATTCACCTAAAATCATGTTTCTCTTCTGAGAATTACCGAGGAAATCTGCTGTCTGTAGACATATTCATCAGTTCAGTTATGATTTATAGACTGTGCATAATAGAAAGATTTGATTCATAAGCAGACTTTCAAAAACATCAGTCCTTTTTACCTTAGATTAAAAAAAATCTAAGGTAAAAAATTTTAGACTAATCTGGCTATGTCCAAAAGCATTCTTCCTCTTTCCCTCTCAATACAGAGCACAGCCAATACGTCATAGCAATCATTCCTGGAAGTTCTTCACTCTCTGAGGGATGTAGACCTTTGCAGATTTTGATGATATCAACAGATTTCAGACAACATGTATCTACAAACCAAACCTCAAGCGGTCAAAGCATTACTCCCAGCACTATTTAAACATGTACTGAATAAAAGAGCTGAGTAACTGCAAAGAATGGACATGTGAAACAGCTTGATATTTTTTGTCTTGTAACGCCAGTACCAGTTTGCCTCTAAAAATCAACTAACGTTCTGATATTCCTTGTGTATCAACCATAAACCAGCAAATATTACTGAACATTTCCATCAGTTCCTTGACACTTACCCTTCCGTATCTGTTAGCATAGGACCCTGTAAGCAAGGAATGGAAAATGATGATTGTCTCATCCAAATCCCAAATGAATACTCTCTGTAAAAAGAGAATCAAATCAATGTGTTCCTTTGTGAAGCTAATACTTGAAATGGAAAGTTAAAATTTGAATCATAAGCACACAAATGGGAAAACTGTACTGAAACGGTTGCATATTAAAGCCATAGCTTCCCTGCCATTTATTTTCAAAAATAACAAGTTGGGGGGGGGGGAGGGGGGGGGAAGTGTAACACAATCTGTTAGCTTTTTACTACAATTGCTATTATATAAAATCCTTCTATTAGAATAGAATTATAGGATCGCCAAATATACACAGAAAAATGAGACTGTACAATGTAGTTTTTGCAGCTTGATGTGAGATAGAAACTGAAACAAATAGAGAAGCATCTGAAAATTAAATCTTTGGGGTTAGAATTCTGTATTTCTGCAATCCTTACAAAACAAAAGTCTTACAAAAATTCATGTAAGTGTCCTAGAAAATTACCTCTAAAACCAAACCAAAACAGATTGCTGCTAAGCTCTTAATTTCCCTTATGTTAGTTTTAATGCATTTTAGGCATTTGCAGAAAAAAATTATGAACTTGGATGATGTATGTATAAAACTTATGGCATCAGTAAATAATTCTTTTGCTTAGAGACAATGGAAAATACGTGTTTTAAATTTGTCCTCTGACCACACACAAAATGATAACTTAATGAAAAATAAAGTGTTCAAATACAAGTATTTTAAATCCTGGTGAGATTGTATTTCCCATGATGACAAACAGGGTAAGCTTCTGGAAAGGAAAAGTAATGCAGTGTGGACATTCATAGCTGTGGTGTGTCATTGGAGATGTGTTCTCAGCATAAACCATGGGCCACTGGGAGGAATGTGAACATAGAATGAGAGAACAAACCCCACTATTGTGCTAGAAGTGTCTTCTGTCCAAATGAAAACCTTTCTTTGCTTTGGGAAAAGCTTGCTCCTCTTTTTTCTTTTTTTTTTTTTTGGTTTGTTTTGATTTGTTTGTTTGTTTTGTTTATTCAAAAGGAGAAAGAAACATCCAGTATTTTTCCAAGAAAGTAGGAGCTCTTCCTGAAGAAGGTTCTTTAGAAGAAAAATCCTATTTTCTATGAAAATACTGTTAAGAAAAAGGGACCCTCAATGCCACTTTATTTCTGATGTGTAAATAACACTTCCTTATGCAAAATAATGATAAAAATAAAGTTCTGTAACAGGCCAAAGACATTTGATATAAAGTACCTCCAGATCAGAGTCAGGTGGTGGTGAAGGATTATTGTTTCTTCTGCCACGTCCACGTGATTTCCCATCTGAACTACGACGCAATCTATCTGAGTCTGAGTCTTTAATGGGGGTTGATGGACTGTGGATTGTACTGTATTCTGTTGGAGTAAAGGAAGAACACTTTTACCCTTCAGTTCAATGTTCAAAATGTTCAACTTACTTGCTTAAACCAAACCCAGTCCTATGTAAAATAATTAAATATAAAACAGTAAGTGGTAACATTGATTCATAAATTAATTCAATCTAGCTGAAGCTGTATATAAAAATAGAGGGAGGAACTGTTCCAGTAAACCCCTATAAAAGACTCAGTAGAAAAAACCCTTAACTGCTTCATTCCTTCAAATATTACAAGATTAAACTCTAAACAAACAATTTTAAGGGATACCACTTATTCATGAAACAACATAAATTTAACTCCAGCTTTTCAAACTTAAATACCTTAAATGCTTTAACATAACTGTCATGGTGATGGGTAAGAAAAATCCAACCAGGTGTGAAAAAAACCCAGGCACAGAAATTGAAAAATTTTCCAAATTGCCTGGTTGGAGACGCTTATAGGTTGCTACATTTAAGCCAGAAGAATAGAATTATTCCTAAACATAGCATAAACCAGAGTATTTATTTTCCTATGACAATTTAAATTAATAAGCATTAAATATGCACCAACTACGCAGATGATATTTCTAGTATTTTTCAAAGGCCTACTCAACACTGAACAGTTACAATGAGTACCTTCAAGATTGGACACAAATCTTTACAAACAGCATTGTATGCTAATTATTATGCTTCAGCAACATTTATTTATAAGAATATTTACTGTTATTGAACAGGTGAAAAAAGAATGATGATTCATGTAGTTAAGAACAACAGAGTTTTTCTGAAATCATGCTAGTTTGAAGATATTTTGCTACTCATCCACAGACTCTATCATAGTGAATGCTTGTACATTAACAAAGCAGACACTGAGCATCAATTGTCCTTCCCATTAATTTGATCAGCAGTACCATAGTCCTTAGAAATGCAACGACACATTTTTAAATCTCTTTTGAAAACTTCCTTTCATCATCTGAATTTCACAAATACTTTTATTTTGATGGTTTATTTTGTTTTTCCTAAAAACATGGCTTTTGTGAAGGCAGCTGCAATTTTTATGTTTCTCAATTTTACTTCTCAGTTAATATTAACTACTCTTTAGATTTCAGTAGATACAAATGTTTTCATTTGCATCTGCCTAGACCATGGCATTCCAGCTTGAACAGACAGGTATACTTCTCACACAAGGGATTCTCTCTCCTAGGAAAACATCCTGTTGAGGTCAAAGGTTAGATTAAGGAGGAGACTCAGACATCTGTGAAACACCACGTATCCACAATTACTCAAAATAATAACAGTTGCTTGTGCTGAATGAAAGGAAAAGTCTTGAAATTCTCATGCTCAGCCTTCAAATTTACACTCATTGAGAATTAGCATATCTTACATATTTCACATTACATATTCACCTAAATATTTCAGGCTACATTGAACAAAACAGAAAAAGTTAACATGTAAATCAAGATTAAGCACAGAATCTTCTGAAGACATCTGACCTATACTAACAGAGTGATTCTATATGTGTCAAACAACAAAAATTATCCAGCCACATCTATCTACACATCCCAATAATATATATCTTTTGCTTTGACAATGCATACTTCAGAATATTAATTTAAAGTATTTAAACTTTGAATGCTGACTGCTCTTTCATCTACTGTACTTAAGCATAAATAAGAAATCATAACAAATAGTACCAATTTTCCCAGTTAATTTTTGTGCTGTACACTATTTTGCTAATTAAAATCTTTAATAAAAACAAAAGAGAAATAAAATTATGCACAAAAGCCTTGAAATAAATTATAACCCCATAAAATAAACAGACTACAATTTCTTCAACAAGTATACTGGTCAATGATGTTTTAAATATATACTCTAAAATTTGGATGTAATGAAAAATTGCATTTCCTATTGACTAATTTAAATTACGGCTGCTTTTGGTCTCTGACACTGTTTTTAGGACTGGCTTTAGTTCCCAGTTTTAGAAATTTTTCTCACAGACATGCTATGCCTAAAAGTTTCAAGTTTAAACTTGCAGGAGTAATACTTAAGAAAATAGGGAACAGGTAAGATGGAAAGAGTATAAACAAAACTTCATGACAAATAAACAAACAAGCAAATCTAAATGAGTGAGGACACAGAGCAGAGCATGGTGGGGGCAGGGAAGAAGGTCTGTTTACAAGAGGCACCCAGCTCTCCATCTTTGCAAACACCTTTCACTTACGAATACTTCGTTCAAAATTTCAAACACAGGCCTCCAAATTTGGTTGGAGGTTCATTTCCATTTCCCCTTCACAGGTAGTCTGTCTGGATGCACCAGACTATCACCTGACAGAAAGACTCCCAACCATGCCTCAGGACCCCTTCTTGGGACCACTGTACTTCCCAAGAAACCATTCCCAAGAAAGATTTGTCTGTCCTACTCTTACGAATCTCGCCAGGAAATCTCTGCTGCTTGGACAGCTGTATCATCAGAACATACAACTTCAGCATTCATTACAGCAGTAGAAGTTTAATTTATGAAAGTGGGGAAAAAATATTCTATTCATTGTATCTGCATGCATTTGAAGACTGTTCACAGATTCCCTTTGCTGTTAGATTAACCCTTCCTTGTCAATCTTCTTTGCTAGGCTCTGATTCTCATTCTCTACAGTCTCACCAAATTGGACAAAATAATGGAAAGCAAAGTAAAGCAAAGCTTGACTTTTTGAATGTTCTGCCTTCTCCCTTGGACATGACTTGGCTGGAAAAGATTTGCATTTTGTACAATATTTCCATAAATACTAGATTCGGCATTTCTAGATCATCTTCTGAGGAATAAGTGACACTGAACTGGTTGTTTCTCAAAGACCTGGCCAAACCTTGCTCATGACTGAATAAGCAACATTGCTAATACCTGCAGCTTCTGAGTCTACTCAGGAGATCAGTGTGTTACAAACAGTGTGACAGATGGCAGTAACCAGTGAGGGGAAAACATAACGTTGTGTGCAAGAAACTTCTTCCATGTATGTGAAGGGAAGCCTGAAGTGTGCATGGCTGGGTTACCAGCTCACTGTCCAATGGTCTCTCTCAGGGCCTCATAAGGAAACCCAGTGAAAGAATACAGTGTCCAGCTGAGCCCTGAGCCTCGACAAGCCCAAGCCCTGACAAATTCTGGAGAAAGAAAAACAACAGCGGCTGAGGGTACTCTCTGTGCCACTAATATTTGGAGTACTGAGAGCGGTCCGCGGGGAAAGGTAGAGCCTGGAAGAAGCTGCCAACATTCCCCATCCCACATTTGTGCAGTTCATCATTCCTGCCTAAATGTATACCTCACACCTGCTCCTATTCAGATCACATCTCCATTTTTTGAGTTCTCATCTCGTCTCCAAAGGCCTCGCAGCCCCTCTCAGCGTGGTGTCATCTACATATTTAATAGGCAAACACATTCTGTTCCGTCACCCAAATGATTAATGAAAATGTGGTCTGGTGCTAGGCCCAAGGCAGACACTGAGGAATGCTGCTGTAGCCATCCTTCTATTTTAACAGTGAGCTCTCACTGACTTCTCTCTGGACATGATTTCCTAAACAGCTTTTTACGTACAGCTTCTGCTGTCATTCCTGCCAAACTGCTTTAGCCTAGCTTGCTTTTAAAATTCTTAAGTGAAAAGATTTAAATGCCAGGGCATCAAAAGACTTGCTGAAGTCAATTTACATAGCCACAAATCATGTTATCACTATATCCATTACTCTATAATCATTGGTAAGAGAAGGTTAATTTGTTCAACTTCAGCTGACTTCATGGTACCAGACATACTTTAATACTAGCCAAGTGAAATGATGATTTTTCTAAAGCACTGAATTCAATTTCATCCTGTCCTTGAGCATCACAAACACAAGTAAGTGCAGGAGAAAATCCTGCCCTCCACATAATCATGAGCAGAGAAGGGGTTGAGGATCAGATCCAATGCCTGTCCAACACAAAAGGAAGATCACCAAAGGGAGCTGGCCTGGTTAAATACAAGGAGTTCAGATAAAAGCTAAAAGATCTGTACACATTTTGGCAAAAGATCCCCATGCTAGGCTCCCAAAATATTACATGGGTTCAAGAGGAGCCTGAAGACATCTCTGGATGGAAGACATCCCTGGAAGTGAAGCATTCAGGGGTGCTACAGCTGCACCACTTTAGCGAGTTGGATCATCAGGCTCCGCTAGCTGTTTCTGAGAGGTTATTTCAGTGCAAGTGCACACTGATCTAGTCTCCTGGGCATCCTCAGTAGGGGCTGGAGGAATTAGGAGCCATTCTGGAGGACAGGTTAGATTTGACTGGAAGGACTCCACTTGGGTGCCCTAGGACTGCTCTGCTGAGCCAAAGCTTCACAACAAAAAAGAGCCCACTCAAAACTAAAACGCTAATGCAGGCACACCCTAAACACACAAACAATAGCAGGTCTGGAAATCCCCTGAGACAAAAATATCTGGGATCTGAAGAAGTGCTTAGGACAAATCTCACACAAGCCTAGCCTGTCCCTGATGCTCCTGAGGTGCCTGCTGATGGCCCCTGTGGCAGGCAGGGTACAGCCCGGTGGATCCATCAGTCTGGACCGCCACAACCATTTCTCTGTCTTGCAATGCCTTCACAAAATTGTATTAACAATGTAGCAACAGTTATTCTTCTGCACCCATGGACATACACTTCATTTCAGATCTCCCTGCTATAGCAACTCTCCATACTTTGCTCCAGGCAGACATTAAATGTTGTCGCTTATTTCTGCTTCACACTCTTCTGGACCTTGGATACGTGTAAAAGACCCACTCTTGACTTCTACAGTCAGTCAGAAAAAAAACGTTTTAAGCCCAGATTCTATAAATATCCTATTTTCCAGGTGTGACACCCCTGCCTCTGACCTGGTAGCAACCCCTGTAGTATATGGGGACATCAAGCCTGACAAAAACATAACTATGAGGAATGAAATACATTTACATTCTGGCTAAACTAAAATACATGAACCATACTGTATCAGACTTTCCTCTATGCTTCAAGGCACCAAAAAACTGCAACCGGACATCAGAGTTCTTAAGCTTATATTTCCTTTTATTCATCACTCTGGGCAGTGTTGATGGTTTTGTCACACAGGACAATTTTCCATCATCTCAAAAACAAAACCACCTTGATTATTTATGAACAGACAGTACAGCTGCAGAGATAGCATTTGCAGTACCATATTCTGTAACTCATTTCTACTTGTTATGAAAATCCCCCTATAGTAATTGCTGCATTATCTTACTGTTAATTTCGACGTACAGCAATAGTGTTCAGTGACAAATCAGGGGAAACCTGGCTATGCCAGAAAGCCTAAAATCAAGTCTGTCTCTAGGTAAATCCAGCTGGTGAGTGTGTGGGTAGAGCTTTTGCTGTTGACAAAGGCATTGCAAATTTTGTCAGACTTTTTCCCTACTACACCGAAAGGTTATGCAAAAAAGAGTAAATATACATTATCAAAGTAATCATATCTCATGTCACAATGTAAATTGCATGGATGAGGTGGGTCTAGGGTAGTTAGTACAGTCAAATGTCTCTGCAAGTAGCTATGTACAGAAAATTTCCATTTAGATTGTGCCCATATTAATGGCTTCCCCTTTAATCTTATACTTAATTTTGCCAGTGTTATTTCAAGCCCTGTGCACCAGAATAAAAATACAAGATTCAAGTAATTTGAATATGTCAGTCTCACACTACGATTTTCTTACTTTTGCATAATTAAGGTTTCCTTTTGCGTAAATAAAACCAAATACAAATTCCATGAGCACTTATACAAACTTCTACTTGCATACAACTGGACCAGGATTAAACAATGCAGCAGAACCACATGTATTTGTGGAATTTTTTTTAACTTGTCTATAAAAAGTAGTACTGTATTAGTAGTAAGTAAAAGCATTAAGTTAGTATTGCAAGAAACACAATAATGCCTGCTGGCAGTATCACAGAATTATATCTCTAGTGCTGTTTAGACAAAATGTCAAAATCTTCAATTCAAAAACAAATTTAATATTTGTATATTGAGAATTAAGAGCATGCTATTATTAACTTGACAGAAGCTCTCAACAGTCTGTTAAAAATAGTGGCAAAAATTACTATTTATTTCAAAGCCCGCTTGAGGTTTTGATTTAGGATTGCATACTTAAAATAATGACAAAATATCACATATAACAGTATTTATAAACTATATACAGCCTCAACATAAATTGGGACAGATTTTTTTTTCCAGCATTCTTGAAGAAAAAAAGGTGAAGCAATCCATAATTGGCCAGTAGTACCTGTATCCTTTGTAGTTATTTCTTCCTTACTCATTAGTTCAGTTTTCAAACAATTTGAAATCATTGTTACTTTTAATCCCACCAAAACCAAAGGCAAACACGCCAGGAGAACAACCATTATGAGAAAAGCAAAACCAGTACTGCACTTTGCCATTCATTATTGTATCCAATTTAATTACTGTATTTACAGAATTTTCCGTGATTTTCCTTCCTTGTATAAATCCTCTAGATTTACTCTTCATTTATATTTACAAAAAAGAACAAACATAAGAATACCAGAAATGTACTGCCAATATAGCTGCATTTCTTTCCATACAGGTATTAGTGAAAAGTTGTCTTTAAAAACTATTTGTCCTCTTTCATTTTTCTGTCTCTAATTTATGGATATGAAACACGATAAGAAGAAACTGCCAAAGTTGCTTTCCCTTTTGTAATACTAAATGTGATATAGAACTCAAGGAAGAAGAAGTTTAGTCTTTAAGAGCAAAATAGTGACCCATGTCTGAGACCAAGATTTGTTGGCTGGCACAGCCCTTGTGAGGTTTTTAATCTGCATTGTGAAGTATGTGAGTAATATGAAAAAACCCCCAAACCTTCCAGTAATGCATTAAACACACTTATTACAGAAACCAAGGAAAATGAAAGAGATTGAATCTCAAGAACAATGCAAGTCTCTCTTGTGAGAAACACTGTTTAAGAAATTATAAATACATCATCATATGAAATAGAAGGATAAATTCAGCCCTCCTGACTAAATGAAAAAAAAAATACTGCACAAATCAAGATTTTTTTTATTACCAGCTGTGATGATGGAGTTGAAATATTGCAAGAGAAAATTATTATGGCTTTAGAAAAGGTAGGGTATTTTCTAGGATATATTTCTATATCCTAGAAATACATGTTATAATCGTTACTCTAAGAAGTTTTGAGCATCAGGGTAGGCATAGTGGATGGGGGCATAACTCCATCTCTCCAGGGTAAGTTTCAACACTGGCAAACAGCTGGAAACCAAGTAAGAAAGCATAAAAAGGACAGACATCCACACAGCATTAATTCATCTCCAGTCTTCAGTGATCTCGTGCATCAAGAATTTCTTGTTGTCTGTGTAAATCTAATATTTGAGTCAAAGTTATGCTTGAACTGGGATAAACTTTTTGCGCCCACAACATCCTGCAGCAAAGAGCTACATAGCTTACCTACATGACACATAAAGAAATACTGCTTTTGTTCACCTGAATCTATTTCAATGAATTTGAATATAGCAAGGGAGAACCAGTATTTGCTCATTTATCTACTTCTGTTCTCTTTTATCATTTTAATTATTATTCTCTTAGATACTATAGCTTAGACAAAAAATCAGCAACTTTCTGATTACATCACCAAGAAAAACACAGGCTTTTGTTCACAAGAAAATAACATTAATTTGTGTATCTGATTTATGGATACAAATACTATAAACCTCTGGGCAACAAATGGTTTTGTCCTGACTGTGGTGCAAGAAAGTTTCAAATTCTGAAAGCAATAAGAAAGAAGAAACACTGAGCATAGGAAATCTCAGGTTTTTCTGCAAGAATCTCTGCATGTTCTGGACTGCACGGCAAAAACTTTCAAATTTAACTGGTAAGTGAGGGAAACCATAAAAGGATTATTTTATATTTGGACAAGGAATTAAATATTTCAAGTGAAATTATCTGAGATTTCTGAGTCTGCAAAACTCTACTAAAAATGTCACAAGAGCACATAATTACTTTCTCCCTTTCACATTTTTCTTACCAGACTCTTCTGTTTCACTTATTGGCCCAAAGTCATAGAAACCACCTATGTCCATCAAATTATTTTGGTGCCTCTGTGAA
Organism: Acrocephalus scirpaceus scirpaceus; assembly: GCA_910950805.1. Lineage (NCBI taxonomy): Eukaryota > Metazoa > Chordata > Aves > Passeriformes > Sylviidae > Acrocephalus > Acrocephalus scirpaceus. The sequence goes on from OU383773.1 coordinate 93,468,815, forward strand.
GTCTGAAAACTGTTCTGTGCTTGTCCTGGCATAGTTCATAACTGCACAGATTACATGTGTTTTTTTAAATATAGAAGATGTCTAAGGATAGACAGCTGCAATTCAGCAGCTGGAGCCCATCCTACTAAATGTGATGGCTCTGCACTGCTCCCCACCATCCCTCATAACACATATAAAACATTCCAGTTGTAGTAAAGAATCAGCAGCCTAACTTGAGCAGATGTGGCAAAACAGCCTACAGAAATTTTACTAATTGTAATAAAAATTAATTGTAATAAGAACTTGCTTAATTTTCTCTTTTGTTCTGTGTTTTTGACCCAATTATGAATTTCCTTCTGTTGAATACACATTCCTCTTGTCCCCACTCCACCAGTATTCCCTTCCTACATGTTGATCCCTCTTTTCTTTGAGCCCAGCCTTGCTTTGTCTTCCAAGCAGACTCTGTAGGAGCTCATCTGAGGGTTAGCAATAAAGCTCAACAAGAAAAAAGTACAACCATTTACACTATTCAAGGAGAAATGGCAGGCACAGCACTGGATGCACTGATGGGTCCTTCCCTCCCTTCTACCAACATTGAAGGTTTGTGAGGCAGCAAAATATTCTTGCCTAATTTCTCCTTAGGAAGCCAGTACTGGTATGTCAGCCCCTTAAAACTGCTTTGATACCACTGGAGAGGTTTTGGCATCTCAGGGCTAAGGCTGTTGTTAAACTGAACTCTAATTCGAAGTGTTCATCTCTCTCCAGTCAATAGAGAAGGAGCCTAAATGGACTTGATCCTAACTTAACCGCATAAAGAAAAAAAAGCTGAATAAAGAAAAATGGAGAAATTTGGCCCTGTACCTTCTGCTGATTGCAACCACATTGATGGAGATGACCTTCATCAGCTCCTTCTAATAGAGCAGTCCCCAGCAGGTACTTTCCTAAATGTGCCTCTGCCTCTGGTAGAGGCAGCCAGCCCATGATGACCCCAGAGCTGCATTGAGAG